>JAKFHU010002505.1:2400000-3633804 GCA_023783475.1 Daubentonia madagascariensis | reverse complement strand
AAACTTGGCCTTAAGTACAGCCTACACTTTATATTGGAATAATACTAATAACGCCAATATGATTCTAATAGCAACTACCTCTTATACCCATTTCCTTAAACATACTTCTCTATCCACACACACACACACACACACACACACACACACACAGAATTTACATGTTTAATCTGGAATTTTGGTTATATTTTCCACTCTTTCATACAAGTTTGGCCTATTGTTGGATATTTTCAAAGGATTTTATCCAGGCGATTCATAAATATGCAAAAGAAAACTTAGATTTTTCATCCAATGTAAGTTTGTAACTTATTTATTTTTCTCAATTATAAACTACTTTATAAATTTATAACTTACATTGCACAAAGTTTAAAAATTTTTTTCAATATTTTGTCCAAAAATTTTTAAAAAACTCTTTCATTTTGTGTATCAGATGTTTTTCTACATCTTGATTGAGGTATAAGGGGTATAGAATAAACAGAGCCTATATAAATTTTACAATTTTTTGAATTTTGACATATGTATCCTGCCATAAAAACATTACTACAATCAAGATAATTTACATATTCCAAACTCCCCAAAGTTTCCTGTTGTTTCTCAGTAACATGTGGGTCCTGTTTCTCCCTCCCTTCCTTCCGTCTGAGTTTTGTAGAATATTATGTAATAGAATTACATAGGTTGTAGTGTGAGTGTGTGTGTGTGTGTGTGTGTGTGTGTGTTTTGGGTTCTTTAAGTCAGCACGATCATTTTGAGGTTTATTCAGGATGTTTCCTGTGCTAATGCTTTGTACTTTTCATTGCTGTGTAGAATTCCTTGGTGTGGATACAGCACGATTTTTTTTATTCTTTACCTTGGAAAGAGACACGGGGCTTATTTTTCCATTGTGATCTTTTCTCTTAAAGACTAAAGCCAGTGGGCAGCAGCGCTGCAGTGTTGTCCTCGCATATAGTCACACTTCTCAAATCCTTGATGAATTGGTTGGAAAAAGATCCAATTGGGATTTTGCCTAATATTGTCCAAACATCCATCATTCTCCAATGAAAGGAACAAGGGCTCCTTGAAGAAATGCCTGATGCTAACACTGAAGCAGGAAATATACAAGATGAATATGCAGACTCTTTCTGTAGTGCCAGAAGGTGAGGTAGTCCTCAGAAACAAGGCAACAAAAACTAAGAATGGGGTTGCAAACAGAACACAGGAGCCCCCAAAGGAGACCCCAAAGGCCAAAGCTGGAGCAATCTGAGCAGCGGTCCCCAACCTTTTTGGCACCAGGGACGAGTTTCATGGAAGACAAATTTTCCATGGACCAGGGGTGGGGCGGGGAGGGGGTGGAGATTGTTTCGGGATGATTCAAGCACATTACATTTATTATGCATTTTATTTCTATTATTATTACATTGTAATATATAATGAAGTAATTATACAACTCACCATAATGCAGAATCAGTAGGAGCCCTGAGCGGCCGTAAACACAGAGGAAGCTTCGCTTGCTGCTCACCTCCTGCTGTGTTGCCTGGTTCCTAACAGGCCACAGACTGGTACCGGTCTGCAGCCTGGTGGTTGGGGACCACCGAATCTGAGCAACCAAATTAATATAGTAGCATTGTATTATCATCTAAAATAGACAATCAAGGCCAAAGATTCCATACTGGAATGAATGATTGAATGAATGGATAAATAAATAAATGCATAAAATCCTCCATACAAAAACATTGTAAATCATTTATGTACCTACCAACCCCTCAAAGGGATGATGCATAACTTTCCACTCCTTAAGTGAGAGGTGTATACATCACCTCTGTTCAAAGAACATACTCTATAAGCAGAGAAAAAGAGTGACTTTGTGGTGGAGAAGGCTGACAAACACTAGCTATACCAACGGTGGCAGAAAGCAGGGTCCTCCTGTATCAGGCATTCAGCAGCAAGGTGGACACCTGGGTCCTCAAGCTGAGACTGTGTCTTTTCATCTGCCCGCCCTCCTCCTTACATTAGAGGAAGGTTCCCCATTTTATAGATAGAGAAACGGAGGTGAAGTCAGTGGAAGAAGGTCAGTCCCCGACTGTGCCAGTTCTGAACTCTGCAGGGTGCAGGAATGGCCAGCCTCGGACGCCCATGTCATGGATGAGAAAACTGGCTCAGAGCCGGGACAGAGCCAGGGATCCATGGGTGTGAAGACAAAGCTACTCATGAAGTGTCCTTCAGTTCTTCACTCGTTAATCCCTTGGCCCCAGCACGGACTGACCAGTGCTCAGGGCCAGGCCCTGCGTGGGGACACAGGAGGGGCTCAGGCTGCTGGGGCAGAGATGGAACTCCTCCCACCTCCAGGAGCCCAGGGTGGGCGGTAGGGACAAGCATGAAAGCACCGAGGGCCACAAGGTTGTGACCAGGGCAGTGAGAGACGGCTGCGCCGGGCTGTGGGCACCCAGAAGGGGGCCTCATGGTCTTAGCCTGGGTCCCTCCTTCCACTGCTGAGAGCAGAGCCTGGACCCAGGACTGTGGAGCAGGTGGACGACTTGGGGAAGTGGATCCAGGCAGGGAGGGGCTGAAGAGTGAAGGACAAGAGAGAAAAGTTAGAACAGGCATGTTATAGACATGGCTGCACTGACAGCAACTGAGGTTCAGCCCAGTAGGATCTCCTAGAGATCCATCTAGAAATCATGTCCTAACTATCAGCTTGAGGGGCAAGTGGGAGGAGCATTTATCCCCAGGTTCCTGCCTCCCAGTGGTTGAGGGTGGCCCCATGGAGCAGGGCAGAGGAGGAGGAATGTGTGAATCTGGTGACAGCCTGCGCGGACTATTTGCCAGAGCCCTGGCTGGATCTGGGGTGAGGTGAGGAGACATAGGGCAGGGGGACAATGGGCTCCAGCACCCCCAGTCCGGAGCCCGGTTGTGGAACATGGCGGCCGCCCAGCTGGCCCAGGTGGGAAGTAAATGCACCAGGGACCTGGGCAGTGAGGGAGGCTGCTCTGGGTCCCCTCTCCACAGAGGAAGCTCCAAGGCTGACCCAGGGCAGCCCTCTCTTCTGAAAGTCACCCCTTCAGGGACAGACCCAGAGGCTCCACTCAGCCACCCAGGTACAAAGGGGGACCTGAGTGTCCAAGTGCCATGGGCTCCTGCACAGCTGGGCCTCCAGGAGGTCAGAGCCTGGCAGTTCCAGGGCCCCTCCCAGGCCCTGATGCCCAGGACTTCCTGCCTTTCCTGTCTCCTCCACCTGCACCCCTCAGTCCCTCCCCTCCCCCACCTTGCAGGCTCCTCCCTTGGCTCCCTGCTCCCTCTCTGCCTCTCTCTGCCTGTCCCTTTCCCTGACTCAGTCCCCCAGGCCCTCTGCTCCACTCCAGCACTGTGCAGGATTCCTCTCACCACTGACCTCTGTCCATCCCACGATGAAGAAATTACAGAAGGATTCTGGGGCTCTCAGGCCTTCTAGAAAAACCTCTGCTCCCAGCTCTGCTTCCCTGGAGCCTGCCTGGCCTTGGTGCTATTGGGGGCAGCTGGCTCTGTGGGGAAAGGGCCCTGACACAGCCTCAACTGGGGCGGGTCCTCACTGGCTCCCCCAACCCCTGCTGGTCTGTCCTCTCTGCCACATCATGAGAAGTCACCATGTCACGGGAGTAAAAACCTGCCCATGTGATCACAAGCCATCCCGGGACTGGCAGGTAGCAGGTGCTCCATGAATATTTCTAGAATGAACCAGCACCACCCCCACCCATGTCTTGACACAGGGTGTTCCCACCACCCCTGAAGACCCCTCTTGTCACTCCCAGTACAGACCACCTCACAGGGTAACCCTGCTTCTGCCTGTAGCACCATAGTGTCTGCCTGAACTGCATGTGCAGGAATCACCCATGTGCACCCCAGGGGGTCAGCAGGTCCTCCAGGAAGCAGACACTGAGCCAGAGGAACTGCAAACGTTTATTAGGGGAAACACAAGGAAGGATCTGAAGGGAAGAGGGAGCACTGGGCAGGGCACAAAGTGAAAGGACAATGAGGATCTGACACCATGAGGAATACTACAGCCGCCTGATGGACATGTGGGCTCAGGGTCCTCTTCAAATTTCAAAATGGTCGCCCTGTAAGGCAAAAAGATTTTGGTTTATTTCCATGTCATCTCTTTTTTTCCTAGATACATTTTATGTCCTGTATCTGTGCCCCTGACGAATACTTGTGTGTCTGGCTGCATCTGCACAGCTACACGTCATGAAAAATAACTGTCTTCAGATGTCAATTACAGATCATTGAGCTGAACTGTGCACACATTTGCATAATTATCTTTCCTTAACTTATCTGGTGGGATCGGAATGTCAATAGCAGAGAGGGGGACTTTGCCTTATGTTGAAAAAGGGAATAGAAATCTCAGGGCTGAGCTGCCACACACTGAGATTTATTTCATGGACTTCAGTGAGCACCTTTGATGATCTTCTGAGTGGAATATTTTCATCTGAACAGTGAGGGGCTCAGTGCCCAACAGGGACCAGCCATGTTGCCAGATCCTTTCCTTACGTGCCTGGTCTCTGTGTCCTCACAGTGTCCTCAGACCGCAGCATAGTCCCGGCTCACACACAGCAGAGCCGAGGCCCTGCCCAGGCCCCAAAGAGTGGGTGTTGGGGCCTGAGGCATCAGGGCACAGGGAGGGCTGAGGGTGCTGCATGGAAACTTCCGGAGAGCAAAGCTGAGCGACAGGGCTGCACCCAGAGGACGCTGGGGAGCAGCTGAGAGACAGCTCAGGGTGGGCCTGCTCCCCCGCCAGGGTCTGCCCCATTCTGAAGGCCAAGGCCTCCCCTCCACTCAGCCAGGCCCGGCCTCACTTCTCTGCTCATTGGGCCGCAATAACCTCAGGCAGGAAAGGTCTCCTGACACAACCACGTCAAACTGCACAGACCCCCAGGGCTCTCCTCACACTGATCCAGAACCTTCACACATGCAGGGAAACAATCATCCTTCCTAGGGATTATGGACTCAGAGGGCAGCAAGGACCTTCTGAGGTCCTCGTCCCGAGGCCACACGGTGCCATGCAGCTCCCCACAGCAGGTCTGTGTGACTCTCACCAGGCCCCCAGGGTCCTGCCCAGGCTGCGGCCCTGCAGGGAAAGGCCACCCTGCTCCTCCTACGTGAGCTCAGCACCCCCATGAAGCTGTTCCCTACTTCCTCCTCCTCCCCCACGCCCTCCCGTTCATCCGCAGAGATTCCCTCTCCCTTCTCTGCACAGGGGCCCCTTAACTGCTTCTTCCATTGCACGTGACCACTAGCTGTGTGCCCTGGGTGGCATGTGTCTCTCCTACGAGACACATGATGCCCTCACAGGCAGGGGAAGGTCTCATCCCTCACAGAGTCTGGCATGTGGCTGAGGTTACATGCCCGTCAGCAAAACTGAAATTTCTGGCTTCTATAAACAACCTCCTTCCTCACCTACAAGAGACATCTCCTGCCCAGCTTGTGATGAGGCGGAGATGCCACCTGATATGTGCCCCAGAACCTGAGAAAAGCACCATGTATTCAGCCAGCTTTGTACTGCCCAGCCCTGCAGCACCATGTGTGGCATGGTTTTCTGTTGCCTCAATGAGAGAAAAGATGAACATGCTGTACTCAGTTCACCCTGTCAGATCACCATACCGAATGGTGGCGGTGGAGGTGGTCGCTAAGTCTCAGCACCAGCAGCAAGGAAGTGGCCCATGGTCACTGAATGCTGATGAAGGGCCATTCATGGGGTAGGGCATGTAGGCTGGTCCTTGGAAACGAGGGGACCCTCTTGCATCAACCCTCAGCTGCAGAGCAGAAAATGGTAAAGTTTTGAAACCTGTTGATGTGATGGACAAAAACACCAACACCAGTTAAACCCAAACCCCTGAAGTGGGTAACAGAGGCTGACACCTTCCCCTCCATCGGGTTTCAAACCAGCAACGTCAGTGCCGAAATATTCCTCCCACTGAGTCTAGCTGACTGCTGGGAGTGAAGGGAAGTCATGGGGACAAAGTGCTGTGACCACACGTCACTGCCTGTGTCTGCAAATGCAGGATGGCTGGGGCCCTGTCCCAGGGAAGAGCAGAGTCCTAACACACTGATGAAGAAGCATATTCCAGACAGACGGGCATCCGTGTCCGGGACCCCCCACCTCTCCCTCCCCACCAGCACAGTAGCTCATTCCTGGACCAGTCAGAACAGAGACAAGGAGAGGAATGGAAACTCCCCCTCCACGCTTGGGTCACAGCTACTCTTGGGAGAACTTGCTACAAGGTGGTTAATGTTTCCTCTCTGATTCCCAGAATTCTGCAAGGTAAGGACGACCATCCTGCTCTAAATCTAAGGGAACGGAGGCTCCTAGAGGAAGAGGAAATTCCCCCAGGGTCACAGAGCTTGCAGGAGGCAGAGCTGAAGTGGGTCCCAGCGCCACCTGCACGCCCCCCTCGCCCCGTCTGCTTCCCCCCCCCAACAAATATGCACCCGGTGACAATTCAGAATATTTTATCAAGGGCACCATTGGAAGCTGTCTGCATGGCACACTTACTAGCAGAAATGGTACAGTGATGAATTATGGCATTTATTTCATTAAGGAACATTCAAAATTGAACAAAGCACACAATGCAATGAGGGAGGGATGAGTTTTCACATTTTTCCTCTCTGAGGATCACAGCAGATGTTTTAAACCGGTGGTCCTCAACCTTTCTGGCACCAGGGACCAATTTCATGGAAGATAACTTTTCACTGGACCAGGGGTAGAGGCGGGGGAGCTGGAGCTCAGGCAGTGATGCGAGGAATGGAGAGATGGGGAAGCAGCTGTAAATCCAGATGAAGCTTCCTCCCTTCCTCACCTGCTGTTCAACTCCTGCTGTGAGGCCAGTTCCTAACAGGCTATGGGACTTTACTGGTTCATGGCCCGGGGGTTGGAGTTCTAGACAAATTAATCAACTAACCCAAAGCAGAGAAGCAATAAAATAACAACAGCAACAATAAAAACCACATGTCAGGGACCCAGCAACATCTCAAGCAAAGTTACCAGTCAGGGGCCCACTGTGCCATGACACTTAAAACAGTGCAGTTAAGTAGCATTTTCCTCATATTAGTTCCAGAAACACAGCAGTGGAAACCATGAATGGTCCTCGGTCTCTAAGCTTCTGGAAGGCTTCTGGAAACATCCCTAAGATTGTGAGTTGTGAATGGAAAAGCCTGTGGGCTTTTGGGTAAGATTTTGATCTTTGACAAGTAAAGGCACAGAAAGGATATCACAGAACACACGAACTGGAGGTGAGGCCAGGAAAAGGTGCTGTAGGCAAAGAAAACAGTTTCCTGAAATAGTTACAGTGAAAATGACCCCAGCATTTACCTTTTCCTTCTGTGCATTTTCATATGGGATGCAGCTGCTGCTCATCCTGGGCACAGATTGAGGTCTAGAATCTGCTAAAGGCCAGAGGAGGGACAGGGGCTCATTCTGACTTGCATGTTCTGTGCACAGTGAGAGCCCTCCACGCCCCGCTCTGCCATCTCACTGTCTGTCCCACAGCTGGGTCCCTCATCACAGGCACAGGGTTTACCAGATGCCTCAGTGACCCTGAGCCCCTGACCCTCATGCTTGAGGAAGACACCACAGAACCTGGGTACAGGTGTTTTCCTACATCAACCAACTGGGCACAGGTCAGAGCTCTAACTAGCTGGAAAACAACATTAAATTGGTATCTCCCCAATGTATATCAGGGGAAATCGCTTACAACTTAAGCACAGATTAACAATTAAAATAAGAACAGCCTTGGATGGGGAGAAGATCAGTAAGCCCTTGAAATGAATAGCACTGGTTCTTTTTCTTCATCCCATGAAGCATTTTTTAAATCTCTTTATATTTAACCTGTCTCCCATATCTGACCAGGTATTACAAATACTTATGTCCAGAAATGGACTAATATCATAGTAAGGAGAAAAGGAAAGAGCTACAGGAACTAACTGTGAAGTTTTAGAGTTACACTTGCAAGGTTATAGGAGTGAAATTACATAGATATTTAATTTCCTAACAGAGTTTTATACCTCACAATAAAAAATTAAAACAGAAAAAGGAAGCTCCAAAAGATACTAACTCAATGCCTCCTATCTTAAAGCAGATCTCACGGTACACTATTTATCCAGAAAGACACAGCAAGAAAATGTCCTGTTACATCAGCACATACAGCCCCATTCTAAAATGTCCCTGGTGTTATCTTTCTCAAATAAAAGGAAAATGAAGCTGTCAACACTGGCTTGAGGAGGGAGGGAGAGCTGACCCATTTCCCTTCTAGGCTCATGTTTTCAGTCTAGAATAACAGCGAGGGCGGTGTGGAGTGGGGGGTGTCCAAAGTCACTGGAGAGGCCGGAGCTCCACCATTCACAGGGGACCCACCCAAGTGCCATCTGGCTGGGGCACCTGACAAAAAGTGTCCTGCCACCCTTGAGAGACTCCCATTACCTTTCCTAAGTACTTGGGACTGTTTCCAGGGAACGTAACAATTATCCCTAGAAGGAGAAGCAGAGTGTGTGGATTGTGCAGCACAGGTTAAGCTGCTGCCTCCACAGTGGGCTCCTACCTCTGCTTGGAGGGTTCTCTGGGTCGGTCTTCTTTGGGGCAGGTTTCTCCATCCAATGAGCATCTGGGTGCCTCTGGTTTTGCATTATATCCAATCTTGAAAATAGAGAAGGAATGGACTTGAGTAAGAATGGCAACACCAAGTTCTGTACTAGACATTGACAGTTTCATTTAAAACACCAAAAACATCCTTAAAAATGTCCATCACAATCACTCACATGTGCCTCAAGTGGGCAGCCTCCCTGGTTAGCTCTGCCTTCTCCCTCTCCAAAGTTTGAGTCTTCAGCTGTGGGAGAAAAACAGGTGCACATTCTGACCTAGCAGACTATGCACAAAACCGAGGAAAGGAGAAAATCTTACCCAGTAGTGTTGAGCAGCCTTTTTATAAGTGTCAATCTGAAAAAGCCAACACATTAGAAACTGTAAGTTGAGGGTGTCTCTGGGCCATTAAATCATCCTCATTAGGTACTGAAAGAATTTGCAACCATCTGAAAGAATGCACATCACCTGGGTTCTGTAGTTGATCTCCACTAGCTGCTTCTGCTCTTCCATCTCTTCAATTATTTTCCTGTGGGTCAGATTTGCTTTCATCAGATAAAGCACAATATTGCGTATGACTTTAAATAATCTGCTTATGTTCCCATTAGCCTTACATCTGTACCTTTATACAATTTATCCATACGTGTAAAACATATTTCACATGATTCTAAAAGTATAATAAGATCAAAACCATTGCTATATTGTTTCCTTATCAATTATTTAATACCTGCTGGTCTCTGAATTAACATAATTTCCTTACCCATTCTCAGTGTTTCCCTAATTTATCCTTCATTGAGTATCTTCTATCATAAAGGCCTATTCACCTTGTACTAATGTCCTTACCATATTTCAAAGGACAGTGACATCTGGGCAAAATCATTTTTATGGATGTGGTTCATCCTACACCTAAATGCTTTCCTCAAGATTATTACAATTTTCATCACCCCTAGAAATGTTTCTGTGAATCCAGTTTCCACTCCCTCTGGCCAGCACTGGGTATCAGGAAATGTTTAATAACTTAACATTATTTGGTCATTTGTAAAAGTTAAGGTACTTTGTCCTTCTCATGAGAATTCTGTCTCTATCACATGTCCTCTGACCATTTATTTTTATTTCTGTATTAATTGGGTCTAAACATTGGACAATGCTTACAGAAAAATCCAATAGGGATTTCCTGAGGGGCTGGTGTTCAGTCTCTGTACTGACCTGTAGGACTCTGTTTCTTCAGCAGCCAATCTCAAGTTGTTCTCCGCCTGGGCCAGCTGCCTCTCCCTTTGTGCCAGCTGAAATTTTTTTCTTACCAGCTCCCTGAGAGGGGAGAGAAATGCACACTGTCCAGCAGGCTGTGTGGACTTCTCCCCTTCTTCCCACCCAGCATGTGAAGGCTGGGATTCAATGGTTCTCTGCCACCTTCCCTAGATGCACAGACTGACAATCACAATCAGAGGGAGAATTGAAGCCTCCCATTGAGGGACAAAGAAAAATCAAACTCTGGCCCTCTGGCAAGTCCTCTCCAATTCTGAACTCCTATTCATAGCTCTCTATTCTTATTCTTTAGTAAAAAGTCAAGGAATATTAAAAGCATCTGTGAGATGAATGATACGCCCTTCTGGGGTCAGTCTCCTGCTTGAGACAGTGAAAGTTCACTTCCTGTCAATGTAGAACCAGACCTGACCAACTCATCACAACTAAGCACATCAGGATGGAGCAGGGGATCATTACTAGTCTGACTCCTCCCATGGGGAGACCTGATTCTCAGTCAAAGGCTGATCCAGGACTCAGACAGTCAGCCTTAGAGAGATCCTTCTGGACATGGAGTCATTAATCCTGTTGTTCACTAGTGGACATTTCTGTGATTCAGGATTGGAACTCTTACCACCTTCTTCTAGGGTCCTGCTTGACAGAAAAGACAAATCTTAGTGCTGGCCACATGTACTGAACTGAAAATGATCTAAGAGGCTCCACAATCGGGGTGTTATCTCCTGGGAACAGATGAGAAGTAGAAACCATCCAATTTGATGTTCACCAACACAAGGTTGAGTTGATATAAAATGGAGACAGAAAAGGGAGATGACCTCAAAGCTAGACTTGCTGCGTTGCTTTCAAACTACTTCATTCATGATTCTGATTCAAAGGATGTCACTTGATACTTGATTTAATATGGAAGATGCATAAAATGGAAAGAACTCTAGGAAACCAGGAGAAAAACACTTACAAGAGAAAGTTCATGCATTTGTTTGTGGCCACCCAAGAAATGCTTCAGCAAATGCTTTCTGGAGTGGCTTGAATGCTGTGGGTGCACTGCAAGGTGCTGTGGACACAAAGGGGAGCAGGGCAATGTTCCCACTCAAAAGGAGCTCACAGTTTTATGCAAAGGAGCAGCCAGTGAGGACATAGCTGCCCCTGCTGTGCACGTGGGAAGAAATAGCAGAAAACCTGAGTGTTGAGGGAAGCTAGGGAAGAGTTCTGCTTTGGAATATGGACGAGTGAATTTTCAGCCCCTGACCTCTCCTGAGAACAGCAGGAAACCCTGGGCAGAATATGAAACACATGGCTGAATGCGTCGAATTTGATGTAATGCGTGAAATTACATGGCTATAAGGAAACATGAGGCAAAGAGGGAGAAGGAGACCTAAGGTCAGCCTGGCTTTCAGGGCCAATTTCCACTAGTTTCATCAATGACTTCCAGAAGAGACCACCAAGATGCAAAGAAACTGAGCACCTTTCACACACATGCACAGGCACAGAAGGAAACTGAGTGGAGTTCTGGGTCTGATAAAAAAAAAAAATGTGACCCCTCCCCCCCAAAAAAAGTCCACTGGCTTTGATTGGGATCAAGAAGAGCTGTGCACTAGGAATAAAGGTGACAGGAAACACACTGGTCTTTGTTGGGACTGAGTCAGCAGGGAGTGATCTCATTGCTGACTGGGTTCAGGGGATCCAGCACTGCTAGTGACCCTGACAACCTGCTACAGGTAAACTCTCATCCTCTCCGCAGCAGGGTAATATCATACTAGGTCTCAATTTTTGTCTAAGTATTTTTTACCCAGTGTCTTGCACTTAATAAAAAATGACTACACATATCACAGGACAATACAATGGGATATATTCATAACCTAAAGGATTCAGAGGAAATCCAGATATTGAAGTTAAACAATGTTGGTATCACTACCTCCTCCGGCCCCAAATAAATTACAAAGAAGAGTGTATGAAGAGAAAGGAAAAAATCAAGGCAGGATTGGCAAACATAATTCTTTATCTAACGAATTAGCCACAAATATTGCAAAAACTATTCTACAGGAAATTCCAGTTATCTACATAGATCCACACACTCACTGTTCACACCACACACAGTATTGGTGTCAATGAACACACGAACATCTTACTCCTCTGCTGCAGTCTGTCTTTCTTCATACCTTTCATAACGATTGTCTACTTTTGTTGTTGTCATTCTGAATTTAGCCTCCTTTTCTGCTTTCCTATATCCCAATTCCTTACAGTTGTCATCCAAGTTCTTTTTCATTTCTGGAAGGGACAAAACAGCTTTCTTTATGTGTGCAGGAGGACCTGAAAACTCGGTTGGGGTGGGGAAAGGAGGAGAGAATCCTGAAGGCAGGAAGCCCTGCTTCGCCTTCCAGGGAAAACTCTTTTCCACTCTCTGGGGACTTCTTCCCCACAGTAGCATACCTTGCAGGCACCAGTCCTTGCACCTCGAGGCTCCCCTCTTTGATTCCTCCAATTTGTCCTTTAGATTTCCTGTCTTTAACACAGATTTGAGAAAAGACATTTCAGAAGTAATGATTGCACAACAATGTGAATATACTTAACACTACTGAACTGTGCACTTGAACATGGTTAAGATGGTGATTATCATGTGATGAATATTTTACTACAGTGAAAAACTATTTTAATTAGAAAAGGAAGTAATTATGTTCAGTTCTCTGAGTTATGTCATCTGTGGGAGTAACTTTTTGTCACCTGCTCCTCCTTGACATTCACCTGTGCATTTTCCTATTGTACCTGCCTCCTTCAGACTTCACTTTCCCTTCCCTGACACCAGCTTCATTAAGGGTGATTTGAACATAATGCAAAACACTCTCACTAATGACTAAATTCCCAGGGATGAAAGTTCCATGTAGATATCATATGATTGTAACCTTTTAAGACCTGAAAGAGTTGTTCCACATTAAAGCTAAGATGTACAATGAAAGTCCTATAGTGAATGTAGGTCATTTACCTCACAAAATTCTGTTGTATTAACTGCAGTAACACCATCCAGCTTCTCTGGAGAATGTTCTTTTTCCAGTATCTGCACAAAGGATAGAAACAGAACATGTACTAGGATTTCAATAGAAACACTGGGTGATCTTCTGAAAAGATGAAATGGCAACCCCATGGATCCTACAGTTACCGCTATATTTCATGGGAAATTGGCTGATCTAGTTTGGGGCTAGGAGAAGTGTCAAGGACGTATGGAAATGAGGAACAAAGATACACCATGAGGCATGAATATTTCATGGCACCTACCACCTTCCTGCTTATGAGATAATGGAATAGAACTGGATGACAACAGGAAAGCAAAGAAGGTGGAAAGTTGTTCAAATCAAACAGCTAAACTGAATTTTTCTGAATGGAGTAGCTTTTCTGAAAGGAACATTTTAAGAATGGAACATTAAAAAAAAACTTCCTCAAATTCCCATAAAAATCCTTTCTTCAGCCCTAAGAGAAATAAGGACTGTTCAACCTGCCTAGATATCTTCCTTCATCTCCCATATTTCCTCAGCTGGGGGCAGTGCTAAATGATATAATAATTACCCAGGTCATAAAAACAAAATACAGTTTCTGTTCTCTTGAATATAAAAAGGTGTTGTGGTATCAGTACTTCAACTTCAGATCATTGTTCAGAAAAGAGTTCATCCCTGAGACACTCACAGTCTTACTGTGGTGAACAGCAGGAGAAAATGTAGAGCTCCATTCACCCAATAGGCAAAAAGGCTCAAAAGCCCAATTATGGTAAAACTTGGCAGCCAAATTCTTAGCAAGTTCAGATGTTTGACATTCTGATCTCTCTCAAATTTAAACCTAGCATGTGTAGTTTGAATGATGTCATTCTCAATTTTATTAGTTTCCTCAAATGTTTTGATATGATCCTTCAAAAAAAATTGAACCATTAACAATTATTCATTACTTTTCCTTTTGTTTTTAGAATGTGATCCAGGCAAAAGTAAGGGATTTTACCCTAAATTTAATTGGACTATCCAAAAGAATCTTATTTTCCCTCTTTCTGTCTTAAAGACATTTCATTGTTTCATTGATCTACATGAATAGGTAATAAAAAATTCAGAATTCAAAAATACTAATTATAGTGCTAGGAAAAAACCTATCTTCAAGTGTGTAAGTCCTGCCAAAAACAAAGTGGTACATGACATATATGAAGCTTGCTTTGAATGTAGACAGTTTATAGCACATGTGAACTAGGGTCCTTGGTGAATGACGAAGGAGCAAAATAACTAAACGATGGGAGGTGGAAGTAATTATAGTTAAACCACGAAAAAATAAAAGTGGAAAGAAGAATGATACCTTCTGTTCCAAAATGGATATTTTTTCTACATGTTCCGCAATTTGCTTCCTGAAATTGTTGATCATCTCAGAAATGTATGGTTTATTAACTAAAAGGAGATAAGAACAGTCTCTAAGATTAGCAAAACCCAATAAAATTGAATTATGCCCAATATATTAGTAGAAATTATACATTATCTGGCAATATGAACATAAAATAACTTTTTAGCTTTATTATTGTGCCTGAAAAAGCAAGTTTTAGTTATTTGCTTCTCAAATGTAAGAAAACAAATATGAAAATAAGAGCCCTATTTCAATGAAATTCCTATTCCAAATGTTTTCAACCATCGAGAAAACACATCATCTTTGCCTAGTGTCTCTCCCATCAGTAGACACTACTCATCTTAGAAAATTCCACCACTGCAAACACTGTATCCCCATCAGAGAGAAAACAGACAGAAAAAACAAGCATCCTATCTGTAAACACTTCTGTCCTCCAATTAACAAGGCAAATACATAGGTCCCTTAAAAACACCTCTTTTTCCTTCAGGTTTGAGCCACTTCCAGCCACTCTTTCCCATTTTGCAGAAGGAACATTCCAAGTGTCAATGGACTGGCTCCTCAGAGGCCTGCAATGTCTTGCTGCTGCCCAGAAGGCTCTCCTTCCTGAGATCTGGTGTGGGGGCTCCTGCAACGTGGTGTAAGAAATTAAACACACTTGGGTACAATGTCACCTTGACAACTGAGTCTCTGGAGGGTCTGGATAATCAAACTCCCTGTAAAACAAGCCTTTTCATCCCTAAGATGAGGATGTCACCACCTACTGTAAAGGTGAACAACATGCATCAAGCACCCATCTCACAGGTGGGTAAACACGCAAAGCACCTAGAATGCAGCCCATGATTCCAGACCCCTCGCACAGGCATCTACTTCTCTCACTTGCCATCAAGTGCGAACTCATCTTCTATTCGCCATCGTAAGAGCTCCACTGCCCTGACCTCTTCCCAACACCACCAATGCTGCACTCACTGTAACAGTACCCCCGATTTGAGGGCCTACTATGTGCCAGGAAGCCACCCTGGCTCTCCAAACATACGGCACCACTTGACCTTCACAGTCTAGGAAGAATGTGCAGAATTCATCACCCACATTTCACATCAAGTTCATTCCACCCAACCTCCACTGGCAGAGTGCCTCTCCCCACTTAACCCCCTACACGTGCTTTAAACCTCTTGTGTGACACATATTTTGCCTGGCAGTAACTGGGCTCTTGTCTAAGCTTAAGCTTCTCGACAGGCTCAGGTAGTGTCCTGATCATTTTCCCACTTCCCCAAGAGCCAGGTCGTGCCAAAGTACTCCCTCCCCCCACACCTCAGACTCATGTCCTCACTTGCTTCCTACACATTCCTGCACAGAGCTAAACTCATCCTGTTCTTCCTACTCCTGTGATCTCTTCCTCCAGCAAATCTGTCACCTCAATCAATGGTAACTCCCTCCACGTTGTCATTCAGACTTCATCACAGAAAGAGTACAATTTTCAAGAAGTTAAGAAGTCACCCAGACATAAGAAGTCACTATATTTACTCCTAGTTGAATTAGAAGCCACATGAAATAGCAGTGTTGAGAAACTATTGGGAAGAAAATAGAGGCCTAAAAACCTTACCTGGATATTGTGGATCACGTACCTAGGAGAGCGAGAAACAAAATTAAATTTGATGTCAAAACATAATAAGGAATATTTATATTAATAGTTTCTAATAGTCAAAATTAGTAATCCAATGCAACTATAATTATCATTCAGTTCAACATAATAAATTCATACTGTTGAGTCTCACAAAACAATACCCCAAAATATGGCACTTTCCCATGCTCAATGCTTTGTATGAAAAGAAATTGTAAGGCCTCAGAAGCAAACCTCAGAACCAAAGTCTCATTCTGATCTTCTTCTGTCCCCTGTATCTCTGATCTTTGTTCTTTCTGGACCTAACCTCTGGTCAGGTAAACCTCACACTAAATGCCTATGTTCTTCAGTTTCTTTTACCCAGAACACGTTGCCTAGCTTTCAACAACAAATTACAACATTCAAAAGGGAGAAAGAAAAGCACAGTTTGATTAGAGAAACCAAGCGTTAGAATCACACTCAGATATGGCAAAGATGATGGAATTATCAGACTGAAAATTTAAATCCACTGTAATTAATATGGTAAATGCTCAAATGGAAAAAGTGCACAGTATATAGCTACAGATATCAATACAAGCACAGAGATGAAAAGTCTAAGTATACAAAGGAAATGCTCAATATAAAGACATCATAAAAGAAATGAGGAATGCTTCTGATGGGTTCATTAACAGACCCAACACAGCTAAGGAGAGAATCACTGGGCTTGAGGAAATGTGAGTAGAAACTTCAAAAGGTAAAATGAAAAGCGATAAAAGATACAGTTCATTAAAATATAAAACCAGTGGAAAAACTACAAAAGGTATAACCTATGCACAATCAGTATACCACAAGGAGAAGGAAGAGAAAAAAATACTTAAAGCAATAATGACTGACTATTTTCCAAAATCAATGATGGACACCAAATCATGGGTACAAGGAGCTCAGAGCAGAATTAAAAAATCCTTTGCCTAGACATACAGTAGTGAAACTACAGAAAATTAAAGATAAAGAAAAAATATTGGAAGAAGCTAGAAAGAAGATAAAAACTCCTTCCCTTCACAGTATAAGGACAAGAATACATCAGACTTCTCTTTAGAAACCACACAATCAAAAAGAAAGTGAAATAAAATAAGGTGTTAAAACAAATGAATCAAGAAGGTAGAATTCTGCAGCCTGCAAAATTATCCTTCAAAATGGAAGGAAAAATAAAAACTTTCTCAGACAAACATGAATTGAGGGACTTTGTGCCCAGGAGACCTGGCTGGCAAAAACTGTTAAAAGGAGTTCTTCAGAGAGAAGGAAAATGATGTCTGTCAGCAACGTGGATCTGCAGAGTAAATGGAAGCGCATTAGAGAAGGGATAAATGACGGTAAAAGTTTTCTTATTCTTAATGGATCTAATAGGAAACCATTTGTTCAAAATTACAATAGCACAAAAAGAAAAAATATAGCAGCAACAATACACTGGGTGATTACATTATGGATGAGTAAATGATGGCAAGATTATAAGGAACGAGAGGAGGCTGAAATTAGTCTGTTAAAAGATCTGCTTCCTCAGAAGTGCTATAGTGTTATTTTGAAGAGAACATGGGGTACTTTAAATGTCTATTTCGAACTCAAGGACAACATCTAAAAGAATAAAAAAATATAATAAGTGTGGTTGATATGCTAAGAGGAGAAGCAATCCTATAAAATTCTCCATCAAAACCAGAGAAACAAACAAACAAACAAAAGAATAGAAGACAAAAGAAAGGAAACAAGTTAACAAATAGAAAACAGTAACAAATATGGGAGATATTTCTCCAACCATATCGATAATCACCTCAAACATAAATGATCTAACTATACCAATTCAAAGATAGTGACTAAGAGAGTGGATGATAAAACATAACCCAACAATACAATGTCTGCAAGAAATCCACTTTAAATATAAAGACACTCATACAGGAAAAGGAAAGGGATGGAAAAAATATCCAATGCCAGCACTAATTAAAAGAAAACTTGACTAGGTATTTTAATTTCACACAAAACACATTACAGAGCAAGGAAAAGTATCAGGGGTCCAAAGGGGCATTACATTAATGATGAAGTGGTCAGTTCACGGCAATCCTTAATGTGTATGCACCTAACAGCAGAGATCAAGATGCATGAGGCAAAACCTGATAGAACTGGAAAGAGAAATAGACAAATCCATCATTAGCAGGAAATTCTAACACACTCTACCAGTCATTGACAGATTCCACAGGCAGAAAATCAATAAGGATATAGTTGAACTGAACAGCACCATCAATCAACTGGACCTACAGGCATATATAAAACACTTCATCCTACAACAGCAGAATACACATTCTTCTTGAGCACAGGTCGAATATTCAAGATAGATCACATTCAGGCTATAAAACACACCCTCATGAATTTAAAGGAGCAGTAATCATAGAAGGTTTGCTCTCAGACCCCAAAATCAATGTAGAAATCAATAACAGAAAGATAGCTGGGAAACTACAAAATATTTGAAGATTAAAGAACGTATTTGCAAAGGACACATAGGTCAAAGAAGTTATCTCAACAGAAATTTTTAAATCTTTCTATATAAATACCAATAAAATAAGAAATACTAAAATTTGTGAGAACAGCACTGCAAGTGAAATTTATTATGACTGAATGTAAATAAAAATTCCAGTGACTGTAAAAATTTCTGCTTATTTGTAAGCACACCTATATAGTATATGGTAGTATACTTACCGCACAGATAGTTCTCCAGAGGAAAATGTCAATTGTAACACTTCCCAAGAAGGCCACAGTAACAACAGACTTCCAAAGAATCCCCCAAAAGTCAGGCCCAAGGTGAACATCATCAGGCAGAATATGGACTAGCTGCAATAATAATATTTGAAATAATGGGACGCCTCAATGACATTTACAACACGTCAGTCACAAAGAGTCATCCTGAGACACCCAAACCCATCCTCCAAGAGGAAACTGCACCCTCAGATGTCTCCAGGGGATTCCACTGCCTCAAGAAAGCTTGGAAGTTTCCAGTGTCATGTGTTTTGCGTGGCTGACAGTGTTGTTAGACATTGTGAATGTGGACATTTTTCCTTTTTTTTTTTTGTCTAAAGTGATTATCTTTTTTACTCGATTTATTAGTTTATTTTTTAAACTGACTTATAAAATTGTATGTTTTTATCATGTAAAACATGATGTTTTGAAGTATACGTACACTGTGGAATGGTGAAAACTGGCTAACTGACAGGTGCATCACCGCACATAGCGCTGGTGTCTTGCAGCAGACTGCAGTTTCTATCCATAGTTCACCAGCGGCCCTGCCCTCTCCTGTGTCTAATGCTGTGCAACAATCCCTTGGAATCACACTTTTCTCTCAGATTAGGTGGATCTTTAGCATTTAAAGATAAGTCAAAAAATATAATAGATAACTTTATTCACAAATAAATACCAAATTTTAGTGCTTAAAAATAACCAAAGTGGAGATAATGAAATGACACTGATAGTGTGGGGTTTCTCCAAGATTCTTGATGTTAATTCTACTAGACTCTTATGTGACTGAAGACAAAGACATCCACTGAGGAAGTCAGACTGATTCTGACAACTGTCTTAGAGATTCCTCTGGATTTAATTGTATGTTCCTGAACATTCAACGTCTTAATTCTAAATGTTTCTTTCAAGAGACGGAAATAAACACAGACAGTCATTCAACAGATTTGACTCAGTATTTACTGAATCAAGAGCGGAAAGGAATGAATTTCTGATCCAGCAACAACATGAATGATTTCAGACACACTCTGCTGAGCAGAATAAGGCAGACACAGAAGAGTAGATGTGGCACCATCTGTATATATGAAATTCTAACTAAGCAAAATTACCCCATGATGAGACAGGGACTGACTGGGAAGGGGGAGACAGAGGGCACTTTCTGGGGTGACGTAATATTGTAGATCTTCAAAGGGGTTTGGGTTATGCTGTTATATGTACTTTCCCAAGTTAGTGACTTATACTTAAGATTTGTACATTTTGTGCTATATACCTTTTTTTGAAAAGAGAAATCTGTAAAGAAATATTGAACTCAAATTAATGACAGTCATGCTAAACTATTTAGCAGAAAGTATATTGATGTCTGTGATTCAACTGGAAATATTAATACATCCAAAATAAGATGCAATGATGGATGGATAGAGGGATGGAAGGCTGGATAGATATGTGTTTTATCAAGTTTAGTAAAATGTTAACAAATCAATGTTGTATGTTTGAACATTTTCATAATAACATGTTGGTTGTAATTAGCAAAACCACCTGTGTCATGACAGTGATTTTTTTTTTTCTTTTGAACAAGAGTTCCAAAATAATTATTACTTGTGTTCGATATGTGTGACCAATTTTAGGCAGAATCCCAACTGTATTTTTCCCCAGTCAATTCATCATGGAGTTGCAAAATGAAAGGACACACTGTGAAATCTTGCAGAGATGATACTTTCTTGGTTTTTGTTTTAAGGGCAAAGTCCAAATGGGAAATATATGCCTTATCTCTCTTTCTTAGTTAAAAGAAAAATACACTGTAGATGCATACAAAGGAATTCTACTCAGCAGTGAAAAGGTGTAAGCTATTAATATTTAAAACAATGTGTATAAATCTCAAAATAATTCTGCTGACTTACAGAATCCAGAACAATTCAACGCATCCTGTGTGATTCTGTTACATGAAATGCCATAAAATGTAGATCAGCAGATCAGGGGGAGGATGGTAGGATGGAGGGAGCAGAAGGACAGATTAAAAAGGAGAAAGAGGAAATCTTTGAGACTGATGGGTGTATTTATTATCTTGAATCTTGATTGTGGTGATGGTTTAATTGCTGTATCCATATTTAAAAATCGACAAATTTTATCCTTTTAATAAAAGATGCTATTTACTATATATAGCTCTGCCACACTTACACCGTAGGAAAAAAAATCTGATACACAAACCATTAGTTTATGTCTTCCAGAGAAAAAATATTGCAAATATTTTTTGAAAGTTAACAGAATTTTACTTATAATTTATGAGCCAATTTAAAATTGAGAAATAAATAAATATAAACTTACGATGGATGAAAAGCCTTGGTCTTCTTTGAAATATTCATGAACTGTATGGGTGAAATTCTTTGGAAAATATTCAAAAATATTCCCAAACTATATGGAAGAATGGGAAAAAATAATAAAAATGTATTAAGAATATAAATGAAAATAATATAGAGAGATATATTTTTATATATAGACATAACTGAGAGAGATGAGCAGCCACTATAATAATAATACCTGGGATTTTATTCCAATAAAAATTAAGTACAGATTGTTGTTTAGCCTGTTTCTAAAAACACGGAAGTTTTTTTTCAGTATTCACTTTGATTCTGAACCAGGACACTTAATGTCAGATTTCTGAAGTACATACAGATTTGCATAATAAAGTGATCTTATAATCATGATTAAAACTATGAGTATTGAAATTAGTTAAAAACATAATACCAAATAACAAATAAGAAGAATCCACATTCATATTTCACAGCATTGCACCTAAACCAATCAATTGGAACCTTGGAAGTCAATATATAAAGGAAGACAAATTTTCTGGAATGTATGGCCATGACAACAAAAGGCAAAGAGATCATTTTCCAAATCTAGATTGAGAAGTATTTTTGGAGAAAATAAATTCAAACTGTAATTCAGACCAATCCACATACTAAGCCTCAGTTTTCTGTCAATAAAACCCCTCTACAAAGTAGCCTCTGAACTCTGTAACATGTGCATCTTCAGTGTCACAGCTGAGGTGAGTCCAGTGTGTGCTCCTGCAATGCAGGCACTGTCTTTGAGCAGCCACTGTCTGAAAGGCAGCAGGAGCTCTCAGCACAGTGGGTAAAGATGTGGATCAAATGCATGAAAGGACAAAGGCTGTCTTGACACCAACTGGGAAGACATCTCCAATCATGGGCACTCTTGCTATATATGACAACTGTCTGGACACAGAAATAAGCAGTGGACTCCTATCTAGACTAAATCCAACAGGGCCAGTAGAAACTGAGGTTCTCACAGTCTATGGCTACGACCAAGGGTGCAGGTGGAAAATGCAGGACAGGACAATTTGTCCAAGCGCTTGAAGATGAGGTAGGGGAAGAGTGCTTAACAGATCTATGAAAATGCACCAGGTAAAGGGAAACAATTTTCAAGAAATACCATCCAGACATGTCCTCCTTAGTAGACTGAAAAGAAGCAGAGTAGATTCTTCTTTGCTTGGAGATCTTCATGGGGGATGATTCTGCCTCAATGCAATGTGTGTCCCCCATCCCCAGACTTTCCAGATCCCTCTCTAAGAATGTGGGGCGCACCCACCCAAACAAGTCTTCTCATCTCCACAGGGAGTTCTCAGTCTCCATCTCTCTCCCCACCTCTCTCCCTGCCCTGGGGATAGGGGTGTGGTTTTATAATGGGAAGGTGAGAACTTTCAGAGTAGCAACCTATCATTTCCTCATATTTGGACAATCCTAAACACTCTTAAGCCCCTTTCTGTTTGGGGTAAATCAACAATATGCACATGACACATTTTACAAAAGAAAGGACAATAACTCCTTCACCTCCTGGTCATGTCACTGCTAGTGACTTCCCCCTTTTAAACACCCCAGCAGGGTGCAGCCATTTATTTTCACATCTGTTGGGCTTCTCAGGGTCCCCAGCAAACTGGATGGACATATTCCCTAGGGGCAGCTTTCAAGAGCACAGGGAAGGAATGACTCAGAAGTTGCTAAAAGTAAACAAACCAGAGAACACAAAGCACAAGTGACATTTCACTTTCAACAGACTAGAACTATGGCCAAGGATTCGGTACCACAGTTCCCACGGCTGCCAAGCTTCCCAAATATGAATAATGGACTTGTAGGGAAACAACTACACATGGGACAGCACTAAAACTTGCAGGAATTGAGGAGGGTCTCACATAGGGCTTCTAGGAGTCTGTCCAATGCCCATGAAGCCTATCAAAAAAGAATTCCTTATGTTTTCTAGACCAACTTTATTGAGATGTAGTCATATACCATACAATTCCTACTAGTCAATCCTACGATTCAATGGCTTTTAGTGTATTCCCAAATCCTTCCTCTACAACAGTACACAGCTACTATTTCCATGTTCCGTGCTGTCAACCTCTCCTGTGTTTGGACCAGCCCACCTTGATGTGCACAGGTGTAGGCAGAGCGGCCAGGCTACGCAAGACAACCCCGCTGAGGTCCTTGGTCTCCCATCATAGCGCCAGGAAACACTATTAGGTAAACCACAGTGTGACACAGCCCAATAAAAAGGAAGACCACCGCGTGTCCAGTTTTACTCACATTCCTGCACGGGTGACAGGGAGAGCTGAGCAGGAGGATGAAGAAGAACAGCCTCTTCACATCCATGTCAGGGTCCCCTCAGGGCACCCTGAGGTCGCCAGAAAGGAGGCTGGGTGGGTCGGGGGGGGGGGGTGGGAAGGGGGACTGATGGGGAAAGGGCTGGAAATGGGGGTCTCAATTTAGGAGGGGGAGGGGAAGGATATGGAGGGAAAGGGATGTTGGGCACCAGGGAGGAAAAGGAAGGGGTCTGGGGAAGTATCAGGCTCAAACCAAGTCCTCTAGGGGTGGGACGAGGGCTTAGCAACAGGTCAGTGTTTCAGCAGATCAGCAACCCCAGAGGGGCAGGTGAGTGGGACACTCAGGATAATTTGGAGGGGCACAGAGCTCCCTCCAAACCTTGCTCCTGTGTGGTCCCTGCTCTAGCAACCGGATGCTTTATGCTCCCTGTGGACAAATCCCCTGCCTGCCCTTGGTGTATCACAGTGGGCTCCCCTTGCCACCTCACCTCTTTCTGAGGTCACCCCTCCCCCACCCGAGCCTCCCCTGGGACTGTCCCAAGGACAGGGCATCTCTGGAACCTTCACTGACCTTCTGATCTCTAGTCCCCCACCCACTCCCGTCCGTCTGCTTCTCCTCCCGATCCAAGTTCCCTGGCAGTTGGGCAAACATAAGAATTAAGACCTCACAGATCCAACACCACAATGTGAGTGTTCACACCCTCTCTAACATTATGTGATAACAAAACCCGCTGAATTAGAGAGTATCAATGAACCCCCTCAGTCATACTGTCTATCTATCAACTTCTATCCCATATACAACTGTAAAAAAACATCTTTAGCGACACTTTTCACAAATAACCCTATTATTAGTCCAACCAATCCCAGCAAATCTGCATATACCTTCAGACGATATAACATACTGCCATTTCGATCATGTCAGTCTGTGCTGAAGTCATAATAAAGAAGTAACTACGAAATCACGCAAGGGTTGGAGATTCAACATTTCTTTCAAGTAAAAACCATGAATGTAAAGCAAAAACCCAAAGCAAACCACTACATTTTATCTGAAGACATGAGAATAGCAATAAAATGTACTCCTGCTAGCGCGAATTCCATATTGGTAACAGATTGTTGTCTCACATCACCTAACTAACTAGACACTTGCACATCTGAAACATTGGTGTGTAATGCCACTTTCTATGTCAACTTATAGCCTGTATCCTGGTGACTTTACTGTGGAAGCTAAAAATGGGGGGAAAAACCGAAAAGCGACGTGAACATGCATAAATTCCACAATAAAAACGCGACAGGTTGTGCTACCTAGCCTAGCTGACGGCATGTGGACTAAATGGGGAACACAGGCTGTCCCAGATTCGGATGTGCCTTTTAAGAGACGAAGTTCATCGCTTCTAACCTCGGGGATTTGGGGACAATACCCAGAGAGCATGGCAGCATCAGGACTGATGCGTGAGGAGTGCCCAGCTGGTGAGCAGGGACCCAGAGGCCCAGGTGACCAGGACAAACCTCCACTGATGACCGTCTATCCTGGGCCCTGTCCTCAGCTGAACTTCCTAAAGGTCTTTTTCTGCCTGATTGCACAGTGTTCCCAAACTCATTCAGGCCCCTGACAGCTTAAAATCACTGCTTTATAACCCATAACTCCTTATTCTTACATAACTGTATTGTACATGTGAAACATTCTATCACTGCTGTAAATGGAAAACCAATGTCTTTTACCGTAAGTACAAAGAAACCACAAAAAACAAGCGCAAAAAACCCCAAAACAAGTAGAAGGAAACAATGGTATATAGTATCATATTTTATTCCAATGCTGTTGCCTGCATAAAGGGCTCAGAATTGGGTTGCCCTGGTCTTATAGAGACCAGGTATAGGAGAGGTTGAAGTCAGATTAGCCCAAAAGTGAATGGGAGAGAGATCCAATGTTTCCATGAAGGGTTGCCGGGGTCACCCTGATTATAGCCCGAGCAGAGACAGGGAAAGGAAGGAGAAGTGCACAGTTTGGGGCCTCAAACAGGGGAGGTCATTCCTGCAGCTCAGGAAGTGCTCCCCAAAGCCAGCATCAAGTTCCCACACATGGGGGCCCTTCGTGGTCCCTGGAGGCCGGGCCAGAAGCCCTTGGCAGGGCCAGGCGGTTGACAGCAGCTGTGCCGCTGACCAGCTGTGTGACCCTGGGCTGCTATCCTTCCCTACACTGGGCATGCCAGTGTCTGCTGCACAGATTGTCATGAGGACAGAAGGAAGTGGTATGTCGAGCACCTGCGAATGTGCTCATCTTCACCTCCCGGGGGCATCTTTCCTCCCAGAACTGACTCCTTGGCGGGTCCACCACTGTTAAAAGTAGTAATGAGCCCAGCATGGTGTTGCGCACCTGTAGTCCCAGCTACCTAGAGGAATGCTTTAGCCTGGGAGTTTGGGGCCAGCCTGGGTAACACAGCGAGACCCATGTCCCTAAATAAAATAAAATAAGATTTTAAAAAGGCAGTAAAGATGATCAGGACAGCCCCTCCTGCACCCCTTGTGGTAAGCACTTCACTTCCTGTGGGTCACCTCCTGGGACCCTGAGGCACCATCACTGTCCCCTCGCACAGCAGGGGACGCAGGTTCACAGTGGTTGGGGAGGGGCTGTACCCAGGTAGAGACAAGGGTCTGGGGGGACCGGGGAAGCTGGGGACTGGAGACTTCCGAGGGAGGTGGGGCCAGAGAGAGTCTCTGCCCATGGCCCAGCTCTGCCCAGGTTGGCCCTGCTCAGATGAGGCCCAGCCAGGTGACCGAGTTCTCAGCCCAGCTCCTCCCTGTGCAGGTGAGTGGTCGGTCACTGCTATGGTGATGAGGACACAATATCATCCTGCCTTCCTGATAATCTCAGTATGTGGGGCAGAGGGCGCCAGCCCACTCTGGCACAGGCAGGGTCCTGGGGTCACCTCTCTCCCTCTTTCCCTCTTCTGACCTCTAGATCTGCTGAGCCCCGTGCAACACCCTGCACTCTAAGCACACCTTGGCAGGGCCCCAGCCCCAGCCCTGGGCCACCCCTCTCTGGCCAATCTCTGGCATCTCAGGGCCTGGACACAGCCCTCCACAAGGCCCTGGGAGGGGCAGACACCCAGCACTGGGTTTGGAACCTGGGAAACTCCCCCTTCCATGGGAGCTGGGCTGGGGCAGGTCACGCCAGGCTCTATTCTCCCCGAGTGCCCACAGGAGTACCCTCTGGAGTGCCAGGGCTATCAGGGAGTGTGTGCTTGGTTGTGATTGTATAAATCTGCATGTATACAACTGTGTTTCTGAGTGTCTGTGTCTGAGTATGCCAATTGTGGGTGTGAGTTTTTTGCTGTGCAACTCTGGGCATTTCTATGTTTTTGTCTGTGTCCCCAAATGAGTGTTTCAGTTGTGTAAATCTGTGTATGTGTCTGTGACTGCATAATGTGTGCGTCTCTTGGCTTATGTGCCCTGTGGGAGTGTCTGTGTGAGCCTGTGTTTTGCATGTGTTGTGTTGGTTGTATATGTGTGAATTTGCTATCCATTTGGGTGTTCTGAGTATCTGTGTGTTTGTCTTTGTCTTTGTGTCTGTGTGCATGTGTCCGTGTTCTATGTTTGTGTCTCTGCCTATAGGTTTATGCTGGTGTGTCTGTGGGTGTGTGAGTGTCCATTGTGTGTGGGGGTCTGCCCTGTGGGGCTGTGTCACATGGCCCTTAGTATGTGTATTCGTGCACATGTGTTCTCCTGGGGGTGTCACTGGATGTGTCTGCAGCATTGGTCTGTGTGAGCCTGTCCATGAGCCACACACCTGCATGCCGATGTGACCCTGGGGGTGGTGTAGCATGAGGGGCAACGACATTATTGGGGAACGCAAAAGCAGAGTACCCATTGGGTGGTGGTGGTAGGGTATGGCCTGTGGGGCAAGTGTGGTCACCATGCCAGGGCTGACCCCCAGGGCCTCACCCTAGGGCAGGGGCAGGTGCCTGGAGCCTTGTGGAGCATTCCTCTTGGATCCCTGTGTCCTGGCTTTTGAATGGGTGCTTGGGGCTACCCCAGGGTGCTGGGGCCAGGAGGGAGAATCTGGCCCTGGGGTAGCTCAGACTGGGGATGCTGCAGAATTACAGAGGGGAAGCATTTAGCATCACTATATCCACAGAACAAATGCACAACATGGGCGAGTCATTGAGGTTAGTATTTTATTACCTGCAACCCCAATCTTAGTGCTCACCTGGGCAATCCCAGAGGAACACAGGACTTGGGGGATGGATAGTAACTGAATTTAGCTTAAAAGAACAAAAATATTGGAATCTTGGTGGTCCTGACACCCTTCCAAAGCAACCCTCTCAAGACCCCATCCTCACCCCCACAACAGCGAGGAAACTGAGGCAGCCAGGAATTTGCACAATGTGCACAGTGGGTTCTGGGTCTATGGCTAGTTACACGAAACCAAACTGCTTTCTCTGCAGCTCACTCTGTCTAATCTTGCCAGTGGTTTTGGGCAGCTCTGGGACAAACTCCACCTGATTGTGGATAAGGCAAATCTGTCAGGGCTCAGTCCTGCTATTGTTTCCTACCAATTCCCCACTCTCCCTCCTTGGCCCCTCCAACGTCCCCGACACAGGAGGCCATCATGTGGTGGCCTTAGTGGGGTCCACTGAGTATTTCAGGTTCTCCTCCTGACCCCCTGAAGTTGGATATGGCCATGTGACTTGCTTTGACCCATGAGATAGGAGTAGAAGGGGAGCATGTCACCTCTAGGCAGAATCATTTGGAGTCGCTGGGACTGGCCACCCTCTCCTCCATCTCTTATAGCACCTGGCAGGTACCTAAGTGGTGGCTACTCCTCTATCCTGGTCCCAGGATGAGAGGATGTGAAGCACATATCCCAGGAGAGCCATGGGGGACATGTAGTGCCAGCAAGAAAGAAACCTTCATCATTATAAACCTTCATTGTTTGGGGCTGTTTGTTACTTGCAGTAATTAGCCCATCCTGACCAGCTTGCACCATCTATTCTAGTCCCTATGAGGCGGCCTAGCCTACCATCAGAACATGAACTTTGTTGTCAGCCACATGTGGGTTAAGTTCCACCTCTGCCTCTGTAACCTCAGGCAATATATTTGAGTCTGTGAGCCTCAGTTTTATCTCTGTAAAATGGGTTGGCTATACTATCTCAGGTTGTGGAGAGGATTAAGTGAAATCACGATGCACACAAAGCATTGAGCCCAGGGCCTGACCCACACAATCAGTGCATGATCAGTGTTAGCCACATAGCTTCATTAGGTGTATTGATGCTGAATATTCAGACAATGCAGCAAAGTATTACAAAGGAGGAAATGTTGACTTTTTGGCCTATGTATCCCTTCAAACTTTATTTTTAAACAGGATAATACTACATATATTTTTTCATGTGTTTTTCTCTTAATAATATATTGCTGAGATATTTTTATCTTAAAAATACAAAATCTGGCTGGGCTCGGTGGCTCACACCTGTACTCCTAACACTCTGGGAGGCCGAGGCAGGAGGATTGCTTGAGGCCTAGAGTCAAGACCAGCCTGAGCAAGAGTGAAACCTCGTCTCTACAAAAAAATAGGAGGATCCCTTGAACCCAGGATTTTGAGGTTTCAGTGAGCTATGTTACTAGCCTGAGCAACAGAGCCGGACCTTGTCTCAGAAAAAATTAAAAGCTAAAAAAAAAAAAAGGTCTGCAACATTTTAAATTACAAGATAGTATTCAATTTAATGTATAATATAGTAATTTCTCTACTGGACATTTTTTGTAGATTGAACACAGCATTTAGGACAAATGAAGTAAAATAAAAAATAAAAATGTATTACATGTTGTATGACAAATATCATTGTGTTAACTTTTATTCATATATAGAGTACATAAATGCAATCACTACATGCGATATAGAATGTATTTCTTACTACGAATCACATTAAAATTTAGTTTGGAAGCTGCTGATTTGGATTTCTTTTTCAAATTTTGCAGGATTATAAACAACCTTTTTAAATATGTTTGGGCACGGTCTGATTTTTTTCTTTAGGTTAACATGCCAGCAATGATTCCTTTGACTATTCTGGTAAGTCCTTCGTGGTATAAAGACAAGTATCTTTCTAGATTAAGTACTCTTAGTTTCTTCAGAATTTACATTCTGTCTGTAAGGCATGTCTTCTCTGGTTTGTAGGCCTGGTTTAATATTTCATTTAATCTGCATGCCTAGGCTAACATTTTTGTGTACAATCTTCTGTTGGTTTATTTTGATCAGGTTTGAGTCTTTTCCCTTGCTTGCTTCTGAAAATCTTCTGAGAGCAAAAATAAACACTCTAAATGGTGGGAACAGGCCAGGCACTGGACATATCCCCTTCTCATTTTCCTGGAAGGTCTCAATATTTCGTATATTTATTTCCTGATTGAATATGTGTTTCCCCTTCCTCTCAATTTGTCTCAGGATTTCTCCCCAGAAATAATCTTGAGTCTATAAAAACTATAGCATGTTATGAGTTGGAGTCATCATGTCCCTCAAGAAATGGACACTTTTATAAAATAAAGTTTGTGGTCAGGCACAGTGGCTCATACCTGTAACTCCAGCACTTTGGGAGGCCAAGGCAGGAGGATCGCTTGAGCCCAGGAGTTCAAGACCTGCTTGGGCAACATACCAAGACCCGATCTCTACAAAAGTTAGAAAAATTAGTGGTGGTGCATGCCTGTAGCCCCAGCTACTTGGGAAACTGCGCCCTTGGGCCCAGTTCAAGGCTGCAGTGAGCTATGATCTCACCACTGCAGGCCAGCCTGGGTGACAGAGCAAGACCCTGTCTCTAAAAAAAAAAAGAAAGAAAGAAAAGAAAACACACTGAATCTTGTGTACACTATGGCACAATGACCACTATTCCTGAGTAGCCTAGGGTGAACAAATTTGTTTTTAATGTTTCCCCACCCCATCTACTGTAGTACAGGAACAAATTTGTATACCAGGTATTTAGTCCAAAGCATCTGCTCTCTGATTTTAGACTCTATTCTGAAAATATATATTTGTTTTATAATACTACTTTTAAATACTAACTATCAAAGAAAACTGACATTTTAGGAAGTTGGACCATGTTTTTATCATGTGGCATCAGGTACACCTGAGCATACTTCAGGGGTACAACCTGGGTTCAGAAATAGTCTTACCAATTAGTTCAAGTAGTTCACAAAACACTGCTTGCTGAACTCGTAAAACATCCACAAAAAAGAAATAAAGAGATTTGTAATGCATTAAGACAAACAAAGGAAGCACAGGAGAACCCTTTGTACTATCTTCACAATTTTTTTTTTTTTTTTTTGGTAGAAATGGGAGTCTCGCTATATTGCCCAGGCTGGCCTTGAACTCCCGAACTGCCTGGGCTCAAGCGATCCTCCCGCCTTGGCCTCCCAAAGTGCGGGAAGTACAGACGGGAGCCGCGGCGCCTCGCCTACAACTTTTCCATACACCTAAATCTATTCTACAATTTAAAAATTTGCTTTAAAAAAAAATTCCACCTTTAGCAATTGAGCGACCAAGGGCCAGTACTTGGTTATACCTTTTCATTAATATTGGCTGAATGACACCAGGTCTGAAACGGGTTTTAACGTTCTTGCACCTTGTTCTCAAAGCTTGAAATGAGCTCATTTTAAAGCTATTTAATTTTCAGGTTCCAGCCAGTTTTTCTATTTTTCACACGTTTTTCCCACCTTAGTCAGGTGGGGGCAGGGGAAAAGGAGTCCCACTTGTCAGTTTAAGTATTAAGGGTCGGGGCAAACGGGTCCACGAACGAAAGGGAAGAAACTGGAGAGGACGGGCAAACGCTCAGGGAACTCACCTCCGGGTCTGCTGTCAACTAGCACCAGTATGTCAACTTCGTCACTAGGGGCAGACAGATAAGACTGCAATCCAGATCTGACAATAGACCCCAATTTGGCCATTTCTCCACCAAAACAAAGGAAAACACTGAACTACTCAGAAAGCGGCCACGCCTCGGGCCAAGCCGCACCCCCAGCTGTGCGGGGGACGTTCCTAAAAGAGAGGCCTTGCCTGTAGCTCTCCTCCGCAACCTCGCCCCGGCGCGGGAAGGCGGGGCCGTGGGGAGAGGAGCGTGGATACATCGTTCCCTGCACCGGGGTCCAGCGCCCCGGGAAGTCGTTAGTCTCACCGCCCGCAGACCCCTAGCGGGTGGGCAAGCCAGGGGGCGAGGGGAGACGCTGCGCAGGCGCAGAAAGCAGCCGCGCGGGCGACGGGGCGTACTGCGCACGCGCGCCTCTCCTGCCTCTTCTGCGCAGGCGAGAAGCGGCCTCACTTGCCCGCCCTCTGGACCCGCCCCCTGCTCGGCCCCGCCCCCTCCGCCCCCGACGGCGTCGCCCTGGGGACCTGGCGGCCGCCCGGGGCCTCGTGGTAGCGGCGCCGCCTGCCTGGTCTACACTGCGGGCCTCGCGGCGGCGGCAGTAGGAGCCCATGGAGTTTTCAGGAGCGCCCGTGAGTACGACCGGGAAGCGGTCGGGGCTGGGCCGTTGCAGGCATTTCTTTTGGCTGGGTGTCATCTTCGACGCGGTGGGCGTGGCGGTGCTGTTCGCCGGCGTCTTCTCCGACCTGCTCTTCTACGACATGCTGGTCTACTTGGGTTCCGTCATCATCTTCTTCAGCCTGCTCTGGTGGATCTCCTGGTACACCAGCAACATCGAGCTGCTTCCCGAAGAGGCCTGGAGGAGGATGTCGCACGCGCCCTCCACCGCCGTGGTGGAAGCCCTGCGCCAGAGCGTCAGCCACCGCTTCTCCCTGTCCATCGGCACCGTCTCCACCACCTTTCTGCGGATCCAGCGGCGGCGACAGCGCCGCCGGACGACCCTTCGAAGGCCGCCTTCCCTGAAAATGACCGTCGCGAGCCTGGTAGGAAAACAGCTGGAAAAGGAGAACAAGGACAAAGATGGAAGGGAAAGTGTCAAGGAGAGCGGTGCCTCTCAAGACTTTTGCAAAGACAATGTGGGTCCCCAGCCTGGAGATGACAAAAGTTCAGAGGCAGTTGGCTCCCCAGGCCCCGATGCTGGGCCGTCGGGGTTTGAGCAGGGACCTGTGTTCCCACCGGACCAGCCTCTGCCGTCCGCTGTCCTGTCCTCCAAGACCCTGCCTGTAGTGCCCTTGGTCTCTGTCGGTCCGCCCCTAGGCATTTCTGGGAGCCAGCCTGTGGTTTCACAGAGCCAGCTCCAGAGTCTTCCTCGGGCCTCTCAAACTGAGGTTCGGCCTGGTCAGGCTTCTGGAACCCAGGCTGTGGCCACCCTTCCTTTTCAGACTGTGGACTCACAGGTCTCTCAGCCTGTCCAGAACTTTGAGGCCCTGCTGCAAATGCAGCAGACCTCCCAGAGCACCACTGTAGTCCAGGAGATTTTTGTAAGGCGATCGTCGTGTGTCCCCGAGGTTCCTAAGAATGCAGTTGCTCGGGCTTTTGAGACTCCACCACTACCTGACCAGAAACCATCTCGGGAGCTCCCTGACACTGCGTCACCTGTCACCGAGGCCACAGCTCCAGCCACTCAGGCTCAGCAGTCCGTCCCCATTGAGAGTGTTCCAGCCCCAGTGGCAGTGAAGAAAAGTGGCCCTCTCTAGTAGGGACCAGCCCCAGCCATTTGAGTGGCTGCTCAGGCCTCTGCCAAGTGAGTGCCTTGGGAGGAAGAGTCACCTACATGAGTCCTTAATCGTTAGTCCTGATCTGTGTTCTGGTGGCTTCCACGACCCCTCTGGTCCAAAAATATAAAGTTAGTGGAAGCGAAGTGACCTTGTCTTTCAGGGATTAGCTGTTTTGGACATTAGTAGATTTTTTTAAACCTAGTGCTGTGAGTGGATGAGGGCTATTAAGGTTTTGCCTACTGCGCCAGATAATGAAATCCCTTCCTTTTATTCAGGCTTAGTAGAAAGAGAGTGGTAATTATGTTCTTTGGGGAGTTGTAAGGCCTGGGAGTGGGTGGAGGATTTGGGCTGGGCAAGGTTTTTGAAACAGTGTGATTTTAGGTGGTACAGGGACCCAGCATTGAATGGCATTGAGACCTGGGGTGGGAAAGTTACTCGATTTTCAATCCTTTTGATTTTTATCAGGGAAAATGTCCTTAGTTTGAGGTTAGTGATCCTTACCACCTCTCTAATGCTTTGGTAGGCAACAACTGCACACAGCTAGAATTTAATAGTATTTTTGTTCACAGACTTACTTGAATGGATAACATCTACTTGTGCCAAGTGATACTGGTTTTCTGTTTACAAAGAGATGGTTGCTTTTTGAAATACATTTAAGTAAAAAACATTGTACTTGAGTCAATTTACAGGTAAAAATTAATTGTACAAGTGAAACTTGAATGATTCTGAAGTTTGGAAAACATTTGGCTATTCATACTATCACATGAGCTTTCTATTAAATCACCAGACCCTTTGTGCTAACCTATTTAATGAATTTATAAGTCAGGCTGTTGAGGACAAATTCCACTTAACTCCCCAACCTCTTGTCAATTAGAAAGGTAAAGAAGGTCAGAATAAGTGACCCTGCTTCTCTGTGGGTTAAGTGCTGTCATACATATGATATCAATATATCATTGCATACAATGATATACAGTGCCCATGGCTGAGTATCAATTTCCTGGTCTTTCTCCAGTACTGTTTTAAAAGTTACCTGCTGCAGGCTGCTGTGGTGCATACCTGTAATCTCAGCACTTTGGGAGGCCAGGAGTTTGAGACCAGCCTGGGCAATATGGTGAGCCTTTACAAAAAAATTTTTTAAAAAGATTAGCTGGGCATGGTGGCTCACACTTGTAGTCCCAGCTACGTGGGAGGCTCAGCTGGTAGGATCGCTTGAGCCCAGGAGTTGGAGGTTACAGTGAGCTATGATGTACACTACATTCCAGCCTGGGCTACAGAGTGAGACCCTGCCTTTATTTATTTTTATTTTATTTTTTTAAATTTCAGAATATTATGGGGGTACAAACACTTTGGTTACTTATATTGCCTGTGCGCTGCCCAAGTCGGAGCTACAATTGTGAATATCCCCCAGACAGTGTGCCCCGAACCCATTAGATGTGAGTTTTTCCATCCCCTCCCCCTGCCTCCCACCTGCCCAACCCTTGATGAATATTATTTCCATGTGTGCACATAAGTATGGATCAGTTAGTACCAATTTGATGGTGAGTACCAGTGGTGCTTGTTTTTCCATTCTTGTGATACTTCGCATTGAAGAATGGAGACCCTGCCTTTTAAAAAAAAAAGTTTTACCTGCTCTAAGGGATGGGGCAGAACAATATGTTAGGCTCTTTGTTGTTTAAACTCTATCAACATACTATCCAAGATGTTCATCTTTATTTCATATTAGTTGGTTTTATTTCCTAACAATTTTCTTCAAATTTCCTTTAAGAGAAATCTTAAAATTGTTAGGAAACCTTTTCTCAAAAAATAAAAATTAAAAAATAAATTAATAAAAAATAAATAAAAAAGACAAAAAAGAGCAAAACACCAACAAACCATAATCGCAGAAGGAAAGGACTTAGTGTTACTACACGAAATCATTATTTTTTCCCATTAATTCTATTCTTTCAGGTAATTTATATGATTGAAATAATTCTCTATGTAATTCTTGGAGACTTGCATTAAGTTTAATAAGATAAACATAAATACAGATGAAAGGATGCAGACCTTGCATCAGAAAGCTTTGTAGTCTTTGTTCTCTAAATCAAAGGAATAACTTTAAAGAAAATAGAAAAATTTAGAAAAAGAAAAATAAATAATAACAAATTTTACAGAACAAATCCTTTTAATGAAGGGATTTTTTTCTGTGAAGTTTGGATTCAGTGGAGGGACTGCACTTGGGGATCTGGGGGGCCGCGTGTGGCCTTGAGGCCGCAGGTTCCCCACCCCTGCTGCATTATGTTAAGCACTGGTGATTCAAAGGTAAATATAATGTCCCTGCTCTCTAAGCACTCACCACCTATCAAGGGAGACAGCCACAGGAGTAACTACCACAGTGTGATATAGTAGAAGTCTACTCAAAATGCTTTGAGAATACAGGTGTGGGCTGGGTGAAGGATGTTTGAGTTGGACCCTAAAGTAGGTGTTCATTGGGTGAAGAAGATGGGGAGAACATTCCATGGAAAGGGAAGAGCACCAACAAAAATGCAAGGAAGTTTGTAAGAGTCCATAGCTCGCTGGGGACACCTTTGGGAAAGGATACCCTGATGCTATCAATGGTCAAGGGTGCCTGAGACTCAGGTTGGAGAGGGAGAGAGAGAGAGACATATGTAGTGTCTGAAGGTGAAGTCAGGGAGGTAAGATGGGGCTAGATGGTGGAGGGTCTTTGCAGGGAATAAAAACCATTAATTCTTACAAGCATTGGGAACCCTTTGAAGGCTCTCTAAGCGAGGTAGAGTTGTGTTCACAGTTTCCAACTCTACCTGTGGCCTCTGCTGTACAGTAATGGCACTAGGCCAATTATTAGAGATTAATTGCTAAAGTCTCTCTCATTTACTTCTGAGCTGAAAACAAACCTCTTAGACCTTAGCAACAGTTTCTAACCAAAGTGTAGGCTCCATGGGTATTTATCCAGGAAAACACTTTCAGGTGTTTATTTACTTGTACATAACACTTTTTGCTACATAGATGATATCGTGTGGAATAAACACCAAATACTATGCCACATTTCTGTGTGTTGGTAAGATAAGTACTTATCTAAAACAGGGATCGACAGATTTTTTTCTGTAAAGGCCAAAATAGTAAATATTTTAGACTTTGTGGGCCAAAAGGCAAAACTGAGGATATTATGTGGCTTCTTATATAATAAGAGAGAAAACTCCTAATCTGTTTGCCTGGGATAGGGTGTACAGTTCCTTTGACTCCAATTGCATCAGCTGGAGTCATTCACCTGATCAAAATCAATTGGCCAGAGGAAGAGGGGGCCTGGTGGGGCAGATCTGTGGCCAACTCGGTCTGTTTTACTTTGCCCCAGTGACACCCAGATCTGGGCCCACCGTTCTTCTTCCAAAATGCCAAGCCTTCTCAACCTGGTTCTCTGGCCAACCAAGGAGATTTACTAAGTCTTTAACTCCCAGATTGAGATTCCACCTTTTGGCACCTGGCATTTGCCGACAGGAGGGTCCCCCGTGTGTACGTGGTGATGCCCAGATCCTGGGCAGACTGCTGCTGGCCAGAGAGGTAGGCAGGCACTAGGAGCGCCAGGGGCAGCAGGGGTGGAAACTGATGCTCCAGCTTGGTCTTTGAGGCTCACATGGATAGTCCACCGCAGCACAAACATGCAGGGTGGGAAGGGGTGCTACTGGCATCTAGTGGGTAGTGGCCAGAGATGCTGCTAAACATCCTTGGGTGCACAGGATAGCACCCCACAACACAGAATTATCTGGCCCAAAATGTCAATAGTGTGAGATTGAGAAACCCTGACCTACAATAACCAAAAATTGCTCTGTAGTTCATGAAATACTTTAAAAATTTTTAATTTGATCCTAGGATGACTCATTAGCCCTTATATAGTAATTGTATCTTCTCTACATGAGAATCTTCTTCATTTTTGTTTCATTTGTCTTTGTATTCCCAGTTTGTACATCTTTGAGTCAACACACACATATGGGGCATTTAGTAATAATAATAGCTGACCTTTATTGGATGTTTATAATTCACTACACATGGTACTAAGTGATTTACAGGCATTCCATCCAACAATTAAGAGTTGGACACTGTTATAATCTTCACTTCAGGGATAGTAGGTTTGATATTGAGAAGTTAAGTAATTTTTCCAATGTCATACAAATGGAGCAGCTGAAATAGATGTATAATTAATATATGATATGTTATAAGATATATATTATAAGCTTTCCTTCCAGATTAAAGTTACTAATGATCCTTTTTTTTAAGCCTGTTGATTGTAACTTGAGCTGTAATACTCCAGATCAGTCTATGAGTTACTTCTTAATTTAAAGCTTTACTGGCAGAGAGAGAATGATAATCAGCAACTCTTCAGTTTTCTTGTTCCACTTCAGATTATTTTGTTTATAAATATCATCTCAAATAAAAATTGCCTTTTTCTTTTCAGAACTCACCAATGTTTCTACAGATTTAACTGCCAACATAAAAGTACAAATGTTTATCTTCATCTTGTTTTGGAAACCTCCATGTTGAGTCCTGACCTCTCAGACCAGCAGACTTCCTAGACTGCCTCTGCCAAGTATACCTGTTTCAGTATTAGGGATAGTTCTCCAGCTTCAGATAATAAAGCTATTCATTGCCAGAATTTTAAGCCATAATAAACTGCGATATTCCAAATGAACCTTGTTTTAAAATAAGTTGGTTTTTAAAATAGACTTCTGTTGTGAAGGCATTCCAGCATTCCAAGTGGAAAATAATGTCTCACATATTCTGGGTGGACATGTATGTAAGCAAAATTCCCACAGAAATGGATATTGAAAAATGCAACTCTTTTTATTTAAGGATATTTTGTGACCTCATTACGAAATAGCTATCAGAATGTATTAACACAATCAATGCATTATAATATGCTACAACTTATATGTCTATGCTCACAACTTCTGAGTTTCTCATTTTCCCAAGGATTTAAAATCTGATTTGATTGCATATTTTAATGATAATCTACTAAAATTCCTTTAGGCCTGTCTCCTCTTACGTTCTTTCTTTCTATTGGTGGATTGTTTCAGAATGCTCTAGTTTCTAGGTATAGTTAGTTTCCTTTTGAAATTTCCAGTTATAGGCAAAAGTGGGTTTTTAAATGGTACAGTATTTTGGATAGAAACTTCCAAAAATTCTAGTTGTTTTTATAGTTTTTCTCCTTTCTCTGTCCCATGCTTCAATATTCCTGCATTTATAATTTTAATAACTCAAGCTGGAAGACTTTACAGACATTACAGATGCTTGGAAAAAAGAACGGTTGAAAGGACTTTCTGCTAAGTGAAATAAGCCAGTCACAAAAAGACAAATGGTGTATTATTCCACTTATATGAGATACCTAGAGTAATCAAATTCGTAGGGACAAAGTAAAACAGTGGTTGCCAGGGGATGCAGGGAGGGGGAAATGCAGACTTGTTTAATGGGTACAGAATTTCAGTTTTACAAGATGAAAAAGTGCCAGAGGCAGTTGCTGGTGATGGTTGCAAAACAATGTGAATGTACTTAACACTACTGAATTATACACTTCTAAATGGTTAAGATGGTACCTTTTATGTTATGTGTTTTTTACTACAAAAAATTGAATTAAACTGGCAACTTATAACCCATATGACATTTATAAATTTAAGTAATAAATATATACAATAGTTGAGCTTCTATATATGTACAATGCACCAGGTGAGCACAGTTGTTTTAATAACTTCAGAACTATAGTTAGGAACTTAGAGAAAAATCAACTTTAATGTACTATAGAACAAAGGACATTGTAGAAGGGGGTATGTGTGCATTTGCAGGAACCTACAGAAAAGCCTTTTATCATGCAATGGCTAATCAATACTAGTGACTAGATTTTGTCTTGGGTAAATAGAGGTAGTTCTTAAAAACTTCAGGTGCTACTTACAGTGTGCTTAGAAGCATAAAATGGTCACCTTGAAAGAAAATACAAACTGCTTTCATCTTAGTGAATATAGATGTTTATGTATTTTAAAAACACTAAACTTTTCTGGTTTATTTTTTCCAAGTTTTAAAATAAATGTTTTTATAAGATGGATAAATATTTAAAATGTAATTCTTTGACTATATATTTCAAAAAAGCAGGGTGGGTGAGGTGACTCAAGCCTGTAATCCCGGCACTCTAGGAGGCTGAGGCGGGAGGATTGCTTGAGGCCAGGAGTTCGAGACCAGCCTGAGCAAGAGTGAGACCCCGTCTCTACAAAAAAATAGAAAAAATTAGCCAGGCGTAGTGGTGTGTGTCTGTAGTCCTAGCTACTTGGGAGGCTGAGGCAGGAGAATCGCTTGAGCCCAGGAATTGGAGGTTGCAGTGAGCTATGATGACACCACTGCTTTCTAGCCCAGGCAACAGAGTGAGACTCTGTCAAAAAAAAACCACAAAACACAAAATGGCACACAGTGAAATCTCCTTATAACCCTACTTCTGTCTCTTGGCACAGGTCTACTGACGACAGACATTAAATGCTATTAGTTTCTTGTCAATCCTTTCATTTATATATTAATACTTATATATGATGAACATATATTACACATTACATATATGTTCATTATATATATCATATATATATAAAGTGTTTACATATTCCAGTGTTTCTTTACATATTGTGCAGCACCTTGCTTTTTTCACTTAACATATATCTTGGAGAGCTTTCCATTTTAGGAGTTAAAGAGTTTTCTTACTATTTTTTTGAACACATAGTATTACATTTAGTGGATGTATCATAATTAATTTAACCTATTTCCTATTGATGAATATTTTGGTTGTTTACAGTCTGATGTTTCTAAGCAATAATAAATATGGACCTTGGTCTGTAGCTAATGATTGACTATTGACTAAGATGTCCGAAGGCCATGTAGTCCAGTTCCCTTCACCCCCCGTCAAAAAAACCTAACAAAAATCATAAGTGACCTGCCTAAGATCATACAGCTAGTTAGTGGCAGAGGCTGAACTAAAATCTTACAGTCCTGAGTTTGAGTCCTTTTCCCACCAGATCAGTATAATTATCATTTCACTGTATTACAAATAACCTCCTTTAAAATAATCATCTTGGAGGTTTGAACTTGAACTGAAAAAGGATAATTTTATTTTCCCTCCTAAAAGTCTTCTGCAGAAGAATGGGCTCAGTAAAAAAAAAAAAAGTAAAAGTGAAATAGTACTAAAGGCTACATAGTGAAGAATAAGTATTCCTCCTGCCTCCTCACCCCCCAGTCCTCCATACCTCTTTCCCAGAGATAGTCATACTCTTAGTGTCTTGTGTATCCACCCAGAAAGTGTATGCATAGCCCACTGTATATGTGTGTATGTACTTTTTTAAAAAACATAAATGGTAGGATGCTATGTGTATTGTTCTGTACCTTTCCCTTTTTGACTCCTTTTCAGGTTTCTCTAAAGTTGTTAATATGCAAGCTAAAGTCTGATTTCACAAGTTTGTGAGCGCCTTGAAATGTGGAATCATCTCTCGCTTTCTTCTTTTGTTTCTCCCACAGGACATATGAAATGCACTTAAGTGTGTTGGATTTAGTTTGACTCTTCTAGTAATTAAGGTCATACTTGACATTAGCCTGAATAAGAATCGATGTGTGTTCTATTCAACACTATTCTAAGCATTTCATTTAATTTCTCTGTCATGGTCAAAGCTCAGTTGTGAAAAGACTAGGGATAGTGACAGTGTAAAACAAAATGACAGAGCTCAGAGTCTCATTTTTACCTTTGATCTTACCCAAGACTTATAAAACTGGAGTTACTACAAAGCAATAAAATTGATTTTTATTTTAGTACATACTAAGTGCTAGCTACTACAGGGAACACAAAGATGATTAAGTCTCTGCAGAAGTCATTTCCTTTGTTTTTACTATTGTACTTTTCTTGTAGCATCATTTTGGTAAAAATCTGAAAAATGGCCATGTGCAGTAGCTCACATCTGTAATCCCAGCACTTTGGAAGGCTGAGGCAGGAGGATTGCTTGAGGCCATGAGTTTGAGACCAACCTGGGCAACATAGTGAGACCCTGTCTCTACAAAAAATTTAAAAATTAGCCATGCCCATAGTTCCAGTTACTTGGGAGACTGGGGCGGGAACATCAATTGAGCCCAGGAGTTTAAGGCTGCAGTGAGCTGTGATCACACCACTCACTGTATTCCAGCCTGGAGGACAGAGCAAGACCCTGTCTCTAAAAAAATAAAATAAATCTGAAAAACATATTCCAAGTAGGAATTAAACAGCATGAGATTCTTGTATAGTACCACCATTGTTTTCCAGCAGAATAAAATGGAAAGTGATTTGCATATGTTGTCCCAAGAATATTAAAGCAAAAATGGAAATTTTATGACTTTTTACAATACAATTTTGTATATTATACTTTACTTTTTTGTTCTCAAATTGTTTCAAATATGTTTTGTGTTTATACCAGTGGTTCTTAACTGGGATGATTTTGTCCCCCAGGGACATTTGGCAATGTCTGGAGATATTTTTGCTTGTCACTACGGGGAGGTGGGGCGTGTTACTGTCATCTAGTGGGTAGAGGCCAGGGATGCTGCTAAACATCCTACACTGTACAGAACAGTCCTCTTCCCCTCACAACAAAGAATTATCCAACTGGCCCAGAATATCAATAATGTCAAGGCTGAGAACCTACTTTATACTTCTCTATGCTATTAGGATGAGGAAGGGTCTAAATTAATTATCTTTGAGAGGGAGAATATATGTTTATGTGTACATGTATACATGCATATGTATTACTAAAGAAATAAAGTTGAGATCTCGCATTTTTGTTTTTATAAATGTGGAGTTCTTATAAAGATAATTGACTCATAAAATAATTGTCGACTCTTTGGAAAGGAGAAAGGAACAAATGGGACATCTGCTATTGCTTTTGCTATTTAGAAATTGTTGATCTGGCTCCTCCCTACCATTCAGCCATTTCCAAAACATTTCTTGACCATTTATAGTGACTTTCTCATCTACAGCAAAGATTCTTTGGCAGCCATTTTGACCTCATCTTTCTAGTCAGTGTTGATCAGATTACAGGATGGCACCTTACCCAAATTTGGCCAACAAGAAATTCTTTTTTGGTGCCTTGCAAAATATCCTTGTATCCTTAGAACAAACTCTCCTTTTCTGCTTAAGCTAGCTCAAATTAGTTTCTGATACTAGCAAGCTAAGAGGCTTTAACCAACAGAACTACTCTAGGGATGGTTGTAAAATAATTCTCTAGGGAATGACTGCTCTTTTGAAAAAATAGTTTAATGGGTCTTCTGGGGATGTGAAAGTAAAGCAAAAATTCATTCTGGAATGAAGAAGTTCAGAACAACTACAAACAACATAATGAACAGTGATGTGAAAGGACAGCTACATTGTAGGCAAGGCCGTACCTTTGTAGGTAGCATGTTAATCCTTGTTTGCTTTTTTGTTGTTTTTGGTTTTGGAGACAAGGGTCTTTATTTTCTTTGACTAGGGCCAGATAAAGGAAGATGGGATTCTGGGGAAGGCAAGACTGAATAAAGGAGGCTTTTATCCTGGCAAGATGAGTTGGCCCCTGGAACAAGTGGACTGAGTAGAGGGTCCCCAAAGAAGGGCCATGACCAAAGAACTCTAAGAGTGAATTATGCTAATTAGTTTTAAGGATTTTTTTTTGTATTATGCTCGTGGTTCCATTTAAATTTTTTAACAAAAGCTGGGTTCAGTGGCATGCGACTGTAGTCTGAACTACTTGGTAGACTGAGGTGAGAGGATCACTTGAGCCCAGGAGTTCCAGACCAGCTTGGGCAACATAGTGAGGCCCCATCTCTGAATAAATGAATGAATAAATAAATAAATTTAAAAAAAAAACGATGGCAGCCTAGCTGTGCTTTGGGAAAATAAGGAGCTGCGCTCAAGTTTAAGGAAAAGATATTGTTGGGAGTGTATATTGGCACAGCCACTTTGGAAAGCTTTTTGGCCATGACTTGTGCACTCTCCAAGGCAAAAATTCTCTAGAAAAACGCTTGCACATGTGCATCAGGACACTATACAAGAGTATTCATAGCAGCAATTTACATAATGGGGGGAGGAGAAAAAGGAAACAATTTAAATATTCGTGATAGGAAAATGGATAAGTCATGGTATATTCATATAATGTAATGCTATATGGCAGAGAAAAGAAACCACAACTACATACAACAGGGATGGATTTTAGAAGCATAACGTTGATTCAAAACAAGAAGTGGTATAATACAGCAAAGAAATAATTTTGTAAAATTCAAAGACAAGCAAAAGTAATAGTACATTGTTTAGGAAGATACATATGGTAATTACATAAAGAAAAGTTAAAATGATTTTTTAAAAATCACGATAGTGATTACTTTTGGGAGGAATGCAGGGAGAAGGTGGGATCTGGGAGGAGCACACAGGAAGAGCCAAAAGTACAGGTTACTGTTCTGTTTCTTAAATTAGGTGGTCCATTCCCAGGTATTCATTTTATTATGTTTTATAACTGACATTAATATATCCTTTTGTACATGTCAGACTTCTTTTTTAAGTGAAAGAATAAAGTAACTGTCAACTTGCGTGGCAGTATAGTTACACTTCTACCGATGTGAATTGTGCTCATGAATATTTTTGTTTGTTTTTGCTTTGTTTCGGGGTGGAGGGGAAAAGGTTCCCACTTAAACATCTATCCGGAAGCATCCTTGTGAGCCAGGGTGCACTTATTTCCTCTCCTCTTGGGACACTGATGACTTCTGCCCATCATTCTCCAGGAACTGCCAACATTCCCCAGGAACTCAGTAAGGACCGGAAGGAGACAGCAGAAAGGTACTAATTTTACACTGGTGCAAAACAGAACTATGTTTTATGTTTAACAAATTGTTGCAGCTGGCTTTACGTATTTTTGACAGTTCTACACAGTTTCCAAAAGTTGCAACATTTTCCCCTCCTAGAAACCGAGGAGAGGGACAGTCCCTCTCCCTGTGCTCCCCCCGCGGCCCCCACGCCTCGGCCTCTGCTGTTCCCTGTGCCTGGATGACCTGTCGCTGCTTTGTAGGTCTGGCCGAGTCCCCGTCCTGCTTTCAAAATTTAAGTTCAAGGGCTAACTCCTCTTAGGAACTCTCTATCGCCTCTGCTCTCTCACCCCAGCATCATCACAGCCCTGAGGCTCTGGGGTAGGTCTCGTCGTGGAGCCCGTTTCCGCGAGGATCACATTACGTCGCTAATCCTCACGCAGGCGGCGCCCGCCGCGGGGCTGGCAGGAGACGGCTTCGGCGGCGCTCTAGCCCGCCCAGCGCACGACGCTCGGCCCACGTCGGCGCCCTGATTGGCTGAAGGCCGCCGCTCTGCCAGCGCGGCTTCCGGGGCGGAGGCGGGGGCGCGAAGGCGCACGACTTCCGGCGCGAGGCGCCCCGGTCTCGTTAGTTCGGCCCAATGGCGGCGCCGGTGCTCCACACGCGGTTGCCCGGGAGTGCGTCCGCGCCGGCCTCTGCGGTCAAGACGCTGGGCCCGTCAAGGACCGGGTAAGATTCGGGCCGCTTCCTTCCGCGCGTCTGGGACCAAAACCCAGGATCCGGGTTGGGGAAGCGGGTTGAAAGGGTCTGGGACAAAGCTAATGGAGTGTGGTGGGAGCAGGGGGTTCAGGGTCACCTCGGGGTTGCAAGAGTGAGCCCATTCCCTGTAGGTGGGTAATGGAGATGGGAGGTGTCTGGGAAAGTGAGCCTTCTCTGCTCCAGGCCCTTTTGTCCCCACTGGATTCCGTCATAGCGTCCCAGGCCTGGGTACTGCGTTCTGCTCCTTGACTTCTTTTCCCTCCCGTTTTTTCATCTAGATTTGGAAGGGGTTCCCTGGGCTTGTGGATTATCAGTCTAATGTTGTCACTGATGGCGAATCGAATCTTAAAATTTTTTTTGTTTGAAATTTGTTTCCACACACATATTTGTTTAACAGTCTTTATCTTGCTCCTCTTTGGAAGCCCCTAATCCCCATAGAACACTTTGGGGTTTAATTTTCAGAGTCGTTAGTAGGATGCTATGTTTTTTCGCTAACCCACACTGTTTAAATGAAGCAAACCTTGTAAAACACCTCGCATAATTCACAGTATTCATTGAGCTCCTACTTACTGTGTTAGACACCAGGGACAGTATCCAAAGAGACTAACATCCCTGCTTTCAACAGAGCTTACAGTCTAGGGAGGAAAGACAATAAATAGGCCAGTAAATAAATGATCAGGATGATTTTGATAGTGGTAAGTGCTGTGAAGAAATATGACGGGGTAATGGGAGGGGGAGGGGAGAGGATGGGTACTTTAGATTACTGTTATCAAAGGCCTCTGGCATTTGAGCTTCAACTTGAGTGGAGACAAGAATCCAACCATGTGTAGATCTGCGAAAAGAGTGTTTCTGATAGAGTGAACAGCCAGGGAAATGAGAACCAGCTTGGCAAGTTTGAAGAACAGAAAGGACACTATGCCTGCAGTAAAACAGGTGGTTTGAGATGAGGTCAGAGAGGTAGGCAGGGGCCAGGTTAAGTAGGGCTTTGAAGACCATAGTAAGGAGTTTTGGGTCTTTATTCTAAGTGCTGCGGGAAGACAAGTTTTTGAAAGATCGTTAGGTTGCTGGGTGAAGAATGGATTGTTGGGAGGTGAAGAGCAGAAGCAGGGAGGTGGGTTAGGAGGCCTCAGCAGCAGTCGCCCTGGACAATGTTGGCTGAGCAGATGTTGGCTATTGTAGTTTTTATTATTCTTTGTCGTGAACTTAATAGCTTGATAATCTTGGTTCTACAGGATTTCAGATATGCTTGCATTAGAGAATGATTTTTTCAATTCTCCCCCAAGAAAAACTGTTCGGTTTGGTGGAACTGTGACAGAAGTCTTGCTGAAGTACAAAAAGGTAAGAGGAGGTAATGTGTGAGGTTTGGTTTTTGTCTGGTGAGAATACAACTTTAGCTGTTGTACTAAAGACCAGTAGACGTAATAAGATGAATTTTAGATACTGATATTGAAATCTGATATTTAATAGCATGATGCTGTCAGCTCACAATTAGAGTAATAATGTCTTTGCAGAGGTTTTACCTCTTTAAATGCTTTATTGACATAGGGTCTTTTAAAAACTTTAGCAAGTGCTAGAATAAAAAAACCATTGGAACATTTTATTTCTTAAGGAATTACCTAAGCATTACTTGGGGACAATAAATCAGCTCTGTTAATAGAGATTTTTGTTTGTTTGTTTTTGCATTGGTTTAGAAGTGATTCTACTAAATCTCAGTGATAGAGGAAAAATGTAAATGACTATACATTTATATATAGTGTCCATTTACATCCCTATTTATGAATGGATACTATTTTAGTTCTTTCTGAATTAGATCATTACAGCAGGTTTTTTTCCCTCATGCTTTTTGAGAATTCTGAGGAGTGTCAACTATCATATTCAAATGTCAATGCACAAATATAGCTAAATATGAATGGCTTTTTAGTTGTCATGTTTTCTTTTTTCCAAGACCCCTGGCTCAACTAACATGAGTTTAAATTTTTGTTGTCATGATTTTATAATCTGCCATTGATGTGTGAAAGTTACAATGTTCCCTTTGTAATTTCACCAGATCTTAAGGTGTAGTTTAAAGTCCTGCTGTTGATACTTAACAGGAAACCAAAGCAAGCATAACTTTATTTTTTTGTTTTTTCTCCTTTAGGGTGAAACAAATGACTTTGAGTTGTTGAAGAACCAATTGTCAGATCCAGACATAAAGGTAATTAATTTTGTGTTTGGTCATCATTAGCAAAGTTATTGCCACTTTGTGCAGATATTATTTTGCACTTTTGGTTCTATTCCTTCCACCAGAACTTGGTCTCTCCATGATCCCTTCTTACTTTAATCCAGTGGTTCTCAACCAGTGGCAGTTTTGCCTCCTAGGGGGCTTTTGGCAATGGCTGGAGATATTTTTGGTTGTCACAATTGGGAGGGAGGGGTGCTACTGGCATCTAGTGGGTAGATGAACAGGGATACTGCTAAACATCTCATAATGTGCAGGTCAGCTTCCCACAGCCAAGAATAATCCAGCCCCGAATGCCAACAGTGCTGACATCAGGAAACCCTACTTTATTTTTATTTTTTTAGATATGGGGTCTTGATCTGTCACCCCAGATGGAGTACAGTGGCACAATCATAGCTCACTGCAGCCTTGAACTCCTGGGCTCAAGCAATCCTCCCACCTCAGCCTCCCAAGTAGCTGGGATCATAGGTGTGAGCCACCACACCTAGCCTGTTCAAAAACTGTGCTTTAATCCTTTCTACTACTTCTTTCCTCTGTGCTGCCTGCAACTCTCATGTCTCTCTAAGGCTAGAACAACACAACCAAAGTTTACTTGGCTTTCAAACTACTCTTTCAGCATTTGGAAGTTCAAGATATATATCTGTTGTATAGTAACAACTCAGTATGTTTTGTTTCACTTTTCTTCCTTTACTGCCCAATTTTGGAAAGAATAGTTTACCATGGCAGTGGTAGTCAGGTTGCCTGGGATAAAATCCCAATTCCATTGTTATCCAGTGTGTTATGTTGAGCAAATTGTTTAATCTCTCTGCCTCTATTTTCCTCTCCGTAAAATCAGGAAAACAAAAGAGGTTTTTTAAGCATGGAGATTGTAAAAGAGGCAATGAGTTAATATACAGGTAACCCTTAGAATAGCCCTTGACCCAAAATAAGGACTTTGTAATTGTTAGCTGTTATTTTGTCCCTGCTGACAGTCTGGACTTTATCATTTCTCATTCACATTTAAGTCCACTGTTTTTATGACTGTTGTAATTATCCTGACGAAGGTTACCAGTGATTTCTTACACGCTGATTCAGTGGACTTATTTTTTTCAGCGTCATACAAATTCTTTGTAGCAGTTGACACTGTTGGTCACCCACTTCGTAAAATCTTTCCTTCAGTGTTTCTGATCTTCCTGTCTTCTGATCACTTAATCTCTAATCACTCTTGATAGGCTCTTCTGAAATTTGGTGTTGATTTGGTTTCCAAACTTTACCCTTTTCTGCTCTCCAGATTCTTCCTGTGTGATCTCCTTATCTCCCCTCATGGCTTTGAAATCTGCCTGTGTCCTAATAACTCCCAAGTTTGTATCTCTATCTCACATTGCTCTTGTGGGCTCCTGATTTGTTTCTTAACTGCCTGTTAGATGTATTTACCCAGAGTTGTTACAAGTGCTGCAAACTTAGCATGTCTTAAACTCATTCTCTCTCTCTCAAACCAACACCTTCTGCAGCCTTCTTTATGTGCTTCACTGTTTATTGCTTACCTGGATCTTGAGCTAGGGACTTTGGAGTCTTTCTGGACTTTCTCACCCCTCATATCCATTCATTCACCAAGTCCTTTGGGAAAAAAATCTTTCAAATCTTCCTGTTTCATTGGTGCTGTCTTGTCTGGATTCTTCCAGTAACCTCTTTAGTGGTTTCTAGGTTCTACTCTAGTTTCCAATCTTCTTTTACCTCATACCTGAGCGCCATGCCACCCCCGCATCCCCAATTTATCCTCAACAATGTAGCCTAAAGCATGTCTCTAAAAGCACCAGTCTAAGCATGCCATTCCCCTACTAAAAAATTTCGTGCCTATGGAAGATAAAGATCAACTTCTTAGCATGGCCTGCAACATTTTTTCTGTGTTCAGTCTTACCAGATACTTTATTTCCTGAGTTTGTCGCTTTTCATCTTTATGCCTTTGCGTGTGCCTTTTTTTTCCTGGCTGGAAGAGGTCCTCTGTATCCACTTTATTTGCTAAGTATTTGAGCATGGGCTCTTGCTGTGTTGCTCCCCTCCTTACAAGCTGTGTGCCCAAGGGTAAGTTACTACACTTCTGTGCTTCAGTGTCTTCGCCTGTAAAGTGAGACTCAGTGGTATAATAGTACCTACCTCATGGAGTGGTTGTAAGGATTAAATGAGTTAATATGTGTTAAAATCTCACAGTAGTGCCTGGCATACAGTAAGTGCTATGGCAGTGTTTATTATTATCATTACCATTATTACTATGATCTACAAAACTCTTCCTCACTCTCTGAGACTTGGCTGAAATGTCATCTTCTTTAATGGAGCTTTCCCTGGTACTCTTCAGGCACATGGTTGTTCTTTCATTAAGTCCATTTCCCACACTTCCAGCAGATCTTTCTAATTACAGATCTGGTTTACAAGGCCTTCCATGATCTTTTTTTATAGAGCAGGAGGAGAAGGACAGGAGGCCAGTGGGGCGGGGAGCATGAGGGGTGGAGCTCCATGAGCTGTTTGGTCCTTCTTGGCTCCCCAGGTTTATCTGTTGGCTTGCTCACCATGTACTCCAGCCATACGGAACTGCTTTCAGTTACCTGAAAACATGCTTTTCCCTCTGTAAGATTATAACCTCCAGAAAATACTCACTGTTACCATTTAAAGACAGTTGAAGCAATACTCTCTCTTTAAAGCTCTTCCTGATCCCTGACTTCTTTCACAGATACAAAGGACCATTTTCTTTGTGTTCCATTGTATTTTGTATCAGCAGTTCTCATTCTTGGTATCTTGAAATACCAAAAAGTGCACCAGTTATGTCTCCGATAGTTTAGAGGAGTGTTGGCAAGTAGTTAGCGTCTAATAATAAGTTCAGTACTAAAGCACCAAAGTCTGTGACTGGTTTACTTTTTAAAATGGAGCAGTTTAAATGGTATCCTTGTGGTTTTATTGCACTCTTTTTTAGTGGAAAAGGTTAGGATCTTATCCATCTTTATTTGTGCATAACTTAGCTTGTCTTCTGTGTGCCTCAGGCCACAGTGTGCTATGTTAATGTTATCCTTAATGGTTGTGGACATTATGAAATTACCGTAGTGCAAATAAGTTGTAATTTACTTTATTTTACTGCCTAGTTACTTGGGGTTTCATCAGAAAATGGTGGATCCCGTGGAACTTCGTCACATAGATATGGCTTGGAAAGCACTCAATAGTTGAATGAAGGTGGGGAAAACGTGGCAGCTCCTTCACTGCTTGGAGCAAGGCACATGGGAGAGTGGGCAGAGCATAGCTTTGACCCAGACAGGCAGGTTCGAACCTGGTTCTTTACTGGCTTCTTGGTTGGGCAAATTGCTTATTAATCTCTCTTAATCTCAGATTTCTGAACCTTAAAATGAGAATAAATAATCATCTTGCAGAGTTTTTAGGATTAGAAAAAGATACATACATACAGTGTTGAATACCCTCCCTGGCACATGGTGTGTTCTCACTAAGTGGTACTCCTTATAAACAGTCTATCCCTGTAGGTATGACATTGTATTGCTTTTATTTCTATGTCTCTTTCCCCTACTGGGTCCTCATGAGCATTAACCATTTTCTTTCACAAATTTGGGGCTTTTTCTAATAGTTTTTTCCTGTGTATGTTGTATATATGCGTGAATATAAATGATATATTTTACATAACTGATACTGTATTTTATATGTGGCTTTTTTTTAATGTAGCAGTTTTTCTCTCGTCACTAAAAATTATTATGAACAGTAATCTTATTGCCTAAAATATTTCATGGAGTAATGGATCCATCATTTATTTATACAGAACACATCTGAATACATTTAAACGCAGCCACAGGTTGGGTTTAGAAAAAGTTATATTTATTGATGACTCCAGTTAATCAGCCTAGACTCAATGTTATCAAAATGCTTCCTGGTTAGCTTAAATATAGAGGCAATAGAGATAGCTTCTGGTCCTTTGATCTTCTAATATTTGGTTCTATAATTCTGCAGTTTTAAAAAAAAAAGTCCCAGGTGTCAACATTTGAGTTGTTATCACTTTTTAAGGGCAAAGAAAGTCAGGCTGAAGTGTTGCATTTAATTCTTTTTCCTGTATATCAGAGTTACTAGATTGCTTTTTTTAAAACAGGAACGTTTATTGTGATACATACCTTTTTATGCTTTGATACCCAATTTTGGTTTCCTTCCAAGCTTGTTCCCCGCCCCCACTTAAATATTATTTGGTAGGTGATTGGCGTGAGGTAGATGCGCTTTTCTCCGTTACCTTATTTGTGATTCTGAAAGTACTTTTCTTTGTTTAACTTGAGGATGACCAGATCATTAACTGGCTGCTAGAATTCCGCTCTTCTATCATGTACTTGACAAAAGACTTTGAACAGCTTATCAGTATTATATTGGTAAGTTCGCTGTTCGTTTCACTGATTAGTATGTAATTCAACATTAGTATGTAATTCAAGGTGATAAAACATTTATTTTATCTTCCTCTCCCAACTCTAGAGGTTGCCTTGGTTGAATAGAAGTCAGACAGTGGTGGAGGAATATTTGGCTTTTCTTGGTAATCTTGTGTCAGCACAGACTGTCTTCCTCAGACCATGTCTCAGCATGATTGCTTCCCATTTTGTACCTCGTAAGTAGTTGCTCTTTGCTTGCTTTATTTTTCTTCATGTAAATACCTCTTTATTAAAATACTGCCTGCCTCTTTCATGTTCGAGATACTGCCACCATGGGAAGTTCCAGGTGCATATTGGCATGAGTTCTAGTAGATGTCTGTTCTCTGTAATGACCCCTTTGGAGGTGTCTATATTCATTGGTTGCTGCAGTTTTTTTTTATGGGTTGTAATTTGCTTTAGTGAGCTTCTGATGAAGTCTTAGAATTCATCTAGGAATTTTTAGCTGTTTAAAAACTATAAAGTTGCTTTACTTCTTCTGATTGTAAATCTAATCATTGTACTGCGTTTGGGCTGTGGAAAAATAGCTTTTTTGTATAGTTATTCATTTTGTTGGTCAATGACAGAATGATACATCTTCTTTTTCTTTCAAAAGCCCGAGTGATCATTAAGGAAGGCGATGTGGATGTTTCAGATTCTGATGATGAAGATGAGAGTAAGTATAAAAAGGATTAAAGTAGAGCCAGGTGCAGCGACACATGACTGTAGTCCCAGCTGCTTGGGAGGATCTTTAAAAAATGATTAAAGCAAAGAAGGCCTCCTGTGTCTTGACGAATGATAAAACATACTGGCACCTAGTCTGATAAGTAGGCTGCAGCAAATGACAACCTTGGATAGAATCGTTTTTGTTAGATCCAGCATTAATATGCAATCAGTTGTTCTGAATGCATTACTTACATAATTAGTTCATTTAGTTTTCATTGATGGTTGTGGAGAAAAATCTTGAAATTATTATTTATTTCTCTGATAAATTATTCAGTTTTTGTTAGCAAGGGTTTTTAGCTTTACATAATTTTTCAGTTTTCAATTTTGTTTTGATGTTCATACTCAATTTTTCTCCTTGTAGACCTTCCTGGGAATTTTGACACATGTCACAGAGCCTTGCAAATAATAGCAAGATATGTCCCATCGTGAGTATACTTCTGTTCTTTATTTTGAATAATAGTGTGTAATTCTCTTTCTTTTTTTTCTGACTAACCGCTTTTCATGAGTTTATAATGGTGTTTAATTCTCAAGAAAATTGTAATCAATTAATGGAAAATTATAAAATGCTAATGGCATCAAAACTTGCATCATATACTGTGTGCTTTTTGTATCCAATTGATGAAGTGTCACATTCTAAAGAAAATGGCATTTCTGTTTTCTATTCATTGTCTTTAATTATTTTTCAAAACTTGTATGCAAATTCTCCCCCAAATTTTGTATAGTGGTTGGAATTTTGCTTTTATCTTCAACAGATATGGTATCCAAAAATTTTCAGTGAGAAACCCCTGTGTGTGTTTGTGTCATGCCATGTGAATAAAAATTGCAGTTCTAAGAAAAGCTTTTCAGGTTTGTAGGTTTCTTTTGGAGGGGTTGACTTCTGGTTCCCTCTATAAGTTTATTATTTGTTAAAACAAAATTCAAGGTGATAACGTTTTTCTCCTTTTAAAAATATATTTGTGTTGTGGGAAATGTTTAGGTTTTAAACTGAAGCCCTGTTACTCTTGTAGGAAAAAAATCTCCCCCATTGATTTGCTGTTGGTATCAAAGTTAATAGAAGCTTATTTTTTCCTAAGTCGTGACAGAAATTCTCTGAAACTATACATTCATTTCAAGTTCCAATTGCTTGGGGTCAGGGTTACTGTTTGACCCTGTGTCTATCCATATTTGCTTTTAGAATGGAAATGTTACTTTCCTAGAAGGTGTAGTTAACATGAATTTGTTGAATGCTTTTTTAATAGGACACCGTGGTTTCTTATGCCAATACTGGTGGAAAAATTTCCATTTGTTCGAAAATCAGAGAGAACATTGGTAAGAAATATTTTCGTGGGGAAAATAATAGAAAAGTAGTTTTGTGTGATTTCATTTTAGAGGATGTTAGGTCTTTTTCATAAAAGTGGTTTTGTCTGCTAGATATCAAGCTCTAGTTTAAGAATTCGACTCAGGTTTCTATCTTAGCAAGTGACCACTGGGGATTCCCAGTGCCTTTTTTTCTTATTACTATGTGCAAGTCAAGGTCAGAGTCCATTTCAGAAATATTTTTAGAGGCTTCATGCTCATACAGATAAGAATTACTAGACGATAATATTTCATATATCACTAGTTATAAACATACCTTATTTGAACATGAAAGCAGACCCTTCTGTAGATGAATTTTGCTTAAGTTTTTGCACAATGTTTAGGTCATTTGTGTAGTTCTTAATAATAATAGTGGTTGCCTTCTAAGCGTAGATTATTTTTTTCTCAATAGAGTAGTACATATATTAAATAAGGAGTTAATAACTTCTGCTAATGTTTGTGGTGCTCTGCTTCAAGTGGAATATTATAAATGACTGTATCTCTTACAACTATAGATGCAAAAATCCTCAACAAATACTAGAAAATTGGATCTAGCAACATATAAAAAGAATTATGTGCTTTGACCAAGTGAGATTTATCCTAGGAATGCAAGGTTGATTTAATACCTGGAAATGAATTAATATAGTACAGCATATCAATAGAATAAAGGAAGAAACCACATGATCATCTCAGTAGATGTAGAAAAAGTGTTTGACAAACTCCAAAACCTTTTCGTGACAAAAACAGAAGGAAACTCCCAATCTGATAAAAGGCATCTATGAAAAACCCACAGCTAATGTCATACTCAGTGGTGAAAGGCTGAAACCTTTCCCCTAAGATAAAGAACAAAACAAGGATGTCTGTTCTTGCCACTTGTCTAGCTAGAGAAGTTAGGCAAGAGTAAAGAATCAGAGGCATCCAGATGAAAAGGAAGAAGTAAAACTCTCTTTTGCAGATGACATGATTTGATATGTCATCCTAAGGAATCCACAAAGAAAAACTATTAGAGCTAATAAATGAGTTCAGTGTGTTGTGGGACATAAGACCTATACAAAAACTAGTTGTACAAGACACTTTAATGGGGGAGAATAGCCTTTTCAGCAAATGGTGCTGACCCAAGTTGATATCCATGTGCAAAAGAGTAAAGTATATGGATATCCATATACAAAAATGAACTAAAAATGGATAAAGACCTAAATATACAAGCTAAAACTATAGAACTCTTAGAAGAAAATGTAGGTGTAAATTTTTGTGATGTTGGATCAGGCAGTAGTTTCCAGATATGATATCTGGAGCATAAACAACCAAAGAAAAAATAGATAAATTGGACTTCAAAACTGAAAATTGTTGTGCTTCGTAGGACACCTTCAAGAAAATGAAAAGGTAGCCCCAAATAATGGGAGAAAATATTTCCAAATTATGTATCTGATGAAGGATTTGTATATATAAAAAGATGGGCAAAGGATCTGAATAGGCCTTTCTCCAAAATAAGCATATGAAAAGAAGCTCACCATCGTTAACCATTGGGGAAATGAAAATCAAAACCACTTCACACTTGTGCTAGGATGGCTATAATCAAAAAAACAAGGTAATAACAAGTATTGGCGAGGATATGGAGAAATTGGAACATTGGAATCATCATACGTCACTGGTGAGAATATAAAATGATGCAGCCACTTTGGAAAACAAGCCTGGCAGTTCCTCAGAAAGGTCAAGTGTAGAATATATGACTCAACAATTCCACTCCTAGGTCTATACCCAGGAGAAGTGAAAATAGATGTCGACACAGAAACTTGTATGTGAATGTTAACACATTGACTGCCACACTAGAAAGAAAATTTTTTTCCTTGCAGCCACAGTGTTTTATTATGAAAATAGAATAAAAACTTCAAAAACAAAACTATTCTTTCTAATTTAATGAAAAATTTGTTATTTTTTATTGTTTTCTGTGCATGAGTTATATGTAACTTGAAAAATAGTTCATGCGGCTCCCAAGGTGCAGAGACATGTGAGTTACATATGCTTCACAAGGCCCTGGGCTCAAAACTAGCATTACTTAAGCACTACTCACATGACAGTTAATGTGTTTTAATAGCAGCCTTATTCATAATAGCTCCAAAGTAGAAACAAATGTATGTCAACTGATGAATAAATAGATAAAATGTGGTATATATATCCAGTGAAATACTCGGCAATAAAAAGGAATGGTTTGCATGTTACAACATGAGTGAACCTTAAAAACATGCCAAAGACTACATACTATATCTCATTTATATGAAATGTCTAGAGTAGGCAAATTTATAGAGAAGCAAGTAGACTAGTGGTTGCCTAGGGATGGACTACTAATGGAAATGGGGTTTCTTTTTAGGGTGATTAAAATATTGTAAAATTGATTACGATGGTCATGCAACTCTGAATATACTAAAAACTGTTAAGTTGTACACTTTGGAAGGGTGAATTTTATGGTATATGTGTTATATCTCAATAGCACCTTTGTAGTCCCAGCTACTTGGGAGGCTGAGGCAGGAGGATTGTTTGAGGCCAGGAGTTTGAGACTAGCCTGGACAACATAGTGAGACCCTGTCTCTAAAAAAAATTAATAAAAATTAAAAATTGGTCTGGGCCAGAGTACTTACGCCTGTAATCCTAGCACTTTGGGAGGCTGAGACGGGAGGATCGCTTGAGCTCAGGAGTTCGAGACCAGCCTGAGCAAGAGTGAGACCCGGTCTCTACTAAAAATAGAAAAATTAGCTGGGCATCATGGGACACGCCTGTGGTCCCAGCTAATCGGGAGGCTGAGGCCGGAGGCTTGCTCGAGCCCAGGAGTTGAGGTTGCAATGAGGTAAAATGACACCACTGCACTCTACCCCAGGACAACAGAACAAGACTGTGTCTCAAAAAAAAAAAATTTAAAGCTGGCCAGGCACATTGGCTCAAGCCTGAACTAGCACTTTGGGAGGGTGAGGTGGGAGGGATGCTTGAGCAACATAGCAAGACCCTCTCTCTACAAAAAGCAGAAAAATTACCTGGCCGTGGTGGTGCGAGCCTGTAGTCCCAGCTACTCGGGAGGCTAAGGCAGGAGGATCGCTTGAGTCCAGGAGTTGGAGGTTGCAGTGAACTGTGATGATGCCACCTTACTCTAGCCCAGGCAACAGAGTGAAACCCTGTCTTAAAAAAAACCACACACACATGAAACTATAGTTACGCAAATTACAGATTCAATTTACTGAGGATAATTGGAATAATTATACTGAACATAATACATATATAGAAACAGTACAGTTCTTATATTGCTGGATAGTCTATTTTTTCTATTTAAATATTTGAAACAAAAGGTTCTATAATTCATGTTTTGCTTAGTTACAAAACCTTTATTTGCTGTTGAAATGTTTCTTATGTTTTACGCTTTAGGAATGTTACGTTCATAACTTACTAAGGATCAGTGTATATTTTCCAACCTTGAGGCATGAAATTCTTGAGCTTATTATTGAAAAGCTACTCAAGTTGGATGTAAGTACTGAATAATCTGTTTTTCTTTTTTTTCGTTTATTAAATATATTGTATTTGTTATAATCACAGTTTGTGAAAACAACAATAGCAACAATGGAAAAAAAATGCACAGTTCACCATTCTTTGCTTCATTTCTTTTAACGTTTCTTGAACTCCATCTATGTGGTGGGAGTCATAGGCGGTTCCTTCTCTCATGGTTGGGGGACAAGGCATTAAACACATAGTCACACACTTAAAGGTACTCTTGTAGGAAATGCCACGAGTGAAACGTGCATTGCTATGAGCTAGAGAACCTGGTGTGGTCAGGGGGTCAGGAAGGCATTCCTAAGTAAGTGATGTTTAGATGAGATTATGTGTACCTTTTTTTGCATTTGACATTTTTCACAGTGCAAATTATAATTGTAAATAACTAAAAATTTTGTTTGTATAAAGAGGCTGCAATAAGGTGCAGGGGGAATGAAAGGAAGTGGTAGAATTTAGTGACATTGTGGAGGAAAGGTAAACTGTTTTGGAAATGGGAAGGCAGAGCGTAAGAGAAAGGAATCCTTCAAAGGCCAGCTCCCTGTGAAATAGAATCTTGGTGTTGCCGTTAACAGCAATAAGAAACTTTAAGAGGAGGAAGTTGGAAGATAAGAGTTCCATTTTGACAGGTTGAGATGCAGGTGGAGAGCTAGCTAGGGAGTACTCACCAAGCAGTAGTAGCTGTAGGTGAGGGACTGAGAACAAACCTGTGGAATGATGCAGTTAACATGGAGGGCAGGGTCCAGTGGCTCATGCCTGTAATCCCAACACTTGGGGAATCCGCAGCGGGAGGATCCACTGAGGCCAGGAGTTTGAGACCAGCCTTGGCAACATAGGAGGACCCCATCTCTACAAAAAAGAAAAATTGGTCAGGCGTGGTGGCATGCATCTGTAGTCCCAGCTACTCAGGAGGTTGAGGCAGGAGGATTGCTTGAGCCCAAGAGGTTGAAGTTGCAGTGAGTTATGATGACAGCGCTGCACTCTAGCCTGGATGAAAGAGTGAGACCCTGTCCCCCCAAAAAAAGGGAAAACCAAGAGGAAGGATGCCAAGGGATGGTTTGGTCAGCAGCATCAGATATTGCTGGCATTTTTAAGGAAGATGAGAAAAGCAAAAGTCCTTAGATTTGGTGATTAGAAGGTGGTCTATGTTGTCTTCTGGAGGGCCACAGATGGTGAGGGGGTGGGGCTGTTAGAGGCCTTGGTGAGGGTTTGTAGTGGAAGGGAGGGGATGGAGTAGGGCTGAGGGTTGTGGTTCAGGTTGATGAAGACTTGAGCAAGTTTGTGGAGGAGGAGCAGGTTTTTCTCCACTGAGGAGAGGGCACCCTTGGTGGAAAAAAACATTGATACTGTAGGGGAGCAGGAAGATGGAAAGAGGTCTTAGAAGAACTGGAAGTTGGACACACTGACACAGTGCTCACTTGGAGTTACATCTCTCTGGCCAACTGCATATATACTCGTTGTAAAGTCTCTTCTGTATACTTAAGGAACATTTTAGAGTATGTTTACAAAGAAGGTCGTGCACAGATAACAAAAGAGGCATGGTTTGAGTGGTATGTTAAACAAGATGTTTGAAATGTGATATACCAAAATAAATATTTAGTCATGCAGATTTGGCTTGCAGTTCACCATTTTTCTGCTCAGTTGATTGGTGATATGGTTCTTATACAGCATGTGTGTGAGTGTCTTGTGATGGAATAAATGTTGAATTTGTTGAGGCTGTTTGATATAGCACATCATGTCATAGTTCTTGTTGATTTTATATAAGTTTGTAATAAAAGAGGCTTGATATATAGTATTTAAATTCCTTCATGACCCAGATTAGTTAATAGATTTTCATCATATTGGGTATTGTGTTAAATTGCTATAGAAGGTGCTAATCTGGGCACCTGTGAAGTATGTATATCAGATGAATTTCCAGCCCCAAAATAGCATAGTTGTATTTTAAGTGCTTTTATTCTTTCTTTCTTTTTTTTGCTTTGTTGTAATATAGGTGAATGCATCCCGGCAGGATATTGAAGATGCTGAGGAAACAGCAGCTCAAACTTGTATTGGGGCAGATTCCACAGAAGGATTGTTTAATATGGTCAGCATTTCAGTTAATGAAAGCAGATGCACAAAGTTCATTTCAGAGGGAAGAGACAGAGCTCGTGTCCTGTCATCTTTTTCAAGGCTTTTGGTTAAAACAATATAATTCAGCAGACTTGAAAATGAGTCCTTAAATGAGTAGTTTACTGCCATGATATTTACTACCTAGTATAATTGGTTTATTTCCAAGGCTTTGAATTTGAGTTTGGAGAAGTATGTTTCCCTTTCATTCTTACAATTTTTGTAAACCACATGTTGTTTGTGAGGAAGTGATAAATAGAAAAGCAAACCAGTTTAGTTTCTACTTTTTGCTAGTTGTGTAACTTAAACAGTGCTTATCTACCTGGGGTAATGTCTGAAGTCGGGTTCAGTGGAAGGAGAGCCTGAGTCAGGAATTGAGGTGTTGTTGGGACAGAGGGTGTCATGTGATGGGAAAGGGCAGAGGAGGTAGCTAAGCTACAGTCTGATCCCACCAGGAGCTCTGGAGCATAGACTATGCTACAGAGTTTGGTCCCAGCTTCAGACCAGGGAGATGCCTCTTCTGACTCCCTTGTCAGTCGTTGGTTCTGAGGAGAAGGGGCCAAAAGGGGAGTGCGAGGTTAGTTCTGGCTCCTTTTTTGCTGCGGGCAGCTCTCTGGAGGAGGTGGGCAGTTGTGAGCTGTTGACTGCCAGTACTCACAGCAGGTGGGAGATGGGTGCCCCAACCTGGAAAAGGGCACCTAGATCAACAGTGCCCATCACACTGGGCACTAGGAACAGAAGTTAGAGGGAGGGAGAATCTGTGATGCTTGCATGGGCAGTCTGCTTGGGTCTTCTAAAATGCAAACCGGAAGCTAATGCTTTGAATCTGTGCTTTTATTTTAAACTTAACAGGTGGTTCTAATTCATATCCCTGAATGAGAGACCTGCTCCATTGCATTTTCTTTGTCTTTTAGAGGAAATAATCACTTGTGAGGGTTTTCCCGCTGAACCATTTCACAATGAATTTTTTATTTTTATTTTTTTTATTTCAATAGATTTAGGAGGTACAAGAGGTTTTTTGATACATGGATGTATACGATTGTATAGTGAAGTCAGGGCTTTTAGTGTACCCATCACCTGAATAGTATACATTGTGTTTTTTAATGGCAATTTATACTTTTTATCCTCAAAGGATGAAGATGAAGAAACTGAACATGTAACAAAGGCTGATCCTGAACAGCCCGATCAGATGGTACATCCTGTAGCTGAACGCCTGGACATCCTGCTGTCATTGCTTTTATCCTACATTAAGGATGTCTGCTACATAGATGGTAACAACCTATAATAGCTACCATGGGTTTAACGCCTAAAATGTACCTGGGTCTGTGCTGGGCATTTTCCATATATTATCTCTAGTACTAATAAAAATCATATAAAAATCACGCTTTTGAGTATGAGTTAAAAAAGGCTTAGAGAGGTCAAGTGACTTGCCAATGTCACATGGCTTGGAAATGGGACTGGAAGGTAGAATTACTTTTATTTGTCTTCAAAGCCTCTCATCTTTTCACTGACTATTGTGTTAAAGATAATATATGGAGTTTAGTCAGTTTTAGGCAGAGATGAAGTTACACTCAAGTTGCTCAAGATATTTATGAATCGGTAGGCACCGATGCATGGTGCTTGGTGTTAAGTATTGAGTTTAGAGGGTCTTTGCTTGATGTCATCATTGTGCCAGGTGTTGATACGGTACTGAACAAACCAAGCGGTAGAATTAACTAGATCAAGGGCTTCTGCTACATGAATTGTAAAATCGCCCTTTAGAAGGGCTCACATTTATGGCATCATAGCAGTGTATGTGAGGTGAGGGCCTGCTTCCTTGCCAGTACTGGATTATTATACTTAAAAAGGAAAATCTGTGCCAAATAAAAATAGCATTTTGTTTTAATCATAGCTTAATGTATAATGTTGTGTTTCTTAATGGCTATTGTGTTCTTTTTAAAAATTTGGCAAATGAAACTGGTAGTTTGAAAATGGGTATTTATAAACTGAAATGCCACATTTTCTCCTTAGGTAAGATTGATAATAACAAAACAAAGGATTTATATCGTGATCTGATAAACATCTTTGACAAGCTCCTGTTGCCCACTCATGCCTCCTGCCATGTTCAGTTTTTCATGTTTTACCTCTGTAGCTTCAAATTGGTAAGTAAAAATGTCATTAACATTATCTTAGCTTATTATTTTGCTGCCTACAACTTTTCCCTTAAAAACTGGGGTGGAGGGAGACCATGAGGTTAGTATTTCTTTTCTTTGAGCTCATTTTAATAGTCCCCTTAATAAAATCACATCCCCTTTTCAATATGTGGAAAGAACAGGGAATTTTTGCTGCCTGTCAGCTCAGCTGGGTGCTCTGAAGATGTCATCCTGCCTTTGGTCACTAGGCGGTACCCTTCCCTTCAATTCAAGCCTTTCTCTATTAAAATCTCATATGGGATATTTAACTGTTTATTTCCTTTGTTCCCTTTCAGGGTTGAGTTCTAACTAGCCCAAACCAACTTTTTGATCCAGAATTTTAAAAGTTTAGGCTTTGGCTTTCTTTTGGGGCAGAAAAAATGCAGAAGGCTTTTCCTTTACAACTTTTTATAGCTTCCTGGGACAGTCAGGAGAGTATTTGTCACGTGTAAGAAGGTTAAACTCACTCTGCCCAAACGTGGGTGTTCCTAGCTTTGGAAAAGAGCTGCTTAGGAGAAGTTGGGAATTACACCCTTTACTAAGAAGCTTAGTCAGTCTGTTTCTTCCATGATTAGCATAATTAGTTAAATATCAGCTGTGCTTTAATCCATATTTCTATTCATGGTGAAGTTCAAACACTGGAGTTCCCATGTCGAACTCAATGGAGTTGGATTATACTGGTTTCTAGTCTGGGTGAGCTTCAGAATCACTTAAAAAGCATTTATGATATGTAGATTCCAAAGCCCTATTATAAACCTACTGAATCTGTATCTTCAGGGTTGATTTTGATGGCTCAGTAAGGTTTGGGATCTATTGGATGATATTTATTTGTTTTAATATTTATTTATTTATTTAATATTTATTTATTTATTTTAATATTTATTTATTTATTTTTGAGACAGAGTCTTGCTCTGTCACCCAGGCTGGAGGACAGTGGTGCAGTCATAGCTCACTGCAGCCTTGAACTCCTGGGTTCAAGCGATCCTCCCACCTCAGCCTCCCAAGAGGCTGGGACTACAGTTTCACACCACCACACCCAGCTAATTAAGAAAAAAATAAATTTTTTTTTTTTTGAGATACGGGATCTCGCTTCGTTGCCCAGGCTGGTCTGGAATTCCTGGCCTCCAGCGATCCTCTTTCCTCAGCCTCCCAAAGTGCTGGGACAGGTGTGAGCTACTGCACCCAACCCATTGGATTATTTAATACCTGGGATGCCTTTTGTTTTCAATAGTATCATCTCAAGGTGTTTTAAAAAATAAGAACCATTACAGGGAGCTATGATCACACCACTGCACTCCAGCCTGGGTGACAGTGAGACCCTGTCTCGTAAAAAAAAAAAGAAAAAAACAAAACCATGATAACTGTGTTTATTGTTTATCTAGCAGTATAACTGAGATATTAGAACTTTCTTCCCACATGGGTGAAATAAAAATCTTAGGATTCTGATAGCCAAACTATTTTAAGCATTAAAAAAGATCAGACCAGCACATTCTCTTTTTATAGGGATTTGCAGAAGCATTTTTGGAACATCTCTGGAAAAAATTGCAGGATCCAAATAACCCTGCCATCATCAGGCAAGCTGCTGGAAATTATATTGGAAGCTTTTTGGCAAGAGCTAAATTTATTCCTCTTATGTAAGTAACCTAATTTTCTAAGCACTTTTTAATACCATGCTTTAAAAAGAGTACAGCATTGTCTCAAGTCAGAAATATGCCTTATTTTTTTGGTCTGTCTTTAAAGTGAAAAAAACCTGCTCTCCCCACTCTATGCAAGATGTTTGTATTTCTAAGATGTGATTTTGGAATAAAATGTCTCCTTTTTTAGATATAAAACCTCATGTGCAAGGCTTCTGTCATATTTTCTGTGTGGGTGCACTTAAATTTGGGTCCATTTGTCTTCATGGGTAGTGCACAGTGTTGTATGCTGTCTTGATTCTTTTTGTAGGTTGGTCATTTTTCATTTGCATTCTGAGTCAGTTGTATCTGTTAAAGCTGAAGAAAACCCTTTCAAAGGTAATAGAAAGACCTGTCTAGGAGGCCAGTTTCTTCCAGTGATCCATGAAGATATCTCTGGGCAAGAATGCTGTTAAAAATCCTTCCCCAACAACTAAATTGTCGACCATAGGACTTCATCAGAATCCCCCAGGGAATAGTGGAGTCCACCAGACTTTGTCTTTGTCTTGTGAGATGTGGGTAAATGTGCTGTATTTGGCCGTATCACCCTAAGAGAGCTGAGAGCCCATTGGAGAAGCCCTATTGAGTTGATTAGGAGAAACTGTTCTCCATCCCTTGGGACATTTATCTGTTGTGCCTAGAAGGTTGGAGCTGCCCTTCCTTGTAATTGGACAGTTGTCCTCCCACCAGCCTGTCTTTTTCCTTCCTTCCTGTGCTTCTCCTCTGTTCCCATTGGTAATATTTAAAGAACTTTTCGTAGTTTGTGATGAAAGGGAATTGCGTGTTTTTATCTTACTCTGGTTTTTTTGATGAAGTAAGTAATGTTGACATGGATTTTTCTTTCCCCTAGTACTATAAAATCATGCCTAGATCTTTTGGTTAACTGGCTGCACATATACCTTAATAACCAGGATTCGGGGACAAAGGCTTTTTGTGATGTTGCTCTCCACGGACCATTTTATTCAGCCTGCCAAGCTGTGTTCTACACTTTTGTTTTTAGACACAAGCAGCTTTTAAGTGGAAACCTGAAGGAAGGTCAGTGATATGGGCTTAATGGACTCAAACTGGATTTTCCTTATGTACTTGTCACCTTTAAGAATGGTGATTCTTTACTTTTTGTGATTTTGATAAAAACTATGGAAAACTGCATGTGCACTTAAACTTTTACAAATAATTTCAAGCAGATCATAGGCCCCTAAAAATCCCTTAAACCTCCTCTTAACTGTTGATGGATTTGAGGTTGAGAACCCCTGCTCCAGAGGATGTGAAATGTGAAGACGTCTTCAGTGGAGAGACTGAGCCGTTGGGCTATCCAGCACCCTGCACAAGGCTTCCAAAGCGCCCCCTCCTTGTTTTTGAAACAGCCCAGTGAATGGCAGGTATTCCCACTTTACAGACAAGGCCAAGGCACAGGGAGGTGGTTTGCCCAAGGTCACACAGTTACTGGCAGGATTAGAGGTTGAAGCCAGGTGAGGCTGACTGTATCGCTTGTGTTCATACACAGAGTATCTGAAGCCTTGAGAGTTGATGAGAGTTTCCAGTAATCTATCAGTTGAAACTTGTTTATTAGATTAGTGTATTTTAGTTGAAGCGAGTCCCTAAGAACAATGTAATTCAGTCAATTTACGTTGTTTTGTTTATTTTTGTGAAAATTCAAGTGGCTTAATAGGCTGTTTCCTCCAAACCAGAGCTTCTCAACCTCAGCACTTGACATTTTAGGCTATATAAGCCATCGTTGTGGGGGGCTGTCGTGTACATCAGCGATCCCCAACCGTTTTGGCACCAGGGACTGGTTTCATGGAAGACAATTTTTCCATGGACTGGGCAGGGGTAGGGGGAACTCAGGCAGCGATGGGGAGCGGCTGTAAATACAGATGCAGTTTTTCTCGCTTGCCCACTGCTCACCTCCTGCTATGAGGCCCCAGTTCCTAAGTTTCATGGAAGACAGTTTTTCCACTGGGATGGGCACGGAGCTCAGGCAGTGATGCCCGGCCCAGTTCCTAACAGGCCGAGGGAGGGATGGGGGGTTGGGGACCACAGCTGTACATTGTAGGATGTTGAGCAGCATCTCTCACCTCCACCTACTAGCTGCTAACAGCAGCTCCCTACCACCCCCAGTTGTGACAAGTAAAACTGTCTCCAGACACTATCCAGTGTCCTCTGGCAGGACACAGTCTCCTTGGGCTAAGAACCATAGCTCTAAACTGAAACTTATATGGGTTGCATTATGTATATTTACTTCTATCCTTCATGCTTCTAAAAAGATGTGTGGGTTAAAATTCGTTGTATGAACTAGTAGGAGAACAAGGCTTTTCATAAGGTGAGTAAAATTTCTGCGTTTTCTTGTATAAATAAATGCCAGGAATCTTGGTTAAAGAGGATATATTTCTTATAAGCCATGATATTATCTCATTTATGTAATTTTTATTGAACTATGCATCCAAGAAACTCTAGGAAAATATACTGAAGCACAAATTGGTCTGCTTGCACCTTAAAATAAATGTGGTGTCTTTATTTTACCAATGTAGGAGAGAATTATATTCATTAATTGCAAGACAGGTTTCTGTGTAAATTTGCCTTCTACCTTCACACTTTTCTTGTTAAAATACAGCAACTAATGTGCACCTGAAAGCAATGCTTGACTTCACTGATAATTTAAGACATGCAAGTTAAAATGAGGTTGCTGCTTTGTTGCGTGTCATGATCGTTTGCTGAAATCAGATCACAAGATCTTTTTTCCCCTCTCTGTAAACTCAGCATATGCTAAGCTTACAAACATGAATTCTAAATTGTCGTATAATCTTATAGCCCACTAGGAACATGTGCTTACTCATTGGATCTTTAAAAGAACAAACTGCTTTCTTTAGAAAAGCTGCCTATGTCATAAATGAATGTAGTTGGCCTAGTGATATTCTTCTGGGCCATACACTGTGTGACTTATCTACATGGACCTTTATTCACAGCATTTCTGCAAATAATTTTTTAATTGATTTTTTAACGTGTGACAATTTGTGCCTTTAAAGATATTATAGGCTTTTCAATTACATTTGTACCTTAAAATTTTTTTTATTGTTTTTTAATCAAAGGTTTGAGGTATCTTCAAAGTCTAAATTTTGAACGTATAGTGATGAGTCAGCTAAATCCTCTGAAGATTTGCCTGCCGTCGGTGGTTAACTTTTTTGCTGCTATTACAAAGTAAGTTATATACACTTTCTTGATGGAAGTTATTTAAAAGTAAATTTGTATTCATATTAGTATTGTAAGGTTCCATTAAATTTCTGTGAAATAAGTGACAATAAAATATCAAAAAACCAATAACTCAGTCCTTGCAGGAAATAACTGCAGTGCAGCTATTGTTTTTAAACTTAGATGGCATTAGAAATTGCTACTACTTTTTATCCAAAGGGTGTAATTCAGCAGAAGCCTTGGCACTTTGAAAAAAATAAGGCAGTTAGTAGGCTGAGAGGTACCAACCAAAGATGCTTGTTAGAGTGACTACTATAACAGTAATAAAAATAAACTGGACATGAGGTAAATATCCATGAATAGGAGATTGGTTTAGAGAAGGATTATATTATCTCTGGCCTAGTGGCTATAGCTAATACATCGACTTTACCGTGTGCCAGGCACAGTTCTAAGCACTTTACATAGAACTCAGTTAATCGTCATATAGCCCTATGACTGTATTATTAACCCCAATTTATAAATGGGGAGATAGAGGCACCGAGAGCTTGAATTACTGCCTAAAGTCATATAGCCAGACTGTGGCAGAGCTGAGATTTGAATGCAGGCTGTCTGGCTCCTTTGTAAGCATTCACTAAGTTATTCTGCTTTATGGAGGAAGCCAGTCGGAGGCCATGGGCATTTAATTAGGATATGCAGGCAGGATCATAGCTTAAAATCTTCAACAGCTAAGAGTCTATTCCTTTTTTGTCCCTCAGTCCCGTTTAGACAGCTGGCTGCTCTCGTTCAGCAGCAGTAATTCTGCTTTGCTGGACATCTAATTCCAGGTATCCTGTCTCCTGAGATCTCAAAAATGATAGTAAAGGATTAAGGAAAGGAATAAAGAAGCCAATAAGCAATAGTGTAGTGGGTGGAAGGCTGCAGCGCATTGCTGAGACAGGAAGCAGCGGGAAGAATGGGGACTGATGAAGCAAAGCTGAGGCAGCCACCCCTGGAATATTCTATGGGTGGGGGCAGAGGGCTGCACTTGGTGAGCAGACTGGTCTGGAGGCTCTAGATTGGGGTTGGCATGTGCATTTGAGGTGAGGACTGAGATGTGAGGCTAAGGGCAGGGATTGAAATAAAGGTCTGTGTCTGGGAATTGATGTACCATTCTGTAGCTATTAACTCTGCTGACTCGATGGGTTTGAGATGCAGCCATATTGCCACATAAAACTTCCTTTTATTTTAACTGCCATGTAGTCTAGTAACTTTTTTTACTGAGTGTTTTTGGGATTTCAGCTGTGTTAGTTTCTCAGTGTTGGGAACAACAGCTCAGGAACATTGTGTGTGTGTGTCCTGGTATACATGCGCTTCCTCTTCACACCCGGAAGTGTGGTTGGTGGGTTGTGGGAGATGCAGATGTTCAACTTCACCAGCTAGTGCAGACCGTTCTCCAGGGTGGTTTTACTCTCCCACCAGGAGTAGGGAGTAAATAATGATGCTTGGCTAATGGAACACAGATAGAAATGTAATAAGTTGCCTGAAGTTGAAATAGTGACCTGAGAACCTGAGGATAAATATCTGAATGAATGCTGTTGCGTTGGGGGGAGGTAGAGAGTGGCCGAAGTGAGCTAAATCCCAGAGAAACTGACAACATAATGGTCTTGTTGTTTTTTTATTACGAAGTCTATTTAACTGTTCCCACTCACCATGCCTGTTCCTTTCTTTACCAGTTTCTGAGATTGTGACTTGGCCAACCCCATGTCCCTCCTTCAGTAACGTCCTAGTTTCTCCTTTATGAGTAGCCAGGTCTGTCCATCAGCAGCCACCATTTCCCCTCTGTAACTCGATTGAATCCCCTTTTTACCAGCCTCCCAATTCTTTTGCAATTGGTAAAAATAATTAAAGACACCTATATAATTATGTAAACTAGAAGAGTTTTACCTTGCAAACATATTAATTTTTAGTGAGTGATACCTATTAATCCAAGCCCAATTTTATATGCTAAGTCATAGCCACATTTTCTTCCTTCTTAGCAAACATGAATAATAGCAGACCCTTGCTCTGTTGCCCAGGCTAGAGTACAGTGGCCTCATAGCTCACTGCAACCTCAAACTCCTGGGCTCAGGTGATCTTCCTGCCTCAGCCTTTCGAGTAGCTGGGACTATAGGTGTGTGCCACCACATCCACCTAATTTTTCTATTTTTTGTAGAGATGGGGTGTCACTATGTTGCCTAGGCTAGTCTCGAACTCCTGGGCTCAAGCAATCCTTCCACCTTGGCCTCCCAAAATACTGGGATTACAGGCTTGAGCCACTGCACCTGGCCTGCTTTATATTATTTTTACTAGCACTTGGTACGTTCAGCATTATCTGTGTGGTCAGTATAGTTGTCATACACAAGTCACGTCTGTGCAGAGTAACTCCGGCATGTTAATGCCTCCTCCTATGTTGGTTTTGGTGTTCCACAGTAAATACCAGCTGGTCTTCTGCTACACTATCATTGAGAGGAACAATCGCCAGATGCTACCAGTTATTAGAAATACAGCTGGAGGGGACTCGGTGCAAACCTGCACGAACCCACTTGACACCTTCTTCCCATTTGATCCTTGTGTGCTTAAGAGGTGGGTACTCTTAAACGGGTTACACTGTTGGTGGTGAATTTAGGGTTTCTTTGTCATAAGTGGCCCTTCCTACCTAGGATCTCATGGTCTCCATGCACATACTTCACAGGCCTAACCTAGAGAATGCCTGGTAGACTCTGCCAAGTGTTATGGGCGCACTAGGGTTTATAGATTTATACCTCAGTAGGAACCCAGATTGACGCCAAAGGTTTTTGTTTTGTTTTTGTTTTTCCTTTCTTTCTTTCTTTAAACATATCAGGGTATGGGGATAAAGGTGCCAGGATAGGGAGGGAGCTGTCTTCCTAGCTCATAATTTTCTGCCAAGTAACTTCTTCCTTCCGTTAGAGACCACATCCTATACTGTTGCTCAGGATAAACAAAAGCCAAGTGATTAGATGAGTTATTCTAAAAAACCACCGAGCCACTCTTAACTTTGCATTTGTATAAGGAAGTGAGATTTTTGCTTATTATACAGTTTCTAACAAGTAGCATGACCATCTGGGATTGTCTGGTCCCCTAAGTCTTGGCTGATGGAAACCAGATTAGTTGTTTTTCCTAGACTTATCTTTCAGCAAGTTACTGTAGGAATATAAAAAAGGGAGTTCCAAAATATTACAATTCTGTCTTCATTTGGATATACTCCAACTGAGTTGTCAGTCTTTGTAAAGTTTAGAAACAGTTTCACTTGAAAATGGAAAGATGAGAAACAGTAGGCGTGATGCTCCAGTTATATGAGTGAAAGAGCCCTTACACAGAAAGAGCTGCATTACTTATAGTACCTACGTAGAGTACTTCTGGACATTACTATTATTTCAGTCATAGTTTGTTTTCACTTCTCAGTTTTGGGAAATGGGTCTTATGAGAACAGAGCCAAACATGTTTTGACTTTTGCTACAGTATTTAACTTGTCTTTGAAATGTGATCTTTGTTGCCAGGTCAAAGAAATTCATTGATCCTGTTTATCAGATATGGGAAGACATGAGTGCTGAAGAGCTTCAAGAGTTTAAGAAACCCATTAAAAAGGTAAATTTGTGATTCAGCACACTTCTGGGAATCTTCTTTGTGGTTACAGGTCATAGTCAAATAAACAGCAATGTTACACTTTAAAAATACTACATTTTATTCATCTTGCCTTTACAAAATTCCAAGCCCAGGTCATACTCTTCTTATTAAGAGTTTTTGGGTTTTTTAATTTTTTTTTTTAATTTTAAAAAATTACTTATTTATTTATTTTGAGACAGAGTATCACTCTGTCGCCCAATCTGGAGTGCAGTGGTACGATCATAGCTCACTGCAGCCTCAAACTCCTGGGCTCAAGTGATCCTCCTGCCTCAGCCTCCTGGAGTGCTGGGATTATAGGTGTGACCCACCATACCCAGCTAGTTTTTGATTTTTTGATAACACTTTACATAGTGGTTTAGGGGGAGTGAAGAGTGATTACAAATTAGCTGAACAAATTCAGATCTTTACCGCTTGATTATTACTACCAAGTGACAATCTCAAATTGCCTCATGTTGAAATTATCTCAGAAGTTTCCATTAATTTTATAGATCTTCGTGCATGTATAGTGAAGATGCAGATCTGCAGCATGTCCTTCAGTACACATTTGGTGGAGCTGGCACAGGACTGCCAAAGAAGGAAATTAGAGTCCAGTAATAAATGATGCCAGTCTTCTGTTTCTTTCATAGCACATTTATTTCTACATTAAAAGTTAGCTTTAATATGCCTTTTTAAAATTATTATAAGTAATCATCTGAAAGCTCATTTTATTTTTTTCCTTATATTTTGCATTTGCATGGGGGGCGTTGTTCATTCACACTGTGTTGGCTGCAAGGGCTCTGGCACTGAGCGGGAATGACATGTCATGTCACCTGCCCTCACTGAGCTCAAAATCTGTTTGCAGCTCAGACTCTGAGCACACTAAGATATTTCCTTCACCATCATCTTTACAGAAGCAGCACATCCCTGAGGAAAGGAATTCTTAAAAACTCGTCAGTCACCACCTACGATCTTACTGATGATTTCTCTTCTTTACACAGGAGATGGTAGAAGATGAAGATGATGATTTTTTAAAAGGTGAAGTGGCCCAGAATGATACTGTGATTGGGATTACACCGAGCTCCTTTGACGCGCACTTCCGAAGTCCTTCAAGTAGCGTGGGCTCCCCACCTGCGTGGTATGTGCCCGGCCAGTCCCTGTGACCGAGAGGATTCGAGATTGAGAACTTGTGATTGAGACATACCACGTTCTTCCCCATCCGTGCCCTTCAGCACCTGGTTCGAGCCGTTGGGGCATTGCTTGAACTACAATGAGTATGTGCCTCAGGCATTGTACTTGCAAGTTAGATTTAAACTAGTGTCTGAACCGAAATGGTTCTTTTGTTTTTTGTTCTCCTGACAGACAAAAGGAAAAGACTGAATATCATGTGCAATATTTTACAGTGGGGTTGATGATATATTTTGAAGACAGCTTGTTTGTTTAGTGTGTACTTTCTTGTGTGTTACAGGTTTTTGACATAATTAATTGTGAAATTTCTAGTATGGGCAGCAGCCTGTTTTAACAGATTGCCTTTTTAACATAGGTTTTTGTCAGAGGCATACTCATAGGACTTTGTTGATCTGCTTTCAGTGAAAAATCCTCTAGGGTAAATCCTCCGTTTACTTCTGTTTAACTAAATTGTGTTTATTTTGGCTACCTTGTTTACCTTCTGCTGTGATTGTATTTGTGTGTTGGGATTTCAGTGGGGTGCAGAGAAGCCGGATGGAAAGTAGGGAGATGGCCAGACCGGGTCTGGGAGGTGGAGTTTTGGAGCTGGTACTGAAGGAGATCTCTAGGGACTTCAGAGACCAATAAAAGTCAGTAGGGAAGAGAGAGGATTTAGGGAAACAGAATCAGACAAATAATACACTGTGTGGTATAAAAATGGATTAAAAGAAAAATTGTGGTCCAGGTAAATGTAATTCCCCTTGACTGCAAGTGGGCTTGGCCTTGTGTAAAACACACGACACAGTATTTTACACGTGGGCTTTCAAGCATCCTATTGGAACTGGAACTGCTCATTTGTAGCAGTTAGATCAAATTATTTTTGACAAGCATCAGTTGGTTATTTTATGAATTACTTTGTCCAAATGTGGAAAAAAACCTTTTTTTAGGTTACTTGGTGGAATGGTTTTGCTGGCAACAATACACCGAAGTTACTACTGCAGTCTTTGTCTAATGGCTGTGCATATCATGGATTTAGCTTGGTGAAATCCTTCTCTCCAAGCCTCTTTTTGTATTTTTATAACTAAACACTGAGAGAGGGGTAGTCTAAGACACCCTTGCTTTATAACAAATTTGTGCAAGCGCTGCTGGAGTCATTTTGAAGCTCAAGCATATTTTCGCTTTCTTATATGTGTACTTTTTTGTTTACTTGTGAAAATGGCATATTAAGCATATTTATTTTTCTGCCACTTCTATTTATTTAAAGGCAAGCAATATTTTCTTGATCACAAATATTTTCTAATGAGACACTTCCTCTTTCCTAGGGCTTTGTATGCTCTTGTATAATTATATTGATGGTAATGTAAAGTTTGAATTTCAGCCTGTAAATACTTTTTTGGAAAATAGAAATTTGTATTGCTTTAAAAAGTTTGGATATTGTGATTTTCTTTTGATGATTTGGTAGAAAGTCATTTAAGAACCTTAAGGTTCTCTTTTTTTTACTGCTGGTAAAAAGGTGGGTTTTTGTATATTGGATAAAATGGGTAAATGAAAATGTGTCCATAGAAGTTAACGGTAAGTGGGATCTTTGTGGGTTGGGAAGTAGTTTTAATGTAGAAGGATAGGGCTTGTATTTACAAAGAAGTCTATTTAATTTTGAAGGAGTTTGAGGAAAAAAAATCCATTGTGAAAATAAAATAGTGACATGGTTAATCTGGAACTTTCATTCTTATGCCAATTAAGGGAGGTACCCCAATAAAAAGACTTCTCACGTAAATGTTCTTTTGATTCTGTTGTGTTTTTTGTTGGTCTGTTTTTTTTGAGACAAGAATCTTGCTCTGTCACCCAGGCTAGAGTACAGTGGTATCATCATAGCTCACTGCAAACTCAAACTCCTGGGCTCAAGCAATCCTCTTGCCTCAGCCTCCCGAGTAGCTGGGACTATAGGCATGTGCCACCACACAGGGCTAATTTTTCGTAGACAAGGGGTCTTGTTCTTTCTCGGGCTGGTCTCCATCTCCTGCCTGGCCTCAAGCAATCTTCCCCCCTTGGCCTCCCAGAGTGCTAGGATTAGAGGCGTGAGCTACCATGCCCACCCATGAATCTGTTTTTTTAAAATAGATTTAATGTATTAAGGCATGGTTTTGCAATGGAAAACTGTTCCTGAGACCTCACCATTGAAGAGGGGAGAATATTGCTGGTGTGACTTGGGAGTGTTCAGAAATCAATTGCTTGCTGTGGTGAGGATGGCTGCCACATGTGTCATCTGAAGTGTCAGACGCTCTCCCTGATCACACCCAGCCAAGAGTGACCGAGGCCTGAACAGGTCCAAGGGAAGCAAACACTTCCTCAAGAAAGTTACATGCTTTGAAGGAACATCTATGGGGGAAAAATTGTGAGATCTCCTTGGAAATTACGTGAAACAATGGGAATTTTCTGTTCCTCTTACTGAAAAGCAAGCCTTCAATTGTAGGAGTCTCTAGGGTCCATCCTTTTGTCTGTGCTCTGGTTCGGTCTTCCTCAATAAGTGGCTGAATTTATATAAATGTGAAAGGACTAGTGATTTACAAAGTGTCACGGGTGTCAGACCTGGCTTCCCTTCCTAACCAGCTGTTTGACCTTGAACAAGTTACCTAACCTCTCTCTGAGTCTGCTTTTATTGAGCTACAAAATAGGAATAACTGATACATACTTTAGGGTTTCGAGGATTCAGTGCTTATATGTAAAAGTCAGTTAATAGTGGTTGTTTGGCTACCTTATGAGAAAATCTAAGCAGGAAGCATTTTCATGGAAAGGTCTTTCAAGGCAAAGGTAGTTTCCATTTTCTTCCATGTTACCAACTTAGATCTGAACTGGAAAAGAAGGGCCTACCAGGTGGTGCTTATGATGGTGATTCTTAACCCTGGTTATGCCCCAGAATCCCTTGGGGATCTCTGAAAAACTAAGGATGCCCAGGTCCACCATACCCCAATTTGACCAGTCTGATTAAATCAATCTCCAGGGGAGCGGCCTGGACATTAGTCTTTTTTAAAGCCTCCTGGTGATTCTAAGGTGCAGGCAGCATTGACAACTGTTCATTTGTTTACAACTGCATACATTTAAAAAAAACAAAAACAAAAACAATTGAGCTTTCATAGCTGCACTGTGTTTTCCCCCACCAAATGCTTTCCTTTGGTATATTTCAGTCTGACCCTATGGATCTTATAGCAGCATATAATATATGTAGTAATTTGGATTCTTTAAATATTTACCAACTTTCTACATAATGTTCATTTTTTTAAAGTAATTTTATTTTTTAATTTTTTTCCCCATATATTTTATGTTCATCATTTTGTTACGGTTGTGACACACATCAGTGTTGCCGTAATGGGATAAACCATTCCTTAAAAGTTGATGATCATGATGATTATATTATAGATAAAGCTGTGAAAACATCATCTGTGCATGGAGGGTTTTGGTATTGGTATTTGGTTTGATTTCGTTTTCTATTTTTGGTGAATTGTTTTTCTTGAGTTAATGATTTACCATGGGACAGGTTATGAACTTCGTGTCTTGCTACATATTTACCATAGAATACTGTCATATACTTACTACAATAAAGTAGTAATTACTTTATAATTTTTTTAAAAACTTCCCTATATATGTTGTTTGTACCTTGCAATCAGCCATCCTGTGAGGTAAGCAGAGTAGGTATCGTATCTTAGAGGTGAGAAAACAGGCTTTGCAGCATTGTGATTAGTCCAAAATCAGAAACCTGCTATTGCTTCCTCATTACCTATAGACCAAACTTTGTGGGGCTGGGGTGGGGAGGAAGTAAGGTGGTTTCCTTCTTTTTATCTGGTTCACTTAATTCTCTGATGCAGAACTCTTAGCCTAGGAGATTCATTGACTTTCTGAAATTACTCGGGAAAAGATCACTTAAAAGTTAAAAACTGGTTCGTTCAGGCAAACTGTACCAGCCCCAGGCAGAAGCGACAGAACATTGTTCTTTACCTTTGCACTTCCAAAATGCCTCGCTTATTGACTACTCTTTGCACTGCAATTCCAGTAACAGCTATCTTTATTGAGTGTTTACTACATGCCAGGTAACAGATAAATGCTATTATCATCCCTATTCTACACATGAGAAAACTAGTTCAGAGAAGTAACTTGGTCAAAGTCACAGAGCTGGTAATAGATCACCCTGGATTCAAACAAACTGTGGTCTTGGCCCAGAGCTTCCTACTTGGGATTTATTTAATTTTACCTGCATTACAATGAATTGTTTAAGGTCTTACCACCTAGGGGTATATTAAAGTGATGGAGACCACTGGCTTGGGACTCATACAAAGCTGGGTTTAATCTTAGTTCTGCTATTTATTATATCATTGGTATGACTTTGGGCAAGTTACTCTACCTGTAATAACGGAGGAGGTGTTGATACTAACCTCCACGTTTGTGAAGAGCAAATGGGAGATGAAGATGTAGTGTAATATAAATACTTTCCCGCTAGCTAGAAATAGCGCTGTTCTGCGTGAGAAGTTGGGTGAGCTGGGGCTGCAGGACACCCATGAGCTGTCTTCTATAGTTTCTTCTCTAAATTGCAGTATTTTGTCGAGTGGGGCGTGTGTGTGAAGGACGAGAACTGGAATACAGATGATGAAATTCTAACGAACTTTCCGCTTCGTGTGAGATGGCTCTTCTTAATGTCACCGCTGTCTCTTTTGTGAAATTACTTGTTCACGCACTGCAGAGCTGGATCTATTTGAGACGTGTTTCCAAGTTTCAGAAAAGAGCCCCACGGTGAGACGCCCCCCACCGCGGGTACCCAGCCTCAGAGTAGGGGCTGTGCAGGTGTGCAGGACCCTGATCTTCCGCTGGGGTTCCTAGCCCGTCTATGAGCGCCTACTGGATGCCAAGCACAGGGTGTTATTGATGATTTCTAAATGTAGAGCTAGCACAGTTCAGGATCTATTTTCCGGGTTTAAAATTGTTTACGTGTGTTACTCATTGAATACAATCCGATGGAACAGCACAGCAGGGTCCCAGACTCAAACATGCGGAAGGTCACACACCTGAGAAACCTTGGGGCAGCGACCTAAAGCGAAGCAGGCGGACTCCTCGCCGGCTGCTCCCCTGCCCGAGCCCTCCCGCCCACGCTTTGGGGACTACTTTTCCCAGCGCCCCTTGCGGCGCAGGCTGGCAGCGGGTGCTCCCTCGCTTCCGGACTCCATTTCCCGTGAGGCCTTGCGGCCCGCCTTGGCTCTCCAAGCCTCTGCGGCGGCCCCGCCTCCGTCCGGACTCCATTTCCCGGCAGCGCCCGCGGCGGGGCGGGGCGCGGCGGCCCGAGGGGCGGGGGCGGCGGGCGGCCCGGGCTGGGGAGGCAGCTGCCTCCCTGGGCCTGCCCGGGCGGCCGCCTCCGCGATGCCGCTGCTCGTCGAGGGGCGGCGAGTGCGGCTGCCGCAGTCCGCCGGGGACCTCGTCCGAGCCCACCCGTCTCTGGAGGTGAGCGGGGCCCGGCTCGGGGGCTTCGGGGCGGGCCCGAGGGGAACCTGCCAGGCGAGCAAGAGCCCCCTCACCCGCCCGCCACCACCCGCTCTCACCGAGACAGACTTTAAACTTGGCGCAGCTGAGGTGCTGTCGGCACAGCCGGAGCCCCGGCGCCGACTTCTCTTGCGGGATCCGCCGAGCTTTTATCTTCTTTAGACTTTAGAGGGTATCCGCTGAGGCCCCTCCTTTACAGAGGAGGGGACGGGGGCCCAGAGAGGTTAGGTGACTTGTGCAAAGTCGCACAGCGCCGCGGCTTGAGGACATCCCGGGACGCCCCATTCCCGGGCAGGGCGGCCCCTCCTCCCAATCCAGACTTGGCCTATTTAGGCAAATCTGGGCACCCGCCCTTGCTCACTGGCACTCGCCGGGGATCCCCACCCTGTGGTGAACGTTGCATGGTCCTTGGGTGCTCAGGGAGCAGGAGGTTACTCCAGCATGGGCTTCGGGGAGCTTTTGGGCAGGGGTGTCCTGGCGGGGGCCCCTAGTCCTTTCTGCTCTTACTCCTCCACCCCCGGGACATAGGGAGCCTGGTTATTTTTAGCCAGAAGAAAGGGCCCTGGTTTTCCCCAGCTGGGCCATGGGACCACGCCCTGATGCAAGGCTTTTTTTGTTTTTGCTTTTCTTGCTTTCGTCCTCAAATAGATCTCTGAACCCTTTGTTCATGCTTTTATGCAGAGGTGGTTGGGATGGGAGTTCTTAGTGTTAAAAAAAAACAAAAAAAAAGGGCCCAAACTTGCCACTTGCCACAGATCCAGTTAATGGGGAATCAGTTCATTATTGAAGAGAGACATTTTGAGCCCTTAATATATGTTGGGCACCGTGCTGACCTCTGTCCCTACTCTCGGGTGTTTACAGACTAGTAGGGGGAATGGTTTCTAATTCAAGAATGGCTCAAATATCATAAACTGTTAAGTGCCGTGAAGAAAAAGTGCCCCCTTTCACTGAGACGTGAAGCAGAGAAACCTGACCTAGTCTGTGAGGTTAGGGAATGCATTCTGGAAGTTTCCTCTGTAACACTTGTACAGTTTGTAATTATTTTGTGTGCTTGCTTGCTTTGTTTATTCTCCGTTTGATCTGTTCCCCCAGAATGTAAGCTTCCTGAAGGCAGATAGAGTTTATGTCTTCACCTTTGTATCCTTACAGCCTAGGGCAGTCCTTGGCGTAGAATTTGTGCTCAGTAAATTGGTTGCATAAATGCATGAACAAATTGACCCCTGGAAATGATCGGAAGGATGACAAGGACTTACAGGGAGACAGAGGACAGCTCTGTGTGATCCTCAACTTGCATTTCAGGACAGGCAGTAGTAATATTAGACAACACGTACTAGGCTAGGCGTTGTGCTATGTCACTTTCTTTGTACCATGCCACTGTCACACTGTTAACCAGTGAAGTCAAGAGCAGGACTCACCAAGGAAAAAAAATTCAGCTGCCTAAAGAGTTAGGTGACTCTCTACTTTTATGTGTGTTTGAAAGTTTCTGTGATAGATCAGTGTCCAAGGCCACACACTAAGTGTGTAAAGGGGGGAATGTAACCTACTAGGGTGGCTCCTCTCAAAGGAAGGTTTTGGCCTATTTAGGAAGACGTGGCCTATAAAGGCGGCGTGGTGGGGACCAATGCATGTTACAGGAACTCGGAGGAGGGGCGATCACTTTGATTTGCAGCAGCTGAAGGGAGGAAGGATGGAGGCAGAAGGGAGATTTGAACAGAAGGGCGAGGACGCTGTAGCTGGGCGAGACTGGCGGGCAGGAGGGGAAGGGCCCTGTGGCAAGTGGGCTGGCCAGTTTCCTGGCACGGTGGGAACGGGAGGGACGGAAAGTAAATCCAAGGGTGGTAGGTTGGACCTGGATTACTGAGGGGCTTCGATGGACCTTTCACCTAATTAGCAGTGGGAAGACATGAAAGGTTTAATTATTTTTATATAACAAGGAGTGTGTCCTCTCTATAGGAAAATAGAAAATGTAAATATTAAAAAGAAGAAAAATCATCTGTGATCACAGCCATTCTTCACAATTTGGTGACTATCCTAACAGGTTTTTCTTACATAGAATATACTTTTAGAAAATGATAGTATGGTCTTATAATGTGTCTTTTTCACGTAACAGTATGTTGTGAGCATGCAATACCCGCAGCGGTAAGACTGTCTGTAGCTATGACTAGCATATAACAAAAACAAAACAACAGTAACAGTAATGCAGTGGAACTGGCCCAGTGCCACAGCAATAGCTATTGCTGTTCCTGTTTTACAGATGAGGACTATGAAGCACAGAGAGGTTCAGTAACTTGCCCAAAGTCCCCCTTCCTGTAAGTGGTAAAGCCAGGGTTGGAACCCTGGCAGTCTGCCCTAGACTCCAGAGCTGCACTATTCAGTACAGTAGCCACTAGCCACATGTGGGTACTTACATTTAAATTAATTAAAATTAAATAAATTAAAAGTAAATGAAATCTAAAGTCGGTTCCTCAGTCACACTAGCCACATTTCAAGTGCTGAGCAGCCACATTGCATATATGCTACTGTATGCAAATATAGACAGTGCCATCCCTGAAGAAAGTTCCTTTGGACAGTGCTATGTAGAGCCTTCTCTCTTAATTGGTCACTGGATGCTCAGTGACGGGTCCTGCAACATCTTTTTTTTCGGTTTGTTTTTTTGTTTGTTTTTTCCAGCATATCCATGTAACCCAAGTCCTGCAACATCTTGTGTAATGGTTCCGTAGAATTCCACAATATGAATGCAGCATAACTCAGTTCCTGCTTTTAAATGTGGAAGATATTTATGATGTTTCACCAGTATGCACGTTCTAAGAGCGAAATCTTTTGTAACCCTTTGTAGTTACTCCTGCAAGTGAAATTGCTAGACTCAGGTTTTGGAGTAGAAAAGTCATGTAACAAAATCAGTGTTTTGAAGTAATGATGCTAGCAGCCGTCGGGTAGGATAGACCGGGCCAGGGAGACCTTGCAGGCAAGGAACGGAGGTGGGCATGGAAACAGCCATTGTCAGGGGCCAGGCACAGCACAGCCCTGCACACCTGCTCTCAGTTCATCCTCCTCACCCAGCCTAATGTGGCACCATTGTGCCCATTTACTGCAGGAGGAAGCGGAAGTACAGGGGACCAGCAGCATGCCCAGCCCAAGGCCATATGGGGACTGTCTTGCTCTATACCTTCTGCTCATAAATTGCAGTAATTTAGATGGAAGACACAGAAGGGCTGAACTAAAGGTATGGCAGTGGAAAAGAAGGCTCAATTTTGGGAACTACACCTGTTAATCATTTCTTACTCACCACCATGCTTTCCAGTTCACAAAGCACATTCATACTCACTGTCCCATTTATGAGAGAAGAGTTGACAAATGTGGTAGCAGGGGTAAGGGATATATGATCATCCCCCAGCTGACAGCTGCATGATTGGCTAAGACACAGGTCAACAAACTGCAGCCTGCGGGCCAAGCCCTGTTGTGTATAGCCTGAGGGCCAAGAATGGTTTTTACTTTTTTTTTTTTTTTTAAGAGACAGGGTCTCTCTCTATTGCCCAGGCTGGAGTGCAGTGGTGTGATCATAGCTCACTGCAGCCTCAAATGCTTGGGATCTTCCTGCCTCGGCCTCCTGAGTAGCTAGGACTACAGGCGTGCACCACGCCTGACTAATTTAAAATATTTTTTTATAGAGACCGGGTCTCATTATGTTGCCCAGGCTGATCTTGAACTCCTGGCCTCAAGCAATCCTCCCACCTCAGCCTTCCAAGGAGCTGGCATTACAGGCATAAGCCACTGCACCCGGATGTTTTTATACTTTTAAATGGTTGAAAAAAATCAAAATAATAATAATATTTCATGACATGCGAAATTCAGATTTTGATGTCACCTATAAATAAAGTTTTATTGGAACACAGCCACATCTGTTTGTTCAGGTATCGTCTGTGGCTCCTTTCATGCTACAAAAGCAGAGTCGAATAGTTGTGACAGAAATCGTCCAGCCTTGCAAAGCCCGGAATATTTACTCTCTGGCCCTTTTCAGAAAAAAGTTTTCTGACCCCTGAGTTGAGAGAATAGTGCCATTGAATAGGAATTAGAAGAGGAGGCTGAGAAACTGAGGGAGAAGATATTTTTTAGTGAATATTAGTGTCCAGAGAATCTTAGACGTTAAGAAAACTGGGGCTACTTTTATTTCGGGAAGAGTGTGAGTTTATAAAGCAGGACTGTGTGTTTTCCCAGAGAGAAGTTTGGCTAAACTTTTTTTCATTTCTGGAAGAGCAAAGCAACATACTGTTGTAGTTTTTGTGGTATTACCTCTTCTGATAATTTTTGCTTTTATTTCTTTGGGAAATAGTAGGAGCTGTGTTGAAGACAGATATGATTCTTGGTCTTTATGAAAGTGATAATTCGTTCCTCACACATAGCTTTGCTTTGGGTGGTGACCCAATTGTGAAAATGAGGGGTAAAAATTGGCCTTTGCTCTCCCCCAGCCCCCCCAAAGAACAAAGCAGAAGGTAAGTATTAAAGGAATAATAAAGAGGGAATTATGAATTCTCCCTTATGTTATTCTGAATTAAGTTGAGGCGAGACCGGTATGAAAATGAAAAGCATTCCCTGATAACAAGGTGTTCGGAGCTTCAGAACAATCGGCCACATCTATTTCTCATTGACTTCTAGAGCAAGCCAGGTTGTCTTGCCAATCTGATTTTACACTGCAGTTCACTTGTCTCGTTTGAATTGCTGCCTTGCTTCCAATTAATGGAAGTTTATTAAAAGAAGAAAACACTGTATAACTAATTAAGCTGATCGTTGTGTTATTACATCTCTTGTATTTTATTAAGTTAGTTGCAGTCATGAGAAATGGCAGGGAGCCTATGTGAGGCTGGGACAGTGCAGATAGTACGTACGTGTTCTTAGACATTTGAATAAGAATTGGCTCATTGAGGAGTTTTATGTTGCAAGTAAGAAGGAAATTATGATACATTTTAGTGTATCAATTTAACAGTTTGGAAAAAATGTTTTAGTTTTTATTAAAGAATTTTATCACCTGAGTTTGTTTTTTTTACAGGCTTATTGCATAGGGATTTTTACAGATATTCAATTAGACAGATTTTTGACACCTAATACTAACATAGCCTTCATATATTTGCTGTTCCATTTTGTCTTTCTACTTTTATAATTACACAACTACATCACAGAACGTTTAGAGAATAAAGACAACACAGTGGTAAAATCACCGTGTTTGCTCTGCTTTAGCAACATGCAAACCGCGCAGCCGTGGTTCCACTGGCGTGGCTCCTTCCAGTATTTTTTCCTGTGTGTACAAGCATTTAATCATTGTTGTATTAACAGCATATTGGTAGCACCTTTAAAAAATACGCACTTTTGTATCTTTTCAGTTAACATTTCAAAACTGTTTTTCTCATAGTTTTCATTTTTCGTGACTGCAGTTAGCGGTTGTGAGTTGGTTCTGCATAATTGACTCAGCTTTTCTGTTGCTGCTCCCGGCTTTTTGCCATTCTGAATAACAGTGACGGACACATTTTGAGTTATTTCCTTTGTACGGATTTCCAGAAGTGGGGTTACTAGATTAGGGGATAGGGACATTTTTAACTCTTTTCCTCTTTAAAGAAAGTGCAGAAGGGCTGTGGATTCTGAGCCACTCCGTCACTATTCCAGTGTAATCTGGTTGTAAAAAGAACTGTGATGAAAGATTTTTGCATCTTATTTCATAGGTACTGTGACACCTTCTTTTGCAGGTTAAAAAAGCCCCCAGAACTTCATTGTTGCCTTTGCATTGTTCCAAATGATTGTTACTGCTGCCTTTTTATTTTAGCCTTTCTGTCAAATAATACCCACGCCTCAGACACACTAGTGTTTCCCACTTAGAATACACTTTGGCTCTCTCCAGCCCTCTAGTTACTGAATCCTCACTAATTTACATCACTATTTTATTTTTTTTTTAATTAAACAGGAAAGAGCCAGACTTCTCAGAGGTCAGTCTGTTCAGCAAGTGGGACCCCAGGGCCTTCTGTATGTTCAGCAAAGAGAGCTTGCAGTGACCTCCCCAAAGGATGGTAGGTTAGGAAGCAGTGAATTGGACATTATACCAAAAGGCTATTGGATATTTTATTTTATTTCTTTTTTAAACAGGCTCCATCTCCATTCTGGGTTCTGATGATGCCACCACTTGTCACATTGTGGTCCTGAGGCACACAGGTATGATGAGAGAGGTGAAGGAAACCATTACTTAAACTGACCCAACATTTGGGACCATTTAATTTCTCGCCACCATTGAGTTTCCTGGTGTCTGATTTGAAACCTGACTTCACTTACCTTTTTTCTAGTCTGCATGGTCTCTCCCTGTTGCCCTGGTCAGAATGGGTTGGCTGGGCAGCACAGGCTTTTCTACTTTTCTTCTCACAGGACATTCAGAGATGAGGCGGTCCGAGCGGACGGGAGCAGTCCCCGCTGCTTACTGAGTTCTCCTCGGGAATAACGAGTCATTTCACCCTTGTTCTTCAGGTAATGGGGCTACCTGCCTGACACATTGTGATGGAACCGACACCAAAGCCGAGGTCCCCTTGATCGTGAACTCCATAAAATCGTTTTCCGACCACGCTCAATGTGGAAGGTGAGATCCACGCTACTCTATTATGTGAATTGGGAACTTCACGCCATCGTGTAGAGAAAGCGGCCGTGGAAGCTGATGCAACAACGTAGCGCGCCAACACCACTGTGTCTGGCTCATTTCCCTAGAGCAGAACTTGGCACGGCGTTGGCGCTGCATCATGGTTGTTGAGTGAACAGACGGGTGATGGGCACAAGCAGGGAATCAGGGCTGGATTTTAGATGGCAGGTTTGACTTGGAACCTGTAGGTTTACTCTCAGTAATGTACCTTCAGGCGTTCGTGTATCAGATGTTGCTTTGTTTTACCCCAGATGTGGCATCTCTTCATTCAGTCCTTCCTCTGGCAACTATGTGCTGAGTGCTTCCTATGAGCAACAACTTGTTGTAGGTGCCAAGGACGTAGCAACGAACAGAGCAGACAAAAGCACCTACGCCAAGGTGTCAGTGTTCCAAAGCAGGGAGACAGTGCACGGTGTGGGATGCTCAGTGGTGAGGAGGACGGTGGAGAAAAACCAGGCAGAGAAGCAGCGTGGGGGTGGCTGGGGGGTGAGGGGCGCAGTCTTAAGTTTCAGCATGTTTGTGGTGTCGCCATGGATTGCTGAATGAGAGCCGTCCCCTACAGCATCGAATCCTGTCACCACCCAGTGAGGTGTATGCTGCCACCAGCTGACAGAGGCGGACGCTGAGACTCAGTGTATGTGGAGTCACACAGTTATGACGCAGGCCCGGCTCTCACAGTAGTGCTCACACACCTGTCCCCTGTCCTCCTCTGTCACTACGTAGACTTGGCAGGCATTGCGCTCATTTTATTTGGAGCCTAATGTAGGCATCGAGTGAGCTCTTCCAGTCACATACAAATGCTTCCAATCCCGGGAGTCAAAAAGGGAGGAAAAAAAAGCTGTCAGAGTTTCGCTAGTGTAACGCAGATCAATTTTTTTTTTTAATTTCAAAATATTAAGTGGGTAGAAAGTTTTTGTCACATGGACGTACTCTATAATGCCGAAGTCGGGGCTTTCAGTGTGCCGCCACCAGGACAGTGTTCATTGTTCCCAAAGCATCTTGGTGGGTAGAAGGGGTTGGAAATCCAGTCACACTCCCGGGAGAAGGGCTGAGGAGTACTCTTTTGACTGATGAGCTAAGAATCCCCCCCAACTTTTTAAATTGTTTTGTTTGTTTGTTTTTTTGAGACAGGGTCTCGCTCTGTCACCCAGGCTGGAGTGCAGTGGCACCCCCACATAGCTGACTGCAACCTCAAACTCCTGGGCTCAAGTGATCCTCCTGCCTCAGCCTCCCGAGCAGCTGGGACTATAGGCGCATGCCACTGTGCCCGGCTAATTTTTAACTTTTTGTAGAGACGGGGTCTCGCTCTTGCTCAGGCTGGTTTTGAACTCCTGGCCTCAAGCAATCCTCCCACCTCAGCCTCCCAGAGTGCCAGGATTACAAGTGTGAGCCACTGCGCCTGGCCCAATTTGAAATTTAATTCTACTTCCAGCTGGGTCCATGCCACAGGCTAGGCTGGCTTCATGGGCGTGTGACCCATGCAGTCACAAAATGGCATTTTCATTTTGCACTGGGCCCCGCAGATTATGTCACCAGACCTGGTCACAGGCCAGACTCCATGATTTTCAGAACATGATTGGCTACTCCTGGTCTGTTCATAGAGGAGCTAATATGGTCACTCTGGAAGTCAGAAGCAAACCTGGTAGCCCAGTGGCGAGCAGAACCACAGCAGTCACTGCTCTCCTTACTATTTAATGTTTATTATGGGCCACTTGAGGCTGTACCTTGTACTGGGTACACGTAAGGTTCTGGTTCATTCCTTAGGAAGATTTTGTGTCTCAGTAGAAGGCAGTGTGAAATACGGCGGCACTTGCCCCAGCACTGGGACCCCAGGTTGCTGTGGGCTGTGAAAGGGGGGGTTAGTAGATGAGTGTGGGGAACTCTGGGTGCAGCAAACTTAGCTTGATTTTTTCCAGTCATAGGACTGCTCAGAGCTTTGTCGTGCTAATGTGCAATGTGATTCCTAGGGAGGGGTGACAGTGGGCAAGATCTCCCAAACTAACTTGACTCTGAGAACACGTTTTTTCCCCATCTCATGGGGCAAACATTCAGTGGAACACACTTTGGGAAAATCTGGTGTAGTGGTTAATAAGGATGTACTTTAGGAACAGACCCTGTTTCCTTGTTTTCTCCTGTGTACAATGGTGAGAGAGAGAATCCTCCTCTCGCCAAGATACAGAGGACGTTAAAGGAAACAGCACACGTGAACTGTCTGCTTAACAGTGGGCTCTTAACCAGCGGAAGCTTCCCGTTGATTCCCTCCCAGTCTCATGCCGCAGTTCCTCTTAGACCGACATTGAAGGGTTTGGGCAGATCCCACTTGGGGCAGGTAAATGACATGGTACAGCCATGCTCTTCTAGAGCAGATTCCTCACCTTCTGCATCGAGGCAGCACCACATTTATGTTCAGATGCAGACCCACTCAGTCATCAGGGCCCCTGGGCAGGGTCCCCAGAAGCCTGCCACTGGTCTTGGCAGCCTCACCCATGTCCCCTCGTGTGGCACAGAGGTTTTGATGTGTGCCATGGCACGAAGACCTGGGAGCACTGCTGCAGAGTGAGGGGTTCATGGAAGCTGAGAACTAAAATCAAAGGGAAACCCGTGTGGGCTGCTGATGTGTTGTTCTGGCCTCTGACCACTGTTCCATCTTTTTGCCAGGTTGGAAGTGCACCTCGTGGGAGGCTTCAGTGACGATAGGCAGTTGTCAAAAAAACTTACTCATCAACTTCTCAGTAAGTTCACTCTTTTCTTCCATATTTGACAAAAATTTTTACCGATTTTTGCTTAGGTTAAAAAACCCAACAAGTTGGGCGCCGTGGCTTACACCTGTAGTCCCACCTACTCGGGAGGCTGAAGCAGGAGGATCGCTTAAGCCTGGGAGTTCGAGGCTGCAGGGAGCTATGATGACACCACTGCACTCCAGCCTGGGTGACAGAGCAAGACCCTGTCTCAAAAAAAAAAAAAAAAATCCCAACTAGTACAAAACCTAAGAAGGGCACACCTACTTGGAGCAGCATAAAGAAACAGGACTGTTGAGCTTGGGATCTTACATAAAGACGGGATAGCATAGAGCTAATTTCTAGGGGATAATGGGGACAGGGGCAAGATTTTCTTTTAAAATAGTAGGTGACACATTCCAAAATAGTAAATGCCCTGAATTGTGTAAAAACAGAACCACCCACCATTTTAATCTGCAGGAAATTAAAACACTGATACCATTTTTTTCTCCATAATTAGCAAATATTTTCAAAAAAGAAAGAAACAAGACATTGTTGTGTGTTAATTAACCACCAGGCAGTGAGGTGGAACACAGTGCCAGAACATACACTGGCGCATCCTGTCGGGAAAGCAATTTGGTGTCATGGCTTAAGTCTTAAAAAAAGGCTCATATCCCGGTAATTCCCCTTGTGGGAATATATTCTAAGAAAATAATCTGAAATGTGCACAGAGATTTATGCCCCCAAATTAGTAGAACATTATTTACAATAGGAAATAAGTTAATGTTATCAGTAGAATTATGTGGTCACTAAAGTGTAACACAAAAAGGTGTGAATTACATGGGAAAATACGTACAAAAACTCAGGATATAAAATTAAACTTGTCTCTATGGTGTGAGTTCAGCTGTACACAGAAAAACATGGAAGAAAATACACTGAAGAGTGAAGTGCTAAGATTATGCACATTACAAACCGACTTCCTCATATTCGCCTGTATTTCCCAAATCTTTTAGCAGTGACCAGGTTTTTTTTTTAAACAGCCCTGTTAATCAGGAAAAACAGGTTACTTAGAAGAGTAAAAACCTTCTCTTACGAACCTGTGTGTCCCCCAGAACCTCTCAGCATGAAGAGAAAAATTGAAAGACTCAATCTCGTATCCCTCAGGCCTTCGGCTCAGAACGTGTCCGGCACTTGGCAGTCTGGGTTCTGCGGTGTCAACTCCCTTGGGTGTGGCCGCTCGGTTGTGCAGGGAGCTGCCGCCCCTTCTTGGCTTGCTCGGCAGTGTGTTCTGCCAACTAGAGGCACTTTTTTTTGACATCCAGTTTTAAAATTCTAATTGTAGGTGAATTTGACAGACAAGAAGATGACATTCACTTAGTGACATTATGTGTGACAGGTAAGTTCTGCCATTTTCCCCCAAACAAAGCTGTGGGTTTTAGGACCGTTTTGCCTTCACCCTTCCAGCAGGACGTAGGACCAGTGAGTTGTGGAAGACACACCCAGCTTGTCTCTGCTTTGCTGACTTCTGTTCGGGCTTTTCCCATCGCTGGAATGGCCTTCCCCTCCTGGGCCATGTCCAAAGCCTGCTCAGCCTCCCTTCACATGCTCACGCCCTCAGGGGCACCTCGGGTCTCCTTCCTGGGAATTTTCAGAAGCCTCTCTGTGCTCCCAGGAAGGGGAGGGTGCTGCATGTCAGAGAGGCACTGCCACCTTGCGTGGCAGAAGTGGTGCATGGAGAAGGCAGGGGATGGAGGGGACCGACTCTGCATGTGGCAGTTTGACCAAGCATAAACCTGCCTGCCCTGGGACTCGGCAGGGAAACAGGGCCACAGTCCCTTTCATTTTTGTCTCTCTCCCCCACCCCCTTGCAATGAAGGGCTCCTTCTTGGTCTTTATAATACAAAATGAAAACAATTGTTTAGTATTTCTTTAAAATTGTATCTTAAAAGCTTTTTTTTTTTATCTTGTAGAATTAAATGACAGGGAAGAAAATGAAAACCACTTTCCAATAATTTATGGCATTGGTAAGTCAGTTATTTGCAGGTTGGAGGCTTGGTCACATGTCGACAAGGCAGGCTCCAGTTAAAGTCTGATCCAGCCAACTAGTGACCCTGACTGCTGTCAGTGGGTGACAGCCTGAGGTTCAAGGTTCCAATCCTAGCTCTGTACAGTTGCTGTGAGACCTTGGGCAAGTAGCTTAACTTCTCTAACTTTTACCTACAAAATGGAAATAACGTGCACATCCTAAGACTGTGAAGAGAAAACAAGGTAGCAAATATAAAGCACAGACTGTGCCCACCCCGACCGGGAGTGGCTAAGTGTCAGTAGGGCCTCCCTTCTCCCCAGGAGGCCAGGTTTGCTTTTCTCTAGCCAGTGCTCTGGGGGGGGGAGTGGGGATTTGAATCTTTTTATATTAGTACTTTAGGAACCAAGTAAGGTTTTGATTAAGAACTAAGATCCTATAAAAAGAAAGTGGAAAACTATCAGGCTAAAGAAAACCTAGACCCCTCCTCCCTCCTGTCACAGCCCCTAGGTCTCCTGAGGAAATAGCATGAAATATTTGCTGAGGGCTTCTGCCATATCTGTAATGTTTTATTTATTTGGCTGGGTGGTAGGTACATAGGTGTTCATCATTCATCTCTATAACTTTGTGTATGTGTAAAATACTAAATCGTAGAAATTCAAACAAAAATTCCAGACTTTGCCATGATCACTGCCTACCCTTCTGCTTCCAGCCATACACAAACAGGGCCAAGGAGATTCTGCCACGTCTGCAGGGCTGGCAGACTTCTCGCATGGGAGCAGCTCGGGACTGGGCTACCTGCAGCTGTTTTCACTGAGACGCTTGGTGAAAAGGTTCCATTTTCCCTTTCTAGGAAGGTGGAGCTACCGATAATTAAGAGCATTTTGTTCCATTTCCGTTCTTTTCTGTCTCTTACGTGTGGTGGTAGAAATGTGAGACTGTGCACCTCTCCACTTTGGCCTTTTGTCAGTTCAAACCCAGCCTGTCTTCCCCCACAGCTGTTAACGTTAAAACCTCAGAGATTTACAGAGCCTCCTTCCAAGACCGAGGTCCAGAGGAGGAGCTACGTGCTGCGCGGGCCTTAACAGGAGGACCAGTGAGTTTGAAATCATCTTTGTGTTAAGGGGTAAAAAAAGGCATCAAATGCCAAAGCTTCAAGTTTCATAGATCTTAGAAATGAAAAGTTTAGGTCAGCCTCCTTAAAGCTGTAAATTATCAGGGACCACCCCCCCTTCTCTCTTAGAAGAGTAATGAACGTTTTTAGATTATAAGCTCCAGACCCCAGTTCTCTGCCTGCAAGGTGCAGGAGGAGGTATACGTGAACCCACAGATCCAAATGTAACAGAACGAACCTCTTTACTTTGTAACAACATTCCATATAAAGTTCCTACAAAGAGAGGAGAGCCGGGAAGGGGGAGGAGAGGTTTCTCCCTCTCTTCACTCGGGATCATGCATTCTTTTGGAACAAGTCACTTCAGAGCAATTTGATGGAACAATTAACCCAAAAGAATGATCAAATCAGTTTAAAAGTCTGATTTCCTTAGGGTGCTTTGCAATTAAATAACATTCTAATTTTAAAAGTTAGAAAAATAAAAACCCAGCCGAGTGCAGAGCCACCTGTAATCCTAGCACTTTGGGAGGCCGAGGTGGGAGGATCACTTGAGGCCAGGAGTTTGAGGTTGCAGTGAGCTAGGATGATGCCCCTGCAGTTCAGCTTGGGCGACAGAGCAAGACCTCGTCTCAGAAAATAAAAAGACTTAACATGCCACTGGAGGAATGGGTGAAAGAATTCTTTAAAAATGCTCAAAGTGTGAAAAAGTAGAAGTCACATTCAGTGCTCCCAAAAGAAATCTGCTCGTTTATGAAATGCTGACATTTTCACTGGAAAATGCGTTTGGATTTAGAATAATTTGTTTTGCCAACCCTTTAACATTTTCAGGATTCCTCTTGCAATTTCTCAAGTAGCATAATGGCCTTAATTTAGTTAATATTCATAACATATTTTGACCTTAGTAACCAAAATTGAATATTGCTGGTTAAGCTGGAAACTGCCATTGGCAAATTTGGGAATTCAGGGAATTGATCAATTTGGCAAGTTAGCTTTTTTATAAGTTGGTTTTTCCTTTACTTTTGATGAGGCAACAGGCATTATGTGCTTTTAAAGTGCGAGGTGATTAGTTGCTTGCGATATAAATAATGAGGCAATGTTTTACATAGCAATGAGGAACACAGACTTTAGTCAAGACACACCTGGGTTTGAGGCTCAGCCTGATGCTTACTGGACATATGACCTGGGAACTGTGCCCTGTCCCTGTGAGTCAAGTTTTCACCCCAAATGGGAAAAAATGTCATCTTCTTGCAAGATTGTTGTCAGGACCGAACACAATAATGTATGTTACCCACCAAGTGCAGCAGCAGACACACTGGAAGTGTTCAGCAGGTGGCAGCTTTTGTTATTTGAGACAAAATTTTTAAGAAGCCTTTCATCCAGACAAATGCCTTAAGTACTAGACTACACTGGAGCTTGCATTAATGGTAGGGTTTGAGGAGTGGGTGACATTCTTTAAATTCTATCCTTGAAATGTTGTTTAGATGATTAGCATTTACGATGCAAAGACAGAACAACTTCGTATAGGACCGTTTTCCTGGATGCCATTTCCACATGTGGATTTCTGGTTGCAGCAAGATGATAAGCAAATACTAGAGGTGAGAATTTACAGGTTGGGTAAGTCTTAAATCTCTGGACCCTGGTTTCCCCATCTGTAAGAAAAAAAAGGGTTTAGACTGGATAATAGCTGCCTCTCTTTCAGTGGGTAGTATTTATTTGTTGAATGCCATTGCCAGACCCCATTTAACTTCTGTATTAATTGGGGATAAGTAATGTCCTGGATAGAAATCTGTATAGGTGAAGCAGTAAGCAATCAACTGCTTTTTTCTCATTAACCCAGTGTACCTCATTTCTTTCATCTTTATCAAAGTAGGGAATAGCAAGGTAACTCTTCTCTCATGCCCATAATCTTGTTTTTTCAGAACTTTTCCACTTCACCTTTGGCTGAGCCCCTCCACTTTGTTGAACATATTAGATCTACCTTGATGTTTTTAAAAAAATACCCATCTCCAACTAACACACTGTTTCCTGGAAATAAAGCTCTACTCTACAAAAAAAAAGAAGATGGAGGCTTATGGGAAAAGATCTCTTCTCCAGGAAGCTAAAAATAGGAATTATCAAAGAAAGCAACTTTTTGGCATGACAAAGACCATTGGTGGGGGCTGGAAAGAATACGGATTTGGAACCTACATCTGTTGAGTCTTAGGTCTGCTTCCTTTCTCGGTGTCTTTCAAATGACTTTCAAAATAAAATCTTATTTTGGCAAAGGCATTTGTTTACATTTATTTTTTGCTTTATTGAAAAGTTGATGTCTAGCTTTTTCTTTTTGCTTAGTGACAGGCAGAGGAGAACCTACCTGTCTCACTGTTCTGTGAGCAGCTATTTCAGGTACTTGGGTAAGTACTTCTAATTCTGCTAAATTAGTAAATAAAGTAAAAATTATAATTGAGTCTGTTTGAAAAATAGTATTTAAAATTCAGTGAGAATTTATACATCTTATAGAGGTAAGGGGTTTTTTTGGCCCTAGAATACTTTAGAAGCCTCAAATCCAAAACTGCTCTATTTCTAGATAAATGAGATGAAAGTTTCAGAAAGAAAAACAGGCTTTGATCTCCCTGTTCACCAATATAATTATCTCTAAAATAGGTAATCTCCTATGAAATTAAATTTAATCTCAGAGTTGTTATACAAAGCCACTGATAAATCTGTTCTTGTAGGTGTATGGTCATAAAATGCCCAAATTGTGGTTATTATTCAAGTAATATTTTTAGAAACCTTTCATTTTTCTCAAGTTGCTATATATTATAAAAGGATATCACCATGCCCAATTAATAGTAAGACTTATAAACTGAATTCACTGGTAACAATTTCAAGAACCTTTATTGAAACCAACATTCAAATATTATCTCAAGGGTGAAATGTTTCAGCAAAACCAATTTAACAATTCCAAATATATAAAAACATTTAAAAATTAATCTTGTTAAAGGTGATAATTTACCCCTCCCCATTTTATCTGTTATACTTCATTGCACCAAATAAACAGGGAAGACTGTTTAATCATCTTTAAAAAAGGAAAATTGCATTTTGACAAGTGCCAAATGCCAAAAATCACATCAAATCAGAGTGTAATTATAGGCTTAATGTGGTGTAACTAAGGCTTCCCATACTGCAGGTCCACAAGCCCAGTATGAATTCCCCGCCATTTTGAGATCTCCCATAGCTTGACTTTGTTGGACTAAAAAGGCACAGGGGCCATTACTTAGGATAAACGAAGTGATGCAGTACTCTGGAAAAGTAGAAACGGGCGGTTATTAAGAGCTTACTAACAGTAATTTCAGCAAGTGGTCTGGCTTGATCAGCCTGACAGTTACTCTCCTGGTTCTTGCTTCTGAGTTGGGCCCAAGGGGGTAAGCTGTTAGTGGAGCAGAAGCTACAGAAGCTTCACTCAATGTGGGACAGGTCAAAGGTATATTTTAGAACTTAAACCTAAGTAGGTGCTACACAGCATATTTAATACGAGGCTCTTACAGGTAGCATCTATCAGGTTTTCAGATATTAAACATAGAAATAAGCAGTCTGTACTTGTGTGCCAATTTAAAAGCTTTACCGGTATTTAAAAATATATATATATATGGTCAGGAAGAGACTTTACAGTTACTCTTAATAGAGGATTCCTTAAATTTGTTTCCGAAGAGTATATAAAGGGAGAAATGGATTTGTGGCAGAGGACAGTCCCAGACAGAAACCCTGCCACAGCTCAAGTGGACACAGTCCTTACTTAAGTCTCTAGGAAGAGCAGCAGCTGGGGGTGGCAGGAGAGAACGTCTGACACTCTTATTTACAATCCCATGGAAACCCATTCTCCTTTAAGCCGAACAGTCCAGGTGTATATTGCAACTTGATCACACTAAAGCCCAACTAAAACAGATGGCAAAGAACGCTGTCTCGCCTCTGCAGAAGTACAGCAGAGAACCCAGAGAGCTCTAATGAAAGCCATTTTACCAAAAAGTTATGTGCAACCTAGCAACTCATTATGCTTACGTTTAGAAAGATACGAGCAAGTGTCTCAAGTGGCAGGCACTTGAAATTCTAAGTGTTCTTTGTAAATAAAAAGTGTTTATGGTAACTTAGGGAAAAAATGGTATTACTACAGTTGAATAGGACAGAAACAATAGTTACTGGTTCTACGTACACATAAAATTACACAAAATGATTGCCCTCTTAGAAAGCCTAGCTTTCAGGCACATATTTGTGCAAAAATCCCAGTTAAGCACAAATAACAGTAATTTCTAGTGTGTTAGTGTGTGGCACAGTTCACATTTTCAACACAACTTCATCTTCCCTGAAACGACACTCAATACAGTCTCAAACCAGACACTATGCTTTATCTTAAGCTCTCCGGTTCTTCTACCTGGGGGCAGTCATCTTCTGAGCACTGGGCCTTCTTCTGGAGATCCTCAGTCTGGTCGGCCTTCTGTGGGGTGGGAGCCCCTGGGTGTCCCTCAGGGCTGTTGGCCTCTAGGGTGACGTGCTCTGGCCCACTGGACAGGCGCTCCACCTTTTCTACGTCGTCAATGTGACTAACTGAGCTGGTCTCACTCAAAGCATCTGAACCTCTCGGGGACCTTTTAAAAGGCTTCTGGCCTAGAGAAAGAGCAGATAGCACTGAAAGCTTGGTGATGACACTTCTGCGACAAAGGCTTTCTGTGACAAGCAACTGCTCTATTTAATAATAACTGCTTCAGCAGAAATCCCTGGAATTACTGGCTCTGAAGCATTTTAGAAGAAGAGGAGAGAACTGAGAGCTGCTATCATGATACCAACATGCTCCCCAGGCTGGGAACTTCTGAGGCAATCTTGGGAAATGCTCAGGAGAATAAACACCACGGTTAAAATAATGCCATCTCTCAAGACCCTAACATCCCCCTTGGAGTGCTACCAAGGTAATTCTTCAAGGTTAAATCCCAAGGCTACTGAAATGGTTAAAGAAACAGTAATAGTCTTAAAAGAAACAGGTCTTTTTGAGTTAAAGAACCCAGAAAACGAAGGAATGCAAGTCACGGCAAACGGGGGAAACTGTTATGTGATGCAAAGGTCTATTTTCCTAAGAGAAATACTACCAGTTTTCTTCAGTGTTAATGAACTCAAACGTGAAGATGTACCTGGAAATCTCTGTTTAGTGCGAATGCTTGAGGGGGTTGGAGGCGGTGTTACTCCCGCACCCTGTGCTTTGTAGACATAGATGGGTTCTGTGGACTCCAGAGAGCCTGCCGGGAAAAGAAAGGACAGGGATGGGGCAGATGCTCCTGGCACAGGCTGCCCTGGGAGATGGCCACCTGCCTTCACACAGCCTTGTTCCCCAACAAGCTTCTTCCGGCCACCCAGCTTGCCACAGACCAGTGGAGACTTCAGCACTTTTGAAACATGCCAAGAACTATAGAAAGCTGCCTTGCAGCTGAGTCTCCTGAGTACAGTGAACACTTAGCCAGCAGTGTGGCACAAGCATGCCTGGGGAACCAGGCCCAACTGAGAATGTACTTTAGCAACGAGAAACGGATGCCTCTTCAGTAAAAGCTGAGGCTTGGCATATTAAAAATCAGATTATCTTTTGCTTTCATGACAATGTAGTCATCACTTCCTGGGGAAGGAACAAAAAGGCAGGGACCTGGGGTTTAGGAAATTATTTCCTTGGTAGACTAGGAAAGGAAGAATCACTAATATTTTCCCCAAATTCCAGCAACTGGTAATACTTGCTGGTTGCCTGGTTTAAAATAAAATGTTCCATTGCTACATACTACAATCTGAATTTCCCCTTTCAAAAGCAGCCCTTTGCCAAACAGTAATGAGGACTGCAAGGAATATTAACCTTGAACTAAAATGTCCAAGACACAGTGCCTTGAGAGTCTAGACAGCTGAATTCACTGGATTCAAGGTAGAGGAGTATGCTTGTGGTAGGGAATGGGTATCTGCTTTTGTACTATTTCAGCTGTCAAGGTGGGAGGAGGAGGAGGACAGAGCAGCAGGGACAGACAGACCTCATCTCCTTGGATTCCTGGCACAGTACCAGTGATAAAGAACTGGAACCATAATGGGCTTCTCAGCATGAGGTGCACTGGGACTCAAGGGCATTTGGTCAAAACTCTCAAGGTAAATGAGATTTGGGTGGAGGCTAGTCAGTCATACCTGCTGTTAAGTTAAAAGTTCTTCCCTTCTGTAAAGCTTGTACTGGAGAAAACCAATTCAGCACAGAGCCTACTACAGGTATCTGCCGTAACACTCCCTGCAAAACACAACCATTGCTCAAGGTCATCTTGTGTGAGTCCCACTCCCAGCCAGGAAGTCCCATCAGCAGCCTCACCTCTTCCAGAAGTCGTTCCTCATTTGCCTTCTGCAGCTCAACCTGAGCTTCCTGAATTCCTTTCCGAACAACTTCGGTCATGTTTTCCAGAAGCTGTGTTAGGACCAGGAAAGGCATTACTTGTCTAAGTTCTTGCCCAGGGCCTAAAAGAACTAGTAACACAGCACTGAGGACATTCTTCAAAAGTCTGTCAGTAAATGGAATTCTGCATTTAAATGCCAGTGTAAAAATAAAATAGAAAATCAAACAGAGAGGATAAAATCAATGCTCACGGAGGCCTGGGAAGACATACCCCGGTGCCAGCCTCATCTGCCAGGCAACAGAGGAGAAATAACTACTTATAACCGCAATGTTGTATCCATACAAAACAAACACACTGCTCAACATTCATGAAAACAGAATCAGAAGTAATACAGTCAGGTGTGGGAGAAACCTTAAGGAGCCCACCCAAGAATGAATAACGCTGGCTTCTCTGCCTCATTCCAAATTTCCTTCTCTTCCCCACTCTGCCAAAAGCAAATCACATGACACGTGTTTCTGTCTCCTCTCAGACCGGTCTTGCCGTGGTCCCTTTTCTCTCCTTTTGAGTGATTTCTAGGGAATTAATTGTCCAGTTTGGAGAACACTCTTCAAGCTTTGTAGCTTGGTGCTCCCTGCCAACTGGCCAATAGAAGCGGGTCTATTTCTTGCTGGCGGGAAGTCCTGTTCTCACAAACCCCCATCTCAATCGCCCTCAGGACCCAGCTCCAATTAAGAGTCTTCTCTGACCTTGGCAGGCAGAAGTGAATGCGTCTTCCTGAATGCTCAGCTGCCCTGACCTGTATACCACAGCATCCACATGCGTGTTATATGTACCTTCCCCACATTGGCCTGTGAGTTCACTGGGGGTAGGGGCTGTGTCAATCCCACTTGGAACTCCTGACACCTGGCACAATGCCCAGCTCACAGGAAACATTTACAAACTCTTTGGGAAAGAATGAATGAACAGACATCCTGAGGGTGTCTTTTCTTCATGACCCCTGCTAGTTGGGACATAACCCAGAAAAGAATTGAAACACTGATTAGTCTTACAGACCCTCGAGTTTTCCTCAATTTCCCGGGCTGTGACTGCAATGGTCTCCACTAGTTCAGAAATGTCTATGTCGTCGCTTGTCATGCCAATGTAAAGACAGCTCTTCATACTTTTATACTCGGGGCCTGTAGGAAGAAATAACAGACAAACTTGGTTCCCAAGTCAACTCTCTGTTGTGAGTGAAACACAGGCCCACTCTCCTGTACAATAGCATGCCCATGCAAAAAGTAGTCTCCTTTTTGGAGACTCTAAGGACAGAGAAAAAGCCCCTGAAAGGCTGTAGGAAGAACTACACCTTCACCTGGAACTAAACCAGAGTGTCCTCCAAAGAGATCAAACTCATTTTCCTTGAAGCCAGTTAGAAATTGTCCTTCCAAAGGTCACAGTTGCTTTATAAAAATAATTACCCATTTTAAATGTAAGGTCAGATTCCAGTTCATTTAACTTTTTCAGGAGTCCAGCATGGATTTTTTCCCCTTCAGGATCTGATTTCAAACTGCTCTTATCATCATTAGCATGTTCATACCTATAAACAGGATCAGACAATATTATTTCAATCTGAAAGAGCAAATGTCTCTCCAGACACAGGATTATAGGTGGCGCATAAACCACGAGAGATTAACAAGACTGTGGAATGATGTAAATGGGCAAAAGAGCTACTGATAGTGTCTCAAGACCAAAAACTTTCAAGATGTCACAGGAAAGCCTAAGTCTTTAGGTCCGTGGAAATAAGAAAGAGGCAAGGTCTGGAAGTCTCATCAGTTGCAATAAAAAGAGACTCGCCTCATCTTCAAAGGGGCTGGAAAGCAGCCACAGGACTGCATGCACTGAATTAGAGAGGACTCGAATTTTCTCTCCTTGGGGAATTGGGGTTTTTTCCTTATGGATTTGTAATGCTCTATATACACTGGAGAGTAATCATTTGTTTGTTATATATACCCATCTATATCTTCTCCTAGGTACTTGAGAACTGGCCCATAAAGACAGAACATACAGCAACTCTGACCTCACTGAGTACACTGGGGGCCAAATTACCTGCCTGCACTGTGCTGCTGTAAATGCCCAGAAAATCTAGTTGAATTTTCATTAGACAAGTACATTGTGACTACACGTATTCATCCTGGATTTCTAAACTGGTTCACAAAATGACCCACCCATGTTCTTTATATAGCAAAGTCTCTAACAGCAATTGGCGAGCTGAAACTTTACCTGACAACCCCTATTCCAGGCCAGTTGGGGTCATCAACATATAAGAGACCTGCCGTTCCTTCCACTTCCTGCTTGAACTCTTCTCGCAGCTGTAGTGTACAGCTTAGGACTGGCAGCTTGCTTTGTATGCAGGCTACAAGCTGATCCACATCCTCTCCCCGGGTTCCTAAAACTGAAGACATTCATAAAAGGCTAGAGAAATGCTTACAGGATGGCTAACAACAAGAGGGCAGGGCACCCCCTTCCACTACTGGGAAGGGCAAAAGCTCCAGGTATCCAATTAGCTGGAGCTGAAGACTTCAAAAAAAGCCACTCAACCCAGACATGAAAGAATCAGGTGTTAAAAATTAACACAGCTGGCTGCTCCAGGTGTAGAGTTTTTTCTTTCATAAAATATTTGATATACAATGAAACACTCCAATATAGAAATCAGACTCTTCACACAAAGCCTGCTTCAGGCAGGTTATAAACATCATACCACAGATTCTCTCTTTACATTATTACAACAGAGAGAAAGGGAAGTATTTTGGTGATTTGTGTCCCCACACAGGAAGGGCAGGGAGATGGTGACAGCACCATCATTTCAAGGCCAGTGTTTGAGAGGTCTCAGGGCTCCAAGAGTGTTGGCAAGGGTACTACTCCCTCACTTCCCTGGGTCCTCAGCCTGCTTTTCCAGTTTCAGAGACTCAGCCTCTAGGGCAGGGGTGCCGCCACCAGCAATCTTCACGATGGCTTTTCCTTGTAGCACAAATGCCTGCCTTTTCTTACTTTGATGTCTTTGAGAAAACATCTTCCCCAAAATGTTGAAAACAGCTTATGAAAACCACTAAACATTTTCTCAAAATGTTGAAATCATTTTGCAAAAAAGCACAACCAAATTTTTAATGTCTTTTTCAGATTATTTTTAAGTGCCTGCTATATAATATGCCAAGCACTGCCTAAGGCATTTCATCTACATGATCGAATTTCACTCTGTACATCACTATCACGGGGTAGTGGGGAACAGGTCTGGAGATCAAGAAACTTGCTCAAGGTCCCACAGGTATGAGGTGGCTGAGAGGGGACATGTACTTAGGACTTTCTGTCGTAGAAATGCACATACTTTCAGCTACGTTGCTTTCTCAAATGTCTGAAACAGTGGTTCTCAACCTTCACAGGCCTATTAGAATCACCAGGGGAGCTTTTAAAAATACAGATGTCCAGGCTCTGTTTCAGATCAAGGAAATCAGCATCTCTGTAGGTGGGACAGCTGTTGGTAGTTTTTAAAGCTCCACGGGTGACTCAACTGTGCAGAGTGAGAACCACTGGAATAGAAAACTAAGGGTCCTAAAACATCAAAATACAGGAATTCAAGTGACTTCAGAAGTCTCAAATCTAATTCTGAGAAGTTACACTGGAATGCTAATCTACCAAAATTTAGCCCCAAAGAAAAGACAAAGCCCCTGTTTTTGGAGATGCTGGTAACTGTAGAACAGAACAGAACAGAACATTACAAGGGAAAGCTAATCAGCCCAACAGCCTGGACTTTAACAGACATATAATTGTTTCTCCCCAGAAGGAAAGTGAAGGGAATCTGCTGAGACTAGTTACCTGCTGCTGTCATCAAAGGGCTGAACCGCACACATGTGCCCTCAGCTTCCAGATCCATGACAGTGAGGCCACTCACAGGCACCAGATGTTTCAACTGTTCTCCCAGCTGCAGGGAGAAGGACAGAGTGAACATGCTCCTGCAACGAGGGCATCAAATGACTTCAAGCCTACCCTCAGCCACTCAGCCTCACACGAGAGAGGCTCTTCTTTTGATTGTCTTTGAATACTTATAGCAACTTCTTTGTAAAAAAACAGTAAATTTTACATTTTTTCTACTAATAAATACAAGTTCATCGTAGAAAAATCTAGGAAATATAGGTAAACCAAAAGAAAGTAATTACCCACAATACACCACTCAGAAACACCCACTGCTGACATCTGGTATACTCCCCCAGGGTCTTTCCTCTCCGAGTGAGTGTATTTTTTGTCATCATAAAACATATTCTACACTGTTTAGTAACCTGCATTTTTCCATTTAATTTATGGTAACCATTTTCCTTCTGCTTTAAACATTCAGCTTCATGGTTTATAATGGCTGTTTTGAACTCCCATTGCATGGATGTACTGTAGCTTATTCACCAAGCCCCCTATGTTGGGCATGTCCAATGTTGTGCTAGGACTGACATTGCTGTGGGGGAACATCCTTTCACTGTTTGGAACATTCTTTAGACTAAAATCCTAGAGGTACTTTTTTGGTATCAAAAAAGCTGCCGAAGCATAAGGACTTTCATCCACACTGCCAGCTGGCCAAAGGTGTTCAGTGGACTCTGGCCTGTGCGCCCCTGAGAGTGCTGTACACACTCACCACAACTCCAGAGCACCTGCACTGCAGTCCACACTTTGCATGTTGTTTTACAGGCTTATAAGGCAGCAAGGAAATGGTGACATGAGGAAACTGAGGGAACAATGCTAAAAGGACTTGCCAGAGGTAACATAGTAAGTTAAGCACTGATCCAATTTGGAGTAGAACCCCAGAACAGGTCCAACACCGTCATAGGAGGCTCCCTCCCGTGGCTGGTTCCCACACATGACCATGTGTTACCTCCACCATCAGGGCAGGTGGTGATGCTCTACAATATAAAAGAAAAAAGCAGATGACTGCCATTCTTACCCAGCGATTTAGCACATCACAGGAGTGTCTCTCCCGGCTGACTGTTGAAGGTGCAGTGTTGGGTGCCAGCACAGCTTTAAATACCGGATCTGATACTAAAACACAGACAGGGGAGTCACTCCCAGAAACATGGCTAACTCAAACACACCCCTCCGATCCCATTTCACTAGATCCCAATATTAACCCAAAGGAACAGTCTCATGTATTACTGAAACCAAATGTACATGTGATAGAAGGTTTAAAGTCCCATTTTTTTTCTCATGAACTATATAACACGAACATATTCACACAAACAGAGTTCTTAATTTCATTTAAAAAAAGGTTTTCTTTCGAGGAATTTCAAGAGGAACTCAAAGCAAACATTGCAAGTTAACAACTAGTCTACCAAGCACCATGCAAGGTCAATCAGAGTGCTGAAGAGCATTCAATTGGGCTTCACAAGAATTATTCTTTACTCATCAAAATTATATGGGTGCCTACTCATGCCAGGCGCTGTGCTTGACACTGGGATATATGGCAGACTAGGTTTTTGTAATCTTGGAGCTTACATTCTAGTTGAGGAAACAGACCATAAAGAAAGAAATAGAATCACTATACGTTGTTCTTAGTGCCATGAAAGAAGGTGGGGGCTCTGATATAATATGATGGAGTCACTTCAGACAGGACAGAAACGGACGGCTGAGAGGTGGACACTTAGTGGACACCTAAGTGGTAAGAAGGAGCCAGCCATCAGAAAAGTGAGGGGAAACCCCAGAGAAGTGGAGGGAACAGCAAGCATCCAGGCCTTGCACTAGGACAGAGCAGTATTCTGTCCTAGGAACGAGGAGACCAGCATGACTGGCGCACAATGAGCAAGAGGGAAAATAACCTGAGAGAAAGTCAGAGAGGAAGTTGGAGCAGAGCATGCAGGCCCACGGGCATGGGAAAGAACCTGGATTTCATTCAGCTGAAACAGTAAGATGCCCACAGGTTCTGGCAGGGAAGTGTTACAGTGTGACTCTGCCTGCCATGTGGAGGTGGAGAACACAAGACAGTCGGAGACCAGCTAAGAGGGCCTATGGCCATCCAGGTGAGAAATAATGGTCCTTGGACTAAGCTGGTGGCACTTGGGACATTTTTTAAAAATGGAGATTCCTGGGTCCAACCTACTGAATCAAAATATGTGGGAAACAGGGCCCAAAAATCTGTATTTTCAAATGACTCTTTCTCAGCCACTCCATCACTGGTCCAGGAACTGGCATTTGGGAACCACTGGTTTAATCATAGCAAATCAGCAAAATGCTAAGGCATTTAGGACCGAAATTCTTGTAAATATTGTTAAATTTTTCTGAAATGACGACTGACAATTTTAGCAATAAAAATATTTTGGACTATCCATTTAACTTGAAATGGTATCAAATTCAAAGCCCTGAAACACAGATATGAAAATAACCCTCTTTTAAAAAGTCACCTACCTGAGCCTGCTAATTCCTGGAAAAATCTGAACACCACTACTGGAGAACTGAGTTCATCTTCCACCTGCAAACATGGAAGTCTGATATTACCAAGTAATATTAAATCCCAAACATCTACAAAATGAAATGGCGAGTTTGAAAAACAGGCTAGAGGTGCTCTGTTTTGTAAATAAACACATTAAAAAATTAAAAGGTTAATTTCAGTTGCTAGAAAAACAAAACTAAAAAACTAAGGGTTTAGTAAAATTTCTAGAAATAACTATGAACAAGCCCTGAGGGTACACTGTAATTTATAAGATATTCGACACTAGTACATTAAAATTAAAATTATAATTTTAATAACAATGGATAAACACAGGTCTAACATTAAAGACCAAAAAAAGTAAGGAGAAAGTAGAACTAGAATCAGTGTTGAGAGAGCCAATGCTTTCAAGAATCCCAGAAATTCTGCAGGGTTTGCTAGAACTTTTTATACTCACAGGGGAAAAAAAAGACAAGTACTCTCTTCTCACCTTGTAAAACTTTCGGAACAGGATAGGATGCAAGTCCTGCTGGCAATGTAGACAACCACAGTCTAGAACTGTATCTATTTATTTTCTAAATATTTTCACTTATATTTAGTATTTATACTCAGTACTTATTATTCAAGAAAGACATCAAATTCATTAACAGATTTCATAGCAGGTGAAAACGTGCACTGCATTATGATAATCCGGCACTAAGTTGAGGCAGTCCATAGAACAAACATACAGTCAGCCCTCAGCTTCAGCCTGGGTCAGGGCGCACAGGGAGCAGCAATGTCCCCAGCAGGCTCTGTGGTATCTTCCAGGGGCATGGGCGGCATCGGGGGAGAAGATCTCTAAGCATTCAACAACTCCAGCACTCTAACTCTAGTCACAAAACTTAGGTCCCAAGGCTCCCAGCGTGGTGACTCACTAGCAGGGCCACAACAGGAAATGCTAACTTGGAAAGATGGGAAGTAGCTGGCCCAAGATCTTTTCTAGTAATTTTTCAAAGGACTGTGTGGATGTGATTCAAATCTGCCAACTACGTGCAGAGCCAGCTCCTGCGCTAAGTGCTTTCAGACCTATCATCTCCTTTAACTTTCATAGAAACAAATAAAACTATTGATGCTTTCAAAGGCACAGGGGCTTAATATTTAAATAGAATGGAGTAAGCCCATTAGGCCAGTCGGAACAAAAAAGGTGACAAAATAACGCACCCGTTCCCCCACCGTCAGTCAGGAGAAGGCAGAGTGATTTGAGGGCCAAGACTCCTATGTATATCGTGACCGTCTTTTCATCCTCACTCTCTTTGACCTCAGTGGTCTCAAATATCAGTGTGCATAAGAAACACGGCACAGGGCCACGTACACGCACTTCCGGTTCTCGCAACGCGGCTGCCTGAGCTAATGCCGAAGTTATCAACTCTAAATACCTAAAACACTGTATGAAATGTAACTGATGACCAAAACAAGTTTAAACCACTGCTAGGCTCACAGAAAAGAGATGAATCCAGAAAGAAGAGGGAGAAAGACGACCGTAAGCTGAGTTGCAGGGAAGGGCAGCATGTCTGGGGCCTGGCACTGGCTTTCATGGCTTGGGTCTTGGGTGTTTTTTTTGAGACAGAGTCTTGCTCTGTCACCCGGGCTATAGTGCAGTGGTGTCAGCATGGCTCACTGCAACCTCCAACTCCTGGGCTCGCTCAATCCTCCTGCCTCAGCCTCCTGAGTAGCTGGGATTACAGCCGTTCGCCACCACAGCCAACCAAATTTTCTATTTTTTGTAGAGATGGGGGTCTCGCCACGTTGCTCAAGCAGTCCTCCCGCCTCTGCCTCCCACAGTGCCAGGACTACGATGTGAGCCACCACGCCCAGCTGGGTCTTGGGTTTTAAAGCCCACGTAAGGGATGGTAGTGAGTCTGCATAAAGCCTTTATAAAGCTTCTACAGGCAAAAATAGTCAAGGAACAAGTATGATTTCAGATAGTAACAAGTGCAATGAAGAAGGAAAAAACCCAGGAGACAGAAAGGGATGGATGGTGGTGGGAAGGTATCTTGTGGTGGTCAGGAAAGGCCTCTCTGAAGAGGTGAGATGGAAGAAACCAGCCATGAGAGGAACTGAGGGGAAGAGTGTTTCTAGGCGGAGGAACAGCATACAGAGGAGACTGTTCTGAGGGTTAAATGAAATAATGCATGTAGGGTATTTAGTACCATGTGTGGTGTCTAGTAAGCATTTCACAAGCAGCAGCTGCGATGGTGACGATGATAACTGACAGGCCACAATGCCTCAGGGTGTCTGTATTTACAGTATTGTCCAATGAAGTAAGCAGCCATTGGAAGAAGGGACAGAGCAGGGTTTATGCGTAAGGCCTAACGCCATCGGATCTCCCCAACTTGAGAATGATGGAGCAGCAAGAAGGTGAGGAAGAGTCAAATGGGGGGGCTCAGCAAGGCAGGGACAGGAAAAGCATCCAGGTCCAGCACTGCCTTGATTCCTAACAGCCTGCTCAATCTAGTCCATAATTTGGGTCTCTGAACTCAGAGGAGGCCAACCAACATACTTTCATTTGACAGCTGAGCTCACAGGCTCAGGGGGTTAAGAAAGCGGCCCAATGTCACAGGGCCACCCCATGGCATCTCTGAGAGTAGAACCCAAGCCTCCTGACTTAACATTCCTCCCTTCTGCTTTCCCAGTGGTCTACCTCCTTGTGCAAGGTTCCCCCAGCTAGAACTTGGGTCAACTGGCCCCAGGCTCCAGCTCAGAAGGCAATGCAGAGTAGCTACCTCTCTTAAACCAAACCTCATTCTAAAATAAACTATGCTAACTTAACGCCCAAATCAACTAAAAAATTATTTTTTTAAACAATCTTTTTGTTTTTTAGAGACAGAGTCTTGCTCTGTTGCCCAGGCTGGAGTGCAGTGGTGTGATCGTAGCTCACTGCAGCCTCCAACTCCTGGGCTCGAGCGATCCTCCTGCCTCAGCCTCCTGAGTCGCTGGGACTACAGGCGCACGCCACCACGCCTGGCTAATTTTTTTTTACTTTTGGTAGAGACGGGGTTTCATTATGACGCCCAGGCTGGTCTTGAACTCCTGGGCCCAAGCGATCCTCCCACTTAGGCCTCCCTGAATGCTGGGATTATAGGTGTGGGCCGTCGTGCCGAGTCTCAAGAATTAGTTTTAAACTTAACTGTACCCTGCAGAATTGTCAAAGAAACACTCAGCGAATCTATTTAAATCAGAATTTGACCTATAAATTGCCTGAAATTCTAAAATATAATAAAGCAAAACACGAAGACATTCAAATCTGAACTGACATTCTTGGTTGTTAGCTCTGCTAAATCCTCAATTCCTTGGTCTAGTTATTATCCCTGGGGAGCAATTTATGACAGATTCATTTTAGGAAGATACCAGAAGATAAGGGCAAGTCTGCTTGCTTTTCTCCTCTTCCTCCCACTTTATGCAAATGAAACCTCTGGTGTCAGAAGGTTTCAGAAAGAGTAGCCCAAAGCATTCTGAGACACAAAATGATTTTTCATTTCAGGAAGATGGGTGTTCTAAAGTCCTTTAGCAGGTGAAGATAATGGTGTTTATAAGATCTTTGTGCAATTCTAAATTTTAACAGCATAAACAGATTACATGAAAAGCACTGTAGGAATTAAAACATGGTATGGTACAAATTTCTTGGCTTCAGGCTAACTGTATAATCAGGTCATAAATATATGCATGATTCTCTTCCAAAGAATGTGTGTTTTTTGTTTTGTTTTGTTTTTTTACCACAGCTGCCAAAATTCCACCGAAATATATCAAATCTGGAAAAAATCATTATAAGTTATTTAAGTTTAAAAAAGTTATTTCTTTCAAAAATAGATGAAATTATATACTATACCAAGATTTTGATGTGGTTCACTTTCTTCAGATTTTCCTGCAACCGCTGACTCTGCAAATGACAAAGAACAGCTTATATAATTTCGTTAGAGTGACGTAAATGGCTTTCATGAGGGTCTTTGCAGGTCTGCAAACAAGGATCTCAGGCAGACAAAGTCATCTGCAACTTGGTGATTTCTAAGCTTGGCCGCCAATTTTTGCATTTCAAAATCTGCAAATATTTCCCAATCTTTCAGTTACAAGTTACATGTTGCGATTCAGGAAAAGCTGCTTCTAATGAAACATATGTGAAGCCATCATACTAGCAATATAAGTCAGTCAGTCATTCAGAAACTACTGAGTGCGAATGTGTACAAGACACAGTACTGAGTATTGGGGGAGACCAATGATAAGTGAGAAAACGCAGCAAGAGCTGGTTAAAAGCATGACTCTGCCACTTACCACCTGCAGAGCCATGGATAAGTTACTTAATCTGCCACTTACCACCCGTGACCTTGGACAAGTTATTTAACCTGTCTGTGATTCAGTTCCCTCAACTATAAAACAGAGATGACAGTGTCTCTCCTCCAGGGCTGTTGTGAAGATTAAATGAGCTGATATACAACACGTGCTTAGAAGCAGTGTCTAGAACACAGTGCATGATGTGAGTGATGGCTACCATCATTATCAGCACCCTCATCATCACTGCATTCACGTCTCAACCCCAGGTCCCTCATCTCTGATGCGGGATAGTAATAGTACTTAACTCATGGGGCTGGGGCACGTTAGTTCAACTGATACTCGCTGAGTGTTGGACGGTGGAAAGCCCCTCATGAAAACTCACTCTCAATATGTCGGTATCAGTGGAACTTACATTCTAGTGAAGTTGTGGGGATCGAATGAGATGACGTGTGTGAAGTAATTCACGGTGCCTGGCACTGAGTAAACACTCAATAACTGCTACCCAAGAAGATGACGATGATGACGAGGAGGAAAAGGAGAATACCGATTTCTGCTCTCAGGGAATGTATGGTCTAGTATGAACTACGAGGTATGAACGTACACAGATAACCACATCTGCTAAATATGGGTGAGTCAGCAATAGGGTATCCTTCAAATCCTCAAGAGTATCTGAGATCAGATACAGTTTTTGTTTGAAATAAGATACCAAAGGTGTGCTGACCTCAAGGGTTTGGTAGTTAATGTCAACATTATTTTCCTGCACTCCATAGGCCAAGGGGAATTGAAAAATTCTCCCTTGAGTGTCTAAACCTTCCCTAAATTGACTAAGTTACTACAGCAATAAAGGCTTCTCTTTCCTAAGAACCAAACCTCAAGATGTGAGCTAATAGCACAATGAGAGCACTTCTAAAAATGTGGTGCTTTTGTGAGCATAAATCTCAAAATTATTTTTTAATGTAAAAATGAACTATCCTAACATACTTGAACCAAAGGACTACTACTAGAGCAATATGAAAATACTAATTTTTCTTAAATATAAAAATGATACTTGAGGAAGGGCCAATTCCCCAATAACATATTTAAAACAAAGATTTAAACCTGTACGTATAACTTACTATATGACCCGGTACTACTGTAAGAGCTTTACATGTATTAGCTCATCAAGTCCTCACAACAGTCCCTTGTTACATCATCCCTATTTCACAGCTTAGAGGATGGAGGTGTTGAGAGGTGCTGTGCTTCTGAGCTCAGGCAGGGCTCAGCTCTCACACTGCATAAATGACTTTTTGCTTTCTAAATGCTATGGTCTGAATGTTTGTGTCCTCCCAAAATTTGTATGTTGAAACCTAATCCGCAAAGCAAGAGTATTAAGAGGTGGGGCCTATAGGAGGTGATTAGGGTATGAGGATGGAGCCCTCATGAATGGGATCGGTGCCCTTATACAAGAGGCTAAAGGGAGTATATTCACCCCTTTGGCCATGTGAGCACATGTGGAAGTGGCCGTCTCAAGTAATGGGCCCTCACTGGACACCAAATCTGCTGGCACCTTGATCTTGGACTTCTCAGCCTCTAGAACTGTAAGCAATAAATTTCTGTTGTTTATAGACTACCCAGTCTAAGGTGTTTTGCTACAACAGCCCAAATAGATTAAGACACTAAACTACAGCATAATTATATATTTTTCACAATCAGAACACCTGAAATGGAAAGAACATTAGAATTGTCCCCAGAGCCCTGCAGTTTGGGAACCCAAGCCAGCTGGTGTTAAAAGTATCCATGCCCTCCATCACCAACCTTTAACCTTCCTATTCCCTAACCCTAGAGTCAGTCAGTCATAGGGAACAAAGGGGAAGAGCTATCCCCCCAACTTTCTGCATCCTTCTCCACTCCTTGGAAGCCATCTTGTGACTTCATTTCTTATCCCATGCTGACACCGGTATTCCTTTTAATCTGATTTCATCTGGACACAAATGCTGGGACCACCCTGGTAGTCTTTCCCAGAACTATGAACAAGAAAGATACATATGCAATTAGTCTGCTTGCTTACTAATGGTGGTCAACCCTGACAATGAGGTTCTGGAAGGAAGGTACGTAAACAAAATATTTTTCTGCCTCTGCTTTTGCCAAGGAGTCTTCGTGACTCATTTAAACTTCAGGTTTCTACTCACCAGTTGACAGGCATGCTTTATCTTCTCCACAATGCCATCAAGTCCCAAGTATTGTAAAGATAACCACAGCGGCAGGGCACGGAGTTTGTCTGCTGGCTTATTTGATGTAAGACCAGCAACTAAAGTCTAAAAAAGCCAATACTGGTTTATTAATCAAAGCCATTGAAATCTCATAACAGAACTAACTAGCTACCACACTTAGTATACGACAGATGCTGTGCTACAGACTGGCTTGAATTATCCATTTGATCTTCCAACAACTCTATGAAGTAAGTGTTCTAAGTAACTTAGCTCAGAGACCTTGCTTTGTCCAAAGGTTCATGGCTAAGCAGTGGCAAAGCCACAGACAGGTTCTCGTCCCAGAGCCATAGCTCCTAGACATTCAAAAGGCAGCCCCTTCCAAGGTTGCTCTGAGCACCCTCAAATGCCTGGCCATTATCAACTGAGAGAGACATCAACTATTTTAGCAGTAATCACTTAAATCTTACTTTGCATGTGCCCATCATGAACTGATCTATCATCAAGAATCACAACTATGATTTTTTATAAAATATATTACAACCTATTGGACAATGTGGATCAGAAGCCTTAAAATGCTCCCACCCGGTAATTCCACTTCTGGGAATCTATTCTAAAGAAACAATTTGAAATGTAGAAAGATGTTCATTGCCTCATTATTTCAGTAACAAAAATTTGAAGACATCCTAAAAATTCACAAATGGAGACTAATTAAGTAGTAACAGAATATTATGCAATCATAAAATATCATAAAAAATTCTTCACACACATGGGGAAGTATGGGGTGAACAGAAAAATACATATGGTATGGTTTCACTTACAATTTTTTTTTAAATGTAATATAAGTGGAATTACGGATATTTTTCACTTTCTCCTTTGTTTTTCTATATTTTGCCCCTAAAGCCAATAGTGAGTATTAACCACTCCCACTCCCTCTCCAGTGACAGCAAGCTTACCAAGGCAGGATCATCATGTTTATAGAGTGTCACCGCAGGAACAGCTGGCAAACCCAGCCACGGGCCAGGAGTCATTGTCATGCTATCACACTTAGTTGCAGCCTACCAAAAAAAGAACAATTCTTTGTTAGATTATGAGAATACACTAAATCCAACACCCTCCTCCATTCATAAAAACAGTGAAAAGGCATCAGGGATTGAGTGGTTTTAAATTCCTTCTTTAACACACCAATATTTAGTAAATCATCAACATACCAGCACTGACGAGGAGACATAACCTAGAGCCAATGTTGCCAGATTCACACTGGAAGAAAAAACACCAATCTAAGAACTAATTATTCAATGTTGCTTATTCACTAAGTATGTACATTAAAAAAAAAGTCTGTGCTGTTACAAGGTGACATTTAAGTGTCTTTCAGCTGTGTTATTAGTTTTTATAACAGCAACAGATGATATGGTTTATACAAATTTCAGGAAAACCTTGAAAATGCATTCAAATCAAAATGTGTTTCGGGGGACACCCCTACTCATTCTGTATAACGGCAGTACCATTCTCTGCCTTTCACAGCTCCTCTTTTCATCATGTTTTTCTTAGGGATAAAATAAAAGACACCTGCCTGATATGACATGGTGGGTATGGGCTGCACTGGCTGCCCTGCATCCTCTCCCCTCTTTTCTTAACAGCACTCCAACAGCCTCCTGGGAAACTACCCCAATTTCCGCTATCAACCACCACGTGCTCCAGAGGTGGGCAAACAACCTAAGCTATCAGAGGATTACTTTTCCCTGGCCACAGTGACTGGTTCAATATGAGATTTCTGTTGGGACTTCTGACCCACTGAACAGAAAGCTGGAAAGAAGGCTGGAGTTTCTGCAGCTACTTTGCACCGTAACAGGAAAGTCTGTCCACAGACAGAGCCAACATAGAAGAAATCAAGTCAAGTGATTGTGATTAGGGGAGGGGACAGGGAGGAAGACACTGAATCCTGGTTGACATTGTGCCTAAAGCCAGTCCTAACACTGGTCTTTTTAGTCATGTGAACCAATAAAATCTCCTTTTGCTTAAGCCAATTTAGGTTACTCTATTATCTGCAAGCAAAAGAGCCCTCAGTGATAAATGTCTCTACAAAGTGAGAGCCTAGATGTCCATTCTTCACGAGGACTATGTGCAGGCCCAACACGGCACCAACCCACCTCACCATCCACTCACCCCTCCACATGAAGCCACATGCCATACTGCTCACAGAGCTCTTTCAATCGCCCAATCTTGTCTGTGTGTCCTACTGCTGCAGTCCCTAGGATAAAACAAATAAACAAGGATAATAAAGGAACAAACATTTTCTGAGTCTTTATAGCATAAGAGCTTTTATACACATTATCTTCCTAGGAGGGAAGTGACTTATTATATCCCTACTTTATTGAGATTTTCTGTGTGGACTGACTTAAAACCAATTTTTGCAAGTTGATTTATACAAGTTTTGAAAAACGCATATTCTCCATTATATGTATCTAATTGTGTTACTGAAATCTTTTACAAATTTATTTTCTATCTACTTGATCTGCTGATTCATGAGAAATATATTCAAGTCTCCCACCAAGATTGTAGGTTTGTCAATTTATACATGTGTTATATCAGTTTTTTCCTTTTCTTTTATATATTTCAAAGCTATGTTCACAAGCATTCATAACTGTTATTTCTCTTAGATTATGTCTTTCGTCATTATGAAGTCTATTTTATCCCACACCAATATTGCTATGCTACTTTCGTTTTGGTCAGCATTTGCCCACGATATTCTTTTCTACCCTTTTATTGTCACTTCCTGGGTTATTTTGATTTAGATGTGTCCTTTATAAAAAAAATATATACAAATGAATTTGGGTTTTTTTCAACCAGGTTCTTTGAACGTGCATTCTGAAGCCAGTTTAAATATATTAAACACTTTAAGCCACTCCTTTGGTAATCTGATTGCACTACCAATTTTGCTGGGCAGATCCCTTTTCAGACAGAGCTTAAGTAAAATGTGGAGTCATGCATCCTCCCAACCATCCTAAATTTCCAGTTAGCAGCATGCCAACTATTAAGATTTCAAACCTTCACCAAGTGCCCCAAAAAACACAAGAAAGTGGTTCTTTTGTGAGGTCTATGCCAGGAAAAGGGTGAAAACTTTTTCCCCTCACATGTAAGTCTATCTCAAAAAAAAAAATAACAAAACCTTAACTGACACATTTAGTTTAGTTGAAACAAGATCAAACACCAACGCATAGGCTGTGCCACATGACTCACCCATCAAAACAAAAGCAAAGTGCTGTGTTTTAGCGACTGGACCATGTTCAGATTCCCTTTTCATATTTCTTGGCACTATCTGCTGACTAACCCTTGAGATGTGTCTTCTGGCGCCTCTAATGTAGTCATGCTGGTAAGTCACTCAGTCACATGCAAATTGCAGCCCCTTCAGACTAACAAATGATTGAATGTGGGTGGATTGTGTTTCTTTTTAAATAACAAGGTAAATCAGGCAGGAAGTGGAGATTTTCCTGCTGGCAATAAAGTGGATATTTAAGTGGGTTTTCTGTGCTTTTTTTTTTTTAAACATACAGCTTTACTGTAGTGTAATTTACATGCAATAAATCCACTCATTTAAATGCTATCATGCTTTGACAGAACGGTACCACCGCACTCAGACATTACTCCCCTCCTCACCCAGCAGTCATCCCTCACCCCACGGCCCAGGCAGTCCTGATCTGTTTCTGCAGCGTGGCCACAGCTGGCTACAACCTAAACTCCCGGGCTCCAGCAGTCCTCCTGCCTCAGCCTCCCGAGGAGCTGCGACCACAGGTGTGTGCCACTGTGCCCAGTTTAAGTGTGATATTTTAAAATTCAGTCTAGAAAGGATAAAGGAAGTCCATGAAGGAGAATAGAGAGAAGCACTTACAATTTAAATGAAAAAGTGTACATACACATACAAAATAATTTCCAAAACAAATCAACAATTAAAGAAAATCTACTGAACCAACTCTACTATTATAGTTTTCACCACAATGTGGACACAGACTATCTTAAACGTGTGGCACACAAACACGTCTTGAGAACTGGTCTTTTTTAGGCTAAGTACTTAGCCTCCTTCTTATATACACAAAATGGAAGATTCAGGTTCATGACACCTACCAGCATTTGCGACAAGCAACAGGGGCAGTCTTCCTCGTTCTACATCGTCTTTAATCAGTTTCTCCAGGAAAGCAACATCCTGACCAAAACACAAACCATAAAAAAAATGAGGCAACCAGTATAATAGCTATAGAGTGAAAAATTATGACTTCCAAAAGAAGCAGATGACTCTCAAAATTAATCACTCAAATCAGTTCTCCATTCTTGACAATTTTTCTGTTTTCTCTAATGATAGATATGAAAATCAAATAGTTTTCCTTGAAGACTAGAAAAGTTGGTTAAATGAGACTAAAGGTAAAAACTGTATGTATGTGAGAACATTTCTCTAGTTTTAAACATTTAATAAAGAAAACGTTCTCTCAACCCCCTCAAATCAGCCAAGAATATATTTCTACTACTACTCATTGATGTACCTGAACTAGAAAATAAAACTATCTTGAAAAAAGAAATGCAGAACTCTAAAATCTATCCCTTCCTTTTCCTTTTGGATTCAGTATGGAGAGGTTTATCACTTGCATGTCCAAAAACAGGATAAACTCAATTCCATAGTTACAATGGAGAGCCTCATTTTTAAAAATCTGCCCATTCATAAATCTAGGTAATAGTGATAACTACTTAAAGTATGAGCTTTAGAAGGAATTTCTGGTGCTTAATTGGGCTGCCATGTTTCTGCTTAAAGCAGGTGATATAGTGATTACAAGATTCCTTAAGAGCCAGGTGTTCCTGACCTATATACCAGCCAACCTTCATGGACGTTCACATAGAAGCACATGTTACACAATGGAAAGACCTAAGCAGTAAATGAATAAGCTAATAATCATCAGTGGGCCAGCAAATAGAACTTCATTTGAAAGAAACACAGTTTCAGAGCACAATTCCATATTATTTTTACAAACTGAAAGGAGAACTCACCATCTGATGCTGGGATCCGAACATAGTGTTACAGGGCACACGACACAAGCAGGGGAAGGGCAAGCCAAGCTACAAGAAGAAACATGCAACTGTACAAGAAAGATCTCTGCACCACCCCTCTGTGAAAGACTGTGGCTCTAAGACAAGCCACAATTATTCTTTTTAAAAAAATCTCTCCTTAGGAACTCTAAATATTATAAATAGATGTTAAAGTACATTTAGAAAGTCAAACCAAAAAAAGGATGAATTTCCAAGTGCCTTATAAGAGGATACAATGTAAAATTTTCTATATGAATCAAGTAACTGCCTTTGGTATATTCTAGAACATACCAAAAGACAAAAACACTTTTCTAAACAGAGAAACAACTGGGCCCTGAGCATTTTTGGGGGGGTAATTTAGGATTCTTCCTCCAAGCATTACTGGTAAACACCCCCAGCTAAAGGCATTCAAAGAACAATACCTTCTTTATGGGTCCACTTAGCACTAAAAAGTAATAAATATGGATTAGCAGATATACATTTCTTAAGAGAAGTGAAGTCAGTGTTATGGATGGAGACACTTACTGTCAAATTAATTTCATATTCTTCGTATTTAGCTTCCAAACCCTTGAGGAGTTTATAGTTTCAGTAATTATAAACAGTTGCAGCATATTGTTCTGTATAACTATGACTTGGTTGAATTTAAAGACCAAAAATTTAATGAGCACTTTATTCGCACATTTTCCTTCTTAAAGGATTTTTTAAAAATTATGAACATGATACCCAAGTAAAACAAATCATCAAAAAATACAGGTATTAAAAGTGAAAATTCCTCCCCAAACCCCCACAAGTCACCAATCTGCCACTGTTAACAGTTTAATATATAACCTTATGGACATTTTCTAACTATATTTATATAAATATATTTTTCTAGGCGCAAAAAATGTGCAAGCACGTACGCACTTTTAAAGACATGAACGTGACCATCTTATACATACTGCTGTGTCTCCTGCCTTTCTCACTTGACAGAAAACACTCCCGCACCTTTTGAAGATTGGATTATTATCCCAAGACAGCCTTGGATTCCTAAGAGCCTGACTTGCAGTAGGTATTCAACAAGTAATTTGTTTCATGTTTCTACAGGAATATTATAAAACTCCTCATTTTGAATACCCTCAAGAAGAGGACTTTAATTTCTTGCCACCAGTGATCATAGCTCAGAATCAACTTAAGACCTTGAGTTTCCCCTACACATCCCCCCAAGGACACTCACATCTTACAAAAGAACCCTCCAATCCTATGTGTTTTGCCTTAAAACATTCTTGGCCAAAGGGTTAACAATTTCTTGTCTCAAGGTAGTCTCCCCAATTGGGATACATGCACCATGACTTTAAAAATGGTAATGCTCTTCAATCTTGCAATTCTAGATTCACTCTGAAAATCCACCTGAGGAATATAACCCTAAATATAGAAAAAGATTTATGCACAAAGATGTCCATAACAGCACTACACAAAGAGCATTACCTAAAAATGGTCACAGAAAGTAAAAGAATGGAAACATTCTTATTGTCCAAAAGGGAAAGAGTTAATTAAATTACTCTTCCATACACTCACTGGAAGAAATATTATGAAGACATTAAAAACAAACTGTGTTTTGAAGAATTGTTAAAACATGATACACTCCTGTTGTAACAGTGAGTAAAAAAGCCAGACACAACCATGTAAACACACACACACATCCTTTGATCAAAGTCTGGAAAGAAAGAAAGAAAAATGTTGACTATGGTTGCCTTCAGGCAATTAAAAAATATAAATATATCTATCATAAATTCTTCATATCTAAATTTATTTATATATGTATATTTATATAATGACAAAACAAGCATATATAAAGACCACCTTTTTTTTTTCACTCAAAAAGAACAGCAGCTAGAGAAATGGGTCTACACGCTTTACAAGTTTCAGGACAAAACAAGACATTGTTTCTTTAAAATGTGCACCTTATACATTACCTGATTACAAAGGTATTGGCCCAGGCCAGGTCTAGCAGCAGCACTAAGATATATTACAGGTTTTTTATTATATAACACATTGAATCCATCCACTACAAAGTCTTCATAACGAGAATGAATGGCAAGCCTACAGATCTTTGCAAGTCCTTCTCTTTCTTCTTCGTGGAAATAAGCACAGCCATTTTCATACCTGTCAAGAGACACCCATATATTAATATGCTCTTATTTCTGGTTAATTCTGATTTTATATGCCAATCTTATAATCATGGAAGCAATTATTTCTCAAGCTAGAAACTGCCACCTAGATCCAGCAGACAGGATAGGAATGTGAAAAATCCTCATCTTAGATGACTAAACTCATTACAGCTGGAGGTCATGAAGGAGCGAGACAATGACCCTTCATCCACACCCACCTCCACAGAGAGCAGAAACTATGAAAACAAGCAGAGATTAGGAGTCCCCCAGACATAAAAAGCCTGGAGATCATGGTTCTGACTAAGGCCAGCACTGGATAACGCAGGCATGCTTATTAGTAGAGTAATAGTCCTAAAACATCTGAAGTATTAACAAATAAAACTGTCAAAAACACCAGTCAGGCTAACTTTTGCTTTTACTACAATCTGTCTGGGGTTTTTTATTTTTCAATCGCCTAGGAGGGACAATTTCAATTACAGGCATTATATTTTAACTAGAAAAACAAGAAATTTCTCCTTTAATAAAGTTAAGCAAACTTATATAGAGCTAGGCCAAGCTCTTTCCCAACATCTGAAACTGAGGGTCTCTCAAGCTAAATGTTTCAGTCATAGGCAAACATTCCTTTTCCATTGAAGTAATAGCATAAACACAACAACATGGGTCCTATGTCTCCTACTGAATCCTTAATCTGTTGTAATTCCTCAATTATGCCACTATTATCACAGTGTAATTCACAGCAAATTTCAATTTCATAACATATACTCATATTCCTTATGACAGAGCTTCCTTTCTACTAAAGCACAAATTAATATTTTAGAAGTACAGTTAGCCCTTCAAATCTGTGGGTTCCACATCCATGGACTCCACAAACCATGGCTAGAAAATATTTAGAAAAAAAGGATGGTTGTCTGTACTGAACATGTACAGACTTTCCTGGTCATTATTCCCTAAACAATACAGTAATAACAACTATTACACAGCATTTACATTGTATTAGGTATTATATGGAATCTAGAGATGATTTAAAGTACACAGGAAGATGTTCATAACTCATATGCAAATACTATGCCATTTCATATAAGGGACTTGAGCATCCATGGAGTCTGGTATCCATGGGGGGTCTTGGAATTTGAATTCAGATCACTGCTCTATCTTCTATTAACATGTCCCAATTAGAAACCCTAAAAATAAATAACTGCTGACACTATCACCACACACAGGTGCTTATATTCTCATCTCTTTACATACATTAATCCATTAGCTCATTTAATCCTCACAAGTCCATGAAAGAGATATTAATGCTATCCCCATTTAATAGCTGTCAAGACTGAGGCAGGCAGAGATTAAGCAACTCTTCCAAGAAGAGGCGGCAAATCTGAACCCAAGTAGTATAGTTCCAGCAAAAAGATTTCTCACAGTCTAAACTCGACTCATAAATGTCTCTACTGGAAACTAAAAACTCATGATGTCTTTACCTGAAAATTCTGCATAGCCATAAGGTAGTATCTGAAAGTATCCTCGTTGTAAGTTTTCTCAGCTTCTCTTTGTCCAGAGTTGAAATATAAGCTCCCAGACTATGCCCCAACAAAGCCATGTGACCTTGTTCTCCAATGTTCTGGATTCTGTTAAGCAAAATTTATTAAAGAAAGTATTAGAGTCAAAGCATAAAAAAGGACATAGAACTTAGGGACACAGTATTCCACAGAAATTTGTCAGACTTGAAATCCACTTAATGGCCTAGAAGGCAGAAATTCAGATAAATTTAGAAAATTCAGGCCAGACACGGTGGCTCATGCCTGCAATCCTAGCACTCTGGGAGGCCGAGGAAGGTGGATTGCTTGAGCTCAGGGGTTCGAGACCAGCATGAGCAAAAGCGAGAGCTCATCTCAAGTAAAAAAAAATCAGCCAGGTATTGTGGCACACGTCTGTCTGTTAGGAGGCTGAGGCGGGAGGATAGCTTGAGCCCAGGAGCTGGAGGTTGTGGTGAGCTGTGATGAAAGAGTGAGGACTCTGTCTCCACAAAAAAAAAAAAAATGCAACTAGAAGACCCTCCTCACAAACCACCCCCTTCCTGCTGCTGCTTAATACAAAGAAAAAAAAATTTAGAAAATTCAATGCATATAAAGCATTGATAGTTTGGGCAGTAAAACGTTTTTTAAAATTCAAGTCCTAAGAGATAAATACCCCTCTTGTTTTTTTCTTTTTTGCCTCCTTGTAACCATGAATTACCCCTCCTTTTACTGAGCATCTACAAACAGTTGTTGAATAATTTCCTGTTAAAATATTTTTAAATTAAATACCAGCCTTAAGAACTATGGAGGGTAGAACTAAAATAAAATGGGCAGAAAACAATTTTTAAAGAATAGGTATTGTTTTATATATGATTAAAATAGATGGACTAATTTCCCTTATAAAGAATAACTGCAAGTAAGAAGTTTACAATTGTTAACTGTAAACAATAAGAAAAAGACAAACAAATAGGATTGTGGGCAAAGGATAGAAAGGGAAATATAAATGGGTCTTAAAACACACAAAAAGACACCTAGCCTGGTTCATAATAAGAAAAATGCAAATTTAAATTATGCTGAAATAACATTTCTCATTTATCAAATTTCTCACTTATTATAATAGAATATCATTTATAAAAGACCTTTGGGTCTGACAACACCCTTAAAGGCAAAAGTGCGGGAAAAGAAGCACTCTCATACATTGCTGGTGGGACTGTTAACTGGCACAACTCCATGGAGGGAAATTCAGCAATATCTATCAAAGTTACAAAAGCACACACTGTCTGGGCCAGCAATCCCACTTTGAGGACTTTATCTTCCAGACACATTTGCTTCTATGAGAAATGACCCATGCTGAAAGTTACTGGCTGTAGCAATGTTTGTAACGTTAAACACGAACAGGAGACTAGTTAAATAAAATATGGTTCATCCATTCAAGGTAAAACTATACAGCTTTTTAAAAAAAATTTTATCTTTTTATTTTTATTTTTTTATGGTAACTAGCTTGATTTAATTATGCCACATTGTATACATGTACTGAAATATCACATTGTGCCCCATAAATGTATAAAACTATGATTTAATTTTAAAGAAATAAAATATAACATTAGATTAAAAAAAATCAGACCTCAGTAGAGCTAGCCATCAGTTCTCTAGTTCATCCTATGTTATGGGAATCTGTACCTTCAAAAAATAAGACACTCTCTAACTCACAAATAAAAAGAAGGATCAGGCCAGGTGCAGTGGCACATGCCTATAATCCCAGAACTTTGGGAGGCTGGGTTGGAGGATTGCTTGAGGCCAGGAGTTTGAGACCAGCCTGGAGAACATATTGAGACCCTGTCTCTCCAAAAATAAAATAAAAACATTAGCTGAGCGCAGTGATGCATGCCTGTAGTCCTAGCTACACAGGAGGCTGAGGCAGGAGGATCACTTGAGCCCAGGAGTTTGAGGCTGCAGTGAGCTATCATCATGCCACTGCACTCCAGCCTGGATGACTCTGTCCCTTAAAAAAAAAAAAAAAAAGAAAGAAAGACCAATGGATATTTTATCTTTTTAGGGCCAGAGTCTCACTCTGTCGCTCAGGCTGGAATGCAGTGGCACAATCATAGCTCACTGTAACCTCAAACCCCTGGGCTCAGGCAATCTTCCTGCCTTGGCCTCTTAAGTAGCTGGGACTATAGGCATGTGCCACCACGCCCAGCTAATTTTTAAATTTTTTGTAGAGATGAGGTCTTGCTATGTTGCCCAGAAGGCCTGGCCCCAAGCAATCCTCCCACTTTGGCCTCCCAAAGTGCTGGGATTACAGGTATGAGCCAACGTGCCTGTCCTAAACAGCTCTTAAAAAGGAGAAAGCCCCTGGGAACAACACAAGGTGAGGAACACGTGCATAGTATTCATGAACTGGAAGGGGTGGGCATGGACATTTTGCTTGTGTATACACATACATAATATATCTCTGGAAGAACATACAAGAAACTGGTAAAACTATCTCTAAGGAAGAGAAACAGGTAGGGAGGCTGAGGTAGGAAGGAAAATTATCTTTGTATACTCTTTTTTACCTTTTGAATTTTGAACCAGGACAGCACGTTACTTATTCCGAGAAATTAAATTTTTAAAAATTAAAGAAAAAAAATAAAACTAAATAAATAAATAGCCAGTCAATCCAGCTGCAGCAGTTCTCAGCAAGCAGAAGCACCAAAGCAGAAAAGCACATAGCACTTACTCTTCAGTTCTTTTGCCAGGCCCTCCCTAACACAGGATACCATAAAAACAACTGGATCTAATTTTAGTAAATGTCTTCCTTTCACAAAATGAATTATATATAATATTTTATATTATATATAAAAGAATATAATATATTCTTATATATTATATTATATATAGTGTATATATAATATATATTATTATATATTTCTTTAAAATTAAATCATATATTATATATACACTATATATAATATATATTATATATACACTATATATAATATTATATAATATATACAATAATATTATATATAGTGTATAAATAATATATATTATATGTAGTATATATAATATATATTATATAATATATATAAAAGAATATGATGTATTCTTTCTGAAAAGAAAAAAATGAGCATTATTTTAATATCACATGTAACTCTTAATGAAATATAACTTCTTAATCAAGCAACCTGTCAGGACGCACTCACTACTGAAATCTAGAACACACAGACTTTCAAAGAGCAGCTGCCAAGTTCTCTGTTACCGGGTGCTCTGGGGCTCCTCGTCTTCATCCCCGTGCATCAGATTCTGAACCAATTGGAGGACGCTCACCATGTCTTGCCCACTGCAGAATAAAGAGAGTTCATGGACAGGTGGAAAGAGCACACATCCCCACCATTCTCCCACTTTTTCTCTCATCCAACTAGCTTTGGTAAAAGGTGGTTTGGTTTGTTTTCTAAATTGAGTAGCTACAAGAGAGAGAATGTTTTGATATACAGTTTACAGTTTATACTTTTATAAAAACAAACCTCAAATTATAAACTGAATTCCGAATTTAACCTTACTTGTAAGTAAATAAATCTTCTACCTAAATATGAGTTTGATTTTTAAAAATGTCACCGGTTTTGCTCTAGCAATATTTCTAGATATTTCATTTGAATCTTGGAGTAGAAGATGGAGGATATCTAACAAGCATGTAACAAGAGGTCAAAGTCCTTGTAAGACACTAGAAGGTCACAGAGGCAGCAAGAACACTCCAATGCCACTGGTATATCTAGCTGTCCTCCATGTAGGAGTCTTGTCTGTTTGGACTAACAGCCTTAAACACATAACACAAGCATCATTTATTACCAGCTTTTCCCCAAGCTGGGAAATTCAAAATCTGCTTACGGCATAAAGAGATTTACTTCTATTGAACATGTTATTAAATGCTCATTACATGAGGAGGTGGACACTTATGAAAAGAACTCGAATGGCTGAAGTAGTAGGCAATGGTAAGACACTTGTAACGCATGTAATGTGAAAATTTGTCCATTACCGAGACTATGACTAATACAGTTTCCTCTTTCAAAAAAACAGCACTGTCAAAACAATGCCCCCCAAACCTATCCTCCCCAAGGTGCTGACCTTCATGTGGGAGGGGCTCTGATCCTTGAACACTGTAGGGATTAGGGCAGGCAGGGGCCCTTGGGGCACACTTTGATGCCTGCTATGTTATCTTGAGCAAGCTACTTAAACTCACTAAATCCTGACATTATAGAATTGTGAGGCTGCAATCAGACAAAGCAAGTAAAGCACTTAATGCTATGTCTGGCACATTACTAGTCTCAAATGTTGGATATTAGCATCTTTAAGCGTGAATACTCCCCCGATCAGTGGCTTTAATGTGCTGTGCTGAGAATTATAGATGTTCTTGGGAGTATCTCTTCTAGGGAAACTTCTGTGGAATCAGGACACTAAACAAACCCTAAACCCTTTTGTTCCCTTCAGCCTGGGATGAGGAAATTTATAGAATTTGCTTCCTGTTTTGAGTCGTAGAAAGCACTTCACAGCTCGAGGGCTTCAAATCGGCACCCTTTATGCTACAAATAGGAGTGATTTTAAAAATATTAGATGTGCTAGATGTGACATTTATTGGCACATTGTGATCCTTCTTCCATCCTTTTCTTTTGCAACCTTGTTCAATTTATATTCAGGTCAAAGGACAACTTAAGGGAGTTGTACTGTTTACCTACGTTCAGTTTCCTGGTTATAAAAGGAAAAAAAAATGAGTTTGTCTCAGGGAAGCTGGGTTGGGACATTAATTCCAGGTGACTGCTAACATCTTATGAAAATTTTAGTCAGCTACTTATTTTTCTGATATTTTCCCTGGTAGCTCAAACCACAAAGGCTTGACAGATTTGTTTTGGTTGCCAAAAAATAAATCACTCTGCCAATAAATGATTAAAATTGACATTTCCTTTCATTTACTATATTATAAAAATGATAAATCTTATCAAATTAAAATATCTCTCACAATAAAATTTAGTCTACCAAAGAGATTACAGGTTTCAAGGATGAAGTAAGTATGATACTCCAGTTATCAATTCACACATCACTTTTGAGTTATGAGGTTGTATTAAATTCTGAATGAGAATGGGGGAGAAGCCAGTAGGCTCAGCATTATCACCAACCAGCCAATGGCATTTCAGTTTTATAATGTTATACTGCACACAACTCTATTTAAATTTGCTTTGTCCTCATTAAAACTAACATTGTAAATCAACAATAGTAAAATCTTGGTTTAAGAAAAATGTACACCCTAACTACAGGTACTGATCCTCATTGCCACCTACCTGCCCTGGAGTGGCCCTGGAATATCCCCTGACACGATCTTCTTTCCATTTTCCTCTGCTGTTCTTCTAATTTAAAGGAAAGAAAAACTGTTCATTTGTTTTATCATATCAAATTTCTAACATCTGAACATGCAAACATGTGACTGTGTTGCCTATAACCTCAAGTGACCGATATAGGATTTGATACATTTATCACATCTCCCTGCCCCCAGTTTTGCATAGAGGTTGAGTTTTGGGAAAAGAAAAGAACATGAACAAAAATGTCAACCCATTTCTTTGTTAAATGATAACTTATATGACCTGAATATATAATAAGTATTTATAGAGTCAAATAAATATATTAAGTAAATGAAACTCTTAATAGAATTGAAAATTATAAGTCCCTCCCCTGAATTTCAAAATCCTTTAATTACAAGGCAACTTCTACTCAAGACAAATACCAATCTTAAAGTCAGCTGAAGCTATGTGTGACATTCTGAAGGCAAGAGGTGTCTTTAACAGACGGAAACCAGAGCCACCAGTTTCACAACAGGTTGAACACGTTTAACAGAATCACCTCTGTCTTATAGGCTCACCTCTGACTGTCCTCCAGCATCTTCATTGCCTCCTTCAAGTTTTTTCCCATTTCAGCTAATGTGGGGTCTGCTATCTGGGAAACAAACAGAAAAAAGGTTAAATTTTAATAATCCTCTATTACCTCTGCAACTTAATTCAGCCAGAAAAATTATATGCAAGTCCACTTTCTTCTGGATTTATTATAAAATACATGAATTATAAAGTACATGCATGATTCTAAAACTTCAAACAATATAAAAGTGTAACAGAAAAAGTAAATACTACTTTCTACTACTATTGATATTTACTACTTCATAGCAAATGATCAATCCATGTCATTATGCCCACCCCACTTCATTCTCCTTAGTGGTTGGTACTTTATTCCATTCTATAGATGTACCATAGTTAATTTAGCTAGCCCTGAATTAATAGACCCTTAGGTTATTCCAGGTTTTCACTATTAGAAGCAAGTTCCAGAAAAATGTGTGCAGTGTGCTATATTTTACCATTATAGTAGGCTGAAAAATGCACCCTCCTCCCAAAGACAGTCATATCCTAATTGCTAGAACCTGTGAATGTTACCTTATATGACAAAGTCTTTGCAGATGGATTAAGGTAAGGATCTTGAGATGGTGAGAGTACCCTGAATTATCCAGATGAGCCCTAAATGTAATCACGTGTATGAGAGAGAGGGGCAGAAGGAGACTTCACATACATTAGACAACCAGAGGAAGACAGACTAAAAAGAGTTTTGAAGATGCTGGCTTTGAAAAACTAGAGTGATGCAGCCACAAACTAAGGAATGTGGCAGACACCATAAGCTGAACAGGCAAGGAAGGGACTCTCCCCTAGAGCCTCTAGAAAGTGAGGCCCAAGCCTGTGATTTCAGGCCAGTGATACTGATTTCAAACCTCTGGCCTCCAGAACTATGAGAGAATACATTTCCATTGTTTTAAGCCACCCAGTTTGTGAAAATGTGTTACAGTAGCCACAGGAAACTAGTACATGCATTGATCTGCACGTGCTTCTACAAACACAGCATATCTCTGGAAGCTACACAAGCTGGGAATAGTGACTGCCTCCAGAGAAGGGAGCTAAGAAGATGTGTGCAGGGGTCAGAGGGAGGCTTTTCAGTTCATACCCCTTTGTTCCTTTTGAATTTTAGTACCATGTGCACATCTATATCCCATCCACACTTAAATGAAATAAAAATTTAAAAATTTTTCCAGACTTAAAACACACATTCATTTTCCTTTCTCTCTTTCTAATCACTGTAGCAATTTTTTTTTTTTAAGAGACAGAGTCTTGCTTTGTTGCCCAGGCTGGAGTGCAGTGGCACGATCATAGCTCACTGTAACCTCCTAGGCTCAAGCAATCCTCCTGAGTAGCTGGGACTATAGGCGTGCGCCACCACACCCAGTTAATTTTTAAAAAATATTTTGTAGAGAAGGGGTCTTGCTATGTTGCCAAGGCTAGTCTGGAACTCCTGGCCTCAAGGGATCCTCCTACCTTGGCCTCCAAAAGTGCTGAGATTACAGACGTGAGCCACCGCACCCTGCTTCTGCAGCAATTTTTAGGGAGAAAATCTTGTTGCCTTGAATCTCTATATAGTATGAGCTGCGTTATAAAAAGTTACAGAAGCTCTCTTTTGCTCCCCTCTTCCTCTTCAAGTGTACTGCTTGAAGGAGGACCTGTGTTTATCTTTTCTCTTCATAGTACATATGCAGCTATGTATTACATTTAGTATTGCATTGCCTCCTCAAAATTGTTTTTAAGAAACTCTAATCAGTTTGTCAATACAGGAATCAGAAAACATTAAATTCTAGAAGGGACCTCAGGGATCTAGTCCAGGCATTTTCCAGCTGTGTTCTCTTGAGCCATGAGACTCCCAGGAGGAACTCTGGGGAAGGAGGGCTAGGTAGGCAGCTGGGGGTTCTAGCTCCCCACCCTCATTAAGCAGATCAGCTCTGTTTTATCATGGCTTTTTGAGTGAAGCCTCATTTGTAAAAAGTTTCACTGAAAAGGAAAAAAGGTGTACCATTGAAAACGTCTGATTCTGATCTAACATTTTAGAGGTGAGGGAACTAAAAGAGGTAAAGCGACTTGCCTGCGGTCACCCTGGGTCCCTGACTCCTGTCTCCCACCTCTGTTACATCACACGGACTTCCACAGGGCTTGCAAAGTAATCATGTGGTCACATCCACTCTGATTTTTACACAAAGTAGAAAAATCATTTTAAAACAGGTGTTTTCAATAAAATTCACAACGTAAATGTAACCACAAGAGAAGTTAAAAAGCAATCAAAAAGGCCTCAGTGCTCTCAGTTAATGATTATGAGAAGAGGAGAAACAGACAATGGCCAAGAGAATTTATCTTAACTCCTTAGTCTGCCGGTGATGTTTCTTATTATCCTCATCTCCTATGACACTCCAGTGTGTCCCCTACCATCTGGCCAAATGGAAAGATACACAGTTTTGCTTGATCCTTCATACATCCATACCTCATGCTGCTAACGTCTGCCCTGTCTGAAACACCCTTGCGCCTTCTCTCTACCTCCAGCTACCTATGCAAGCACAAGTCACTATTTCCAAGGAACCTTTACGGATAAAACCATTTTCACTCTTTCACATCCCCTCTAATGACACCGATGCCTTTTTTTCCTAAACCAAAAATCTGGACCGTTTCCTGACAAAAATGGTTGTATTTATGGGGACAAAGGGACAGAACATTTGCAAATGGGGCCATTCTGATCTGCAACTGCCATTTATCCTCATGATTCCTTACATCCTTTACTGTGAACTGTTTTACAGATGTTCTTTCCAGCATAGATATGCTCCCCAATTAGACAATAAGCTTCCTGAAGGCAGAGGTTCAGACTCCTACCAATTCTGACTTCTCCTTAAAGATTGTCAACTTACCCCAGAAAATCCCTTAGGAAGGCATATCAAATTGGATATCAACACATTGTCTCTCTATAAGTGAACACAGCTAATTTTTCCCAAAGGATTGGAACAACTTCTTTCATCTTTCAGTTAAGAACAGATAAAATAGTTGACTTAGTTTAGAAGCCACTTTTTATGAATATTTATATGTAATAACAAGATGCTTGCTTGCACTGTGAAAGGCAGGAAGGAAATGCAGATTCATAACCCCCCATCTGAGTCTCTCACTCTTGAGTGCACACTCACTGAGCCGACTGGCTTACCTTTAAATTGTTCTTGCTCCTACTATCTTTTGGGGGTATGCCTGGGGTGGGAGTGGGTGGGTAATAAAAGTAGCATTTATAGTTAAATGTGGGTAAATTAAATGTGATATGATATTACTCCAACGCTGCAGACCCTCACGTGCATGTTGTGTTAACTGGATGATCCAAAATATAAAGTGTTATCCAGGTTCAGGATAATATTAGGCTCCAAAAAAAGGAATGCTCTAAGAAAAGGAGATTTACAATTGATCCCTTCAAACTAAAAACCGTGCCTGCACAAGCTTCTACTGAGGGCAGCCACTACTTTCTTATCCACATTTCATCTCATCAGTACCTGTTACAGTGCTGCACAAGGTGTCTGTACGATCAGTGTTAATAAACAATGGCAGGACAACACCCAGACACAAACCTAAATGAATGAGGAATTAAACTGTACAAAGATGTCTATCATTCAGTATATAGAAGGAGGCTGTTACATGATACTGAGGGGAAACAACACTATGCTGTGTCAGGTTCCCAGGAAGAATGTCATTTATTTTTTTTTAATCACAATCTCGCTCTGTCACCCAGGCTGGAGTGCAGTGGCATCATCACAGCTCACTGCAACCTCCAACTCCTGGGCTCAAGCGATCCTCCCACCTCAGCCTCCCAGAGTGCTAGGATTACAGGTGTGAGCCACCACGCCCAGCCCTAATTTCTGTATCCCTTAGCACCTAGCATAGGGTCTGGCACAGAATAAGTATTCAATAAGATTTATGATCCTTAATAATTACTAACACTTACTGAGTTGCTTACTATTAATTAATACATTCCAGGCATTATGCCAATTAACCCCTTCACAAACATTACTTCCTAACCCCAAATCACAGTCAGTATGATTTAGATCCAGAATTTATTTTTAATTTTTATTTTTAGGGACAAGGTCTCCCTCTGTAGCCCAGGCTGAGTGCAGTGGTGTGACCATAGCTCACTACAGCCTCAAACTCCTGGGCTCAAGCAATCCTCTTGTGCAAGCCTCCCAAGTGGCTGAGACTACAAGTGCACAACACCATGCCCAGCTAACTTTTTCTTTTTTTCTAGAGATGGGGTCTAGCTATTGCCCAGGCTCATCTTTAACTCCTGGACTTGCGATCCTCCTGCCTCAGTCTCCCAAAGTGCTAGGATTACAGGCACGAGTCAATGTGCCTGGCCTGATTTTTAAATTTTTTTGTAGAGATGGGTCTCACTATGTTGCCCAGGCTGGTCTTGAACTCCTAGTTTCAAGCAATCCTCCCGCCTTGGCCTCCCAAAGTGCTGGGATTACAGGTGTCAGCTACTGTGCCCAACCTAAACCCAGAATTTAAAACATCTTTATTACTCTAGAACCAGGGCTCTTAACCACTAGGCAATACTGCTTCTCAATTTTATCAAATAAGGAAGCAACTCACACTTTGAAAAAGCTCTGTAATCAAAAATCATAATTACTAATAGAACTAAGGTTTAATTTTAAAGATTATCCTTACTTGATCAATGTTTTCACCAGGAAAAAAAGTGACTCTCCCTACAGGGAAAATTTCTATTTAAATTTAGGTAACAATAAACTTATCGTCCAGACCAGGGAATTGTTTTTCCTCTTCCCCCAACTCTCAAAATGAGGCATTTTTTAGACTGAAAAGGGGTACTACTAATAATTAAACCAGGACAAAAGGTAGAAACTGGGATGGTCCGGGGCAAACCAGGATGTACAGTTACCCTACTCTTAACTAAAAAGCTTACTTCAAATCTTAAACCATTATTCCACCTAGTGAAGTCCATGCAAATTTTTGGATAGTTGTTGCTTGCGAGTTATAAGGCAAAATAAAGGACAACATAGAATTTGAAAGCAGTGCACCTGCAACACACATACTGCCTATGGCATCAGTCTCAATACTCAAGGATCACCCAGTATTGCTACAAGAGACTTCTTTTCCTACCTATAAACATACTTGCATACATTTTCCCTTATTTAAATCTTGAATAAAATCACCTGACTAAAAATCTGGGGCCCACTAGAAACAATTTCAGAAGAAAAGGTTGTTTTATTAACAAAAGAGTCAACAGATTCCAACCAGCAGGTGTTTAGTCTGTTTCCTTTCCATTATGTTTCCTACCATCCCTATGCAAGCCAACCCAGCTTGTAATATAGTACGTAAACATGGTGTTTTAAAATGCTCTCCTAGGACAGGGAGCTGTAACCAACACAGATTCCTAGGTTGGAGTCATAGGACTTCCTTTCTCACCCTGGGTCCCTAAGCCTTAAAGAGATCTATAGCAATTATTCCATTAAAAAACAAACCTGGCTGGGCGCAGTGGCTCACACCTTTAATCCCAGCACTTTGGGAGGCTAAGGCAGGAGGACTGCTTGAGCCCAGGAGTTCAAGACCAGCCTGGGCAACATAGGGAGACCTGATCTCTACAAAAAAAAATTTAAAAATTAGCCAGGCCTGGTGGCATGCACCTGTAGTTCCAGCTACTTGAGAGGCCAAGGCAGTAGGATCGCTTGACCCCAGGAATTTGAGGTTTCAGCGAGCTATGATGATGCCACTGCACTCTAGTCTGGGCAACAGAGCAAGACCTTGTCTCAAAAAAAAAAAAAAAAAGAAAAAGAAAAACCACAACAAAACCAAAAAAAGTACAACAAAGCATTTACAGAGTGTGTATACCCACACATACATTTTCTGATTACAAAACTGATAGATGCCCATTGCTGAGAATTAGAATTTAGAAACAGTTATACCTCTAATTAGGCTACAAATTTATAAATTAGATTTCAGCTATGGTTGATTCTGCTGTGTAATGAAGTGGGTTCAATATTTTTGCTACAACCATATCTAACACAGATGCGCATGGTATGACTTAATTCAATTCCAAGGTTCCCAAGGAGAACCATTCAATTGTATGCTAATTATACAGAACTGAGACTTTAAAAGGCAGCTCATTTTACAAAACAAACGCCACTGATCATATCCGTTTATGAGCATTTTTTTCAAGAATCATGTTATATTAGATAATTTTCAACTCTTTGTCAGTATGAGATATTAAAATACTCTGCCACTATCAGAAGAAATATTACACATGTGATGTTAATTACTTAAAGTTCTCAAAATTTAAATGTTGGTGGCAGAAGTCAAGAGTCAAATGCAAGGTAAAGTAGTAAAGGAGGTTAGGAAGCAATTCTCAATTTTTCAAAAAAGCTAGTAAAAAACTAAAAATTTATTTGGAATAAGGCTGTATGGATTAATTTAGAAATTACTTATTTTTTCTTTTGGCTAGAATTATATCAACTCAGTATGAGGTAACACTGGTATGATTCCTGCCATTATTATTTGGAATACATTCTATTCTATTTTCTATTTTGTTCTATTTCATTTTTTATTGACACATAATAATTGTACACACTTGTGGGGTACATGTGATATATTTACATTTTCTTTCTTTCTTTTTTTTTTTTTTTAAAGAGACCGGGTCTTGCTCTGTCACCCAGGCTAGAGTGACCAGATCATAGTTCACTGCAACCTCAAACTCCTGGGCTCAAGTGACCATCCCACCTCAGCCTCCCAAACACCTGGGACTACAGACAGGAGCACCATGCCCAGCTAAGTTTTTTTGTAGAGACAGGGTCTTACCATGTTGCTCAGGCTGGTCTCCAACTCCTGGCCTCAAGGGCTCTTCCCATCCCCACCTGCCAAAGTGCTGGGATTATAGGCATGGGACACTGTACTAGCCACATTTTCATTTTTCAAAAATTGCTTGTCATGACCTACTAAACTGATGAACACCCTACATAGTATGTAACCTGCACTTTGAAAAAATACCCCATTTTTAATGGATGTTTGCAGTTACTAGTAATACTATAAGCAATCACTTATTAATAAAGTCTATTAAGAAGTTGTTTATTATAACCTTTCAACACTAGTAGAAAAATAATAAAAGGAGTCTTTAGAGAGTAAGATTTGGGAATTACTGAACTACAGTCGCTTTTAAAATTTTCTCAGCTTTCAAGCACAATTAAGGAAGGTCTTGTATACACTTTCTTCATTAAACCAGTTTAGCAAAGTGTGACTTAAAAAAATTATACATTTACTTTTACATGATTTAGGAAAAAAAACCCTCAAATCCCTGAATTCAGAGACATTACTGTTTAGCACAAATCTAAGTTAAAAAAAGGGGGGGCAAGAATGGGTGGGTGAAGAGGGCAAAACAACAGTGACAGAAAGCAGAACAGGGATCCACTACAAGGGAAACTTCTAGGGAGACGGAAACGCTCCACATCTTGATCATGCTGGTGGTTACGTGACTATACACAACTTCTAAAACACAAACTGTATAATTAAAATGGGTATTTTTATTGTATGTAAATTGTCCCTCAATATAAAAAAAGGAGGGTGAATTGATTTAAAGTCAATTTAAAAAAATATTAAGCAAATAATAGTATAGGTGGTACATTGATATAGCCAAATTCACAAAGGTAATTCATAAATAACTGCTGTTTGGGAAATATAGAACTAAGCCTTTAAAGAGAAGCAGCCTCCAGAAAAAGGAAAAAAAAGGAAATATAAAATGTAATTTTTAAAAATTACATATAACATTCATCAGTAATAGAAGTATACACTGTAGTCTTAATAAACTCTTTTCTCAGGAGAGGAATGTTCGCATTTGGAGGACACTAAGGCTATTGAAAGAAAAACTAAAGAAAAAACAGCTGCTAATATCAGACAGAAGACCTTGGTGTTATCACATGCATTAGACACAGAAAAAAAAAAAATCAATTAGCCAGACACGGTGGTTCCTGCCTGTAATCCCAGCACTTTGGGAGGCTGAGACAGAAGGACTGCTTGAGACCAAGAGTTGGAGACCAGCCTGAGCAAGAGCTAGTCCCCATCTCCACAAAAATGTAAAAAAAATTGGCTGGGCATGGTGGTGTGCACCTGTAGTCCCAGCTACTCGGGAGGCTGAGGCAGGAGGAGGATCGCTTGAACCCCAGAGTTTGAGATTGCAGTGAGCTATGACAACACCACTACACTCTAGCCCTGGCGACAGAGATCTTGTTTCAAAAAAAAAAAACAACAACAAAACAAATCAACTGATCAAACTGACCAAAGCAATGAGATAAAGTTCCAAATTGCTGTTTCTAACATACTAACATACCAACTACTCTTGCCTTCCACAGCTTTCTAAACAAGGTTAATCCTGAATAGTGATAATCATTCAACCTTCATCTCTCCAAAAATCATTTATTTTCCTCCTACGTGAGAACAAACAGCACCTGCTGTCTAGCACTAGTTAAACAAGGGCCCCAAACACTGCATGTCTACCACTTATCTCTGAGAAGCCACATCAAGATCAGGGCAGCAGCTGCTCCAGGAACACAACCCTGTTCCTTTTGGGTTAATGAAGAGAGAAAACGACAGGAATCCTCCAAGTTGGTAACAGTGACTTGCAAATCCGGCTTACCTTGTCGGACAGTTCTAAGTATTTTTGCCCAATTTCAACGACAGAGTATTTAATTAAGAACCTGGCACTTTTGTCTCCTCCCATCTTCTAAGAATTGAATACTCTTTGAAATCTTATCTACCAGGCCAGCATTACCCTGATATCAAAACCAGACAAGGACACAACAAAAAAAGAAAACAACAGCCCAATATCAATGATGAACACAGATGCAAATATCCTTAACAAAATAACTATCATGGACTCTATGCTTGAGTGTGTCTGTGAGAACATGAAGACATACTGTAATTACTGGCTCATTAAGCATCATAATCTTCCTTGTTGAAAAGGGGTATGTGAGTATTGTATATGGTGCAACTATTAGTATTTAACCGTACAAATTCCTCAAGAAGAGAGGCAAAAAGGAAGAAATGGGAAAGAAAACGGCAAAAATACACAAAATAGTGGTAAAAATCTGGTAGAAATAAGAAGTCAGCAAAATTAATAACACTAGATCAAACCTCAGTCCCAGATAGCAGTGGGGGTGGGGTGGGAAGGTATCCAAATCACTTCTCTCAGATACATGCTGGAAATGCTAGGGATCCAAGTCTGAAGTTGCAAAAACTGTGTTCCTAAAGACCACTACTTCTGAAGAGTCAATTCATGCAGACATTATACCATGAGTAAATGCTTCCAGACACACAGATGGAAAAATACCATATGACAGGAAGGCTCTATTTCTAAAAACTTTACTAGTTTATCTGGAATCACACACTTATTCTGGAACAAAAAGTAAATTGCTTAAGGAGAAGCATGCTATATATAGTTACCAGATATAAGGACTCTTTCACTGAGATAAGCTTCTCTAAAGGGAATGTTTCCTAGGACTTGTTAGTAGGTGATCAAACCAGAAAAATAAAGATGAAATGGTTTTTATATATCTTGGTTTATATTCTACCAGCAAGAATATGAGGCACAATTATATTATAAAGTAAAAATCTACATTACATTTACAATTAAACTCTAGCAAAGCATAATTCTGAACTAAATACTTGACATAAAGAATCTCTTCCTGGTCACTTACTCTCTGCACTCTCTACTTGTTTCTTAATTCTTGAGCTTTTTAACCCTCCTTGCTATACAAGGATTCGTCTAAAAATGTATGCCCCTTACTAGAATGTAACCTGGAGGAATCACATTTTATTCACTTCGTGTCTCCATCAGCAGGCAGCGCTGGGCTTTGACCATAGCTGACCTTCAAATAATAAAAATTACAAATCAAAACAGATTTCTGTTTTAGGTGAAAACAGATGACATGAAGCTCAAGCAATTCCTACCTATAACTCATAATCCTAGACACGGTAGAACAAACATAGGACTAGGGGACCACCAACAACCTCTGCAATCTTGAATAAATCAAGACTCACAAAGGCCATACATTATTAGGATCAGGAACTTAGTACCACAGCTAAGTCCCATCAGTTTTTCCTGGGACCCAGCATCAGCTAATCATTTACAGGCATAGCCACAACGCACCTGTATGCAAAACCCTCACATCAGGATGATGTAGACATCAGCTTTAAATGAACACTAAAATTACAGCTTATCATTTCCTCAGAGAAGTCCTCCCATTCTACATAAAAGAATAGGGTCTACGCCTAAAGGCATACACAGAAACTGGTCATTTCAAGCTTGTCTAATAGGAGTTCTTTTCTTATACTTAACAGCAGGAATAGAAATTATGGCAGTCCTTATCAGTAACTAATGATCAGGCATGTTCCATTAATGCTGCTCCTACTGCTCCTTATAAAGTTCTAGCATAACAGTAAGGTGATAAAGAATTTTCTAAAATCAGGCCCATAGAGAAGGGAAAAAACACTTAGTTCAGGATGAGTACAAAAACCAAAAATGGGCTGAGATGTAATTATTTAGGTTAGAAACAGGGTCAAAGTTGCCTCTTTCAGAGATAAGAATTAGACAACAAGAAGTAAATTAAATTGCCCAGCTCTACAGCGCTGCCCAGTAGAACCTTCTCTGGTAATGGAAATGTTCTGTATCTGTGCTGCCCAGTATGGCAGCCACAAGCCACAAGCCACATGTGGCTGTTGAGCACTTGAAATGTGGGTAGTATGACTGAGGAAATGAATTTTACATTTTATTTAAGGGTGATAGGTATGCTAAAAGCCCAGACTTCACCACTATCCAACATACACATGTAACAGAATTCAACTTTTACCTTCTATGTCTATTAAAATAAAAAATTTTTATTTAATTTCAATTAATCTAAGTTTAAATTGCCAAATGTGGCTAGTAGCTACCAAATTGGTTAGTGCAGCTGCAGATTCTCTAAGTTAGCAATTTCCAACCAGAGGCGATTCCTCCCACCCCTAGGGTGCAACTACCTCCATCTGTAGACATTTTTAGTTGTCACAACTAAGGGGAGAGGATGCTACTAGCATCTAGTGGGTAAAGGCCAGGGATGGTGCTAAGCATGCTACAATGCAAAGGATAGCCCCCCACAACAGAGAATGACCTGACTACAAATGTCAGTAGTGCTGAGGCTGAGAAATTCTGTTCTAGGTTTACACAAGGATGGAATTAAAGTAAATTCAAAACAAATTGTAGTACACTTTGTCTAAACAAAATACCCAGGAAGAATGAGATTTTTCAAGCAACAGAAAAAGGTCTGGGCTGTTCTACAAGTTTAAAGAAGTAGCTTTTTACTGAAAAGGGTTATGTGTATGTTAAATAACTTATTAAGATCTCCATCATCAGACTAATTACTTCCTGTGGCATTTTTCTTACTCGAATAATAACATAAGTAAACACTGTGAGACTAAGCTACCAGGCCTTGTTCCGTGTGAGTTGGACATACAGTACTGGGGGACTGAACCTGCTACTCCTACTCTCCTAGTTTGAATTCCATGCCCCCTCAATTAACCTATCTGATTTCTTGAGACATCACTAATTTCAGATTCAAGAAAACTGATACTATTGTGAAAGAAACCAAATCAAGACAAGAAAACGGCTCTGTCATCACAGGCCTGCATGTTTACATATTACCCAAAGAAAAAGCCAGGGTACAGAATTATATTTGGACCAAAGGAAATGCACTCAGTGATTCTACTAAATGATGACAGCATATCACATTTTAGAGTAAGAGATATTACTTGAAATTTTAGAGGATGAGTATCAAATAACACGGTGGTTTCTGTAGCCAGTATAAATTATGCAATGATCAGTTTAAATGGGATCATTCAGAACTGTTCAGCTTTCAAATTTATATTAACAATGTAGAATTTAACCCAGAATAGTCTATTCCTCAAAGAAACAGGAATAATGGACACAATTCAATGTTTCACTTTGATTCAAACTATTTTTTCAGAACACAAAGTCATCAACATTCATATTATAGCAATGCTTTTTCTTTTCTGCCCACTTAGCACCAACAGAAATTGTTCATTACATGTTAGGCCCTCTATTACTTTTGGAAATATAAAAATAAGATGCAGTCCTAGTTCTGAAAAACTTACATTCAGAATTTTCACACTGGCCTAAGGCAGAAACTTCCAGCCCACACGTTCTCAATTCCTAAAAGATCAAGGCAATTTTTGTGAATGCTCCAGTCTTAAGTATGCTGGAATTTCAGTACCTCTTCAGGTCTCCATTGGGAGAGTTTATGATCTTTCATCATCAATTAACATTTAGTGAGCAACCACTATAATCTACTGATCAAACGCCAGAAAAGTAATATTTAAAGCAAGATTCCAACCCACTCTGTTTTGCAGATTTACCTATAACGAGCTATTCTTGGAGGAAAGATCATTTGAGTTCTTTAGGTTTCTAAGTGAAATGACACAAAGCCCACCCCACCTTCTCATAAAATTGAAAATAACCCAAAGGACATTTTTAGAATCATTTTGTATTCAACTACTGGTGTAACACACATGATGATCTAGACCAGAATTTCTCAGCCCTACTGATGTTTTCAGCCAGGTGTGAGAAACTGTCCTGTGCAATGCAGGATGTTTAGGGGCATCCCCGGCCTCTACCTACTAGGTACCAGCAGCACCTCCCTACCCCACTGCGAAAATCAAATACCTCCAGACGTTGCCAAATGCCTCCTGGGGAACAAAACTGCCCTGTGGTTGAGAACCATCAATCTAGATTGAAACTCAAAGTACCAAGAGGTAGAAACTGTGCTAATCAGAAGCCTGGAAAGACTTTATCCCCAGCCATTAAAACATGTAACACTGACCACAGAGACAGGGCAAGAAAAACATACTCTCTTTTTCTTTTCTTGCCTCCCACCCAATTTATGCTAAACAACTGAGGAGTAGGCTATACCATCGTGTGCACACGAAGACGTCTCGCTCAACTTCTACAATTACTGCCTTCAACTCTCCAGTGACAAACAAATGTACAGCAGCTGCTGCATTGAAAAAAGACAAAATATGTTATTTCTGCCAATTCAAAATTAAAATATTTTAGTCTTAAAACACTAGCATTGCTCTTGAATTACACATGTATAGAAAAAAACTGGGTCTGCATCAAACTGGACAGCCAGACTCCCAAGCTGGAACAGAGAGAAGGACTTTGAGGGAGGGGCAGAATGTTAGGTACTTAAGGCAGGAATCCATGAAGAAACCCAAGCACAAGTTCTCATTTACAAGCCCTAAATTCGGGACAATTAGAATCCATTTCACATGCCAGAGCAGTCAGCCAGGTACATCACGGTGCTGTTCCCCCAAGGGGAAAACCAGAGGAAGGCACTGTTACCAGTGGATTTCGGGATGACACAAGGGTCTCTCCTCGCCACAGGAAAGGGGCAGCGAGGAAGTTGTGAAGCAGCTGCGATCCCCGAAACTAAATTCACACTCCACGGAATACCCACCCCTTTCTGGACCACAGAAGTCCTTGCCCGGTGTTCGCAGGCTACAGCATCAGAATCACGAGGGGCGGGGTGGAGGGTGTTGTTAAACACGCAGATCCGGGTCCCGCCCCCCAGAGGTTCTCACCCGAAAGCTGAAAAATCTTAATTTTTACCAAGGGCCCCAGATGATTCCCGCGCAAGCTGAAGTTAGAAGACCACTGCTTTAGCAATTTTCTTCTTGGAGACCACAGAAAACCTACAGGTTTGCAGTTGGCTGCGAAACACCTGGGGATTCTTCCAGGTGTTTCCGGGGCCGCGAACTGCTAGCTCCGGTCATGCGAAAGGGCCAGCCGAGCTCAGGCTGGCCCCTCGCGGAACCTCGGCAGGGCCCAAGGTCGGCCCCGCGGCCCGGACAGAACCCGGCCTAGCCTCTCTCGGCCCACGGGGACCCGAGAAGACACCCGGCCCCGTGACGTGAGCAGGCCCCAGCGTTGCGGGCCGGACGCCCCCGCGGCCAGGCCTCTTCAGGGGAGGCCGGTTAGCCCCCAGCCCCCTACCCGGGTCACAATGGCAGCTCGAGACCGGGAAACAGTCGCCCCGGAGGTGGGGGAACCCCGGCCGCATCGCCTCCCCCTACCGCCCCGTACGGACCTTCTCCAGGGACGCGTCCATGGCTGAGGCGGGCGGCGCAGTCCGGTGGTGGCCTGGCGGTCCCGGGCGCTACTTCCGCCTCCCGCGCCCCGCCGTGGTATCCACGTTGGCAGCGCTGACTTCCCCCGCGCCCGCGACCGGCGGGGCGGAGAGGAGGAGGAGCCGTCCCGAGGGGCGGTGGATTGCGGGGGGCGGGGCGAGCTGGGCGGGGCCCTCTAGGCTTCCGTACCTGGCCGTCACGCCGGCCAGCCCTAACGCTCCCAGGTGGGGGGGGGAGAACGGTCTGTGGAGTTGTTCCAAACTCAGCCTTTCGGAAGCCTATTTTAGTCACCAAGGTTGAGATATAATAACCACAAATTATTCATGGAGTTAAAGGCTAGAAATACTAGTGACGCACCTGCACTTCTGGGTCTAGTGTTCCAAGGTCCCCCCACTGTCCCCATCCCTCAAGAATGGAACAGGCCATTCACCAAGGAAGGGTGGGGGCGTGCGTGCACCCTTGCGCATGCGCAGTATCCACAGCGTCCCGGGCGCTGAGGGGTTTGCGGGTTTCGGGGATTGGGCTCTTTAGTGACCGCTGTTCCGAGAGGGCTCTGATCAGAGCTTAGGTACTTGTCTCAGACCTTACAGCAGAATTTGAGATGGAAGAGGTTTTGAGACAACTAGTCCAGCCTCCTCCTTCATGTCACAATTGTGACTTGTCAGGTTATGGGTAATAAGAATGACAGTAATAGATCAGCTGCTGCTCTTCCCTTTTCTGTTACAACTGCCCTGTGATGCGATCACTATTATCCCATTTCACAGAGCCGGCCTTGGTAAGGTTCGGTCCCAAGCACCCTGACTACACACACTCCCTCCAAAACTGCCTCCACTCCTGTTACATGATTGTAATGTGTTTCTAACGAATGGGAGAGGCCATAGATTTGCTTCGTGTATTCCTCCGAGTCCAATGAGGGGGGCTGAATCAGAGCGGTCGACCACAGGTGCACTCGGCGAAACACTGCGCCGCTGGAAGAACGATGACGCTACAACCGCAAAACTTGCTCCTTTCCTGTTTCGTATGCATCTCTTCCCAAATCTGTTTAGATAACTGGGTCTCATTTTCAGTGTAGTAATTCTATATTTTCAGCTATCTACCTTGTATTTGGTAAAATGCCCTGTTATGTTCATAAAATTATTTTCTACCAAAGGAAACCTCATGTGTTGGTTTAGAGTTTCGGTCTCCAACCCCCCGGGGTCACAGACCGGTAGGGTCCGTGGCCTGTTAGGAACCGGGCCGCACAGCAGGAGGTGAGCAGTGGGCGGGTGAGTGAAGCTTCATCTGTATTTTCAGCCCCTCCCCATCACTCGCATCACCGCCTGAGCTCCGCCTCCTGTCAGATCAGCGGGGGCATTCGATTCTCATAGGAGCGTGAACCCTAGTGTAAACTGCACATGCAAAGGATCTAGGTTGCGCACTCCTTATGAGAATCTAATGCCTGATGATCTGAGGTGGAGCTGAGGTGGTGATGCTAGCGATGCGGAGTAGCTGCAAATACAGATTATCATTAGCAGAGAGGTTTGCGCAATAAATGTAATGTGCTTGAATCATTCCTAAATACCATCCCCTACCGCCCCCATCCGTGGAAAAATTGTCTTCCATGAAACTGGTCCCTGCTGCCAAAAAGGTTGGGCACCACTGCCTAATCCCATTTCATAGAAGCCTTTACCTACTTTGTTAAAAAAAATCCTTGCATCTGTTTCTTAATTTATAAAGACTATTTTGACTCCCTACTATGAAAACAAGAAATTTATTTCCATTTACACTATGTCTCCTATCCTCTCCAACTCCTGATTTTTGTTATGTAATTTTATTTCTTCTAGAGATTCCTTTATATCTAAATATTATGCTAACGCTGTGTCTTGATTTAGCCCTTTCAGAAAGTATCTGCTAACTCCCTGGAATGAAGTTGAGGACATTAGTGATTCCGTCTATATTTCTGTTCACTTCATCTCTTCCCTCTGACTTTTTGCTAATTTACTATTTTTTTCACTGTGGTGGTGAATAATAAGTAAATCTTCCATATGTACCACTTGGTTGATTCTAAAAGTTAAAGACAAAAACTCATCTGTGACAAGGTTGTAAATATTATTTAGGACACAACAAAATCATATGAATGGATTCAAAGGGAAAAATAACCATATATACCTCCTTCACTTGGTTTGTTTTTTGCCTATTAATCAAGTAAAGTCTGTTAACAGCACATATAAGCCGTATGTCAGTTAAGATTAAACTTCCCCACAATAAGTGGCTTCATGCTCTGGATCCAACATTCTGCTCGTATCTCTTTACTAGCCTATAGAATATTGCATTATAATTTATCAACTTACCTGATAAATGGTATCTGTCCATCCACAAGCCAAATGGTTTTAACTTTTTATTTTTCTAAGTTGGAAGGGTAGGTCACAGACTTAAGTATACAATGAAAGCTATGGACATTTTCCCCAGAAAAATGTACTCATGCACAAAATTTTGAGTATGGTTTCAGGAGTTTCACAGACCTCTACCTGGGCCCCAAAGTAAAAATCTCTGCCTAAAAAAAGTATCTCCCTTTATGGCAGGGATCTTGTCTTATTTTTGTGTGTATTTTCAGCACTTAACTGTCCATGATGGCAGTCAAAAATGTTTGGCTAAATATTAAATGAACTGATTATTCCCACTTTTTCATATTGGGTTTTCAAAGTTTACTTTTAAAACAGTAAAATTAAATTTTATCTCTCTAGTATTTGTTTTGTAGAATCTATTTTGTAATGTAATCCACAGATCCTTGGAGGTAGCTTTAAAAATTACGAGTTTTTAATGATACCCATGCTGAGGTGTTCAGGGGTGAAATGTATCAAAACATATATTGATGGGTGAATATATAGGTACGTATGTGATAAAGTGAATATAGGGAAATGTTAATTGTAGAATCTAAGTACGTGGTTGTTCACTGTACAATTCTTTCAACTTTAATAAAGGTTGAAAAATTTCATAACATGCTGGAAAAGTGACTTGTTTTGCTCAAGCAAAGGTACATTCAATTTTCAGTTCTTGGACGATATAAATCGATCATTCCTTCTGTTTGCAGAGCTCTTTGGAGAATCAGAATAATTCCCACAGAACACTCCAAACCAGCAGTCCCCAACCTTTTGTCAACAGGGACTGGTTTCCCAACAGGCCACAGACTGGTACCGGTCCACGCCCCAGGGGTTGGGGATTGCAGGATTAGAGGATGAAGATGAGAGGAAAGAAATGGAAATATTCCATTTTATATTCTTCTGCACTGTTTGAATTCATATCATGTGCATGCATTTCTCTTATAAATTAAAATTTTTTAAGTAAATCGCCTGTAAGAAATAGATTTCATTTTTTAAACCATACAGAACAATTTTAGAGAAGTCTGCAATCCCTAAAAGCGACTGGAGGTGGCAACCCTGAGACCACTTGTATCTTATCTTGCTTCGCTAGTGATAACCAAGTTCACTAATACAGTCGTTAAGGGAAAAAAAAACCCACAATCTTTTTATTGTCAAAATATACACAACAGCATAAAAGAAATGAATTATCATTAACTAATATCCTATAATCACACACTCCCTAAAAGGAACCCTCTCAAACAGCCCTAAACCCTTTAGGGGCACCTCCCAAACACAATCCCAGGTCCCCTTCAAGAAAGAATAATCGCTTTCTAACCTTTACGGCAATCATTCCTTATATTATCTTTGTAGTTTTATCACCCAAACACGCATCCCTAAACACTATAGTTTAGCTTTGGCTTTTTAAAAAATATATCTCTTCCATCTCTTTTAATCTATAGATTTTCCCGTCTCCCTTTTTTTTTTCCTTTGCAACTGATTTGTTGAAGACACTAGACTATTATTCTAAAATTTTCCTTAGTCTGGATTTTCCTCTGTTCTCTGTATTTCCTGCAAATTGATAGTTGGATCTAGGCTTAATCAGATTCAGGTTTAAAGTTTTAGGGAAATATTTAGAGATAATATTGTGCTTTTCATCCAGAGGCACATAGTGCCTGGTTATATCTCTTTTTCTGTTGTCAGCAAGAACTAATCTTCTTTAATTTACATTAATTCTGATCTTAAGAAGAGCCGTGAATTTTCTTATACTATATACCCATGTACTTTTTTTTTTTTTTTTTTTAGAGACAGGGTCTTGCTCTGTTGCCCAGGCTAGAGTACAGTGGCCCAATCATAGCTCACTGCAACCTCCAATTCCTGGGCTCAAGCGATCCTCCTGCTTCAGTCACCTGAGTAGCTGAGAGTCCAGGTGCATGCCACCATGCCTGGCTAAGTTTTAAATTTTTTGTAGAGATGGGGTCTCACTATGTTGCCCAGGCTGGTCTCAAACTCTTGGCCTCAAGTGATCCTTCCACTTCAGCCTCCCAAAGTGTTGAGAATACAGGTGTGAGCCACTGTGCCCAGCCACCATATACACATATTATAACTAAGGAAGTTTTCCAAGAGTGTAGATTCCAAGATATCATTTCATATCACCCTACTTTTATTTTTATTTTGACGTAATTTCAGACTTACAGAAAAGTTGCAAGAAGAGTACAAAGTATTTTCTTAAACTCTTCACCCAGATTCCCCAAATTTTATCACACTTGCTTTATTGTTATCTATACACACACACACACATTTTCTAAGTCAGGAGCCATCAAACTCTCCTGGTCACCCTCCGCTCTCTCTGCCTGTTCCTTCTCAGTCTCTTTTGGGGTTCCCCCATCCTCTACCCAGTGTTTAATTGTTGGATTTCTTCAGCACGTAGCCCCGAAAGCCCTTTTCATTTCTTCGTCCACATGCTTTCATTTCCCCATCCCTTCCGTTAACATCTATACCAGTATCTTCAGACTGAGAGTCGCTTCTTTAATGGTCGTAAAATCAACTTAGTGGATCAGGACTAGCAATTTTTAAAAAATGAAATGGAATAGGAAACATCAGAGCACATCACATGGAGTAAGGATAATTAGGAAACAACCCAAATGTCCATCAACAGATGAATAAACAGATGCGGTCTATCCCTACAATGGAATAGAATGTTATATATACAGCAATAAAAAGGAACAAACCACTGATACATGGAACACCATGAATCCGAAGTCAGCAGACATTTTCTACAAAGGGATAGGTTGTAAATAGTTCAGGCTTTGCAGACCACATTTTAGGCTTTTGCAAGCTCTGTCTCAACTACTAAACTCTGTAGCATGAAAACACTCATAGTTAATGTGTAAACAAATGAGTGTTGCTGTGTTCCAATAAAGCTTTATTTATGGACACAGGTTTGAATTTCATTTAATTTTCATGTATCATAAAATATTCTTCTGTTGATTTTTTTTCCCAACCACTTGAAACTATAAAGTCATTCATAGCTCTTGTGCCTTTACGTAAACAGGGTATGGGCCAGATTTGCCCGCACCCTGTTTGCTGATCCGGGTCATAGGTGACTCTCAAAAACATTATGCTGAGTGAAAGCAGCCAGATACAAATGAATACATATACTGTATGTATACTGTATATGCTGTATGAGCCCATTTATTTGGAATTCTAGAAAATACAAACTAATCTGTAATGACAGAAAGCCTTGGGCTGGAGCGGAGGGGGGATTTGCCAAAAGGTGCTAGAGAATTTTTGGAGGTGATAGAATCTGTATCTTAATTGTGGTGGTGGTTACACAGGTGTATATATTTGTCAAAATTCATTGAACTGTACATGTAATATGGTTGTATTTTACTGTAGCTACAACATAATTCAATATAGTTGATAAAAATATCAGCATATCCCAAGTAGTAAGGATAATCGTTGCTTCCGAAACTTCTGTTCCACTGATGTAAATTTATAGATGTGCCATGATTACATTGAACTCATCCTTTTCCACCCTAAACCAGGGACTCCTCTGGCATTCCTCATCCCATAAAAGGACTCCATCGTCTACCCAGTTGTTCAAGCCAGAAAGCCTGGTGTCTTCTTCCCTCTCACACACACTACCCTCTTCCCCACCCTCTTCCGATCAGTCTTGCCACTTCTGTCTCCTAAATATCTCCCAAACCTGTCCACATCTCTATTTCTGTTGCCACTACCTTGACTACTGCCACATCTAAGCGGTCTCTGTAGCCAAACCATTCTTAACACAGGAACCGTAGTCATCTGTTAAATGTAGAAATCAGATCCTTTGCAAAAGCCTTCAGCTGTGCACAGAACAAAGCAGGCATGCTTCGCATGGCCCGCAAGTATGGTACGGCCTCCGTCTACTTTGGTCCCTGTTGTTATCTTCCTCTGATTCTTCCAATACAACAAGCAAAGTCCTTCCTGACAAGCTGTTTTCTTTGATGAGACCATTCTTTTTTTCCTTCCCCTTTGTTTTGTGTAACTTCTAATCCCTTTGGTAGAAGTTTAAAGTATCATTTTCTCAGGGAACTGTCATAAGTGTTTATGGGTACCTATATTTCTCCTTTGATGTACTTAGCACAATTGTAATTAGTTAACTAGTTGTTTAATGTCTGTCTGTCATGATAGATTGTAAATGCCATTTCTGCGTGGACAGAGTTTGTCTTTAATTTTATTGTGTCCCCAATGCCTAGCAGATAGGTTCTCAAAAAATAGCTGTAAAATGAATGAATAACAAATCCACATAGTGGCACAGTGTGTAAATTTTACTTTCCAAACATTTCCATTGTTTTCAATCTGGTTTTGATGAGTATCATATTTTAAAGACACTCCATGGGCCAAGAGGCATTTTATCTCCCAAGGCTAGTTAGCCCAGTGTCTAGAATGCAGTGGGGCTTCAGTGAATAATTATTGAATGAATTGATTCAACAAATATTTTCTGAGGGCACATTATATGCCAGGCAGTATTTTAGAAATTGGAAATATAACAATGACTAAAAGAGATTAAGTTTTTGCCTTTTCTGCCCCTTATATCCTATTGGAATGGAGAGACAACAAGTAGCTATATAATATAGTGTTAATTACTTGTAAATACCATAGGAAAATAAAGCAAGATAAAGGAATAGAAAGTAAATTATGAATTAATCCATCCCTTGGCTGTCAATTTAAAATCTCTGTTCTAAAACATTGAAAATATTTGTTCAATGATTATTAGCTGGAAATAAATGTAAGCAAAACCAACCAATACAACCATGATTTGTTGATTTATTATTAATTTTCAAGACCTTGAGGAAAGCATTCTTGTTGACATTTTTCAGGTACTCAAAGGACCTTTTCTTGATGTTTGAGCAGTTCTGGCAAGTCATAGACTCTACCATCATCTAATTATTACAGGAGCAGGGTTGGGCATGAAGTCTTGGAAAATCTGATAGCAGTCATATAAAAATAATAATTTTTATTAACATTTTAAACCACAATTTAATTTGTTTCAGATTTATTTATATTTTATGAAAGTACCCAGCCTTCTCTAAAACCGTGTGCCCAAAAGGTAAATGAGCAAAGACATTAACAGACAATATAAAAAGGAAAAACATGTACAAAGAGTCAAGAAACATGAAAAAAAGTTCAACATTACTAGTAATCAAAGAAATGCAAAACCAGAGTGAGACAGCATTTTTGCCTATAATTAGCAAAGTATTTTGGTTTTTTAAAAAACAATATCCAGTGTTAGTGCAGAAGAAAATAAATACTCTCATGGATTACTGGTAGAATTTCAGATTGTTATGAAACCTTTGATGCATTTCAATTGCATTGAACTGAATGGAATTGGGCATTCAGTAACCGAAAAAACTTAAAATCCACCTATCCTTTGTATAGGATCCTTTAGGGACACCTACCTTTTGTCCCTAAAATTCTGCTCCCAGAAATGTAAACTAAAGATGTAATTAAGTTAAAGATTTGACTATAAGAATGTCCATAGCAGCATTTTTTATAATGGTGAAAAACTGAAAACAAACTATATATCCAATGATAACACACAAAATTGATTAAATAATGGTACTTCCATAAAGTTGGTTGACACAACCTTTAAAAATAGTGAAGTAGATAAATACTTATAAACGTGGAAAGATGACATATCGTTAACTTAAAAAGGTTGGTAAGAATACAGCATGTATAACATGAGCCTATTTTGCTTTTTAAAAAATGAAAAATTATATACATGCATGGGAAAGACTATAAAAATTTCACCAAAAATGGAAACAGTGGTTAACTCTAGAGATGTTAATTTTCTTAATTACACTTTTTTGTTTTTCATACTTGTTGTAGAATTATTTTTTCAAGAGACATTTATGTACTGTGCCAGTTACTGATTTATTGTTTCCCAGCTCCAAATCCATCATTTTTGCCGGCTGAGTAAAAATGGATCTGGGCCCTTTATTTTTCCTCAGCCAGCGGGCACCATGTTAATTTAAGTTTTGTCGGTAGAGGGCGCTGGAGATACATTGCAGGAGGAAAGGGGCTCCTTCCTGGTTGCTGCTAATGGCTTCTCCAGAGCCCAGCTCCTGCAACATGCATACATTGGCCAGCAGCTTCCCCTGGCACTCCCCTCTGGAGGTTTGGTAGCAGAGTACCTTCAGTGAGACGCTTTCCCATGAAAAGTTTACCCCAGAGGGCAGATTTCCAGCAAGTTCCACCAGCAGGCAGAGTACCACAGCAACTGTCGTCTTTGCCATTCAGTGAACCAGGGCTGTGCCCTCCCAACATGGTCAGGGTCTCAGCCCAGGAGCGTGGGTGGTGGTTCCTTGGGTGTCCTACCTCAGTCGTAGGGGTAGTGGCTGTTTCTCGTATCTACTGTTTTTATACTCTTTGGAGTTCTTACTACTCAATCTCTCATTATTCCAATTCACTGTCAGCAATTCTTCATATAGTAGATCCTCATTATTTGTGAAGTCTGTATTTGCAAATTTGCCTACTTGCTAAAATTTATTTGGAACCCAAACATCAATAGTTGTGGTGCTTTTGCCATCATTTGAAGACACACATACACAGAGCAGCAAAAAATTTGAGTCATACAACACACCCATTCCCAGCTGAGGTCAAACAAGGCAGCATTCTGGCTCTTTGTTTCAGCTCTCATGCTGTAAGCAAGCATCCTTTACACAGTCGGTTACACAGTGCCACATTTTTCACAGTTCTGTGCTTTTTGTTAGTAATTTTGCTGTTTAAAATGGCCTCCAAATGTAGTTCTGAAGTGCTATCCAATGTCCCTAAGTACAAGAAAACTGTGAAGTACCTAATGGAGAAAATATGTTTATTAGATAAGCTTTGTTCAAGCATGAGTTAGAGCGCTGTTGGCTGTTGAGATCAATGTTAATGAATCAACAATGTATATTAGATAAGGTGTCCCTTAACAGAAACACACGTAAAACAAAGTCATCAGTTGATAAAAATTGTTGTGACCAGAGACTTTGGGGAATCTAATCCTGTATTTCCTTAAAAGCAATGATTTAGTATTTGCTAATTCAGTGTCCTTGGTGACTTTATAGAACATAACTACCTTGAATAATAAGAATCAACTATATTAAGCTTTACCTGTTCTAATTACAGGTACGATTTCTCTCTCCTGATTAGATCAGATTGGTAGAATACTAAAATCATCTCCAAACTGTTCCTGCACTAATTAGTTATTTCCTCCACATATTAGCAGAGCCATACATTTTTTGTAGTAATTGAAGTTTCAAAGGTTCAAAAAAGCATAATTGAAGAAGAAAACTCTCTGTGATTAATTCACTTTGCATGTGAATATTCTTAATTCATTTGTATGTTTGAATGTGCTCTATATAAACATCTTTAAAGTTACTGCTAATGTTGGGATTTTCATAATTTCAGAGTTTTAAATTTTATCTCTTCTTTATGCATTTTAAAAGAACTTACAAATTTATTTCTGTTCACAAAGCTTAACAATGGGAAATTAATGAAATAAATGAAGACAGGGAACCTTTTAGCTTTAGTATTTCGTTTTAGCTCTGGCCAACATTAAAATGGTCAGAAAACAATCATATTGATCTAAGCACCTTGCACATAAACTTGTGACAATACAATGGTAAGAGTTGGCTACATCATAGAGACAGAATTCTTAGGCATGGTTTTTCCGTATCAGAGGTGAAATGCAATGATTTTATGACAGAATTGCTTAATATTTCTGCTAACTGGACAAATTAAGACTCTGGTGGGAGTCAGGCTTATATTTAATATTTTCTTCCTTCTAACCTCCCCTTGTGACCTTCTTTCCCAGTTGGAGTGCCTTTTATTTTATTTTTTTTTTTAGAGACAGGGTCTTGCTCTGTTACCCAGGCTGGAGTGTAGTGGTGTGATCATAGTTCACTGCAGCCTCAAATTCCTGGTCTCAAGCTATCCTCCTGCCTCAGCCTCCTGAGTAGCTGGGACTACAGGTGTACCACCCAGCTAATCTTTAAATTTTTTGTGTTATAGAGATGGGGTCTTGCCATGTTGCCCAGGCGGGTCTCAAACTCTTGGCCTCAAGCGATCCTCCCACCTCGGCCTCCCAAAGTGCTGGGATTACAGGCGTGAGCCACTGCACCCGGCCTTGGTGTGCCCTTTTTCTGTGTGCACATTCAAACAGGGAGTGAGCAAGGGGGTGTTTTGGGGAAATCCCAGGACACTATAGAAACCCTCCCCCACCTCAGAGGGAGCTGAGAGACCAGACAATGACTCAGACAAGTCCAGTTTGACGAGTTAGATGAGTTTATTAGAGGTTAATTACAAGGGCGCTTGCTCCTGGACAGCACAGGAATTTCTTCCCCAGGAACTTTCTTGCATGCAAAATCTGCATCTGCCCACTCTGTGGTGTTGCTATAAATTTCTTCCCAATGCATGTACAAATGAATGTACAAAGTTTTTACAACTGTGCACAACTGTACTTGTTCACAGTGAAACAAGTCATGCAGTCTCAGTACCATCATCATGTGCTGTCATGCAACCCATGTTATGTTAATAACATTACAATTCTCCATGGGCAGGGTTTTAGTACTACAATGAGCTAGCAGGGCACTACAGGACAGCCAAAGCAGCCCTAAAGCAGTCCGGGCTGGTCTAAGCCGGCCACTTCAAGGTAAGAAAGTGCTGAGGTGCCCAAGAAAGTGCTGGGCACTTTTCCCTGGGCCCAGTAGTTATCTTGGTACTTGTTTCATCTGCTTTGTAACAACTTTGCTGAGCACTCCAGGCTAGCACAGCACAGTTGTTTGTTATGTGGTGGGGAACTTGCATTTTTACTTCCACCCCCACAATCACAATCCTACCCATTCAAACTCATCCAAATAAAAAGGAATTGTAAAAAGAAAAATCATATTGCAAATTTGCATAAAGCATAGCTATTTTTCTTGCTCTGTAGCTACACTCTGAGCAAAAGCCTTGTGCTTGCTGGGCACACCCAACTTCAAATGAAAGCACCCCCTTGCATTCAGGCGGCTGCTGGAGAAATTGCAGAACTGATATTAAGAATGAAGCCCTCTGGAATGAAGGGGTGGGTGGGTAAAGGCATCAGGAAGGGCGGAGAATTAGATATCTGTCAGCCTCCCTCCAACCTTATTGCAGGTGACAAAGAGGAAAGCAGTTTCTTCAGTTTCCTGCTCTGTGCCCACACCCACAGAGACAAGTCCCAGAGGTGCGTATTGAAGTAGCACGAGGAACTTCAATGCTTCCTTTTTTGACCAGTTGGCTTTAGCTGATTGCTTCATCCGCTCATTGGAAAACAGTCCTGTTGGTCTTAAAGCCTTTTGAGCACAGTAGTAGTCTTTTGTTTGTCAGTAAAAATTTCAGGATTAGCAAGAGAAGTTAGATTTTCGACAATGTGGCCCTCTTGGTGGTTCTTATTAAGCCCACATTCATTTAAACAAAATGAAATATTAACAAATATTAACAGCTACAATAAGCTCCATTGTAATCATCTTAATGTCTTTTTAATGTGATCCTTAGTTGTAAATTGAAGCTCAGCTCCCACATCAGTACTGACTCCCTGCTGAAAGAGTTCCTAACAAAACTCCCCTTTCACATAGTAACATAGCCCTGTGTTCTCCAGTCATCCCCCACTGTTCAGGGATATTAATACCACAGGAATGTGTTGCCTCATTATTGCGGGAGGGCTCTGAGTCACAGCTTCCACAGACGATGAAGTTCACTGATTCATTCATCACTGTAATGAGTTAATTTATCTTAGAGCATCTCCTCTTGTGTGAAGGCCATGCGAGTGTTTAGCACTTGCTTGAGTGATGGATTGTCTTTAGCTACTGATGTTTTTATTGCTTTTAAGCAGAGCCGGGAATGCAGCAATACATGTGCAATACTAAGCCTTCTTCTAAGTATTCATTTTTTTTCTTCTTTTAGTTCCCATTAAGTAAATCTGTCAAGCTCCTTGATAAAGCCCACAGTGGATTTTGGAGGATGTATGCCTCTACGGATTGTTACCAATCCCTCGATCTTTGGGTTTCTATAAGGAATAATGAGTCAACGTGGAGAAATGACATATGCAATAGGCCCTCAGTAAACGTTAGTTCCCTCCTTTTAGGGTTGCCAGATTTAGCAAAATAAATTAAAAAAAATACAGGGCACCCAGTTAACTTTGAATTTCAGGTGAACAATGAATAATTTTATAGTATAGATATGCTGCCAGTATTGCATGGGGCACACGTATACTAAAAAAGTCATTTATTGTTTATCTGAAATTAAAAGTTAACTGAGCATCCTGCATTTTATCTGGCAACCCTAATCCCTCTCCTACCCCACTTTCCAGCTCCAAGGTTCCTTTTCCAGGAACCAAATTTTGCTCTGTTTTTCTCTCTAACAAATTCGGTTAAAAGAATTGTGTAGAAATCATTGGGGAAATTTTCCTTTTTTTTCATAGACCATACGATTTTTTTTCTAGGAACCCAATTTTGCTCTATTTTCTCTCTAACACATTTGGTTAAGGGAATCGTGTATGAATCATTAGGGAAATTTTCCTCTTTTTTCATAGACCACAAGAATTTTCTCTAATTTAGGCAGGAATTGGATTTTTTTGGAAAGCATTGCAAATACAAATCCTTTCCACACACAGCATATAGTTCGGTGCCTGACACATAACGGAGCTCAATGAATATTTATCAATTGAGTGAATGAATGAACCAATGGCTGGACAAACAGATAGTCCTGATCTGCATGTGTTGATACGTGGGTAGTTTGATTTCAGCTAAGATGATTAATTGCTGTTAGGTGAGACCAACAGATTTACAGAGAAGGAAGACACGATAAAGAGGGATACAGTAGGCTGAATAATGGCCCCCCCAAAGTTGTTCACATCTTAATCTCCATGAAAATGCTGCTTTACATGGCAAAAGGGACTTTGTAGATGTGATTGATATAAGGATCTTGAGATGTGGAGGGTATTTGGATTATCCAGGTGAGCCTAATGTAATCATACGGGTCCTTCTAAGAGTGAGGCAGGAGGATCAGGGTCAGAAAAGGCTATGTGACAATGGCTATGGACTGTGACAAGGCTATGGAACAACAGAGAGAGAGACTGGAAGATGCTATGCTGCTGACCTTGAAGGTGGAGGACAATAAAATGCCAAGGAATGCAGGGGGAGTCTAGAAGCTGGAAAAGGCAAGGAAATGGATTCTCCTCTGGGACCTCCAGAAGGAATGCAGCCCTGTGGACCCATTTTGGACTTCTGACCTCCAAAACTCGAAGACAACAAATTTGTGTTGTCTTAAGCCATTAAATTTGTGTTAATTTGTTACAGCAGCAATAGGAAAATAATACATGGAAGATCTAAGTAATAAGCAAAAAAAAGAGATGTTTTGCTGAGCGAGGAGCTTGCCTAGCTGGGAGACATCTGATAGAAAGATTTACTTGGGACCAGCAACAAGGACAAGGAGAGGAGAGGGCTGGAAATCAGCAAATGGGCAGATAGAAAGGTAAAGAACGTAGAAATTGGCGGATTCCTAAGAACTGCAGAGAAGGGATATGTTAGTTTGCTGGGGCTGCCAGCAGGATGGCTTAAACAATAGAAATTTATTTTCTCACAGTTCTAGATGTTAGAAGTCCAAGATCAGGGTGTCTGCTGGGCTGGTTTCATCCTGAGGCCTCTCTCCTCGGCCTGCAGATGCCTGCCTTCTTGCTGTGTCCGCAGACAGTCTTTCCTTTGTGTGCCCCTAGTGCCTCTTTGTGTGTCCAAATTTCCTCCTTTTATAAAGACACCAGACAGATTGGATTAGAGCCCATTCCAAAAGCCTCATTTTAACTTAATCACCACTTTAAAGGCTGTCTCTCCAAATATAGTCACATTCTGAGGAACTGGGAGTTAGGGCTTCGACATATGAATTTTGGGGAGACACAATTCAGCCCATAACAATGGGGTTGCTAAATTGAGGTACAGTCTCCAAAATAACTGGCTAGCAGCCCAGATTGGAGACTAAGGCAATATGACAGTTCAACACAACGCAAAGTGATCCAGGATTGGATGCCAGACCGGGAAAAAAGGACTTTAGTGGGACAATTGGAAACACTTTGAATAAGGTCTGTAGATTAGGTAATAGTATTACAGGTGTGCTTAATTCCTTGTTTTGATCATTGTACTATGGTTATGTAAAATGTCAATATTTGGGGAAGCTTGAGTGAGGAGTATATGGGCACTCTGTACAATTTTCTAAGTCTGGAATTATTTCAAAATTAAAAGCTAAAAATAAAAATAATTAAAGATTAAGTAAAATAGAATAAACAATAGAAAAGAGTAGACGAGGGAGACGGAACCGGATTTGTTAGATGCGACTGGGAAGGAAGAAAAAAAAGGCAAGAAAAGGGGCAAGAAGAAAATAAGTTCTGTGTGGTCAGAGCTTCTATAGCACCTGTTGTTCGAGTTCCCACTGACCCCCTGCTCTGGACAGTGTCTGGGAGTGCAGCATGTGTGCCGTTGAGGCACAAACTGAAGAGGCAATGGCAGGAGGCACATTGGGTCTCATCTCACATTCATGAAAGGCCTCAAATTTTAACTTGTGACATTCTCTCCAAACGAAGTTACACAATGCCAGTGTGTTGTTGAAAGTGTGAGGCCAGGTGCAGTGTGAACCTGTAATCCCAGCACTTTGGGAGGCTGAGGTGGGAGGATTGCTTGAGGCCAGGAGTTGGGGACAGCCGGGGCAGCATAGTGGGACCTGGGCCTGGTGGCACTGCCTGTAGGCCCAGCTACTTGGGAGGCTGAGGCAGGAGGATCCCTTCAGCCCAGGAGTTTGAGGCTGCAATAATCATGCCACTGCACTCCAGCCTGGGCCACAGAGCAAGACCCTGTCTCTAAAAAACAAACAAACAACAAAGAAAACTGTGTGAATTCTTTGCATGCAAAGTTGGTATTTTGGTAAGTGAGTTTCGCTATCCCTCATTTTTTCCCTTTATTTTTTGAGATATAATTCACATCCTATAAACTTCACCATTTTAAAGTGTACAATTCAATGGTTTTCCGTATGTTCACAAAGCCGTACAACTATCCCCACTATCCAATTACAAAATGTTTCATCACTCCAGAAAAGAGCCCACGCCCAGTTAGCAGTCGCTTCGTATCCCGCATCGCTTCCACCCCTGACCTATATCCTGTCTTTGTGGCTTTGCCAGTTCTGGACATTTCATGGGAGTGGACTCATGCCTTAGGCGGACCAGGCACACCGCAAATGCTCAGCCCCCACGATGGCCAGTGGCCACCGGATTGGACAGCGCGGACTGGGGTGCGCGGGGCGCCCAATGGCTCTCGGGCGTCTGGCGCAGGCAGGTGCAGGTGGCGGCGGCGGGCGCGGTCCGGGAAGCCTCGGGCTGTCGCTCGCGGGCGCGAGCATGGCGGGCTGGTGGCGGGCGCTGCCGCGCGCCGCCCGGCGCTACCCGTGGCCCACCAACGTGCTGCTCTACGCCGGGCTCTACTCGGCCGGCGACGCGCTGCAGCAGCGGCTGCGGGGCGGCCCCGCAGACTGGCGCCAGACGCGGCGCGTGGCCACCGTGGCCGTGACCTTCCACGCCAACTTCAACTACGTATGGCTGCGCCTGCTGGAGCGCGCGCTGCCGGGCCGCGCGCCGCGCGCCGTCCTGGCCAAGGTGCTGTGCGACCAGGCGCTCGGCGGGCCCGTCGCGCTCTCGGCCTTCTACGTCGGTGAGGGGTCGGGGCGGGGGACCGGGGCGCGATCCGGTGAGGGGGCCGGAGACCCGGCGTCGAGGGACTGGAGGGGGGCGCTGCAGGGGGCTGGGGACCCGCGCGGGAGCCGGGGGTGCTGGGGGCCCGGGACCAGGGCTGGAAGGGCCGGTTCAGGGGCTGCGAGGGCCGGGCAGAGGCTGGAGGTCGGGACGCCGGAGTCAGGGTGTCTGGGGACTGGGGACTGAGGTTTCTGAGGGCAAGAAGTTGGGGGGCACTGGCTGGGGAGCCGGAGGTCCAGGGGGTCAAGGATCCAGGGGCCTAGGGTTGGGGCTGGAATGCTAGGGTTGGGCATAGTCCCAGGCTGGGGTTAGGCAGGACTGGGGGGTCCATTTCCCCCTGGGAAAGGCCTGTGGGAAAGTCGAGGAGACCCGCACTTGACACCATAGTAGCTGCACTCCCTGTCTAGCCAGTCCTGTTCCTTGGAAAATCCACGCCCAGGGCTCCGGGGCCAACACACCAACAAAATGTAAGGGGACTGGTGACCCTGGGGGACAGAGCAGGTGGAACCTGAGGTTGGGTCTGATTCCTCAGAAAATTCACGCCGGGGTCCTAGTCCTGCTTTGGTAACAAGATTTTCTCATGGAGGTCCGACAGAAAATGTGAGGTGACCTTGGACACTTGCCATAGAGGACTCTGTACCCGTGAGAGTCTAGGGAGCCCTCTGTTCAGGAAATCCTCCGTGGGGCTGGGGGGCCTGACCGTGGGAACCTTCCCAACTGCGTAGATACCAAGAAAAGTGGAAGGGGCTCTGTGGGCGCTGTCATCATGGCAATTTCTGTAGCCTTGAAGGGGGTGGGCTGGGTAGCTGGGGAGGGGCACGATTCCCTCAGAAAATTTCCTCCATGGGTCCCGGGCCTGACCCCGGCATTGGGGATCACAAATTTCCCCCAAAATGGGAGGGGGCTTCTCTTAGGGGCTGTTGATGCCTTTGTAACCAGGTTGAGGGCAGGCAAGACAGAGTCTCACTCTGTGGCCCAGGCTGGGGTGCAGTGGACTCATCATAGCTCACTGAAACCTCAAACTTCTGGGCTGAAGTGATCTTCCTGCCTCAGCCTCCCAAGTAGCTGGGACTACAGGGGCATGCCACCCCATCAGGCTAATTTTTCTATTTTTTGTAGAGACGGGGTCTCACTGTGTTGCTCAGGCTGGTCTTGAATTCCTGGCCCTAAGTGATCCTCCCACCTTAGCCTCCTAAAGTGCGAGGATTACAGGTGTGAGCCACTGTGCCTGGCCCCCATGGGTCTTAGTTTTGGGGGTCAGATTCAGTTCCTTTCACCAAAAACCCCAGAAGAAACACAAAAGACCTGCTTGCGTGCTACAGTCTCAGCCAACCACATGGCTGATGGGGTCAGTGCAGTCAGAGAATAGACAATCTGAGAGCAGGGGCCTACTGGTTTATCAGAAGGTCTGTGCCTGGTCCCAGGCTGTGACTTCCAGACCAGATTTGCAAACATGTTCCTCGTGCCTGCTGTTAGAGTGGCCTTGTACACTGGTAAAGGGGTTGAGAGGCAGGGCCTGGGACTTTGGGGACCAGATTCCTATTTAATCCTCTCACAACCAGAGAGGGAGGTACTCTTAGAATTTCCTGGTTACAAAGGAGGAAACTGAGTCTCCAAGGGGTTATGTGACTCGCCCAAAGAACAACACAATCCAGGCTCTCAGTCATTGTTCTTAATCTTGATGCTCTAATGGTAAGAGTGTTGTCAGTCTGTCTGAAACCAGAAAGATGCTGCAGTAACAGGGCTTGGGGAGGCCTGTGATTCAGGCAGAGGCCCCTGGTACAGATTCCTGCCCAGATTGCTACTTTGTTTTGCTTTTCAGGTTTCTGGTCCAGTTTCCCTCATTTCCAGTTACAGTGAAGGGGGAAGGTGGGAGGGGGTGGGTTGCATGTTTGTGTAAGGCACTGCTTGGAAATTGTATGGATCAGATGATCCTTGTGCCACCTCCTGGAGCCAGAGTAGTAACGGATTAAGAGGTCTGGCTCAGGAATTAGACACCTGGGTTGTATTTGGTCTGCTATTAATCTCTCTAAACTCTTTTCCTCCTTTGTAATTCTACCTGCCTTGGAGAATTGTTAGGAGGGGCAGATGAAAAGAGGCACATAGGCCAGGTGCAGTGGCTCACACCTCTGGGAGGCCAAAGTGGGAGGATTGTTTGAGGAGTTCAAGACCAGCCAGAGCAAGAGCGAGAACCCCCCTCTACTAAAAATAGGAAAATTAGCCGGGGGTCATGGTGCATATCTGTAGTCCCCAGCTACTGGGGAGGCTGAGGCCAGAGGATCGCTTGAACCCAGGAGTTTGAGGTTGCAGTGAACTATCATGATGCCACTGCACTTCAGCCTGGGCGACAGAGCAAGACTCTATCTCAAAAAAAAAAAAAAAGTTTTCGAAGTGTTTTCAGGAAGGCTGAATTGGTGCATTACTTTCACTTTTTTTACTTTGATTAGAATAATACTGATAGGAAATTTATAGTTGCCAGAATATTCAGTGCCTACCAGCCTTTTTTAAAACTTTAAATATTTCACAAAAAGTTTGGAAGGTAGAGAAAAGTCACTAATAGTCCCACTATCCTAACACTATTGTTTTTGTGAATTCTTAAGGTTTTTTTTTTTATAATTTTTATACCTTGCTATTCTCACTTCATATTTATCATTCCTTTAAAATTTTGGAATGGAGATTGTGTTCTCTTTTCACTGTTGGGTCAGAAGGGACGTATTGAGTGAGTGATACTGGTGCTTACTTTGCATATTGGCGTGGGAAACTTGAACATAAACTGTTATACAGTGATCTTCTAATGAATCTTTTAAAATTCTTTTGGCGTGTGTTTTTGTAAATAGGTATGAACATTCTCCAGGGAAAGGATGATATATTTTTGGACCTGAAACAGAAATTCTGGAATACATATAAGGTAAGACAGGCTTTTGAAAATGTAATCAATATCTTTTTGTATATTTTTAATATTTTCATAAAACTGGTCTTAAATTAGGGTTCCAGTTTGGTTGGCATAAAGGGCCAGCATTTGGACACAGAGATCTTAAATTTGCTTTGATAGAAATATGAATGAGGAGAGACTTTAAGTGTGTCTGTACTTCTTATGAATCGGAAAGAAATAATGTCTCTCAATTCTAGTTAATGTTCACAATGATTTTTGACTTTATTATATTCACACTTACTAATGATCACAATCTAGTTTGTAAATTTTGGAGCCTGTTTGTCAAATAGGAATTGTAGAAGTTGAGTGTCTCAAAGGAATCATTCCCACATTCAGAGCCAAACTTTCCAGGTGTGCATTCTGCTGGGTCCCTATGAAAAGAACATTAACATCCCAAAGGTATTTACAGAGAAGGATAATGTTTCCCAGGGTTAGTCCTAGGCTCAAAGCAAGTCAGCTATTGTGCTGTTTGCTCAGCACAAATATATACAACCCAGTTCAACAAAGATTTATTCATTTATTTGATGAAGATTTATTGGACAATGTCCTTAAAGCAAAATCAGGGACGCTTTTCATCTCTGGCCTAGAGCATGTTTGATTCTATTGATCGCAATGAGATGAATCTTCAGGATTCCAGAATATGCACAGACTGGCCTAGGGTTTCACAGGTGCTTAATTCCCAATCAAAAGCAGTACCAAGCCACACCCAGCCATTACCTGTACTGCTCCTAGCAGTGTCTGTTCAATGGCACTGAGCCCCAGAACCAGCATACCCACTTGACGGTTAGAGGCAGAGGAAAGGGAGGTTTGAAGCCATAGGCTTCTGAGTTGTTCTACTCAGGGATGATAACTACAGGGAAACAGTGTTCAGAACTCTTGTCACTTCTCTTGGGGCAGAAATTGTGGGCCCGTGATGACATCCATATGTGATTTTTCTTCTGTTTTAGTTTGGAAAAAGGAACAAGTTTTCCCACTATGTCGTAGAGCCAACGGAGATATATACATCTAACATTAAAAAAAAAAAAAAAAGCAAGAAGCAGAGTTGGGGAAAAAAAGGGGGCTTTAAGCAGGGATTTGTATGATTCCAAGTTTCAGAGTCTCCTCCCATAATGCAGATGGACAGGCTGCCTTTTTGGGCAGAAACATGGAGACCTGTGCATACCTCTTTGAAAAAACAGTGGTTACAATGAGTTAGACTCATCTGTGTCCATGGGAAGAAAGGGGGTACCAGCATTCTGAAGCCCGGCCCCATTTGGGGACTTTTCTGAAGATCTCCCATAATAAAAAACTATCTTCCAGGCACGGTACTGGGTGTTAGCGGAAGATAGGAAAAAAAACCCATATAGAACACAGCTTTTGTCCCTAAGGGACTTAGAGTCTAGTGGGATAGGTAGACAAATAGACAAGTCCTTAACTAGACTGCTACTAGAAATGCTCTTGGGTCCCAGGGCAGCTGGGCACTTGGCACAGCATGGAGGTGTTAGGGGTGGGGGCCTCAAGGAAGGCTTCCTGGGGGAGACGATGCCTGAACTGAGTGGTAAAGAACAGCTGCAGTCAGGCAAATGCTCAGGGACAGAGTGTTCCAGGGGCAGAAGTAGCTGAGCAGAGTCAACAATGTGTGTAACACTGTGGTATGCCTGGGAGGGAGAAATCACAAACAGTTTGGTGTTCACACAGTATTAAGTATGAGTTGGGGAGCAGCTGGGAATGAGTTTGGATCTTGGAGGTGGTTGAATGCCATGCCGAGCATCTTGAACTTCACCTTTGGGTAATGGCAGCAAGGGAAACCAGTCGGGGGTTATTGTAACCAAGTTCACATAAAAAATAAGGAAGCAGTGGGCATAGGAGTGGTTTGGGCAATATTTACGGGGTGGAATTGGTAGGTCTTAATGATGGATTGGAAGACCCACAATTCTGGCTTGAAAACAGTGTGGATGGTGTTCATCCTTGATTGAAGACATAGAGGAAAGGGAGGCAATTTGAGGGGAAAAAAACAAGATGAGCTCAGTTTGGGAAATGTTGAATTCCAGACGCTTTTAGGATACTCAGAGGGAGATTTCCAGATGCACAGAGGAGAGTTCATTACTGTGTTTAATTATTTTTAGTGCTCAAGTGTCCCAGATTTGGCCAGTGGGAGTCCCTTCAAGCTGGTTCCTATGTCCTAGTGACATCCCCCATCTTTTTTCTTTTTTTCTTTTCTTCTTCTTTTTTTTAACCATTTCCTTACTTTCTGGCATAACAAGATGTTCCAGGCTCTGGCCGGGCACGGTGGCTCATGCCTGTAATCCCAGCACTCTGGGAGGCCGAGGCAGGAGGATGGCTTGAGGTCAGGAGTTTGAGACCAGCCTGAGCGAGAGTGAGACCCCGTCTCTACTAAAAATAGAAAAATTAGGCAGGCGTGGCAACGTGCGCCTGTTGTCCCAGCTACTCAGGAGGCTGAGGCAGGAGGATGGCTTAAGCCCAGGAGTTGGAGGTTGCAGTGAGCTACAATGACACCACTGCACTCTTGCCAGGGCAACAGAGGGAGACTCTGTCTCAAAAAAAAATAGAAAAGATGTTCCAGGATCATCTTTTATCTTGTACCTTGAACCTGCCCTGCCCCAGGTCTGGAACCAGCCAATTCTCTGAGGAGTCCTGATCCCTTTTTGTGGGGAATGGGGGTGGGGGGGGCGGTGGAGCTCTGCACCCCAGTCCCTAACAGGCAGAGGACCAGTACCAGTCCGCTGCCCGAGGATCTAAGAGACCTAAGATCTGGGCACTAGATGTTGCTACATTCTGACAAAAAAAAAAAATATGGTCTTAAGAAATAAAGCCATGTTTGGATGAGTTTAGTCTTCTAATTATTTTTGCAAAAGTATTCAATTCCTTAATGAATATATACTTTAAATATAAAACATGTATTATATGCAATACCTATTTTTAAATATAAAAATACATATTATAAAGCTTTTATTGCAACTATTTATTTTAGAAACTTCAGAAAATACAAATTAGTAAAAAGAAATCAGTCTGTAATACTGCTATTAAGGACGATTTTGAAAACCTCTAGTTTTATTTTTTTAAGATATAATTTACATACCAAGACCTCTATCTTTTAAAAAAATCCACAAAGGTAACATTTTTTTCAGGATGTATAGTATAAAGCCTGTTAAAATAAGTCTATCTAAAATATTTCATAATACACAAAAACGTCAGCTCAACTTGTTCTATGGCATGACATTGTTTGAATATATTATTAGCAAACCATTCCACTATGAATGGCTTGAGAGGCCTGGCAGGTAAGCTGATGAGATGATCTTGTCCTCTGAGTAGCTATTCTTTTCATTTTTTTTAATTGAGAGACGATGTACATAATATAAAATTTCACGTAACAAAATTCACCCTTTAAAAGTGTACAATTCATTAATTTATTGACAAAGTTGTGCAACCACCACCACTATCTACTTCCAGAACATTTCCACCATGCCAAAAAGAAACCCTGTATTGATCAGTAGTTTCTCCCAACTCCCTCTCCCCCCAGCCCCTGACAACCACTAGTCTCTTTTCTGTCTCTGTGAATTTGCCTATTCTGGACATTTCACATAAATGGAATCCTACAATATGTGGCCTTTTGTGTCTGGCTTCTTTTACCTAGCCTAAAGTTTTCAAATTGCAGCCATGTTGTAGCATGTTTCAGTACTGTATTCCTTTTGTTGCCTAGTAATATTATGTTGTGTGAATCTGCCGCATTTTGTTTATCCAGTCACCTATTTGAGTTGTTTTCCACTTTTTGACTATTATGAATAATACTGCTGTAAACATTCACGTACAGGTTTTTATGTGGATGTTTTCAATTTTGGGGGGTATATACCTAAGAGTGGAATTGCTGGGTCATATGATAACTCTATATTTTAATCATTTTAATTTTCAATCAATGAAAACAAAAAAAGAATGGTTTGGTATATAGTTTTAAGGATTCACTGATGATCCTGTATTTATAAATATATTCCTGCATCATTCACTTATGCTAACCAGGCAATTGCAATACATACGTGTATGTTGTTATTTCTAAAGCAGTCGTCTTCTAGAATTGGTACTGATTCTGGTAGACTTTTCATTCTGGCCCTATGAATATAACTAATACGATTATCTTGTACGTAGCCGTTTTTTCCAGAACTCCCCACCCCCTCTACTCTAGAGGCCTTAAGTAGTCTAATTTAATCGGCTTAGTCTGAAATATAATGCCACCTTGGCATCCTATCTGCCTGGTATTTCTTAATCTCTTACAGAAGGAACTGTGTAGTTATTTTGTGTGGTTAAAAGGCATTTTAATAAAGTTTTTTTTTTTTTTAATCCAGACCGGTCTGATGTACTGGCCTTTTGTGCAGGTGAGTTTCAAACTACTCAGAATATTAACTCATGGCTTTGGTTTATATTTAGCCCTAACAGACTCTCTCTGTTTCAGCTGACCAACTTCAGCCTTGTTCCTGTTCACTGGAGAACAGCTTACACTGGGCTCTGTGGTTTTCTCTGGGCCACCTTCCTTTGCTTTTCCCAGCAGAGTGGCGATGGCACATTGAAGTCAGCTTTCACCTTCCTTCATATAAAGGAAGCCAGTGCAGGTGAAAGCGCCCCAGAGAAATGAGAAGTCAAGGACTCTCTTAAAGTGACTAAATTTTTGTCCCCAAATGCACTGGATTGCCTGCAGAGAAGATACTTGACTTGCCAGTTATGTGCTTCATTTTGAAGAATTACTATTCTATAGACCCACTTGTTTTTTAATTATCAATGATTATTTTGAATTATATTCAAACCTTTTTTCCCTCCCATTCTAGTCTGAAAGTCTTACTTCTCCAATATTTTGGTTAATATCAATAACAGTGGCAAAAATGGCATTTTAGAGTTATGAATATTTCTATTCTAATATTTTAATTCCAGTTTCAGGAACCCCAGTTTTGATTGTTTACATCTCTATTCCAAAATCTCAGGTTATCTCCTAAACATTTTTGGGTCAGATTATTTTTTATACCAAAAATAGTCCTTATGGTAAATTTCTATTTACCTAGAATTCAATCAAGGAAAAATTGAATAACCAGATTTCCCCCCAAAATACTGTATAATAATTTATTGTTATGCTGATACTAAAATTCTGTAAGTACATTTTTTATCATAAAAAAATAGTGTTCTGTATAGAATGTATTTTATCTACTTTTATAAAATTTCTAAGTTAAGTACTTTTAAATTAATGTATTTTAGTTTTGAGCGTGTTCAGTTACCTAAAGCACCCCATTTCCTAGACATATGAAATAAGCAAAATATTTGGCTTCTCAGTGAAATATATTGAATTCCAGAGGAAGGAATAACTGTAATCTATGAAGTACCAAGGAAAATAATTACCTCAAATTTCACACTGATGTTCTATTTTTTAATATCAGTGCTTTAAAATAAATCTTTATATTTTAAGGTAGACATGAGAAAATTGATCTAATCTTCCAGATTTATTCAGTTTGTCTATTCTCAACACCAGCAGGTTTAAAAATCATGTGAATAGGTCAAGAAGTTTCAGCAAATTTCACCTAAGAATATATCACAATTCTGTTGCTTTCAATTGCGTATTTCACAAATTTCAAGATGTGAAATACGAAACTGTTAATTTATCTTGAGAATTTATATTTAAGATTAATTTATGAACATATACCTAAAAATTTTAAGCATATAATTTATATAATTTATAATATAAGTTTATATAAGTCATAAGTATGTAGCTTCTAAGTATATAATTTATCTGAATGTTATAGGTTATTAATATATTTTATATTATTGGGACAAAAGTAAGGGAATTTCTAGATGGTTTAATTCTAAAATAATTTGTTATTTGCATTGTTTTAAAAGTAGTTAATACAATAGAAAAGCTGTTTCATAATACATAAGACAAATTTTGTCATCAAAAAAGTGTATCCGGAGTAATTATAGTAAGTACTACTTGGCAAAATTTTAGATGAGCTTCAACATTACTTCCATGATGGAAGAATAGTGTTTGCGTTTTGTATAAAAGTACTTGTGACCAAGCCTTGGAAAAAAATACCTCGTTTATACTGTCCAAAAAAAACCTTATTATTCACAAAAATTAGAGTATGATGGTCTTTACTCAATGGCGTATTGCTCTGTGCTAAAGAGAATTATAGCTCTGTATAGAGAATGTATTCTCTGAAATTTTGCAAATAATATATATTAATACATATTATATATAATACATATTATTTTTAAATACATAATACTACATATTAATTTTCATATAAGTAATTTTGTGTTTTTGTGTGAAAAATGGAACTTATTCCAAATAATACAATGTATATCTCTGTTTTAAAGGGCTGCCATCCTTGGTAATCCATGCCCTAGTCTCTCCAGGGTTTAGAACCAGGCAGGTGGCCCACACTCTTTCTCCTAGTTTTTCATGGTTCCCTAAGACTTCTTTTGTTGGGTGTTGCCCCACCACATTCTTCTGGCTCCTTGGTTGCTCAGGCAAAGACAAAACCTATACTTTGTTTCCCTTAGCAGAGTTGAGACAGACTGGATTTTCAAAACAACTTTACCTAATACATAAGGAAAAACAAAAGGGATACCAAAAGCATTAAAAAACAAACTAACTAACTAACAGAATGCTGGTTTCTGATTCTCTCCTACTTAGTTTGAACTCAGGGATCTCAGATCCTGTCCTAGGTCCAGGCATTTGGGGTATTTCTCTTCTAGCCCTAACCACACCTTCCCAGCATTTCTTCTTGGTGACTTACTGATTGTCACGGTATGGTAATACCGTTGGCCATACATCACCAGGGACCTGTCTTCTTGGCGCTGCTACCATTAAAATCAAGAGAGCCTGAGTCCATTTCTTTGGACTCCTGGTTTCCGTTTCTGGTCTCAGAACTATGCCTGTTACCCAGATAATTGAAAAATGATTTCTCAATTCAGGGGAGATCTTTCCTCCTGCATAAATGGATGTGGCTGAGATGACATGAAGTCTTGAAGGAGAAAGCAAAGAGATAGAAAAAGTATCTAAGTTCTAACAAAAGAGGGAAATTTCCACTGACCATTCCTCAGCTTTGAATAACGTAGATGTTTCTGCCCAACTTACTTGTAACTAAAAATCATGCATAATTTGCAACTGACCAGTCTTTTTCATTTGTGGGAAAAGTAATAAAAGTTATTCTCTTTTACCTGTGTTGTAGTTGATTTGGTGAGAGAGAATTAGGCAATTTGAGAATTTGCTTGTGTTTAAAATTTTCTAATAACCAAATTGGAGAATGGCATGTGAAAACCTTTTTGTAAGACTTCCATATTTTTCTCAAAATCTGTTCATTAAGGTGATTCAGCAGACAAAGTAATTGATTAAAATTGCCCGCTGTACAGTCAGTGAAATTTGGCAGTTAGGGATTCACACAAATGAAGGATGCTTTAGGAAAATTTAATTATTATCTGATTTGAATTGATACTGCTTGGGTCAAAATAAGAAAACTGCTTAATGATAGAAAGGAATTATAGATACTAAAAGTTATAGTTCAAAGAGGAAAACATTTTTATATTCTAGCACTTCATAATTGTAATTTTGGTTTTTAATGCTTTGAGGAAAAATTTATTCTTTCTATTTCTTTCACATTAAAACCTAGAGATAAAGAAAATTAACTTTGGTATTTCAGATTGTATCTCAATAGTGCCTTCACATCAACTATGTTAACTACAATTGACCAAATTAAATGTAAATAGTCTCCTTAATAGAAATAGATTACCCTGAACTATAATTTCTAACTCATATATCATTGCTATCTATATACCTTTACTCGTTTACTGTTTTTCTTCCAAGGACCATCATCTTTTAGGATTCATTTGAAGCTATCAAAACATATTTTTTGGTACGTGGGCAATTTACTTTTAGTTCCATGGAATTTTATGTGAATTTCTACAGAGTATTTGCCAAAACAAATTATATCTAGAACATTCTTAACAATATATTCTGGAGGCAGCTTTCATTTGAAATTAGGTTCATCTTCTAAGAGTATTAAAAAATTAATGGATTTTTGTGCCTGAAGATTTCAACCTTGCATCAACTATGTTTAATCCTGTGTTACCCAAAAAGGTGAGAGTCTAAAGGAACTAAATCACTGAAAATGCCATTAAAGCCATTGAAAATTTTTCTTTTAATACTGTCAAGAGCTGATAAATGAAGAGGGAAATCTGAGGTTTAAAGATAAGGTATGAGCCTGGTAGGGAACACATGAAAGGCTGTGAACACCAGCTAACCAAGTGAATAGAAGAGAGTAATTAATAAACGAGTAACATTTTTGATATATATCAAGTAAAAGCTTATCTTTTCCTAGTTCTCTTACGCTTTGTGTCTTTCCCTAACTGAATCTTTATTCATCCATCTCTTCCTTCTTCTTAGTCTGGCAGCTCCCCAACCAAACCCCCTTTTCCCACCCCTCACCACCTAGACGCTCCAGGAAGGTGGAGTAATTGTAATAAGGTTAGGGACCAGGGCATTTAAGGGGCACGACAGCCTTGTTTTAGAGTGGACGGTAGCAGAGTCCCCTCTCTGGTCTCTTGGAAAAGAGTAAAAGGAAGGACCAGTTGCAAGGAAAATTTTGAAGTGAGTAAACAGTAGGTGCCTCTTTCCTTTCTGCCCCTTCCCGTCATTCTGTCTGACTATGGTGGTACATCTCCCAAATTAGTTCCCATTTTTTTCCCCCTTGCTTTTCAAAACTTCCATTTTCTTCGTCTGACTGATTTCAGCTAGATGTTAGGAAAGTAGGCTTATGAAGCTAATTTAGTGAGATGCAGATGACAGCCTTTCTAGCTTAGCTCTTGCTTTTGTTTTGATTTTTAAATTGCTAACACAACATTATTTCTGGATAGATTTTCAGGAACTATTGCTGTGGGGGTAGAGATGAGAGTGTATTTTTTGGCAGAAGTCTTCTGATAACGCTTTGCATTATGCCGTCCAATTGCCATTGGATTCAAACCAGCCTGGTAAAGTCCGTTGCAGTCTGTTGTGAACTTTTCACAATGTGTGGTCACTATCTGTTTGCATATGTTATTCCCTACCAGACTGTGAGCTTCTTGAGGGAAGAATATATTTCTTATTCGTATTTGTATCTAATGCATCCAACACAGTGTTGGCACATAGTAGAAACTCAGTGAACGTTGTTGCATGGATTTTTGTGCCTGAAGATTTTAACCTTGCATTGACTATGTTTAATCCTGTGTTACCCATAAAGGTTAGAGTTTAAAGGAACTAAATCACTGAAAATGCAATTAAAACTAATTGCATTTTTGGATTTCTTGTCTCTGTCGCTTTTTGCCTCTTGACTGGTTCTGGGAAGTCTGGACTGATTGCATTTGCTTTCATCCCTATGTGCAGGCAGATGTCCCCGAGACCAGAAAATTCTGTTGTTTTCTTGGGGATGGCCATGACTTGTAGGCTTTGGTTCCCCTGGCCCCACTTGCATATATCCCTTAGAAAACCATCTCCTCTTGCCTCTTTTTAGCTGTACAAGACTAGAGTCTTGGTCTTTGAGGCTTGGTTGGAACCATAGTAGTTGGGCCTTCCCCAAACCACTGAATATAACCCCCTGGTAAACGGTCTTTACCAGGCTGGTTAGAATTTTGTAGTGGTTCATGCAGTGTGGTTGTCTGTGACCACCAGTTCACAACTGTCACAGAATTACAGTGAACATTCCTTTCGGGCACTCCTGAAGTCATAATATGTGGGTGGTCACCTGTTTCTCCTCCCCCTGCACATCCACTCTATAGGACAAGAAAATCTATTTATGACCTGCAAATGGACGTTCAACCAGGTAGCCAGATAACTGCCAAATAACAAGAGAATTGACTACACTTTCCCTTTAGGCTGCTAATGGATGGAATATGTGTGTTGTGAATTCTGTGAATGGTGAGGGCTGAGAATTGATTCTGGTTACATGGCGAGCCCTTGTGGAGCTGAGACTATTGCTGTGCTTGATGACAGTCCTTGGTGAGAGATTCCATCAATGTGATTGATACTCTCTATGTCTCTATGGAGGTCAAAAAGTGGGTCAATACCTGCCATGTCTGAATATTGCCATTTTAGTATTCATGATGAAAAGCTCTATTTGTTCATTTTCTAATACTTGCATCAGTTTCCTGTTCCTCTGAGCCATGAGCCAGAATGCTCTTTTCTTGTTTTGCATGGGAAGTGTTGTAAAAGCATTATCAGTTGCTTCATTTTTAAGTTTAGATTTTATGTATCACATAAATATGTTAACATTTTGATGTAACATGATTTAGTGCATATGAAAAATAAATTTATTTTAGTTAAATACAGCAAAGGACTCTGGCTGTTTTGTGTTATTGGTGATATAATTATTCTGGGAAATATGTAAAGGTAATTAGATTTATGTCCTGCAATTTTTCCTAATCATCTTTATTGCAAATACAAGATTTATGCCTTTACTTTGGATTGAGATACAAGTTGTCCTTGTCTGTTCATGTGTGTTCTTGAACTCTTCCAAATGTTGGCCTATTTTATCGGTATGTATGTACTATCATAGAAGTGAAATCTAGAATTGAAATCATACTCAAGTGACTTCTCAAAAAACCATTCTTTTTGTCGCATAAGTAGAAAAAAAGGGCAATAGTAAGATTTCTCTTATTAGTACTGAGGAGGCAAACTTTAGCCTCAAGTTCAAGTTATTGAAGCTAAGTTTTCCACTATCCCATGCTCATGGGGCTCGTTTGATCTGGAGTCCACTAATTTCTTCTTTTGTGATTTAAATTCTTTATACTGTCTTGACTGAAATAGATTTTCCTGAACTATTCAATGAAGGACTTAAGAATATGTATTTGAAAAATATATTGAATTGTTCTGCAATTGAGTTCAGCGAACTTTTATACCTTTGTGAATGTATACACACACACACACGCCTGAAGGTCACATTACATCTTACTGTGGCTCAGGGATCTGAACCTTTCTGTTTTTATTGCATCTTTATTTTAGGTCCCTTTCTGTTGTTATATAGTCCTATTGTTACAACAGTTCAATATTATAACTGAACTGTTGTGGATATAATGGGAAGAGTAAGTAGTTGTCAGGAAATTAATTTGGGGTGTAGAAGATTGGATTCCCGTCCTTGTACACAGTACTTAGCTTTTAGTTCTATAATTTGAGTAGGGATGGAACAAATGAAATAAAGTTATATGGAGAGCTCAGGTTTCACGTTTGTTAAATTTTCATGTATCATTCTATCGGAATGCCTTCTGCTTAAGGTCATAAATTAGAAAATTGAAACAAAAACCACTAAACCAACACGCAACTATTCCCTGTTCACTTGATTTCTTCAATAGCAGATCTCTACATTGAATATGAGAATGTTCTAAGGGAGAAAAATGTATGTCAGTAAAGGTTCTTGCAGAGTTTGGCTACTTTATTTTATTTTTTTGCTACTAAAGAACAATGGGAAGGATCAGTTTATGCGTGGGTTGAATGCCAGCGAAAATGCTTAATAATATTTAGAGGACTTAATAAAGGGACGTGAAGTATTAAATTAATCTACTAAACAGTAGCGTATAAACCTACCAGGCAGAAATAATAATCTGTCAAATTTTTGCAGACTGTTTTTGCTCCATAATTATAAATAGTACTACAGTGAACCAAGATTTCCAGGCTGTGGCCGATAATGAATTTGTGAGAATAAGTATTAGAGAATTTCCTGCAGATGATGTGTGGACTTTTGAGTAGTCCTAATGACTGCAAGCGGTTTATTTTCCCCTCTGGGAGAAATTATAAAGAGCAATACAGTATGTACATCTTGAGTCATTTCTCAACAGTTTGGAGCAATTATGCTTTTACCTGAAGAAATAAAAAAGCTTTTCACTATATTTTTAAAAAGGTGTATGAAATAGTAAATGGTAAGATGAAGGCTAGAGGAGGCAATTTTTAAATGCAAACATGTAGGAAGAACGATGAACGAGCCAGACAAATGTTAAAGCTAAAATCAGCAATGTATTTATTAGTCTCCCCATTATAGTTTCCCTGATGTAAACTGTCTCCTCATTGTCCCATCAGGACATCTGACACTTCCTCATGTGTCCCCTCTTACAAGTTTTGTTCTTGCCTCCTTTTTATGTAAGTGCTACTTGTTTAATCGTAAACTTCCCCCCGCCCCAGGTTAGTGTTTCATCCCTGTCCTGGCTCAGGTGGCCTCTGAGCTGGTTCCCTTCACTATAGGCTCCAAAGTCTTTCCCTTCCATCCTTCCCCCAGGGTTAAGGAAAATAGGGCTTGTCTGCACACAGTAATTTAGAGGGCTGGGCCACTGATGGGCGTGTCCTGCTGGATAAAGAACATGCAGGCGATGAGGAGAACCGCCATGTGGCACCCAAGCATAGGCCACGGCTGGTATTCACTTAGCCGGTGACTTGGACACTCTGTGAGCCTCGACCGAGCTCCCCTTTGCTGGCAAAATCCAGTGCTTGCTGGGTAGTCTTTCAGTGCCCACTCAAGTCCTGTGCACACAGCCTCTGCTGACCCTTTGATCTCTTTGTTCCTAATCCCAGTGACCTCTCTCTGCCCCTGCCCTCCCATTTCACCTCCATCCTCTTAAGGAATCTATCTCCCAGGGCAAGGGAGGCTGGCCCTTCATTTATTGAGCACACAAATTTATTAGTCATTGCAGAAACTTTATGTCCTGAGCCCTTTGGGACTTTACTTTTGATACTCAGAGGTAAGTGTTTGGATCATAAGAGCTATTTGAAAATCATCCTTCTGGGATGAGTTTCCGAAGCCTGTTTTGCAATCAAAAAGCTAATAATTGACTGACTTGTGGGTTATCTGCACTTTTTTTTTTTTTAACTGTATACTTCCCTGGAGATGCTGGGTCTGGGGAAGGATCATCTCCATATAATAAATGGTGGCGGGGAACTCAAGTTAATAATTCCCTATGGTACCTACTACTCATTCATTCACTCATTTATCCATTTGGTCAACAAATATTTATTGAGTTGAGTATCTGTTCTGTATTTAAAAATTTTTTTTTAGAGATGGAGTCTTGCTATGTTGCCCAGGCTGGAGTGCAGTGGCCATTCACAGGTGAGATTATCGCACACTACAGCTTTGAACTCCTGGGCTCAAGTGATCCTCCTGAGTAGCTGGTATCACAAGTGTGGGCCACCCTTCCTGACCCCACTCTATATTTTAAAGTTGGTTTGCAAAGGCCAAGCTTAGCCCCTTTGCCATAAAGCCATCCCTGCCTGCTCTGACTTTTATTCTTCTTTTCTTCTGACTCTTGGAGTATTTGTCGTCTGTACCACATAATTCAGCATATTATTTTGTGTTGTCAGCCCATCTTCTTGTATATTCTCTTTTCTCTCAACTATATTGAAGCTCATTGAAGTTATGGGCTATGGTTTATGTTTCCTCTATATCCCTCCAGCCCAATGCCTTGCCTAAAGTAGTTCAATAAATACTGGTTGGTTGATTTCTGTGTCCATGACTACTGACGTTGGCATTAACTGCATTCATGCATAGACACCTCCTGAAACGGAAGAAAGTAGGTTTTTTTTTTCTTTGCTAGCTAGTGAAATAAGTAATATGCCATTACACCTCAAGCATGTGGCCAAAGAAGGGGAGGAAAAGTGGAGTGTGGGAATTATAAATCTAGGACAATGATTCTCAGCAGGGGGTCATTTTGCCCCTCCAGGTAGGGTTGCCAGATTTAGCAAATAAAAATACAGGACACCCAGTTAAATTTGAATTTCAGATAAATAACGAGTAAAATTTTTAGTACAAGTATGTCCCAAATATTGTATTTGGGCATAAGAATAAAAAATCATTTGTTGTTCATCTGAAATTCAAATTTGACTGGGAGTTCTGTATTTTATCTGGCAACCCTATGCCCAGGGGACGTTTGGCACTGCCTGGGGACATTTTTGGTGGTCACAACTGGGAATTGCTACTGGCATCTAGTAGGAAGAGTCCAAGGATGCTGCCTAACGTCTTGCAATGTACAGGCCAGCTCCTTACAACCACGAATTATCCAACCCAAAATGTAATTGTGCTAAATTGAGAAATCCCATTCTGGAGGGTATAAAGAGCCTAATTCCAGGCATTCTTATCTTTTGAGCACTGTGAACACAGTGCATAGGGTCTTTGACCTTGTTAAGGGTTTATAAAAACGTTTGAAACTTGAAATGTATATATACATACACACACACAGGTATGGTTTCAAAATACAAAACAAAACAAAACAAACTCCAGAAGTCAAAGCGAATTAAGTTTAAACGTCTTTAAAAGGGAATATAATGCCAGCCAGTCATCTACAGCTCAGTGCATATAATTATATTGTCTCTATTAAATATAATGTGGGAGGTGGGTACATTTTAACATGCTTGATACTATGTAGGTTAATTCTCCAAAAGAAACTGGGGCTTACAAAAGTTTAAGAATAACCCTGCTGAAGTCAGGCAGCATGCAAAATACTGTTCCTGAGTTGGTGCATGGAAGAAGAAGGACTAGGTTTTGAAAAATGGAGGATATTAGGATGTAAGGTCCACTTAAAGATCATAGTTGAAATATCCAGGGAACATTAGGGTGAAAACACAAGCCTGCCAGGATAAGCAAGAACACAAATCAGAGGCAAGGGGAAAAAAAAAAAAGGTTTTCGGAATTGTGCATACGAAATAATTTGTTGTCAAGTGCTAAATAGCCCACCTGTTTTTTCAGTTGTCAGATCAGTGAGTCACCTCATGTCACTCAACTGCTTAAACCCTTGCAGTGGCTCTCCCTGTCACTCCAGGGACAAGCCACGATTCTTACAGTGGTCTAGACGCCCCATCTAACCTGACCCCCTTGAACCTCTGTCCTGAGCTCCTACCACTTCTCCCCCTTCCTCACACTCTCCAGGTATACTCTTGCTTTAGGGTTGTATTAGTTATCTATGGCTGTGTAACAATCACCCCAAAATATAATGACTTACAGCAGCAAACATTTATTATCTCTCACAGTCTCTGTGTGGGTCAGGAATCCAGGAGCGACTTCGATGAATGGTTTTGACTCAGGGTCTCTCATGAGGTTACAGTCAAGATGTCAACTGGGGCTGCAGTCTATGAAGAAGACTTGACTCTCAAAACAGGCCTTTTGTTGGGGGAAAATAGTAAAAGCATTCCTTGGTAATTCAAGGTTGGGAGACTCCTGAGCTTAGTAAATGCTGCTCAGATTAGCTGAAGATTTGTCAAGACTTCATTTTATTTTTTTCCGTATAGACTCAAGGAGCAGGTGCTATTTAAAGTGTTTCACTCTGCTGTGCTGGGTGTGAGATTATAAGAGATGTGAGGATCAACACTTTTATGAAAAACCAGTGTTGTTCCGGATATAATTTTGGATGCTAGTGAGAAGGAAGCTCTCGGTGTCCAGGAAAAGTCAACAGTTGTGCATTCAGCAATGAGCCAGGCATGGTTGCTTCCATTTTCTGCACCACATTCTCTTTTTTTTTAATGGCTAAAATGATGAAATGTCTACGATATTTTAGATTGGCAGTTGCAAACTAGTGGTCCACAGAGTGCTTTTTATGACACCCACAGGTTTGAAGACTTTGAATTTTATATTAAAAATCTGGATTTCTGGCATCTCAAAAAATAGGAAGAGCTGCCACATGGCTGCTGTGGTCCTCAATTAAGCAATGTGTTGCAGTATCTGCCATGAATCTGCAGTCTCCATTAGACAGTTTCCTATAGACTTCACTTCCTGCTGTCCTACAACCTGCCCAGTGTATTCATTTCCACTATGCCCTATAGGCATTTGAGTTAGTAATTTCCATTTTGGTTGGTATACTATGCTGGTGACATCGACCAAATGACCACCCATTAATTATAAGCTTGGTTGATTATGACGATAATAGAATGAAGTGACATAGTACTGTGACCATATTTCTTGCACCTATCTGCTGGTGCAATTATGAACCTATTGGCCAGAGTTGGTCTAATTCCATCTTGCTTGCTCTTCAGCACGTGTTATGTTAATAATAGTGGTAACATTTGAGGTGGTACAGTGTGATTCAGCCTTTCTATTTTACTTCTCATGGCAACAACAAATGTTTTCCTTCTGAGTCAGCATTACCTAGAAGCTACTGCTGATCGAAATTAGACTATCTATTTTCAACCACATGAATACTGGGCAGTTAAAAAATTTCTTGATATTGATTGCATATGTAGGTCATGTAATTAGGCTATGTTTATAGTTCTGTGGTATATGTGTGGCTGCTACAGAGCCAGAGGGAGAAACGCAAACGCATTTTCTCAGTTGTGCAAGCATCATTGCATTATAATGAATAGGTAATATTAACTTGGGCTGATGAGTCATATTACAGTAATCCAATATTTCCCTGGTAAAGTCCCTGAGGTTTACACAAGGAAATCTCTTCTGACAACAGGAATAGTGATTTTGAAGCATGTGCCTCCCAGTGCCTTAGTCTTTATTTACTTGTTGTACCATCCTGAGTAAGGAGCTTAACTTTTCTCAGCCAAAATTAAATAAGGATCAAATGAGATCATATATAGAAAAGCTTGAAGGACAGTACCTGGCCCATAGTAGGAGCAATCAGCATTAGTATCTTTTTTTTTTTTTTTTTTTTTTGAGATAGGGTCTTACTGTGTCTTCTGGGCTAGAGTGCAGTGGTGTCATCCTAGCTCACCACAACCTCAAACTCCTGGGCTCAAGTGATCCTCCTGCCTCCCTTGAAACCTTTACAATTCCTTCTTAGCATTTCCCCGTGTATGTTTTGTGGAATATAGCTTCGAGGATTTAGTAGCTGTTATCTGACAAGAGGGTTTACTGTTTAAAGAAGTGCAAGAAACACAGGGTTACACAAAGCTGAACAGATCTCAGAGCTTCTAAGAAGAGGCTGACATTCATAATGGATCTCCAAGAGAGTGATGTATTGTGCAGTGACCACCTGCATTGGCCCACAGTTTTGCCAGCTATTGAACAACGTGACTTCTTTACAGCTGAGCCCTGGCATCTAGTATAGGCTCTGTCCCAGAATAAGCACTAACAAATATTTGTTAAAAGAATAAATGTTAAATGAAAATTGCATTGTCTAGGGGAGAGAGAATTTAAGTACAAGTTAGTTCAATGGTAGTAGAGAGTAAGGGACAGATTATAGGCTAATAATAGCAGCAGGATTTGTAGATCAAAATACAAATTTTCTGGCTCGAATGACTGGCGAAAACAAAGGTGTCATGAGCTGCGGTAGGAAATACACAAGGTAGGTTTTGGAGGAAGATACTGAGGTGCTTCTGGGATATTTATTCTGGTGGAGCTGTCCAACAGAGCGTTCCACATCTGCAAGTATGGATTTGTAAACGTTCAGCACCTCTTTACTCATTTACTATTTGGTTTAGCTCAGTCCTTTCTCAGAGAATAACTGCCATGCCCAGATGATGATGAAAAATTGAAGAGACTAAGGTTGGGGCTGTAGATATTATACATAGTAAGTCTAGGTAGGATGTCAGGATTTTATTCCCTGTATAGGAATTGTGGAAAACCCAGAAATATCATCCCTGTGTGCAAAGGGATGCTACTGAATCAATTCCACATTGAATAGTTGGGTGAATACAGACATGGCATGGCAGCAGTTATATCATGTCATGATATGATTATTTAAGCTGTACACAAATCAGGGAGCACTTAAAGGACTTTTCTTCTGTTTACCCAGTTCATTCATTCATTCAACAAACATTTGCTGGGTATCTACCGAGTGCCATTGGATATTTCAGCTCTGATAATTTGAAAGTAAATAAATTGCATTTCTACTCCACAAGTATACTCACGTAAACATGTGATTTATAATAAGTTGTAGTTCTCACACAAATTTCTGGTGAGCATAACTTGGCATGAATATCAAATGCTTTTGAAAATGTGCATATCCTTTGATACAGCAATTTCACTTCAAGGAATTTATCCTAAGGAAATAAACATCATCTACAAAGCTTTAACTGAAAGACGGTTCTTCACGGTTTTCTTGATAATCCCAAAAAGTTGGAAATAACCTGTTCGTCCCCCAAACCCAGAAGATTGGTTATGTAAATTATTCAGCAGGCAGCAGGAAGCCAATGGAGGTTTCTAAGGCACAGAGTGGCACCGGATTTGAATGTGTGTGTTTTGATCTAATTTTAGAAGCAGTGTGGAGAATGGTTTCTAGAGGGAAAAAAAAAAACCTCAGAAAAGATGGTCTTTGTAATAGTCTAGGTCAGAGATGATACAGAACTGAGCTGAAGCAAAGCCGTGGGAATGAGGAGGGTGATTGGATTTGGGAGATATTTCCGAGGTAGAATGAACAGAATTTGTTGACTGACTGTGTGGGGGACAGCGTGGAATATGAGAGTATAAGGTACTAAGGAGAAATCTGCGATTTCTAATTCAGGTGGAGCAGGATTAGGGGCAAATAAAATTAATCTGATTTTGAACGTGTTCAGGTTAAGGTTATAAATCCCTCCTTGGGGCATTGCCATGGCGATTTCTTGAGAAGCAACAGCTTTGACAGGTGATGTGGGTTGTGGTTAAGTGTTTGGGCTTTGAGACTGGCTGGCTGAGTTGAATCCTGGTTCTGCCACGTATTAGCAAGCAGTTCACTCAAAAGCTCTGAGCTATAGCTCCTGCCTCACAGGACGCTGCTAATAGTATAGAGTTAAGAAGGGTAAGTCTTGTCAAGTGCCCAGCACAGAGTAACCACTCAATAAATGTCAACTTTAAAAAGCAGAAAATGCCATAATAGAGGGACAGTCCCCATACCCCTCAGGGATGTTTCTCAGACATCTCCCTGCCCACTCTCAATGGGGCATGTAGGCTGAGCTCCACTCATAATAACTTCATGCCCCAGCACGGCTAACACACCTGATCCCGCTCCTTGAGCTCTTCACGCAGAAGCGCCAGCTCCCCGCTCTCTGCCAGATGCAGGTTTCCAGACTCTAAGACTTGAGCATATATTCCCTGAGCTTCTTTTCTATCTCTCAAGCCTCCTTTAAGAGCAATATATACTGTGCTTTCTGGCACTCTATCTTTAACTCTATTTTATCTTCCAAACCCATTTCCTTTTTTAATCAATTTTTTCCAAGACGGCTGGATAGTTCCAAGAGGTAGGTGGAAATGCACAGGGGAGAGACTGGGGCCGAAAATCAGGAGCTATTGGTGTTGAAGCCGCAACCAAAGACAGGTTTAACTAGGACAGGGTGAAGACTGAGCAGAGGAGGAGGTGGAAGGGGCGATGCGCTGGAGAACCACAAACGGTGAGCGTGAGGGATGGGGAAAGAGGTCGTCAGCGAGGCAGAGAAGGTAGGGCTGGAGGGGAAACCGAGCGAACAGGAGAGATCAGTGTCCTGGAAGTCAGATAGGGAGAGGGTTCAGAGTACAGTCTGGCCCACGATACTATATATATATTTTTTGAGAGATTAAATAGGATGACGACAGAAAGGAAGCAACTGAATATGGCAGTGAATGGAGGAGCGATGACTTGCCCAAGGTCATGCAGCTAGCGCGAGGGGGAGCTAAGACTACAAGTCCAGGTGGTCTGTCTCCAGAGCCTGAGTTCTTTATCACTGTGCTTTACAGGTAATAGTTTTGACATGTCTACTAAAATGTTAGCAGTGTGCTCTGTGTGTGCGTGTGTGCTGGAAATTAATTATATGCTCTTTCATTGTTATAGAAATGAAACGCTGAAACCTAAACTCATCCTTACACACTTAATTCTGTGTTCACTTCTCCCTAAGCCCGGATGTCTATTTTTCCCCATCTGTATTTATTTTAGATGCCTAAGAAACAAATCCAGATTTTTTTATATGAAAGCTGTGCCCTCCTAAAACATTGATCATAAGCTGGCTTTATTTTTTATTTTATTTCATTTTTTTTTTTTTTTTGAGACAGGGTCTCACTACAGTGCAGTGGCATCATCATAGCTCACTGCAACCTCCAACTCCTGGGCTCAAGTGATCCTCCTGCCTCAGCCTCCCGAGCAGCTAGGACTACAGGTATGCGCCACCATGCCCAGCTAATTTTTCTATTTTTTGTAGAGACGGGGTCTTGCTTTTACTCAGGCCAGTCGTGAACTCCGGAGCTCAAGCAATCCTTCTGCCTCGGCCTCCAAAAGTGCTAGGATTACAGGCATGAGCCACCTTGCCCGGCCAGGTAGAGATTATTAACCTCATTTTACAGGAAAAAAAAAATGATCCCTGGAGAGCTTGAGTAGTTGGTTTAAGGTGACACAGCAACCAAGCATGAAATTAAGATTTTCACCCGGGCAGTCTGGCTTCAGAGGTATAGTCTTAACCTCTAGGACAGTGTCTTCAGAATCTTAAAATTAATATTTCTTCCCATTCAAATCATAGTTTCTAGAATTACCACTTTCTAGAAGCAACACTTATATTTCCTTGAGTCCCTGGACAATTTTGCTGTCTCTGCTTTAGACTTTTCACTGAGTCATAGGTAAGTTCCTCCCTGGTGGCTCCCATGGTTTCCATAATCACAACGTGTGGCTGACAGGCTGTGGTCAGAAGGATACAAGGCATGTGCCATACTGGTTATGGGGCATTTAGTTCAAATGGCTAGCCACTTCTTTCCTTGAAATATTTCTGATTTTCTGAATGTTTTCCAGGAATCAAAGAGTAACAAGGCTTTTATAGAAGAATGGTCTATTAGGAGACACTGGGGGAACTTAGGGGCGGAACCCATTTTGTAAGCGTAAAAAGAGTTTGAACAATATGAATGCGTATCCACGCCCACATTTCCCTCCTTTCTCCATAGTTCAAAATGGAACGAAAGAAAAATTGTGGGAATAGGAAATTGTCTTTCCGATGTTCTTTCATGAATACATCTTGTACAACTGAAACTTTTGCTGTCACTGCCAGACATAGAAGTATAAATATAGTCCTACTAACATATAGCCTATTTGTGAGCAGCAAAATGGCAAATTCAGTAAGACCCCATGACAATGCTAGACAAAGTACATACTCATTAACGCACAAGCTGGAGTGGACAGTGACCACCATGTAATGCAAAATCCCAGCCAGGACCAGGATAGATTTGCACTGTGTGGCCAGACTCCTGGAATTCCCTGCTGGCTGGCTGCACAGACTTGCCCAGTCATTTTGTTACCTCATGATAATGCGTTGTGATTTAAATGTTTAAATTCCACTTGGTGTCACTTTTTGGAGAACAGATTTATTGAGATATAAATTACATACCATATAATTCACCCTTTTAAAGGATGTGATTCAATGGCTTTGAATATAATGACAGAGTTGTGCAACCGTCACTACAATCAACTTTAGAACATTTTCATCACCCCGGAAAGAAACCCTGGACCTTTAGCAATTACCTGCTTTTCTCTTCTCCCCCACTCCCAGCCCTAGGCACTCACTAATCTACTTTCTTTCTCCATAGACTTGCCATAGATATGCTTTCTCTATAGGTATAGATTCTAGACATTTCATATCAATGGAATCATACAATATGTGGTCTTTTATGACTGGCATCTTTCACTTAATGTAGCGTTTTCAAGATTTATCCATGTCGTCGTAGCATGTTATCAGTACTTCATCCCTTTTCACTGCCAAATAACATTCCTCTGTAAGGATACGATGTCACATTTTATTTACCCATGCATCAGTTGATGGACATTTGGATTGTTTCTACTTTTTTGGCTATTGTGAATAATGCTTCTATGAACACTCATACACACATATTTGTGTGAACATATGTTTTCATTTCTCTTGGGTAGACACCTAGGAGGAGAGTTGCTGGGTTGTTTCTTATTGAGGGACTGTCAGACCGTCTTCCAAAGTGGCTGCACCATTGTTTGTATATTTAGGGTATGAGGGTTCCAATTTTTCTACTAGATGTAATTTTAACAGGTTTTTGTTTTTGGTTTGGAGACTTCATTTGGTAAACTACCAAAAGGTCAGAACTCAAAATATCAGCTACCATAGTGCTTTGACCCAATGATGATGATGATGATGATGATATTAATGTACAGTGAGGCCCTCCTACCTGCTGTCATGCATTACCTCATTTAATCATCACAACAGTCCTTTGGGATAGGTGGTGCCATTAGAATTTTAAACATAGAAAAAGTGAAGCTTAGAGAGATTAAGTGACACATCACACCATCACACAAGGTCACACAGCTGGCAGGTGGCAGAATCAGGGCTGAAACTCCAGACCCTCTGGATTTCAAAGCCCGTATTTCTGAACACCATGCAATTCTGATGAGCTCAGCGTCATGTACATTTGGAAATGTCAACATGCTGGATAAAGTATCAAATTACCAAGATGATATTGCATAATTTTCCTCTTCAATCAACCAAAATGACAGTTCTTGCACTGGCCCCTGCTGTCCTGGCTCTTTGTAATCACCCAACATCCCTGCAAGTCTTTGGCATTCCCAGCAGAGCCGAGGCACCAAGCCAGGATAAGGAGCCAGCGCTGGGGAACCACTTAATAATTCCACGCAGATGGTTACTTCAGCCAGTTATTGAACTTGAAGCATTATCACCCTAAACTAATGCAAACAGACGGGTTTCCGGGCACTGCTGTGGCAGAGACGGTTTTGTCCTCTAGGATTACAGAATTGTGTTACTCACACATTTTTATAAACTGTATTTATTCTTTTACAAATTACAAAACAACATGAGCTCAGGATAGATGGTTGAAAAATTCAGAAAATTAAAAAGGAAAAGATCTCCCCCAAATCTCCACTCTAGAAACAAACACTGTTAATATTTTTGTGCATTTACTCATAGTCATTTTATTTTCCATGCATTAAAAACATTATTGATTTTTTTCTGATTATAAAAGTAGTACATATACCTTGTAGGACCATTGGAGAATACAAACAAAACATTTATTATAATGACATCCATAGTTAGTCACTATCAACATTTTGGTGTATGTCATTTCAGTGTTTATGTGGATATGTGTACATACGGGTATATATATGTGAAACACATAAAATTTGAATCAGAGTATTTTTCATTTAATTCCTACCATTATCATTCCACGAGATAATTAATATGATGGAGATCACATTGTAGGGCCGGGTGCAGTGGCTCACGCCTGTAATTCTAGCTACTTGGGAGGCCGAGGTGGAAAGATTGCTTGAGCCCAGCAGTTTGAGGCCAGCCTGGGCAACGTATGGAGACCCCATCTCAAAAAAAAAAAAAAAAAAAAAAACCCAAAAAAGGAAGTATAAGGGTGAAATATTTATTTTAGTTTTCCATATAGTTAGTCAAATGTCTCAGCGCCATTTATTGAGTAGTTCATTCTTTCTGTACTGATTCTGTACTTCTTCTGTCATAGGTCAAATTTGCAAATAAATTTTGGTCTATTTTGGGGCTCGCAATTTTCTTCTTGTGTCTTAAGGCTTTATAATAGGTTTTGATATCTGGTAGTTAAGTTCTCCCCTCCTCGTTAATTTTCTCCAACACTGTGTTACCTATTCCTTGCCCTTTGTTTGCCATGTAATTTTTGAATCAGCTTGTCCATGTTTATTTTAAAATCCTATTCCCTGTTGAGATCTAAACTGGAATAGCACTGAAGAGAATTTTCTTTATGATACTGATTCTTTTTACCCTTGAACATGGCATATTCGTTTTTTTCAGTTCTTTTTTTATGTTGCTTTAATAATGAAACATAAAACTAGTTAATTAATTAATTCATTGTCTCAGGTGACATAAAATAATAATTTTCTCCTCAAAGTTTTTTTTGGCTATTATGATTATATTTTAAGTTTGATTAATGTTGTACAGAAATACTACTATTCATGTACGTTTATCTTGTTTCCAAAATCATGCTGTTATTCATTTTAAGAGGTTAGCTGTGGATTTGCTTGCATTTCTATGTAGGCAATTATATTGTCTGAAAAGAAAGTTTTATTTCTTCTGTTTCAATTCTTATACTTCATTAATTTTTCTTATCTATTAAATAACTAGGCTAGGACCTCTCAGAAGTAGAGATTGTAGGCATCCTTGTTTTGTTCTTGACTTCAGTGGGGATGCCACTAGAAGTTCAACTGTAAATGTGATATTTGCTGTAGATTTTTGATAGTTACTCTCTAAAGGTTAAGGAAATATCCTTCTATTCTTAGTTTGCTAAGAAAAACAATAGAGATATGTATGACTGCTAATTTTTTTTTAAATGCCTTTTCTGTATTCACTGAGATATTCAAATAGTTTTCTCCTTTAATCTGCTAATTTGGTATACTATATCAATGAATTTTCTGATATTGGGCCACATTCCATTTTGGAAATATACCCTATTTGTTCATGATGTATTTTTATTTAGAATTTTTTCACTTGTGTACATAGGCAAGGTCACTGTAAAATTTTCTTATGGTACAATTTTTATACAGTTTTGGTATGAAGGTCATACAATCCTCATGAAATGAGCTCTTAAACAATTTTTATAAAATAAGGATTATCTGTTATTTGGTAAAATTCACCTATAAAACTATCTGGGCCTGTTACCTTTGTGGGAATGGGAGGGAAATAAATATCTATATTAAAAATTAAATTTTGTAATAGTTATTGACTTGATTTTTGGTTTCTTAAATACATTTTGAGAGTTTTTAAGAGAAAAATTATGCATTTCAATTAAATTTTAAAAATATATTGTATTGTACTATGTCTCCCTTTTCATTTTTAATATTACTCATCATGAATGCCTACTTTGATGAATCTTGAGAGGTTTGCCTTCTTAGTTTTTTTCCCCCAAGGAATCAGCTCTTGGTTTCTTTGATCCTGTCTATTGTTTCTTGGTTTTCTATTTCTTTTTCTTTCTTTTCTTTTCCTTTTTTTTTTTTTTTTTTTGAGACAGGGTCTTGCTCAGGCCAGAGTGCAGTGGCATCATCATAGCTCACTGCAACCTCAAACTTCTAGGCTCAAGTGATCCTCCTGTCTCAGCCTCCCAAATAGCTGGGACTACAGGTGTGCTCCACCTGCCTGGCCTGTTTTCTATTTCTTTAATTTATGCTCCTATTGTTATTTCCTTTTTCTGCTTCACTTAAGTTCTAACTACTCTTTTTTCTTAAAGTCTCTTGAGTTGAACACTTAACCTACTCATTTTTAGTGTTATTTTTAATGAATGTATTTATGGCTATACAATTACTTATGTCAAAACTTATAAGTTTTGATATGTGGTACTATCCAGGTGTAAATATTTCATGATTTTCATTGTTATTTTCTTTTTTCTCCCATAAGCTATTTAGAAGTTCATTATTGATAATAACTTTTTATTGTTGTTAAATCATTGTCCTAAAGAACTGAACCATTTTACACTTCCACAAGCCATTGTGGAATTTTGTGGATACCAAAAATTACCCCAGATGACTTTTTTTTTTTTTTTTTTTGAGATAGGGTCTTGCTCCTTGCTTTGCCACCCAGGCTAGAGTGCAGAGGTGTGATCACAGCTCACTGCAGCTTCCAACTCCCGGACTCAAGTGATCCTCCTGCCTCAGCCTCCCCAGTAGCTAGGACTGCAGGCACACAAGATGACATTTCAAAACACCAAACAACAAAGAAACCACCCATGTTCTATAGAGCCTTTTTTTTCTTGTCTGATATGAAGCACCATAACTGTGCAGTCTAGGAAGTCAGTATAATGAAGAGGCTAAATCTGGATTCAAATTGCCTGGATTCAGGTGCTGGCCAGGCCACTTAGTAAGTGTGTGAGTTTGGGCAAATAACTTAATCTTTCTGCACTTCAGTTTCATACTCTGTAAAACAGGGCTGACAAAATCATGTTTCACAGAGTTATTGGAAAGTGTTTTGCACCTAGCTGTCATTCAATAAATACTGATTTTACTCTATACTTTTAACCTGGCTTGCTCTGTTAATAAGAAAAAACCTCTGGGTTTCGGGAAAGTAAAGACCCATGTTCCAAACAGCTATGTTATACCTGTGTCCAAACTATTTTCATCTTTCTTTCTCTCAAGTCCATGCAAACTCATACAGAACTGACACAGGTATCCACTGTTTCATTTCAAATTATACACACAGATACAAACGACAGAGACTCTCGCAAAAACACACTCAACCAAGCACAGAATCTACGGATCTAGGTCCACGCTCACGCTTCTGCATACTCTCCATAAAGATGGATCCATCGCCCACAGATAGAGATGGGCTCGCCAATTCTACTCAAAGCCTAGCAGCCCGCTGACAGATCACAAGCCACCCATAGTGCCAGCCCCATGCAAAGCATCGCCACCGGCTCCGGTATGGGCAGGGGCCTTGTTCTTACTTCCTTTAGGTTGGTTTTATTTTGTTTGTTGTTATTGTTGTTCTTCTTAGAGTTATCATCTGCCCCTCTTTCTCCCTACCCAGCCCCCTTGCCTTCCCCCTAAGCCTCCACTGCGCATGTGCCCTGCATCCCTCCCCCTCCTGGGTACCCGTCGGCGCTCCCCGGCGCTGGCGACGGAAGAGATGGAGCAGCGTCACGAGCGCCCGGCCCCTTAAAGCGCTGCTGGCTGGAGCCGCCTCCCTCCCTGCAGCCCGCGGCGGGGATGGAGTAAAGGGAGACCCACCGACCTGCCCGCGGGGATCGGCGATGGAGTTAAAGCGATCTTTGTCCACCCATCTGGAAGCTGAGAAGCCTCTGAGGCGCTATGGGGCGGTGGAGGAGACGGCGTGGAAAGCGGAGGGACTGGGGAGAAGTGAGTACCCGGGCGGGGGGCGGAGGACAGCTGGGGACCCGTGCGCTGCAGCCGGTGGTCGCGGGCGCGCGGGGAGCGCACGGGGTGGGCGAGGGAAGCGCCCCCGCGGCGGGGCTTTCGGCGCCGGGGGATGCGCTGCGCTGCGCGGCGACGCGCTCTCCCCGCGAACAAAAGAGGGACCCTCCGGGCTGGGCTTCCCGGGGAGGCTCGGGAAACGGCCAGACAACCGAGCCAGGAGCCTGGGCTGGACTCCAGAGTCCCGGATCCGTCAGCTCGCAGGCGGTCCTGGAAAGTAGGGCTTTTACCGCAGCCGAGGGAGGACGGTGCTCTCTCCGCCCGGGATGCGCTAGGTCGCCGGGGCCGCAGGACCGTCCTGGAAAGCGCCCACGTCCCTGGAGAGGGGGAAGTGTCCGCTGGGTTTCCTCTCGCTGTCCCCCCGCGCGAGGCTGGGGCACACCTGAAATTCCCAGCTTTTCCTCCCCCGCCTGCTCCCGGGTCCGGGCGGGAGGCTTGGGGGAGGCTTTGGGGAAGATTAACCGTGAGCACATCCTTCTCCTTTCTCCCTTGACTCAATGCGAGTCTTTGGTTTGGGTACAGTCCTAGAAGGCGGTTCCGAAACAGACTGGCTGTATTTACTGGCTCTATCTGTGGTGTTTTGGTGTCAACGACATTTCCAAATAAACGAAGGATTTTTGTTTTTAATTATGAGACGCAATAGTTGAAACTCCTGCCTTCAAAATGTACAGGCAGCGTCAGGGGCTTCACCAGCTGTCCCTGCAAACCCAGAGGGCCTCCCAGTGACCCTGCATCGCTTGCCCTGGCGTGTGCCTTCTGCCGGACTGGGAAAGGCCGTCTCGCCCTTCTCAGGGACCCTGCAGCTTTCTGCGTGGCTCTGGGTCCCTGTGCTTACTTAGCTGTCTTCCCCGGCACCGATCTCTAAGCTACGTTGGGCTAAAGTATTGTGAATGTGCTCTTTTCCTGTCTTCACCTGGTAGAAAATGGTGTGTGTGTGCACGCATGTGTGCGCTTTCTCTATACCTGTGATTGTGAGTTCAGAAAATATTCCTAGAGTGGCTCAGGTGTATTCTGATTCTGAAGGGTTCAAGTTGAAATTGCAATCAAATGTCTTAGTTCCTCACCTGCTATGATGGATACCACAGGGCTCCCAACCTTTTTCTTTCTTTTCTTTCTTTTTTTTTTTAACCTTGGTCCTACCTTCTTTGTCATCCTTTCAAACCCTTTGGCATAACATCAGGGTTGAGAGTCTCTGTTTCTTATGAGCTCAAAATAATATCAACAATGGCTGCCTTTTATTGCTAGATTACCATGTACCGAGAACTTTATATGCATCATCTCATTTAATCACCATAATCACCTCCTGAGGTGAGTGTTATGACTCCCTTTGCATAGATGAGAAAACTGGGGCTTGTTAGGTGATCTATTAAGTGGGAGAGCCAAGATTTGAACCCAGATTTGTTGGACCCCAGAGTCCCTGCTTTTAACACAAAGGTTTATTGCTTTCTTGGTTTCAGGAACCTTCCTAAGTCTGTTGAAAGAGTCCCAGAACATGTTCAGTGATTTTATAAATATGTGGCAGCCCTGTTGGTCTCTGGAGCTCACAGTGGACCAAGGCTGGGTCCACGCAGAGTAGAAGCTGTTCAAAGAAGTGCTGGTTTGAATCCTTGCTGGCTATGTGACTTTCAGAACATTTCTAACCCTCACTCTGCCTCTGTTTTCTGAAAATGAAGGTGATAGTGGTACCTACCATATGGCTTTATTGTGAATATTAAATAAGATAGTGTATGTAGAGTTTAATACATACTGGTTTCTTCTACTATGTTACTGCTACAATATGTACAGAAGGAACCTGCTTTTATCCTCTGCAAGGAATTGCACAAAGCAACACCCTGGACTAAACAAACCTGCAATGTTGATCAGTTCCCTAATAACTCTCTTATAGCTTTTTATTTCCTCCCCATTTTATTAGGAAAATTTTCAAACACGTAGGGAAATTGCAGCAAGGACCCAATGTATAGCAGTCTAGTTCCTGAAATTTTTGTACTTCTGAGTTCTAGGGCACACACTGTTAAAAGTCTGGCAGAAAGACTTTCTCATCCTCTCTGTTCCAAACCAGCAAAGACTCCTAGTCTTGCTTCCTAGTCAAGTACAAAAGCACCATTTCTATCTGCTTTTGCGTGGGTTCCCCAAATCTGTTTTTTTTTTCTTCTTCCATTTTGACCTATTCAAACTTGAAATCTTCTTAAACCACTGATCCAGAGTTCAACTTTTGAATCTTGAATCTGGCAAGTTTTGATTTCTAGACTTTTGTCTGCAACCAGGCATTTTTTGATCAAAGTTTTCTTGGAACACTCTCTCAACTCCCAGGGTATCTACGGATCCATTCCACAACGTCTGGGGCCTCCATTTATTTATTAATGAAGTGTGAAAATTAGTATTATTGTTTCTATGGCATAACATTTGCCAAGCCAAAGTTGGAATGTGTGAAATGCTCCTTAAAAAGAAAGCATGCTCTCTTTAACTTCCACACATATTTAAAGATTTTATGTTAACCACTGAGTATGTGTAAAGTACAAACAACTGAAAAAAGGAGAAAGATCACAGAACTGGTCGTTTTTAGTTAAGGTTATGTTAACTGCTGTTTCTGATTTTAACTATAGTTTTTAGATAAAAGATATATAATGTACTATAGTATAGTAGTAAAGAATGGAGCTTTTAAGTCAGGTGAAGTGAGTTCAAACCACCTCTTAAAGCTTGTAGGTTTGTCACCTGGGGGAATTGCTGAACCTCTCTGTGTGTCAGTTGCCTCATCTGTGAAATGGGCATAATAGTAGTAATGAACACTTGGGACTCTTGGAAGATGAAATGGGATCATGCATATGACAAATTTAGCACAGTGCCTGGCACACTGGAAGCACTCAATCAATGCTAAAGGGTTGTCATGGTAGGACAAAAGAGAATGAATGGCACCCAACAGCATTTGAAGAGATTATTCCAAGCTCATCAGTTACAGCTTTTTATTGCTTCCATTTCTTTGTTAATTCTGGATAACGACTGCATCTATACCACCTTCCTCATGGGGATGTGTAGGGAAAGGCTTTTGCACCCTTGCAAACCATCTGGTATTTTCTCGTTTGAGAAAGATTCCAAGCAATTGCTCCCATCCACCGGTGATGGCATTTTTTCTGCTAGCAGTGAGGTTTGTTTTCCTCAGTTGGAAAATGTATGGTGACATTTCAGTGTGGTTAGATATATAAAAATACTGCTTTCAACAGACTGTAATTAATTGAGGGAGACACAAAGACAAGGTGCCTTTTGAAAAAGCACAGAGCTTTTTAAAAACACAGTTGTCTGTTGTTGTGGCCATTTCTTGATAGATTTGAATGTGCCTTAAGAGATGATCAAGATTTTGGACAGAAGAAGTAGGGGAGCGGGGGACAGAGGGGAAGGGAATGCCAGGACAGTTAACAGCATCAACAAAGGCACAGAAATAGAAATAAATGCTCTGTGAGTAGGAGATTGGAATAAACTGGAAAGCTCAAACAGCAATCTTTCTACAAGCCCAAGGAGATGATTCTTATTTAAAAGTCCAAGGATGTGTACTGACTAGCAAGCAGATCATTTCACTGGCCAGGGTTTCAGGTTTAATAAACAGTGTGGAGGCTGAAATAATATGAATTGTTGGCAATGTATATAACAGATTCTTGGGGGAGGTTTTGTATTATTTTCACCTGTTTGATTACATAGGCTAATTTTATTATTTTATTTTGGTTTAGCATTATTTCTTTTTTATTATAGAAATCATACCTTCGCTTTATAAAAAAATGTAAATTCATCTGAAACATAAGAATGAAAAGTGAAAAACAGCCACCATCCCATTTATTCATTCAATAAATAGGTATTGAGTGCCTTGTAAGTGCCAGGCAGTGGCTTAGGGGCTACTTTCAACCAGCGGTAATTAACTGAGGGAGACACGAAGACAAGATGTCTTTTGATACAGTGTTGATTGAGACAAAGTCCCTGCCCATGTGAAGCTTCTATTTAGGGAAAATCCGGACATAAGTTGAGAGCGAGGGTGTCCGATAATACATTAAGCAAACAAAGAGTGTTCAGGTTATGATAAGTGTTACATGAGAATTAATAGAGGAGGGATATTTTTCATCTGATGTTCAGGAAATGCTTCTCTAAGGAGGCGACTGACATTTTGCCATGTAAATAGCAGGAATCCAGGCAGTAAATGTAAAGGCCCTTTTGGTGTGTTAAGAGGAAGAGACAGAAGGCCAGAGTGGCAGTGGCTGGAACCCGGTGAGTCATGGAGAGAGTGGAGATGAATCAGAGAGGAGCCAGACTAGGTAGGGCCTTGTAGGTTGTAGCTTAAAAAACAGTAAAGTCTGGAATTTATTCTCATTGCAGAAGAAACTGCTGAAGAATTTTAAGCAAAAGACTAAAGTCCTCTTTGAGCTGGTTTTTGTTTTCAAAAGGTCACGCTAGCTACTGGAAGGAGAATAAGCCATACAGGGGCAAGTGAGGATCAGTGTAAGCAGCATTCGATGTAGTCCCTGGTTCCTTTCTGATCGATTCCATTTTGAATAAGTGGTGGGAATTTCCTTGAGTATGAAAGGTGTGACAAGGGTGAAGGCCACATGGGCTGTCTTCTGGGAAACAGCGCGGGGTGATATGGTTTGGATGTTTGGCCTGTCCAAATCTCATGTTGAAATTTGATCCCCAGTGTCGGAGGTGGGGCCGAGTGGGAGGTGTTTGGGTCATGAGGGCGGATCGCTCATGTATGGCTTGGTGCCCTCCCCCTGAGAGCCTGGCACCCCCTCCTCTCTCTCTCTCTTGCTCCTTCTCCCTCCACGTGACACGCCTGCTCCCTGTTCACCTTCCATTAGATTGGAAGCTCCCTGAAGCCCTCACCAGAAGCAGATGCTGGCACGATGCTTCTTGTACAGTCTGCAGCACAGTGAGCTGAATAAACCTCTTCTCAGCCTCAGGTATTCCTCTATAGCAACGCAAAATGGACTAATACATCGGATTAAGAACTATCCCTGAATAGGTAAATGACTGTGTAAATTATTGTAGAACTATAAAGCACGGATGTAAAGGTTATGAATATGATGGTATCTAGTATGTACTTTGAACAAACCCAATTATTTATATTTCTCTGTGTTTGTTCATAACTTTATGTTTCATTTTTGCAAGAGTTTTCTTTCTTTTTTTTTTTTTTTGCTGGGTCAAATGGTAGGGAGTTTTCTTCTTATGTGTTAACCAAAGGAAAAAATCAGTCGTGCCTATTCTTGGTCTCTGATTAGTTATTAAACACCTATTAATAATAATAGCAGTTCAATGAGTTTTAGCTAAGAACTTGAGCTTATTAAATTCTTATAACAATCCTATGACAAAAGAAGAATTATTATTCCCATTTTACACATGGGAAAACTGAGGATTAGGGAGGTTAAGAAATTTGCTGAAAGTCATAAAGCTAGTAAGTGGCAGGGCTGGAGCCTGCTTCTATGCCCTCTCTGACTCCAAATGTTCCTGTCCAGTGTCTGTTATTCTTGGATCAGTGCTAGATGCTGCAGAGATTAAAGATGGAATAAGACCTAGTCCCCACCCTCAAGAAGTTTAAGATTTGGGGAGTGGGAGCCACAGCTGTACAGAACACCATAACTTATTATAGCAGTAGAATGAAACACACTCTAAGTAAGAATACAAGCGGGAAACAAGAAGAGATTGGCTCTTACTGGGGAACTCCAGGCCAACAGCAAAGAGAAGGAGTGTTTGCATTGGGCCTGAAAGCTAAGTAGAGTTTCAAAAGGGGAAGAGAGGAGAGGAGGGCATTTCAGGTGAGCTGCCAGCCCTGGGCAAGGAAGTGGAGATGTCAAAGGCCAAGGTCCGGGCACTGGCTTTCCCTGCCCTGTTTCTTTCCTCTTGGCTTAAAGCAGTCTGGGTCTGTAGGCTCTTGTGTCATGGGACTCTGGGTCTGTCTGGTTCATTCATGTGAATTACTGTCACCTGGATGAGCCTGTGGGTTGGACGCCAGCACAGGTAGAGGCTCTCTTTTAGTATAGCCTTTCAGAACACCACTCGCAAGCTCCCCAGGAGATGCTCGCCATATAGTTCATCATTCCTTCGTTATTCACATGTCGAACAGGCTTGAGTGCCTGCTATGAAGGCACAGAGTTGGAGAGGGCCCAGACCCCACCCTTAGGAAGTTCTCTTTCCGACTGTGTTGGTTTCTAGCACTGGGGTCTTGGGCAATTTGCCTGACTTCCCTAAACCTCAATTTCCTCATATGTAAAATGGGCACAGTGACTCCTTTAATCCCTTGAGGATTAAAAAGGGTAATGCTGGAAAATCATAGTGTCTGACATATACATGTCACTAAATGTTATTGATGCCAGCAATATTAAGGCTCAACTCTGTTTAGCTGACAACGTTGATTAAGAAATGCCCGCTAGGCAGTGTGGGAGGAACTGGTGGGTGGTCAAAGTATGAATAGCATGTGGTGGCCCTGCCGTTGAAGAGCAGACAGTGTCTAGCATATTGTCTACAAGCGTGGGCTTTAGAGTCAGAGAGCCTCTACTTTGAGGCCTGGCTCTGCCATGGGCTGGCTGTGGGCCTGGTACGAATTATTTTACCTGTTGAGCTTTGGTTTGCACATCTGTAAAGTGATGACAGTAGTAGAGTCTGCTTGGGATTACTTTGAGAATTCCTTGAGATACAGAACGGAAATCGTTTAGTGCAGACGCCAGCACATGATACGTATTTGGTAAATGTTAATTACTATTGTCTTTCCAGCTATAGTGACAGACACATAAAAAGGTAAACTCAATTTAATAAGGGTGTGTAGAAAGCAGGAGATTGGGCAAAGGGAGCGCAGAGGAGGGGCTTAGCCCAATCTTGGTGCTCCTGAGAACTTTCCCAAAGAGCTGAGCCTTGAGGAGTGAGCGAGAAAGACATACGTAGAATCACCGTTAATCATTAGGGAAAAACAAATGAAAACCCCAGTGAGATATCACTGCACGGCCACTGGAAGGGCTAAAATTCAAAGGCCGACCATAGGAAGTGCTGGCGAGGATGTAGAGCACCTGGCAGTCTCATGCACTGCTGTTGGGAATGTAACATGGGGGGAAATAGCTAAGCACTTTCCTAAAAATTTAAACATACACCAATCATATGACCCAGACACTGTGCTTCCAGGTACTCACCCAAGAGAAATGAGAACATGTGCCTGTATGAAGACTTGTACACAAATGTTCGTAGCAGCTTTATTTACTGATAGCCCAAACTGGAAACAACTCAAATGTGTTACGTCCATACAACGGAATATGACTAAACGGTAAAAAGGAGTGGATTCGTGATATACACCACGACATGCGTGGATCTCAAAATCATTATGCCGAGTGAAGGAAGCCAGAAAAAAAAAGAGTACCTGCTATATGATCCCATTGATATAGAGTTATTTAAAAATGCAAATAATCTACGGAGACAAAAAGCAGAACAGTGGTTGCCTGAGGCTGGAGAGCACAGAGGAGGGAGGAGAGAGGAATTGATTAGAAAAGCACATAAGCCAACTTTTGAGGGTGATGAATATGCTCCCAATCTTGATTGTGGTGATGGTTTTATGGGTGTATGCCTTCAAACTTGTCAAATTAAACACTTTAAATATGTGCAGTTTATTGTATGTCAACTATACGTCCATAAAGCTATTTAAAAATGTTACCAAACTGAACTGGGGTGTGCTCACCTGGCACAGTAAAGCCAGACACTGACGCTGAGATTTGCAGAGAGAGAAAAGGGTGTTTAGCAGGGCGCCAAGCAAGGGGTACGGGCAGCTAATGCTTAAGACTCGAGCTCTCCAATGGCTCACAAGCAAGGGTTTTTTTAAAGGCAGGGGTACATTTCAGGAAAGCAGAAGTTGCAGGCAAAATCATAAACCAATACATGGAGATTACATTGGCTTGGCCTGTGGGTGTGGCTCTATCCAGGCCCCGCAGGGAGAAATTTGTAACAGAGAGCGGCAGTCAGAGTTCAGTCCTCACTTCCCCCTTATCTGAGGTCTGTGGGATAAAGGCCAGCATTTTCCATCTGTTGGGAGTTTCTGAAAAACAACTCAAGAACTTATGGTATATGTACACCAGGGAGTATTACTCAGCAAGAAAAAGCAACGGTGAATTAACACATCTGATATTATCCTGGATGGAGCTAGAGCCCATTCTTTGAAGCGAAGTATCACAAGAATGGAAAAACAAGCACCACTGGTACTCACCATCAAATTGGTACTAACTGATCAAAACTTATGTCACACATGGCAATAATATTCATCAGGGGCGGGCAGGTTGGGGGGTGGAGGGGATGGGAAAACTCTCACCGAATAGGTGCGGGGCGCTCAGTTTGGGGGATGTCCATGATTGTAGTTCTGACACGGGCAGTGCATAGGCAATATATATAACCAAAGTGTTGTACCCCCATAATATTCTAAAATAAGAGAAAAAAGACAAAAAATAACATGACAAAAGTCATAACAGGAAAAAAAAAAAACTTATGTTACCTTGTTATCTTTTAGTTTCTATAGGGAACCAAAACACCTTGTGACCCTGGCTTGCTTAGGAGACCATCACCATCTTGCTTATCAGGTTGCTTATTTACTTTTCAAGGCTAACTAAGTGCCTGGAATGTCCCCTGAAGGGACTCAAGAACTTTCATGCTTGGGGAGCCCCTGGAAGTCTCCTAAGAGGGGTCTCTGCTCCCTCTCAAAAACGAAAGTGGAAGAAAACAGAAACATTTAAAATAAAAATACAGGTATAGTGCATATAATAACACAAATATATGCTAGGTTCAAGCACTGAGATACTCTTCTGGGGTCTAGGAGAGGAAGTGGCTGGAAAAGATAAACAGTATTTCATCACTGTTGGGGGGAACAACATTCCAGGCAGGAGGAACAGCACTTGTGAAGACACTGAGACATGGAACAGCACATTTGACCTGGGAATGCAAATAGGTCAGTCAGTGATGCTTCTTAGGTTCTTAGAGAGTAAGAGGGGCAAGACCAGAGCAGGAGAGGAGGGCGTCTCAGAGGCAAAGGTAGGTTCATTGCAGGCTGGATACAAAAAGACTCAACTCCCCTTTGAGATGCAACTTTCCTGCAGGGTCTAAGTGGGGCGGCTGAGGACAAGACTCCTAGAATAGAGTTTGTTTGTTTGTTTTATGAATCAGAATCAGACCTGTCAACGATTGTTTTTTACTTAAAATGCCTCTACAGACAGGGACCATTAGAGGAGCAAAAACAATGATTCTAGGGGAAGTTATGAGGAACGATTATAAGAAGTAACATGCATGGAGCATTTCCTATGTGCCTGCTGTGTGCGTATGTTTTACATGCAGCCTCTAATTTGCTTCTTGCAAAACATTCTATGAGATGAGTGCAATGAACTATTAATTGCTCTGTTTTACAGATGAGGAAACTGATGCTCAGAGAGGTTAAGCAGTTTGCCCAATGTCACCCCACTAGTAAGTGTCAGAGCTGGCATCTGAACCCTGCATGGGTTGACTGAATTCTGCTTTTCTGATTTCCCAGGATGAGTTGAGGCTGACATTGATACAGAAGCATAATTCCAGCGAGACACCCGAGACACCCGTCTCTATGTTCCTGTTCTCTGGCTCATTAATTTCCTTTTCTGTTACAAACATGCCCCTTGTAAACTTGAGGACTACATCTCACTACTTCAAAGTGCCTTCAGGGTCAAATTGCAGTGGGAGCTAAAGACATTCATAAAAATGCAGCAGGAAGAACCTTTCTGTTTTGAAGACTTCCAGCTTCACAGAGAAAGGCCTCCTTTGAGTGATCAAGAAAGATTTCACAGATAATATAGGGACAGATTCGTGTAATGTTTGCAAGAAGGAGCTCTGCCGACGTTTGAATCCTGGCTTTACCACTTAGTAGTAGTGTGACCTTGGTCTGGTTACTTAACCTCTCTGAATTTCAGTCTTCTCTTCTATAAAATAGGGATAATAACAGGACTTGCCTCATAGGGTAACGAAGATGATTCAGTGAAATAATATATGGGAGCCCTCTGCATGGGGCCTGGTGCTGTCTCAGTAAATGGTGGCAATGATGTTGGTAGAACAGGACATGAAGTGGCCTTAACTGGGTAGTATTTGAACAGTTGGAGAGAAGGAGAGAGGGAAGTTAAATTAAGGTGGGTGGACCAGCCTCAGGAAAAGAGTGGAGGTGACAATGAGTACGGATATTCTGGAGGCGTGCGTGAGCTTGGCTGCATTGGAGGGGTCGGGAGATGCAAGCGTGGTTGAACAGGGCCTCTAGACTTGGGCAGATTAAAAATGGGCTGGTCGTGTGGAGCCATTGCAGGACAAGGGACGGAGGGAGAGGGGTAGCATTTTAGGAAGGCTTGTCTGGCCATGGTGGCAGACCGGATGGAAGGGAAGAGGCCCTGCGGGGTGAGAAGATCAGCTAGGAGGGGGTTTGGAATTATCCCATTCCGAGGTTGCAGGGCTGGGGTCTAAGGCAGTGGCAGTGGGTTTGGAGGAAGGGGCTAATCAGCCATCTTGGAGGGGAAAACCTGCAGTAGTTGATTACCTCTCGGAAGGAAAGAGGGTTTTCCACGTGCTGGCAGCGAGATAGGTGGGAACTAACCCTGTTATTAGACCGAGGGCTTAGCAGTTTAAAAGCATCATCATCAATACTGCCCACTCCCACTTCCAATAGGGTTTGAAGAGGAGAAGTAGTAACAATGATCCCTTGCACGTGTGTAGCTCTTTCCAATTTATACTCATCCGGTATGTTTTCTAATTTACTCCTGACAAGAAAAGACAAAGAGCAGGCGTCATCATGCCCCTTTGCAAGTGGAAGAAACAAAGGTTATGAACTCACCCCAGGTACGGGGTGCGGCCGGTCAAGGACTGAGCTGGAACACAGGAGTCCAGGCTGCTTCCGCTGGGCCATGGTTTACAGGGGCACAAATGACAACTGCATTACAAAATGGTAACAAGTATGTGTGAATCCTATAAAATCCAAATTGGAAAGTGACTACAATGCATGACACTAATTTTTCTGCTCATTTTAAATTTCCAAACAGATAAGTCATTAATTCGTCTGTTCATCCATCCATTCGTTCACTCATTTATCTGTTCAACACATATTTGCTGGTGGCCTCTTCTATGCCAGGTATTGTGCTGCGCTCCTGAGAGTACAGTAGTACTTTGACTAAGGTATATACAGACCCTGTCCTCAGGTGATTTAAGGTCTGCTGGGAACAGGCCCTGTTTTCAGTGATGCAAAACAAAGGGCCCACCAGGTGATGTCATCCCTCCCGGTCCTTCAGAAACAGACCGCAGGATAGATTGCTGACCCAATGCCCTCTCAGCTAAATGTTGTCAAGAAATTAATTCAGTTGTTTTGCTATAGGCATGTTTTTTCAGGCCTTTCAGAAGATGAGTCTTCACAGGGTCAAACCAAGTTTTATGGGCTAAACTGGGTACAATGATTTGCTTCTGTATTCTTGTGAGTGCCAGGACCACAGAGACCCTGGATGTCCTATTCACTGTTGGATGCTGAATGCCCAGCCACCATCACATTATCCAGCACTTAGAAGCCTCTCATTCAACCGGTAGTAGCCGAAGTGGACGGCTGTCAATCCACAAACACTGAGGCCCAACGAGGTTCACTTGCCCACCGCCCAAGAGGAAGCCAATGCACTAACACAGCAGGGTTTGCAGCAGAGAAAGGGTTTAATCTGCATAGTGCTAAGAGGGGAGACAGGAGAAATTTCTCAAATCTGCCTCCCTGAGAATTTGGGAGACAGGGTTTTTAAAGACAGTTTAGCGTAGGCAATTGAGTCTGCTAATTGGCTGGGTTCGGGGCAGAACCACAGGGTTGTAGAGATGGTCTTCTTTGCTGACCAGGTTCTTGGGTGGGGGTCACAAGACCAGTTGAGTCAGTTCCTTGGAATGGGCCGCTGGTCTGGGTGGGCCAGCCATTCCACTGGAATGTGCGACCTGGAAGATGTCTCAGAAACTACCCCTAGGTTTCAAAAAGGTGAGAAAGCTAAGAATCTTTATGACCACCAGCTATGTGGCTCCAGAGTGGCAATTATAGAGAAGCAAACAGGGACAATGGCTAATTATTATCATTATTCTTAGGTAGGCCTGTGCCTTATTTTTAGCTGGGCCCTTACCACAGTTCTTGCCTTGCACCCCTTTATCAATTTGTAAAGGCAGTTTCAATTTTGTCATGTTTTATAAACCTTCAAAATCATCAAACTAAAAAATAGATAAAGTTAGCTGGAGTCTCAGTTGGTCTGAACCACCTGCCCATTCAGTTTTAGCAGATTTGTTCCTGGTGCTGTAGTGCGATTAGCCTTCTTCCTTTCCTGATTTGAGGAAAAGACACACGATTTTCAGATCAAAGTAAGAGGAATAGGTACCATGATTGGGAACCAGCAGTGCACTGACAATGTCGTGATGGGTGTGTGGACTATGTGCTTTACGTGCACCTCATCTTGATTCTTAGATGCCAGCACGGGCGAGGCACACTGTTTAGAGTCCATAACACCTTTCAGAAACAACAAAGACAAGGCCACGCATGGGCAATATATATAGCCAAAGTGTTGTACCCCGATAATATTCTGAAATAAAAAAAAACCCAAAAAAACAAAAAACAAAGACAAGGCCACTGGTCCATTTAAAAGGCTTTCTAATTTCACGCAGAGAACAGGGTCGCCTGAGACACTGCTGAGTGTTGCAATCTTATGTGCTGAAGCAATCAGATAACACCTATTAAAATGTAAAATACTCCTGTTCTTTGACCCAGCAAATCCCACTCCCAGGACCCTATCCAATAGAAATAAAAAAACACCAGCACACAAAGACCTGTGTGCAAAACAAAAAAAAATACTGGACACAAAGTGAAGGCCCATCGGGAGGAGAATGGTTGAATAAGTTATTGATCATCCGCTGGGAAAGGTTATGCAGCGGTTAAAAAGGAACATATTAGAACAGTAATAGTTGTCTTAGGGGATCACTGAGGGAGGAAAAAGTATGTAACAGGGTCTCCATTTTTGTAAGACAAAATTCTCCCTTTCTGTCTTTGTTTCTGTCTCTCTGTCTGTGTCTCTGAGTCTCTCTGTCTCTCCCTCTCTCTCTATCTATAAAATATATACATATATATATCTCACATATATGTGCATGTGTGTGTCTGTGCGTGTGACTTTATTAGTATGGGGAAAAACATGGAAGAACGCGTGACAAGTTATTACCATGGGAGACCTGGAGGAAGAGCAGAGGGGCTGGGGCTGATGTCAAAGGGAGAGAAAGCAGGTGCAGTGTGGAGCCAAGCAAAACAAAACCCAAAACTCAAAACCCAAAACCCCAAAAACTTCACTGGAAAACAAAAAGCCACTTCTTATCACCACGCTTATACATTTATGCTAAATTGTATATTTGTGAGCTGGAGGAAGAGACAGCCTCACTTCAGAAATGTGAAATTTTGGGGAGAAAATGTGGGTCTCAGAACAGTGGAAATACAGTTTTATCTGAATTAATCCTCACCACTACAACTCTATAGCATAAGCATTGTTGGCTTTTAAAAAAATATGTATGAAAGTCAAGGAATAGAGAGATGAAAATCCTACCCCATGGATCCGTGGAGAAGGGATTTGAACCCAGGACTGTGTGGCTGAGAAGCCCATCCTGCTACGCATGTGTGGGGGAGGGGGGGAATACGGGAATTGCTGTACCTTCCTCTCCATTTTGCCATGAATCTAACACTGTTCTAAATAAATAGTCTTTTTATTAAAAAGCTCATACTTTTTCCTCTACAGTTATTTGTAAACTTCTGACAATCTTAAATTCCACTGGTATTCTGTATTTTTAAAGGGAAAGGCATCTGAAATAGTTTGTGGAACCCTATTTTTGGTTATTTAAAAAAATACCTGGGTGGTCACAGCACTGACCGTTCTCATTCAGCCTGCTCTCATTGCAGATCCCACTTGCCAACTTTCTCCGGGTGATCCTCAGGGCTGAGCAAGGAAACTACTCACTTTCCACGATCCTGTTCTTGGAGATAAACGTAGGAAATAGGCAAAAATGAGCAGAGGAAGGTACAAACCAGGATCTCACTATGTCGCCCAGGCTGGAGTGCAGTGGCGCAATCATAGCTCACTGCAGCTCCAAACTCCTGTCCTCAAGTCATATTTTTCTTCCTGTGTTTCTACCCCTGTGTCTTAGTCCACGCAGGCTGCTCACAGTTCTGGGGGCTGGGAAGTCCAAGATCAGTGCTCCGGCAGAGTCCGTGTCTGGTGAGGACTCGCTTCCTGGTCCATAGGTGGCCACCTTCTCCCTGTGTCCTCACGTAGCTGAAGGGGTGAATGAGCTCTCTGGAGTCTTCTGTATTAGGACACTCATCCCATTCATGAAGGCTCCACGCTCAGGACTTAATCACTTCCCCAAAGCCTCACCTTCTACTACTATCACCTTGGGGGTTAGGTTTCAACATATAAATTTTGAGGGGACATAAACATCCAGTCTATAGAATACTGCTTAGTGCAGGAAGGAATTAAGACAGCTGAAAGTTGGAGATTTGTCCAGGCTCTCCTCCAGGGGTGAAATGCTTTTAGCAGGTGGCTTTTAAAAGTTGCTGTCATTTTGTCAAGGAACAAAAGTGCTTAAATTATTTCCATTTTGGTTCCATTTGGTTCTTCCCACACCTAGCACATCAGGGTAAGACCACGTCACCCACTCCATGTTGGCAGTGCTGTGTTAGTGCTGGAGACCTGCCGTCCGCCACTGCAGGATTCATCCATCTTCATCCTGTTTAAATAGACACAGCGAAGGCGTCCCTGGAGCACATCCTGGTGGTTAAAACCAGTGCAAACGACAGCGTGAAGAGCAGCCCAGCTGGGGCTCAGGCGGCTGGGCTGGGTTCCAGAAGCTGAGAGGTCCACTTTCCTCGGGATTAGTTCTGCCGTATAGCAGGGCTTTTTATTTCTCAAATGCTTATTCAAAGCTAGGACTAGGTTCGCTTCATATGTCTTCTCTACTGAGATAGAGATTTTTTTGTTTTTTGTTTTTTGAGAAAGGATCTCACTCTGTTGCCCAGGCTGGAGTGCAGTGGCACAATCATAGCTCACTGCAGCTTCAAACTCCTGGGCTGAAGCGATCCTCCTGCTTCAGCCTCTTGAGTAGAAATTTTTTTTTGATTGAAGTACAACTCACATAACATAAAATTTACCATTAACTAAATACCATTACTGGCATTTAGTACATTCACAATGTTGTACAACCATTACATCTATCTAGTTCCAAGACATTTCTTCACCCTAGAAAGAAACTCTGTCCCCATTAAGCCATCTCTCCCCATGAGCCCACAGGGGAGGAAAAGATTTCTTTTCTTTACCCATCGCTAGTTTCTTGGTTGAGACCGTTATGACAATAGATAGATTCACAAGAGAAAAGCATAATAAATTCATTTAATATAAGTTTTACATGGCATGGGAGCCTTCAGAAATGAAGACCTGAAGAAACATGGGAAACCTGTGTATTATTATGGGCAGCCACACAGAAGTATGACTGGAGGACAAAAGGGTATGCTATCATGGTAACAAAGTGAGGGGAACTTAGCAGGGCCTGTTTGTTCAAATTCTTCTTGGTGTTCCTGGGTGCATTCCTTCCCTTTAGGTATAGGCCAGGATGCAGGCAGAGATAGGGAGAATTGGACTGATCTTCCAATTTTCTTAAATGCCAAGGCGCCATATTTGGGGGTAGCATGTCCTACACCCATAATGCCCCTTCCCTAAGTCCTTGGCCACCACTGCTTTCTATCTCTCTGAATTTACCTATTCAGGACGTTTTATATAAAGGGAATTCAGACACTATGTGATCTTTCATGTCTGGCTTGTTTCACTTAGCGTGTTCTCGAGGTTCATCTGTGTTGCCGCATGGATCAATCCTTCGTCCTTTTTTATGGCTAAATTATATTCCATTTATGGATGTTCCACATTTTCTTTATCCATTCATTAGTTGACGGACATTTGGGTTGTTTCTACCTTTTGGCTACTGTAAATAATGCTGGGATGAACTTTTATGAACAAGTATTTGTTCGAGTGTTTGTTTTTAATTTTGGGGGGTATATACCTAGGAGTGGAATTACTGGACCATATGGTAATTCTGTGTTTGACTTTTTTGAAGAAGATACAGGGATTTTTGACTTCCACATTCTCTGCCCCTTCCCTGACTCTTTCCTTCATGCTGTTTTCCCTGGAAGTTTATACCTTTTAATAGATAGAGAATTTTGGAAGGTGGTACCTTGTGGTCATTAGATGCATGAATTCTTAACTAGGTGGTCAGGCTGCTTGGGTTCAAAGCCCACCTTTCCCAATTACTAACTGGTTGATCTTAGGCAAGTTGTGTAACCTCTCTGGGCCTTCATTTACTCTTCCATATTAAGAATAATAATTTCCACCTCACAGAGTTGTGTTGAGTGTGATACGGCATGTATACTGCTTAGCACAGTGCCTGGCAAGTAGTAAATACATAAAAATACATTAGCAATGGCAATTACTGTAAATAGCTGTATTAGTTTGCTTGGGCTGCCCTAACAAAATACCATAGATTGGGTGGCTTATGCAACAGAAATTTATTTCTCACACTTCTGGAGGCTGAGAAGTCTAGGATTAAGGTGCTGGTGAGGTAGGTTTCATGTTGAGCTCTCTTCTTTTGGCTTGGAGGAGGCTCGCTGTGTGCTCACATGACCTCTTCTTTGTGCACATGTGGAAGGAGGGAGAGGGAGGGGGAGAGCTGGGGGGGTGGAGAGAGCCAGTGAGCGTCCTGGTGGCTCTTCTTATAAGGGCACTAATCCTATCAGATCAAGGCCCCTCCCTTATGACCTCATTTAACCTTAATTTCCTCCTTATACACCCTGTCTTTGAATACAGTCACATTGGGGGTTAGGGCTTCAACATATGAATTTGAGGGTGGGGGTAACAGAGTTCAGTCAATAGCAATAGCCTTCTTATTTGGGACTGGAATTTGTGTTTTAGCATCATGATGTCTTAGGGCTGGAAGGAAATTTGGAGTCCATCTAGTCCAGGGTTTCTGACATTGATGTTTTGGGCTAGATAATTCTTTATTGTGGGGGGCTGTCCTGTGCATTGTAGGATGTTTAACAGCATCCCTGGCCTCTACCCACTAGATACCAGTAGTATATTCCCTACCCGTTGCCCAGGTGTAACAACCAAAAATGTCTCCAGACATTGCCATATGTCCCCTAGAGAGGCAAAATTGCCCCCAGTTGAGAACAATTGATTGAGTCTAATACCCTTTTTGGATTCAGATACTCTGATTTTATGATGCAGATACTCTTGTCCAAGGAATGTTCCTATCCTGGCTCTTCATCTGGGTCCCTAGGTTTCTGCTCTCTTTTTCTCCAGATGTCTTACAGTTTTTGTTCACACACACACTGTGCCTAAATACATTTCCCCAATTTTATTGCACTGGCAATAAAAACTGTGTTGGATGTGCTTGAGATGAAGGCAAGAGAAACACGATTATGAGCTTCCCAAAGCATTAAAGAAACCTCCCCCATGCAAAATGGATTTGATTTTCCTCAAGCCATCCTGTCCTGGAAAGATTCCTACTTACTACAAATTGAAGTGAATGAGAAAGTGTCACTTTCACTTACAACAAAGAAAATGCTTCAGGTGGTTGACTACCCTCCAAAGAACAGCCCTCAACTTCGCTACCAAAATGAGACAGGGGTTTGTGTCAGCCCAGAGAACATTGACTGTAAGGTTTTTCCGGAACATTATCTGTTTCCAGGGACTGGTGGTTTCCCCTTTATTATCACCTCAAAGAGTACACAGAAAATAATGAAAGGGACAAGCAGAATAAAGCACACCGGGTGACAAATGACATTTCAATTTTCTGAAAACTGAAATTGGCATTTCTTTTGATGGGGCTGGGGAGGAAAAAGAATGCATAGTTCTTCCTTTAATGTTCTTAGATAAATTTCTTAGTATAGAGGTACACTAAGAAATCAGGCGTTCCTTATGTCTCTTATTGCCCTAAGGAGGACACTGTGTGTTACAGTCTGTGTTTATATTCAATTGCTTCTCTTGCTTCTATAGGGCATAGAATAAAAATTGTTATTGCTGGGGATAGTCTCGTCCTGTGCAATTCCCAACTCTGGTTGCAGAAGAATCCCCCAAGTAGCTTTTAATATAATTAGCCGGTTCCTCCCCCTCCCTTTTAAATGGATTAAAAACCCCTAGCCCAGAAGGAAGATGATTTTCCCAAGTACTAGGCAGTAGCAGAAATAGGACTGGCCCCCATTTATCCTATATATTCAAAAGGAGCTAAATTAAAAAAAAAAAAAAAAGGGTTTCCCTTCCTCTAATGGACTCTCTCTACCTGACCTTGATGGCCAACACCTGAAATTTCTCAATAAACTAAATAATTAAATCCAAAATTGTAAACCTATCATTGCCACTGGGAAAACAGTTTAACCCGTGTGTTTTGTTGTCCCTAGGCCAGCCATCCTTTTCTGAATACAAAAGGCTACTATTGCTATTATTACTATTTGCAACCATTGTTCAAAAATTTGTCTTGGACAGAGAGATGCATAACCCATATTTGACAGGCCAGCCACTCCACTCATTTAGCTCTTTTTCTGAAAAAAGGAAACATAATAAACTGTATTTAGAAATGATAATTATCCATTAGCTAATACATTTCACAAAGAAACAGCCCATTCCATATGCCAACACGTCAGTTGCAGTAGAAATTCACTCATAGTTCTAATGGAGCAGGGGGCAGGAAACAAAGGCATATTTGAGAAATTTGGGGGAAAAAATTAATATCTTCCTCTGTTACTGTTAAAAGATAATTTTTAGAAAAAGGTAAAATCCTGACTCACAGAGATATAAAAATGAACACATGTTAAAGATTGTATTCTACTCAATCAACAAGGAACCAGGTAGGTGTTATAACCGGTTCAAAAGAACCCAAAGAACAGGCTAATTTATAGATCAGGAATATTAAAATGAATAGGCAAAGAAAAGTAACTCTGATTTTTCCATGAGAGAGAGGGAAGTCAGTTGGACTTCTGTGAGACAGAACAGAATATGCATGTGCATAAGAATTATTTTTGCATTGTTGTTAGTTACTTGCTACTTACAGAGTTGTAGAATAGCTCAAAGACAATGAAAGACCGGATTCAGATAACCTGGTGACCTCTAGACAAATGCACAGTTTTCCACCCAAGCCCACCTTTTAAAAAAAATTCTTATTTTTTATTTCAAAATATTAAGGGAGTACAAATGTATTTGGTTACGGGGATTGCTTTTGTAATGCTTGAGTCACAGCTATAGGTGTGCCCATCACCCAAATAGTGTTCATTGTACCCATTAGGTGGGTTTTTGCCCCCTCCCCTTCACCCCCCACCCCTCCCCTTTTCTTTTCGACCTTCACTACTCACTCTGCTGATGAGGAAGCAGCGAGAATTCAGGTTCTTAATTAACCACAGTCTTCAAGCACAAAGAAAGCTACTCGCTACTCATCCTCAGGCGTCACAGTTCAGAAAATGACCCTTTACAGCAGCAAATGATTTCAAATGAAACCTGGTCTAGTGAATGGCTGCGTTTAAAAACACAGAATCTATTACAGAAGGGTGTGGAAAAATGGCTGAAAATTCTGTCATTAAATTAGTTATCCAGATGTTCATCTCTCGATGCCAAATGTCTGATATTTTATTGACTTTTTGAAAGTATCAACCAGATGTTCAGCTCGATTTAAACTGAGAGGGGGTTAATCCAGCACTTGCTGGTTAGCAATTTAGCTGCCCTGCGAACTGAAAATATCCACTGCATCTATTGATTTTAGGCTCAGGGTCATCACCTTATTTATCCTGTGGCCGATCACTACCAACCTGCCTGGTTAACAGATCTTCCTTTCAAAGAAGAGGCTAACACAGACTGGTGCGCAGTAGGAATTCAATACACATTTGCTCAATTGCATCCAGGTATTTGATTCCTAAGCAACTGAGGAAAGATGCTTCACTTCCTGGGGAGGTAGGCATAGTGGACAAGCAGTTAACGAGCTTCTGAGGAATGTCCTTGAAAGAGAAATTACTTTGGCCACCGTGGGATTGGAATCAGGCATCTAGATTTACAGTATTTACTCGGCTGCCATTTCTGTTATCTAAAAATAAAGCAAAGCAGCTTGGAGTTGGCTAGTGAGTCTAAACCCCTCGGTGTTCAGTTACTTACTAGCTTGGCATACGCTGCTCGGTGTGTAAAGATCTGGCGACACCACAAAGGAACATATCAGAGGCAGGATTTAAAGATAGAAATCCCATGTAGCAATTTGCCTTTTTGTGGCATTTATAAAATCAGCCATCTGGATGCTCATTGTCCAAATAAAATGATCTCTCTCACAACTGTGGGCTTTTTCTCGAAGGCAGCATTTTCTAAACTATGTTCTGAGGAATAGCAGCTGTTAATAGGTTTTCTAAGAAAAAGAGGCGGGATTGTGGTCAATATGTTTGGAAATTGTTGGGTGGAATTTAGCGACGTAGGTTTCCTGGTGGTAGGAATCTTTAATAGGCTAAAGCATATTGTGACTCTCCGAGGGCATGTGAAACCTGCCTGGAATGTGCAGTAGCTTCTTGTCCTCAGTTCTGCTGTTGACCAGTGTTTGTTTGTTTGTTTGTTTTAAACCCTTTATTTTATTATTATTATTATTATTTTTAGAGACAGGGTCTTGCTGTGTTGCCCAGGCTGGTCTCGAACTTCTGGCTTCAAGCAATCCTCCTGCTTCAGCCGCCCAAAGTGCTGGGATTTCAGGTGTGAGCCACCATGCCCAGCAACCCGTGTTTTTATCACTCTTATTTCAGTCCATCTTCCTCTTTCTCAAAAGCTTCCTGTTGCCTCTGATGCCAATCCCAGATTCCTCTACCATGTTTTGTTGGCTGTTTGGTTTTACTTTTTTTTTGAGAGAGAGAGTCTTGCTCTGTCGCCCAGGTAGAGTACAGTGGTGTCATCATAGCTCACTGCAACCTCAAACTCCTGGGCTCCAGCAACCCTCCTGCCTTAGCGTCCCGAGCAGCTGGGACTACAGGAGCACACCACCGTGCCTGGCTAATTTTTCTATTTTTTGTAGAGACAAGGTCTGGCTCTTGCTCAGGCTGGTCCTGAACTCCTGGCCTCAAGCGATCCTCCCTCCTCAGCCTCCCAGAGTGCTAGGATTACAGGCATAAGCCAGGGCGCCCAGCCTGTTTTTACTTTTTAATTGGAGTATAATACACTCAGCCTCTGTAATCTGCACCTACCCTCTTTCCACTCTAACTTTATTTCCCTCTGTGTTCTAAAATGCACCCCTGATCCTGTTAGACTGATCTCTTCTTTGCACACAGTGCCTTCACGTACTCATCTGTAAAATGGGGATAATGTGTACGTACCTCACAGCAGTTACTGAGACCATTCAACAAGAAGATGCATGTAGGACTTTGAGCGCAGTGCCCAGCACATGATAGGGACCTGATAAATGTTAGCTGCTATTAGTATAGGTGTCATTGTTACTGTTCCCTCCTTCCTGCTGTTGCACCCTCCTTCTTTCTTCCTTTCTGCTTAAACTCGATACTACATTCCCTTTGGGGGCAGTTCCACTTGTCTCTCTGTCCCCCTACTTCCTTTATTCGATGTGCACAATTGATTCCATCTGCCCTCTCATGCAAAGGAAAATGCGAGTCTCCAACCAGTCTCTGAGGCCCTTCCACGTAGAGGAATTGCCAAAGGTTCCAGCCTCAGCTCCCCCAGAAGCCCCCAGCCCTCCCACCACCCCTCTTTTGAAGGATTTCTTCCATTTCTGACCTCCTCTATTTCATTTTTTTAATGCTGGCCGAAACCCCTTAACACACGTTCTCCATCCACGCAGTGGAATGCATAGTTGTCCTTGATTTGTTTCAGTTGCTTTGGAACTGTCCCACCCAGTTGATTGCAAGCTTCTTTAGAGCAGGGGCCACACCTGCACTATTTATTTAATTATATATATATAATTATAATTATATAATATAATATAATTATATAATATATATTTTATATAAGTGTCATATAAGGTACTTAGAATGATACTAAGGTAAGTATCATTATAATATAATTACATGATATAATTATAAGTATATATAAATAATATTTATTTAATTATATGTATAAATATAATAAATAAATATATAATGACAGGGTCTCACTCTGTTGCGTAGGCTGGAGTGCAGTGCGATCATAGCTCACTGCAGCCTCCAACTCCTGGGCTCAAGTGATCCTCCCACCTTGGCCTCCCTAAGTGCTGGGACTACAGGCGTGAGCCACCCCACCCTGCCTGCTTTATTTTTAATCTCTTTCTACTTGCTTAGACCAGGGGTCGGCAAACGTTTTCTGTACAGGGTTAGATACTAAATGTTTTAGCGTGTGCAGGCGATACAGTCCCTGTTGTAACTACTCAACTCTACCACTGTACCCCAAAGCTACAGCCCTAAAGCTACCATAGACAAATGCCTAAATAATTGGATGTGGCCGTGTTTAAATAAACTTTATTTATGCACACTGACATTTAAATTTCACATCATTTCCTGTGTCATGAAATATTATTCTTCTTTTGAATTTTTCCCCCCAACCATTTAAAACTGTGGAGGTCATTCTTAGCTCACGGGCCATATGGGAACAGGCACTAGGTTGGGTTTGGCCTGAAGCTTTGCTGACCTCTGGCCTAGACTAATGACAGGCATGTAAAAGGTGGTCCCATCACAGCTGGCTTTTTGATTGCTATGGGAAGAGAAAGCTTCAGCTGTTTGACCTTGATCTTATGCTTGGCTCTTCCCAAACACCATTCTGTGGCTTTTTGCTCACAGAGCTTGTCCTGCAGCTGGAGAGAGTGCATTGCCCAAGAGAAAAGTTTGTATGGTTCAGTGTTCCATTTGTATTTTGGGGGTTTTCACACACAAGAGATAGGATTATTTGCAAGCCACAGAAATTAACTTTGTATTAAATATAAAAAACTCAGAGGTTTTCCAAGTGTGGAGGCAACCCACTGATGAGACTTCAGATCAGTTTAAGGGGTTGCGGCTAGCATTAAAAAAATGAAATAGAAGAAAATAGAAGAATATAAAATATGCACGTAAGCTACTAAGGTAAGTATCATTTTGTGCACTTTCGTTTCACTTATGTCTTTGTGTGTATGTAGATGCTGGGTCATTCTGTGTATTTCTTATTGTGGATCACAGTAAGTAAACTTATTTAAATAAGTTTGCAAAGCACAGAAACTTAAGGAGAAAAAGAAATGTACTGGGAGCATCTGGAAATCCTTCCAGAATCAAAGAAAACAAGGTCAATAGCCAGACCTTAGAAAGAAGAGGGACGGTGGCAACTACAAAGTTCCAGGTGATAGAAAATTTAGGGCACTGTCATTGGGCCAAATCAGTCCATTGTTTTGCGTCTCCAAGACACTGCGCTCAATATCCAAACACCCGGGAGAGAGAGAAAATCTCTGAGTTCACCAGAGTCTGTTTCTGTTGCTTGCAAATCCTCCTAGCTTCTGTGTGTGAAAACTCCCAAATAAGCACTTGTAAAAGACATGCTGAACCACACAACCTTTCCCTTTGTCGTAGTGCCTCTCAGCCTTGCAATTACTGCTCTCTGGCAGTGGAACCTCCCCAGGCACCGGACAAACTCTGTGAGCAAAAGGTGCCTGAACAGTAGTTGGGATGAGCCAAGCTAAGGTCAAAGCCAAACGCAGCCAGAACTTAGCCAGTGTGTATCGGTCCAGCTAGGATCAGGACTCCACCCTTGGCTGGGAAGGGTGGGCATCTTGAATGTCAGGCCCCCAAGATAGCATCCCAGGGGTGGGTTGTTTCTTTCAGGGAAAGCCAATGGAGGAGGTATGAGGACAGAAAGGACAGTGATGCTCGCAGAGCAAAACCCACAGACGACCGCTAAGAAGTGAAATTCTTTTTCCCTCTCTAACAAAAATAACTGTTGTTTTTATTCTGATCATAAAAGAGTTAATGCTCATAATTTTTTAATTGAAAATACTGAAAATTATAAAAGAGGGCAAATGTCATTTAGAAGAATACTGCCAACCTCAGATAACCACTGAGAACAGTCTCTTAGGTGTCCCTCTGTCCCCCTTACCTCCCCTCCTCCTCCTATGCATGGTGCTTCTCAAAGAGAAAGAAATCGCATTTGGGGATCTGGTCTTTTTTCTTGAGCATCTCTGCTCTCTTGGGGGCATCTCCCTCCCTATGGATATTACAGGGAGTTCTTTTCCTGCTAGAGTTTGAATGGAAGACGACATCAGGTGGAACTGTACATGGCTCAGAGCTGGGGAGAGTGGAAGCTTAAGAGAAAATAATGCTCGACAGATTAGATGTAACCCATATAATTTGGAGCTACAGTAATGCAGATAGGTTGTAACAGAAAGTCTAATCTGATTCAACAAACACACGTTTTGATTCCTTTTGTGCAGATGGCTCCGCTGGGTGCTGAGGAGGGGAAGGAAAGCAAGATGCATAAGGCAAAGTTGCTTCCTTTAAGGAGGACCTGTGTAGTTGGGGAGAGAATTGCAAAGAGATTATAGCACAGACCAGCCTGTGCCAAATGCGTGAGCTAACTGCTACGGGAACACAAAGGAAAAAGCAATTAAAATGCAATTAGCAACTAATTTAGCCTGTTCTCGGGCACATTTTCCTTTCACAAATAAGAGGGCATCTTGTCTACCTTCTTCCACTTGCTTATTCTGCTTTTGGTTCCTAGGATGGGGCACCTGTTCTTCTGGGTACTTTTGCTTGGATCCTCTTCTTCCTCACCCCGAACCCTGTGACCTCCGCACACTTTTAGGTCTCAAATATCAACGCCTCCCTCTCCCCGGCCTCTTCCTCGGGGCTCCATCCTCCTGCCTCTTAGCATGTTGTTTTCTTTGCTGTCACCCCACCCCTCACAATTTACAACAACATATTTACTGCCTGTCTCCCTGGGTAGGGGTCACACCTGTTTTATCTGCTCAGCACTTGGCTGTGCTCAGTTAATGTCTGTTGAATGAATGAAAAGCAAGTTTTTGCAGCCGAGTAAACGAGAGAACACACTGTGCTGAGGAAAGGCAGCCGAGGCTGGTCATTCCAATTAAGACAGGGAGGGCTCCGGCAACTTAACAAAGAGATGCTAAAAGCTGGATTGGATCTTGGAATGGAAAAGGGATGTGAGTGGAAACACAGGTGATCCCACATCAGGTCTGTGGTTTAGTGAATAGTAATGTACCGACGCTAAACTCTTAGTTTTGACAAAGGTGCCATCGTTCCGTAAGATGTGAACGTTAGCAAGACAAGTGAAGGGTACATGGGAACTCTCTGTACTATCATTGCAATTTTTCTGCAAATCTAAAAGTATTCCAAAACAAAAAACCTTATTTTAAAAAGGGAAGGAGAAGAGAAGAGACAAAGAATTCAGCCAGTGCATTTGGGCAACGCGAAACTCTCTTATGGAAAGTGTGAAGATTAATGTCTTTTTCCGACTTTTGTTTCAGAATGGTGTTATCGCTTGTGACTTTCTTTTTTTTGGTTCTGTGATATCCGATCCAGAAAGGCTTTTCTGTGGCTGGTAGACCCATTCACATTTTGAGGGTATGTGAATAAGAGTCAAGAAACCATAGATACTGCATTGAGCTTTCTGTCCCTACCCAGATAGTCAAATATGAGCAGCTACTCACTTTAAAGGCTGGAAATGAACAAACAACAAAGTTAATCACATTCAAAAATGGGAGGAAAAATACTAAAAGATCTTTCCTCCTGTATACCTAGTTCTATTATATGATTAAACTGGAGCATATTTTATATTTTTCCAGAAATATCAGCTTCCCCTCAGTTTTAATCACAATTTCAAAAAAGAAATATGAAATTCTTTAACTCTTAAAGCTTGACTTTGATGTTAATTGAATAATGAAAAACTCTGTTTTTCTAAAATCTCAAGGCATCTCACTTCAGTCTAGGGCACTTATTAAGGATCTTCTGAATGTATTGTACTATTCGAATACCAGTGGAGGCAATCTAAAATAAATGAAAGCCTGCATCTGCGATCAAAGAATTTCAGTTTCATAGGAGAGGATCTCCTGTGATCTCAAGAGTATTTTAAAAGTCTGCCCCCAAAAATGAGCTTGCAAAATTAATTCCCATTGCTTTACTTTAAATAATAAATGCATGTAGTATATAATATGTTTAAGCATAATTTGCAAAGTCAAGTTACACTGAAATCAGACCACAGTATCAAAACTTATGACTCATTCTCCTGATACTTAACTGATTTTTTTCTCTTCTATTTTCTACCTTGTAATCATTTTTAAGCTGAGCCATGGCCTATGATTAAATCTTAGCTGCTCAGGTACAAAGAGGTGAAACCTGAACATATACTAACAGGCTCTTCTCAAACCAGCAGATGGAAAGGACGAAGAACTGTCAAATTTCCAGCCCTACCTGTCTTCCATTGAGTTAGAGTTTCTCTCCCTTGGCTCATACTAGAGTCACCTGCGCCCAGGTACCACGAAAAACCAATTAGAGATTCTAATCTCTGGGGATATACATTAGGTTTATGATCGTAAATAACTTTGTGTTAAGCTACAAGATCAAGATTGCTTCTCTATTATGCTGTGAACGTGCTGAAAGACTGAGCAGGGAAAATGGAGCTCAACGCTCAGAACATTCCATCTGAAAGGCCCCCTTTGAACATAGCAACTGTTCAGTTGGTGGAATTTGGTTATACAAGTAATGAGTATTTTGTGAGAAATCCTCTTGTGGGCTCTGTAGCATTAACAACCTCTTGCAACAAAGAAAGCTGAAATGAATAGGGGAAGAGTAGAAAATGTCATCTGAAAAAATGCCCAACAATGGTCACTACTAGAGTGTTCAGCCATCCTGATTTGCCTGGGACTGTCCTCATTTCAGTACTGAAAAGTCTACATCCCAGGAAACCACCAGTCCTGGGCAAATAGGGGTAGCCTGTCACTCTACCACTACGCTGCTTTATAGAGGTTGCAAGGGTTGAGAAGGCATTTGCTGCCCAATGGTGAGCAACAGAGGTGGTCTCCCCCACAATCCAGGGCATTAAAAGCCAGAAACTATAATACCAAAGAGTGGTTGCTACAAGAACATGACACAGAAAAGAAAAATATCTGTATAGAAGAAGCTGGTGTATTGGATGCATAATAACCAAATGAACAAAGTAATGTTAATGTTAACTATGTATTAAGATGGGAAACAGCTTTGTTTTAAGGAATGCACCTTTAAAACCGTATTCACTATCAAGGCATTTAACCTGTACAATGAAGCCAGGAAACTCTGGCCTAATTTTCCCACTATGTTCTCTGAAAGGGCCATAGTTAATGTCTGACTTCTTTTTTTTTTTTTTTTTTTTTTGAGGCAGGGTCTCACTGTTGTCTGGGCTAAAGTGCAGTGGCATCATCACAGCTCACTGCAACCTCCAATTCCTGGGCTCAAGCGATCCTCCTGCCTCAGCCTCCTGAGTAGCTGGGACTACAGGCACATGCCACCACATCCGGCTAATTTTTCTATTTTTTGTAGAGACAGGGTTGCTATTTTGCTCAGGCTGGTCTTGAACTCCTGGCCTCAAGCGATCCTCCCACCTCAGCCTCCCAAAGTGCTGGGATTACAGGCGTGAGCCACTGTGCCTGGCCTGACTATTCTTAATAGCAATTTCTGGCTCATCAAGTTGACATTTTCCATTCTGTTCAGATGCCTGAGACTTAAGGGAGTGGAGTCATTTACTGGCATTCACTGCAGGGACTGCATAGATACTGTCAATATGCTTTTAAAAAATCTTTTTGAAGTAATAGATGCTCATTATAAAAATTCAAACAATACAGAAGTGTAGAAAGTAGACAGTAGAAGCCATTTCCTATCCTCAAACTGCCATCCCACCACAAGCCCGATGTATAGCCTCCCAGTCTTTTGTTGGACGTATATTAACATTTGTATTTTAAAAAATAAATTGGATGATGTATGTGCTAATAACAATGTAATTTTTTCACCCAAACAATATATCATGACCGCCTTTCTATATGAGTAATATAGAATTACCTCATCCTTTTTTGAAGACTGCATAATTTTCCATTGTCTGGTTATATCTTTTTGTATCTTTTTTTTTTAAAAAATCAATTCCCTCCTGATGGACATTTAGGCTATATAACATTCTTGCTCTTACAAAGAATGCTGTGTAAATATCTTTTTTCATTTTTGCACATCTGTCCAATTATTTCCTCTGTACAAATTCTTAAACGTGGAATTGCTGAGTTAAAGGCTGTCAGCTAGGTTTAGAATGTAGGAGATAGGTAAGTCTGAGTTCATTTTATGGGGTCCGTTTTGAGACTAAATTAAAATTTCTTAACTTGAGGAAAAAAGAAAATATAATTCAGATGAGAAAGTAGAAAAAGCAGCACACTAGGAGTTAGAATACCTTGGTTCTAGTCCTTGTTCACCTCCCAGCTGTTAATAACTGGTTGACCTTTGACAGTCTCTGTAATCTTTTTGGGCATCTGACTCTTGTCTCCAGTTCTACCCTGTCTCATGGATCTTTCAAAATAATTGACAGAGTCATTTTCTACAATGCAAATATGACCCTCTGCTTAAGTCCATCAGGAGTTCACAATTGCCTTCAGAATGAAGCTCAAACTTCTAGCTGATCATGTAGCAGCCTGCATTTCCAGCTTCCTCTCCCTTCACACAGCCAGGACCTTTGCCCCAGCTGCCTTCACCTCCTTGCATTGCCTTCGATGCTCACAGTTTGCTATGTCTTCAGGCATTGGTTCAGGTTGTTCCCTCCTTCTGGAACACCTGCTCCCCAATTCTCTGGCCAGTGAACTCCTACTCATTTTTCAATAAACAGCTGGGGCTTCTTGTCTTCTTGCAAACATTTCCTGACCCCTACAGGTTGATCTGATGATGCCTCTTCTTTTGGTTCTTGTGGACATGACATATTACCCCTCTGATACATCCTCTGTGACGTGTCACTAATCACACTGTATTATAATGGCTGACTTTCTTGTCTGGTCACTCCCCTCTTTTAAGGGCAGAAACTGTGACCTGTTCATCTTTGAATCCCTAGCGTCTACGACAGTGTCTGATACATGTGGATGTTTGCTAAATCTTTGTGGAATAAAGTAATTGATCTGTAAAATAAGTGATCGGATTCAGTAATACAAAATTTTAGGATTTTATGATAATTAAAAGTTGAAGGGAACCCCGGAACAACCACTCAAGATAATATAGTAAAAAACATAAACAAAGGAATTAAAACGGTACACTAGAAAATATCTATTTAACATAAAAGAAGGCAATAAAGGAGAAACAGAGGAACAAAAAAGACGTGAGATATATAGAAAACAAAAAGCAAAATGGCAGGTGTAAATCCAGTCACATCAATAATGACATAAATGCAAGTGGGTTAAACACTCAACTCAACAGGCAAAGATTGTCAGACTAGATTAAAAAAAACAGGATCCAACTATATGCTGTCTACAAAAGACACACTTCAAATTCAAAGACAAAAATAGGTTGAAAAGAAAAAGATGGAAAAATACATACCATGCAAACATAAGTGGGCAGGAGTGGCTATACCAATATCAGACAAAAGACTTTAAGATAAAAATGTGAGTAGAGACAAAGAGGGACATTTTATAGTGATGAAAACGTCAATTCATCAAGAAGATACAATTATAAATATATATGTGCCTACCAACGAGAGTAGAAAAGAACTGTAGAATGACTTATATGTATTTTCAGAACCATCCCTTGGAACCTCTCTGGGTTCTTTATCTGGCAACCTCCTCTTCACTCCTCTGAAGTGTCATCATGCTCCAGTGCACCATTGTGGCAGCCTTGGTAGGGAAAAGGAATCACAGCAGCACCAACAGAAAACAGCCTGAGGACAAAGGCACTGTCCTTTTTAGGTGTAGGGGAGATGTTGAAGAGCTTGTGTTAAACAAACTTCTAGTCTTCAGAATTTTGTCTGCCCGGGGTCAGTTTCTTCTATTCTCAAGTCTGCTTTCCTTTAATGGGTCTTCCTCTTGCCACACCTCGTTTCTCAGAAGTTCTGGTCTTGATGCCAGAAATCCTACGTTTTCCTCATCAATTTAGCATGGTTTTTTGCTCTGGTGCCAGTTCTACTTACTCTTGGACGGCAAGTGCCATCTCCTGGTGTGACGCGAAGCCCTACTTAATGATTTAAAATCCTCCTACTTTTCTTCAACTTCTAGGGCCGCTGACTCCCAACAAGAGCTCCGTGAGTGGGTTGAGAATACTCTGAGTGGGTTGATGGGTGGATTCAAATCGGAGAAGCCCAGTGAGGACTAATGACCTACCTAAGAAAGAGAGACTCCAAACTAAAGGTATGGGGGTGGGGCAGGTAGGTGGTAACTCTGGAGCCATCTTGGCCAGAGAAGGGTACGAGGAGAAATAAAGAGAAGATTCAGGGGAGAGAGCAAGAAGGTATATAAATGGAAGAGATGCACATTTCACGGGGGATATTTAGAAATTTGCTCTGGGATGAGCAAAATAACCCTCTCCCTCATCTCTCAACAAAAGCTTCAATTAAAAAAATGAGACATCACTCACTTATGGAAGCTGGGTTTGTTGTTTTTGTTTTTTATTTTGTTTTTGTTAGTTTTTGATGCTATGATGTGCCAAGGCCAGCCTGAAGGCAGCCAAGAGCAAAAGCAGAGGCTGTTACTTGTGGACTACGTCGAGACTAGGCAGTCAGCTTCACGTCTCAAACATCAGCAAATACTGGCTGAGCATGCACCAGCTCTGCCTAGTTACAGAGTTGCCAAAGTGTAACCTCAAACTCCCGGGTTTGAGGATGAGACATCAAAGTGGATGAGACATCAGTGCCTATCCTCAAGGAATTTGTGGGCTGGTGAGGGAGACAGACACATTAACAGATAATTATATAATATGCTAAGTGCTTGATTACAGGGAAAATCTGCATGCCTTGGGAGCTCTGAGGCTTGTGACCCACCCTGGGAACCCCAGGAAGGCATTCAGACAGGGATGACACCCGGCTCAGTTCATCAAGTAAAGAAAGAAATGAGCAAAGTCAGGGAGGTATGAAGCAGCGTGGTGCTTCCTGGGATCTAAAAGCAATTCAGGCCGGGCATGGTGGCTCCCGCCTGTAATCCTAGCACTCTGGGAGGCTTGAGGAGGGAGGATCGCTTGAGCTCAGGAGTTTGAGACCAGCCTGAGCAAGAGCAAGACCCTGTCTCTACAAAAAATAGAAAAATTAGCTGGGCATGGTGGCGTGCGCCTGTAGTCCCAGCTACTGGGGAGGCTGAGGCAGGAGGATTGCTTGAGCCCAGGAGTTGGAGGTTGCAGTGAGCTGTGATGATGCCACCGCACTCTAGCCCAGGCGACAGAGAGAGACCCTGTCTCAAAACCAACAACAAACAAACTAAAAGCAATTCGTTATCGACCGAACATGCCCTTCCTGGGTTCCTGTCTTACCTACCCTTCCTTCCTTTCTCCCTTCTTCGCTCCTTCCTTTTCACTCCTGTCCATTCACTTCTCAGAGTTCATTCCATGCCATCTGCGTCCAAAGCCCAATGCTAGGAGCCAGGAACAGAACAGGGGGGCGGGGGGAGAACCAACCTAGCCATTGTCCTCGTGGAATTAATCACACAAATAAAAATGTAATTTCAACTTATGGTAAGTGCTCCAAAGGAAAAGTCCAAGTAGGGTGGCCAGTTAAAATACAGGATAACTTTGAATGTCTGATAAACGACACATACAAATTTTTTTAGTGTAAGTATATCCCATGCAATATTTGGGACATGCTTATCCTAAAACCATTTTGTTACTTATGTGAAATTCAAAGTTAACTGGGAGTCCTGTATTTTTATTCGCTGAACCTGGCAACCTTAAGTCCAGGATGCCGTGAGATTACATGACTAGAGGACCTGAGTGCAGCTGGGGTGCAGTTAAGAGGGTCATTGAGGAGGCATGAGATCTGCAGAACACGAGGCTGCACCTCAGAGGAGGAAACAGCCTGAGGGGGTATAGAAAGCAGCCCAGACAGAGCATTTGAAAGTCCAAGAGAAGCCTCCTGGGGCTTGAGCACAGATATCACTGGGATATGGCGAGAGGAGAGGCAATTGGAAAGTGAATAAATATATCACGTGTTTAAGGAGGGGCACGGAACAAGTAAATGTCAGGCACAGTGACTCAGGTTATTGCTCCTGAAAGATGAGTCAGTGCAGATGTGCGCTGGACTCAGCCGCTCTGCCGCCAGATGTCAGGGAATTCTGACTCGGTGGCCAGTACGAGGCTGGCACTAGATTCTTCAACTCTGCAGAGTCATCCCCCAAGTGAATCTCACTTTGCCTGTAAACCAGAGAGTTTTATTATAAAAACTGGAAAGGGTTCTGGGAGGCCAATTTGTTTCGGCTTAAATATAAAGTGCAACATGACTGATCTGTCAGAGAGAAACTGATGGGAGAAACCTTTTAGTAAACTATGCAGGCTTTGTTTGCCGCCTGATGGAAAGCTCTGTGTGGGCAAGAGGAGCGAGCATCCTGTATGTTGTCTGCTGCTGAAACCCAAGGGTAGCAGGTGAGTTGGACCGAAGCCCCAATCACCTTGACCAGTGGTTCTCAACCAGGGGCAACGCCTCCACCCCAGGGGACATTTGGCAACGTCAATTGTCACAGCTGGGTGAGGGAGGTGCTACTGGCGTCTAGTGGGTAGAGGCCACAGATGCTGCTAAACTCCTAGAGCGCGCAGGACAGCCCTCCTCCTTTCTAGCAAAGATTTATTTGGCTCACAATGTGCCAAGGGTGAGAAATCCTGGCAGGTGGGCAATGGCATGGGGAGGAGGGGAGATGTCATTCTGAATCCAGTGACAGGAATGAGGTCCCGGGCTTCTATCGTTAGTATGGACAGTAGGGCCTTTAAAACACCCTTTAAGGCATCCCTGGGCCACTGTTACAACAGAAGTGTGGCAGGGTCCTAACATGAAGAGACAACGGCAGGAGGGTGTATGAGGTGGGGGGGTGGGAAACGCGTAACAAGATGCCCCCTCTTTAACCACCTTGACTGCCTCATTCTCTGACCCACTGAGGTCTTATTCACCCCCTGAATAGCCTGACCTTGGCTTTCAAGAAGCCTCCTCTAATGTATTTTCTCTGTAGCCTGACGATGATCGTAGTAATTCTCATCTTAAATATTCCCCGAAAAATGTCACTTTGGGAGAACATACTCAGGGAAAGCCACTCTCCCTCCTCATCCCAACCGCCATCCCTTTTCATTTGAGGCATAAGACTAGCATAGATGAAAACCTAACCCCCTTGAGCACGTGGAAGATGTGTGTGATGGAACTGTTACCTATTTTGACTGGGGTGGTGGTTATGTGAATCTGCACTTGATAAAATTGCACGGAACTATACATACACACACACACACACACACACAAAATGAGTGCATGTAAAAGTGAAATCTGAATAGGGTCACTAGATTTCATCAATGTTGATTTCCTGGTTGGGATATCGCACTATGGTTGTGCAAGATGTTACTGGAGAAAATTAAGTGAAGGTTTTTCAGGATCTGTCTGTATTGCTTCTTATAATTGCACGTAAATCTATAATTATCTCCAAATAAAAAGTTTTTTTAAAACCCCCTAAAACCCTAACAGCGTGTATCCAATGTCCAGATTTGGTTGAAGCTAACATCTTTGTATCAGAATCATTTTTAGAAAAATAAAACAAAACCTTCAAGATTCAGCTGAAGATTCCTGTTCTGTCCTCTTCCTTTCCAGGAGTGACCCCTGTCATGGAATTAATATTGTATCCTTCTTATCCACATGTTTGTTTTTACTGCATTGTATATATCTTCATAAACAATATGTGAGATCATGCTATACATATCCTTTTACAACTTGTTTTTGCCACTAAACTTTATATTTTCAGGATTTATGCATGTTGATACATGTAGACCAATTTTTCAATTTATTTCAACTGCTCAAAGCATTTATAATGTATGAATATACCACAAATTCTTCAACCAATCTCCCACTGATAATATATAGGTTGTTTTCAGTTTTTCACTATTACCAAACACTGCTTTCATGACTGTCCCGGTATATATGCCTTTTTGGGCCCAGGAGCAAGAGTTTCTGCAGAGTATTTATCTAGACATGGAGGTGCTGAGCAGACAGTATGCACATATTCAATTTTAGTAAACACTGTCAACTTGTTATCCAACTGTGATCGTGCAAATTTATGCCTCTCCGTTTCTTTACATCCTCACCAACCAACTCTAAGCTATCAAGACTGTTAAAAGTTTGCCAATCTGATGGGTGTGAAACAGTATTTCATTGCGATTTTATTTTTGCATTTTCCTGATTGCCAATGAGGATTAGACATCTTTTCATATGTTTAATAGCTGTTTGAGTTTTCTCTTCTGTGAATCATGAGTTCATATCCTTTTGCTTTTTTTCTAATTTTGTTGTCATTTCCATAAGCATTCTTTATATTTGGTTCCTGATCTTTTGTGTATTCATGTATTATAAATTTCAGTCTGTGGCTTGTCTTTTTTTTTAAAAAAAACTGTTTATTTTGAGATTATTGTAGTTTGCATGTAGTTGTAAGAAATAGCACAGAGATCTCCATCTACCTTTTACCCATTTCCCCAATGGTGACACTTGCACAAGAAATGGACATCAATACAATCCATTGACCTTATTCAGATTTCACAAGATTTACATGTGTGTATTTAGTTCTATACGATTTCATCATGTGTTTCGATTTCACATCATGTGTGACCAGCAACACAGTCAAGAAGCAGAACAGCTCTATCACAAGGGTCCCTCCTGCTACTCTTGTATAGCCATTTACCTTCCCCTACTCAACCCCAGCAACTACTGATTAGTATTCCATTTCCATAATTTTGTAATTTCAAGAATGTTAAATAAATGGAAGTATACAGTATATAACCTGTTTGAGATTGACTTTTTTCACTAACCATAATTCTCTTGAGATCCATCCAAGATGCCTTGTGTATCAGTAATTCCTTCCTTTTTATTGCTGAGTAGAATTGAAGATATTTCCAGTTTGAGGCTATTATGAATTATGCTGCTATGAATAATCATGTACAAATTTTTATGTGAACATAAGTTTTCATTTCTCTGGGATAAATGCTCAGGAGTGCAGTTGCTGAGTCATGTGGAAGCGCATATTTAGCTTTATTAGAAATTGTAAAACTGTTTTCTAGAGTGTCTGTACCATTTTACATTCCCACTAGCAATGTGTGAGTGATCCAGTTTCTTCCTGTGCTCGTCAGCATTTGGTATTAGTGCTATTTTTTATTTTAGCCATTCTGGTAGGTGTGCAGTGGTATCTCATTGTGGTTTTAATTTGCGTTTTCTCTATAGCTAATGCTGTGGAAATCTTTTCATGGGCTTATTTGAATGTCCATCTGTATATCCTCTTCAGTGAAATGTCTGTTCATGTCTTTTGTCCATTTACTAATCTGATTGGTTTTTTTCTGCCATTGAGTTTTAAGAGTTTTTTATATATTCTAGATACAGGTCCTTGTTGGATATGTGGTCTTGCAAATATTTCCTCCTAGTCTGTGGCTTGAGTTTTCACTCTCTTCACAGATTCTTTTGCAGAACCAAAGTTTAATTTTCATGAGGTCTAATTTATCAGTTTTTCCTTTTGTGGATTATGATTTTAGTGTCAAATCTAAGAATTCTTTGCCTCCTTTTAGGTTCTAAAGGTTTTCTCCTATGTTTCTTTCTAGAAGTGTTATAGTTCTACATTTTACAATTAAGTCAGTGAATCATTTTGAATTAATTTTTTGATAAAGTGTGAGAATTAGGTAGGGGTTCTTTTTTTTTTTTGCCTACGGAGGTCCCATTTCTCCGGCATCATTTATTGAAAAAGCTATCCTTCCTCCAATGAATTGTTTCTGCGCCTTTGTTAAAAATAATTTGGGCATATTTATTTGGGGGCTATTTCTGTGTTCTCTGTTCAGTTCCCTTGATCTATGTGTGTATTCCTCCACTGGTAACACACTGTCTTGATTACTGTAGCTATATAGTAAGCTATAGGTATATGTAATCACATAGTGATTCCACACACTTTATTCTTCTTTTCAAAATTATTTTAGCTCTTATAGGTCCTGTGCCTTTATATATAATTTAGAGTAAGATTATCCACCTCTTCAAAAAATACCTTGCATAAATATTGATAGGAATTGCATTGCACCTATAGGACATTTTGAGGATAAACTGACATCTTTATTATGCTGAGTCTTCCAATCTGTGCACACAATATGTCTCTCAATTTAGTTATGTATTCTGACTCTTTCTTCAGCATTTTGTAATTTTCAGCATACACATATCCTGTACATGTTATGATGAATATTTACCTAAGCATTTCATTTTCTTTGGAGCAATTATAGATGGTATCGAGTCTTTGATTTTGGTTTTCACATGCTAATTACTAGTATACAGAAATGCCATTTCATATCTGTGTCTTGATATTGGATCTGGCAACCTTAATGAACTTGTTTATTAGTTCTAATAGTTTTTTTGTAAGTTCTTTGGGATTTTCTATATAGACACATGTCATCTACAAAAAGGGACAGTTTTGGGCCGGGCGCGGTGGCTCACGCCTGTAATCCTAGCACTCTGGGAGGCCGAGGCAGGAGGATCAGTTGAGCTCAGGAGTTTGAGACCAGCCTGAGAAAGAGTGAGACCCTGTCTCTAAAAAAAAAAAAAAAAAAAAAAAAAAAGGGACAGTTTTATTTCTTCCTTCTTAATATGTATGCCTTTATTTTTTTTCTTGCCTTATCACACTGGCTAGACTTCAGTATTATGTTGACTAAGAGTGGTGAGAGGAGACATTCTTGCCTTGTTGCTGACAGTGGAGTGTTGAAGTGACCAATCACAATTGTGGATTTGTCTACTTCTCCTTTTAGTTCTATCAGTCTTTATTTCATGTACCTTGAAATTCTGTTGATTGGTGCCTGCACAGGATTACTATGCCTTCTCGATGGATTGACCCTTTTATCATTCCGTGATGTCCCTGTAGTAATGGTCTTTGCTCTAAAGTCTTCTTTGGTTGGGTGCCGTGACTCACTCCTATAATCCCAGCAATTTGGAAGGCTGAAGCAGGAAGATTGCTTGAGCCCAGGAGTTGAAGGCTGCAGTGAGCTATAATCACGCCACTGCACTCCAGCCTGGGTGACAGAGTGATACTCCATCTCTAACAACAACAAAAAGTCTACTTTATCCGATATTAGTATAGCCACCTCTGCTTTCTTTAGATTAATACTTGTGTATCTTTTTCTATCATTTTACTTTAATCTACCTGTATCATTATATTTGAAGTGAATTTCTCATAGATAACATATTGTTGGATAATGGTTTTATATATCCATTCCAATTTTTTTGGGTAAGTTATTTTTAACCATTTACATTTAAGGTAATTATTGATGTGTTAGGGATTAAATCTGCCATTTTATTGTTTGTTTCTCCTGTTCCTCATTCCTCTGTTTCTCTTTTCTTACCTTCCTGTGGGTTACTTGACATCTTTTAGGATTCCATCTTGATTTATTTATACTTTATATAGTTTTCTAAGTGGTTGCTCTAGGTATTACTATGTATATATACACACACATATATACACATATATAACTTATGACAGTCTACTGGTATTAACATTTTACCACCTCAAATTACTTCCATTTAGGTCCCCTTACCTGTCCCACTTTAAAAAATATATTTATTTATTTATTTACTTTAGAGACAAGGCCTCACTATGTTGCCCAGGCTGGACTTGAACTCCTGGGCTCAAGCGATCCTCCCACCTGAGCCTCCCAAGTAGCTGGGACTACAGGTGTGGACCACCACATCCAGCTATCCCACTTTTTATGTAGAATTGTCTTGAGTATTTTTTCCAAATACATTGAGCACCACATCAAATGGTGTTATAATTTTTGCTTCAAATATTATCATTCCATCAAATATGACTTAAGAAACTTATAAGAAAAATCATCTATTCTGTTTAGCCCTATTTTTACTCATTCTAATATCCTTCTTTTCTAAAGTTCTAAGCCTTCTTCTATTATCACTTCCTTTCTGTTTAGAGAATGTCCTGTAGCCACTTTTTAAGGTTTGCTAGCGACAAATGCTCTTCGTTTTTCTTCACCTGAGAATGTCTTTTTTTTCTTTTTTTTTTTTTTTGGGGGGGACAGAGTCTCTGTTGCCCTAGGTAGAATGCAGTGGTGTCATCGTAGCTCACTGCAACCTCAAACTCCTGGTCTCAAGTGATCCTCCCGCCTCGGCCTCCTGAGTAGCTGGTACTAAAGGCACATGCCACCACGCCTGGCTAATTTTTCTACTTTTAGTAGAGACGGGGTCTCACTCTTGCTCAGGCTGGTCTCGAACTCCTGGCCTCAAGTCATCCTCCCGCCTCGGCCTCCCAGAGTGCTAAGATTACAGGCGTGAGCCCAGCCCTGACAGTGTCTTTATTTCCCTTTCATTCCTGAAAGATATTTTTGCCAGATCTAGAATTCACAATTCATAATTCTTTTCTTTTAGTACTTGAAAATGTTGAGTCATTTCCTTCTAGTTGCCATGGTTTCGGAGGAGAAAGCCGTTGTCATTCAAATTGATGTTCCCCTTTAAGTAATATTTTGTTTCTCTCTGGATCCTTTCGAGATTTTTTTTTTTTTTTTTTTTTTTTTTTGGTCAGAGGTTTAATTGTTTGCCTTGGTATGAATTTCTTTGGATTTATCTTCTTTGAGATTTTCTCATCTTCTTGAATCTGTAGGTTGTCTTTCTTCCAATTTGGGAAGTTTTCAGCTATTATTTCTTCAAATACCTTTTCAGTACCATCTTCTTTCTCCTCTCCTCCTTGTACTCTGATGATATGATATTAACTTTTGTTATTTCCTACAGGCCCCTGAGACTCTGTTTGTTTATTTGTTCAATCTGTTTTCTCTGTCATTCATCCTGGGTAATTCTATTCACCTGTCCCCAAGTTCACTGACTCTGTACTCGGTCATCTCTAGTATCAAGCCCATCTAATGATGTTTTCATTCTTGTCACTGTATTCTTCAGTTCTATTTTTCCCATCTGATTCTTTTTAATAATTTCTTTTCTAAGATTTCTTTGTTGAGACTTTCTAGTTTTTCATTTGTTTCAAGAAAATTTGTCATGGCTTTTGGGGCATCTTTAAAATCTTTGTCCGATAATCCCAACGTCTAATTCATCCTGGTGTTGGCATCAGTTTGGTTGTCTTTTCTCGTTCAAATGGCGATTTTCCTGATCCTTGTTATGGTGAGTGATGATTTTCAATTGTTTCCTGGATATTTGGGATATTACATCATGAGACTCTGCATCTTGGTTTTTCTTTTCTTTCTGAGCAGGTAGTCTCCTTGTTCAGATGTAGTGTGAGGGCTGGGTGGGCATGTAGGTTCAGCTTCCCCTTTGGCTCTGCTGCCACCTTCCTAGCAAAAGCGGGGTACAAACTTAAATTGCCATGTTCCTTCATATTGGGGGGGTGTTCAGTTCCTGACTGGGCTCTGCTGCTACCAGGGAGTAGGGAAATGGAGAGCTGACTCACACCACCTGGTTGCTGCAGGGTGAGGGCAGGAGCTTAGGTCCACACTGGGTCTCACTGACACCAGGGGTTGGGAGAGTGAGACAGGAGTGCAGACCAGCCCTGTACAAAGTTAGAGGACAGTCCAAAAGACCAGTCTCACTTCTGACACTAGCTGCAAGTTTAAGGGTCCCCAAAACTACCCTCAGGTTTGATGATTTGCTAGAAGGACTCACAGAACTCACTGAAAGCTTTTATACTCACAGTTACAGATCATTACAGGTGAAAGAATACAAGTCAAAATCAGCCAAGGGAAGAGGCATATGGGGAGAGTCCAGGTAAGTTCCAAACACAGAGCTTACAATTGTCCTGTACCAGTGGAGTCATGGACAGCTTTAATTTCCTGGCAGTGATGTGTGACAAAATGCATGGAGTATTGCCAACTAGGGAAGCTCACCCAAGCCTTGGTGTCACCACTACACTCTCTGCTATTTCTTTGGCAGGGAAATCAGAGCACCACATCCTTCCACTTGGTGGGGGATGGAAGTTCAGCTCTTGATTCATTCCCACCTACACTACCCCAGCAGGGGGATCAGACTGCTACCACCTGATTCTGCCATGCAGGAGTTGGAAGATCAGCTTTAATTTCCTGTCAGTGATGTATGAATATACGCATGAAGTATTGCCAACCAGAGAAGCTCACCTAAGCCTCAGTGTCCAGAGTTTTTATTGGGGCTCAGTCATGTAGACCTGGTTGGCTGTCCTCATAGCTGACCCCAGTCTCCAGTTCCTCTGAAGACTGACCCAAAGCCCCCACCCTAAATCACATAGTTTGACTTTCTGATGTGGCCCAAAGTGCCCAAGTGAACAAAGACACTTTTTTCAAGCAGGACATTCCAAGGGCGAAGAGATGGCCTCCCAAGAGTTGAGGGCAAAGGCCAGTCCGCTCTTTGGGCAAGGTTAAACTCCTTACAACATACCCTGGTTCACAGCATCTCATTCACTCTTACTGCTGCCAGGTGGGTGTGGGGGTTTTGCTTCCCAGTGGGCCCTGTCGACACCAGTGTGGGTGGAAAATGGAGGACTGACTGGCCATGACTTGTGCTGCTTGTTCAGTCTTGGTGATGCTGGTTGGGATGGAGGCTCAGCTTCTGGCTGGGCTTTGCCAGCACCAGGGGTGGGAAGGAAGGGTAAGGGGTGGTGGTTAGTAGCACTGGCTCATTAAGTCTGCTGGAAGGGAGGAGACAGAAGGAAAGGGGAGGGAGGTTCAGCATGAGACCCTGCTAACACTACTCTGCCAGGGAAATCAGAGCACCACCTCCTTCCCCTGGGTGGGGGATGGAGGATCCCCACTCATTCTACCTACACTACCCCAGCAGGGTAATCAGGGCGTCCCCACCTGCTTCTGTCATGTGTAAGGTGGAAGATCAGATCCCCAGTTGGCCCCTCTGAAACAACAAGGAAGGGATTGTAGTTTTTCCATTGGTGTTTGGCTGGTAGGGCAGGTATTGTCAAAAAAGACATATCTGTCCTTAGGTTACCCTTTTCCTCATCCTTTGGTTCGGGGGAAACAGGGTTTTCTTAGAGCTTTTTTGTCTGTGCCAGCTGGCGGTTCCAAGTCAGAGGCTTCTCCTGTACTCTGTCTGGGACACTGGGACACATGAAAGTCAGTAGAGAAACCCAGGGAACTCACCCCGTGAGTGCCTCAAGCCCTGAGATCCAGAGGTTGTCTGCCTTCTTCTTTTCACCTTTCAGAGTCTTCCTGAGCTTGCTTGTTGTGTTATGTCAGAGAATTTTTTAGTTGTGAGAGAGAGGACCTGGGCAGAATGGGACTACTCCATCTTGGCCAGGACCAGAAGTCCTGTGGCATGTCTTTTAATTTTGCTTATGGTGTATTTTGTATTTTGTTTTTAATTTTAATGAGTCAAATGGAGGCCAGGTGCAGTGGCTCATGCCTGTAATCCTAGCACTCTGGGAGGCTGAGGCAGGAGGATCGCTTGAGGCCAGGAGTTCGAGACCAGCCTGGGCAACATAGCGAGACCCCATATCTACTAAAAATAGAAAAATTAGGCAGGCGTGGTGGCATGTGCCACCAGCTACTCGGGAAGCTGAGGCGGGAGAATCGCCTGAGCCCAGGAGTTTGAGGTTGCAGTGAGCTATGATGACGCCACTGCACTCTAGCCAGTCTGACTCTGTCTCAAAAACAAGAAAAAAAAACAGTCAAATATGCTGATCTTTTCCTTTAAGATTTTAGGTTTCTGTCTGTTTAAGAAATCCCTCTCTATGGCTCTACACCTTCTCAAAAAAAAAAAAGGGAAGAAAGAAATCCTTCTGTACATTCAGATCATCAAGATAGTTCATATTTTTTCTCTAGTTTTAAAGTGCTTTTTATTTCATACTTAGGTCTTTAGTCTAACTGGAATTTATTTTTATGTGTGATAGTGATTTTCAAAGTGTCATCCAAAGACCCTGGGTGCCTGAAACCCTTTCAGGAAGACCATGAGGTCAAACTATTTTCATAATGATGCTAAGATGTTCTTTTTCTTTTTTATTGTGTCGATATTTCCAATGATGGTGCAAAAGCGGTGGTGGTTAACAATGCGGGTACCTTAGCACAAACCAAGGCATGGCACCCAACTCTAGTAGTAATCATACTCTTTATTGCCATGTGCTCACAGTTGAACAAATGCACACCAGTTTCACTTAAGAATGTTGTAGATGAAGCTATGAGAATTATCATTATTTTATTGACTCCTGATCCTGAGTACATGTCATTGAACTATTCTGGATGATGGATGGGAAGTACACATAAAGCACTTCTGCTGAAGTCTCGGGGGAAAAGCATTTGTGTAACTGGCTGCCTCCTTTTTTTTTTTTTTTTTTTTTTGCATAGAACACAATTGAAAGAAAGACTAAGAAACTATGGGTTTTTCAGCCTTGGGTACTTGTCGGACAGTTTCTCAAAAATAAATGAAGTGAGCCTGTCACTTCAAGGAAAACAACTGATGGTATTTGTTGCCAGTGATAAAACTTGAGCTTTCAATAGACAATTAGAATTTTGGACAACTGCATCTGTTACCATGAGCTTGACAGTTTCCCAATACAAGAATTTTCCGATGAGATTGATGGCAATGTTAATGAATGTGATTTTTCTGATGAAATGTGTCAACATCTGGAAGATCAGCATAACTCAGCGAACCAATGTTTTCTAAATAACTAATACATGATATTGCAAAATCGTGCTTGGGCAAAAGATCTTTCAAAGAGTAAAAGTAAGATAGACTGATGGATTTTCATGTAACAGATTATGAAAAGTTCATTGATATATTATTTCAGATTCCACATTGCAACTAAACTTTAAGAAACTACTACTTCTAGAGTTCAGGTGTCATAGAAAATAAGAATATTCAAATAATCTGGAAAGGCCATCAAAATACTTCTGCCTTTGCTAACCACACATTTCTGAGAGGCTGAAGTTTCTTTATATACTCCAACCAAAACAATGTATCATAATAGACTGAACGTAGAAGCAGATAGGAGAATCCAGCCAGACATTGAAAAGATTTGCAAAAATGTAAAACATGATTTTTTTTATTTTGGAAAAAAGAGTGTTTTTAAAATTAAAAATTATGTTATCTATGTTACCATGTGATGAATTTATAGCAATTATAAAAAACGAATTAGTAAATATTTCTAAAATTTCTCAGTTTCAATTTATCATGTAGTTAATACCGATAGATACATTTTTTAAAAAGCTCTTTGGATCCTCCATAATTTTTTTTCAAACATTCAAGAACTGCACGTGGATCTGCGCCTAGACTCTCATTTTCTGTTATATATTTTTATTTGTCCGTCCATATGCCAGTTCCACACTCTCTTAATTGCTGTTACTTGATATGCTCTTGATATCATGATATCTGGGAGAATTAGCATTTTGTGATACGTCTTCCCGTTCATGACTATTTATTTAGATCTCCTTTTTCTGTTCTTCAATCAACTTTTATTATTTTCTCCAGGGTTTCATATACTTTGTTAAATTCATTCCTAAGAACTTTTTATTTGCTATTGTAATGTTTATTAATTGAACACTTAAATTCATTGTTACTGCCATACAGGAATCTACTGATTTTTTTTCAGTGTTAATCATAGAACCAGCAACTTTCCTGAACTCTGTTTATTAATTCTAATAGTTTATAGATGCTCTTGAATTTTCTATGTGGATAGTCACATAATCTACAAATTAACACTGTTTGGTTTCTTTCTATTTCTTACGCTCCTTCTTTCCCCTCATCCTATTGCACTGGCTCAGCCCACAAGTGTAATGTTAATAGTGGTGGTTTTACATGTCATCAAATGCTATGACCTGCTGAGCCAGAATTTCTGATGATGGAGAAAGCCATCTTGTAGAGGGTTAAGGTTGTCTAGCATAGTGGATAAGGTAGTCTAGTACGGTAGTTACGAGCATGGCCTTTGGAGCGAATCAGAAGATCTGAGTTCCTGTGGCAGTTCTGTCTTTATCTAACTCTGTGACCTTGCTAACTTCCCACGGTCTTAGTTACATTTGTAAAATCAGGACTAGGCAGTAACTTACCATGTTGTTGTGAGAATTATATGAAATAAACATTAGCTTTTTATTTGAGATCCTCTGCCATAGAGACAGCCTTTGGACCATCACCTGCTTCTCACCTGGGTAGTGGTGGATTTTATCCAGACAACCCAGCACACTTCACCTGCATTCCCCTTCAGGTCAGCCACGCAGTTATGTATTCCATCTTGTGCTGGAGTTCAAGGCAGTGAGTGTGTCTACTTTTTAAATATCAATCCCTCTGTAGAGGCCCCTTGAAAGGAAGAAAAATATTGGGATAAAGCAAACTTAAATACAGTCACGCACAGCATACTGAGGTTTCGGTTAATGATGAGCTGCATATATTGACAGTAGTCTCATAAGATTATAATGAAGATGAAAAATTCCTTTTTAAGGAATTCCTTTTTTAAGCACACCTCTAGATCACTTGAATTTTCTGTAATGAGAGTTAATTCACGTATTGCTTGTGTAATTCTAAAACATCATCAGGACCCTGAACCAGACCTTCTGTACAAGATGTTTCCTTGCAGGATAGAGTCCATCCTGTTGATATTGGCAAGGCACCTGCTGCTCCAAGCCTGCCCCAAGTTCTTACCTTGAGTAAGAACCAGCCTTGAGAGAAGGGGAAGAGAAAGCCAGGCCCTAATCATGGGGACCCACAGGAGTATAGATGCTCAGGCAACATCTTCTCTGTCTCTCAGGGAAAAAGACAGCTCAGTGTAGGGACTGAATTGTGTGCCATGGTGTCAGTGCCCCAAACAGGAGCCCGTGAGCTGAGTAGAGACGCTTTCCCTGCTGCCTGGGGCTGGGAGTTGGGGAGAGAGAAACATGCTGGTGGCCACCAGAACCATCCAGTGTGTGGCTTTGAACCCTCTATTGATTTGTTGGCGGCCTCTGGAGGAAGTGCCTGGCGGGGAGGGCTGAGCCTGCTGGGTTAAAGGAAGCAGCTGGTTACTTTCCACGCAGAGCAGCTCAGAGCTGAGTCACGCCACGAGGCAAGGGCACCTGTGGAAGCAGCCATGACTCACTGCTACTTGCAGCTTCACATCTGGAGGAGGAAACCACTGACAAGGAAGCAAAGCGAGGTGACTTCCGGGGGCTGCCATGTGGGATTCGTCCATGTTTAGAAAGCAACAGCAAAAAAGATTGTATAGGATTTATTGCCTAGCATTTATTGCCTGCGTTCCTAGTTACAAAATCAATACATGTGCGTAATAATCATTGTGGTTATGATGATTGTATTGAGCATTTGTCCTACGTCAGGTGCCAGTGCGTCAAGCTATACATGTATTATCTCACTTTGTCTTTATGACTATTCGATGAGGGAGGGCCTGTTTATTATATCCATTTTACAGACATGGAAACTGAGGCTACATATACACATGCACACACACACACACATATATATAAAAAACACATAGAAAAAAATCACCCACAATTCTACCCTCCAAAGTTAACCAACATCCTGATGCTTGTTTTTCTAGTAATTTTTTCCTTTGTTTTTTTCCTGTATAGCTAATATCCAACTATTTACTTTCCCATATACTGCCTTTTTCACTTAGCACTAAATTGCAATCATATTCCCAAATCATCAAGTATTTTTCAATAACTTGATTTTAACCAGCCCCTGTGGCCAAACATTGGACATTTCCAGTATTTTCACTGTTATAAAGGGTGCTGTCGGGAGTATAGATTTTAGTGGGCTAAATTCTGATTATTCTTCTATGAAGAACGTGGAAGGATAAATTCTTCTGAAGGAGGGATCTGCATTTATATGCTCTTCCTCTCCTAGGAAGCACTTGGGCAGAGTGGTTGAGAGGTGGACAAACCTAGGTTTGATTCTCAGATCTCTGCTAATTTACTGGCTGTGTAAACTCAGACAAGTCATGTTCCCTTTCTGGGCCTTGATTCCTTGTCTATGAAACAGGACTAAAATAATATTTCCTACCTCAAATGGTTGCCCTGAGGATTAATGATGGAATTATTGCTTATAAAGGGCTTAGCATTTGGTTATAAGGCCTAGAAAGCTTCTCTTCCCCCTCCTTCTGCCTCTTGACCACCAAGTCAAGACCCAACCCATCCTTCAGGGTCTAGCTCCAGTGCCACCTCCTCCACATCAGGACTCAGTCTTCCCATCTTCTTCTCTTTATTCTGCATCTACCAGTGTTGTCTTTACTCTCAGACAGATGCTTTCCACGTAGTGACCCCAACAGCTCCACGGTTCCATTATCCGTCAGGTACAATCCAAACAGAGAGAGAGAGTTTCATTAGAAGTCCTGGAACTGAATCTTATGGCACCAACTTGGATAATTTGCCCAGATCTGGACCAATTACTGTGGTGGGGGAGAGGGGAAGAGGCGGTGGTGGAATATTCTGATTGGCCAGGTTCTGGGTCACATGACTATTCCCCCAAAGGACAATCAGGAAATGAGCGCTGACTGGGGCAGAAGAACAGATGTCATTCAAAGGTCTGGGCTTGGGGAGCTGGACTCAGAGGCCAGAGGCCTGATCTTGACTTTGTCATCGCTTAGCAAATCTCCTGGCCCGTCAGGTCCTCACACTTCCCATTTGTAAATAGGCTTCCTGCCACCCATTCAAATCCCAATTATTACCTGCCCCAGGAAGCCAATGCTTTCTTTTTCCATCCCACTTGTTTAATTTCTTCAGAGAAGTGTTTGGATTGTCTCGGAACCATTTCCACCTTGAGAAATGGGCTTAGGAAATCATGCAACAGCATTTTATATCCATTCTGATCATTTCAGTAATTGGTTCTGAGACACTACTCATTTCCCCAAGCTCCATCCCAAGTATAAACTGCCATTTCCAGCTATTTCTTTGGAGGAAAATGAGGAAGAATATTTGTTTTCTTTCTAGGAAGAAAGAAAGGAAGAAAACGAATAAGAACAAGAAAACTAAAATTAATCCTAAAACCAATTTTTTGGTTCCCAGATTGTCCTATGCACCATTCTAGGCATAGTCACCTGGTCCCTCCACCTGCAAACCACTTATTCTTAGGAGCCGGTCTACTTAGTGCACAGCTAAGGAAATAATCCAAAATGCTTCAAATCCATTATTTGTGAGGCCCATGCTGATGATTCAAAGAATATTAAAACTGGAAGACTGTTTTGCTGTTAATGGGGCTACGTTTGAGGATTATTTTGGCTGTAGGTAACCAAGAACCATTCAATTCAGCCAAAAGTGGATATTGTTGAAGGATTCTGGAGTGTCTCACAGAACACAGGGGTTGGATTCCCCCGGAATTCAAGAAGGGACTAGAGCTTGCTGTGGAACAAGAAGATTCCTTCTATCACATCCACCTCTTGACTGTGTTTTTCTCTTCATGTCTTCTTTATTCTTCTCTGTCATGGAAGAGTGGCTTTCTCTGGTTTTTAGAAGTTGTGGCAAACAGCTACCAGGTTTATATATTAAGACAGCAGTTAAATTGAGGCTGGAATCTTCAACCCAATACCAAACTCTCAGGGAAGGAGCCTATTGGTCCATCTTGGATCAGATGTCCCACACCTGATCCAATCAAATATGGAGATGGGGTGGGAGTTATGTTGAACACGATCATGTTGATGTTTCATAGAAAAGATACTTTCCAGGAAAAAAAAGTATATGTTTCACTGTGCTACTAATTAAATTTCAAGCTATTGTGAAATCTTATTTTAAATAAACTTGAGATGGTCTACCATACAGCATGGCCAGATTACTAGGGTTTGAATGGCCCCAGTATTTGCTGGCTGTGTGACCTTAGGCAAATTACATAACCTGCCTCTGTGCCTTAGTTTTGTCATCTACAAAATGGTATAATAATAGAACCTACCTGGTAGAGTGGTTGGGGTCATTAAATGTGTTGACATAAGTAAAATGCTCAGAACTCTGCCTGGCATGTATAAAGGCTTAATAAGTAATAGCTATTATTATTATTATTACTGTAAAGTTCATTTCAATTATGGCTTAGGTTACTTTTCAGATTATACCAAATATAGAAGGTGCTTAAAAGGGAAGTTTTGTTATGATGGGAAAATAGGTCTAAATAACCATTACTAAAATTGAACACATCATTGCTGTTACCCTTGTGATTGTTCTTTCAATTCTGTATGATACTTATGGTTTATAACCTTAAAAACTTAAATAGGAGTTTCTTCTAAACAGCCTTATATAAAATAGTAGCAATTCTTGACATTTTACCTGGCAAGAAAAAGCAATTGTTTTATTAAGTTTGCCAGCATAATGTTAGAAATGCTGAGGGAGGAATGTACAAGTCCGAGATGAAGGAAAAGAAGATTTATTTTAACATCTGTGTATAGATGGGCTGAGGCCAAAAATGTTGTCATCCCCAAAAGGGTGGGCTTCTGGGGCTTTTATGGGCTGGTTTGGGTGGGCCCTCAAAGGGGGAGGGGTCTTAAAGGCAAAGTTCCCATGGCACTTCCCACTAGGTTCAGCCTAACACATAATATTGGAATTTAAAGCCTTTAATACCTTATTTATAAAAGGCGAGTTACAGAATGTCTCTTTCCCGGATGTCTTTAAACATAGAATCAAGTCACAGGACCCTTTAGGGCAGGGGTCTACAAACCTTTGCTTAAAGAGCTGATAGCAGGTATTTTTGTCTTTGAAGACCATATGGTCTCTATCTCAACTACTCAGCCCTGCTGTAGCTCAAAAGCAGTCATTGACAATACATAAACAAATGGGCATGGCTGTGTTCCAATAAAGCTTTCTTTATAGACACTGAAATTTGAATTGTATGTAATTTTTAACATCATGATCTATTATTTTTCTTTTGATTTTTGTTCCCTCAACCATTTAAAAATGTGAAAGCCATTCTTGGCTCACAGGCTGTACAAAAAGAGGTGGTGGGCTGGATGTGTGGCCTTGGGACCAGTTTCTGGACCCCGCTTTAGGACAGAGTCAGTTGGCATTCTGACTGCACGCAGAGCAGAAATAAGGTGACTGCCCACAACTCTTTGGGTTCTCTGACTCCAGAGTTGTGTTTCCCCTGTTACCTCTCCTCCCGTATTTCTCTTGGAAGATATATATTATTTGTGTGACTCTCTTGGTTTTATGCAACAGAAAAACTCAACCTACACTGTTTATGCGAAAAAGGAATGCACTGGTTTATATTCTCTAGGCGCGGTTGATTCAGGGGCCCAAAGTTTATCACTTGTTTTCTCTCCGTCTGTTGGCTCTTCTCCCCTCCATGAGGGCTTTGTTCTTAGGATTCATGTGATGCCAGGGCTTCTTTTCCCCCATGAATTCACACAAAAGTTCTGGGCCTGACTATCTGTGGTGTGTATCCAACCCCAGGTCCATCTGAACCAGCCCTGGGGGCCGGGGAAACCGAACACAGTGAGAGGCTTAGGCCCCACCTGGGTGGGGTCAGCCCCACTAAATACCCAAGACCTGGGAATGATGTGTGTGTTGGTTCCCCAAAGGAAACAGGGGTCCTGTCACCAAAGAAAGGTGAATGGATGCTGGAAGACAAATCAACAAATGTCCTTGGCACATGGGGACATCACAGTGTGACATTTAGAATCTAAATGCCCCGAACAAAATGTATCGGGGAGCTGGCAGGAACAGGAAATTGCTGTTTATATCCCCTCTTCTTGGAGGAATTGCTTGTTTTGCCTTTGGCAAAATCACCTTTTGCAGGTTCCAGCTTCTCTTACAGCAGATCTTCTGCCTTGGCAAACCGAAGCGCTATGAAAAGGTTTATTTTCCATCTTCCGCGTACGCTCACAGCACTCGCTTGATTGAAATTTTGTTTTTGGGGAAGCAATGACTTGAATACCTAACAGCCTGGGTCAGCTCTCAGTAAAGGCAGACAGAGCTGAACTTTCTAGCTGGGCTCAAAATAGCTGTTTTCTGACGTGAGCTCTCCATGATTCATATCGGAGTTTTCAAGGCTTGGGGGTATTGTTGACATTTACTCTGCTCCTCCCACACCACAGAGTCTAACTTTTTCTACCTTCCCCCAAACGTAACTTGGCACCTGCAGTTCATCCCGTGGCACACTTCATCCCTACCCTGTTACTCTAAGTGTCCCATTCCAGATCCAACATCTTTTTCCCCCCATCATCTGCCAAACCAAGACTTCCACCCTCGGTTACCAGTGCCAACTTCAAGAGGTGACGAGCAGGGAAGTCTCGGGACACACACCAGGCCTCACTCAGGCCTGGACTGGTGTTTCAGACCCCACTTTCTAAAGGAGGCATCATCCTGGGTGCGTGCGCCTGGAGATACTCTGGCTCCGTGGGACTCATCCGCCACATGCCCGGCCAGTCAGCTCTGTCTGTGGGAACAGGTCCTGTCCCACCCTCTGCAAAGAACCATGAAGCTGCGAAGCTATGAAGTTGTCCATGGCTAAGTCAGAAGCAGCAGAGGGCATCTGTGTAACTGCAGGAGCGCGTTTATTTATCGCACTCACTGCACCCTCGCTGTGTCCCTGCACCAAGTGCTTTGCACGTGTTCAGTCCTTCAACAGCTGCGAGGCCATAGCAGGAGGCTGGTCTTTTGATTTCTGTGCTTGCTCCCTGAGCACAGCACCCTCTCGTGGGAGACACGGCGACTCTTAAAAACACAATCAGGTCAAATCTCTCCCGAGATCAAAATCCTTCTGTAGGTTGATCACTGGGACTAAAATCCGAACTTTTGAGTGGGGCCCACAGGCCTTGCAACATCTGGCCCCTTCCTACCTGTCTCCTGACGCTCCTCCTCTTCCTCATTTTGCTCCGCCCACATCAGCCTTCTCTCTGTTCTTGAACGTGAAGCTTGTTCACCTCTCCTGTTCTTTCCTTCCGTCCTCCCGGGCCAGCTCCTGCTGGGTATTCAGTGTCAGCGCAGATGCCACTTTCTCAGAGAGGTCTTCTGTGACCCCGTTATCTGAAGGAGTCCCCCCCATCCATCACTTTCTAGCCCATAACCACATTTTACTCTCTTCACAGCCCTGTCAGCTTAAATGATGTTGTTTGTTTATCTTTATGCTTGCGGTCTGTCTTCCCTACAAGGATGGATGTTTCATTTCTGTACACCTCGCTCCACAACATTGCCTGGTGTTTGGTGGCTGTGTTGAATCCACAGAGAGCCCTCAGATGACATCGGAGGCCATGCCGTTTGCCCCAGGCCCCACAGAGGAAGGACCCCCCAACGGGGACAGAGCCCTGCATGTTTAAAAGCACACTGGAGAGAAGGGAAATATGTGCCTCTGAAAAGTATCCCAACTGACTGAAACTTTGCCTAGCTTTTGTGCCCGGTTTTTGGATTTTGTTTTTCTTTGTTTATTTGTTTTTGGTGTCTTTGGCTTTTGAAGCTAGGTTGACCCTTGGACATGAACCTTCGGGTTTTGCGTCTCCCGCTGCATTGCCGGGCAGTTGGCTTTTGCACACCACCGGCCTAGCTGGGGCACATAAGAAATTCTGGATTTTTGCTCCACTGGCATGTGATCCTCTTCATCTTTCAATGTGGAAATACTTTTTTTCTAATTTTAAAAATAATACCATACTCTGCTTTCAAGGAAGTACACATAACTCCCCACCCCCCACGTGTGGGCTGTGCACAGTGATTTCCTTCCAAACAGGAGGGGAATGGAGAAACTTTAGAGTGGAGAAACCTGGCAGATACCACCCCAGCCAGGTAATTGAGGTTGGCATCCACAGTGCCAGGTCAGCCTGAGGGCACGTGCCCTTCAAATAAGGTGATGAGAGTGGTGATTCACCCCTGTGGTCTTCCTCCCCAAACCCATAGCCCCAGCCTCATCATCAGAAAAATGTCAGAAAAATTCCATTTGAGGGGCATTCTGCAAAATACCTGACCAGTACTCAAAACTATCAAGGTCATCATCAAAAACAAGGAAAGTCTGAGAAACTGTCACAGTCTGGAGGACCTTAAGGAGACGTGAGGACTCAATGTCATGTCAGGGTCCTAGATGGGATCCTGGAATGGAAAAAGGACATTAGGGATTACACACCTGTAATCCCAGCACACTGGGAGGCCAAGGCAGGAGGATCACTTAAGGTCAGGAGTTTGAGACCAGTCTGAGCAAGATCGAGACCCTGTCTCTACAAAAAATAGAAAAATTAGCTGGGTGTGGTGGCAGGTGTCTGTAGTCCTAGCTACTTGGGAGGCTGAGGCAGGAGGATCACTTGAGCCCAGGAGTTTGAGGTTGCAGTGAGCTAGGATGATGCCACTGCAGTCTAGCTGGGCGACAGAGTGAGACTCTGTCTCAAAAAAAAAAAAGATGTTAGGTAAAAACCAAGGAAATCTGAACAAATTAGGGATTTTAGTTCATTAAAGAAATCCTTAAGTATGTCCAGTACTGATGCTTTTGCCTTTGTGGTTGAGCTCAAGGTTAGGGCCTTGTCTTACTTCTCGTTCGGACTTTCCATCCAGGGTCTATTTCCATGTTTGCTTCTTTCCCTCTTCCGCCACAATCCAACTCTCTGTTTTCCTGTTGAACTTGGCCCCCCAATGCCTGCACACAGCCTGTGCATGGGCTTCCCTGGCTGGTTTTCCCTGAGCCCCACCTGGACCACCCCCCATTCAGATGATGACAAATTCCACCCTATTCCCTGGTCTTGAACTTCGTGAACGAAAATAATGTTCCCCATGCAGTTTCTCTCTCCTGTCAAGTTTTCAGCCTGTGAAGAATTTAATGAGCCACATGATTCCTAGGCTAAGCAATTTTTAAAAACTGAAATATTACTTTAGACAGTCCCAATTTATTTTCCTGCAGATTCCAATTGTTTTAACCCTGCCAAGCATGGTTTTAAGCAGCACCATCTGGTTCTGTAACCATCCTTGCATGACCTGGGCCCTCTGCTTGCTTCCGAATTGGTTTGTAAATTGGAAGCATTAGGGAGTCTTAGTAAAGATGCATGAATCATGGCTCAGGATAAATTTATAATTGTCTGTATTCATGAAGTCATTCTGAGATTTTCAGGTCTGGAGGATATTTCCAAAAAAATGAACCTTGAATAATAGGATGAACCTGCAGAAGTACTGAAAAACTTTAGTTGTTTATGTAGTTTTAATTGGATAATTATGTTATTATTATTACAGGGATATCAATTTCAACAGTTTTAATTCGACAGCCCAAATGGTTCCCTTTGAATTAGGAAGAATTCTTTATTCTCTCATATGGTCCCAAAGGCCTTAGAAACCAATCTGAGCCCTTCAGCTTGGCGTTGGGAGAAAAATGACAGAGTGGTTTGGTGACTCATTGAAGGTCACTTAGAAATGTTAGGGAGAGGATGCTGAGTAATGTAAAATGACATTACAGATTATTAAATAATGTGCCAGAACTTGTGTCCTCTTCAAAGTCTCACCCTGGAGGTTAACACACGCGTAATTCAAATGAATACCTTTCTGGAAATCCCACCTGGGAACTGCAATCCCAGTCTGGCAAACTCTTATGAACATCTTTAATGGTGATAAAGAGAGGGAGTTTGGTTTTTAGAACTACCAAAAGTCATTCTGAGCCAAGTTGTGCAAATAGAGTGGTAGACCAAGTCATATGAATATAAAGACGTGAATATAAATGTAGCAAACTGCTCTTCTTGAATGGTTCATAAACCAATTTGAAAGAAATTATCACAGAAGAGTTTGTTTATTAATACCTGTCCTTATTCCAGAAAGGATTTGATAGTCTTATAGGAGACTAATAAATGTCTTAAAAGGCTTGAGGAATGTTGATACTATTAGATGCATAGAGCATTCTAAGGTGATTCCTTGAAGGATAATATTCTAGTGTACTTGTTAGAAAATGATTATCACCTTAATGTCACTCTTCTCCTCTCCCTTCTCCACGCCCAATGTTGGTTTTGGGGACAATGCAGGTGGGACATGTGGCTTGGGTGCTTCTTATCTTCCAGGAAGGCACAGAATGGGGTGACGTATGAAAGGGGCATTCTCAATGAAGGGAGTTCTAGGGAGGAGGTGAAGTTGGGGCAGGGGACCCCCAGGGGCTGATCTCTGTCCTTCTCCACCCCTAGCTCCAACTGTAGTGGAGTTCTGAGTTTGGCTGCTGGCTTTTTTGATGGTGGTGATGGTGGTGATGATGATGGCAGTGATGTTGGTGATGATGGTGGTGGTGGTGATGATGGTGGTGGTGATGGTGGTGATGGTGGTGATGGTGATGGTGGTGGGGTGGTGGTGGTGGTGATGGTGGTGATGGTGGTGGTGATGATTGTGGTGGTGATGGTGGTGGTGGTGATGATTGTGGTGGTGGCGATGGTGGTGATGGTGGTGATGGTGATGATTGTGGTGGTGATGGTGGTGGTGATGTTGGTGACGGTGATGATGACAGTGATGGTGGTGATGGTGATGGTGGTGGTGGTGGTGATGATGCTGGTGATGGTGATGGTGATGGTGATGATGGTGATAGTGATTGTGATAACTGGCACTCCCCAAGTCCTCACTCTGTCCTTAGGATGTAGAAGGCATCACGTTAAGAGTCTTACATACAATCTCTTATTCCACGTTCACTGCAACCAAGAGTACCCTCAATTATTATCCCCACTTAACAGATAATGAACACTGAGGGTGGGGAAACTTGCGTAACCCACTTACCTGCCACACAACTAGTTATTATGGAATGAACAAGTATTGCAAGCTAAGGGTTATTAGACCCACTTTACAACTGAAACTTGTCAAAGTGAAAACTCAGAGAATTTAAATAACTTGTCCATGGGCACAGAGCCAGTAAGGGGCAGAGCCAACCTTCAGACAAGTCACACACTGTCAGCTAAGTGGTGCTGTGCCATGGCTGCTGGCTCTGAGCTGGGTGGGGTGGACGTTGCCCAGTGAGCACGAAGGCAGTCCCACTGCTTGGTTGTCCCACCTCCTTCACTGAATTTAGGTCCCTCTCCACAAACCACAGTTTCTACCCTTGAGGATGACAATGACCCTATGCTGGGTGCCTGTACTGTAGGATTATGTGGACTCCTCTATTATTAGACTGTGATACTGAGTAACGACCCCTCAAAGATGTGCATGCCTGAATCCCTAGAACCTGGGAATATGTTATCTTATATGCTGCCTTAGCTTGGGCTACAACAACAAAATACCATAGATCAAATGGCATAAACAACAGTCATTTCTTTCTCACAGTTCTGGAGGCTGGGCTGTTGGTGAGGGCCCTCTTCCTGGCTTGCAAACGACCATCTTATTGCTGTGTCCTCACACGGCAGAGAGAAAGAACTCTGGTCTCTTCCTCTTCTTATAAAGACACTAATCCCAGCTTGAGGGCTCTACTCTTAAAATCTCATCTAAACCTAATGACCTCCGAAAGGCTTCAACTTTAAATGCTATCACATTGGGGTTTAGGGCTTCCACATATAAATTTTGGCAGGATGCAAACATTCGGTTCATAAGATACGGCAAACAGGGTATCAGTCTGCAGATGGTAGTAAGGGTACAGAACTTGAGAGGGGGAGATTATACTGAATTACCCAGGGGGGCCCAATCTAATCCCATCAGTCCTTAAACTCAGAGAACCTTTCCAGGCTGCATCAGAGAGAAAGATGTGTCAGAGAGATGCTCCATCAGAAGGACTTCACCCGCCACTGCTGGCTTTGAAAATGGAGAAAGGGGCTGGGAGCCAAGGAATGTAGGCGGCCTCTAGAAGCTGGAAAAGGCAAGGAAACTGACTCTTCCCGAGAGCCCCCAGAAAGGAACACAACTCTGCTGACACCTTCATTTTTGCCCAGTGAGACTCACATCGGACCTCTGGCCTCCAGAACTATGATAAATTTGTGTTGTTTTAAGCCACTAAGTTTGTGTTGGTTTGGTGTGGCAGCAACGGACAACCGATACACAGATTGACTTACTTTCTCATTTTCGTTACTCTTGCCTTGTATGGACAGTGGCCACTATGTGTTTTAGCTGGGGAGGCAGTTCGAACGTGAAGCATCAATGTGAACGGTGATTATCTGCAGAGAGGAAAGCCCCGGGGTGGCTGGACGATCTGTCTGCCTCATTATTCGCTACAGTTCTCGGCTGGCGTTTGAGCAGAGTGGTTATTACTGCAGTGTTCACTCTCCAGTCCTCGGCTTCCTGTTCTTCCCTCTCTTCGGGAGAATTCGATGCATCTCCCTCCAAATCAATGCTTCTCCAACTTCCATGTGAATAACAATAGCTGACATTTATCGTGCACACTGTGCCAAGTGCTCTACCTGGGTCTTCTCACTTCATCTCTGTACCAACCCTTGGAGGTAGATGCCATCATTGCCCTCCCTGTTTTAGGATTCAGAGGCACAGAGAGTGTAATGAAGAATCACCTTCATCATGGGAAGCTTGCTTGGGCCCCTCCAGGGGGATGCGGATTTAGTAGGTCCAGGAGCAGCCCAGGGAGATGGGTTTTGGACCACACCCCGGTGGGGACCACACCCGTGTCCCAGGGGCACAGTGAAAAGCTCTGGCCTAAACCGGTGGGAGGATGCTACTGGCATATAGTGGGTAGAGGCCAGGAATGCTGCTAAATATCCTGCAATACTCAGCACAGCCCCCACAGCAGAGAATGATCCAGCCCCAAGAGTCAATGTCAATAGGGCCGAGTTTGAGAAATGCTTATAGGCTGCTGCGCAGAGGTGAGATAAAGCTTTTGCTTTAGCTTTGGTTCCTGTGGTTTCAGAATAAGCCTTCAGATGTCCTCTCATCATACTCCACGGTGAACCTGGGCTTTGTCTCTCTTATGAAAGGAGCCATTGTCTCAAGCCCTAGGCACTGCCAGGATCTGTCCCCAGATTGGCTGTCTCTGTCTCTCTTCTACTGCTTTTCACCTCTCAACCCACATCCTAATTTCCTGTTTCACTGAAAAAGTCAAAGGTGTCAAATGCCCTCCTCTGCCCCCTTCTTCATGTATTTGCACCTGTACCCCTTAGGTCTGGGACACCTGGGACGTCACACGGGCAGAGCCTGTTTCCACAGGGAAATTCCCACGATCCACTGACTCTGGTTCCCTTTAGCTCATGAGGATGGACCATGGCTTCCCTGGTGCCCCCCTGAGCTGGGCTCTCTGCCTCCCTCTCCTGTCCCTCATATTTTTGACTCTCCTGCCCTCTCCCAGCATCCCAGCTCCTTCCTGGAGGGATGGTTTTATTTTTGAGGCCCTGGACGTTTATTCCTGATCATCACTAGGGTTGTTCAGAGTGGAGCATCTCAGAGACAAACTCTCCTCTTGCCAGCGCTGACCGCCTCTTGCAGGAAGGTGGGTAGGCATTATTATTAATAAGCTCCGTCCCTTCCTTCAGCCTCCCCAGAGGCCTTCCAGCTCCAGAAGTGGGGGTGGAGGGTGAGGGTAAGTGAAAATCCCACCCTCCCCTTACCCCTGCCCGCCATGCCCAGGTCTCTGGTGCCCTGTGTTCAGACCCTGCTGCAGAGGCCCCTTCACAGAGACACCCTCGTTCTCACGCTCCAGCAGACCTCACTCCCTGGGACAGCTGACGTCGGGCATTCACTCTGCTGGGGCTTCTGGGCCATGGCCAAGCCGGTCCTATTAGGATCTGGGGGAGCCCACCTGTGGGGCCCACCCCTCCCATGCCTTCTAGGGCTTTGCTCACAGGCCCTGCTGAAGCAGAGGGTCCCAGTTGGCCTTGTGCCTCTGCCCTGGTTGAACCTGCGGAGCCCCTGACCCAGGCCACCCATAGGCTGCCAGGGGCCTCAGTGGGACAAGAAGGCCCCACCAGAAGTCCTTTTGTGAGAGCGGTTAGTAGGAGACAAAGAAGGGTCCCAAAATAGGGGCAGAAACTCTGAGGAAGGGGAAGGTACGAGGGAGGGGACAGCAGAGTCCCCGCATGGCAGGGCCTCAGCCAACGTCAGCTGCTGAGGGGAGTGAGACCATCTCAAGGAGCTGCTGAACCCACAAGGACATGTGACTCGGGAGCACTTGAAACGTGGCCAAACTGAGATATACTCTAAGTGTAAAATGCACACTGGATTTGAGACTTCCATACCAAAAAAAAAATATATATATATGTATAAAACATCTCATTAATAATTTTAAAATATGGATTACATTTTGAAATGATCATCTTTTGGATCTATTGGGTTAAATAAAATACATTACTGAAGCTAATTTCTCCCATTTCTTTTTACTTTTACAATGTGGTTCCCAGATCATTGCAAATGACACGTGTGGCTAGTGTTCTGTTTTGGGGATGGCGCTGGTCTACACGTTCTTCTCCTTTCTCTTTTTTTTGAGTCAGAGTCTCACTCTGTCTCCTGGGCTGGAGGACAGTGGCGTCATCACAGCTCACTGCAGCCTCTAACTCCAGGGCTGGAGCGATCCTCCCACCTCAGCCTCCCAGAGTGCTGGGATGACAGGCCTGAGCCACCGCACCCGGCCCCACATTCTCTCTTTTCTTACCCCCAATGTACAGATAAGGAGACTGAGGCTTAGAGAGGTTAAGACACTTGCCCCGGTGCAGCAGTCAGAAAGACGCAGAGCCGGGGTGTAAACCAAGTCTGCTTGACTCCAGCACCTGTTTCTTGCTCCCACCACCAATGTTGCTTTGTCCCTAATTACTTTTGTGTCCTTTGACAACTCAGATGTGGCTGAGAAGGCAGAAACTTGGAGAAGCTAAAAAATGTTGTCAAGGTGGCATTAGGGAATAACAACCATAGCCAGGATTTGGAGGCCAGTTTTCTCAGCTGCAAAACCTTCCTTGCAGGGGGACTGTGAGTAGACAGTAGGCACGAAGTGTGGGACACAGTGTACAGAAGGCACGACTGCTCTCAGGGCCCGCTGGCGTCCTCCTTCCCGAGCCAGGCGGAGGTGGGGGGAGGGGCAGAGTTAAAAGCAGTTCCTTCATCTCCTTGAGAAATGTGACTCATTAAAAGCAACCGGATGCTCCCGTTACATTCACATTATATAGCAAGAAGTCAAGATGTTTGGTACATCCCGTAATAGGATGTTTGGGCTTGAAATGAGCTTCTTTCCTACATGAATGATTGATGACAGTGAAGGCTGGGGTGCCACCAGGAGCCTTTGAAATGCATCAGGATATCGGCTACTGACCACTCTTGATGATGTCCTGACATTGCACCAAGCACTGGATGTATATACTCAGCCCTCTCTATGGGTTCCACATCCATGGATTCAACCAACGGTAGATGGAATATATTCAGGAAAAAAAAATTCCACAAAGTTCCAGAAAGCAAAACTTGAGTACTATGCTGAATCTATGCAAATGAAGTGAGGCGTAGGCGTTGTATTAGGTATTATAAGTAATCTAGAGATGATTTCAAGTCTACCGGAGGATGTGCATAGGTTATATGCAAATACTACACCATGTCATATCAGGGACTTGTACATCCAAGGGTTTTGGTATCCAAAGGGGGTCCTGGAACTGATCCCCTACGGATATACCGAGGGACGACTGTATTATGCCATTTCATCTCAACTGCAGCAACTTCATGAGGTGGTAGTTATCATTCTTATTTTACAGAAGAGGAAACTGAGACTTAGGGTGATTCAGTAGTTTGCCCAGGTCACACAATTAGTGGTAGATAGAGCCAGGGCTTGAATCGGAGTCTGTCCTGAGCAGATGACCACTACAAAGCATGGAAGCAACTTTCCCCATGACAGTGTAAGCCCCTTGCTAGGAGGTCAGCTCCACAGGGGCAGAGATGTTCATTTTGTTCATTGTTCCATCCCCATTGCTTAGAGCAGTGTCTGCCACAAAGCAGGTTCTAGATGCATAGTTATTAAATGAATAATAACAGCAGATATTACAGAGAACTTTCCATTTGCCTGGCACTTACATAAATCGCCTGTGAGATGGGTATGAATGTCCTCATGTTGCAGATGAAGAAACTGAGCCCCAGAGTCATCAATTGGTGGGTCAAGCATGAGACCTGGACGCTGAAACCCCAAAGCCCACACCCATAGCCACTCCCTTCTCTTGCCCTCTTCAAGTGCTGACCTGGCTCCCATGGTGCCTGCACACGCCCACCCTTTTGCTTTTCTCTTTTGTTCTTTATTTTAAATCTGTTTTGAATAGGTAGTACCTGCCCATGGGTTAAATTGGTAAAATTTCAAACAATGTAGTTAATAGCAATGCACCAAAGCCAGTTTCTTGGGACTGTTAACAATGGAGGGAATTGGGTGAAGGGTATGGGGAACTCTCTGTACTCTCTTTGCAACTTTTCTATAAGTTATTCCAAAATAAAAAGTGTATTTAAAAATTCTAACAAGAGGCCAGGTGCCGTGGCTCACACCTGTAATCCCAGCACTTTGGGAGGCCGAGGCAGCAGGATCACTTGACCCCGGGAGTTGGAGGTTGCAGTGAGCTATGATGATGCCACTGCACTGCAGCCAGGGTGACAGAGCGAGACCCTGTGTCAAAAGGAAAAAAAAATTCTAACAAGAGAAAGGGACATAGGAGGTGGAAGTTGATTCTCCCCAACACTGACCCCCCAGGCCCTAGTGTTCTCTTGGAGGATGTCCCAAGGACTGAAATGAATAGATCTACCTTCATTTAATTGCTTCTGTTATAAGAGCTGGGTTGAAATAATTACTCAAAATGGTTGATTCTTCTTTGGATAAAAGACTTGACCCATGGCTAAGAAGTTTCCTTCGGGCTTGAGTTCTCATGTAATTTCCAGTGAGAACTCAAGAGTTTGGGCCCACTGCTATTGGTCGAGGGACCCTCAGAACCACATCGTGCCAAGTCATTCCATATCCTATCCAGCGTGGATGTGAGGCTGACCTAAATGACCTCTAAGACCTTTCTAACACAAAGGGCTGGAACTTCATTCTACAGTAGCTTTCCCAGGAGGTGGGATAGGTGCCCCCATGGTACTCAGATGCTTCTAGCATCAAACAACAGTGAATTACATTGCAGAAAAGCCATTCTCTTTTTCCCAATGATCAACCTTTCTGATTACCTAAAAAAGAAAGCCTCAATTTGATGCTAGTTTGCCTCAAACACCTCTAGTACTTGCTAATTCACCTTGTTAAGAAAGAAAAATCAGGCTTCAATCTGAACCTTGAGCAGGCCACAGTATTTAGCCAGAATTTAATAACGTTGCTTTGTCTTCATCAGGTTTATTTTTATGTCTATTTTTGAATTATGCCAAGTGAGAATGACTTATTATTTGTGGATGTGATATGATATTTCCTTTAAGGAGTTTGAGTAAAAAAAGTCAATGTCAAGAAATACTGAGTACATGATGGTGTCCACGATACATGGCTGTGGTGAATTCGATGCAGTGTTTGGAGTTTTGGAAATACTATTCGGTAGTCCTTTGACCTTAGAGCCCGGGCTTTGGAATCAGAGAGATCTGGGTTTGAGTCCCAGCTCTTGCACTCATCTGTCGAGTGCCTTTGGCCAATGATATGTGACCTCTCTAAGCCTCATTTTATTAATCTAGAAAGAGCAGTTGATAAGAGCTAGTTTGTGGCTCACAGCAAATGCTTCATATGAGTGAGCTCTGGGGCATGCACCAGGGGCTGTTATGAAGCATAAGCGAAAGCAAAGATTGTGCAGGACATCCTGGGCTTAAATTCCTACCGTGACCCACAATGGGAGAAGACAGAACAGGGAAGACTTCTCTTTGGTCCCCAGCAGTTTTGCCCTCCCACCCCCTATTTAAACCAGAAGCTTCTAGGAGATTGCCAGCCCTCATCCATTATCACCTTCACCATTCCTGTCCCTGGGTAGCTTTACATTTCCAAGATAAATGATTAAACCCGCTGGTGCGTCCCCGTCCTGCCTTGGTGCTCAGTTCTCGTTTGCTGCTGCTGCTGTTGCTCGTGAGGCACGCGTCTCCCTGGGGTGGCATCTGGGAATAGGAAGATGGATTTAGCTGCCTCTTCCCCCAGAAGTGACTCAGCTCCTGGAAGCTCATGACAGCGATGGCAATGGGAGCCCTGGGGCCTTCTGTGCCCTGATGCTTTGCTGTCCCCACACAGCAACCAGGCTGTGCTGCAAAACGTGCGGTAGAGCCTCGTAGCGCCCGTCTTCTCCAGCCAGCCCGAAACATCCCTCCCGTCTCCTCCTAGGATTTGTCCTCCGTGTGGAAACATTCCTTGGCAGCTGGCGGAGAAAGAAAATCCTATCATGCCAGCTTCTATCACGCAAGTTCAGACTGAAAAGAAACCGACCATGCGTGATCTTTATTTATTCATGTCCTGTACCAGCATTTTCAGTCTGGTCTGAAGACCTCCTTCATGAAGGTCCCCGGATGTGATCCCCCAACCTGGGTTTATCCTAATCCCTGGGGGAAGGGGCAGGGAATTGCTTTTTTAACAACCAGCCCAGATAATCACCATGCCCACTAACAATTGAGCACTGCTACTCTTCAAGTGCCTAAAGCAACACAGTGTACTCAGGTTTTCTCTATTGTTATGATGATGATGGTACTTCTTAAGTAGGAAGGTAGTTCTTACATGAATATGATTGATGACAACAAGAGCTTCTGAGTAGGACAGATCTTGTTTTAAATCTTGGCCCCATCACTTACTCCTTTTCCTGAGCCTCGATTTCCTCATCTGTGAAATGGGATAACAGCACTGACCATCTAGGACTGTTTTGAGACTCAAATAAGGTAATGCACAGATCCTGGTGTTCATGGCGAAAAAACCCATACTCTGTAAAATAATTTAAAGAGGTGTATTCTGAGCCAAATGTGTGTGACCACCAGCCTGGACCATGTGGCCTCAAGAGGTCCTGAGAAAATGTGCCTGAGGTGGCCGGGTTATTTGGTTTTATACATTTATGGAGATAGGAATTACATGTAAAATCATAAATCAATACATGGAAGGTGTACATTGGGTTGGCCTGAAAAGGCAGGACATCTTGAAGAGGGGTACAGGTTATAGGTTGATTCAAAGATTCTTTGATTTGTAATTTGTTAAAGAAATGAAGCTTTGTCTAAACGCTTGGAACGTTTTAAGATGAGGAAGTCTGTTAATCAGAGATAAGCCACTGGACATATACCCAGCTCAAGTGATCTGTTAAGCAAATTGTTGGCCTGCAGATGATTTAAACTTTGCCCTGCATGGCCTTAGGTCCTGTTAATAATTTAGTATTTTATTGTCTGAGGCGTGCCTGATCTCTCTTCCCTTTGTGGCCAGGAACTCAGTTGTAAGGTTTTTCTGGGGTCCCCTTGGCCAAGAGAGGGGGGTCTGTTCAGTTGGTGGGGGTTTAGGATTTTATTTTAATTCACATTGGCATATGATAAATTCTCGATAAATGTTAGCTGTTATTGTTACTGGGTAAACCTGGGTTTCTTAACCTAAACTTTTTCTGTAAAGGGCCAGGTAGGAAACATCTGAGGCTTTATGAGCTATGTGGTCCCTGTTGCAACTACTCAGTTCTGCTGTTGCAGCACAAAAGCAGCCATAAATAATACATAAACAAATGAGCTTGACTAATGTTCCAGTAAAACTTTACTGACATCATCATCAAGCTGGATTTGGCCGGCTGGCTGTGGCTTGTTAACCCCTGGCCGAGGGTGTTGTGAAGATTACATGAGAAGAGGCTTACCTGAGCCTAGCACAGTGCCTGGGACAGAGTGCTCACTATGAGAAAGGATTCTATTTCCTATCTGATTTGAGGTTTAGACTTCGTTCCTTTCCACAGAGGTTTCAGTACCATTCTCTGCCCCAAATCAAAGCTAAACTTTCATCCTGGCACCTGGTGCCTGGCAGCTGCCACCTCCATCCTCCCCCGAGGATGGAGGTAAAATGCCAGTCCATGGGGTGTGATTAATTCTCTTCATCCCACGCCTCGCCCCAGGGTGTGTTGCCATTTTCAGCATCTGTCCCATGGAAATCAGGTTGTCCGTCTGAACCGTGATGTGAAAAATGAGGATGCTCATATTGTGGGGTGGTTAACTATGCACTTTTGCATCCACAAATGCATTTAACCCTCACCAGGAGGCTGTAACACGTGGTTAAGGGCATGTGGTTTGGGGCGGGGGGAGGGCGAGAGAGAGAGCAAGCTGGGTTTGAACTCTGTCTCTGCAACGTCCTGGTGGTGTGATGTTGGGCGAGTCACTTCTTCCTCTAAGCCTCAGATTTGTCACATCTGTGAAATGGGATTAAATGAGATAATACACGTAAGGCCCCCAGCACACGGCAACTATCGATCCCCATTGTGCAGAGGAGGAAAGTGATGCTAAGAGCTAAAGAGACTCATTTGCGGTCTTGCAGTGGATGACTGGCCTTGAACCAAGATCTCTGATTCTGGCCCCCAACTGGCTTTTGCCAGATGCCCGTTACCCTCTGCACTTCCCCCAGCCCCTGGCTGCTTCCAGCCAAGGCTGTGCTCCATGTGCCCAGACAAAAGCCCTTGGAGAGAGTGACATTGCTGTCGGGGAGCTTGCAAGCCGGAGGCCATTTGTCCTTGGGGTGAGTTAGTGGCCTCCTAAAATTCACATCCATCTAGAATGTCAGAATGTGACCTTATTTGGAAATAGGGTATTTGCAGGGGTAATTAAGATAAGGATCCAGATGAGCTCACACTGGATTAGGGTGGTCCCTAAGTCAAATGAGACAGAAAAGGACACAGAGAGCCCCCAGGAGGAAGGCCACGTGAAAACAGAGGCAGAGGTTGGAATGATGCTACTACCAGCCAAGGAGCCACCAGGAGCCGGAAAAGACAAAGTAGTTTCCTTTCCTGGAGCCATTGGAGAGAGCGTGGCCCTGCCAACACCTTGATTCTGGACTTCTGGCCTCCTGAACCATGAGAGACTAATTCCTGCTGTTTTAAGCCTTCCTGGTCATGGTGATTTGTTGTGGCACCACCCTTGCCTCTGAGCTGTGAAGAAATAGGGGGTGCGGACTTAGAACACCTGCATGGACCAGAGGCAGCTGGGATGAGACAAAGAACGTGAATTTGGAGCCCTTTCCCTTGCCAGCCCCAAGCCTTTGTTTCCTTATTTGTAAGAATGAGGACACACCAATCCTGCTGGCTTGTGGCGAGGATTAAAAGAGAAGGCGGGGCAGGGCAGGTGCCGTGGATGAAAGTTTAGCTTTGCTTTGGGGCAGAGCAGGTGCCGTGGAGGTAACAAGGGCAGTCGTAACCACGGATTGAGCGTGGCATGTCTTGGTTAATTCATTCCTCACAAGTGCCCTGGGTGGTGGGCTCACTTATTATCCTCACGTTACAGAGGAGGAGAAACTGAGCCACTGAGAGGTTAACAAACTCTCCAAGGCCACGCAGCTAGTGAAGGGCCATGGTGGGACTCAAACCCAGGCCATCTGACTCCAGGATGTCCCCACACCCACCCCCAGGTCACCGCAACCCTCAATTGCCCTGTGCCCAGAGTCTTCGAAGCTGCTCCTCTAGCCTGGTTGACTCCCGGCACACAGAAATGCTCAGTAAATATTAATATCTTTATCCTATTCCTCCTCCTTCCGTCCTTCCTCAAGCCGGGCCTTATTGCTCCAATCCCAGGAGCCACCTCAGCATGGTGTCAGGGGCAACAGGACCCCAAATCTGATTCCAGGGGCCTTGAAGCTTAACCTGATGACCCCAAGGAGCTCTTTATCCCGCACATCACGTGGAAAGTTTCCTACAACTCTTCTGTAGACAGTCGCAGCCTGGGACAGCTCCTCTGACCGCTCTCCCGCCTCGTTCTGACACTGCTCCCCTCCCTCCACCACGCCTCCCTTTTCACCCTCCTCGGGCACCAGCTCGGGCAGAAGGCCGGGGAGTCCTCAGGACCTGCCATCCTCAGAAGACAGGGAGGAGATGATTGTCCAATTTCATGTTTTCCCCATTCACCCACCTCCCTTCTTGCCCTTCTGTTTACACAGCTGCTCCCTGCCCCCCCCCCTCCCCCCCCCCCCCCCCCCCCCCGCTCTGCAGCAGGTTCTGCACCGTCTGTGTTCTGTGCTCATCGACGACGTTGTGAAATCTTGGAACTCTCTGAAGACCTGAAAGCAGCAGACATTGCTCCGAGACGCTGCACCGAAGGGGGAGAAAATCTCCAACAGGCCTGTGAGCGTCAGGCCAGAGTCTCTTCTCCCCAACTAATCCCGTGGCCTTTTCCGTTGCCTTTGTCATTATTTCTCTTCCAAACTGGGAATTGTCTCAGAGGGGATGAAGGGAGGCCAGTCCTTTCAATGTGAGCATCGACTGTGGGGAATCGCCTTCCTCCTGACTTCTCAGAAAAATGAGCAGTTTTGATTGGTGGAGGGGAGACAGGTCATTTTGCCACATGGAACGGGCGTGTTAGGGGGTAGGTGATGGAAGGGTGTGCCAGCTTACCCAAAATCTGACGTCTGCTGGAGAGCTCAGGGCCAGGGGAGCCCCATAGATGGACAGACATGGCACGTGGGCTCCTGGGAGTGGATGCTATTCCGAGAACCAGGCAGGCAGGGGTTGACTTTAGGGAAATCTTCAGATCACAGTTCCCCAAGCCCTGTGCAGGTGTGCGGAGCTGGGGCCCCAGGTCTCAGGAGGGAGACAGACGGGTAGACAGAGGGCAACTTTCCAAAGACAATGCCTGGCAACAGAACTGAGGTGCGGAGTGGGGCCCGATCTTGGGGGTGGGTGTGCAAGGAGTTAGCAGATACAGGTGATGTGACATTGGTCTCAGAGGAAAGCAAGAATATCTCCTCCCTCAAGGCTTGCCTGCTACCTGTAAACAGCCTTGAATATCGCATCCCTTAAAACTCAGCCATTCACTCTGGAAATGTAGCCTAAAGGAACCTCTTAGATGTGTGCAAAGATTTAGCTTTGAGAAAGCTCATCTCAGGGCTGTTTATAGTGGGGAAAAATGGCAAACAACCTAAATGTCTGCAGATTGACTAAGTGATTCGTGATACAGCCACAAATAGAAAACTACCTACCCTTTAGCACTGCTGCTCAGGAAGAACATCCAAGGACAGGCAAAAGTGAAGCAAGCAAGCAATAAAATGGTGAGACCTTAACTTCATATTATAAAAATAAGACCTATATAATGGTGGATATGTGTATACTTATCTCCTATTGGAGATTTTCTCCCTTCAGTTCAGCATTTCAGAGCAATGTCTGCTTTTATATTTTCAAAGAGCTCCAAGATTTCACAACATAAATAAGTGCAGAACCTGCTGTTGAGTTGGGGAGAGGTGCATTGAACAACTGTGTAAACGGGAGGGAGAGAGGGGAGGTGGGTGAACGGAGAAAATGTGAAATTGGAGCCTTTGTCCTTATATTAATAAGAAGAGACACCAGAGAGCTTGCACCCCACATCCCACCCCGCCCTCCCCCTCATCACCACCTCTCCCCCACCCCCCGCACATAAGAAGCAGCCATGGGAGTACATTGCAAGAAGGCAGCTGTCTGCAGGCTGGGAAGATGCAGCCCTCACCAGACACTGCCCTTGCTGGCACCTTGATCTTGGACTTCCAGCCTCCAGAACTGTGACAAAATAAATTGCTGTTGTTTAAGTCACCCAGCCTGTGATATTTTGTTGTGGCTGCTCGAGCAGACTAATACACATACACACACATACATGTAGTGTCTTTCTTTCTATGAGGTAATGTATATGGTTATATGTATGGTAACATATATGGTCTTTACATATGGTTTTCTATGTATATGGCAATATATATAACTCTGACTATATAAGACGGGAAGAATGTCCATCAGAATGTTAGCAGTGGTTCTCCCTGGACAGTGGGGTTACAGATGACTTTTTACTTGCTCTTTTTTGGCTTATCTGTATTATCTGAATTTTCTACAACAAATTTATATTACTTTGTATTACTATTACTTACATTACTTAGTATTACTATAAGATAATTATTATAAAACTTTCTTCTGCCTCGAGTCAGCCTTGGTCTTGGAGGCTGGGACAGGGTGAAGTGGCCGTGGGCAGGGGAACAGTGGCTCAGAAGCTGGGACTAGACAGGGGCTGGCCAAGCCTTCAGCAGGTTTTTGTGAGCCGACCTGAGCCTCCACTTGCCACCATACAGGGTTCCTATAGAAAACGTGTTTTCCTGTGTCCGAAGGGCCCACTCACAAATATACATTTGCAGCCCAGGCCTGGGCTCTGTGTGCCCTGCTGGTGTGTGATAGTCGCAGAGCAAGGCTGTTCCCTGGGGTGACGATTTGGTCTGTTGCTCGGGAATCCTTGAGAACTGGTACAGCCTCCAGGTCCTGATGCCTGCGTCTCTGTCTCCTGCACAGGTCACCTGGACATCATCTCCATGGCAGAGACAACCATGATGCCAGAGGAGATCGAGCTGGAGATGGTGAAAATCCAGCGTCTCCGGGAAGTCTTGGTCCGACGGGAGTCTGAGCTCAGGTTCATGTGAGCACTTTGGGGAAGTGAAAAGGAAGGTGTGGGGGAGGGGGCCTGGAGAACCTGACACCTACCAATTGCCTACTGTGTGCCAGGCACTGGGATAAAGGCATAAGGTACATTTTTTAAAAATATCTCATTTGATGCTCGCTACCACCAGAGAAGCGGGTATTGTTATCTCCCGTTTTAAGCAAGACCTGGAAGTTGGGGTTGAGCTCGGGCTAGTCTGACTCTAGGCATCTTCTGTGTTACCCATCGGCGAAGGGGCAAGGGGAAAGAGACAGAGAAAGACGTGGGGACCCAGACGTGGTACCTTTTGCTGGGGTCGTTAAGAGCACACACACTAGGCTCAGATAAACCTGAGATCAAAAAAAGCCTGTCAGCTTGGGCAGGTGACTCAAGCCCTTTGAGCTTCAGTTCCCTCGTTTGTAAAATGGGGGGAAATATGACACCCTTCTCAGGGGACATTAGCAACCTCAGAGTTACATGAGTTGAACGTCCATGATGTACAGAGCGCGGCGTACCTGGGGACTCACAGGCAGTCTTTCGAGAGAAATTGCCATTTTAAAAATTGGGCTCTGGCAGATAAACAATGAGAGTTTAAAAGCAAAACAAAATAAAAACAGAGGGTTAAGAGGCAACCTGGGCCGGGTGTGGTGGCTCACGCCTGTAATCCCAGCACTCTGGGAGGCTGAGGCGGGAGGATCGCTTGAGGCCAGGGGTTGGAGACCAGCCTGAGCAAGAGCAAGACTCTGTCATTATAAAAAATAGAAAACTCAGCTAGGTGTGGTGACACGTGCCTGGAGTCCCTGCTACTTGGGAGGCTGAGGCAGGAGGGTCGCTTGAGCCCAGGAGTTTGAGGTCGTGGTGAGCTATGATGACGCCACTGCTCTTTAGCTGGGGCAGCAGAGCGAGACGCTGTCTTAAAAAAAAAAAAAAGAAAAAAAAAGAGGCAACCTGGCTTGAAAAGGCTGGAAAATTCCCGGCACTGCCTGCCAGCTCCCCACCCCACCTCCCCGGGAAGCAGCAGGAACATCACTCCTTGTGGGGGGACTAAGCCCCTCCCCGATTCTGTCATTGATTTCTCATAAGGCCATGAGGCCAGGTGTATGATTATCCCATTTTGCAGATGAGGAAACTGAGGTTCGGAGAAGTTAAACAACCTGCCCAAGGCTTCCCGGCTAGTAAATGGGGGAATTAGGATTCAGAACCAGCTCTTCCTGCCTTCAAAACCCATATTCTCACGAGGCATTGTATGACCTTCTCTCTCGTGCCATAAAATGGGCTGTGATATCCACAGCTGCTGTTTGTTCAGCTCTTCGCATGAGCCAGATGGTACTAAATGCTTCATGGTCACGATCCCTTCCCCCGGGAGCCTCAGAGGAAGGTTCTAGAACATTCCCATGTTATGGATAAGAAATATCCTCCCTTTTGTCTGGAAATAAGCTAAACTGATACATGAGCATTCAGAAACAATCCTCCCAGTTTTTAAAAAGGAAGACAGAGAACAGGAGTTGTGTTTTAAAGAACAGCCTGAAGGTGCTCAAGAGGGTTGCTTTTGCTGCTTTGAGAACAATGGCTGCCACTTTGCATTTACTGACCTTTGCAATGTGTTTGCACGTGGCCACGAAGTGCGTGCACACGTGCACACACACACGCATGCATGCATCACTCCTGGCATCTGGCACATGCCTGGCACACGCCTGGCACACAGCGAGTGCTTACAGACAAGAATAGGTAACATTTCTTAAGCACTAACTCTGGGCCAGGCACTGCACGAAGCTCTTGACTTGTGATGTCACTGAATTTCCTCGTCAAGCCCGTGAGTCCAACTACTTAGGGACAAATGTCAACAGTAGACACTCAAATAAATCAAATCATCTAAAGGATGCAGAAGGACGGCAGTGTAGTCAGGACATAGATCAGGGACTCGATGATATTCTCCAGGAGAGGGGCCCACTCCCAGCCCCCAGAAGTCTTGCTGGAGTCCTACAGACAGTATTGGATGATAATAACGCTCCCCTCTAAGCCCAGCCTTGTACAGTGTGTAGCCTGCTGGAGGTGCACCCGCCTCATCCATCTCAGAGATGCACAATGGACGCTACGGTGCCGGGATAGGGGACACAGCACACTTAGATGTCGACAAACTCTTCATCTGTCATCCTCAGCCTTCCAGGCCAACAGGCCTTGGGCCAAGTCCATGCTTGAATTCAGTTTCCCTGATATTTCTCAGCCCTGGTCTTTCCATAGCGGTAGGTGTGTCCTGTTCTAATCCCTGTTTTGGAGAAAAAGGAACTGGGGGTTAAGAAATTTGCCCAAGGCCGCATTAGCTAATAAGCAGCCAAGCTAGGGTGCAGTCTGACTCCAAAATGTTTATTAAATGAGTAAATCAGTGAAGGAAGGAAGGAACTATATCTACCAAGATAATTCCTTAAAGAGTGTAAGCTCTGGGAGGACAGATACCTTATCTGTCTTTCCCACTGTTGTATCTTCCCAGCATCGTGAACAGTGCCTGGCACTTATTAGACTCATTAATATTTGTCAAATGTGCAATAAATATTATTTGTTCACATTCTGTCCTTACCCCACCAACCCCCTTAAACACACACACACACACACACACACACACACACACACACACACACGACCCTCAGCATAGAGTAGAGAGGGAAAGAATTCAGGCCCCGGTGAGCATTTTCAGGCTCAGGCGAGGAAGCTCTGAGTGACAGGAATGTGACAGCCCTTGGCTGAAAGACTCCCGGTGGCCGCAGCCCTAATCACTGCAGCGAGGTTGGTTTGTCACACCTGCTCCGAGGTAATCACGCTAATCTCCATCAGCTGCCCCGGAGTGCGCAGCAGACTCTATTTCACGGTTGAGGATGCCTCTCACTTCACGGCCTCCTGCCACGTTGACTTTCGAGAACGAGTCCAGCGTCCACTGCCTGCCTCGCACCCCACAACCCCGGCATTCAGAATTATCCTTTCTTTCGTGGCTTCCCTTGTCTTGGCTGCTCTGCCTTGTCCTTTCCCCCGGGATCCACAGCCTCTGCTTGATCTCCTCGTCTTCCTGCCAGGACAGTGAGGAAGAAGAGGGACATTCACCCATTCTTAGGGAACTGGCAAGAACTCGAGTGACATGGACTCAGGAATCATCCTGGCTCTTCCTCATCCTTGGCCTGTGACCTTGGGCACATAACAGAGCACATAAGACTTGCTGCTTACTGAAGGCACTGATATGCCACGCAGTACGCTACACACATTGCATGCATTTGCTCCCTTGTTTTAACTTATTGAATCCTCACAAGAACCCCGATGGGGTGGGTTCTATTCCTTCTTTTTTTAAGAATGAGGAAACTGAGGTGAGAAAGTGACTTATTCAAGGTCACCAGCTAGTATGAGGCAGAACCAGGATTCGAACCCACGATGTTCATCTTGGAGGCAGAGCCCTCAACACTGAGCTATTCTGTTATCTTTATTCCCAAGGCAAGGACCCCTTTTCTCTTTGCCTTGCTCTTCTAGAATGCAAAGGCAAACTCCTGGCTGGATGCCCCCAATCCCACGTCAGGGTTTGTCTTGTTCCACCATCTTGAGTTGAATGTGGTGGACATTGGATGGATTCTACTGAGTCAGGCTTTGAGCTCAAGGACCACACAGTTGACATTTATCGAGCCCTAACGTGGGCTCAGGCTCTGGCTAAGCCCTTCACACACATTGTCATATAACCTATGTCAAGTGCTTACTAATGGAAGGACAGATCGGGAGCCGCTCCGGACACACCTGCTTGCCCTGAACCAGGCCCATGAGGTCAAGTTCATAGATGAATGAGCTGTGAGTGACCCTCTAGCTGGCAGGTGCGCCCCACTCTGGCTACTCAGTGTGTCTTCTCCGGCTGACTTCCCTTAGCTCATCCTCTGGATTCCAACTTGCAAAATGGCATTTAGAGACCTTTCTCTTGAGATGTGGTGATTTTATGAACTTTATTTGAACAAGTCAATAAACCCCTCAGTATCCTACAACCACCTCTGGAGTAGGCAGAAAACGTCTAGGAGATAACGCTGGAAGCTTGCTTTTTCCCCGTCCTGCCCCTCCCCTCCGTCCTACTGCAGGCAAGAGCTCGCGGAGGCTGTCAACAACCTCAGACTCATTTTCTGGCCCTTCATTCCAGCACCGAATCACATCATCATTTTTTAATAACTCCTCTTGCAGCCCCTGGCTGCCCGCCCCAGCTTTTCTGCGCCTCGTGTGCCATCCTACTCCTGCTGTTTATCTGGGTTTCAGATAATTAAGTATCTTCGGCCTCCGAATGGGGGTGGGGGCGGTTATCCTTCCTTTACACCCGCTTGCTGGATTCTCATAAACGGGATAGCGCGCCCCATCACTCAGCTTGCTCTGGGCAAAGGTGGGTTTTAATCAGCCAGAGAGAAGTGCAGCAGGCAGGGGACGTGGACGTGCAAAGGACATATTTCAGGAGCACAGCCCTTGAGTTCCAATATGTCCAGACTCTGGTCTTGAACTCCAGTAACTTCATTTTATTAAGAAGTCTCAAGTGCGGTGAAGAGGTCAGATCTTAGGAACCTGGCAGAGATTCCAGACCACCTAAAGAGTAGACAATGATAGAATCCAGGCATTTGGGGTTCAGAGTCCATGGTCTCAACCTTCAAGCTATGGGGTCTCTCAAATGGTTTTGGATCCAAGTTCTACTTCTTACCAGCTGTGTGGCCTAGAGCAAATATTTTTGCCTTCTTTCAGCCTCGGTTTCCCCATCTGTACAATGGGGACAATGATGTCTCCCTGGCAGCATTACAGCAAGGGCTGAAAAGAGATGACACGTATCAAAGTGGGTGGCCCTTCCTAGATAGTAAACAAATCAAAATTCCCTTCCCTCATTTCATTGTTAACATTGTGCTTTGAGGGAGAGCAGATCGGGGCTGCTTAGTCATCTCCAGAGAATTCCTAGAGAACATTCCTCTCTCTGAGAGAAGCTGGGGCTTAGAGTGGCCTCCTTGAGAGCCTCTTGGGATGGGCTGGTTCTCTGAGCGTGGCTCTCAACCACTAAGTGCAACTCTACCCTGGGGCCTTGATTGTATTATTGTTAAAAAAATTGTTCTTATAAGCCTGAATTTCCCCCCACCCCCATTAATGAGCTGATAATTCTGAAGTCTGTTAGGCAGAACTTCAAGCCAAGGGCAAAATGAAGCATGTGTGTTTATGTAACTTGACACATCGCAGCAACATTCGGGAGTTCTGCGTCCCTCCAGTTGCACTCTGGGTTTTAAATAGCATCTCCTAAGAACAGGTCACTGTTGTCGGAGCCACTGCACATATCAGGTGGGAAGAGACACCCTTAATTGCAGAAGATCTAAAAAGCAATTTGTCTTGGACAAAATATACAAGAATTTGAGGAGTCGGTGGGGGGCTTAAAGGAAGAGGAAAGAGAGAAGATGGAGAATGTTCTAGGCTAGACCTCTGAACGGAAAGACCCTCCAGCTGCATTTCTAAATGTACTGGGAGGTGGGGTTGAGGGTGAGGGTCTAGGTTGATGGAATGGGAGAAAGAAATGTCCCCCACTTGACAAGCTACTGCTGCTACAAGTTGTCTTTCAGGAAAGGAAACATTTCTCTCTGGAAGCTCTGTCTTACTATAAATTTATTTCATTCTGTCGGCTCTGAGGGTCTCCTCTGAACCACCTAGGCTCTGGTGGGTTAGGAAGGAGATCACCCCATGGGGCCCTTGTGATGGTTAATTTTATGTGTCAACTTGACTGGGCCACAGGGAGCCCAGACATTTGGTCAGACATTATTCTGGGTGTGTGTCTGTGAGGGTGTTTCTGGATGAGATTAACGTTCAAATTGGTAGACTGAGTAAAGCAGATGGCCCTCCCTAATGTGCTGTGGGTGGGCCACACCCAATCAGTTGAAGACCTGAATAGACCAAAAAGGCTGAGTAAGAGGCAACTCCTCCTGCCTGACTGCTTGAGCTTGGACGTTGGTCTTTTCTGGCCTTTAGACTCTAACTGAAACATCAGGTCTTCTTGGGTCTCAAGCCTGTCAGCCTTCGGACTGGAACTTACACCATCAGCTCTCCTGGGTCTCTAGGTGGCCAACAATAGTTCTTGGGACTTCTTAGCCTCTGTAATCACATGAGCCAATTCCTTATAATAAATCTATCTATCTGTAAAATCCTATTGGTTCTGTTTCTCTGGAGAACCCTGACTAATAGAGCCCTGTTTATGCTCAGAGATTTTCATCTGGATACTTTATCTGGTTAGCAAAGACCCAGGGCATTGGATAAGCCTGAGATAGAAGGAAAACAGTTTGGTGATACCTAGTAAAGATGAACATGTGCTTACTCTACGACCTGCAGTTTTGCTCCTGGGTATACCCTATAGCTGTGCTGTATGACTGGTTAGCCACTAGCCTTACGTGGCTATTTCAATTTAAATTAATTAAAATTAAACTTAAAAATTTTAATTAAATAATTTAAAATGCAATCCCTTAGCAGCTCTTGCCATATTTCAAGTACTCATTAGTTAATTATGGCTAGTGGCTACCTACCCTATCAGAAAGCACGTACTTTTATAGACCATTTCTGTTGTTGTAGGAAGTTCTATTGCATATCACTGCCCTGTAGAAACTTTACACAGGAGCATTAGGATGCATGTTCCAGAATGTTCATAACTTCCTTGTTTGCAACACCAAAGACTGGAAACAACTCATATGTTTATCAGCAGTCAAAAGGACAAGCTGGCTGTGGTCTAGTTGTATTGTGGAATACTATACAGCAGTGAAAATGAATGGGCAACAACAGGTATTAACACGAATGCATGTCAAAAACAAGACTGAGCAATGGATTTATATAAAGTTTATAAAACTAAAATATATAGTGTGCAAGCATTCACATATGGGTGGTAAACTACAAAAATAAAAAGCATTAATACAAATTTGGAGTAGTGTTTACCTCTCAGGGAATGAGGAAAAGACAAGATTAAGAGCCTACCAAGGTGTCTAAGAGTCACATACAAGTTATTACTCAAGCAGGATGAAGGGAACATAACTGCTTTATTATTCCATAAACTGTATATAAATGTTTATGCATGCTTTTCTATATAGTTCACACATACATTTTTTTTCAAATTTTTTATTGTGGTAAAATATATATATTAATAATAAAATTCACTATCTTAACCATTTTCAAGTGTTAAGTTCTGTGGCATTAAGAACATTCACACTGTTGTGCAACCATCACCACCATCCATCTCCAGAATTTTTTCATCTTCCAAAACTGAAACTCTATACCCATTAAGAAAATAACTTCCCATTTTCCCCTCCCCACAGCCCCTGACAACAACCACCATTCTACTCCCTGTCTCTATGATTTTTTTTCTTTTCTGTGATTTATTTTCCATAGTAAACAGCTTTAGTAAAATAACCTTAGAAAATTGCCACATTTTTTTTAAAAAAGAGAACTGTCTGAAAAGTTTGACAAAGAACATCCAAGGCATGATTGCTATTATTTTGAATATAATATACAATTATTTTCTGCAAATTACATTGGGTCACTGTCAGACAACTTACTGATACATGGAAAAATATCAACTGTCATAGTTTATGTACATTTGACATTACACATATTACTTCTGAACACTTTTCCAGTATGATTTGTAAAGGTGGAGGAAAAACTAAAAGGCTTGTTCTTTGTATTCATTAAAGGTTTATTTCATTAAAATTTAATCTTCAAAGGTGTTTTAGCTAGCTCTCCTGTCTCTGTGATTTTGATAACTCTGTGTACCTTATAAAAATGGAATAAGGCCAGGCATGGTGGCTCATGCCTGTAATCCTAGCACTCTGGGAGGCTGAAGTGGGAGGAGCGCTTGAAGCCAGGATTCGAGACCAGCCTGAGCAAGAGCAAGACCCTGTCTTTACAAAAAATAGAAAAATCAGCTGAGCATGGTGGTGTGCACCTGTAGTCCCAGCTACTGGGGAGGCTGAGGCAGGAGGATTGCTGGAGCCAAGGAGTTTGGAGGTTGCAGTGAGCTATGATGATGCCACTGTGCTCTAGCCCGGGCAACAGAGTGAAACCCTCTCTCTCTCTCTCTCTCTCTCTCTCACACACACACACACAATGTGTAATCACACAATATTTGTCTTTTTGGACACATGCATGGGGGAAAATACTAGAAAGGCATGGGAATGTATGATATCTGATATATCTATCCACTTCAATGTCTCAAAGATACACCAAACTTAATCTGTCTAAGTCAAACTCATGACCCAATTCTAGCTCAGCAAATGGCCCAGCACCACCCTCTGTCCCTTGAAACCTCAAATTCTGAAATTAGGCATCATCCTTGACCCCTCCCAACCTGCCACCTCACACATTCAGCCTATCACCAAATTGTCCTTGTTTTACCTCCTAAAATATTTTCCACTGTCCACTTTTCTCTGTCTCATGGTTGCCACCCAAGTCCACATTCCTATCTCTGTCCTGCAGCCAGAGGGATCTGCCCCACATGAAAATTGGTTTATAGCTCTCAGATTTAAACACTATCTTAGTCCATTCCTGCTGCTACAACAAAATGCCTTAGACTGGCTAATTTATAAATAATAGACATTTATTTCTCACAGTTCTGGAGGCTGGGAAGTCCAAGATCAAGGCACCCACAGATTCAGTACCTAGTACTGAGGGCTCACTGTCTGCTTCCAAAATGGCACCTTGCTGCTGCGTCCTCTGGAGGGGAGGAACGCTGTGTTCTCACAAACGGAAGGGACAGAAGGGCAGAAAAGGGCTGAACTTGCTCCCTCAAGCACTTTAATAAGGGCACTGATCCTATCCTTGAGGGCTTGGCCTAATCATCTCCTCAGGGCCCCGCCTCTTCATACTAATGCATTGGGAATTAAGTCTCAATTTGTATTTTGAAGGGACACAAACATTCAAACCATAGCAAACAGAATCTGTTAGCATGGTAAACCCCATGAAGTCCAGCTAGCTGAGTTCCTGCCCCTTTTCCAGCCTCTTCTTTTCTTCTTCCATTTTCCACCCCCAACCCTCACCCCTACATGCCACCCCCATGGGCCTCCTTCCAGCCCCTCCCCACACACACACACACCAGGCCCCCACCTACCACAGGGACCTTTTGTTTGTGTTGTTCCCTCGGCCTGGACCTCTCTGCTCCCTACCACACCCACCTTCCCTAGTGCTATGGTCTGAAAGTTTGTGTCCCCCCAAAATACATATGTTGATACTTAATCCCTAATGCATTACTATTAAGAGGTGGGGTCTTTGGGAGGTGATTAGGTCATGGGACCTAATCCCATGGGATTACTGCCCTTCTAAAAGAGGCTTGAGAGAGCTTATTTCTCCTTCCACCATGTGAGGACTCAGCTAGAAATCACCATCTCTGAAGAACGGGTCCTCACCAGACACTGAATCTGCTGACACTTTGATCTTGGACTTCCCAACTTCCATTACTGTGAGAATAAGTGTTTGTTGTTTAGAAGCCACTTAGTGTAAGGTATTTTGTTGTAGCAGCCCGAACGAACTAAGACACCTGGCTAACTCTCCCCCTCCCTGCAGGGCTCAGATCCGGGGCCACTTCCCACGGGACGCCTTCCCAGCGCTTCCGAGTCCACATTGCTGTGATCCTTTCCTTAGAAGACTTTGTCTCCATTTGTAAATCTGTGTTCATTGGTGTGAGTATGTGTTCCACATCTGTCTCTCCTACAAGACACTGGCCTTGGTGAGGGAAGAGTGTGAGCTGTTTTCACTCCCGACAACGTCAGCAGCGCCCAGCACCTGGCCACACTCAGAGCAGGTGCTCAGTGAAGATTTACTGAACAAACGAGCAAGGGCTCATTCTCCTGCTTCTCTCAGTGCCTGACCAATTTCAAGGGCTCCCCTAGATTTGGCGAGTCTGGGTAGTGAGAGCTGCCTGGCTCTGTGCTGGTCGGGTAGACGCGGGGTATCCATAGGCATGGACAGAGTGAAACTACAGCTTGCAGCGTAGAGATTTCCCTAAGGGTATTATTTTCCTGTGCCTGCTGTAACAAATGACTGCAAACTTGGTCTCAAAACAACACACTCTTATGCTCTTATATTAATAGTTCTGGAGGCCAGAAGTCTGAAATTGGTTTCACTGGGCCAAAATCAAGATGCTGCCAGGGCCACGCCCCCTCCAGAGGCTCTAAGGGAGAAGCAGCATTTTCCTCATTCTTTCTGGCTTCCGGAGCTGTATTCCTTGTGTTCCTTGGCTTGTGGCCCCTTTTTCCTCCGAAGCCAGCAGCATGGCATCCTCATATCTCTCAGCTGAAGTTGTCCTATCACCTTCTGTCTTCTATGTCAAATCTCCCTCTACCTCCCTCTTAAAAGGACACTTGTGATTACATTTAGGGCCTACCAGGCTAACCCAGGCTTTTCTCCCTATCCCAAAATCCTTAATTTAATCACAAAGTCCCTTTTGCCATATCAGATAACAGATTCACAGGTTCACTCGGACACGGATATCTCTGGGGCCTGTTATTTAGTCTACTACATTAAGTGGCCACAGCAATTCATTTAAGGGCTAAGCCCAGAGCTGGACTCCCAGCGTGGCAGCAATAGTGACAGAGACGGAGGTGGCCCCACGAGGCTGGGTATAGTGGAAGGAAACACACTATGTGGTGCACCCTCATCGTGTGCTGCGTTCTCAACATTTTTTGAAATCTCCCAAGAGAGAAGCATCTTATAAAAGAGAGAGAGGGAGATGGGTATCAGTAAACTGCATGTATTATGGCTTGCAGATTAAGGATTTTTCCATTCTCTGTGCTTCTAGAACATCGCTGATTTGAGTGGCAGCAGAGATTGAGAAGGGCTTGTCCCAATCACTTGATGGTCTGAATTGAATCAGATATTGCTTGTCTGAGCCTCCCTCCCACGTGTGCCTTCAAATAAGATACCAGCCCTCTCTTGATAGTTCTGGGACAGGATGCTCCAGGCGGAATGGAAGGGAATAAAACTTTAAACAATTTAGCAGATATACCTTAGTGTCTTGGGTGTACACAAGCGTAGCCCCAGCCACCCCCTTAAGACAATATCCTGACTTACATCTTTCACTTTATTTAATTGGCTGCTGTTTACTGAGCAGTTACATAGATCTTGTTTTTTCCTAGAATTTCGGCCCACTCATGGTCCTTCTGTCCTTAATCCCCTAAGCTCCTTGGGGGGTTCAAGTTAGACTAGATCAATCCAGGACATTCCTGGTTGGGTTCTGCCAACGGTGAGGGGATTCCTGTTGATTTCTGTTTTTTCATAACTAGGTGTCCTGGTCTTTGATAGAGTTGCTTTCTGATTGAAAAAAAAAAAGAGAACTATACTTGCTCCAGATTAGATTACACCTAAATTTGAACTCTATCTCTGCCACTTACAGGCTGTGCAATCTTGTGCAAATATCTTAACTTCTCTGAGCCTCTGTTGTCTCATCTGTCAAGTGGGCACGCATCCAGTATCTCACAGGGTGGTTATGAGGAGTAAAAGAGATCATGTGTATTAAGTATTCAGCCCAGTGCTTGCTACGACATAAGCACTCATTAAATTTCACTTTCTTTTCCTCTGGGAAGAAACTGAGTTTGGAAATGACTAGATGCAGATGTAAGAGCAGACACTGCACCCAGGCTTTTTGTTTTTACGAGTAGGCACTTTGTTTTGAAAAGGAGAAGGGAGGAGATCAGAGGGTAGAGTGAAGGTCTTCTCCATAACAAGGTTGTTCAGACAAGAAGAGGCTCAAGGGGCACCTGAGATTTGTCACAAAATTTCTAAAGGACCATCATGTGGAAAAGAGAGTTTGTTTCTTTTATGTGGAACTACAACCAGCATATAGAGGCCACAGTGACTCAGATTATTGTCCCAGTATGAGAGAGGCTTTTCCAAATATTTAGAGCTATATAAAGTTGGAATCTTAGGAGGTAGTAAGTTTCCACACTGTGGGGTATTCAAGCATTTAATTATTCCTTCCTTTATTCAATAAGCATAAATCACACAATTACCACGTGCTGCCACATCCTGGGAACATTGCAATGAATAGGACAGAGGAGGATTCTGCCCTAATGGAGTGTAGAGTCAGGAGGGAAGACAAAAGCTGGATGGCTCCTGGGGTAGAGGGAGACTTCAGAAGTTGATGGGGTGGGATGGGGGATACCAAGATGCTATGGTCAATTCTTAAGATTATTACTATTGTCTAACATCTTTGAATACTTACATGTGCCAGCACAATGCTAAAGTTTTTATACAAATTACCTTATTTCATCTTCATAGCAACTAGATGAGGCAGATTCTATTAAGAGCCACATTTGACAGATGAGGAAGCTGAGTTTCAGATAGTTGAGACATACCCAAGATCACCCAACTAGGAATTAGTAGGGTTGGGATTCTAGCTCTAGCAGCCTGGCTTCAGGTCCCAGGCTCTCAGCCACTCTGCTGTGTTTGCCCAGTGCCATCCCTGCCTCCTGCCCATTGCCCACCCCCCAACCCCAAACCAGCCCCAGCCCTGCAAAGGGCAGCCCCATGCAGGAGAGCTTTGGGCCTCTCCCTGCTCCTCTCTGATTGGTCCAGAGTGGCTCAGTCTGGGCCAATCAGAATCTCTGTCCTGGGATGCAGAGATACCGGGCCAGTTAGGTGAAGGGAGGTTGGCAAGTCAAAGTCTGTGGGCAAGTAGAGAAAGCCAGTCCTTGGGGGGAAACAGGAGGACAGAGCAGCTGCCTTAAGAGTAGCAAACAAGAGAGACTGTATCCCTCGAATACACAGAATGAACTCAGCCATGACATTCTATTTCAGTCCCCAAGTGGCCCAGCTGAACTGAGCCTGTCCATAAGATGCTACATCTTCTTACATCCTGGGTTTGCACTCTCCAGACCCCTGGAGAAATACCTCCCACCCGTGTTGCCACAGCTTAGGGAAATCCAAAACCCACCCTTACAAGGTCTGCAAATTTCCCATTTTCAAGTCTTCTCTGCTCCTAGGCTTGGTTTCTTGGGTCCTGTACGTCCACCCATCTAGATATGCAACTTAGATGCTTTGCCAGTTTCCATAACAACAAAACAAAACCATGCCCTATCCTACTCCCACAGTCATTTGAGGAGCAGTAAAGCTAAGGATCACAGAAAAGGTCTCGTCAGCTCTTCACAGCAAATAACTTGGAAACCACTGCCTCCTGGCCCACCGCCCTCCCTTAGAGGACTAGCCCCAGCCACAGCCCTGCAAAGAGCTCAGTTTCTTAAATTGAAAAAAAAAAAGTCAATGTTCCAATAAAGCACATTGTGGTATCAGTATGGCCATAATTAGGAGAATAGGAAATCTGCACGTGCCTTTCCTGATCCATAAGGTCTTTTTCACCACCTTGTGCCATGAGGCAGGGGGGTGGGTTCCTCTTGGCATTTTCTACACGCAGGGCTGAGTCTCACCACCTGCCTTGTTTTCTCCTTGACATCAACTGCCTCCATCCCAGGCGAGACAGCTTCCTGTCCCATCTTACTCACAGCAGCTTCACCTTCTCCTAAGCAGCCACGGCACCCAAAGGTGCTCGGGCTCGCACGAGCACCCCCCAGGTGTTTGTCCAAGCAAAAGCCGTTACCTCCCCAAGATAATGGCGCTTCCCTCCGTTTGCTCACACCTTTACTAAACTATATTTTTATCAAGTGAGCTTCAGTGGATTTCTATTCCTTCTAGTCTGTGCTCGAATATTCTGTTGAAAACGTAGCTATGCTGAAAACCTTATGTCCCAGATTCCCTTTCCCTGCATGGTTCCGGGTTAAAGGAAGACAAAAGAGGACCGCGTGGGAGACTTGAGAGGTGGAAGGGAAGCAGCAGTGTTTACTCGTTGAAGGCCGTCATGGTTAGACACAGAGGTCATCAGAGGGGCTGCAGAGGTTCCAGCCTGTCCTCACTTTCCTCTGCTTACCCTTTAGCTTGTCGTCCTGACCATTGACCCAGCTGACCTGCGGCGTCCCCACCTCCTCTAGATACTTGGCAGACCAGGTAGCACCCCCCAGAGACCCCCTCCTCGGCTCCCCCTCTGCAGCTCCCTTCTTGCCACTGTCATGCCTGACTCTCAGATGGGCTGGTGGGTGACTCCTCTTGTCCTCCACTCCCCTCCCAGACCTTCATCTCCCCAGCCCTCCTGATGATCGTGAATGGTCTAATTCCTATCACGCATCTCTTGCCCTATAACTACTCATGGTTTGACTCTGCTTCCCTGAATGAGCCCTGACTGATAGGTGGTGACAGCCTTTACAGAAGCAGCCAGAGGCTGGAGGCGCTGAAAGTTGTCTATCTTGTCCCAGTCTGACAATTCCCCCAGACGCCTGGTTCTCAGCCTTGACAGCACGTTGGCATCACCTGAGAGCTTTAAAGAAAATACTGGAGGCTGGTCTTACTCCCAGAGTCTCATCTAACTGGTCCAAGGTGTGGGCTGGGCATCGGAAATTTTAAAAGCAGGTGGGGTGAGTCCACCTCACCTCCTCCTGCCCAGACACCCCCATGCCTCTTCCCTGGGTGAAGGGGAAGAACCCTGGTGTTCGTCAGCTGCTTGCAGAGGACTCATCTTCTTAGTTTCCTTCTGCAATTTTTCTTGATCAAAATTGGCCTCAGACAGAAAATATAACATCTGCCCTATGCTCGTTTGACTCCTTGGCGTGGCAGTGGGTACCTCTCTCTCCGGTAGCTACGGATCATGATCAGAAAGAGTGAAATGTGTCTGTGGTCTCCTGGGGTGCATGAAAACTCTGATGCCATCTGTGGTCTTCATCTTATCACATCAGCTATTGAAATCCATTGATTACACCTTTGATTGAACCTGGTGCTTTATTTATCAAGAAAATTATAATTATAAGCTTTTTAACAGCTTATAACCCAAAGCAGAATTTGTCATCATTCAGCAACAACTGCTTTCCATTCGCACCACTGCCTGTTTTTGATCTTTAAAAACCAACAAACGATCTCCTTTTATTTTTTATTTTTTAAAGAAATCAAGCGAGCAGACCGAGAGCAGGAGACATGGAATTCCTAAGCTTCTTCACTGAACTACAGAAGGGTTTTAGGGTTACTGGGTAATCATGATAAAGGTGGATTCTGGAGCCAGATGGTGCAGAAATTTAATCCCAGCTCCACCACTGACTAACTGTACGAACTTTAAGCCTCAGGTTCCTCGTCTGTAAAATGGGCGCGATCACAGTTCACATCTCACAGAGTTGGAGTGAGGATTTAATGAAATAACACGTGGAAAGAACTTACTATTAGAGCCCAGTCCTTTGTAAGGACCTCCTAAGTATTAGCCGTTAGAATTCTTGGGAAAGTCTTTCTGCAACTTACGAAAGAGTTTTGGAGCTATAGTTTGACCCAAGACAAAAACTGCTCATTTATATAATAAAATCTAAATTTCACTTTGAAAGCAACACTTTAGAAAATGCCTGAATAAACTGACATTTTGACTTGATAGGAGGTTCCCCCAGATAGAGTTGGTGGGTTAAAAGGCTCTTAGCTTAGAACTCTGTGCTCTCCTTCCCCCTTGAAGATAGTGATTATTCACTGCTGTTTCTTGTCTTCAAGTACTCACGCTGCTGCTTGGGCCCATTAGAACTGACCTTGAGCTATTCCAGAGGAAAATTCCATCTGATCCGAGAACAATCAGAGTAGGTCTGCTTCAGTCCAGGATCACTCTGGTGATTAAATTCAGGGAGCCTTGCCCAGGGCATCATTAACTGCCTGGAGGAGGGAGCCCTCTCGCCATCTGTTGTCTGCCATCACTGTTTGGCTTATCTCTTTGGTCACATTTTGAGCCAAGATGAGAAATTTCTAGCTTCTCTCAGCTTGCTGCCCTGACATAGTTAACCAGAAACACGGTGTGGTCAAGGGATCCGTGTTGTAGCTGAAAGAGCCCCAGACTTGAAGACAGGAACCTGAGTTGAGATCTTGACTGTTTCACTTTATGTGACTCAGTTGGTCCAGTTTTTCCCAAAGTGGGATACATACTGGGATGATTTTAGGTAGTATTTGGGAAAACGTTAATTAAGAATTTATTGTCATGTCTTTTAGGGAAAATATTGGCTTTCCACTTACAATGCTATAAAAAAGTGAATCAACATAAAGAAAAGTATTAAATAAACAATGGTAGAGAGGGCTTGAGACATGGCAACTGTTGCCATGGTAATATGCAAGCGACTGATTTTAGGAAACACTGACTTAGCCCCCCCCAACCAGCCACACAGCTGTCCTTCCTACCTAAAAGGGCCCTATGGACATCACGCCTCATGGGTGGTGTGAGGTGATCAAACGCAGCAAGAGTCAGCACGTGTAGTGGTCGAGGTCGTGGACTTTGCCTGTGTCAGGGTCTGTGTCCCAGCGGAGATGTTTACCAGCTGTGTGGTCTTGGGCAAATCACCTAACTTCTCTGCAACTTGTTTGTGTGGTGTTTTCTGACACCGAATATGTTTTTTTCTGACACCAAATACATGTTATGTTTCTATACCACTTCTCTGATTCTTGGGCACCAACTGGATGTCCAAACAATTCAATTCAGTTCTGACACTATTCACCTGGAGTCAGAGGGCTCCGTCCCACAAGACTGTCCCCGCTTCAGATGCCAGTTGCAAGTCTGGGGTCACCCATGCTTTTGCCCAGCCACCTACAAATTCAAGGGGTCCCACAACCACCCCTGAGGTTTGGTATTTTGCTAGAATGCCTCCCAGAACTCAGGAAAGCACTTTACTTATGTTTACTGGTTTATTATAAAGGATATAACTCAGAAACAGCCAAATGGAAGAGCCGCAGAGGGCAAGGTCCGGAGTGGGGCGCTGTGTGGAGCTTCCATGCCATCTCCGAGTGCGCCACCATCCCAGCACATTAATGTGTCCACCAACCCAGAAGCTCCCTGAATCTCAAGGTTCAAGAGCTTTTAGAAACTCAATGGCCAGCCCCGCTCCCTTTCTGGGAGGTTGGTGGCTGGGGCTGAAAGTCCCCCCATCTGAATCACAGGTTTGGTCTTTCTGGTGACCAGCCCCCATCTTGAAGCTACCTATCTGGGGGCCCCACCCTGAGTCGCCTCATTAGCACACTCAGGTGTGGTAGAAAAGGGGATTGTATGGATAACAAAAGACACTCCCATTACCCAGGAAATTCCAGGGCTTTTAGGGGCTCTGTGCCAGGAATCAGGGATAGAGGCCAAATATATATTTTATTATGCCACACTTGCTTTCAGCAGAATGAATTACCTCATAGGGATTTTTTTGTGAGGAGTAGATGGGAAAGATACGTAAAAAAGCTATTATGGTACCTAACTGTAGAACTGCTCAACAAATGCCAGCCAGTATGCTGCTGCCGAATGGGGAAGTGGGCACTGAAAAAATGCTAGTTGAATGTGTTCCTCAGAAGCCCACAAAAGAGTCTTTTGTTATGCTTTAAAAATAAAAAGTAACTAAAAATTGGAAATAAGAAAGGAAGAGTGACACAAGAATGTTCTGTCCATGTCATACTGGGGCATTGCTTAAAGACCTGCCCAAGGATTACTGATTATCTGGGAGAGGGTCCATGTATCTGACTTGGTTATTTACTACTTGATTAGATCACCAATATGATGAGTTTAGACGTTAACTTGCAGATTTCTGTCCTAGAAAAGATAACCCTAAAGGTTATGGTTTTATTGCCCTGTAGCATGTTAACCAGATTTGTATCTAATTTAGCAATCTTATTCTAAGATTCTTATTTCTTTAAAAAGCCTGTGAAATCAGTTCCTTAAATGCTCTTGGAATGAGTTTTGCCATCTTACTGGTTCTCTCATTAATGGGTTAAGTAAATTTTTGACAAGTGTTCATTCCACATTTGTATGAGTCACGTTTTTAAATTTTGAAAATATACTTCAGCACGATCATATTAATAATGCCAAGTCCCAGAGAGTTCTCTGCACCCATAGTTCTCTAGGCCTTCACAAGAGCACATTCTGTATGCAAGGCACCATGCCGGCACTTCGGGGAGGACTGGTCCTTATAGTCAAGGATTTCATAGTTACTTATGGGGAGATAGGAAGTATATAAATGACTTCTTCCACTGTGACAAAGAGAAAAGCAACCCCTGGCAGCCAGGAGCTTGCTTGGCACTCACAGCTTGGCCGAAGTGTTCTCCTGTTGAACATAAACAATTTTGCAGATCGCCAGCATCAGACAAGGCCATTCTGAGACCGTGATATAGCAAGACAAAAACAAGACTACTCCACAAGCATGCCTGAAAGCAGATAAAGACATGAACATTGTCCAAACCACAAAAAATCACCAAACACCCCCATATCCTGGCTCGTATGGGTGACTGCCGCTTCTTTATCAGTCACAGTTTCAGCCTCACTCTGTTTGTCTCATGTTATAGGAAGGAATGTGAAGACTCTATCAGAGAATTAGCCCCACTTTCTGACAACATCAATCCAGAGTAAATACCCACTTCCTTTAAACTGTCCCCCAAAGCACCTAACACAAGCTTAAATCTTGTAATAAGTCCTTTCTAGCACTCTCCTACTGATACCTCCTGTCCAGAATTGAATTAGGGGAAAGGTAGCCAGGTACCAGTCCATAGACGATGCTACCGACTCACTAAGGTGATGTAAGATGGAGAAAGTTGTCCCCATCAGGACCTCCCTTAGAGAGAGGACTCGGTGTGGTTGGCAGGAACTCTGATGAGCAGCTTGGGACAGAAGCTTGTTTTGGTTAGGATTCTTGGCTACAAGCAACAGAAATCAACTCTGCCTGACTCAACCACAAAATGGGATTTAGTAGGCGGCTCTCAGTGCGGGTAGGGTGGGTGGGGTGGGGGCCCTTAGAAACAAAAGGGAGCCGAAGGGACAGGCTTGGAAATGAGTAAGGATGGAGAGGGCCCCCGAGACTGGCCACGGGGCCAATCTGGCCAGGATGCCATTGTCACCATTGCCAGACACCACAAATCTAAGCCCACCATCCTTTTCATCTCTGTGTCATTTGCTCAGTGGTCAAAGTCCTGGACATGAGCTTCTGGTTGGCTGAGCCTGAGACAGAGGGGGGTTGTTCCCTTGTTTAAATTCTCTAATAACAACTGACACAGTGAATTATCCCCCAAAACTAGGGTTTGGATGTTGAGCAACCAAAAATTCCAACTTTTGTCCATTAGAGGAGGGAGACCCCCCCAAAGACCATGTGTGAATAACAATACATGGTCTCTAAACAGCCTTCTAGGTGAAGTGATTCCGCAATCTGCAGGCTTTTTTTGTTTTGTTTTGTTTTGTTTTTTTGAAGAGGGTTATGCTGAATTGATACCAGAGCTAAATTACTAGGAACAATGAGGAAGAGATTCCTTGCTGCCTTAATGTGGGCATCTGAGTCAGACTACTCAGGTTAGCATCCTGGCCCTACCATTTAACTAGCTGTGTGATTCTAGTTGAGCCACTTAACCTCTCTGAGCTGCAGGATCCTCATCTATAAAAGAGATGATCACACAGAAGGGTTGTTATAAGGATTAGTTCAGATAATCTGTATAAAGCATTTAGTATATATAAAGCACTTCGTGTATAAAGCACTTATGCAGTATAAAGCACATGGTAAATTCTGAATAAATGATATCTAAAATCACCATCATCATTGTCATGGGCAGTCTTTTCCCCACACAATGCTCAACTTTTGTTCTAAATAAATGTTGAATAAATATTTTAAAGAATGTTGAAGAGGCACCCCTAAATTTGCCCACATGTTAATTCCAAAGAGTAATATTAAATTTTCAGCAATCTTGAGAGGCAGTTGTTAAACTGTGGGTAGCTTGAAATCCGCAACAGTGGGAGTATTTACACTATGGAAATTGGCAAATGGTACCAGCTAGGACTTCTACCTCCCTCCCCTTCTCCCAGCCAGTTGTTAAACATTTACCAGCACGGCTACTAATTCCAGCCTTATCCTGCCTTGCTTTGGGGCATCCAACAGAGGATACTTGCTGTTCCTTTGTGGCTCACAAAAGCCCCAGGGTCCTGCTTCCATACAAAGAAGGCCACTAGTGCTGAATAAACATGAGGTTGATTTAAACATTAATTTGCTTATCATCAAAAGAATATCTGTTTCTGCTGGTGCTGTGACTCTAATGGGAATTGCCAATGGTGACAGTAGATGGGCGATGGCTGCAGAGAAGGATGCTTTGTGCTCTGGCAGGAGCAAGGCTAGGCCGAGACTGTGGTCAGTGTGGCCCCATCCATTGGCTAAGCAGGAATGCCTGGGAAGAGGGCAGGGGAGCTGCGGGGGGTGCAGGGGCTGCTGCAGATTGTGTTTCTAAGATTTTTTTGCTTTAGCCCTCAGATGTTCAGTTGAAAGGGGTGACAGCTGTAGAATTCCTAAACAGGAGGGGCTTGGGGCCAGCGATCTGGTTGCAAGAAAGGATCAGGGAATTTATTCTGTAGCTGCATTTGCAGTAGTAAGCCCATGGTTTTTACAAATCAGTAAAAACTGCATGGTTTTCTACCAAGTTTTTTACTTATACTTTATACAAAATTGGGGAAAATGTCTATTTCCCATTTCAAAAACACTTTTAAAATGTTGAAGTGGTTTTTGGGGCTAATGAAAACCATGGGGTGGGACTAAAGCCATTTCCCCCCAGGAAAGCCCACCCTTTGGAAGTGCCACTGGTTGAAAGCATTTTAAAATACAAGGATGCGACAACGTAACGGGGCACTGGGACAGAGAGGGACAACCTGGTATATCTGGGTGGCATATGTAGGCAGTCTATTATAGTGACAATTGTCAGGGCTCTGGAGTCAGACTGTCTTCTTTCAAACCTTGCCAGCTGTGTGATCTTGGGTGATTTACTTAACCTCTCTGAGACTTCTATAAAGTAGAGAACAAGAATACCTACCCTGTAGATTGTGAAGATTCAGTGAGGCAGTGTGAGGCCCAATTCCCGACCTGTGATAAATGCTCAGATGAAAACTAGCTTTTGTTGGTATCAGCATGGGGGGGGGATGGACTTGGGAGCGGGGAGGGCAGATTTGGGAGAAGGCACACAGCTCTGGCAGGAACTTGTGGCAGGTGACAGAGAATGGAAGGCACAGGAGGGCCCCAATGCTGACAGAACTCAGAATAGAAACAGTATTGATAGCAGAATGCAAAGCAGTATCACTTGAACTATGGATGCTTAATTGGATTTCTCTAGGGCTGACTCACTGCCTTTGATAGATGCTATTGCCCTCGTGGAGTCTCTATCATGGGATTTGAAAATTTTCCATCTGCACTTGCAGACTTTAGGCCTTGTTTCAATAAAACGCAGGACTGTGTACACTCCTCCATGCCTGCCCACCTGCTTGCCTTCCTTCCTTCCTCACGTATTCACTGTGGTATGTCAGGCATGGGGTGATGTGCAAGGACCATGGAGGAAAAGGCCATGTCCCTTAAAGGGGGCACCGTATATTTAGGGAGAAACACAAATGCCTGGGTGGTTATCTGTGGGTGACAAGGGGGCTGTGGCTGCGTGAAGGAAGAGGCTCTGATCCAGCTGAGAGCATCAGGAAGGTTCCAGAAGGAGATGCTGGGACTGTCTTGAAGGCTGCATGGGAATTAGTCTGAGACAAAGGTTCTGAGCTGGGGAAAGAGTTAGGCCAGGCGTGGGGAAACCTGCAGCCTTAAGGCCTTCTAGGTCCTTAAGTGCAGCCTTTTGACTAAATCCAAATTTTACAGAACAAATCCTTTTATTTTTATTAATACATTTTTGTTCATCTTTTTTATTTTTATTTTATTTAAAAAATGAATTTATTTAAAATAGCAAAGAATAAAATAAGTTTCAATGAAGTAGTCCTCCCAGATGAACGTTAGTAAACCATAAAGGCTAAATTGACGGCTGCTACGCTCATGATTTAGTTCTAACCCTCCCCTGCATGACTGGTGCCACTACCGCACAAGGCTGGTCGGTGAGAGTTTGTGGGGGGTCAAGTACACCAGTCTGTTATCAGCTTTTGACAACTGTGCACTCTGTTTCTGTTTGAAGTGGAATTTGTGAATAGTTGGACAGCTCAACAGTATTTTTTAATTCTGTCTGCTTAACAGCCCATCATGCCAAAAAAGACCAAGAAAATGCTGAAGGAAGGAAACACATTTTTTAATGAGGATTGGGAATTGCAATATTATCTTGTTTCTGCTAAAGATAAGATGATTTGCTTGCTTTGTGATACTGCAATATCAACATTAAAGAACTTCAATGCTCATCAGCACTGTAACACTCATAAGGATCACAAATATTTTAAATTAGAGGGAGAGGCGCAAAAGGTTGTATTGCAGAAATAAAAAGATGAAAAGCAAAAGCAAAGACAATTCTTTCAAGCAGCAATAAGACCTGGAAATAATGCCACTGAGGCAACTTACAAAGTAGCTTATATACTCGGGGAAAAAGGGAAGCCATTCAGTGATGTAGAAATTGTGAAAGAATGCATTGTCAAAGTTGTAGGATGCTTAGAATGACGTTTCAAAGTACAAACAACTGCCTCTTTCAAGGAGAACCATAACTGATCGGCAGCATGCATTAACCTTCAACTTCACAGGACAACTTCATGCAATACTTCAAAAGGAAAATAATATATTAGTCAATCGCTTTGGATGAATCAACTGATACTACTGACTTGGCGCAGGTTTTATACTTCATTTGGGTCATAACAAGATTTTCTTTGCTACGAAGAGTTACTCACTTTGGGCACTCTTGTGAACAGAACATGGGGATAGATATCTTCAAAAACTTTCAAGATAAATGTCATGACGTTGGACTATATTTGGTAAATTTAGTGAGAGTACGTACAGACGGTGTACCTTCTATGAGAGGAAAACATGAAGGGTTTATTGCACAGATTAAAAAAAAGTATTAACAGATGCAGATGCTCTCAAATCTCTGTGCTAAAGCTACTATTTTAAGTAGCAAACTTTGCAACAAGTTTATAAGTATTGTTAACTATATTTGTGCAAATGCAACACAGCATAGTCAGTTTCGTAACCTGCTAAAGTTGACCGATGAGGTATTCAGTGTGGATTTGCTGTATCATTCTAAAGTGTGTTGACTGTCACAGGACAGGTGTTAGCCAAAATTTTCTCTCTTTGAGAACAGATAGTTAAATTCTATGAGGAACAGAATCAGCAATGTGAATTATTGAAAGAAGATTTCTATAGGAATGCAGCAATTCTGCGTGATAGCATGTCAAATCAAAATGACTTGAATATTTGTTTGCAAGATAAAACTAAGTCAATATATGATATGTGGCCAAAAAAATCCAAGCATTTCGAAAAAAACTATCTTTTTCCAAAACACTTCTTCAAAAGGAAATTTCGGATGAACATTTTCCCCAGTTAGCAAAGGTCATCGATGAGCAGGATGATGTATGCGAATCCTTTGAAGAATACGCAGCTGTTATAGACCTATTAATTGGAGAATACAGTGAAAGGTTCACTGATTTTGAGAATCATGATGTCACACTCAAATTAGCATTTCAGCCTCACCTAGTTGATATCATCAAGGCACCTAAAGAACTACAGATACAATTGATTGAGCTCTCAGTAGATGACATTTTAAAGTCATTGTTTGATGCTAAGAAAGATCCAGTTGAAACATGGAAAACTGCAGAATACCCACACCTTCGACAACATGCGTGAAAAATGCTTTCTTGCTTTTCAGCCACTTATGGCTGTGAATCTACATTCTCCTACCTAACCCAAATCAAGACGCCCTTCAGGTCACAAAGGACTGATACCCATGTAGAGGAGAAACTGAAACTGCAGACCTCCATGCTGCAACCAAATATTCAAATGCTTTCCAACAAAGAGCAGACATAACAAAGTGATTAAAAGGTTAGTTAACTTTAAAATTAACAAATAGTTTCCATTTTTTGAAACTATCAAGTACATAGTAGTTAGATTTTTACAAAATAATGTACAAAATAATTTTTACAAAATAATGTTAAGTATATCTAATTGAAGTTTCTTGAATGCAGCCTCATTTGATTACAGCTAAAGTAACGTGGCCTTCCAACATGAACGCACGCTAGGATTACAGGCATGAGCCACCGCGCCCCGCGCTTTCTTCGTCTTTAAAATGGGAATGATGATAGGACCACTCTCTAGGATTACGATGCACGTGAAGCGCTGAGCGCAGTGCCTAGGATGGACTTAGTAAAACGCCCAATAATTGACATATATCTCCTATTATTATTATGAGCCGAGAGAGAGAAGCAGGGAGAAAAAGGAAACAGGAAAATGATGTTGAACAGTCTCTGTTTCTGAAACATGAAGCTATAATAATATGTAAAACCTATAAATAAAAAACCTTTATTGAAAGTATTTGTTTCCATACAAGTTTTAAAATGATATTTTTATCTGATTGTAGAGTGGATCCTTAATCATTGTAGAAATTTTGGAAAATACAGGCAAGTATAAAGAAGGAACCTAAAATTATGCATAACCTTGAGCCATGAACACCAGAGACCACTTCCCCTCCACTGTTTTGGTGTATTTCATGCTAGTCTTTTTCCTCCCCCTGACCCAGGGGTGGCAGGCTTACCCCAGGGGCCCTTGCCTCTGCCCGGCTGGCGACAGCACTCAGCACATCATTGAGTCTCCCAAAGAGATCCAAATCCAAGGCACATTGGCAAGTACGTGGACGTCTACAGAAGAGCTCACGGAGCATCCTGCTGCCAAACTCCATCACAGTCCCTAGGATGTGGCTCTGTTTTCCTCAAGTGTCCCATCTCGTTTCTCTCTCTACCTCTCCCACGTGCCTCCCAGCCACAGGAGGCCTATCAGGTCCCAAACAGTTCTGGTCTGGTCTTCAACTTACAATTCCCCATTGGCAAAACCAAAGCCTGGTGGTTCTCTGAACATCCCCCCAACAAAGAAACTTGCTCCCCCACCACGCTATCCATCAGAGTATGAACATTCATACATTCACCTAAATAGAAATCATGTTTTCTTCTGGAAGATGGAGGGATGGGTTGTTCTGCCATGAAGGAAAACAAGGAGTCAATGTTTATTGAGCATTTACTATGTGCAGGGCACTATGCAGCACTTTCTGTGCATAAACTCGTGCAAATCCTCACAGCAGTCCTGTGAGATAGGCATTGTTTTTATTTCCATTTTACAGATGAGGCAACTGAGATTGAGCAACATGTCCAAAGTTCCATACTGGTAAGTGGCCTTTGGGATTCAGCCCTAGTTCCTGCTTGTGACCACTTCACCATGACGTCTCCTCTCCATGTGACTACATGAGTTGGGACACACATGGTTGGTTGCAGACCTTGCCCTCCCCACTTCTCCCAGAGCCCTGGTTTGTTCAGGAGGCAACTTGCCTGGCCCCCAGTGGTGGCTAGTCACAGAAACCCCATTTGCTTTTGCCAGACACCCACTTTTCCAGGCTGCCTTGCACCTAGAGGTAGCCGTGAGACATAATTGGCACCAATGAGATGTAAGAGAAAGTCTGCTTGGGCTTCTGGGAAAGATGCTTAAGGCCCTAGGTGCTGCACTGAAGCTGCTGCAGCCACTATGGTAAGGCTGGCAGAGGGGAAGTGAGACAAGAGCCAGACCCTTGATGGCATCCTTAGGCCACCCCGTTGACCCTTGGACCACCTGCATCTGGACTGCTCGTTAAGTAAATATTAAATGTCCTTATGACTTAAGTAGAGTGACCAACTGTCTTGGTTTGCCTGGGACTGTCCCAGTTTCAGCACTGCAATTACCATGTCCTGGGAAACCCCGAAGTCCCAGGCAAACTGGGAAGGTTGGTCACCCTAGATTTAAGGTGTTATTAATCAGATGCTCTGTTGCTTGCAGCTGAAGACATTTTCATGGCTCCGTGTGTGTGGATAGGTGTGTTTTTAATGAGAGTAGGATGAAAACATTGCAAGCATTGCATTGTGAAGATTTTCCATGATGCCATTAAATCCTATTGTTCAGAAAGCATTTGAATAGTTCATGCAAAGTGCTTTGGAAGCTTGGCTGGAACTTTGAATAAGCCACCTTAGTCCAGGTCTCAGAATCATTAACGCTGAACCCTGGAAATCATACTCCCTAGAAATCATACTGTTGCTGGCTCATTCCAGAGACAGATGTCATCTCCAAGAACCTGATTAATGCAGGAAGGAAAAAAAAAGCCAGGCCATGTCATTCTGCATCTTGGCCTTTCACGCTGGGACAATGGGGAAATATGGGTCATTTTACCAGCTTCGGGCAGGGGGAGGTGATTGGGCCCTGCTAGAATAACAGTGCTACTGCTTTATAAGATTTCTTTGAAAATGACACGATCTGGCAGCTTGAGTGGCAGCCTAATGGAAACCCAGCAGAGACCACGACAGAGAAGGCAGAAGCAGATTGCCAGAGGCAAGGACTGACTTTTTAAAATAGTATTTATTAGCTCCTTTATAAAATAAATTGTGGAGGCTGGGGGCTTATTCGGGTACGTGAGAAGTAACATCTGACGTTAGAGATGAACGCTGGTCTGGGATTTGGAGCCTGGGTCTGAGTCCACGCCCTACCACAAACCTCCTCTGTGACCTTGGGCACGCCATTCTCTTCTCTGGCCTCTGTTTCCTCATGTATAAAATGAGGGTTTCTGATGAGCCCTAGAGCTCCATTCCGCTAGCGCAGAGAGGGCATGATCTGCTTAGACCCAACCAGATCAGAGTGTGGATCTCAGGCCACCATTTAGTGGCTACAAGTTCCTCCACAACTCTTGGCCTCGGCACCCTCACTATTGAAAAGGAGTAGTACCTTCATCTTGCGGTTGTATGAGAATTAAACAGGCTTACGTGTGTGGTGCAGGTAGCCCAGTGTTTTGCACGTACAGAGCAGGTGCGTAGGAAGACCTACTTCCATCCACCCCTCTGCCCTGGGTGAGGAGGAGAGTGGCTAGGCCGAGTCAGCTGGCAGGCATTCCTGCGCTATCTTAGCCAACACTCCTGTGTCAAAGGATGAGTCTCACCTCCATGCACTATTTCAATTTCCTCAAACCAAATGGTGCTGAGATGATGAACAAGTGCACCTGTTTAGCTTTCACTGGATTCATGAGCTTAAATGCTCATGATAGTAAGTGTTGCAAAGTCTCCAGGGAGCCCTTGGGTTCAGCCACTTCTCAGCATCATGCTGGAGACTCAGGGACAAGAGAGGTGCCAGCCAGTGGGCTCAGGTGACATACCTAGGAAAGGGACGCCCTTGCAATGTGCCCTGGAAGGCCAGCTTTCCGTCTCGGTGGCTTGTTTGATGGTCTGGGTGTTAACCCCCACTCCTGTCACCCTGGTCTCGCCCCTGGTTGTAACTAGACTCTCATTCCTAGATGTGACACTCTCTTCCCAAAACACTGTCACCTTCCTCAACTGAGGTTTATTCTTCTTTTCTCCAAGGGTTTTCTAGACTGTCTTAGTTTTGATTCTTCTTAAAACAAAAATTACTAACACTAAAAACTCATCAAGCTGTACATTTGTGGTTTGTGCCCTTTTCTGTATGTTACATGTCAATTAAAATTTTTTTACCTGAAAAAAATTATCAACAATACTGCTTAGTTTTGTTTTAGACCTAAAAGGGCACATTTGGTCTTTTTTTTTAAATTACACAAATAGTACGTATATATGATCTTGCTATAGAAACATCAAACAACACAGAAACATAACAGCTAGCATTTATTGAATGCTTTTATACTACCAGTGCCAGGCTCTGGGCTAAGCATTTTACACAAACCATCTCAATGAACTCTTGCAGCCAACCTATGAGGCAAGGGCTGTTATTATTACCCTTTGCATAGTGTAAGGAACTTGCTCAAGGTCACAGAATAAGTGACAGGAACTTGAACCCAGGCAGTCTGATCTCAGAGTCATGTTCTCTACTGAGAATGTGAAAGTCCCATATGGTCAGTGGGGTTCAGGGAAGACAGAGATCAGAGTAGTCTGAGGGAAGGTTTCTCAGATTGAAGTGCCACTTACAGGACAGGCACAGCCTGGATGGTCAAGGAGAGATACTTGGCACTCAGGGATGGGGGCAGCTCAGACAAATGTTAGAAATGGGTGTGGTGCCCCTGGGTAGGTGACAGTGAAGAGTCTGCCCAATTTAGGACATGTCAGTGACATATGGGTCTGGGTTGTGAAGAATCTTAACATGGGAGCCATCTTAGGTTCTAGAGTGAGAGCACAGAAGACTTAGTGATCAGTATGTACATACCAAGGAGAAAGAGCATCCTCATTTTGAACCTTCTGTTTATGGCACTCCAAGGAATTCCTAGAAGATGTGTTTGCTCATGAATCTTTAGCTGGGGTTGGCAAACTACAGCCCACAGTCCAAATCTGGCCCACTGCCTACTTTGGTACAACCACACAAGCAAAATGGGTTATTTTCATTTTTAAATGGTTGGAAAAAAATCAAAAGAAGAATAACATTTCCTGACATATGAAAATTATATGAAATTCAAAGTTCAGCATCTATAAAGAACATTTTGTTGGAAGAGAGTAACATTCATTCATTTGTGTGCTGTGTGTGGCTGCTCACTACTATAATGGCAGAGGTGAGTAATTGTGACAGAGACTGTTCGGCCTGCATAGCCTAAGAGATTTACTAGCTGGCCCTTTGCAGAAAAGTTTTGCTAACCCCTGATCTTCAGAAAGAACCACGGTAGGTATTCAGAGACGTAAGGAAGTTGCCAGAGCTGGAATTGCTCGCACCTTACATGCATGAAGAAATCAACACCCAGAGAGGGGGATATTGTTCATCAATTCACTGCCTCATCCAGGAAATAGCTCTTGAGAGCCTACTGTGTGCAGGGCTTCCTGACTTAATTTTCACTTCTGAGAGACACCAAGAATTAGGCCAAGGCTCTCGTCTGCCTGCTGCTTTGACTGAGGGGCCGGAGCCCGTTTTCTTCTCTGGGCTCCGGTGGGGGATAGTGCTGTGCCCGGAGCATATAAGGTTGGCCAACGGATTTCCTGTAGGTGCCTGCTAATGCGATCTGGCACTTTCTGTGACAGTATTTGTCCCTCTACACGTCCTTTGCTCCCCTGAAGGACATAGTAAGTGCTGTGACTTCATTTCCTATTTTCTATTTTTTCCTCCAGACTTTTGCCAAGGTAGTGCCTCGACAGAGACACGTAAGTCCTTCCCTTGGATGGCCCAGCAAGCTGTGAAAGGGACAGAGGCTCTGGCCCTGGATGTGCTTAACCTTAACCCTAACGCTATTGGCTGAGCTGGCCCAGAAATAATTAAAGATATGAACAGGCCGGGCACGGTGGCTCATGCCTGTAATCTGGCACTTTGGGAGGCTGAGGTAGGAGGATCGCATGAGGCCAGGAGTTCAAGACCCCCATCTCTCACAAAAAATAGAAAAATTAGCTAGCTGGTGGCACATGCCTGTAGTCCCAGCTACTCAGGAGGCTGAGGCAGGGGGATCACATGAGCCCAGGAGTTTGAGGTTGCAGTGAGCTATGATGACACCACCGAACTCCAGCCCGGGCAACATAGTGAGACCCTGTCTTCAAAAAAAAAAAAGAAAAAGATATGAACAAAAATTAAGCTCCAAACAGGAGAGAGAAAGGAAGAAGAAAAAAAAGCAAAGTATATTAATGTTCAATAACAGGGCATTGGTTACATATATAGTTTTCCAACTATATAAGGGAAAACTCAATAGCCACAAGAAAGATATTGCTGACCAGACTGCAAGGGGCCCCGTGAGAATATACAGCTGATGTTCAACGGATCAGTTGAGCCACTAAAGGAATAGGTTTGCCAGATTTAGCAAATAAAATACAAAGCTCACAGTTATATTTGTATTTCAGACATACAATGGATATTTTAACATAACCCTGTCTCAGGCAGTGTTGGGAACATACTTACACTAAAAAATTATTTGTTGTGTATCTGAAATTAAGATTTATTCAGCTTTTACTGAACATCTTGTGTTTTGTCTGGTTATCCTTTAAGAGGAAGGAGGCCAGACTTTTAATATCAGCCTCATTTTCTGAGTAGTCAGCCCAGGGGGCCGGTTCTGTGCTGGGGGAGGAGAAATAGTTGAGTAAATGAGGGTATCTCCCAGCCTCATTACCCTCCATGCCTGCTGGAGAATTTGAGTTTCCAGTTCTGTGAGAATTTCAGGAAACAGTGATGAAAGGCCTCAAAGAGAACCAACAATGTTCCATGAACTGACGGAAGATGAAAATCGGGGACAATTTGGCAATATATGTCAAGGCCTTGAAAACATTTAAACCCTTTAATCTAGTAATTCCATTTAAGGATTTTATCCTAAGGAGACAGTTATGAATACATAAAGACTTAACTATGATTATGTTCAATACAGCCTTGCTGACAACAGCAGAAACCCAGAAACAACCTAATGCCCAACAATAGGGCACTGCTTCAACCAATTATGGCTCCCATGCAGAACAGAATTCTACACAGGCATGAAAAATGATGCTCCGAGGAGATATTATTACTATGAAAGAATAAACCCTATTTAAAAAAACTAATTAGGAAATATTATGATCCAATGCTGCAAAGTACATATGCATAGAAAAAAGACAGAAGACTCCATTCAAAACGTTACCATGATTATTTTGAAGGAATTTTTAGTTCCTTCATTTGTTTCTCTGTATTTTTCATTTTTGTTCTTACAGTATGCATGTATTATCTGGGTGATTTTTAAAGGTTTTTTTTTTTCTTTCATTGCACGGGCCACCCCTTTCCTTGGAGGCTCCTATGGCCAGTCTTGGGTCACCATAGCCTCTGCAGAAGCCTCTCTGTGCCCTGGTGTCCTCAGACTCATCTCAAGCCATAGAGCCCAAGGCCCAGGCCAGCAGCCCATGTGCATGTGTGCTTCCTGACCTGCATCCTTTAAGCCTTTGCCTAACTTAGGGGTGGGGAACCTTTTCATATCGGAAGGCCACATTCATCTAGCTGTAATTGAAGAAGGCTGCATTCAAGAAACTTCAATTAGATATACTTAAAAATGTACATTATTTTGTAAAAATCTAACTACTATGTACTTAATCATTTCAAAAAATGAAAACTATTTGTTAATTTTAAAGTTAACTAACCTTTTAATCACTTTGTTGTGTCTGCTCTTTGTTGGAAAGCATTTGAATATTTGGTTGCAGCATGGAGGTCTGCAGTTTCAGTTTCTCCTCTAGACGGGTATCAGTCCTTTGTGACCTGAAGGGCATCTTGATTTGGGTTAGGTAGGAGAATGTAGATTCGCAGCAATAAGTGGTTGAAAAGCAAGAAAGCATTTTTCGGGCATGTTGCCGAAGGTGTGGGTATTCTACTGCAGTTTTCCATGTTTCAATTGGATCTTTCTTAGCATCAAACAATGACTTTAAAATGTCATCTACTGAGAGCTCAATCAATTCCATCTATAGTTCTTTAGGTGCCTTGGTGATATCCACTAGGTGAGGCTGAAATACTAATCTGAGTGTGATGTCATGATTCTCAAAGTCAGTGAACCTTTCACTGTATTCTCCAATTAATAGGTCTATAACAGCTGTGCAGTCTTCAAATGATTTGCATATATCATCCTGCTCATCAATGACCTTTGCTAACTGGCGAAAATGTTTATCCAAAATTTCCTTTTGAAGAAGTGTTTTGAAAAAAGATAGTTTTTTTTGAAATGCTTGTATTTTTTGCCACATATCATATATAAACTTAGTTTTACCTTGCAAAGAAATATTCAAGTCGTTTTGATTTGACATGGTATCACACAGAAATGCTGCGTTCCTATAGAAATCTTCTTTCAGTAATTCACATTGCTGATTCTGTTCTTCATAAAATTTAACTATCTGTTCTCGAAGAGAAGAAATTTTGGCTAACACCTGTCCCTGAGATAGCCAATGCACTTTAGAATGATATGGCAAATCCACACTGAATACTTCATCTTTCAACTTTAGCATGTTATGAAACTTGACTGTGCCAAGTCAGTAGTATCAGTTGATTCATCCAGAGCAATTGAATAATATGTTTTCCTTTTGAAGTATCACATGAAGTTCTGTGAAGTTGAAGGCTAATTCATGCTGCCAATCATTTATGGTTCTCCTTGAAAGAGGCACTTGTTTGTACTTTGAAACATTATTGGGGTTCAAGCATCCTACAACTTCGACAATGCATTCTTTCACAATTTCTGTATCACTGAATGGCTTCCCTGTTTTCCTGAGTATATAAGCTACTTTATAAGCTGCTTCAGTGGCATTATTTCCAGGTCTTATTGCTGCTTGAAAGAATTGTCTTTGCTTTTGCTTTTCTTCTTTTTATTTCTGCAATACAACCTTTTGCGCCTTTCCCTCTAATTTAAAATATTTGTGGTCCTTATGAGTGTTATGATGCTGATGAGCATTGAATTTCTTTAATGTTGATATTGCAGTCTCACAAAGCAAGCAAATCATCTTATCTTTAGCAGAAACAAGATAATATTGCAATTCCCAATCCTCATTAAAAAACCTGTTTTCTTCCTTCAGCGTTCTTTTGGTCTTCTTTGACATGATGGGCCGTTAAGCAGACAGAATTTAAAAATACTGTCAAGCTGTGCAACTATTTACAAATTCTACTTCAAGCAGAAACACAGTGCACTATTGTCAAAAGCTGATAACAGACTGGCATACTCGACCCCCCAGCCTTGTGTGGTAGTGGCGCCAGTCAGGTGGGGGAAGTTAGAACTAAATCATGGGCGTAGCAGCTGTCAATTTGGCCCTTATGGCTTACTAATTGTGCCGGTCAATCTGGGAGGATTATTTCATTGAAACTTATTTTATTCTTTGGTATTTTAAATATGTTCATTTTAAAAATAAAATAAAAATATAAAAGACTAACAAAAATGTATTAATACAAATAAAAAAATTTGTTGTGTAAAATTTGGACTCAGTTGAAAGGCCGCACTTAAGGACCTAGAAGGCCACATGTGGCCTTAAGGCCCCAGCTTCTCCACCCCTGTCCTAGCACTTTGAGAGGCTGAGGAAGAAGGATTTTTTGAGCCTAGGAATTTGAGACCAGACTGGGCAACATAGCAAGACCCTGTCTCTACAACAAATTTTTAAAAAAATTTGGAGGATCCCTTGAGCCCAGGTGTTTGAGGTTGCAGTGAGCTATGATGATGCCATTGCACTCTAGCCCGGGCAACAGAGAGAGACCCTGTCTTAAAAAGGAAAAAAAAAACAAAACACACAAGATGAAGAAAGACTCAGAGAAGTGTCACTGGAGCATGATCAATCCCTTTGAGTCTGAGCTGTTGGGTACGAAAACCCTGGCTTCTAATCACTACTTGTCTCTTTTTGTTTCCTTTCTCCATCTTGTCCTCTCTCACCTCTCAGAAATTATCAATAAAGTATCTCTGTCAACCCTGTGGTTATAATCCAAGATTTCTCAACTTCCACATGATTGACATTTTGTACCAAATCATTCTCTGTTGTGGGGGTTGTTCTGTGTACCGTAGGGTGTTTAGCAGCATCCCTGACCTCTACCTACTAGATGCCAGTAGGAATTGTCCCCCCCAAACAACACACACCCAGTTGTATTGAAAAATAATCAAATATATCTCCAGGCATTGCCAAATGTCCCTGGGGGCCAAAATAGCCCTCACTGAGAACCACTGCTGTAGCCCTATCTCTGCATTAGCTGTGGAAAAGGATTCTGGAGTCCTTCCAGTTGGACGATCATCTGTAGAAACCCACAGGAACAGTCTGTGCTCTTCTGGCAAGTCCAAGCTCATTCGAGGCAGCTGCCACCTGCTAGGATATCCCAGGGCAGGGCTTGAACAAAGCTTGGCATGCCTTGGCAACAAGAGATGCAGGCTGAGGCTGGGCATCCCTGCCTCTTGTTCTGAAAGCTGGGATGCTGGGATTGGAATGGAAAACATGGGTAGTTCTTGACCAGCAAAGGGCGGGGTCCCCTAAGCTGGTCTGCAGGGGGCACTGCTAAAAGGAGTCAGCAGACTGGGCTTTCGATGAAGACGCTGTGGGATGAGGCAGAAAGATCAGTGGACTTAGATCCGAAGGGTTGATTTCTGGTCCTGGTCCTGCCTCATAGCTGTGTGCACTCAGCCCATGCCCTTTACCTGTCTCCTCACAGGTAAAATGAGAATATTAATGCTATACATCTGTCTCTCCCAAGGACAGTTGTCAGGAGCAAAGTAGGATATTGTGTCCAAACCAACCCACTCTATCCACTTACCTGCTTCACTCTTTTCATAGCACCTGAAGTATCACATGTGTGTTTACCCTCTGTCTCTGCTGCCCAAATGTCAGCTTCCTGAGGGCTTGGTCTTCTTTGCTGCATTCCCAGAGCTGAGGACAGTGGCCAACATAGTAGATGCTCAATAAAGATGTGCGGAATGAACACACGTTCATACCATGGGGAAGCGAATTGAAAACATGTCTCAACAGCTGTGGACATATCAATCCCTTTGTACTCAGTGGTTCCACTTCTGAGAATCTAAACCCCTCTCCCCAAATAAGCAAAAAGTCTTATATAATTGATGTTTATTCTACGGTGGCCAAAATAGCACAAACAACCCAAAAAGCCTACCTAAGTCATCAAGATAAGGGCATAATTACCACAACCCTGATAAACTACTTGGTGAAACTCCAGGCAATCATAACAAATATTGTTTACAGTAAGGTGAGTTTATCCTAGCAATCTATTAGGAAACAACCCAGATGTCTATGAATAGGGGAATAGTTAAATAAATTACTGTATATCAATACAATGGAATACTATGCAGCTGTTAAAAATGAGATTTGTATGTACTGACATAGATAGATGCCCAAAATAGATCATTAAGTTGGAAAAAAAAGCAAATTGCAAAATATTTTTTGTACAATAACAATGGTGTCATGTATGATAGTATAAGCATAAGCATTTTTGTTTTAATGTAGAGGAATACATACCAAACTGTTGACAATGGTTCTCTCTAAGGGATAGGGGGAGATTTTCTCTAAGTTTTGAATTTCTGTAATGTTCAAAAATTTTTAACATGAGCTAATAAAAAACTGAACCTGAGCTCACTTGTATAAGCAAACAAAAGCTAGGCACATGAAGATTGGGAGGAACTTTATTAAGGCATTATTAATAGTGATTGATTATTTCTCTGTGGTGAGATGATAGGTGGTTTTTGGCTTTCTCCTTTTGAGGGAAGACGTCTACAATCAGTATATATGGCCTTTATAAGGGATAACCCATGTTCACAAGCCCTCTTTGTTTTAGCCGGGGTGTTGCTCAGGGTGCAGTGCTCTGTTGATGTAACCCGCTGTTGCGTGGTGTCCTGTTTCCCCAGGATGGATGACATCCAGCTCTGCAAAGATATCATGGACTTGAAGCAGGAGCTTCAGAACTTGGTCGCCATCCCAGGTAACCATTTGCGACTTCACCTCGTGTCAAGCAGCTGCTCGGGGCCCCCAGCCTGGCCCCTCTGTACCCCTGGGGTCTGGAAGGCAGAGTTATTGTCTTCTCCTAGTGTGGCCCCATTCTTGCAATGCAGCACTCCCTGACTGCGTGGTTCAAACACAACTTCAAGTCAGGCAGACCCAGGTTCAAGTCCTAATTCTGGCTACCTCCTTGACCCTGGGTGAGTCACTTTACTTCTCTGAGACTGAATTTCTCCTCCTCAGTAAATGTGGTAGTGACAGTAATAGCACCTAATGCATTGGGTATAAATATCATGGCATTCAATGAGACAATGCAAGCCAAGTGCTTAGCTTGATATCTGGCCCAAAGAGTCCAGTAAATATTAGCGATTATTACCCTTATTATCCTGTTTGGGAACAAGTATAGTGATTACATGCTCTAACTCTGGAGTCAACCTAGATTTGCTAATTATTAGTGACATTACTTATTTGGCCCCTTTCCCTCAAAAAAACTTTCCCTGCCCACCTAGGCTGGGTTAGGTGCCCTCTGTGGGGCATGTCTCTCTCCAGACTTCATGCTCTTTGAGGGTTCAACATGAGGGTTTGGTAGGTGCTAAGGGAAGGTTTATTGACTAAATAAACACAGCTCTAGCTGAAGAAATTTGGCCTTGGCAGGGAGCAACACAGGCCAGAGAAGCAGCCCCCATGTTTTTACCATTCTCTCAGTTCAAGAAGTGTGTCCCAAGAGTCTGTTCTACAGCAATCCCTGAGCTAGGTGCTGGGTGTGCAGTAAGTGAGGAACAGAGAATGATTCTCTACTCTCCAGGCACATAGTGGGTATCCATAATGACAATTGTTATTGAGCTCTGAGTGCAGCATAATTAGAGCAGTGTTTCCCAGCCTTGACACTGTTGATGTTTGGGGTTTGTCAAAATGTCAATATCATAATTTGGGGTTCATACCTTTTGTTTTGTTTGTCAACATCATCATTTGGAGTTCATCATTTGCGGGGAGCTCTGCATTGTGCCTTGTAGGATGTTGAACAGCATCTCTGGCTTCTACCCACTACAGGCCAACAGCACAACCTCCTCCTGCCCCTGCAATTGTGCCAGCCAAAAATGTCTCCAGATGTTGCTGAATGTCCCCCAAGTGGGGGGGGGTGACATTGCCCCCATCTAAGAACTATTACTTTAGGGTACAGTGATCGGGGTTCAAATCCAGCCTTAGCAGTTAAGTGACCTTCATCAAGCAACTTAATTTCTCTGAGCCTTAAATTCCTTGTTTATAAAATGAGGCGTGCCAATAATGCCACCCTCTCATGGTTGTTTTGAGTATCTCATATAACAAATGCAAAGCGTAGGAGTGTTCAAACACAGTCTTGCTGTAAGAGTGGTGTGTGAAATGACAGTAAAACTGGGTACTATTTCTTTAATGAGCATTTACTAGGTGCCAGGCACTGTGCAGGCTCTGGGAATAAATGAGTGACTAGACTCTCCTAATTGAAAGGGAGTGACAGCTAGTGGGTATGGGGTTTCTTTTTGGAGTGATTAAAATGTTCTAAAATGGATTGTGGTGATGGTTGCACAACTCTGTGAATACGCTTGGAACAGATGAATTGCATGGTATGTGAATCATATTGCAATAAAGCTGTTACCAAAAAAAGTTAAATGTCAAACATAAAACAATAAAAGAATAGGGGAAAAGTACCAAAGTCTAGACACCACGCACTAGAAATTCCAGTGCAATTGATCTGGTGTGGGGCTCTGGCATTGGTCATTTTGGAAAGCTTCCTACATGATTGTGATGAACAGTCAGGGCTGGGAACCACCAGGCCTGTTCTACACTCTCATTTTATAGCCCTCCGAGGAATAGTTTGGTTGAAAGGTACGGAAACCCATTCTAGCTTATGTAAGTACAAAACTTGCAATTACCAGAAGGGCGATGGAGTATTGTGGAGTCCTAGGGCATTGTTCCCTAGAGCTGCCCTAACAAATTAACACAAGCTGGGTGGCTTAAACAACAGAAATGTATTCCTTTACAGTTCTGAAGGCCAGACCTCCAAAATCAAGGTATCAACAGGGCCATGCTCCTTCCTAAGGCTCTAGAGGAGAATGTTTCTTTGCCTCTTCCAGCTTTTGGCAGCTCCATATGATCCTTGGTGTTACTTGGCTTGTAGCTATGTTCCTCCAATCTCTGCCTCTGCCATCACATGGCTTCTTCCCTGTGTGTGTCTCTGTGTCCCCTCCTCTTCTTATAAGGACACCAGTCATTGGATTCAGGGCCAACCCTAAAGAGTATGACCTCATTTTAGCTTAACTAATTACATCTGCAAAGTAACTTCCAAATTACTTTGGAAATAGGGTATTTCCAAATAGGATAGACATAAATTTGGGTGGGGTAGAGAGAAAGAGACACTATTTCCATATGGGGTAAATATGAATTTTATGAGTGTCTTAGTCCATGTGGGCTGCTATAACAAAAATACCATAGATTGGTGGCTTATAAACAACAAACATTAATGGTTCTGGAGGCTGGAAAGTCCAAAATCAAGGTGCTGGCAGATTTGGTGTCTGGGGAGGGCCTGTTCCTCATAGTCGGTGCCTTCACTGTGTCCTCACGTGGTGGAAGGGGCCAACAAGCTCCCTTGGGCCTCTTTTATAAGGGCACTAATCCCATTCATGAGGGCTCCACTTTCATGATCTATTCACTTCCCAAAGGCCTCACTTCTTAATACCATCACCATGGGGGTAAGGATTTCAACATTTGAATTTGGTGGGGACATGAACATTCAGACCATAGCAGGAGAAGACACTGTTCAACCCACTACAGACATGAAGCCCAGCCCAGCCCCACAAGGGTCTGGAACCAGAAACAGGAAAGCCAATGGAGTGTTCTTCCCCTGCTGCTGACCCCCTTTTGGAGTGCACATTCTATTTTCTCCCTCTAGCTCATGAATGGAGCAAGGCCACCCCATCTCCCTTCCATGATCTCCCCATGCAAGTCTCCTGAAATTCCCAAGAGACCCTGATGGGCCCAGTGTGGGTCACCATCTCCCTCTTGGGAGGGAGGATTCCCAGGGCCCACCACTGGAGCCAACCGAGCTCCCACGTGCCAAGGCAAAGGAGGAATGAGTGTGCCCTTGGGTCTGCCAAGGCAACTGCAGGCCAGAGGGGCCCCCCTCCAGAGCATGTGAGAAACTGGGAGGTCTTCAGAACAGCACAGCTGACCAGGGCTGGTCCATGGCAAGAATATCTTAATGCAATATTTTAAAAATCAGTATCATGCAAAAAAAATCCATGATGAACAAAATACCAAAAGTATAATTAGAGATGGGATCAATACTGATGTTCTGTGCACAGAGGCCAGGGATGCTACAACCTGCAGTGTGGGGTTGATCCCACAGGAGAATGTGTCCCGCCTGAAATGCCATTGACTTCCCCATGGAGAAACACGACTCAAACAAGGTCATGGGGCCAGTTAGCCACACAGCCCAGTCCCATTGACTCCCCAGAAACTGGTTCTTCCCAATAACTTCTGGTAGAAATTCAGATATCAAAGTTCTGTGAGAGCCTCTTTCCTCTCCTGCCTTTGTAATCACCTGCCCCCACCTTCTCTGTCCTCCTTGTTGAGAGTCTTTCTCTGTGTTCCCTGGACCAGTGCCAGGTTTCTAGATAGATTTAGCTGAGTTCAGGGGGAAAAAACCCTGATGTTTCCGGCAACACATCAATAAAAGTATTAAGTAGAGAGAACCATGAAAAGCCAAGAAAATCATGTTTCTTGAGCCAGGGTCAGAAAGTAATTCACCAACTGCTGGGTGGTAAGTGGGGGGTTTCTGTGACTGGAGAACACCTGGGATCCTTCCTGTCTTGACGACTTCTCAAAGATCAGCCAAATGTCTCACCCCACCTCCACTACTTGCCCCTACCACCTTAGAGCTGGGGGCACATAGGCTTGGCTGTGGGGGCCATGGGCACCTTCCCCTTGAACATAAAAATAGTGTCTCTGTAAAAACAGTGTCTCTGTCTTGGGGTGGTTAGGAAGGATTAAAGCAGTGGTGTTCAACTAGGGGTGATTTTGTCCCCCATGGAACATTTGGCAATGTCTTGAGACATTTTTAGTTGTCACAACTTGGGGGGGGGTGTGCTACTGGCATATAGTGGATGGAGGCCAGGGACATGCTAAGCAATCTTCAATGCACAAGACAGCCTCCTACACCAGGGAATGATCTGGTCCCACATGTCAATAGCGCTGAGGTGGACAAGCCTAGATTAAATGAAAATGTAAAACTCATGGTGCTAAAATTAGAATTCTAATAGCTGAGTTTATTAAGCACTTACCATATGTATACACTTACAATATTTCCTTTTCCTTCATTAAATAAGTATTTATTCCTTTTGCACCTGGTTTGGTAAATATTTAATCTGGAGGGCATTTAATCATGAAAACAATAGTGACAATGTAAAATAATAGTGTGTAATAATAGCAGCTAACTTTTCATGAGCCCTTCCTATGCACCAGGCAGTGAGCTAGGTACTCTACTTGGTTTATATCTCTTAAAACTTGCAACAACTTTATGGTTATCTGTGTCGAGAGATTGGATGCTCAGAGAGGTTGACGAACATGCCCAGAGTCACGCATGTGACTCTGCGTGGAAGAGGGGGGAGCTGGGGCATCAAGCCAGGACTGTGTGATTCTATAGGGAGGACTCACAGTTGTAATAGGAGCCACGGGCGGGCCAGGGAGATGAGTTAGGAGGCCATGGCATGGTCCAGGGAGAGGGGATGGTGGCCTGGGCTCAGGAGATGACTGGAGCAGGTGGGAAGCAAGTAGGAGGGTCATATGGCAAGCATCTGGGCATGTTAGGAATCAGGTGCGTGATGCCAGCAAGCAGGGGGAAATTTGGCAAGCTGGGAATTCTCAATGACAAGTAGGTGGGTGATGTTGGCAAGCGAATGGGTCGCATCAGCTAGCAGGAAGGTAGTACCTGCAGGTGGAAGATGTTAGTAGGAAAGGTATGTGGCACTCAGCAGGTGAGCAGCATCGGCCAGTGACTTGGAGACTCGGGTCAGTCACTGGTTTGTGAGCTGTGCAGCCCACTTCTGTGATTAGGCAGCTTCTTCCAGCAATCACTGGAGGCACCGCAGCTGAGTGTCTGGGGGAGGCTGAGGGATGCCTCGATTGGTAAGAGATAGAAAATGTGGATGAATAACTAGGGAGCAGATGTTTTCAGGTGCTGGGGGCCCGGCAAGTTGCCAGGTGATTCTGGCCAAGATCTGAGGAGTAGTGCAGGGCAGCTGGGAATGTTGGAGGGCTGTCGATGGTTATTTGCAGAGGAAAGTCACACCACAGACTCCCTAAGACAGCTGGAGTGAGCAGGGTGCCCTGGCAAGTCTGTGGGTGCTGGCACTCACTTGGAGAGGACTGGTGAGTGATTTGGGGCTCAGACCCAGGGACCCACCATAGCAGCAGTGACACCACCACCCTGCACACAGCGATGGCTGGGACTGGGGGGCGGCTAGCAGTCCCATGGCCCTTCTTCCCCGGTGAATGGCAGAAGCCAACTTTCTCTCCTGTCCAAGCCTTATATTCTCGCCTCTGGTTCTGCTTCCAGATTTGGAAGAAATTGTCAACATCTGTCGTAGGCAGGCAGACAGACAAGCTGCCCCACATTTTTTATTCTGAAGGGGTCTCAGCAGAAGGAGCCTGAAGTGGGTTTAAGTCTTTGCCTCCAAGTTTCCTCGACCTCATCAGCAGCCCTCTCTATCTGCTTTTCTCTTTGGCATCCTAGCTCTTGGTATTTGGGGCACCACAAAGTAATTCCCTCCCGGCTTGTCCACACAGCCCCTCCTCACCCTCTGCCTTCCATAGAGCCCCCTTGCTGTGTCGTTACCATCTACTGAGTACTTCCTCCCAAGGCCAAGCTCTCTGCTAAGCCATTTACTAACATGATTGCATTTTAAGCCTCATTGTGTGTGTTTCACAGAGGAGGAAACTAAGGCTTGAAGAGGTCAAATTGCTCAGAGCCAGCATTCCAACACCCCCCCCGCGCCCCTTGGACTCAAGTGCCTTCAATGGTCAACCTCATCTGTTCTTTGCCGATGTTTTCTTCTTCCCAGAAAAAGAAAAAACCAAGCTGCAGAAGCAGAGAGAGGATGAGCTAATCCAGAAGATCCACAAACTGGTGCAGAAGAGGGACTTTCTGGTGGATGACGCGGAGGTTGAGCGGTTACGGTGAGTGGGCTGCGTGTCCGTGAGCACTGGGCTGCTGGACACCAACTGTTGGATTCCTTCCAGAACCCATCGTCTCCTACTGGGACTCACAGCCTTGCCTAACAGGCATGGCCTCAGCCAACAGTCCTCGGACACAGCATCCAAATGAACCCCAGCCTTCTGGCCTGAGGACTCCATTTCATATTCAAGAAAAACTCAAATCCAGCTCCAAAAAGTCTTGCAGAAGTCTGTGTATCTTAAGTGAATGTTGTTCAAGGAGATGACCAGGTTGGAATTATATTACGTAACACATGGCAGAGCTTCCTACACATCCTCCCAACTCATTATGGCAACTTCTCAAAACTTTTCCTTCAGTTGGAGCCCTCTACAAGAAGAGGGGCCCTCAGGGCCCCTTCCAACCCAGAGGGCAACTTTTTTATTCTGTGTTCTCAGAGACCCCTCTCCAAGGCCCCTGGGATGTGCCTTGCCTAGCTCAGCCAGGCTGGATCCACCAACTTTTTCCTGGTAACCCTTGAAAAAGCTAAGGTGACTTGTTCCCTGAGACTTGCCGTGTACCTTTTGGAAGCACAGGTGAATAGGGTAGCTTAAAGGTACAAGGTCAGGAGCGGTATTGCCTGGCTCACTGACCTCCAGCAGGGAGGCTGGGTCCTGTAATGTCCCATCCTCTGCCCTGGGGTCTCACCCTAGTTCTGGGTAAGCATTTACTCCATTCTTGTTATATGTCTCTGGTTCAGAGCAGGATCATCAAATACAAAATACACACCTAACACACAACAACATATATGCACCATCCACAAGGCCTGACACTTGGTTCCACGCACTAACCTATGGCCTCATTTCATTGGTTCCTTGAAGTTTTCTTTGCTTACTGTACTTTCCTCTTCTCTTTTACACATCTGCCTTCACAGGGAGCAAGAAGAAGACAAGGAAATGGCTGATTTCCTGAGAATCAAGTTAAAACCTCTAGACAAAGTAACCAAATCTCCAGCCAGTGAGTGCATACATTATTCCTTCTCTTCCAAAAAAGGGAAAAGGATATTTCAAAGAGGTCTGTGAGCCAAAGGGGGCACAACAAAATGCTTTCTAGAGATCAAACTTGAGCATGAGATGGCACCAGGCAGGGCCAGCTTCATGGGCCTGTGCCTAGAAGAGTACCTTGCTTGGTTTAATGTTCTACTATTGTTGTCTTGAAACTTTTAATAATTTTGGAACAAGGGGCCCTGAGTTTTTATTTTGCACTGAACTCCACAAACTATGTCTGGTCCTGGCAGCAGCTATCCCTCCCTAATCACATGGTTTGGTGAATTCCATAGAAGGAACCGGGTGGCCACTTAGGCTTAGGGAGTTCTATCCTCTATTAGGGCTGGAATCTCTGGAGGAGTAAGATGCACACTTCTCAGAATATTAGCCTCACAAGATACCCAGAGCAAAAAGGGTTCTGTGTGAAATAAGTTTGTGAAATGCTGCATTCTTGACCCTCTGTTTGGAGGGTCCCAGTGTCCATTAGGATATTGAAGTGATAATGGATCCTGCTGTCAAGGAGCTGTCTTCTTTATGTTCACCCAATGTTTCCCACATGTGTCTAACTGCTGTATTAGTGAGGCCTCTTTCAGTTATAAGAAATGGAGGCCGGGCGCAGTGGCTCGTGCCTGTAATCCTAGCACTTGGGGCGGCCGAGGTGGGAAGATCGCTTAAGGCCAGGAGTGAGTTTAAGACCAGCCTAAGCAAGAGTGAGACCCTATCTCTACAAGAAATAGAAAAATTAGCCAGGCGTGGTGACGTGTGCCTGTAGTCTCAGCTACTCGGGAGGCTGAGGCAGGAGGATCACTTGAGCCCAGGAGTTTGAGGTTGCAGTGAGCTATGATGACACCACTGCACTCTAGCCCAAGTGACAGAGCAAGACCTTGTCTCAAGAAAAAAAAAAAGAAAGAAAGAAAGGAAAAAGAAATGGATGCCCAGTTCAAACTAATCTGAACAAAAAGAGGATTTGTTGGAGGAAGAGCAACAAGAACTAGGGCCTCAGGGACTAAACGCTATTAGCTCCCTCACTTTCCTTCTGTTTCTCATCTCTGTCCCTCTTTGCATGTTAGCTCGTTTTCTCCTACTACACAGTCCTTCTCTATGGGGCCAGAACTCCCGACTGATAACTTAGAAGCTCTGAGGCAATGCCACAGATTCTTTTCCCTGGTATCTAAATACATAAATCCCAGAGAAAGATTCCGATCAGCCCTTCTTGGATCATGTTCCCACCTTTTAGACTCATTACTGTCACCAAGGAGCTGGACTACTGTGATTGGCCAGGTCTGTGTAACATGCCACTCCTGCAGCCACAGGGACATGATCTGTTACCAGAGGAAGAGGGACTGGGAATCTTGCTGGGAAAACAAAAACCAAAAGCTGCCACTATCTATACAACCTCAAACCCAATTTTCACTGACCATCCATTAACATCCTATGAAAACATGGTTGTAGAGTGTGGGGAGTAAGGAAAGAGAAGAACTATGGTTCCTTGTACTGCCCCTAAAACCACAAGGCACATGATCACTGCCTAAAGCCAGCATCCTCAGTGGACTGTCTCTTCCATGAAAGGCAAAGTAGAAAAACTCCACCTAGCAGCATGGAGAAGGAGCAAGGAAACTTCCCTTCTATGTAGGGTTATGGATGGAAAAAAGAGATGATGCTGGCAAGAAATCAAAACCCCAAGCCTGCACCACATGTAAGGGACCAAGTTTACACTACTCATCTGGTGCTGGAATTCCAAGTTGAAAAATAAAAACTACTCTAAAACCAGTGAAATCTCTAGGACCTTACCAAGAGCAAATGCAAAACTGCTAAGTAGGGATCCTTCTGAATCCCAGGGTACACAGCACTCCCACAGACAAAACAACCCCCATGAAGATGAGCTGTCAATAAAAATTAAAAGTCCAAGAACAACTGAATCACCATGAGGGGAATCAGTAGATGCAACAAAGAGAATGTCCTCCCAAGAACCAGAAATAATAGAACTACTTAAAAGAGACAATAAACTAAGTATATTTAATTTACTAAAGAGACAAGAAAAGGAATAAAACCCAAAATGAAATAGCAGGATGTTTTGAAAAAAATAGGTGGACTTGCAAAAAATTAGCCTTCTAAAAAAATTATTGTCACTGACATAAAAAGTCAATGGATTAAATACAGAGACACAGCTGAAGGGAGGATTCATAAATTGGAAGGCAGACCTGAGAAAATTACCCAGAATGCAGCACAAGGAGAAAAAGAGATGGGAAATATGAAAGAGAAATTTTGAAACATAGGATAGAACAAGGATAGAATGAGAAGGTCCAGCTTACATCTGGCAGTCATTCTAGATAAAACAAAGAATGGGAGGTGGAGGTATCTAAAAAAAAAGTAGGAGCAATTTCAACAATTGAAAAATATGAGCCCTCAGATTGAAGTGACTTGAACAAAATTCCCCCATTTCCATTTGCCAAATACTTCGTGAATGCCAGGCACTGTGCTAGGCTTGGCGGGTAAGATGGTGAGGAGAGCTGACTAGGAGAAGGGCTAAAAGCTATGGTTGAAAGCTACGATTCCCACTTCCCAGTGGGCCCGCAGGGAGGTGGGAACAATTACCATACACAATGCACATCAGCTCTCCACACCACCTGAACGAGGCCTGGAACAACACCTCTCCAGGGGTTGGGGTGGGGCTGGGGCTACAGATGATCAGGGCTCCCGTCACCTGACCTCTTTCTCTCTGTCCCTTTCTCCCTCTGTGCTCCTGTCTTGCTGCAGGCTCCCGGGCAGAGAAGAAAGCAGAGCCCCCACCTAGCAAGCCCACGGTGGCCAAGACAGGGCTGGCACTCATCAAAGATTGCTGCGGGGCCACCCAGTGCAACATCATGTAGTCCCCACGTAGGGTGCTCCCAGGGCCATGGGGACCCCCCTCCCACCCTCTTGTCTTTATAGCCCCCGTTTCACTGGGGCCCAAGAGCTCTCCAAGGCAGAAGGGGTTGAAGGCAAGCCCGTGACTGCCGCCAGGGGCCATGGCGTGGCAGGCGGGCCAGACCACCCTGTACAGAGTGTAGCAATAGGGAGTCCCTCACCGTCGCATGGCCCTCCCCAGAGCATGCCAAACCCAGGAGTCTGTCTCACTGTTTATCCAACCACCAGGAAAGGTCCCTCAAAAAAGTAAATCTCCACTTCTATCTAGCTGTATCTAACCCACCGTGCGGATGAACTGGGAGAGGGGCATGCTCCCCAGGTGTGTGTAGTTGTGACTTTTCAACAATCTAGCACCATGTTGGACACATCCCCCATCCACCCTCCTAGCTCTGCTGTCAGGCCTGCCCCAGATGGGCACAGGCCCCGTCCCCTGTCTGTCCTCTCCCAGCGGCTGTGCCCTGGAGGGCTCCACACAGCCCATGTGTCTCTCGGGCACCATCCGCATAGCGTTCTTGGAGACACAGAGGGTCCATCTGTAAAGATCGAGCTTGTGTATGGTGTCATGGTCACATCTCCTGCTTCCTCCTATCCTGTGTCTGGGCACAGTTCACATCAGGGGGGCATTCACTGAGCTCTCAGCTTGCCATGTCTGCCCCAGGGGGACATGTGGAGCGGAGTAGGGCTGGGGGGCCCTGGACTGGAGCAGATCCAGAAAAGGGGGCAGATAGCTGGAGGCTCCAACACCAAGGCCAGGGTGGATGAGAAGGGGACCAAGAGCAGATGCTGACCCAGGCACTCCACCCCGTGGGGGCCGCTGCAGAGATGCCAGCGGACGCCACCTCACCAGCCCAACACACAGACCTCTGTAAAGAACAGCGACGGGCGGGAGAAGCAGCCTGACCTGACCGTGCCCCAGCACTTGGTGGCATGTTTTAACCAGCCACCAAACAGTCCCACCCGTGTAACTTGATGTACATTTGCTACAGCCAGCCCGGCACAGCCCATGTGACCTCTCTGTACGTGTGTGTGTGTCGTGACCGGCCTAAGTAGTTAGCATAACTCAAGATTTGCTGATGTGCAATCATCCATCAGAGAAAATAAAAGTGGAAACCACGTACACAGCATTTTAAAAGTTTTCACTTTTTCCTTGATTATGGAAGTAATCCATGTACATAGTAAATCATTTTAAAAGTACAGAAAGTATAAAGAAGTTTTTTTTTTTAAACACCATTTATTCCTCCAACTCAAGACCACTTTGACATTTTGGCATGTTTCCTTTCAGTCTTGTTTTGTGCATTTCCTTTTTCATGATTGACATCATATTGTATCTCTTTATAACCAGGTTTTTTTCCACTTACATCACCACCATTCTCCCACATCATGAAAAGCTCTTTGTAAACATTAAACATTCTTCATAAATCTTACCAGCGGCTGCTTAGTAATCCATCTTGTGGATATACCATAATTTATCTAACTGTTTCCTTACTATTGGGCATTTAGACTGTTTCTAGTTTTTCCGTTTATAAATAATGTCATGATGAACATCCTGGACGATAAAGCTTCATCTGAATTTGTGATTTTCCCTTAAGATGGACTCCTAGAAGTAAAATTCTTGGGCCCATTAATGAGCAGCATTTTCAAAATATTTGTAAATTGAAAGTTAATCTGAATGTGTTTCAAATCACAGCAGTTTTGGAGTTGACGCAAAGTGTCTCTGACGGTGGGCCCCACGGTCTTGGGTTTGATGGCCCCTTCCATCGGGCAGCACAACCTCCGTCCTCCCACTCTGTCTCGGATGTGGTCCTGCTTCAGTCCAGGCTTTGGTCTGCATGCTGCTTCCTGCCATTCCGATGCTGGAGAGGGTCCCTCAGGCCACTCAGTGCCACCACACTGGCCCCACGGACACTGTGTCCTCCTTTACTACCCTAGACCAAGGATGAAGCCAGATCGTGTCAGTGTCCTAGGGCTGCCATAACCAAGGACCTTATGCTAGGTAGCTTGAAACAACAGAAATTTATCCTTTCAAAGTTCTAAAGGCCAGAAGTCTAAAGTCAAGGTGTCTGCAGGGCCCTCTTCCCTCCGAAGGCTGTATGGAAGAATCCTTCCTTGCCGCTTCCAGCTCCTGGTGGCTCCCGGTGTTCCTTGGCCTTCCCTGGCTACATCACTCCAGTCTCTCCCTCTGTCTTCACAAGGCCTCTCCTGTGTGTGTGTCTCTGTGCTTTCTCTCCTCATCTCCTAAGGACACCAGTCATTGGATTTAGGCCCACCCAAATCCATCGTCCATCCTTACCTTAATTACTTCTGCCAAGACCCTATTTCCAAATAAAGTCATATTCTGAGGTTCCAGGTAGACATGAATTTTAGGGGGGGACACTGTTCAACCCACCACAAACCTTTCCCATTCTAATTTGCAGTAAAAACTCGGGCTGCCAAGGGCCCACCACTCTCCCTTCCCCATAGAAAACATGGGTCAAGGAGGTCTGACTCAGACCAATTACAGAGTGGTCACTCACTGATCCAACAAACCAAAGGAGATCGAACCCTCATAAAAATCCTGCCTCTAGTACTTCTGCTAAGCTCTGGGGTAGACCTACCTTATGGTGCTGCTATTCCTATTGATTTTTTAAAAAACAAACAAAAAAACTCATTTATTTAGGCTGTCACAGAAGAACAGAAGAAAGTAATAATTCAGTATGTTCCCAGATCACCAGGGCTGCCTGCAAAGCTGGGAAGCTTTGCAGACTGTGAAGTTGGGCACACCTAGGCTTGCTCCTTTTAGAAGTCATGAGGGGAGGATGGTAACAGGAATAACAATCTGGGCGCAGTGGTTCATGCCTGTAATCCCAGCACTTTGGGAGGTGGGGGGATCGATTGCTTGAGGCATGGAGTTCCAGGCTGCAGTGAGCTATGATTGGGCCACTGCAGTCTAGCCTGGGTGACAGAGCAAGACCCTGTCTCTAATAAAAAACAAAAACAAAAAAACAAAAACCACACACACACACACACACAAACCTTAAAAAAAGGAATAACATCTATTGCATACCCATTTGAGTCGGTGCAAAAAAAAAAAAAAACCAAAAAACATCTATTGCAATTTATCAGTGCACAACTGAGCAATGTATGCACACCAGCTGGTTTGCTCCTCAGGTCAGCCTGACAAGGTAAATCCTATTACTCCTTCACTTTACAGAAGAGGAAGTGGCAGTAATCCCTTAACCTGGTCCCATGGGTGTTAGCGGTAGAGTTATTCATCATTATTCATCCCCCACCTCCGCTGGAGGCTGGATTGTCTTTTCTCTTCCCATTGGCATTGAAATACATCCCTCTATTAAAACACACAAATTCCTCCATCTCTTCTTTCCCAGCAAGGACCACCTTTCTCTGCATCTTTCCAGCCTTACTACTTTAGAATTGGCCATAGTCTTCTTGTCTCCATTTTCCTAACCTCTAGATCCCTCCTGAATCTATTTTAATTTGGTTTTTGCCACTCTCTTGCAACTGACTCCTCTCACCAGGGATGCAAGGGTTTGGTGACATATCCAGTCCAGGTACAGCCGCATGCTGTCCCAGCTCTCTGCAGCATGTGGTACAGATGCACGCTTGGCTGGACCGTCAGGACGTGCGGCTCTGGGTGTGCTTCCTCTGCTCAAGAGGAGCTCTCCAGGCTCCTTTAACTCTTCCTTGTCCTCAGGGCCTGGCCCTCAGCATTCTGCTCTTTTCTTTCCTGATCTTGTTGTATACCTTTGATGGCCACCTATACTCTGATAGCTCCTGAGATTCCCTGTCTCTTAAGCTCAGACGCATTTTCCAGAGGCAATCAGCAAAGTACTGCCCCCAGGCCAATTCCACCTGCCATCTGTTTTGTAAATAAAGTTTTATTGGCACACAGCCATGCTCTTTCGTTCACACATCATCTATGGCTGATTTTTCGCTGCCACAGTAGAGGTGAGTAGCTGTGACAGAGAACATATGGCCCACACATCCTAAACTGAAAGTAAAATCTCTGGACCTTTAAGAAAAAGTTGGCTGGCCCCTGATCTAGGCGGTAGCGCTCAGCTTCTCCTGTGTGTTTTTCATCTCAGGTTGCCCAAGGTCATCCTAGGACTTGCCCTTGGTGCCTCTATTCCTCCTTGCGCCCATTCAGTGGCCAAGCCTATAGCTTCTACCTCCCGAGAGTCTCTAGAGTCCTTTGCTTGGTCAACAGTATCTTCTTGACTGGCCTCCTTGGTGCTGGTCTTTCTCCCCTTAAATTCATTCTCCACATGGCAGCCCAGGGGAGTTTATGAATAATGCAAGCCTCACTGTCATTCCCGTTTCAAACCATCCCCGTGGCTTTGGGATGAAATCCATGGTCTTCCTCCACCCTTAGCCTCATCACACCCCCTCTCCTGGGCCCCTCCTCATGCTGGGACCACAGAGCTTCCTTGGGTTCCTGGGTTCTCCTTGCTGTGGTCTTGACTGGCACCTCTCCTGGACTTGTGCATGTCATTCCCTCTGCTTGGTTCTCCTCGGCTGCCCTGCCAGCCCTTCCTCCTGTCACCTGCTGCCTGGTCTACCTGTGCCCCACTCTGAAGCCAAAACAATCTTCCTAAAGCACATGTCTAATAACCAGGTATGTTTTAACTGCTTCCTAGTTTCAAAGTCTTCCTGTGCCAGATGCAGTGGCTCACGCCTGTAATCCCAGCACTCTGGGAGGCTGAGGCGGGAGGATCGTTGAGGCCAGGAGTTCGAGACCAGCCTGAGGAACATAGCGAGACCCCATGTCCACAAAAAACAACAGCAGCAGCAACAACAAAAACCAGAAAAATCAGCTGGGCGTGGTGGGGTGCACCTGTAGTCCCAGCTACTCGGGAGGCTGAGGTGGAGGATCCCTTGAGCCCAGGAGTTGGAGGCTGCAGTGAGCTATCTTCAGGCCACTGCACCCCAGCCTGGGCAACAGAGTGAGACCCTGTCTCTTCAAAAAAAGTCTCCTGTGCCTTCCCACCATCCTCGTGGTTAAGTCTCAGGTCTTGGGCTGGTTTCCAAAGCCTCTGCTGAATTCTGCCACCTCCCTTCTCCCCGCTCCTCCAGCGACAGCCTATGGTGACCTTGAGGACTGTATGGGAGGTGCCCGAGGGCTCAGCAATAGGTCGTGGTTGGCATAAGCAGTTGCAACAAAGCGCTGGCAATGGAAGCCAGATGCACCCAGCAGAGGAATGCCCCACAATCACCCCCATATGTCGTATGGGGAAACTGAGGCACAGACAGGAGAAGTGATTAGCTCAAAGTCACACAGCAAGTAAATGGTTGAAACAGGCCCAGTGAACAGAGGCCTTGGGCTGCCAGCCAGGCCTGGGTGTTTATTTCACATGTGTAATTCCAGCAGCATCACTGCCCTCGTTCCTTGTTGAGCTGTGATGGGTTAGAGGTGACTCATGGCTGCGCCAGCAACAGCAGAGCCTCTCATAAACCTCTGAGTTCTGCGGTGGCTCGCTGGCCCTGAGCTTTGGGGTTCAACAACTCAGCTCATCTGCAGCTTGAGAAGCAGCGATGCCAATGTGCCTGAGGCCCCCAGCGGGGCAGTGGAGCAGTGTGGCAGGCCTCATGGGCTGAGGCAGGGCACTCAGGAAGGCCAGCTTGAAGAACAAACATCAGGTCACATTTCCATCCACCAGCGTGCTGGTTAATTCCACCAGTTAAAACTGTGCTTCGCAGGTACTAGGGAACATGGAGATTCCCACCTTCGTGGAACTTACTAAAATTTAGCGAGGGAGACAGATCTAAGAGGAGGGGTGAGGGGAGGCTGCCCAGCAGTGTTAAATCTGAACCAAACCCACTGACCAGCAGGATTAGCAAAACAGAACGCAATCTAGAAAGCAACTAAGGGCTTCAGCTTGGAGTCAGACTGCCTGGGCCACTTTCTTCACCTCTCTGCACCTCAGTGTCCACACCTGTGCAATGGAGAGCACAGCAGGAGAACTGGGTGAGACAATGTGGGAGAAGAGTTGAGAACAAGTGTGTAGTAAGTAGATGATTGTTGCTAAATCTTTCCAGCAGTTCTTGAGGGCCTGGGGCTGGGGGCTGGGGAGGAAGGGGCGGTCAGACAGACCTGGACCGCCGCCATGGAGCCGACAGTGGGCAGATCCCTGAACAGACACTGCAGGGTGATAAAAGTTGATGTCACCCAATTGTCAGCTGAAGGCCTGGCCCACATGCATCCCCAAGATGTCTATACCTTCCTAGAGGCTTCTAGGCCCATGGTCACATGCAACCCTACCTACCTGGCCCCATCAGCCTTCCCCTTCCCTCTACTCCCACCAAGTCTGACATGGAGCTGCAGCGTCTTCTCCACTCCCCACAGAAGCTGCATGAGACCCTGGGGACCTTCCAGAACATTTATGGAGGTGGGAGGGGTCACATCACAGCCACCAAACACATGACGATTGAACATTAATTAGATTTCTGGCTTCCACTCGCTCTGCCACTGCTACCACCCCCGTCCCTTCACCATAAATCTCCTTCCTGCTTTATTTGAACAATTCAGCTCCCTCCCCTTTGTGGGAGCTGACCTGCCCTGGGCCCGGCCTCCCTCCCACCCCTGGCTCTGCGGGTAGAGTCGGGAGATTTATTTCTCTGCTGATAAGAGATGTGGCTCTTTGCTCTTCCTCCCACGGGAAAGCAGAGGCATCAGGTGTGGGTTGTGATGAGCCGTTGCTGTTTTCCTCCATCCCACCAGGAGAGCGGCAAGCACAGAGGGTGTGGGAGCATGGAAGGGGCACCTAACAGATTCTGGGGTGCAGGGGAGGACACATCTTACAACGAGACACTGGCAGGGACCCAAGTTTGAGACGGTGATGCTGGGGGTGGCGTGGGGGCTCTCCTGAGCTGCAGGGTTTACAATGAGGATCCCCCAGCACGGGGGCGGGGGCAGTAGCTCTCTGCATGAGGATCCTTTCAGTTATAAGTGACCAAAACTGAAGCCAAACAGGCAAAAAATAAAGACAGACATTTCCTGGCTGCTGGGCTGGGATGTCGGAGATCGGGGGTACCAGTGGGTTCAGGGGCTCAAACGATGCCTCCCTCGTGCTGGCTCTATCCTCCGGCACAGTCTCCTTGTGTGGCCCATGGCAACAGCGCCCACTTACTTCTTCCCGGGGCTCCCAGAGGAACGATCCAGTGCTTCCAACAAAAATCCCAGCATGGAGTCTCCCACCCTGGCTTGGGTCACATGCCAGCCCCTTGCTGGGCCAGAGGGGTGCAGGTCTCTGCTTACCCATGCTGGGATCCTCAGGCCAACCCTGGAGCCTCTTGTGCCAGAAGAGGAGAGAATGGATTCTGGGTGGTTAAAAACAAGCGTCTGCTGCCTTTTAGAGACTAAGAAACAGGGTTTTAGAGACAAGCAGGGGCTTGCCCAAGGTTACACAGTGCGCTCACCAAACCCAGGACAGAATTCAGACCCCCCCCAACCTGGCCCAATGCTCTACACCCGCTTCTTTTTCTGACACCAAGCCCAGTCCCCACGGGCAGCCCCTGCCTGAAAAAAATGGGGCTGGGGCTCACTGCCAGTTTCCTGTGGGTTCCTAGTGTGCTTTTGACTTGGTTCACCCATGAGCTGTTTGTTCAGGTTCCAACAACTCTTTTTTTTTTTTTTTTTTTTTTTTATTTATTTTTTTAATTTCAGAATATCATGGGGGTACAACACTTTGGCCATACACATTGCCCCTGTTCTGCCCGTGTCAGAGCCACAATCGTGGTCGTCTCCCAAACTGTGCTCCCCACATCCATTCAGTGAGAGTTTTCCCATCCCCTCCACCCCCCTCCCGCCCGCCCGCCCTCTGATGAATGTTATTGCCCTGTGTGATGTAAGTGTTCATCAGTTAGTACCAGTTTGATGGTGAGTACCAGTGATGCTTGTTTTTCCAATCCTGTGACACTTCGCTTCGAAGAATGGGTTCTAGCTCCAACCAGGATAATACCAGATGTGTTAATTCACTGTTGTTCCTTATTGCTGAGTAATACTCACTCCATGGTATACATATACCACATTTTATTGATCCACTCGTGTATTGATGGGCACCTGGGTTGTTTCCACAACTTTGCAATTGTGAATTGTGCTGCTATGAACATTCGAGAGCAGATGTCTTTATTATAAAATGTCTTTTTTTCTTTTGGATAAATACCCAGTAGTGGGATTGCTGGGTCAAATGGTAATTCTACTTTTAATTCTTTGAGATATCTCCCATAGAGGTTGTACTAATTTGCAGTCCCACCAGCAGTGTATGAGTGTTCCTACCTGTCCACATCCCCGCCAACATTTGTTTTTTGGGGATTTTTTGATATGAGCCAATCTCACTGGAGTTAAGTGATATCTCATTGTGGTTTTGATTTGCATTTCCCTGATGATTAGAAAGTTGAGCACTTTTTTATATGTTTGCTGGCCATCATTCTGTCTTCTTTGGAAAAGTTTTGTTCATGTCCTTTGCCCATTTTTAATAGGGTTGTTTGATTTTTTCTTGTTGATTTTCCTAAGTTCTGTATAGATTCTGGTTATAAGCCCTTTATCAGAGGTGTAGTATGCAAATATTTTCTCCCATTCTGTAGGTTGTCTGTTCACTCTAGTGATAGTTTCCTTGGCTGTGCAGAAGCTTTTCAATTTGATCAGGTCCCATGTATTTATTTTTGTTGCTGCTGTGATTGCTTTGGGGGTCTTCTTCATAAATTCTTTGCCTAGGCCAATGTCCATAAGAGTTTTTCCAACGTTTTCTTCGAGAATTCTTATGGTTTCATGTCTTAGGTTTAGATCTGTTATCCATTGTGAATTGATTTTTGTGAGAGGTGAGAGGTGTGGGTCCACTTTCAGTCTTCTACATATGGCCATCCAATGGTTCCAACAACTCTTTACCCACGTGAGCCACAGTCTAGCAGCGTTTGTCAAAGCACAGCCCCCAGGGCCAGCCAGCTCTGATCCTAATTGCCCCAGTGGCTGGTTTCAGTCTCCACGGGGGCCCAGGAGCCCGTGCAACAATTTTAAGGTAATTATTATTTATTAACAATTATTAAATTCCATTGATACAATTATCTAGTATTCAGAGCCTATCAATTGTCCCAATTATTTTCCATTATGACAATTCCGCCCTCCTCCGTCCAGGATCTAGTCCTGGAATAAGTGTTGCTTCGAGCCACCATGGCTCTTTAGTCTCCTTCAATCTGGAATGGCCCCTCAGCCTCTCTGTTTTTCATGACACTAGCAGTTTAGAAGAGCCCAAGCCAGTGGATTTGCAGACAGAGCCTGCACTTTAAACATGTTATGGACTCTGATGCCCTCTTCAATGTGAGAGTCCCTCTCTCAGAGGCGTCTTCTCTTCTGGGCTGTCTGCAGAGAGCCCCAGGGTCCCACTGCTGTCAGCAAAGCAGGAAGGTTTGGCTGGGTCCATGTCTTGCTCATCTGGGTGCCCCACGCCTGGCTCCTGCCTGGCACTCAAGGGGCTCTATCAAAACTGGACTTGGGAGCTGTGTAGAGCAAGGCTTCCCACCCAGTGGTGCCACTGAGTGACTCAGGTGATGGCCCAGCCTCTCCAGTTTCACTTGCCCCATCTGTGAACCTTGGTGTGGGGCTGGAGGGTGGATTGGACTAGTTGGTCTAGGAGGTCCCTTGAGGTTTTGAAGCTCAGTTGTTGACCCTCAAAAGGAGTAGCCTGGGACCCTTTCCTCCCACCCCCGGGCCTGGATTGGATGTCTTAGGCCTTCTAAGTCAATCAATACTCATTCCTCCAATGCTCACAGATCATTGATAAGGCAGAACCTGTGACTTGTTTCTAACCAATGGAAGATGGCAAAGATGATGGGAGGTCACTCCTTTTTTTTTTTTTTGAGATAGGGTCTCACTCTGTCACCCAGGCTAGAGTGAAGTGGTGTCATCATAGCTCACTGCAACCTCAAACTCCTGGGCTCAAGTGATCCTCGTGTCTTAGCTTTCCAAATAGCTGGGACTACAGACATGTGCACCACCACGCCTGGCTAATTTTTCATTTTTTGTAGAGACAAAAGGGGTTTCACTCTTGCTCAGGCTGGTCTTGAACTCCTGGCCTCAAGTGATCTTGAGGTGCCTCGAGCACCTTGGCTTCCCAGGTGCTAGGATTACAGGCCTGAGCTACCTCACCGGCCTGGGAGGTCACTCCTTGATTGGGTTACTTTACATGAGCCTCCCTCTTAGCAGACTGGAGAGGGAGTCTCCTTGCTGGCTTGATGAACTAAGTAGCCACAGGAGGAAACCCACGCAGCAGGGAACTGTGGGCAGCCTCCAGCTGATAGCCAGCAGGGCCCACGGTGCAACAGTCTGGAGGAAATTAATTCTGCCAACACCTGAAGGAGCTTACAGATGAGCTCTGCCCCAGCCAAGCCTCCAGAAGAGAATGCAGCCCACCTGCCATCCTGATTGCAGCCTTGTGTGAGACCCTGAAGTAGAGGACCCAGGTAAGCCATGCCTGGACTTCCGACCCACAGAAACTATGAGATAATAATTGCATGTTGTTTGTGGTGATTTATTACACTGCAGTAAAAACCTAACACAATCTATGAATATTTTAAGCCAGGCCCTAGGTCCTGGGAATATACTAATGAATAAAAAAATCAGACCATCCCTGCTCTCATGAACCCTATTGCCTTGTGGAGGGAAATAACTGAATAATCACACACACACATGTTCAATAGTAAACTATGAAAAAAGTATAATCTCTGATACCTCAAAGAGGGGAGTTAGACAAGGCTGATGCTGAAAAGCAGGGGAATTTGCCTAGTTTAGGGGTAGAAGAGGATCAGAGAAAGCTTCCCTGAGAAAATGATGTTTGAGCTAAGACTTCAGTGATGAGGGGAGAATTAACTAGGTAAAGATATGGGCAGGTAGTAACAACTGCCACAGCTAGTATTTACTGAAGTACCGGGTCCTTAAAGTCCTCTCTGAGTGCTTCCCTTGTAGTAGCTCATTGAAGACATAAAAGAACACCCTGAGGAAGGTGATCTTATTATCCCCACGTATAGGTGGGGAAGGAGGCATCAAGTATCACCGTTCTGGTGCTTTTAATCTTGAAAATGAACCACGTGAGTGACCTGAGACCAACGTGGATAATGATGAGCTGAAAGCTGTAGTGGAATCGAATCCATCCCAACCTACACGTGAATTAGCAGCCAGGTTTGACGTTACTATTCCAACAATATTGGACCACTTGAAACAAATCAGCAAGGTAAAGAAGGTGGATAGATGGGTTCCGCATGAATTAAACAAATATCAGAAGAGAAATCATCTCAAAGCTTGCCTTTCCTTGCTGTCATGACAAAAAGGCGAACCATTTCTATACCATATTGTTACGTGTGATGAAAAATGGATTCTTTCTGACAATTGCAAGCATTTGGCACAATGGTTGGATAAAAATGAAGTGCTGAAATAGTCCAAAACCGAATATGCATCAGAAAAAGCTAATGGTGTCTGTCTGGTGGTCCAGCGCTGGTATTATCCACAACGGCTTCATGAAACCTGGTCAATCGATTACAGCGGATGTCTACTGCAACCAACTGGATGAAATGATGAGGATGCTTGCTATTAAGCAGCCGAGATTGGTCAACAGAGACAGGTCAATCCTCTTGCAAGACAATGCTCGACTACATGTCACATAAACAATGCTACTCAAACTACAGAGGCTGGCCTTGGAAACTCTGTCATCTGCCATATTCACCAGACCTTGCACTGACTACCACTTCTGCCAGGCTTTGGACCATTCCTTGCAAGAAAAAATATTCAGTTCTCAACAAGCTGTGAGAAACGCCTTTGGCGATTTCGTTGCCACTTGCTCTCCAGCCTTCTTCACTGCTGGCATAAACAAGTTACCGTTAAGATGGAAAAACTGTGTCCATAGTTTAGGCGCTGACTTTGATTACTTGTACTGCTTCTTGTTTGAGATATAATAAACTACACTTTTGCTAAATCGGACATTTCATATTTAATGACCCAATAGTTAAGTAAGTGGTGGGGGAGTGATTCGAACCCACACCTCTGACTTCAGAGCCTGCGTTCTCAGCCACTGCCTGGCCTTGCAGGCCCAGGGACGGCACGTACGAGGCTGCGCGGCAGAAGGGAGCCACTGTGGCAGGAGCCAGGCCGGAGGAGAGGAGGAGGGTGTAGGGGGAGAGGCTCAGCAGGGGTCAGGCCGCAGAGCCCACGTGCAGGAATCGGCCGCCCCCTACACAGAAGCCAAATAGGGATTCTACTTCAGAACAGGAATTCCTTTCCCCAGATTTCTCCCCCGATTCCTTGTCTCAGACACACCGGACTCAGTGGCTGCTGACGCACCAAAGGTTGCGACCCTGCAGCCCTTGGGTGGATGTGTCTGCACTCGCTGTGACATCAGAAACTCTGTGAGGAGAGAAGGGGTGGGTGGTAGGGGAAGAGGGTCCCCCGTGCCCGGCCCTGCATCTGGTAAGGCTTTCAGGTGGAGGAGGAAGAAGAGGACTTCACATGAGCTGCCTGAGGCACACGGGATGGGAGAGATGGTGCCAAGCAGGCCCCAGCATTCACCCTGCCCCAAGAGATGCCCCCGGATGTCTCCCCAGCTCATTGTGGAAGGGGGAACCCAGCAGCCAGTCACTTAGCACACGTGTGACCCCCCCCCCACCCTGCAGTGGTTTCTTCCCCTTTTCCTTCTCTGTGCCTCAAGTCCCCCACTTCCAAATCCTTCCTTCCCAGAACGTGAATTCTTCTCTTTATCTTGCTGAGGAAATTTCCAGCTCTTGATCCTCTGGCTTGGGGTCTTCCAAGCTCCACACCCATGCACCTGAAAAATGAGTTCTCTTTCCTGCCAGTTCTACAATTTGCCAACTGCTTCCCAAAGGCAACCAGGTTTCCTCATGTTCCAACCTAGGCTGTTCCCAAGGGGACTGCCCACCTCCCAGGGAGAGACTAGAACTCTCCCGGGAAGCAGATTTGACACTCTGCTCTGGAAGTATTAATTCAAATGGGCAAACTGGATCAGTCTGCTCTGCATCTCTCTCCCAAGAGCAGGGTTAGAGAAGGGTGATGCTGTCATCACATTAGCAGCCAGGAGCTTGGCCAGCTACTGCGATAGCATGAAGCAAAGCCATGCAAGAGAACGCAGGCATAGGAAGAGCTGTGATGGGGACCATGCCGACCCCTGGCTTAAGAGACAGTGAGTCAGGGTTCCTGCTCCTTCCCCATTCTCAGAGCCAATATGCAGCCTGTCCCAATCTGCGGACCAAATGAAGCGTAACAGAATGTGCCACCCTAAAACGTGCCTCTTTGGAATATGGACTGTTTGAGCTGGAGGCCATTGAGAAACAGGTGCAGGAAGGACTCTCTGACCTCCCCTGCCTCCCCTGAAGGTCATCAGACCCTCACATGAGAGGCGCCCTCCCTATATCCGGGGAAAGGGCATCCTGCTTTCTAAAGATGGGGTTGTGGGGGCAAGGGTGAGGGATCCGGACACACAGACCTTGCTGTTTCCCCAATTTCTTCCCTTAGCTCATTCCTACTTTGTCCTAGCATGTTTTTCCATGATTTCCTACTCTCTATCAAACCTGGTATAAAACCACTCAGGCTTAACTGTTTTCTTCAGGTCTTCACCTCCTTATGAGACTCCATAAAACTTGTATTAAACGAGTGTGTATGCTTTTCTCCTGTTAATCTTTGTCAGTTTAAGGCTCAGTGAGGGACACTAAAGGGGTTCCGAAGTCCTCCCCATCCCGAATATAGGTCACTGGTGGGCGGACGCTGCAGGGGCTTCTAAATCACACTTCATCTTTTGCCCACGGGAAGCAGAGAAACCGGGAAAGATAAATCCCAAGGCACAATGCTTCTCCTGGTAAAGGGAACAAAGAGGGCTAACTGCAGCTTTTCTGGAGTCGGTGCGACCCCCTCTGCTATAGACAGGTTCGCTCTTGTCCCTAGAGCCATCTTCTAAGCTCCGGCCTCCAAACTGCCTTCCAAGGTGGGAAGTGCACAAAGATGAACACAAAGCTCCATTTCCAGCCCTGGTCTAGACCTAACAAAGCCTCCTCACCCCACTCTAAAGGGGCACAGCAGCAGCTCCACTTTTTCTGCAAAAATCTGCTATCATGAAAGATGTTTGGAAAGGATCGCCAAAGGTCTTTAAGAGCTTTTAGTGTTATTGAACTTTAAAAAAAAAAAAATCATGCTTCATCAAGAAGCAATTTACTCAAGTCTCTTCTAGGTCCTTTCAAATTTTTGCCGGGGGTGGAGGGGGCAGGTGATGGTGGTCTCAGGGGAAGGGAGGGCTTCACTACTGAATCTGTGCAAGAAGCGTTTTCCAAACCGGTTTATTCAAAAAGCACGCTTAGTGGTGACCACAAACAAGGCAGCAGGCAAAGTAGACTTCTTTCACGAGGGGAGAGATCCTAGTTTTTTAACAGGAGGTTTTTTTGTGGCTACTGTGTTTCTCACACACGATTATAAGCCAGAACTAAGGGTGGAAACTTGGGGGATCCTAACCATGGAAGGTTAACCGTCCAGTCACCTGCATGGGCTGCGTGCTGAGTGAAAAAGGCCTCTAAGATGTCAGACCAATTTGCTGTCCACCTCACAGTCCTATTTTCAGAAGGGGTGAGAAGTTGGGGGGGTGCGAAATGAAAGATGACAGAACTGCCCTGGTTTATAGTCCCTTCCCACGCACAGACAAAAGCACTCACGTGGAAAACTCAAATTAGATGCTTGCTTGTAAAGTTTATTGACAACTGTTTGGTCCCAACACACAAAACAGCACTCGAACCATAACAAAAGTGTTCAAACAAAGTAGACAGTTAAGAAAAACACGTCTTCCCCCAAACCCAATCCAAAACAAACAGTGCAAGATGGGAAAGGGGGTTTTGGTGATAACGTTTATCTTTTTTTTTTTTCAAACAGATAAATCTAATCCGGTACACCTTTCCACCCAGAAATAAAGAATTCCATTGTCTTAAATGCTCATACATCATTTTATCACATCATTTAATTAAGCCTCTGGATAAAAAAATAGAGAGCAACTGGACTGGCCACTGTGGAGTACATTATGAACACAATGTGCTTCCGACGTATTTGCTCACATTTTCAAACAGCGATTGTTAGAGTCACACACACATTCCAGACTAAGTGGCAACTCCAGTGAATGGCACTAAGACACACTCACAGTGCAGAACTTGTTTCTTCTTTGTCTGTTGCCCAAAGAATCTGTTCTTTGAGACTGTTCCAGGTGACTTGTAATGAGACCTCTTATGTTTTTAAAGTCCACAATTCTTTACATGCTAGCAAAACTGAAGTCCATGCATGCAAACTCAGCCTTATGAAATCTTAGAATAAGGCAACCGATGCTCTCAACACCGACGTTATTACGTTGTTTAAAAGTTTCTTAAAAAAAATTGCACATTTGCATTTTACTTCCTGTAACACTATGTCTGTAGAGGAAATGCCTTCAGAAGGATTCGCAGAGTGCCATAATACTTAGAAGGTTTTTCCAGTGTTGTTCCTTCTTGATTGGGGCCATGTGTTGAGAACTGAGAATCACTGGCTTCATTTAAAAGATTTGGGGAACAAAAAATCTAACTGGTAAAAATCTCTCTATAGCCCTTATTTTGTGGCATTTTGTCAAAATGCTGGCTATGAAATCAGAGCCCATTTTCTGGCTTTCTAGAAGTTACAAAATATAAACATTTCCCCAAAAGAAACCATCTAACTAGTGGAAGACCTTGCACCAACAAGTTCTTTCTGCTCTATGAATGAATCCGCCTTTTTTGCCCAACAAATACAATCCATTGTAAATGTCAGGTTTCTCCAGGGGGGTGAGAGGCCACCCATCAGCGGACACCTCAGGCACCTAGACAGGAAGGCCATTCCATATCAGACACCACAAAAAACCCAAACATGCTTCCAACAGCGAGAAGTAACAAGAGTAAAAACAGACACTATTAAAAGATGCTGAGCTAACATACACAATATACTCACACATAAAGCTTCCCAGCTACCAGCTTTAAAATTACAAAAACAAGGTTAAGTTGATCAACCTTGGCCTTCATATGTATAGGTAGAATTCCTGTCTCTTCCTAGTGGAAATAGTATTGATACCGCTCCTGTTAAAGCACTTCACCACTCAGCTCTGATTTGTAATTTATGCATTTGATGCATATTTTAGAAAATCAGACTCTCTTCCCAATATTGCCTCTCGACACACAATAATGTGTGTTGTAATTCAAATGCTGACTTTAAATTCGTGACACCAAGACCATCTCCTTTTCCTTAACCTGCTCCATATCAAACTGGAACTTAACATAGAAGGGAAGCTTAAAACATTCTCAACTTTCTAGAAAGCTCCCAAATGGAACCCCAAAGTAGAAACATTTTAAAAAATTTGCGATGAAGCCACATTTGTCAACTACAGACATAGTTAAATAAAAAACAAGGCACACTTACAAGTCACATGGAAGCCAAAAACCTTCATATTCCAACCTGAAAATCCACTCTCAACTCCTCGTGCACCTTTCTCCTTCAGTGTGTGAACATACAGGCTCCCGGGACAGGCTTTGTTTCAAAGACACATCACGCATTGGATTAATACTGTCGGAAACATCAGTAAGCAAAGGCTGAGAGATTATGTTACACTACATGTAGGGTCACACCACTGATGTGGCCAGATGCAAGTAACACCACTCTCTGCTAGCTGAATCCTTACTGCTTTCTTCTCATGGGATACCATTGTACTTCATAATACTTAAGAAGATTTTGGTAAAATAGATTAAGGATTCTTCAACAAATGCCAGAAGTTCTTTCAAATAATTGAAAAAAAGAAAAGGAAGAAAGAAAGAAAGAAAAAAACAATTCAGCACAAAGCTGTGTTCAATGGAAAAGAAACAAAACGTACGGAACACATCTAAAGATGAAGTAAGCAGCTTCGGGGGGGTCTCATTAAAAACAGAAAAGGATGTGTTTTTTGAACCCACTTGTGTGTGCAGAATTACAGTTTTTTCCCATCCTAATTCTATATTCGAAATGGGGTTAAAGCTTGGTTATAGGCGCAAGAGAGAAGTTGGCAGCCAATTTTACTCTATTTTTGGGTTGCTTTTTGGCCGGGCTTTCCAGGGGGTCCTTGCTGAGCAGGGACTCTGGGGTTTCTGAGCAGGGGCAGGGAGGCACAGGGACAGCCGCTGAGACGCTACATGAGCTGGAGTCAGAGGTCAGTGTTTCGTTCTTTACTGGTATCGGAATTTCAATTTTTTCTTCTTGGTTTAAAAGCATAATTTCTGTAAACACAGAAAAAGCAAACAGATTCAGTTCCAGGACCTTTAAGAAGTGTTGGTTTTCAGTTTCTTGCTCGTATTTTCTCAAAAAATATTTAAAAAATAATCCCCCAAGTGTCACGCCTATTAGCTGTGTGGCCAATGTGATGTGTCACATAAATCAAATCTTTATAAACTACATCTCACTTCTCCCCTGGATTATAAAGTTGTCAAGATCTCTATTTTGGGCTATAAATCAATGGGCAATGGTTTAAAAAAATTTTTTTTCCCACTTTGAATTCTCTGCCCATTCATTCTGTTAGGTAGGTAGGGACCCACAAGCCACACGTGACTTAAAGACTTTCCGATCCAGGAGGGGCCTCAGTGTCACAGAGCTCCTGGCCTGTTCCACTCCTCACGGATCTAACAGGGGAGGATGTGGGAAGAATTGCACAGAGTCAAAAGTACCCTCAGAGTCCCTGGGGATTCAAACACAGCCAGCTTTCCTGCAGTGTTTACAGACTGCTATTTCTTCAGATGGGCCACAAGTAAGTCACTTGCTGTATATACAGAGCCATGTTGCTTGAAAAAGACGTGTCATTAGGCCTTATACTCCCACTGTGTATGGCAAGGGGCTCTCACTACCAAAGGCACATGGAAGGTGAGAGTGACAGAGGGGACAGCAGAGCCAGGCTCCCTTCTTAGGCTGACACTCACTGACAATGTCTGACAGAGCTGCCCACACTATTCAAATTCTTCTTCTCTCTCGTCACATGCGTATGGTTGAACTCACGTATGCTAAGTGCACGAAAGCCACGACCCCACGGGAGAGCGAAAATCAATCTGCCACCAACTCTAGTTGGCATTCCAAAGGAACACTGCAGAACACCTGCTTGCACAGGATAGTTCTTCTCAGATCAGAAGGCAGTTGTATTTCCCCACCTCCTATTTTGCAGGTCAACAGCCTCAGTTCTTTCACTGGACAACAGTGCCAAATGCTGCCTCAGATGCCCAAGGACGCCAGTAGCCAGGGGGCTGTTGCTGCCGATCTCTTGGAAAGCACAGAGCAGCAGTGGGAGGAACCGGGTTCCAGCGGATGACAGGGAGCAGGGGAGGACCGCTGGGGTAGGTGGCCACCCCCTCAGGAGGCCAGGCAGCCCCGCAGAAAGACAAGAGGCCCTGGGTTCCAGTCCCAGCTCTGGCACTCCTCAGCGCAGGAGCCTGGGGCCAGCTGCATCTCTGGTCAAGGCACAGGCTATGCCTTAGTCACCCCACTTGTGGAGTGGGACAGGAGCAGGGCCCCACCACAGAGCTGTGATAACAGTTAAATGTAACCATGTGTCAGCCCCAAGCACAGGGTCGGCACGAAATGTCAGCACTGAGCTGGGACTCAACGTGGTCAGCCGGGCCTCTCTGTCCTCAGATCACTGGGCAGAGTCCAGGGGCTGCAGCCGCAGATGCCTCCCTCCACTCATCCTTCCATAAAGCCCAGGACCTGCTGGCCCCAACCCAGGGTGATGTGTGCATCACAGTAGCTGAACCTTTGACTAGGCTGGGAGGCCCTTCATGCCCTCCTCCATGAGCCCCTCCACAGCCCAGCAGCACTGCCCAGGACCCCGTGCTGCCTTCGCCTGACAATCCCCAGGCAACCTCAGCTGTGAATCCATTTTGCAGGAACCCCGGCGGGAAAGGTGCTGAACAATCAGCACACGTATTTTTACATCCGAGAAGGTATAGTTTCTCCCCACATCCATCAAACATTTAACACACTGGCATCATGGTTTTAATTTGTAAACCCACAAGGAAAACTCCCACAAGAACATAGTGTCACCTACCAGAAGGTTCTTGAGGGTGTTCCTCAAACTGAATGAGATCGGCAGATTGGAGGATGACAGGGTCTGGTCTCAGCTGAGGGGATGGCAAGCATGAGGGGACAGGTGCACACAAGAGGTCGACGGGGGAGTCACTGGTCAGGCGGAGAAGCTCCTGCTCCGTCTGACTGGGCCCTGGACAGAGAAAGCAGCCATGACTCTACATGATCTCTACAGCGTCTGCCACAAGAGCGAACACCGAGTCTGGCCTGAGGTTTTCTTTCTTTTTATACCCTAAAGATTAAAAATGTCAGGAAGTACTCAAGATTAAAAAAAAAAAAGCCATTAACAGAAAGATTCTTAGTAAATGAAATGCCACAAGGCAGTATCTCCTGAAGATTTGTGTTCTTGGGAACACCAGTCCCTAAAAAGCCCCCAGCTGCAAAAAAGGGTTCTGCAGTCAGTTTCCAAAGAGAGGAAACAACCCTGAGAAGGGGTATAAAGTATTTATCAACAAGCAGAAGCTCAGAATTAGAAGACTTGGGTCCCAGTTCCACCACCTCCTGGGTGAGTGACTTTGGGTAAGCTATTTATCTCCCAGAATTCTAGTTCCTTAAATGCAGGGTACAGTAACACTTCTATCTTGCAGAGTGGGATGATGATAAAATTCTCACATACAGCAATGAATTCAAAAGTCCTTCGGTAAAGTTAAAACTGCTATAAAATTCAAGAGGGTTGATCTCCATCTACTACAGAGGTGGTTCGACATAAAATCTACGTGACTCAATGTAATTGTGGGTAATATTAATGCACTATTATGAAGTCTTTCCTAAGGATGTGCTGTGACAAAGACTCCTTGACCAGATTTAGTCAGACTCCTCTGAGCCCTCCTCTAGACTAGGCCCTGACCTTGGCCTCCCGTGTCTGTCCTGTACTGTTGAGTCCAATCTTAGCAAGAATCTTGAGTCAGTTTAGTGAGAATCCCCTAGCCTTGACATCTGATCACCCTTAGTCTTCTGGAATTCCTCCCCTCAACCTGTGCTAAGCCCTTGGCCTGCCTTTAGCTGACTCCTGTTAGGCCAGGTCAGCACAAATGCCCCTGCACTGGATGGCTCCTCTTAGTCATTTTCCATCCACCAACCCCTCACTCTATTCCTTGGATGTAAATTCCTATTCATCCTTGTATTTGGAGGTGAGCACTCTCTCCTTGATTGCAATAGTCTTGAATTACCATTTTAACAACTGTCAGAATAATTTTTTTCTCTAGCACCTGAATTGGAATAATATGATCATTAGGGGGTTGCCAAGATCCTTCAAGGACCTTAGCCAGTCAACCATGCGATGCTATCAAAATGCAGGCCAGCTGTTCCTGTTACTAACTAAATATCAAAACTTCTCAGAAAAATGTATGAATGTTTAACTTCAATGAGTGAAACGCCCTGCTGTTGTCCTTTCCTTGCCATAGCTCAAGCCATTTCTCCTAGAATTTCACATGCTTAGGCTTATTTGCTTTGCCTCTCTTACCATTGCTACCCACTCCAAGCTTGAGTTCTGAGGCTGTGGGTTCGGGCACCTCCAGGATGCGCTCACTATCTGAGGGCCAGTTTTCATGACTGGCAGGGGAAAGACCGAGTGGACTCACACGACCTGGAGGACAAAGAGCACCCGTCAGAGAGAAAAGTCAGGGAGAGAACCATGATTTTTTAAGGGGGGAGGGGATGGGTGCTTACTTACTTTTCATGTCATTTTTTAACACTACAATTCTCTTATGACCATGTCCTTTTATCCAGACCACCTGCACATAAGACATACTACTGGTTAAGCAGCGGAAAAGACAGGGACACAAGCCCTAACACTCAGGAAAAGCGTGACCTCCTGTGCGTGCCTTAAACAGACTAGAATTTAGAAACAGTTCATGCCAAGAACAATGTTTATACACTCCTTCTGTAGCTTTTAAAGCAATAGAAGAAGCTGACAGAAAAATACCCCTTATAAAAGGTTGAGTAGTCAAAGAATCATGAGACAGTTTCAGAAATATTACTTATGACTCTCAAAAAGACCGTCTTCCAGACACCAGTTTTGGTATATAAATTAAGATAGTTCTCACATGACAGCACTCGCCAGTTTTTCCAGAAACTAAACACAACGTAAAAGAATTAAGAGCCATCTCCCAGACCCCTTAAACTAAGCTCACAATCATAATCCTAGAACAGAGTCCTCTGCCCAGTGGCACTGCTCTCCCCTCCGCAGCCAAGTCAGAGGGTGGTCCTTGGCTCCCAGGGCTCCCCCAACGCACTCTGTCCCTGATGTCAGCTTCCCAGCTGTTCCTCACCTGTGCCCTAACTACTTCCTCTATTCTACTACTTTCCTTCAGCTTTAAAACCTCCATCTGACACTGAGCTAGACCTCTGCGATGGCCAGGATCCGAGCCAAGTCCCCCCTCCACTCAACTCCACCACAGACAGGGGGACAGTGGCCACCGTGATGCTTTTCACATGCAAACCTGGGGCTCCCGCTCCCTCACTGCAGAGTCTCACTCCTTACCTAGAGGAGCACAGCCCTTCAACACTGGGTTCGTACTTCTGTTAGGCTCTAGAACGGTTTTTAATGTCCCTGACACTCCACGCTACTTCTCGCTGCTCTGCCCAGACTGCCCTTTTCCCTCCTCGTCACATGCTCACCTTGTGCACATCCTTGCCAACTGCACTTTGGGATCTCCCACACCGGCTGCACTGACCACTCTCACTAGTCCCCTGCTCAGTTAGGTGTCCTGACTCTACCATTACCCAACACCTTTCTGAGGGTAGGGTCTGGGACGTGTTCATCTGGCATAGGGATTTAATAAAGGTTTATAGAATCAATAAGAAACGCTAAAGTCATTTATTTTATGCCAACAGTATGTTTTGAAAGGATCAGTTCAAAACACCTGCCATTTTATTATTCTGGCAGCAGTTTATGTTTCTGTTCAGGAGAGCTGGCCTGTGGCTCTTCATGCACGCTGCTCTCCAAGAAGCCAAGAGAAACACCCACCTGTGGGACTGCTCCCAGGAGCTCCTCCACGCTACTGTAGCCGTATGTCTTGGGTTGCAGTGTTTCTCCAACATACTTGGTATAGGCCGTGGAAAATTCATGAAGGAAAATCTGCTGGTAGTGGTAAGTATGAAGTAAAGACCTCACATTCTTTGCAAACAAATACAGACTTGTGAGCTTCACACATTCTTCTGACTTATCATTAGTGAAAACCTGGTCCAAAGGAAAAAGCAGCATTAGCAACTTCATGAGAGACTGGCCCTGCACCCCTCAGAAATGAGGAACTCCAACTGAGGGTGAAAAGGCCCAAAGTCGATTTGAAAATGGGCAATATCCTGAGGAAGAGGAGGAGGGAGTCATTCAAGGATCTCCTCCAAGAGAAGACTACAGCCTTGAGACAACTAGTGTGAGTAGGGAATGAAACTGGGAAACCTGTGTCTCAAACAAAAGAGGCAAACCCTGGCAGAGAGCACTGCACACACCGTGCACGCTGAGGACATTAGCCCTCATCTCCCAAACTGGTTTTCCAAGAAACACTGCTGCTGGACAACATTTAGCATTCTTTAAAAATACAACAAAAGCAGTAAGAAACAAACATAAAACCCTTCTGTATTAAGGGTAAGAAAGTAAGCAGATTTCTTTATCATACACCTTTTCCAAGTCTTTAATATGCACTAGAATCTCCAAGAGGAGAGATATCTCCCAACCTTAGCTGGCCACGGAAAGTCCTTTGTCCTGGACCTCTCATTAACATTATCCAGAATTGATAATTAACCGAGTTTAGAAAATGTTGATTTGATAGCTTTTAATTATTTAATTATCTATCACATGGTTAGATAACAACTGTATATCATTCTTCCTTTATGGTGCTGGAGTTTATTTGTTAATATCTAGGATCATTTTAAGGGACTATATTAGGCTTTTTGTATTAAAGTTACTTTGGCTTCATAAAAATAAGTGTTAAGCTTTCCCCCTTTTTTTGGTGGCCTAGAATGGTTTTTTAAAAGTTGGGGTTATCTGTTCTTTGAGAGTTAGTTAAAACTCAATTGTTAACCCATTTGGTCCTGGTGCCTTTTTCAGTGGTAAATTTCAATGATCCTATCACATAAACCATTTAATTCAGAAAGATGTAACAGCAGCAAAGTCTAGCCTGGTGCAGGACAGAGCATCCCAGTCCAAGCGTCAGAAGACCAGGGCACTCATTCAGGTGGGGCTCCTTCCCTGCCCTATGCCTCAGTTTGCTCATCTGTAGAATGACCAGTTGGTCTTGGAGATCTCTAGGGTCCCTTCCAGCTCTACACACTCTAGTCTAGACCAATAGGTAATCCAGAAACACCCAGTCAGCAGTTTTCAATATGATGGTTCTGAAGAACCATTCAAACGCCTACCTCAACTAAGTAGGGCAGACTCTTCAGAAGTTCAGTCAAGGTCATGAATCCATATTCACAGGGGTTGAGAGGAGTACTGTGGGTGGTTTCGTAATGTCTCTTGAGCTCATCAACAGAAAGATAGGACGTTCCTTCCCAAGACATCAACAAGACCAGTAACTGGGCAGTGAGAGAGCGCAGAGACTTTCGGTTGATCAGCTGAATCTGTTTGCCAGATTCTATATCAGCAACCTGAGGAAAATGAGAATTCAAATCTTTCAGAACTCAAGAGGGACAAGCTAGGTCATACCCAGCTCAGCTAATTTCATTTTGGTTAATGAGACTAATGGAGGGAAAACCTCTAATTTTTTCTCTTACACTGAAATAAAGTGACTGAGTTTGTTTTTAGCTTCTCTGGGACACCAGATCAATACTCTAGATGAGACTGGAGCAGAAACTATTCTCTCCCCCTCTGCTGGTCCATAACCAAAAACTTCCATCAAAACAACCCTCTCTTAGAGCAACAATGGGGGAAGCAACTGCTACTGTTCCCTTCATTTCTCATTCCTCCTTCCGCTCCCCGCTACAGGAGGGGGCAGACCGGCAGCTGGCACCCACCGGCCAAGCCTGCGGACCAAGGGTTGCTGTGCTCTAGGCAGTGGTGCGGGTGGGGAGGTCAGACGCTCACCCGGCAGACCTGACACCCCTCGTGCGTCCCGAGGCTGGCCGGGGGAGGTGGCAGAGGGCCCACTCTGACCACAAGGCCAGCTCTGTTTTTCTAGTCTGTTATTCCTGACCAAAAACTAGTATTTTCATTTCTGACTAGTACATGTCTACTCCTCAGTTATTTCAGATTTCCAAGGCAATAAAGGATTTAAGTGATTAAGTACATTAGGAGGGAAACCTTGTGCAAAAGACACAGGTTATCATATGGGGACCAAATGACACGTGAATAAGCATTTGGTGATGGAGACTAGCAGGCCTTGGGTAGGAGGAAGAGTCTATGAATTCAGCCTCTACTGGCACTAACACAGGCAGAGCTTTGGTACACACACTGCTTAGGCAACAGTTAAGTCAAACCAATGTTTACCACCACAGCTTGTCTGCCCCTTGATCCGGTTTTCCTGCCTATAGTAAAGGTGGAGTAATCACAACCTTGTACTCTTCGGGGCTTTGGATATTCAGAGGCAGAGAGAGGTGAGTGGCACTTGAAGAGCCACCCCAAGACCACGGTGTCTCTATCTGGTTCTGACACGCGCCCAGAGCCAAGGCAGGAATGTGGCTGGCAAACTCCCACCCCACTTATCAGGGTGACAGAGTTGTACAGATTTCCTCCTCTGCAGGGAGTTTGACCAATCCACAGACACAAGTCCAGGGGAGTCCAAACCATCTTCTCGGACACCCAGATGACTACTGCTGTCGTAGCCTTTTAAGGAAACAGACAAAACAAAAGCCTGCTCCTCTGATGTGCCTTAGGTCGTCTCCTGATTCCCCATCCTGGCTACGCACTAGAACACCTCAGGGACTTTTAAAAAATGCCCATGCTCAGAGCACACCCAGACGAATTCTAGCAGATTCTCAGAGGCAGGGTTGGAGAAGCTCCCCAGGAGCCCCCAGGGTCAGCTGGGAGACACACAGGACCCTCTCGTCATCCTGGGCAAATGAACATCCAGGGACCTGCCCTATACCAGGGCCTGAGTTCCTCACCTGTCATCTCCTGTGACATCCTCTTCTATTAAATGCCACTGCAGACACCCATCCCCAGGATCGCAGTGCAGATCTTGTCATTCCCCACATTTCCTAAATGAATCATTCAAACCTCCCATGTGGAGAGGAAGTCTGGCGTGGATGCCAGGGTGGGAGGGTGGAAGGAGATCCCTCCCCACAGCCTCACGGGGCCACCGCCTCCCACTGCTCCTGGTTCACGAGCCCTCTCCTTTCTTTACTCTCCTCCTGTATCCACCCGGCACTGACATTCTTGTCAACACTTTAAAATCCTCTGTCTCTGTGCTTTTTCCTTGCACTCATCTGGTAAACTCCCACCAGCTTTCCCCGAGCCTGTACCCGAGCAGCCATGCCCCGACTGCTGGTCTCCAGTCAACCGGTGGGCACCGAGCACTACTGAGCTCTTGGGACCCCTGCACCCCACCTGACTTCCAGATCAAGCCACTCTCCCACTCACCACAACAACGTCAGACCTTCTCCACACTCCTCGGTCTTGAGTCCTGTCTCTCTTCCTCTCTCTAAGCAGCTGACTGGACCTTCCACTTGATGGAAAAATACCTCCTGGAAGGTAAGTCCCTCCTCTGCCTGATGACAAACAGCAAACCCACCCACACTGCACCCACCCTGCCACCGCCTCCTGTCCCGATGTTAATGTAAGAGCTGTGCCTCCTTCCTCTGAACGCTAGTCCTGATCTCCTGCCTCCTCAGGAGGTCTGCACCCCCTTAGCCTCTCCCTCAGCTCCTCTCTTTCAAGCAGATCCTCTTCAGTGGCTCTCAGACATGCTCGAGTCTCTCCAACTGGAAAAAACCAACAGGCAAAACCTGTACTTGCTCCCTCTGTGCGCAGCCTCTAGCTACGGCACCGGCTCCCCTCCTTCACAAGCAAACAGACCGAGAAGCTGCCAGATGACCTGGCGCCATCTTTCGCCTCTCCTTGTTGCTCAGCCCACTCCAGCGTGGCTTCTATCTCCACTGCACGCTGACGTTGCTGCTGCTCTGGCCAGCAATACTGATTAGCTCAACTTAGCTAAATCCAAAGGTCAAGTTAGTTCCTGTCTGCTGTGTGCTCCCAGGAGCATGTGACACCATTCCTCTTCCTTGGCTCAGGGACGTCCCACTCTCCTACCGTGCTTCCTACGCTTTGGCAGCTCCTCCCCTGTCTCCTGTGAAGGTTCTTCCCCCTCTAACCAACCAGAGCCTGAGCAGATCCCTCCCAGACCCGTGACTGGGGGTGCCACCACTCCATGTTCCCTTTCCATTTCTTCCTCCTGGCGGTGGCCTTTCCTGGTCCTGTGGGGGAGACGGCCTGAGAATTGGCAGCTGCTCTGTCTAGGACTGGGTGGGTCAGTTCAGTCCAGGGCAGGGAAAGGGAGGAAGCTGCCTTCTCCAATACAGCTTTGCCAGCAACAAAGGCAATTCTGAGCCCTCGCTTGTTCCTGAATCTACTCCTAAGTGGGTCACAACCCGGAGAGAAGAAGAGACACAACATGTGATTACAGTCTCCCATGAACTGCAGAGACAAAGATCTGCCTAGAAGGACTCAACTTCAGGTCAGCCGCAGTGAGACTGACGTACCTGAGAATAAACACCCTGGGACAAAAAGTCACCTCATCAGTTCAAAAAGGTATTACTCTAGCAAGGCCACTAATAAGCACACAAAAGGAAGACTAAAAATCCAAACTGCCAAACCCAGTCATCTCCTGTTACCTAACGAGGTACTAATGACACACACGAGTTGGGAAGCAACAGTAAGTAGTACAAGGTGTAAATACGGAAATGCTACAGCAAACGCAAACGTCCCAGTGAGGATCAGGCCACCACAAGTTTTATTCTATGAAAAAAAAAATCTGTTTACCTTTACGACGTGGCAGAGTTTCTGTGTTAAAGCTGAAACTGAACTGACATCATAGTCTTGGAGGCGAAACGTGTAACCAAAAGTTTTAGCATATTCTGTGAGTAGGTCTGTCATCATAAGGCAGTTATCTTTTTGGGACCGAAGGAGTTTAACAAACTGGGCGGCTAGAGCTTTGAACCGTTCTACCTCTGTCAAAGTAAGGACTTTTTCTTCTCCACATTCCAACACCTCGGGAAACACAGAGAGGAGGAAAGGGTGAATGAACAAGTCATGGCTGTTCATGGCATTAAATGGCATAAAAATGTATACCACTAATAACAAAAAAGCAGGTCAGTGTTGTTTACTGACTACAGAGTTTCAGTTTTGCAAGATGAAAACGTTCTGGAAATGTGTTGCACAACAATGTGAACATACTTAACACTACTGAGCTGTATACTTAAAAATGGTTAAGATGGTAAATTCTATGTTGTGTGTATTTTACCACAATAAAAATTTTTAAAAAGCACTTCAGGAGTCAAAAATAATATTAATAACATCAACAACAGAAATATGGCTTAGCTTAGCCACAGCTTAACAGCTTATCACTGACATCACGTCAGGTACTCATCCCCACCTTCAACACAAGGGATGTGAAAAGTATGAAGCTAATGTTCAAGAAATAAAACTCTTTAATCCTTTTATCAATAGTTACCCTAAAAAGTTTGAAGAATAATTCTTTATTAAAGGAAAAAAGAACTACATTTACCTAAAAACTAACAAGTCAACAATATAGCTTCTCTGATTAGAATATTTCAGAATTTCATCCTCTTTTGTAACTCCCTACTTCCTTCATTTTCAGGAAAATAGGTCCTGAAAATGAAAAAAAATGTTCCTACATAATGTTCGGAAAAATATTTTAATAATTAGAATTTCTTCACTCACTTGTAAAATATCAGGTATGGCTTCAAAAAGTTCAAGTAGCTTGGTAAACCCATAGTATGCAAGTTTGCACTGCCGGCCAAAGTGGTGATGGTAAGAGGGAATAAATTTATTAAAGGGCATCCGGAAATGGGGTTGGTGACGCAGCAAATCCACAACATCCTTGGAGAATTGTTTTGTCCTTTCTATTTCATCCTGGGTACGTTCTTTACAAAAAAACAAACAAAAAAACCAAACATAAACCACAATCCTTTTCTACCCATTTGTGTTTAACATCCACACCATAGTAAGTCCCATTCAAAGTATACAAGAGATATCATCTTTGCCTTCCAAAAACACACAACCTAAAAAACCACATATACGCTTCTCTCTTTTTGCAAGTGGTTCTCAAACACGTTCAAGGACAGAATACTGGGAAGTCATGATACTATTATGGTATACTACGAAATACATATATATACATCTTACAAGCTAGAAACAATGTCATCTTACAAGGTGGAAACAATTATCTAGCCACCAGCCCTCCCTACCCCACATATGTGAACATGACGCACACACAGGTCTCTGTACTTAAGTAATCTAGAAATTATTCCTATAAAATCACACTTCTGAATATTCACTTGCTTTTCGTTTAGTCAATGGATCTTCAGTTAGAACTTGCCAGCAGGAAAGAGTATGAGGCTTCAAAAGTTGAACAAAAATAAAGAGGAGAAAAGGCTTAAACTCAGATTATCATTTCTATTAACTTTTAAATTAGAACTGGAAAAAGACCGACATTATTGATTTTCTCTGGGATCCTATGTTTCATGGACACTAATGTTCTGTAGGAGCACAGCTGAAGAAACACTGATAATAGTGGGAATACATGACAATACTGTCATCCCTCAGTGTTCACAGGGGATTAGTTCCAGGACCCCCTCGGACACCCAAATCCTCACACACTCAAGTCACACAGTTGGCCCTGCAGAACCCACAGATATGAAAGGTTGGCTCTTCCATATATGCCAGCCTCGAATACCTCCAATACTGTACTTTCGATCTGCGTGTAAGTGGACCCACACACTTCTAACCCATGCTAAGTGTCAACTATATGTAGATTTATTTATTTATTTATATATTTATTTTTTTTAGAGACAGGGTCTCACTCTGTCACCCAGGCTAGAGTGCAATGGTGTGATCATAGCTCACAATAATCTCAAACTCCTGGGCTCAAATAATCTTCCCACTTCAGCCTCCCAAGCAGCTAGTACTACAGGCATAACCCACCACACCTGACTAATTTTAAAAAAGTTTTTATTTTATTTTATTTTTTTAGAGATGGGGTCTAACTATGTTGCCCAGCCTGACCTTAAACATTGCCATGGCTGGTCTTGAACTACTGGCCTCAAGCAATCCTCCTGCTTCGGCCTCCCAAAGTACTGGGATTACAGGCCTAAGCCACCAGGCTTGGCCTAGATTTATTTTTAAATGTCCTATCTCCCAGACCTCAACTAGAGCTACTAAAATTTGAAAGACAAAACATTCATCTGCATTTCCGTCCTTTCTCAAATGTGCATAGTAAAGTAGCTCAGAGTTAAAAACAAGGGACAAGCAACAGCCATGGCAGCAGATTCGCAACTGGGTAACTATGGCTTAAATAACCACCGATAGGCTGAAGGAGGCATTTTAGGAAGGTGCTGGTTATGCCCTTTTTATCCCTTACAGTGAGTTCTAAAAAACTAGTGTGCTTTTCTTCTTGACAAGCAGCTTTGCCCACTCTGAAGAACATGGGATCCATTGCATACCAGGGCAGTAGTTTTCAAACTGTGCTTTCCCTAGAATCTTCAGGAACCACAGAGAGGGAAGAACAAGTGCATTTCCTACACCATTCCATTTTAAAATAACTACTGAGATAGACAACATCCTTCCAGTGAATATAAGGCACATACCTCTTTTGGGGATACAAATCACCATTTCATTATCTTGTTGGGACAAGCAGATGGTTGTGTCTGGAATCTCTGATATGATGTCAGTCAACTCACAAACACCATATTCAGTGACATCCCAGTCCTTTGAGAAACACCTAGGTTTTAACAATGGAAATGGGTTAAGAATGAGTAATATCACTGCTAAAATAAATACAAGTTTTCTATTGCTTAACAGAAATGTTAGATAACTATTTAAAATTTGGGAAAAGAAAGAGTGCTTTAAAATATTTGCTCTCATTTTTATTCTTCTCATCAACTCACCAATGATAAGCCTGTGAGAATTCTCTCACAATGACCTGCTTACTGGCCTGGGATTTGAGAAGTTTCAGTAAATCCTGAGTAAAGCGCTTCACCTGGGCCCTGTGGGTAAGGGTCAGCAAACGTTTGGAGCCCATTCCAAGAATCTGCAAACCAAACACCTCGATTATTTATACTCATAAGACCTTGGCAGATACTGACTTTATTGCTTGCTGCTGGCTCGCTCTCTCTTCTGTTACTGGCCTTTGGGTATGACATGTGCAATTTGAAACACATGTAAATCAACAAAATGATTTACAGTCAAAAGGAGCAACTCCCCAACTGTCTGGGCTTCTTGTCTTTTTGGTCCGGCATACCTTCCCCCAAATAGTCGTGAGTATAGAAATGAAAAGCATACTGTCAGTCTGCACAACTAATTTTGTCTCTGAAAGACAGCTAAAGTTTTGCAAGCCATTTTTACAAGTGGGAAGCTATTATAACATTGTGAGTTAATAGGGCAAAGTCGTCACAGGATCCAATGCTACACTCTAAAAGCCCAGTAATCAGTCTCCAACTCATTTACAAGAAACGTTAAGCCCTTGACTCTCTCATAGGCACCAACGTACAATTATGTGGATATTCCCAGCAGCTCCCTGTAATCGTGAACAATTCTGGAGAGCACTGTGCTAGGAGGAAGAAGGCCAGTCTACAGAGATTAGAGGGAAAACACTCCTCAGTCCTCTAAGGAGCTCCTTTAAGTTGGAAACCTGTAGCTTTCTGAAAAGTTGAGAAGCTACCTTGTGTGTGTTTCCTGCACTTCGAAGAAAGCCTTTACAGGACACTTTGCTCAGAATTGTTTTCTTAGGAATTAGGTTGCTATCTGTGCTGTTTCTTTGGCTGGGGCAGCCAAATCCATGGAGGAACATTCCTGTCCGTAAACAAATCCCTTAGCATTCCTTACCTGCAACACATGAGGCACTGCTTCTAATAATTCAATCAGCTTGGAATATCCATAGTCTGATACTCGGCACTGCTTTGCAAAATGATGGTGATAGGACGGAATGAAATGACTAATTGGTATGATGCAAGATGGTTGGCTCTTCAGTAAGTCAATTACTTCTCTACTGAACTGGATCAGCTGGGGGTTACCTACAGGACTTTTAGAACGCAGAAGCCAAGGGTCTAGAGAAAAAAAAGAACGTGAATAAGATATAAAGCATGATTTCACCAGCCAAAAGGAAGATAACTAACCTTGCAGTCCCTAGCTTGAGTTCAATCATGAGCAAGCAGAAGAAACCAAATACAGTAGCTGCTTTATGTCTCAGTTTCTACACACAGGTCCCATATAATCAACTAGCTAGCCCAACTTATTTATGGGCTGGCAAATGCTTTCCCACTAATTTTTGAAGTTAACTAGCCAAAGTAAAGCATAGTCCACTACTGTGTTACCTATAGTAGAAGGGAAAATACACAGGAAGTTTCCAGTTTAGAAACTGGTTATATTTCAAGGATCCATTTGTAACTTGGTCATGTTGAACATACCTTCCCACAGAAACAAGATTATAAATAATCATCAGGTAGGTAGCCCGAAAGAGCATAATTAACGCCTAGTGGAGCTGAAAATGTTACCTAGAAAACCATGGAAAGCAATGTTATAAGACTAGCATGACATAAACTGGGTAAGAAACAGGTTTGTGCACTACCTTGAATGTTCATACCTAAGAAATGTTTTAATTTAAATAGTGTAAATAATCAGACAGAAACCTTTACAGAAGGGTGGAAGAGGCTTGTGAGCTCACCACAGGACAGAGAAAGTAGGGAGCAGCACAATCTATGGGCCCCTAAGTAGCCTAAGACTGAGGGGAAAAGGAAGGAGGGGCTTGGTAATAAACTTGGGTACAGATATTTCTCCTCTAAGAGCCACCTGACTCACACAGAATCCCCTACTTATCCTTACTTTTTTCCTGTAAGGGAGGGGGAAGTGGGAAGAGAAGGGGAGTAAGTGTTATGGGCCAAAGAGAAAGAAGTGTGTATAACGTATACAAAGGCAACAATTTAAAGCATTGTTCATGGGTAACAGCATTAGACGTTTACAACTCAGGGCCATGCCCATAACCCAGAAACTCACCCAAATCTAGGTCCAAATGCCCCGATTCTTTACGTTTAGTTTTATTTTCACATTTATTGAAGTCAGAAATGCTGACCAAAATGAATTTCAAAGGCAAATCTGCATTAAGAGGTATTTCCTTCAGATACTTGCAACTGTTTTTAAAAGGCCAGTCAACTGACAAACCAAAAGCTTCACAAAATTAGGTAGCTAAAGAGATTTGTAAATGTGAAACTTGGGTTTTACATAATTTATGCTAATGCTTTCAAACAATCTAGTTTCCCGTAGAGTAGCCTGTAGTCCCAGCTGCTCTGGAGGCTGAGGCAGGAGGATAGCTTGAGCCTAGGAGTTCAAGAGCAGCCTGGGCAACATAGCAAGACCCTGTCTCAAAACCAAAACCAAACCAAACCAAACAAAAAGTCTAGTTCTGCCAAACCCTCAGCACTTTAGAGAGAGTTTTTAAAAGATCAAAGGGGACATCCATGGCGCTTTCACACCTGACCAATAGTGCTGCTGTTTAAAATAAAAGCCAATGGCATCCCCCAGTCTCACAGTAGACAGGAGGCAGCTCCAGAGGACTAAATACCTGACACCTACCTGTATTGGGAGGTGGGGGCTTGTTGTGAATCCATTTAACGACTTTGACGCCGTTCTGAGCAGTGGCAATGTTCACACCTGGAACACAGGTGATGAAGTGCTCCAAGGGAACACCCCCTTGGTTTTCCTGCACTACTTCTAGATCACCAAACTCTGCAGCGTAACAATCTGGAAAGCTGAAGTAGGAAAAAATAAAAAGGTAAAATTAAAATAATGGAAAAGCAAAGCCCCTCCACTGAATAGAAGGCTTTAGTTTAATATATGTTAATAATTTCTGTTTAAATGCCCATGATCTGGGTTTGAATGTTAAAATTAAGGTTCCAGGAAGGCAACCACTGTGGCACTGGCCTCTTTGATGCATTCTAATGGTATTTTCTGGGCAGTTTTCCAGAAGAGAGGGTTAAAAATAAGACATTGGGCTCCAAGTCATTTATTCATCTGCTTTAACATATCAGGGGCATTAAAGCCACCCAGTCCAGTGTTGGCCTTTGTATTAAGTCTACTACTGTGGCTCGTGGAGTGATTAAATGGACTTTTGTAGAATACTTTTCTCGCTCTCATCTTGAAATTTACAAGTATTTGAGGTTGTGTATACTCTCTTAGCACTTGTGCAGATTTCTACTATAGCACTTATAATACATCTCTTCCCTGTGAAGAAACTGTCCTACTCATGTTTGTTTCTAAAATTTAGCACAAACACACATTTTCTTGTGGAAATACTGAGTGAATGGATCCCATTTCAGATAGATAGTCATGTGTTGCTTAATGACAGGGATATGTTCTGAGAAACGCATCACTGGGCGATTTTGTCATTGTGCTAATATCACAGAATGTGCTTACACAAACCTAGTTGGTACAGCCTACTACACATGTAGGCTATCTAGTATAGCCTATTGCTCCCAGGCTTCAAATCTGTACAGTGTGTTACTGTACTGAATGCCGTGGGCAATTGTAACAGAATGGTATCTGTGTATTTAAACATACCTGAACATAGAAAAGGTATGAAAAAAATAGGGTATTATAATCTTCTGGGGCCACCATCCTATATGTGGTCCATTGTTGGCCAAAACATCGTTATGCAGAGCACGACTGTACTTTGAAGGCTACAACGTTACGAGGAAGCATTCTGCAATACTTATTTGGACAGAGGTGTGGGCAAAGAGAACAGGCTTCCTATCAAAAAGAGAACTAAGGCATTAAATTAACAAGGGCTTTGACATGGTTCACCTTAACAAAGGCACGGTGCCTTCATGGGTCTGGAGAAGACTGTGAACCTGAGGTGCAAACGTCTTCAAAGAAAGAATCACGAAAGGAATCTTGTAAGAGTCTGGATCAAATTCATGTTCACTGCAGAAAAGAGAAAACAACAGCCGGTTGACATTCCTCAGGGGTCTAAAATGTTCACAAGGTGATTCTAACAGATGCTCCACAATCCCATACAAAAAGATAATTCCTAAAGGAAAACGGGTGATATACCTGAAATCCTTATTGGCGCAATGCTGTCTGCAGACAGGCTCATGATATTCTAACTCTTCAAATATGATTGGGCTGCAGTTTGCGGAGGAGCCATCATGCGACTGGGAAGACCCCAGGGGGCTTTGGCGGGCCTGACTGCTAGGTAAGAGACACACCAGCCGTCCATTTCCTTGTTCACGGATTGCCACTGTGTCCGTTAATTTATATAGATCTGACACGTTCAACTTGTGTCCAAATCTAAAAGAGAAGAGAAATGCTGACTTAGAACATTTTTCTCTGATCATACAGAAACGCCTGTCCTGTTTACATAAAGGGCTATAACCAAGAATGAATGGTTCCTTTGGCTCTTCAAAAGTAAAACTAGAATAGTTCTGCTACGAATTCATCTATTACTGAACCAGTGACGCTTGGTACTTTGAGTTATCTCTGGCACAATGCCCATTACAATGATTATATCATTCAGTAGCCACCCCAACCCCTGCCCAGCTTCTGTAAGTGAGTTCACCTAATTTTTGGAGATAGAGAGCCATCTGATATATCTCTCTCAGTCTGGCTCCCCCTCACTTCCAGTGCCCCCTGTATTACCTCTCGCCACCCCTGCTCTCTCCCCCCTCAGAAGTACAGGCCTTTTGTTACCCTCCCCCTCCCCCATGCCCAACTGCGTGGCCCACACATCCTCTAAGACGCCTGACTTACATCTTTCATACTCGGAACTTAAAGGCACAGGCTCTGGAGATAGGCAGATTTGAGTTCATATCCTGACCCAACTTTAATTTGTGTGACCTTAGTCAAGTTACACAACCCACCTGGGCTTCACTTTCTCCATCTGTAAAATGGGGTGATGATAATACCTACTGCACAGACTTGATGTGAAGATTAGAATGTGATTTGGCATGGACAGGGCTTGGCCCATAGGCTCAATAAACATGACCTTCTCTCCCCACTGCCTGTCCACTGGTTCCTCCCCATGCCCGGCACACTCGCTCAGATTCCCTGTACCAAAACCAGTCGCTCATGCCCTCCCCCGCCGTGCAGACGTGCATTCTCCCCCGTGCTCGCACCCTCTCATCAACCTTACAACACAAACAGCCGTCTCTCAGGAGCTGCTTCTGCTGTGTCACCACCCAGTCTCTCAGCCCCGTCCCCCTGGATTTCACCTACAGGACTCTGCAGTGATGACCCTAATCACCAGCGGCCTATGCCTCATCCTCAAGACTCACAGCACCTCCTCAGGCCCCTAGGTTTGCCCATTCCTGACGTGCTCTCTCTCCACACATTCTCCTCCTGACACCTTTACCCCTGGGCTCTCGCCCGCTCCCCTGGCCCTGGTCACATTCCATGCAGGTCTGTCCACCTTTCAGTTTCTCCTTCCCCCTCCTCCAATCTTATCTGCTCCTAAGTCCTTCACGGTCACCTTTAGGCAAATGACTGCCATATCCTCAGAGCCTTCTTCTCTCCCGAGGGAACCTCCCAATGTGAAGACTACTTGAATTCTCTACCCAGCTACTCTAGTGGCCCCCCAAGACTTAGTCCAAAACCAAATCAAAAACTCACTGTACCTCCCAATCATATTTTATTTCCCTATTTTCAGTTTAACTGTGCAACCATCCTCCTAGTCATCCAAGGCTCAGAATCAAACTGACCTCTACCCTTTACCTGGCCTGCTATATAAAACCAGTTACCCAGTCCTGTTTCAACTGACATTTGAAATTTCTGTGGCATCTAGCTCCTTCTGCCCCAACAGCATCTGCTCAGAACTGGGACTGGGGCAATAATTTCCCTTCTTCGCCTTCTTCCTGCCCCTGCTGATGCCATCTCAGACGCTACTGCCACCGGAACAGCCTTCTTGAAGCATGGTTCCCATCACCACACCTTCCCCCCTCCTCTGCTCCTCCAATACTTCAGTGGCTCCCTATGGGCCATGGAATAACGGTCAAGCTCCTTGCTCTCCCCTCCTCTGTATCTTGAGACCATCTTCCTCTCCTCCCTGCTTCTCCTTTTCAATGACGGTTTTCTCCATTTTCAATAAGAAGTTGTAAGCATCTTCTCTTCCCCTCTAGACATAAGCTCCTCAACAGCAAGGGCTATGACTTGCCCAGCTTTGCATTCTCTGCAGTGCCTCAGTCTTCCGTTCCACTAATACTTGCTGAGCATCTATTATGTGCTGGGTACTGAGGATATGGTGTTAGGTCAGAGCCGATCCCTGTCATCCTGGAGCTTACAGTCTAGTGCTTAAAAATGTTCACTCAATGAATACTAAAATTAATCAGTTAGATGTAAGAAAGGTACAGCTTTGAAGACTGAAGGTCTATATTTGCTAAAAATGAAAGAGGTTTTTAAAAGGTATATTAAATATATATATATATGAATTTTTTTTTTTTTTTTTTTAAAGAGACAGGGCCTTGCTCTATCGCCAAGGCTGGAGTGCACTGGTGCAAGCACAGCTCACTGCAACCTTGAACTCCTGGGCCCAAGCATCCTCCTGCCTCAGCCTCCCAAGTAGCAGGGACTACAGGCATGCACATCAAGGCCCAATTACTTTTTTAATTTTTTTGTAGAGACAGGGTCTTGCTATATTGCCCAGGCTGGTCTCAAACTCCTGGCGTCAAGCGATCCTCCTGCCTTGGTCTCCTAGAGTGCTGGGATTACAGGTATGAGCCACCGCACCCGGTCTAAATTGAAATCTGAACACCAGTGTCTTTGTCTCATTTCCTTTACCAGGCTGGAAGTTCCTCAAGAGTTGCTACCATAGTTTTGTACATATAAGTCACCAATCAGCACGGACTGGATCAATGAGCAAATAAACCTAACTTACTTTCTCTCGTAGATATCTGTAAATTTGAAAAGAGGCAGACAACAGGCAGGAGCATCCTGAAGAACAGACATTGTTTCTGCACTATAAGACAAAATTGTAATTAGAGAACAGACCATTTCCTCTACGTTACAGATTGTATTTTAAAAACAGAGTTTATAAATTAACACAACATGTACACAAAATAAATTTACTGGTTTCAGATATGTCAGAATTTACTTTCCAGAAAAATAAAAAAAAAGATTTTAGGGACAAGCCAAAGAAAGAATATTAGGTCACACACTAGGATTTTCAGCAGACTCAATCACAGGGCTTTGCACACCTGTGGAGCTAAAAGACACTGCTACTTCAGAACAAAAGGCAGAATAGCATGAAAATCTCCTGCCATATTGCAGTTTATATGTTAGATGTATGTGACTGGAATTCCCGTAGTTGAGGATATGCAACAGCATACGATGTAATCTCAACTATAGTTTTAAAAAAACCAAAAGGCACCAAAAAGCACATAAGGAAGAAAAAACCCTACAAAACGAAAAGAAAATACCAAACTGTTAAAGATGATTAGCTCTGAGCCACAGAACTATGGATTTTTTTTTCCCCTGCTTCTTTTATGTTTCTGAACTTTGCAAATTTTCTTCAGTAAGTATTATTTCTATTCTAAGAAAAAAAGTACTATTGAAGTTCAAGTTAGAGAAAAGATCCTTAATCATCCAGACATCCAGGAGTGGCTCCTGTTTTACTAGTTCCCCCCAAAACAGGGGAAGCCAAAGAAGCAGCAAACCTCACTATGAATAAAATCATCCATCACCAGATTCCTAAGACTGATACAGTCTCAACGTAAACTTATGAGGCTGGGTTTCTATTTGACATTAAGGACATATCTGCAAATTGAGAACTTGGAGCTTTGTAGGTCTAGCCCTTACAGACAAATCCACTTTCTACTAAGATCTGAAGGTAATATTTTAGACTTTTCAGGCTCATAGACTTTTATTGTAGAGGTCTACTATTTTTAGACCTGTTTTGGACATGCGGCATATTATTTTACTCCCAAGTGCCTGTCAAGTTTAAGCTGTACTTCACCTTTGATTGATGACTTGCACAACAGTCAAAGGGCTTGTTCCTAACTCTACCAATCGAGAAGAAGCACTAATGCAAATGTAATCATCACAAGAGGGTTGGGAATGTAATAAAATCCATTTTTATTATTTCTAAAATTGTTTATGGGTCAAATGTTACTTCCTGAAATAAATGGCTTGTTTGTTTCTTACCTCAGTAAAGAAAGTGATTTATTAGCAGCTCCTGTGGCAAGTGAGACCAGGATCTTCTTGCTGCCAATTTTGTATCTGTGGAGGCTATTCACTGCACCGATTGCTTCTTGCAAGTTTTCCATTTGAACAACAGCTTTGAGCTGATAATCTGTATGGGGGCTGAGCTCAACATTCTTCACCTACAATAGCAAAAAGGAAAACAGAACGCTATGTCTACCTAGAACCTTGTCGTCTTAAAACCGAAAGCGAATCATTAAGGAACACATTCGTGGACTTCAGTGCTTGCATGAGAGAATCTGTCTGAACTCTGCACTTCTGCCAACCAGACCGTAAGTAAGTGAGGATGGGGTGACCTTCAGAGACAAGACATTGGCCTGGTCCGTCTGCCTACGTGGCACACACAGCTCTTTAAGGCAGACTCAGAGGCCAACACATGGGAGGAGTCTTTGGGGTCTTCTCCAGACCCTACAAAAACCCGGGGCACAGCCATTTTAAGAATCTGAAAAAGGTGCATTTTAAGCAAACTGTACCTAAAAACTGAGTCAAACACAATAAGACGCAAACAAAAACAGCCAACATTATTTCAGAATCCTGTTTGTGTATTTCAGCAGGTAGAGCTAACTAAAAACCATTACGTTTTATTTACCAAAGTGTCATTTAAATCCCTGCCTATGACAAGTGCTTCTCACTGCTAGCTTTCTTACTCTATGGGCTATATTCTAAAAGCTGGATGTACAGCACCACCCCAAGCAGAACAGGGAAAAGGAAGGAGCTCAAACCTGTTCAGTCACACTTATATCCTGGCTGTGGTTATATGTGTCAAAATAAGTTCTCTTGACTTGAAATTCTATCAAAGAGTAAAACAAAAGCAAGAACAAGAGGGAAAAGGTTACCTTGCCATGCCTAGAAAATGCTTCCTGCAAGAGCTGCTGCAGCTCCTTCCGGGATAATCTGTAGTCTATGTTGCTGACCTGGATGTCAGCACCATTTGCAAATGGGTCTGGGCAGTCAGCTCCACTGCTCGAATTTGCAACGTTGAAAGCAAGTGGGGATGCTCTGTTTAAAAGGTTTGGAGACATACTCCTGCTTAAAACACACATATTGAGATTATTTTTAAAAACCTTTTCTGTGTATTCAGGTTTTCTCATTTAGGCTTTGTTTGCAATGCATGCCTAGTTTGTGCTTTTTCCTCAATACAATGAATGCAAGGACATCTTAACATGCCTTCCATTACTGGCCAGGGACTCCAAGCCCGGCTTCTCTCTCTGACCTCTGCTTACCAAGACTTCCACATGGAAAAGGGGGAGAGAGTGAGAAGCGTTGCTCCTAAATGTTAGCTATGATTACTTGAGGGAAAAGGGACTGGTGGAGCAGGGATGCAAGACTTATCTTTTACTTTGTGCACTTCTGTGTTTTTTGAAACATACTACATTTCACAACCCTTCCCATTGTATGCAACCACTCCCATGGGTCAGGAAGTTGGACTTACCTAGAAGACCAAGACTGAGAGGTGAGCAGAGGACAGACCTGCCTTGATGCAATCAACTTGCTAAAAGCAGATGGGTAACTCACTTGGAACACAGTCTCCTCTTTATCTTTTTTCTCTACAGGAGAACTTGTAACACTTCGGGTACTGAGGTTCTCTTTTCTAACAGAAGGGGAAGATTAAAGGGAAAAGGTCATATGTCTTCCATCACATTAAAGAAGCGACTATGAGAAAGAGTAATTCAACATACTTCTGACTGGTTTTGTAAACTGATTCTGCCATCCCGGAGCTTTTAGACGTCGGCACTGCAGCACTTGAGTTACTAGGAGGAGGTGCTACCAGCCTCACGTTACCCTGCTGGTGCTCACTGTTTCTATTACCAGTTTTTGACTCCATGTGGCACAGTTCCTTAAAAGACACAAGTGCAATGGGGTTTAAAATTTAATTACCCAAGATGTGTTAGATCCTGTATAGAAAACAACTGACTTTCAGTACCATCAAAAACTGAAATAAAAAAAGGACACACCAAAAACAAGTGGGCACACAAAACACAGACACAAAGAAACCAAACCTACCATAAACTTCAGAAAGCAAGAGGTATCAAAATTACCTGTAAACTTTTAACATTTGTATTTTTTGTAGCAGATCCAGAATTTGCCTGTGACCCTTTTCCAGGCGTGGCTTTGGCACTGGAAGATTGTTCACTTGCATCTTTGATGAGGCACAATTTTGGATTCTTAAGTTTTTTGGGAGACTTCACTTTATCAGCAATTGCATTTGAACTCTTTGTTTCACAGAGTTCTCTATTTTTTGGAGTAAATGACACAATGATCCTATTACCAAAGACATCTTCATTTTCCATGCGCTTCTGAGCCCGTTCTGCACTATCTTGGTTTATGAAGCGGAGAATTGCACTGCAGCCTGTGATACTCAGCACTTTCCCACCACAATTATCGGACAGGCGTCTGAGCCTGTTGCTGATGCTCTTGCCATCTTTATTTGCTGGTAGGTTATAAACATAGAGCAGGGTGTGGCACTGCTAATACAGAGGAAAAAAGTATTACATCAAGTTAACTCAAGGGCACACATTCAATTTCCAACTAAGAAGTGACCTCTAAACTTGGAGGGAAGGTGATAGTGATTTAGATGGGGGAAGGTAAACTTGTTTAGTGCTGACAGGTAGCTGTTGTTTTAAAGAAGATGGTAGGCACAGAAGTCTGCATATTATATGATTCCATTTCCATTAAATGTTCAGAAAAGATAAATCTGAAGACAAATGTCCAGAAAATATTAGTGACTGCCTGGAGGTGGGAATAGGAATTATTAATAACTATCAACTGGCATAAGGGATCTTACTGGGGCAATGAAAATATTCTAAAACTGGTTGTATAACTCAGCAAATTTACTAAAAATCATTGAATTGTACACTTAAAAGAGGTAAATTTTGTGCCATGTAAATATCTCAATAAAGCTGTTTTTTAAAAGTCTATTTTATTTATTCAGCAGGGTTGTTGATATATTTATATATTTTATAAAGTCAGAGCTTTTTCAGCTACAACTGCAGGTAGTCAATCAGCTTGGAAGTTCTATTTGGCAGTTGGTAGTCATAACCCTTCCAGATTAATTGAAACTTATGTATCAAGGAGTAGAACCATTAAAGTACCAGGAGGAAACTTGAAATAATTATAGAAAGGATTAAATTCAAAAGCCATAAAAGAAATCACTAAAAATAGGCAAAGGATGTAAACAACTTCCAGAGAAATATCAAGAAGCCAACAACAACAATAATAAAAGGATATTCTGTACCTTGCTAATGATTAACAGAAAGGCCAATTATAAGCAGGTATCTTTTCCACTTATCAGACTGGCAAATATTTAAAAGAGACACTCTCATTTATCGCTGAGAAGCGGGTAAATTAGTACCACCTTCCTGGAGGACAACTCGGATCTTGCTAATAAAATTCTGACCCAGAACTTTCACACCTTGGAACTTACCCCACGGAATATTAGCCCAGGAGCCCAAAGAAGACATGGGTTCCCTTGCTGGAGATGATGAAAAATTGGGTAAAAACAAAATGTCCAGTAATAGGTAGACTGGTTACATAAGTTAAAAACCAGCCATATAAATATTTTCCAAACCAACATTCTGCTGGTTTTTAAAATGTGGTAGATTTATACTTCTATTGACATGAAAAGATATCCAAGCTGTGACATTGTTATGTTAAAAAAAAAAAAGCCACACAACACTTATACACGACACTATTTTTTTTTTTAATTATTACATTTTTTAAATTTGGAGAACAATATCAAGCTGTTAACAGTACCCCTGGAGGGGAGGGTTGTGGGGTTTTCACTTTCCACATTTCTGAATATTACTGTTTATTTGCTTTTACAACAAACATATTACTTTTCTAATCAGAGGCTTTTCCTTTTATTTGAGGGGAGCTGACCACTCATCAACAAAATCTACAGCTTTCCTATGTCACCTGGGACTCAAAACCCAGCCAGAACTAATAAATGTTTAATTTATTAAAATTAAAGGGACAGACTAAAGAACATAAAAAATGTATCTTAAATTATCTCTCTAGTGGATGAGGGAAAAACATCTGGCAAGAATGAATGTCTTGAATAATCAGGTTTTTTTAATCATGAGGAATAAGGATCTCCAAAGCAGGTAAGTTCTCACCTAAAATACTGCATTTGACTTAAAAGCCTTCAAAGTTAGAAAAGTGAGTGTCAAACAGAAGCAGAAGGAATTGCCAATGAGCTGCTTACTTTTTCTAAGAGCTGACTTCTCCTCCCTTAAATGAGGACATTATATGAGATCATTTCTAAGGTACTTGTGTAACTCTAAAGTTATTAAATTATATGTTAAAACTGCATGTAACATATAAGATTGCCGACTGTCCTGGATCATCCACACGATCAGTCCTCTCCATTATTACTCTTTCTTTAAGAGCTACACATATATTCTCCAAACAGCTTAAACACGGCTCAACACTACAGTAAACATTCTTATCCCAACTCAAGTCCATCAGAAACGCTCATCCTCCTGGAAATATGCTCACACTCTCCTAGCATATGGTTTAAATAGGCTACATGTGTAGCAGTAACCACCACTCCTAATTGCGTCCATGCACAACACGGAATGCACAATAGAAAGCATAGCCTCAGAGGCCTATTGGAGCTTAAGGATTAAATGCCTAAAAAATGCACAATTACTGTTTATTTGATGCCAACCACACAAGTATGTGCAAACTCTCACCATATTCTCTACCCTTGATACTTGGAAGCAAAAAGAGTAATGACTCTTATTCCATTATTTCCATCCACGTGACACAAAACACTAACTTTGGAGACAATGACAAGTGGCTGTTGGTGAGCTAAATCTACAAGTCAATCCCCTCCGATATTTTGGAAAAAATAAAAGCAAAATTCATACATATCAATTCTCTGTATATTTGTAAGAGAGGAACTGAAGGTTTCCAAGATCTGACCAGCTTCCTATAAAGAACAGCCCCACCTGGGCATGCCAACCCCCTTCCTAAGGGCTATCTTTCAGCCTCCATAATCTAATATTGGAAAATAGCAAAAATAATGCAAACCCACTTACTGGCATTTTTAGCGGTAACCTGGGGGGCAAGTCGGAAATGAACTCTTCAAATCTGATTAGCTCGTTAGCATGATGCAGCAGTGCTTCTGAGGCTTGGTTTTTATGGACCAAAATGATGTGGAAACCATGCCTGTGTCTCAGGTCACTAAGTTCCAATGCAAAATTGACATCAGCTGAAAGAAAAGGTACAGCCCAACACCATCCCCAAACATTAGAAACACTTGAAAAAGACAACTTTACTGATACCCACTAAGAAAAAGGGCTGGACTATATTCAAAGCTGCTTCCCCACTTCTTAGAATAGGAGCACATTTCATTCAGAAGAATTAACATGGTAAGACAATTTCACCACACACCTATAGTGAATTCCAAGACACATGTTACTTCCAGTATTAAAATGGAGCAATTAATATGTTGGGGGGACTCAAATTTGAAAATTACTCATCTAGGATTTTCAAAATTTGTAATATTGGGCCCAGGACAAAAAAAAAAAAATCACATTTTCTTTAATAAACCTGGCCCCACAAGAACTCAAGTTCCAAGGAGAAAATACAGAAAACCCTGTAGACCCAATTTTTTTTCTAAATAGTCCTCAACAATAAGCACAAACATGTCTTATATATTTCAGACTCTTTGGGGGGACATTTTACTTTCACATGTTTCTGCTTCTATGATAATTCCCACACAGTGAGTTTAGCTGAAATTAGCTGAAATTAGATGTTTCCACACTTACTTGACACAAGAACCACAGTGGCTGGAGCAGTGTGCGTATTTGCAAACCTTCGGAGACTCTGTCGGAGTTTGTCATCGGCAGCATTCTTTGCAGTAGCGTTGATGTGAGCAACAGTTACCTGCATTAATTTATAATAAGGGCAAACGAGCATGAGCTGGGGTTAAAAAATTGCTACACACTCTGCCCAATTCTAATTCTTAGAATTGATAAGTAATTCCAGAGGAAAAAACTCTTTTTATCATTATTAGGAATGGAAAAAAATTGCAACCAGATCTCAATAATTTCAAAATGGACTCTCCATATGAATTAACTGGGTCTGTTATTACCTCTGCTCTTATCTCTAACCTTTTGTTTTTGTACTTCTTTTATCTCCTTTTCAGAAAATAAGTAAAAAAAAAAAAAGGAAGTGAAATTTGGAGTTGTTAAATTTGCTCTGGTAGCTTTTGCCAACAATTTGGAGGTGGCAGAGATTAGACAAATGATGAAGGTAAGATTTATGTCATTTGTCTGTTCTACGCATTGTCTATGGTTTTTAGGATCCGGAGTTAGGTAGTGGAGAGAGGAGGGAGTATGCCCCTAAGGGAGCTAAAATGTGTTTATTCTGGTTAAAACTATCAGGCTTACATGTAAGTCTCCAAAGTAAGGAACGGTTTATTTTGAGAGGTGCCTCAGGCACCTGCAATACACAATAGGATTTATTAGTTTTTGTAAAGAACATAAATATATAATTTTAGACAGCAATATGGAATATCAACAGAATTAATTATCTGAAAGCAGAAAGACCTGGCTTCTAGTTCCAACTTAAGAGCACAGACTGTGGGGGTCAGACAACCTGGATTTAAGTCCTAGCTCTTCTAGTGGCCATGTGATCTTAATGAAGTTGCTTCACCTCTCAGGGCCTTAGTTTCATTTGTAAATTGCAAATAATAAATCCTATATGCCTGGCTCACAGAATAGTTATCAAAATCAAAACAAAACAATACATATGTAACCATAATACCAGTACAGCACTGAAGTATAAGTTAAGTAGCATTACTGAAAGATCAAACATAATTAAATAATTTCTAGTACATTAGAAATGATCTTTTCCTAATTTTCTTTTATTTGAAAACTTAGCATAAATGCAGTATCATTAAACAAATTTTGAATCAGAATTCTTAAAAAGAAACATGCTTATTCTTCTACCATAGTAGATTAAAATTTTGTATAAAAAAACTTTTTTTTTACCTGGCAATTATTCAGTTCTTGAATAACTTCCTTGTTTTCTTTACTGATGTCACACACACAGATGAATTCTGCTTCTCTGTGGCCTTTAAAAAATTTCTCACGGATTCTCTGTACAACAGCAGTAGCTGACCGGCCAGAGGGAACGGAGCAGTTTTCAATATCCCAAAAAACTCCAATGGGGGGTAAGTTTTCTAGCACCTGTCCGGCTACTGCAACTTCTGGTGACCCTTAAGAAATGTTAACACTTTCAATTACATGTAGTGAAAAAGAAAGGCCAAATTAAAATAGTAGGTAGCTACTATCATGCTTAGTGGCAGAAAAATTAAATTGATTGATGCTAAGTTTTAAGGATACCAACCTCACCGGTTGATCTAATAAGCTACCAAGTTGCCAAAGTATCACTCTAAGAGATTATTCCTGTTTTGTAGGAGAGCACAAATCTAAAGGTCAAGTGACTTTAAGCCCACCATAAACCCATCTCAAAGCATGAGCCACTCTGACGCTGAGCAATGATGGTTCTCAGAACACTAACGCGTAGCTGGTTGGATGCTACAGATCTGAGACCTGATCATCATGCTCAGCCCATGCTTATCTACCTACTCATTATGGAAGAACAAAGAATAGTTGACAAAGGGTATAGCTGTTACTGTTGCTGATTTTAAATTATTTTAAACACTGAATTAATATCTGGATTTAACATTTTAAAAATGTTTTCAAAGGAGAAAATATCACTATTTTTTGGGGAAATGAATTTAACTGAGAACTCTTAGGTTTTCAAATACTGTTTTAAATCAGCCATTACTAAATTGTTCTAAATACTAAATATTTCCAGGGAGTATATAATCAACAGACATGATTACGAACCTAAGTTGACACCATGTCTACTCCAGCACTTTATTTCTCCTAATATACTAGCCATTTTCCTATACACAGCTTCTGATTTCAAATAGCCTCAGCCCAACATAAAGGGCAAATGACTTCCTGGTGTATAATAATAAAAAGATTTTTACCAAGAGATGGAAATGGGGACTTCCGTACACAGTAGCTTTAGAACCACAAGGAATCTTTTAAAGGCGATTAAATGCAGAGTTAGTACCAGATATTGAAAACTACTTAAATATGCACATTTTATGCCATACTGTCATTTACCAAATTTCGAAGCAGCTTTGCCTAGACTGGTCGCCAATAACAACGTGGTCTCCTTCCCTGTTCCTTTGGTTCCACAGCCATTACACAGAGGGATAGCAAGAGGTGCAGGTTGAGTATTTGGAGGTGGTATATTTGGCCAGACTTTAGCAGCATCAATTATACTATTTCTTGCCGGCTGTTTTAAAATTTTTTTAAAAGAGGAGGAGGTTTCAGATACATCATTTCAGAACCTAGAGTTATATACAACAACTGAAAACACATTCTAAGTGTTTCACCTTTCTACCTGCTAACCTCTGATAAAATATATTTTCAAATAATCTTTCCCAGAACCATTAGCTATCAATTCATAAACTCATTTCCAGAAGACTTGAAATGATCAGGAAAGACATTCACATAATCAGACCTTTACATTCTGGGGCATGTGTCTGCTGCAATGAAAACCTCACACACTTTACATAAAGGGGAGTAAAGTCTTCACCTGAACACCAGTGTGACTGAGGCCAAGTTTCAAGTTCTCCATATTATTACAAAAAGACAACATGTGGTTACCTAAATTGAGTCTGAGTTATAAGAAATCAATTGTGCTCTAGCCTTTAAAGACAGAACATGGAGGCTTTGCCAAATTAGGTTCATATGTAGGAAATAGATTTATTGCAACAAGAGGCTCTAAAAGCATAAACTACACAAATAATGACTCTGTACTTTTTTGAATGGTCTCCCATTTTACCCTTTGCTTCTTTCAGGACCAGCAGAAGTTATGCTGATGGGGAGAGATCTACACCACAGAAGAATCTTCAACCCCATGCACAACAAAGACATTTAAATATAAATCCACTTCAAAAAAGTCATTCCTCAATCCTTAGCTGCACCCAACATAAAAAATAAAAAGATACAAACCTTGTTTAGACAATCTTCGCAGTAAAGTGAGCCCTTTAAACAAACCGGAGGTACCACATTAAGGTGCAAAGAGTTGGTGCATAAGTGAGGCGTGAGCTCCGACTGTGAAACGTGCTCTTCCAAATGCCCTGGAGCCCCGCTTGTGAAATCAGAACAGGGGAAATAGCCAGCGGACGTGCAGCCCTGGAGAGTCGGAAACTGATGCAGCTTGTGCATGTTACTGTGACATGATTGAAAATGGAGTTTTCCACAACAGGGCAGGTGTTTGCAGGAAGATAGATTACTCTCTAGACACATGCTGGGAAAGTCACTTGCAATGCCTGCTAAATTGTTCCTAGCTGAGGCATTCTGGGGTGAAGATGCAGACTGGAAAGCAAACCCTGATCCTACCTGACACGTGATTGTCCTGGTGCTTTGCGAGTCTAACAGTGAGCCCGTGTGAATCAAGCTACCAGTACTGCCGCTACCGCCACCACCACCACCAAAATGCATTGGCGAAGTGGAGGGTTCATTAGGGCAATGAGCACAGCAGCTTACTTTGGGGACAGTTGAAAGCTGTATTTTAGGTTGCTGAAGAGAATGAATATCAGGAAGTGGGACTGCTGGAAAAAGTTTAGAGCCAGCATGAAGGGGAGATGGTACATCCTTTAATTCCACAGCAACTTTCTTGTTCTCCATGTACTCTTTCTGAGAAAAGAAAATCAGAACACAAGTTAATTTTATGAGGCTAGTGATTTTTTAGTTACTCATATGCTACTGCTTTAAAAAACAGAAATAGTGTTTAATTCTGTTTACATCATCCAATCACAACCAAACAAAATGGAATAGCAGCTAGCTAAAACCAGGAGCATTCTTAAGAAAGGTCTGCAGAAGTAAATGCTGAAACACACAACTAAAATGAATGTTATGTTCTTCCTGAATCTTAAGAGACTGGGGGGCAGGGGTGTGCTGTTTATATCTTCAGCAAGCCACTATCCCTCAGTGACTTCCCTTTGATAACTTCCCCTTGCCTCACAGGATCTTCTGCAGACAAAATAGGTGGTATGAAAACAATAGTCACAAACAGCATTCAATAAAGATGGCTTATAAGTAAAGCGATTTGACGAAAATACTTAGTAGCTCCCATAGTCAGTCCATAAGGGGTTTTAGTAAGGTTCCCCAAAGCAGAAGAGTAAGATTCCCAACATTATGGGTGAGATCAGCCATCTACCCAAATGGTCCACCCATGTTGCTGACTGACATTTAGCAAACCCTAGGATACCATAACTTAATGCCATAATGACAACAATTATATTGTAGCCAGTGAAAAGAATTGGAGTATCTGGGTAAAAAACACAAGACAAACAGTTCGACATATTACTCCAGCATAGACATAGGAGGCCAGTATGTTACAAAGGTTATAGGCATAGCATTAGCGTCAGAGACCTGGATTTGGATCTGATACTCAATAGTTATAAGACCTCTCTCTTTCAGTTTCCTCATCTATAAGTTGGGAACAACAGAATGCACTTCTTAGAGTTGTTAGAAGGAAATAAAGCACATAAAGCACTTAGCATAGTACTTGGCCACTGAAAGGGGATCTAACTAATCAATAGCCTTTATGGGCTGACCACAAGAACCACTAAGACGACGATGCCCTGACAGGTGACTGAGACATGCTCATCCTTTAGAGTGCAGAAGGCTCCAGCTGACTGCTACAATTTCACTTCTACACTCACCTGGGAGTACATGCTTATCTGGGAAAAACCTGGATTTTCAGTTAGACTTTTCCAAAAAGGAAGGTAACAGCAGTGCACTGACCAGCCAATGAGTAGTGTGTTCTGCCCTCTTCGTAATTACAGTTCAGAGTGGGAATTAATACACTGGCATTCTGATTTATACAGATCAGGCTCTTATGGGCAGAGTTATTTATAAGCTGGTCCCCTGAACCTATTCCACTCTGCATGCCACTGACAAAACCGAGTTTCAGGATTTGTAAAGTTGAGAGTGCAATTCTGAATTCCATGACTGCACAAGGACCAGACACACTACTCCATTCCAGGAAGCTCTACTGGAGATGCCAGCTCTCATTGTCAACTGTCCCTAAAGTAAAACATTCCTGAAATGATCCAAATTACTTGACGCCTTACAACAAAAACAACTATATTGTGAAAACCTAGAGAAGATAGAGAATTAGTTTTTAAAAAGTTATTAATACCTTTATATAAAATTATAGTAAAGTCTCATTTAAATCCCAAGTACAATAGGAAAAAAGAACTAGAAGGGTGGTAACATGAGTGCACGAAATGAAATCAGAAAATGTCAAAACCACAATGAAAAGATAAAGTAAGCAAGAAGTTAGAGATATATTTAAATACTCAAGAGAAATCTTATACAAAAATAAATAAATAAAAAGCTGTCAATAAGCTCTTGTCAGTCTTTCCTAGATCATAAAACTCAAAACTCAGAAGGCTACAATAAAATAAAACTTATGTTGTGCTTTTCTCTGATTTTACTATGCAGTGTGGATTTTTTTACCTTTGGAATCTGTGACTTCAATGAAAAACAAATCTTTCCAAAATTAGCATTAAATATTTAAAGTATCTACTGCTACTCAGAGTGGAATACAGGAGTTAAAAAATTATGCTCTCGTTGAGGCAAGAATCATAATAATGTCCTACAAGGGGCAATACAAGTAGGATATACAGAAAAACTTAGCACAGACTCCAGGAAGAGAGACCATGTTCCAGACTAAATGGACCTCTCATCTATTTGCATAAGTAATTTGCTATGTCCTTAGTCTTGCAAATAGTTACCGTTTGGGGACTATGTGGCAACGTCTGCTCAGGACGAGAAAAGCAATTAGAGAATTTCCAAAGCCATGGCTTAGCGTCATTATCTCGTTGAAGCCATCCAAGTGTTCTACTGCAGGAGTTCTCAGTTCCGTTTCCTTCCATCATACAGCCATACAAAGTGATTCAACATTCTTTCATCTTTCTTTTCTTTCATACTTCCACCCTGTTAACGATGAGTAAGATTTCAATGTTATTTCTTTGCATAAGCACAACTTTTATAATATATTAAAATATGAAAAATGCAACTATATTTATAGTGCAATGGATCCCAACAATTCAAAACTTAACAAAAGAATATCAGAGCATATTATAGGTTACTAAAATTTGGTAAACACAGTTGACTCTGTTTATGCTTAAAATATAATTGTATCAATCTGATTTTTAAAAAAAAATCTATAATCTGCCATTCCTCATGTTCCATACCTCTTCAAATAAAAATGAACTCTGGATAAGACCTATTTCTTTTCTACACACAGGCATGCTTGAGAGAAGTAGCCAAGTCTTGGACACCTGCATATCCCTGAGTGAGAATTCATCTCCTCATTGCCTGAAGTTAACCTCCTTGGGCCCTAAGTAGACATTTTCTATAATTTTTCTTAATTCTTCTCAGCTATCTCTCTCTAAAGACTCTCCTTAGAGAGTAAAAAAGTTAACAGAAGAGAGCATCTAATCTTAGTATAATAAAAAAACAACCATCATAGCCTCATTACAAATTATGTAAGATTTTAAAATTGATATAAGAGCAATCTCTCCCACTGTGTCTTTGATCTGAGCACGGAAGGTTCAAATTAAGTGGCCTCTGGACTTTGAATTTGATTATGCTACAGAACAAACAGAACCAATTTCTTAGTTTATTTATGATGAAAGTGCAATCTAATACACCACCAAAATCTAAAAATTAGAGAAATCTCAAGTCACAGATGTGTTATGTCTCCTCCAGTGCAACAGCACTGACAACTCTTAAACGGTACAATAAAAGCAGGTCAAATCATCCATACCCATTGGGTGTGGAGGCAGTTGGCCGATAGAGAAGACAAATGAACCTCATTTCCTGCCCACAACATCCCAACAACCACCTCTTACCTACAGTGGCCATTTTAAGGTGATTGTTTTCATTATCTCTCAGAAATTTCATCTGGGCATATAGGAAAAAAATTCCTTTAGTTATATTTCTAAGATGCTCTTTTCAAGAGATTTTAACATCTACAAGACAGGGAGAGGGGACGGCTGATTATACAAGTACTATATCTAAGGTACAGGAGAAGTGATCACACAGAGCAGAGGTAAACTACGGCCTGCCAGCCAAACCAGGCCCATTGCCTGTATTTAAATGGCCTGCAAACTAAGAATGTATTTTACATTTCTATTTTCTTTTCTTTTTTTTGAGACAGGGTCTCACTTTGTTGCTCAGGCTATCGTGCAGTGGTGTGATCATAGCTCACTGCAACCTCAAGCTCCTGGGCTCAGGTGATCCTCCTGCCTCAGCCTCTCAAGTAGCTGGGACTACAGGCGTGTGTCATAATGCTCTGCCCATTCTTTAATTCTTGGGGAAAAAAACAAAAGAATAATATTTTGTGACATAAAAAACTATATGAAATTGAAATTTAGGTGTCCATAAATAAAGTTTTATTGGGACACAGCCACATCCATTCACTTAAATACTATCTATGGTTGCTTTTGCTCTACAATTACAGAGTTGTCTTTGCAACAGAAACTGTATAGCCCCCAAAGCCTAAAATATTTATTATTTGGCCCTTTTGTCAGAGCTACAAAAGTTCGTAAGTTTCTGCTTCATCCTCTGTAAACTGTGGCTAATTTCTCCCCTTTCTACATCACTGCATTACCCAGAAGAAAAAAATTCCATAAATGGGTCCCACTGTCTATTTTCACCATTGTACCTCTTGTGCCAAGCACAGGGCCTGCTACATAGTAGATACAAAGTAAATATATGTTGAATGAGGGAATTACTTATTAAAGCACACCATTTACCTACTACACACTGTTGGGAGTGGTAAATGCAGAAACAGAGTTAACTAACACCCCAATAGTAAGTTACGATACTTGTTTTTCCTATTATATACAGGTCTTATGTCCTCCAACAAGCTCCTCTCTAAATGGTATGAATTTGTGATATTCATGGTGTACACAATTTCAACACGCTCTCTCAAACCTCTTCAAAGTCAAATCCTGAAAGTGAGCTGACATTTATACCATAATATAATTCACAAAGCATTTTCATTTAACATTATTTATTTCCTCATTCAGCAAATATTTACTTACTATCTACTATGTAGCAGGCCTGTGGTTGGTATAAGGGATACAATGATGAAAAAAACCGAGACAATGGGACCCACTAATATAATTTTTTTCCTCAATAATTTTGTGACGGAGACGGGGGAAGAAATTAGCCACATTTTGCAGAGGGAGAAACAGAAGCTTAATGAAGTTTTGTAGCTAGACTGAGATCACACAATCAGAAGAGGGGCAAAACTAGGCTTGTTCACCCCTTTTCACCACTCCAAGGTGCCTTCAATATTACTCAATACAAGCAATTAAAAGTAGAAAACTTGTTAGTGACCTGCACCCTGGAATTCTCCCAACTATTTCTGGGAATGCCACTAAGCAACTTACGTAGCCAAAGCAGGTTCTGTTTTATTTTAGTGGGTGTCTCCCTTCTCCCACTATGTCTCGGACTCTTTGAATAATTCAGATAGTAGTTGAGAATACAGGCTTTGACATCAGACTGTCTCCATATTAGCCCCCAATTCTACTACTTCCCATTTGTGCAGCTTTGGACAACTCACAAACTCTCTGAACCTCAGATCCCATCTCTAAAATGGGCCTAACAATAACAGTAACCCCTCCAGGGCTGTTGTTTAGATTACATGAGATAATCCATGTGGAATATCTAGCAAATGGCCTTTCCATAGCACCCAATCCGGTCCTCGACCTCACACCATCCCATCCCATTATCTTTTTCCCCACAGCTATTCTACCTAAAATGATCTCGTTTACTTGCTTACTATTTTATTATCTTTCTCCCCTACTAGAACATAAACTCCACTACAGGAGGGACTATGTTTTCTTATTCACTATTGTATCTCCTGCACTTAGCACAGTGCCTGGCACATATCAATAAATAATTGTTGAACGAATAAAGAGTTCAGTAAATGTCTAGGTTTCAATTTCCGTAAATGCAAAGCAGAATATTTACCGCTCAAAATGCTGGTAAGTCCAAAAGATACAAATGTAACTTGTATCTCGGTAAGCTTTCGGTAATACCAGAAAGGTGCTTAGAAAAATCCAAAAGGTGTTATCACGAGGTCGCATCACAATTAGCAACGAGAGTGGCGGAAGCCCTAAGGCGGCTCAACACCGTCACTCAAGCCTGACCATACACACTAGGGGCTACTAAAAGACCAAGGAGAATGCAAAACGCTGAGGGTGGGGGGGAGGCGCAAAAACACCCACCCCTTCCTTTCTCTCTTAACCTTACGATTGTGCACACTGCTTTGGAAAGGTTGCTCCCCACTCCCGGAGGGCAGGAGAGCAGACAGGTGCGGGCGCGGAGCCAAAAACCCCCAAAGGGGAACAGCGGCGCAACACTGACAGTAGTGAACGGACATGAAAGGAACACAAGCCAACTCTTTTGTGGGGGCCCGACTGGCGGGTCACAGTCCTTAACCTCGGACTAACCAACCTCTTCTACTTCCAACCCCAGCAATAGGGGGAGGAAGGGGGGGGCACTGTCCCCTCCATCCACCTCCGGTGGCCCCAGAGCAACAGGGCCACTCCGGGTCTAGTCCCAGCGCTGACAGCAAACTCACCTCAGCAGTCCGCTCCACCTCCGCTCACATTCCGGCCCTGCCGCCTTCCCCCCACCCCCCCAGGCCCTTTGTTTTGATTCCCGACTCCGCAGCTCCCGCCGCCGCCGCCAAGCGCACCCTCCACTTCCGCTTCCGCACCGCGCCGCCCCTGTCGCAAAACCGACGCCCTTCTGGGCCCTTGCCCCGCCCCCTCCTCGCCCCGCCCCCGCAGCTCGGTCCTCCCCACGCGGGGCATGCTGGGAACGCGGGGGGGGCGGGGCCTCGCGGCCCTGCAGCCTCGTCAGGCTCAGTCCCCTCCCGATAAACCCCTAAATAGGGACTTCCCCGGGGGGTGATCCTGGCTTTTTTGGCGGAAACCCCCCGTTTAAGGAGGCCTTCCCCCTGGCTTAACGTTGTAGAGTCGAAAGGAACCTCAAAGCGGAGAATGAGGGAGCCTGTGCGGTGAACCCGAGGAAAAACCTGCCAACCGGGATTTAATGCAATTCAGCTCTTTCACTCTTTTGAGGGAGGGCGATTTAAACGGGATTTCAATGAAAAACCCAGTCGCTTCGGCTTTTTTTCCCCCCTCTCTTGTGTCGTCACGTGATGGTCCTACTTTTAAAAAAATTAAATGGCGCATATGCCACAGCATCCTTAATCTAGTGCCACCTAGTGGCAAGTGGAGAAAAAGTAACTGCCAACTGGGCCTCCTGCGAGGTCCCTTGGGCTTCGCCCAAAGTTGGGAGCCAGCTGGCGAAAATAAAGTGTGTGCAAAGACTACACTGGATATGCCACCAACAATCAGGAGATCCTTGGTGATTTTGGTAAGAAAATGTTATTTTTTAAAGCCCTGGGCCAGAGCTCCTTACAATTGAATACAACTTTTCCAGTTACAGGTTGTGCGAGCAAAAAGGAGACCTTAGAGTTGCAAAAGCTTTTGTGAAGCCAATGGCCTGTGTTTTAGGTGGATAGACATGCCATTTGTTTTGCTTTTTTAAAGTAGTGCCTCACAATCTTTTCCCTGAAATAAGATTTTTGAGACTCAGAAAGCAAAATGATGATTTCTGAAACTGCCAGCTGCTCACTATTTTCTGTTGCAAGTTAGGAGAAAAAGCACATATTATCTAAATCTAGACACAATTTACGATGTGTTATCTGAATACTACTTAAAATACTTTTAAAGTTTGCCAGGAAACAAATTAACTTTGCGAAAGAATCAGCAGAAATTGCCAAATGAGAACATTTCCCCCTCAAAATCTCCACTATGAGTTGATTTCATTAGGCAATCTGCATGGAGTGGGGATTAACACATCCCTGTAGACATGTATTGTGGAGGGCAAGATCAAACACGTAACTGAAGAATCCTTTGTGCCTGTATTTCATTTTCCAGAAGGCAGATGACAAGTACACATCATCTGCCTGCTTAGGTATTTATTATTGCTGAATAAATCTTCATTGTGTCTGTGTGGGTAGTATTTTCCAAGTGGGAATTAGAACAGATGAAAAACAACCCTGTTTCTAATTTATTTTTCAAAGTACCAAACAAATATGCTACTCTTATAGGTGGGCTTTTTTTTTCTTCTTTTTATTGTAGTTGAGTATTTCTGAACACAGACCATATTAACTCAAAATACCAAAAAAGGAAACAAATTGTGGATTTTAACGGCTTTTTAAAAGTTTCAAGCCACAAAACATAAGAGGGCAGACACATTTTGTTTGACTTTGCTTGGCATTTTTTTCAAGTCCAGAGCTGTGCCTAGTCTCAACAGGTAAATGCAGCCATTAAAAAGGTACCAGTCATACTAAGCGGAAGGCTAATAAAAGTCTGAATTACAAACACTTTTAAAAGAAATGCAATTTTATTGCTTTCTATACTGAACTAGCCTAAGCAAAGTACACCAGCCCTTAGAAGGAGACAATTGTGAATCAAAATACAATTTGATATTTGTGAGAAAGTGCTTAAATCTTCTCTTAATAAGATATATTTTCTTAAGTACCATAGCCTTTGTTAATTGTATTCCTATTTGTTTGCTGGGAAAACTCTTTTATCAGGGAGTATAAGGAACTTTCAGTTTTTTCCTTGCCCAAATTATAATCTTCACATTTATGAAACCAGAATGAAGATTTATTTTTGTGCTATTTAAGTAGGTACATTCAATTCAGCTCCTCAACTAAGCAAGCTGCTACTAGAGGAGTTTCTCCCCGGAAACTTCTCTTCTGCCTATATTAGGTTTAGTGTTTTGAATTAATAAATTATGATGGAAGGACCTAATGAAGAAAAATTGAACTCTCTGCTCAGTCATATCCTAAAGGTACAAGGAAAACAAATCGAATAAAAAAAAAGAGAGGGAACCATTTTAAAGTTCACCAAAATTTCCTTACATTTTTAAGATTTTACCCAATGACAAACCCATTTCCCTAAACTTTTGTTCCTAAATAATAAGACTTTAATGATTATCACAGCTGCCTTTTCCCTGTGGAAAATTTGGGAAACTGAGAGCCAACGAGTTTAAATGACTTGATCAATGCCATTTAGGCAGGACCAATACATCATCAGTTTGTGCTTCAGTTCATCTGTAAGCTGAGTTGACTACACCCTGCCTAGAACCCTCACACGATGGTGAGGGTCAAATAAAATTCTGAGGGTGAAAGCATCTGGCTAAGTAAAGCAGGATGCAAATGATTTATTAGTGTTTGGGACCAGAATGGAAGTTTCCTGAAAGATATTTTAGTACTTTCCTTAACCCTGTTGATGTAGGTGGTGGGGTTGTGCATCTGAGCTTTTTTAGAAATTAGCAAGGAGTCAAAACAAAATAAAGTTAGGGAAAGGCTATTCTAACCATAGCAGGGAGGCTATGAGTGGCGCGGAAGGCCTCGGAGTAGCTAAGATCTCTTCACCTATAACTTAGTGCTGGAGAATGCAGGTGTACGAGTTAGAGCCAGCTTCGAAGCCTGATTTGTTATTTACTCATTTTTAAGACCTTGGGCAACTCACTTAACTTCCTGAACCTTTGTTTTCTCATCTTTAAAACGAGTGCAATAAAAGTGCTTTCCTGTGGTTCTCATCGTCTGGGGCTCAGCTTCATGGTTACCTCCTTAGAGTGGCTTTCTCTGACCATTCTATCTGAAGTGACCCCTCCCCAGCTCCTTTCTATCCCATGAGCCTGCTTTATTCATAGCACTCAATACCTGAAATTATTTTACTTCTTATTTTCGTGAAGGGCGTGGCCCGCTCAGCCCAAGCCCGTTTCCCCGGGTGTCCAGGGAGCGGCCTGCAGCACCTCCAGGTCCGGCCAGCCGGCCCCCGCCCAGCAGCCGGAACCTCCCAGGCCGGCTCCAACCCGGAGCCACCGCCGCGTCGCCGAGCCGCGCCCGGCCTGGGAAAAAAGTTTCCAAACGACGCTGCTTGGCGCTGATTGGCCGAGGCGGACGCGGTCCCGTGGCGCGGCAGCCAATGGGCGTTGCCGGCCGCGAGCTGGGGCGCGGGCGGGGGCCGGAGGGCCGGGGCCGCGCCGCCGCCTCGTCCTCGCCGCCCGAGCCGGGTAAGTGCGGGGCTGCGCCGGGCCGGGGGTCGGGGCCGCCGCCGGGAAACTCCTCTGCCGCGCCCCGGCGCCCGTCCCCGCTCTCGGGACCCCCGGCCGCCGCCTTGCAGCGCCCCTGGCTTGCGCGTCGCTGCGCGGCCGCCTGGACTCCGCGGGTCCCGGGGCGCTGGACTCGAAAATCCCGCGCCGCTGGAGCCGCCCACCCTAACTTTGTGCCCTTCCGCCCTTGCGTGCCCGCGCGCGGCTCCTCGCCCTTGCCAACTTTGTTTCTCCTCCTGCGCTCGCCTCTGTCCCTCCCCGCCGCCCTCCTGGACGTCTTCGGTCCTTCTGCCCTCCTCGTCCCCAAACCCCGCTGCCGGGCTCCGTCCTCTTCCTCCTCTTTATTCCCTCCCTCCCCTAACGCCCCTCGTCTCTTTCTCGCTCTCTTTTCTACTCCTCCCTCCCGCCACCCCCCTTCCCTGCGCCCCTTTCCCTTGTCGCCCCCTCGTCGCCCTCATTCCTTCGCCTCCAGCGCTGCCCCCGCGTCCACGCCCACTTCCCCACCCCGCGGGCCGCTGTCCAAAAACCTCTCCCTCCCTTCGGGAACGCGTTTGGAGCTGTCTCCTCTCCGCTTTTCTCACATCTCTGCTGCAGGACGGTTCGGGTTTCTCCTGACAGCGCTTTGGGGGAAGGATTGGATAGAGGATGAAAATGCTTATTCTACAGCTTGAGTGTTGGCTGGGCTCGCCTGCCTCTCTGAGGTCATGGGAAACCCCGCCATCACCTTGACACCGATTTTTTGGGAAGCTACTTTATCTTCTCCAAGTCATCTCAGGTTCTCTGCCTCCTGAGCGCCTGAGCTTCCCTGATTTCTTTGTCCGGGGTTAGTACCAGGTTGTGCCTCTTTCTTTCTACTTTTAGCCCGAGGCCCCTTTTAACTTCCTTTATAAAGAAAAGGCCTTTCTGCGCGCGTGCTGGGCTGCGGTTTGTCATTTCTAAGCTAGTTTTGTTTTCAGTGTATTCTAGGATAGGATGGCATTTTAGGACACGGGTAGGGTGCTTTGAAGAGTAATTGGATCCCAGCTACTCCCAGTGCCTGTTGTCATCTGACCACCCCTGCCTCCATCACCACATTGGTATTTAACCAGTTTTGAAACTTAAGTCTTTTGCTCTTATTGTGTCTTTTGTGTAGGACTAGATGCAGGTGATCTATGCCCCTGAAGTTGCAAGGGCCTCTGATTCATATATTTTATCCCATTTTAGATAATTGTTTCTTAACTTGGCTTATTGAGTTAGAATGTTATTTTTGTTTCCAAAGTGTGTTGTTTTGCCTTGGAATGTGTGAGCCCAGAGAGATTACACTCCTTTTCCTTGCTAGATAATTTCCTAACATGAGTGTGCCTGTGTGCAGAAAGTTTGTGCCTGCAGCTGGTATGGTGGATGTAGGTGCTTTTTTTGTCTGCCTCTCCCAGCAGTGCCTAGCACTTAGTAGATGCTCAAGTAAATGTTTGACAAGGGATGGAGGAGGGAGGGAGATACCATGCTAGGAAAAATTCTTTCCCTGGCATCTTGGTTCAGTAGAATAAAGTTATCCTGGAACAATAGCTATTTTATTTTTTGTCCAAGTTTAAGCTTTTTAAAATTTCAGAACAACCTATGCTTTAAAAAAAGCGTACTGTAAAGTGTGTCAGGCACAAATACTCATCTCAGTGTCTGCTTTACCCCCATTCTGGTACATCCTTCCAGACTCTTCTGTATGCAGAGAGAGGGAAATGAACAAAAATGGCACCCTTTCTTAACATTCTATGAACTTTCTTCCATGTTAATACATGTGATTCTTGTTAACAACTGCGTAGTTTTCCAATCGGTCCTCTGTTGACATTTAGGTTTCTTCAGTTTTTCACATTAGTGAATGATGGTGTACATCCTTGAGCATATGTCCTTGCGTGCCTAAGTATTTTTGTAGGTAGATCATTTTAGACTTTGAAAGCACAAAGACAGAAGCCAGGCTTGCTGACTCTTGACTGTTTCTGCCCCAGTGATGTCACTTCTGCAAAATGCAAAGCCTGCATCCTAGCTGTTGGAGCATGTGCTGACATTTGGCAACTTCTTTCTCTTCCCTCCTTTTCCCTCCAGCTCTTCCATTTGTTTTCATTGGGAAGGATGTGGAGTTGGGGTGAAGGGTGTTAATTCCTGGTGGTTTATACATGTATATTGCTCCAGACTAGCTGTGTTGGCTTTCTTTACTTAGAAGGAAGCTGAAAAAGATTGCTTTGGTTTTTTTTTTTTCACCTCCCCCCCCCCGCCCAGGGTTTTGAAATCAGAGGTGTGTGTCTCCAGTGTATTTTCAGACTTTCCTGTTAGGTTTAATCATGTAAAACATCCCACCTCCCCCCCCCCCCAAAAAAAAGCATGCAGAAACATTTTCATAGGAGGTGTAGACCCAGACTGTGTAAAATAGATACTTTTCGTACCACTGGATCCCAGTTTGTTCTTCCTTGCATGCTGTAGCACGTATATTTGAGGCTCCCATCAGATTTGCCCACAAAATTGCTAGGGCATGGTGGTGCATTCAGAACACAAGTTAGCGTCACACAGGTGAAATAAGTGCATGCAGTATCCACTTTTAAGAGCAGGTACGAAGCTGTGTGTACTGAAACACCTGCCAATTACAGTGCCTTTTAAAAGACTGGGGGCCAAATGAAACCAGTGAGTCGGACCTCCACGCAGTCTGTTTGCGACTCCTGGGAAACCTTGGACTTGAATTCAAAGACCCCTTTCTTGCACTTGGGTTTGGTTCTCTGCCACTCACTTGCACGTTTGAAGATGGCCAAGGCATACAGTGTTTCTGCTTTAGCTTCTAAAAAACAGAGTGATTGCCTTGCCTAGCCACATCTTACAGTTGAACAGCTTAAAGACGATAATGTTTGAAAAGAGTTTATTTTATTAAGTGCCTAGCACACAGCAAATAGCAGGTGATAGTAAAATTCAGTACATACTGCTGGAATAAGGGAAACTTTGCAAGTTGTCTTGCCTCCTTTCTGCCGCAGAGAGTAGTGTGAAAGAACTTTTGGAGACATTTTCAAATGGCAAAGGAATCTTACATTTTTAAGATTGCTGTTTCATAGCAAAGTGAAGTGCAGCTGTTACTTTTTCCTTCTTTGCCTCTAGCATGTTTTTCCCTCTTCCCTAAGGATTGCTTCAAAAATGTAAGAGTTTTTGGTTGAAATGCCATTCCTGGGTTTTTTGTCCTTTAGTTGGAGTAAAAGGTTGTGCAGGCTGTGACATAAGTCCAGGTCTCTGCTTAGCTTCTCAGTCCCTGAGGTCCAAAACCAGATCTTTCCCATCAGCCTGCCTGTAATTAGAGCCTCTCCTGCAATGGATGCACCTAAAAACATCTCAGATTCACTTCTTTCCTAAGGATTAAGTTTTAAGCCTCACTGGCCAAGATAATATTTAAAAGCCCTTTTCTAAAAGTTACCTGTCAGAATTGTGCAGGATGAGGGTTATTAAATCCAAGAACTGTATCAGATACTCCTTAGCCTGTAAACTTGGGGTTGGGGGTAGTTTCTAACGTGGCATCCTCTCCTCCAACTCCTTCCCGTTAACGTCACTCAGGTGATGGGGAGAGTTAGGTTTTCCCCTCAGTTCTTTCTGATAAGCTTCTTTTTGTTTCTCTCCTACTTTTCTTTTCCTTCTTGTGTTTTGTTTTTTAATCATAGCTCACTGCAACATCAATTTCCTGGGCTCATGCAATTCTGCTGCCTCAGCCTCCTGAGTAGTTGGGAGTACAGACTCGTGTCGTCATGTCTGGCTAATTTTTTCTTTTTTTTTGTAGAGTCAGAGTCTTGCTATGTTGCTCAGGCTGGTCTTGAACTCCTGGGTTCAAGTGATCCTCCTGCCTCAACCTCCCAAAGTGCTGGGATTGCGGGTGTGAGCCACCATGCCTGGCCTCTGATGAGCTTCTTAGGGATTTACAGATGTAAACTAGCCTTCAGAGGGTCCCTTTCCTCCTCAGGCCCTTGCTTCCTGCCTTTCCTTGACCTCACATCCCATTCCAGCTAGTGATCAATCTCCATCTTTCTCTGTTTTCATTCATTGAATTCCTTTTATATGCCAAACACTGTTCTTGGCGTTGGGGGTAAAAAAGCAAGACCAGAGAAGATCCCTATACTCAGACACTGACATTCTAGTGGGGAAGATAAACAAAAGAACAAAGCAGGGGTTAATATGATAGTGAAAGCTAGAGAGGATACTAGGTAGGGTATTCAAATAATGTCCCTTTGGAGAGGACATTTCAGTTGAGATCTGAACGGAAAGAAGGACACCTGCTGGGCAGAGATCTAAGGGGCAAGCATTCCAGGCCAGAGAACAGCAAGTGCAAAGGCCCTGGGGTGGAAGCAAGTTTGGTGTATTCAAGAAAGAGAAAGAAAGCGGTGTGGCTGGGGCATGGAGTGAGTGAGAGGTGGTGGGGAGGGTAGGAAAGGTTTAGAGGTCTAGGTAGGCGACTGGTCACACTGGATCTTGTACATGATCTTTTTCCAAACTGCAGGAAGAGTCAGTCCACATTCACTGTTCCTAATTCCTCACTTGCTCACTCTATTGTACATGACTTCCTTCCATGCCATGCAGTTGAGACTGTCCTCAATAGGATCACCAGTGTCTTAATGGCCACATAGTGCTCATTGATAGGTGCATGGGCTCTGGGCCCTTGACGCTGTACAATTGGTTTGTTGACTGCATCTAATATGCGATCTGGGCTCATTAGAGCTTATGGCTTGAGCACAAAGTACTAAGCCTAGGTTTAGCCCTACTCCTTGCCATGTTAATTACTGTTATTTACACTCTACCCTTTTCCTTTCGGCAAATAAGACCATTCACTCCATATGTTAACTAGGATTTGTGGCAGAAATCCAACCCTAACTGGTATAACCAGGACAGGGAATCAATTCTCTCTCCTACCCCTAAATCAGCTATGACTGGATCCAGGTGTTCAAACAATGTTGTTGGGACCCAGGCTCTCCGTCTCTTGGCCCTGTCTTCCTCTGTTTTGGCTTCATTCTCAAGTAGCCTCTCCCCTTGTGATGGCTTACCTCCTACCACCTTACCAACCCTAGTGGTAAGAAAGTTTCTTTTTCTGGTAGCTGTGCAAAAGGCCTATACCTGGATGCTCATTGGCTCGGCGTGGGTTAGACTTACCCCTGTCATTGGCTCAGCAAGGGTTAAGGCCCATCCCTGAATCAGTCACTGCTAGAGGTAGGAGTAGGCAGATGCCTCCTCCCAGATGCAAAGGATAATGTCAAATCCATATGAACCACATGAAATGAGTAGAGTGTTTCCCCGAGGGAATATTGGGATGCTGTCACAGAAAGATGGAAGGATGAATACAGAACTAAAAAAAAAACCCTACAAATCAACAGCTTTCTACTACGTTCAGCTGCTCTGCCTTGACCCAGCTTTCAGAGAAACTGTTCCCCAGAAGGGGTGGGTGGGGAAGTGGCACGTTTTCTCTGAATTAGGAAAGGGAGAAAAATTAGGGCGAGAAGATGTGAATATGGATACTAACAAGTGTAGAGTTGTCATCGATAGGTTCCATGCTTGAATATAGGTATAACTGCATTTCCTACCAGGAATCCAGAAGTTGGTGATTGTATTTATGTTGACACTAACGTATTTAGCCCAATGAGTTCTTTGTTTTTTTTCAACCACAAATATAGCTGGCTCATTATATTTTGCAAAGTGATGGGTTGTGTTCATTCTTTTGTCCCCAAGGACACACACCAGCCTGTGAGCTCCCTTGAGGGAAGGGAGGAAGCTTGGAGACATCTTATTTTGATTCCTAGTGACCTTTTGGCAAGCTCAGAGCCTCACGTAAACTCAGAAAATAAGCTGTTACATCAGACAGCCATCATCAGCAGGGAGTCTACAAACTATTAACCCAACTGTTAATAGAAATTTGCTTCCCTAACCTCTGCTCTCCCCTGCTCAATGTGCTGACAGCCAAGGCCCTTCCCACCCACGCCCTCTAGCTACTGGCTGGTTTGTCTCTTCTCCTACATAGTTCTCCAAAATTACATCTCCGTCCTTACCTCCTGGTTACTTCTCCACTGGGTTGGATCTCTTCTTGCTCACACCACCAGTGACTGGCATTTCGCCCAGTCTGGTGGATAGTTTCCAGTCCTTATCTTACCACCTTCTCTGTTGCATCCTTGTGACTGTGGAATGTTCTTTTTTTTCCCCCTTGAAACCATCTACTCCCAGTTCAGCTCACTCTTCTTGGTTCTCGTCTGTCTCACTTTGTTTCTTCTCTGCCTCCTTCAATTACTGCTGCTTTCTCTGGCCACCTTTCCAACACCGGCATCCCCAGAGTTCCATGCAGAGGCTCCGTGAGATTCTCTAATGGTTCTGTCACAAGAAAAAGGGAAGAGCCAACTGCAGATGCATGACTCTAATTTATATCATTGGGCCAGACTTCACCCCTGAGTTTCAGCACCAGTATTGCATCTAGATGTGTCACGGATGTGTCAAACTATAAATGCCCAAGACTGGGTTCATTATATCCTCCCCCCCAATCCCACCCACCCAAGAGTTTTCCTTCTGGTATTCTTTCTCTCTGCTGACAGGGCTGGTGGTGGTACCCAGTTGCCTAAGCTAGAGCCGCAGGAGATGTCCTCACTTCCCTCCCCTCTTACATTTATTTGATGTAATCAATCATCAAATCCTGGCAATTTTACCTTCTAAATATATTTGGAGTCCGTTTCTTGCATCTCCATCTTCATTCCCACTTCCTGATTCAGGCCACCTTCCTTTCTTTCCTGGATTGCTGCCACAGCTCCCCATCTCAGGCCTCATCCCTCCCCAGCCCATCCGTGGCCACCAGGATAAAGAGCCCACCATGTTATTCTCAGAATCCTCCAGTGGGGCCGGGTGTGGTGGCTCACACCTGTAATCCTAGCACTTTGGGAGGCCCAGGTGGGAGGATTGCTGGAGCCCAGGAGTTCCAGGTTGCAGTGAGCTATGATGATGACCCTGCACTCCAGCCCGGGCAACAGAGTAAGACCCTGTCTCAACAACAACAACAACAAAATCCTCCAATGGCTCCCCATCACCATAGTTTCTTAATATGTTATAAAGCCCTCTGTGGTTTAGCACCTCTATCTTAGCCTGCCCAACCTTTCCTTCCCCTCCGCCCTCAGCTTTCATCCCAGGCCCACCAGGCTTCCTCCAGCTCCCCTACAAGCCTGGCTGTTTCTCCCATGTCCCCTCTGTGCGGCATTCTCCTTCTCCTCTGTTCACCTACCAGTGCCCTCCTGTTCTTCCATGTTCTTCCGTGTGCTCATGCGTCACCTCTCCCAGGAAGCCTTCCTTGACTCTTAGGTTGAGTCTGGGACTCCCTAAATATCCTGGGTACTGGTAGAAATGTTTATTATCTTGATTGTGGTGATGGTTTCACAGGTGCATATGTATGTCAAAACACACCAAAGCATACACTCAAATATATGCAGTTTATTGTGTGTCAGTGTCCTGTGCAAATTTCCATGGCTGTACTCACCACACTGTCTTATAATAATTTACATATAATTTACATTCCCCTCCCCACCAGACTGTGAGGCCCCTTGAGGGAAAGCAGGGATCTCAGAGGCATCTTATTTGGATCCTTATGTCCTATAGCAGGTGCTCAATATTTGTGGAGTGGTGTATGTAAGCCTTGACTAATCCACGGAATGTAACAGGTGGATGGGCTGTCTTTTGTTTGGGTTTAGTTTCCATCTTTTGGCAGTATTTTGTCATTTAATCCAGCATAAAGTTCAAGGATTTTTTTTTTTTTCCCTTTAAAGATCAGCTATTCAACCAGATGTGGGTAATCATTTTAAAACCTTCTCTCCTAGACATCATGCCACAAGAGGACTGATCTCTTCTCCCATTTTCACAATGGAAGAGTCGGGAAAGACTTTCAGCTCTGAGGAGGAAGAAGCTAACTATTGGAAAGATCTGGCAATGACATACAAGCAGAGGTCAGTCCTCAAAAGCTCACCCTGCTGCTTCTTCCTGTAAGAATAGCAGCAATTACTTACTGCAGGCCTGTTATGTTCCAGGCATTGTGAAGGGCTTAACTTACACTATCTCAAAACTGCCCCATGAAGAAACAATTATCACCCCATTTTACAGATTTTTATAGATGAGGAAACTGAGCCACGGTGAAGGCAGATAACCTGCCGCAGGTCACACAGCTAGTAAGTAGCAGAGCTGGAATTTGAACTCCAAACCTGTGGTCCTAGCCATTCTGCTATGCTACTTTCCATCTTATTTTCTGGAAAGGTTCTTATTAGTTCCTGGGTGCTGTATCTGGTCAGTTCTTTGTGTACGGGGAAAGAACTTTTCCCTATGCCTAGCAAAATGTATTGGTGCACATTTTAAAATTTGAAACTAGCGTTTCAGTGCCCATATCTGGGAGGGGTGCGTGGGGGTGTGTGTGTGCGTGCGTGCGCGTGCACGTTTGGTTTAGCATTGTTTCTTTATTTCTTATGGACTCTCAGAATCTCCACATGGAGGTCCCATTCCCCCTAGTTTCTTTATGCTTAGTTTGACTTAATTCAGGCTTGGTATTAAATAAAAAATTGCCTTGAATTGCTAGGCTGGAGAAGCCAGAGAAGGGTGTTTGGAATGGGGTAGGGACAGATTATGGTGGTGCGTTAAGTGAACATTTATAGTATGTCCAGTTTCTGGAAATATCCTTATAAATAAACCTGCAGAGAATACAAAACCCGAAGTATATTTACTATATGTTGGGCTCCAAAAGTACATTGTGAATGGATCAGTGAGCAGTGAATTGGTTAAAAATTGGCTTTGGAGTCAAGCACACCCAGGTTCAGGTCCAAGTTCTTGTTTCTGACTTTTTTGTGACCTTTAGACAAGTCATTCATCTTGTCTAAACCGCATCTTCTCATCTGTAAAATGGGAAGAATGATACTTTCTGCCTCAAAAGGGAGTTGAATAAAGAGATGTTCCATGTCTAATGGCACAATGCCCAGCACATGTTAAGTGCTCAATACGTTATTATTTAACGTTTGGGGATTCTGTTTCTAGGGCAGAGAACACGCAAGAGGAACTCCGAGAATTCCAGGAGGGAAGCCGAGAATATGAAGCTGAATTGGAGACGCAGCTACAACAAATTGAAACCAGGAACAGAGACCTCTTGTCGGAAAATAACCGCCTTCGCATGGAACTAGAAACCATCAAGGTGAGGGGCTGAGAGGAAATGTACACAGGTACAGCCAGGTTTCTGACATGGATGTGGCGGTGGAACTGGAAGAAGCAGCCCTGGTGAGGGGCCAAGGCCCTGGGCCCACTCCCACCTACAGGCCTGGGGGGCAGATATGGTCGTTGAACTCCCAGTGAGAAGCAAGTCACACACATGTTGCCACGGACTTTCCTGGTTGTCTAACACCAATTTCACAGGGCACATGGCAGGGAGACATTTATAGAGTATGGAGTGTTGCAGAAATTGCTGGTCAATATAAGGTCCAGAGTTATGCTGGTCCAGTATGGTAGACCCTGGCTACATGTGATGGCTGAAATTTAAGTGAATTACAATGAAAATTTAACTCCTCAATCACACTAGCCACATCTCAAGTGCTTGAGAGCCATGTGTGCTAGTGGGTGTCATTAATGGACAGAGGGGCTATAGAACATTTCTATTACATCATTGTAGAAAGTTCTATCGCACAGTGCCGGTCCAGAGTGCTTCTCAACCTGGGCACTATTGGCATTTGGGTCTGTATCATTCTCTGTTGTGAGGGGCAGAGTTTTGCATTGTGGGACGTTGAGCAGCATCCCTGGCCTCCACCCACTGGGTGCAGCAACATCCCCTTCCCTCCAAGGCTGTGACAACCAAAACTACCTCCAGACATGGACTAGTATCTGGAGAACCACTGCTCTGCACTGTAAAGACAGTGTTCCTTGTGCAATATCCAGGGCTCAGCAGATGATCAGATGAACTGTATCCAGAGACTGGCTCTTAGCCCTGCTGCCAGTTGGGATCACTGGGCCAGCATCATAAACACCCGACAGGCCTGGGCCCTCTCTCCTGTCCCCACCCCTGCACCCCTGCACCCCTGCTCTGAGATTACATTTCTTAGTAAGTATGGGTGGGGCCCTGGCATGTCCATGTTTTTTTTTTTTTTGTTTTGTTTTTAAATCTCCCCATGTAAATTTTGATGAGTCATTGAGGGGAACAGCCAAAGCTGTACAGTATGCGCCCAGGACGTTGGAAGGAGAAATGCTCATTGCCCTTGGGAAACTTCTTTGGGAAGACAAACTTAATGCCATGAAGCAGTTAGGGACCTAAAGCACAATCACAGTTGATGTGAGGGCCTTCCAGGAAGGAAAGATCTGCTCAGGTTGGGGAAGGCTTCCCGGGAGAGTGGAGGGGGATTTGAGCGGGTGTCTGTCTGTCTCTGTGTGTGTGTGTGTGTGTGTGTGTGTGTGTGTGGTGTAGCCAGCAGCTTAGTGCTCAGGGGATGGGGCTGGTGAAGAGCTAATCTGGGCCTGTCACAGTCATGGACAAGAGTGAGTTGGGTGGACCTTGGGAAGCCTGGCATTGCTAGTGCATGGCAAAAAGTGGGACCGACAAATGGATTGGCGGGGGGGGTGGGGTGGGGTGGGGGGGGGTGCGGTGTTCAGGGAAGGGGAGAAGAAAGGTCCCAAAGACCTTGGAAGCTGAGCAGTGAAGTTCAAGCTTGATGTTGTAGACCGTAGTGCCCAAACTGGCCATCCGCAGAGCAGTCTGGTCCATAGATGTTGTTTGCTTAGACTTTAGTGGTTTTTATTCAATATTTTCCCATGAAAGTGTTCAAGCACACAGCAAGGGTGAAAGAATTGTCCTGTGAGCATCTGTATACCCACCACCTAGGCTCTGCCAGTAACATGTACCATACTTGCCTTTTAATATGTATATTTCCATCCATCGAAATTTGTACAGCTTCCCACAAAAATCTGGATTATTATTATTTTTTTTTTAAAGACAGGGTCTCACTCTGTCACCCAGGCTAGAGTGCAATGGTACAATCATAGCTCACTGCAGCCTCGAACTCCTGGGCTCAAGCAGTGCTCCTGCCTCAGCCTCCCGAGTAGCTGAGACTACAGGTACATGCCACCATGCCCGGCCGATTTTTTAACTTTTTATGGAGATGGGGGTCTCTATATGTTGCTCAGGCTGGTCTCAAACTCCAGACCTCAAGTGATCCTCCTGCCTTGGCCTCCCAAAATGCTGGGATTACAGGCCTGAGCTGCCACACACAGCCAAAAATCTGAATTTCTGACTTCCCTGGAGAATTGGATGACTTGGCCAAACCAGGCCTGCATTCTTCCACACCACCAAAAAGCTGAGTTGTGGTTACTTGGAACATTCATTCTCAAGTACGCCCCAGGCCCCATATCCCTGACGGTGAGGGCTGAGAGTCAGTTGCTGCTTATCCCTACACCCGGCCACCTTGACTCATTTGTTCAGAGCCTGACCCCTGCCATAGGCAATGAGGAATCATTATAGTTCTTAAATTGAAGGGGACGTGGATGAAAATCAGTGTTGGAGGAAGATTAGTGATATGAACTACAATTTGGAGAGGATAAGAGGTTCTCCACGGATGCTGAATTAATATCAAGCAATTACTGAGTAATTAACTGCTTAAGACCAAGCCCTTGAACCTGCAGAAGACCTCTTCATTACAATCACATGACACATGCATGGGACTCAGAGGAGGGGGAAGAATACAGGTGCCTTGGAATAACAGTACCCTGCCACCAGCAAACATGTCAGTCACCTAAGAGAAATGTATTCAGCTGAGACGGATTTCTCAACAACTGGCTTATTCATCACAAGTTGAATAAAAATGCTTGTGAGGGATCAGAGCATCTATTGATGCCCTATCAGCTGACAGCTTGTTAGAATTAGCCCCAAATGAAAGCACAACATTGCAGCAACAGGTGTTCCCATCCACAAGTGCAAAGGAGAGCATCAGAATCTGTATGCAGGTGGCGGGGCCATTCATTGCCTCCACTTGGAACCTGCATTTGAATTTAGGTGAATGGTCTAGGGTCATGTTTTATTTGGAGATGTCCCCAAATAAAGGGCGTGAGGTGATCAGAGCCATGCCTGCGAATGGGGCCTGGTCGGCCTCTGCTTGCCTGAGTGCAGACACTTTTCTGCTCACAGCCAGGAAACGGGAGGATGTAGAATGCCCTCCCTGTCATCACCCTGTAAATAATCTGCTGGTTCTTTGGACATTCTTCTTTCACAATGGCTCTCGCCATGTCTCTCTGGCCTAGGCACCATTACATCGCTCTCCCCAGCACATCTGGACTGTTTCTAGCAACAGTTTTCTTTACTTGACTGAGTCAAAAAGAGCAGCTTGGCTTTTTTTTTTTTTTTAAACTTTCAAATTAGACCTTGGGCCTTTCTTGCAGGAAGTGAGTGTTTTCTTTCATGTTTGTAGAATCTAAGTTGGGTGTTTGGTGAAGGAAAGTAATTTGAAAGAGGAGCAGGAGCAGAATCAAGAATATTCAATACCTAGGCAACCTGGATTGAAATGGTTTAGGGCCATTTAGCATAGTTGTTTAAGAGCACCGGCTCAGGTGGCCTGGGTTTGATCTTGGCCTAGTCATTTGCTACCAGATGACTTTGGGCTAGTTAAGTAACTGAGCCTCAGATCCCACATCTCTAAGGTGGGATTAAATGAGACAACATATGTGGTATATTTAGCCTGGAGGCTGGCACAGAATAAGCGAGTGATAAATGTTAGTGTTCCAACCGGGCAACAGAAATCATTGAGATGTCATCTGGACTATTCCTTGCCTTTGGAAAGCACTAGCTAAATCACACTTAAGCTTCCTTTGATAATTAATAACAGGATCACTTTCTCTCCTTCCTTCCCTCCCTCTGTCTTTCTGTTCTCTCTCTCTTTCTCTCTCTGGGGTGGAACTGATGCTCAGTGGCCGCAAAGCGACAAATGTCCACTGCAACAGGAGTGCACTTGTTCCAGGATTAACCTTCAATGTTTTTAAGGTGATGACAAGGAAGAGAAACAAACGTAGCTTGTCAGAAGTCTTGAATCATTCACTCAGTGTCTGTTTTGTCCTTCAGGAGAAGTTTGAAATGCAGCATTCTGAAGGCTACCGGCAGATCTCAGCCTTGGAGGATGATCTTGCACAGACCAAAGCAATTAAAGATCAACTGCAGAAATATATCAGAGAGCTGGAGCAAGCCAATGATGACTTGGAAAGAGCCAAGCGGTGCGTTGGGAAGGAGAAAACAGGCTTGGGAACCATTAGTCTCTGCTTTTTTCCCCCAGCAACTAGGCAGCAAGCGGTGTGTTGAGCAGAGAGAACTCAGCAGTGAGCAAAACAAAGCCAGTGACCTTGTGGATTAGTCTCATGGGGAAAATGGACAATAGGCAAATAAGTGGAACTTAATTACAGCAATAAGTGCTGGACGTCCTGGGTGCTGCGGGGGCATGTAATAGGATATATTTATTTGGTTGTTGGTGAGAGAATGTCAGGCAAGGCTTCCCAGAGGAAATGCCAATTAGGCTAAGACCAGAGGGATGAATAACCATTATCCGGGGGACCAGAGTGAGAGAAGAGCATTCCAGACAGGAGGGAGGAACATGTGCTAAGGCCCTGAGGTAGAAGGGAAAGAAGCATATTCAAAGAACGGTGTTTCGTGAACTGATGTGTTGTTTAGCAGAATAATAACAATAACTAACATGTATGGAATAATTACTCTGAGCTGGGCACTTTTTTTTTTGACAAAAATACTTCTTTTAAAAAATTTATATATGAACTACGTGAGTGAAATGCGTAGATTTTAAGAGTACTATTCTGTCAGCTTTCACAAGTGTGTGCATGCATGTAACCCACACTTTTGTTGAGATACAGAACATTTTCATTGCCCCCAGAGTTACTTGCATTTTTTTTTTTTAGTGGTTGCCTTAGGGCAGCGATCCCCAACCTTTTTGGCACCAGGGACGGGTTTCATGAAAGAAAATTTTTCTGTGAATGGGGTGGGGGGTGGAGAGGCAGAGCTCAGGAGGTGATACAGCAATGAGGAGCGAGCAATGGGGAGTGGCTATAGCGGCTGCCTGCTGCTCCACCTCCTGCTGTGTGGCCTGGTTCCTAAGTTGCATGGAACACAATTTTTCCAGGGACTGGGGGGAGGTGGGGGGCCGGAGCTCAGGTGGTGATGTGAGGCCCATTTCCTGACAGGCTACCGACCTGTAGCAGTAGCAGGTGGCAGCCTGGTGGTTGGGGACCCCAGCCTTAAGGTATACAATACACATCTTTAACTTTCCAGTCTACTTAGTTAATACTGTATCACTTCCTGCAAAACATAACAACTGCGCAACCTTAGAGTTTCATGTACCATCTTCACACTTCATGCTGTAGTTGTAATATCTGTTACACCTCCAAATGCTATGGATTCCACAATACATTGTTATAATTTTTGCTTTAAAAATTCGTGTGTATTTCAGAGAAATTAAGAGGGTAGAAGTAGAGCCCTTTCTATTTACTGGCACAGTGGATGTTCTTCATTCTTTCCTGAAGACCTAAGTTTCCATCTGATATCAAGTCCCTTCAGCTTGAAAAACTGCCCTTCGGGTTTCTTGTAGTGTAGATATGCTGGTGGTGAATTCTTTTATCTGGAAATGTCTTTATTTTGCCTTCCTTCTTGAAGGATATTTTTATTGGATATAGAATTCTGGGTTGATAGGTTTTCTTTTCCTTTCAGCATTGTAAAGATGTTGTTGCACTGCCCTCTGATCTCCTTGTTTCTGATCGAAAGCTAAGGATAATTTGAATAGTCACTCCCCTGTATGTAATGTGCTGTTTTCTCTGCCTCTTAGGTTCTCTATTTTTGGTTTTCAGTAGTTTCATTATGACATGCCCAGATGTGGTTTTATTTGTATTTATCCTGATAGTGGTTTGCTGTGCTTCTTTAATCTGTAAATTTGTCTTTTTGCAAATTTAACTTTGGTCATTATTTCATCAAAGATTTTCTTCTGCCCCATTTTTTTCCTCCTGACCTTCTGGGACACCAACTGTACACATCCTTTTGGTATTGCCAGACAGGTCCCTGAAGCTCTGTTTAGTTTTTCTTCTAAATATTTTCTCTTAGTTCCTTAAATTGAATAATTTATGTTGATCTAGTTTTAAGTTCACAGACTTCTTCTTTCTTCTCCAATCTACTGTTAAACTACACGAAAAAATGTTTAATTTTAGAGACATTGTATTTTCAGATCTAGAATTTACATTTTGTTCTTTTTTTTTTTTGTAATTTCTATTCCTATACTTAGATTTCTTTTATATCTTTGAGCATAATTGTAATAGCTAATTTTGAGATGGGGTCTCTCTGTATCGTCCAGGATGTATTTATCCTGATAGTGGTTTGCTGTGCAATAGTGTCATCATAGCTCACTGCAACCTCAAACTCCTGGGCTCAAGTGATCCTCCTGCCTCAGCCTAAAATCCTTTCCTGATATTTCCAGCCTCTGGGTTATCTCAGAGATGGTTTCCAGGAATTTTCTTTTCTCTTGGGTTTGGGTCACATCTTCCTTGCACTTCACAAATCCAGTGATTTTGAGTTGTATCCTGGACATTGTCAATGATGTGTTACAGAGACAGTGAATTCTGTTACGTTGTGGGATTTTTGGTCTGTTTTTTTCAGGCAATATACTTGGCTGAACTCACACTCCAGACTGTCTCCCCTGTGATGAGCAGTAGCTGAAATCTGTTTTGTTCTTTTAGCCTTAACTGGGCTGCCTCGAGTTTGCTGTGTGCGTGCATGCATGGTTCCGGGGGAAGCCAGAGGTGTGGGAAGAATTAATGTGCAGAATTTGGGGCTCCCCTGTGGTACTGGATTTCTGTCACTGGAGCCTTAGGAAAAAAGCTTGTAAAGGTACAAAATTCACCCAGAGTTGTTCTGTTCTTCCAAGTGTTGACTCCCAATTTCTGCCAGGGCCTTCAGATAATTGTTTTTCACATTTTACCCAGAATTTATGTTTGTAATCTATCGAAGGTTTGGTCTGACACGAGGTACTTACTTCATCATCACCAGAAGTGGAACCTCCTTTCTCATCAATGTGTTAAAAGTTCTTTGTATATTTTTGCCATTGACCTTTTTCTCCTGCATTGAAAATATTTTTTTCCAGAATAATCTTTTGTCTGTTGACTTCGTGGTATCATTTTCCATACAGATATTTTCCATTTTTATTTGATGAATTACGTATCCTTTTGTAGCTTCTAAATTTCTGAACTTCACTAGGGGGACTCTGTTCAATCTTTTGATTGTACAGGTATTTCTCTCTCTGTCTCTCTCTCTCTCGTGCTTTTTTTTTTTTTTTTAAGTTTTTTATTTAATTTTTTTTACACATATGCCTTAATTCACCTGGACTTAATTTTTGTTTCTAGTATAAGATATGGGTCCAGTTTTTTTTTTCTTTAAATGGCTAGCCAGTTGTGGTAGCCCAGCACTATTTATTAGACACTCCTATTTTCCACTGAATTGGAACTCAACTCTCCCATATCCTGGGATCTAAGTCTGGATTCTCTATTTTGGCCCAATGTACAACCTGTAAACTGCTATGCCAATACCATAAGGACTTGAGTACTGTGGCTTTATTGTATGTAAAGCCACCTTCTGATTTCTGGCGAGCCACTGGCATACCGTCATTTCCATTCATATGTCATTGATCAAAGCAAGTGACATAGTCACCCTAAGTCAAAGGGTGGGAAAGTACTTTCCACCCACGATGAGGCCAGGGTAAGGGTGTGGATGCAGGGGGTGGCGAAGAATTGGGGCCAGTAATATAGTCTGCCACAAAGAGGTGGTAGTACATTCACATGTGTTCAAAAATAATCTGCAAAGGGGTAGAGTTTTTTAAAAATATAAACTTGGGCAAACAAAAAGATAATTCTTATTAACCATTACCCCCACCTTTTTGTCCCCCACAAAAAAGCATTCTATACGCACTGTCGTACATTTTGCTTTTTCAGATAACAATAGAGCTCGTTCTTTATTAGGACAAAGCATTCCTTGTTCTTTTTTTCAAGTACAGAATATTCTGTTGTATGGTTGGTATTGTATTGCATGGTATCATAATTATTTATCTAGCCTCCTGTGGATGCATTTCCATTCTTTTGCAGTGATGATCACTGCTGTCAAGAGTAACCTCGCACAGATGTATATCTGTAGGATAAATTCCCTCAAGTAAAATTGCTGGGTCAAAGGATATATGTGTATGTGATTTTGACAGGTATTGCTCAGTTCTCTATATGGTCATACCAGTTTACGTTCCCAACAGCTATGTATGTAAGTCCCTGTTTTCTAAATAGCTTCCCTAGCAGAGTGGTTTTCAAATTTCGGATTTCTGCCAATTGAAAAGGTGAGAGAAATAGGTGCATTGCTCAGTGACCTTGAGTTCCTTTTCGTATGCTTAAGAGCTATCTTATTTTCTTCTCTATGAACTTGTTTGTCTTTGCCTATTTTTAAATTGAGTTGTTGGTTGGTTTTATTTTGGTTTTTTTCCCCATGATTTCCGGGAGATTTTTATATATTTGTGATATGAATGGAAAGTATTGGAGTTTGTCACTTGTCTTCCAGCTTTGTCTATTGCATGCTTTCCTCTACGGAACTTACTTCATTTCTATGTAGTCAAATTTATTAGTCAGACATTGTTAGAAGGGCCTTCTGCACTCCAAGGTTTATAAAGCACTTAGCCTGTGTTTTCTTCTAGTATTTTTGTGTTCTCTTTTCCTTTCTTTTCTTTTCTCTCTCTTTGTACTGAAGACACATCGGTTTCGCTTTTTAGCCAAATGCAGAATAGTTGTGTGTCAAAATCAGATGAGGTAGAATAAAGCTCTAGAATACCAAAGTTTTATTTTTAAAAAAGTTTTAAAATATTATAATTTTATTGTAAAATTTTAGTGGTTATATTTACAAAATTTGGCAGTCTACTGTAAGAATAATAATTTCTCAGTATCACCAGCTGTTTGGTTGCTCTTACGGTCCTTGTACTACATGTCCCTAAAACAAAATGACTCACTTTTGACTGAGGAGGGAGAGTTTGTGCAAGAATAACCGTGACAAACTCGAGGCCTAATCAGAAGTGACTAAAAATGAAATACGTCCCTTAAAGATTATTTAGTTTAATATATGAGTGCTAAGGTGCCAAAAATTTTACAAAGATTTAAATTGATTTAATCTAATTTTACTCTCCCATGTGTTGTTATTCTATAGACTTTTTAAGCACTTACTGGGTCACAAGGATATGTTCTTAGTTACCTAACAAATGTATACCTTCATATTCATGCTTACTGAAAATCTATTAAGTATTTTTAAGTTCTCAGTAACTACATGAGATTAACAGCTTTCACAATCACCAATTATTGTAGCATTTTATTCTTTTTGTAAAAATGTGGGTTTTTTAAAATTTTTTTTAATGTCTTTCACAACCTTTTGTGAATCTGAAAGCATTTTACTCTTATACTAAATATGCTTTATACATCAGTTGACAGAATTTCAACAAAGTACATAAAGCGATTTTCACTCTGGTTACAACTAGGATGCTGACCTTTATTTGAAAGCAAATGTTCAGATAATAACGATAAATCTGAACGAAACCCCTTGCCAGTATCACTGATGCTGTTGTGCTGCTTGTATACAATCACACAATTATGATCCACACAAGTTCAGAAATGCTGCTGAAGGCGGTGTTCAGTTCTCTAGCATTCCAGAAGCCAAACAGTAAATTTTGATCAAATATTGAGTTTGTTTAAATTTCTGATTCAGTTGGAACTTATGTTGAGTTGTGGTTTGAGGTGTGAATTCAACATTAGTTTGTTTCCAGGTAGCTACCCAGTGGTCCCCAAAGCTAGAATTGAACCTGCTGTCATTTTACCAATGATTTGTGATACCACCTTTATCATAAATTAAATTGTCATCTATTTCTGGACCTTTGGTTCCTCTGGTGTGTCTGTTCTTATAACCCGTAGCATGCCGTCGTTTGTTATTGAGGCTTTATAACGGTGCGTCCGTTACATCTGATAGAGGTCATTCCCTGATCTCTTCTGTTTCAGACTTGTCCTGGCCATTTTTGTTTCATTGTCACAGGATCTTTCAAATCAGTCTGCCTGTGCCTCCTCCCCCAAATAAAAATCTATTAGTATTTTTATTAAGATGATATTAAATCTCTCAGTTTAACTTAGGGAGAACTGATTTCTTCATGATACTGGGTCTTCCTCTTCATAAACACAGTATGTCTGCATTTCCATAAGCATTCTATACCCTATAGTACAGCCTTGAATATTTGCTCTTCCCTGAATTCCTGGGTATTTTATCTTTTCTGTTGTTGTTTGACATGTCAAGCTTAGGATCATTTAAACTGATTCCAGCCGGGTGCGGTGGCTCATGCCTGTAATCCTAGCACTCTGGGAGGCCGAGGCAGGAGGATCACTTGAGCTCAGGAGAGTTCAAGACCAGCCTTAGCAAGAGCGAGACCCCATCTCTAGAAAAAATAGAAAAAATTAGCTAGGTGTGGTAGGATGTTCCTGTAGTCCCAGCTACTCGGGAGGCTGAGGCAGGAGGATCACTTGAGCCCAGGGGTTGGAGGTTGCAGTGAGGTATGATGATGCCACGGCACTCTAGCCTGGGCAGCAGAGCAAGACTGTCTCAAAAAAAAAAACCCAAACAAACCAAAAAAACTGATTCTAGTATTGTACTCCTAAATATTACCTCCTTGTTGTTTTTAGTCAGGCACTTTTGGTATCATTACCCTATTCACTACCTCTGAAGACCCTTTGAGGGTAAGTGCTGATATGACTCCATCTAGACATAGTAGCATGTGTTGAATAAATGAATGAGTTAGTCCTCATTTTGCAGTTGAAGAAACTGAGGATGAAAGGGGTTAAGTTGCAAAAGACACTCAGTCTTAGGGTAGAGGATCGGGGTGTAAACTCCTGGGTTCCTCTCTAAACACATGCCTCCAACCACTGCAGGATACAGTTAGCAGGATGTTAAAGGTCTTCTGGGGACAAACTCTGGGTCCATAATAAAAATTGCTGACATTTGCTGAGCACTTAACGTGTGAAACATCTGTCGTGTGCTTCCTGTATTACTTTATTTGCCACCACTCCCTCCCCTGGCAACCCTGTGTGGGGGTATTGTTACTACCCTTGCTTTGCATATAAGGAAAGGAGGCACAGAGAAGGTAGTTTGCCTGGAGTTAAACAGATTTCCTTATTACAGAGTTCTCAGTGTCTTTACCACAGTATTCATGCTGTTCACAAGAAGCGGTTGTTAGCAGGGCAGCTGGGCCAGTGCTTGGCGTTTTGAACTTTTTAGACTTTAAAGTGACTGAGAGGTTAAAGATAGCCACGCCCAGCTAATTTTTAAGGTTTTTGTAGAGACAAGGTCTCACTATGTTGCCTAGGCTGGTCTCGAACTCCTGGCCTCAAGCGATCCTCCTGCCTCAGTCTCCCAAAGTGCTGGGATTACGGGCGTGAGCCATCCTGCCTGGCTTGTTAGTCTATTCTTAATACTAATTGTAATCGTGAGCTTCCAAGAGAAGGTAGAGTGTACTGCTCTTCCCAAACGGCTGGTCGCTACCTGCAGTCCTGATAATGCCTTGCTCATTGCTGGGTGCTGCATGGACATTATCTTATTTAATCCTTAGGGCAACCTTGTGCACCTCATGAGCTATGATGAGTCCCATTCTGCAGGTGAAGAGCCCAAGTCCCAGAAGGTTAGGGGACTCTCCCAGGTCTGTGGCATCTAGGAAGTCCAGTGCTGGGAATCATGCCCAGGTATATCTGACCCTCCGCATTCCCGGGTCTGTGGGCACCTGATGGATGCTGTCGTTTGCTCTCTTGGATAATTTTGCTTTTCTTTAACCCAGAGCCACGATCATGTCTCTGGAAGACTTTGAGCAGCGCTTGAATCAAGCCATTGAAAGAAATGCCTTCCTGGAAAGTGAACTTGACGAGAAGGAGAATCTCCTGGAATCTGTTCAGAGACTGAAGGATGAAGCCAGAGGTAGGAGGCCCTAGCATCTGTTCTGTGTGTCTTCACCAGCACTGTTGCCTCTCCCTACCTGGGAACATCTACTCAGAATCTGCACCCTGCTCTGCACCCAGGCTGTCCAGTCCAAGGATGTGGGATCACACCAGGCAGGATTTTGCCTTGGTCCCTGACCTGTGCTAAGAATCGTCAAACATCCGACCCTGTAAAAACCCCTTATGGATTTACAGAAATAGCATTGGGATTCACAGATTAAGCCCTTGTTTTGGGGTTTTGCAGAATTCATTTCAGGAAAGATGCTCCCTGGTCTATAATTCACACACTCACCAAATGACTTGATGCTTAGGAGGAGGACAAGAGTTTTGTGGGAGAGATTTCTGGCAGAATTGCTAGCTAGCCTATTATCTTTGTGACCTGATGGCAACTGGTACATTTGGCTTAGAACTCTGAAACCTCATCAACATTTGCTCTTTAGAGGTTGGCAGTTTCAGAAGCAGAGTTTTCAGACTGTAACAAGACATTGATTGGTGTATGATCCAAGTTTGGGTGCATAAGAGATTTTTTTTTAAAGTCCTAATTAATTGTCTATAATATTAATTTTGTTTCTTATGTGTAGCTAGTGGGTGGAGGATTAAAGAGAAAAACTCCTAAGTTTAAAAACTAGTTATTCCTAGATGCCCATCAGTAAAGAAGTGGTTAAATAAATTACATGGATTTATTTTGTGGAATGTTAAGTCATTGTTAAAATGAACAAGGTATAGATATACATGCAGTCATAGAAAGATTGCCAAGATGTACCATTGAACAGGGAGAGTAGGTCATAGACGGATGTTATATGTTTCCATTTATGCTTAATAAAAACTATTTCTGTTTTATGCTTAATAGATGTACACATGCATATAATGTTTGAACGAATGTGCAAAGAACAAAGGTTAAACAGATCTCCCACATGTTATAGTGATTATTTATGAGTAAGGAGGGGCATTTGGGGGTAGTTGGGAAGCATACTTTGATTTAATATTCTATATACACTGCTGTGTTGGAAATTTTTTTTAATAATAGAAGTATTAGTGTGTCACTGCCATAGTTTTTAAAAAATTTTAAAGCTTGTGTTGGGCACAGTGGCTCACACCTGTAATCTTAGCATTTTGGGAAGCCAAGGTGGGAGAATCATTGCCAGGGGTTCGAGAACAGCCTGGGCAACATAGTGAGACCCCATCTCTACAAAAAAACAGAAAAATTAGCCGGGCATGGTGGCACACGCCTGTAGTCCCAGCTACTCGGGAGGCTGAGGCAGGAGGATCACTTGAGACTAGGAGTTTGAGGTTGCAGTGAGCTATGATGACGCCACTGCACTCTACCCAGGCAACAAAGTGAGACTGTCTCAAAAAAAGAAAAAAATTTTAAACCGTTTTGGTTTTTACTCTCAAGAAGTCCTGTAGTTTCGCAAGCCTGCTAGGCAAGGTCCTGTGGAGTTTTTCACCCTGAGCAGCGTCTACTGTCAAACCTCCCCACCTACACCCCGCCAACCCAATGCAAGGACTTAAATGTCTGAATCCTTCTCCTGGCACAGATTTGCGGCAGGAATTGGCTGTGCAACAGAAGCAAGAAAAACCCAGGACCCCCTTGCCCAGCTCGGTGGAAGCTGAGAGGACAGACACAGCTGTGCAGGCCACTGGCTCCGTGCCGTCCACTCCCATTGCGCATCGAGGACCCAGCTCCTGTTTAAACACACCGGGGACCTTCCGACGAGGTAAGGAGATTGGGAGTTGGGAGAATTTTGCTATGCAAAGCATTCTGGGGTGAGAATTTGGAGTGGGTCCCAAGTGTGAAGCTTAGGAGCAGATTGTATAGCATGGAGCAAACTGGGATGCTTGTGGTGATGGGGCATCGAGATAAATGAGAAGAGTGTCTTGGGTGTGAGGCAATAGGGAGTAGTGGAGTCTGTGGTGAAGTGGAGAATGGAAACCCCATCTAGAGGGGGCGGCAGCTACTCTGCTCCTACCACAAGGAATGTGGGTCTTTTATTAGCAGCATTGCTCACTCTTCACCAAAGCCCAGAAACTCTCTTTTTGAATATGAAACCTCCCAAATTTGAAATGTCAGTAACCAAATAAAAAAAGAAATCAAAAAAGCATTTTGTGGGTCCAGCAACACATCCCTCTAGAGCCAGTGTAACCCATGTTGTGTGGGGAAAACAGAAATTTGAGCTCTCACCCCAGCCCCTCTGCTGATTGCTTAACTGTGAGACTCTAATTGGGCCACTTATAGCAAATACTAATAATAGACAATTATCGGGTGCTCAGTATGTGTCAGCCACTCTGCTCAAAGCGCTTAGCATTTGTGATCTCACTGAATTCTCACTGAAGGCCCACATGCAAGTGCTGTCCCCACTGAGTCTGAGGCCCTGAGTTAGTGAAGCCACATGGCAAGTAAATAGCAAAGCTGGGATTCAAACCCAGGCAGGCCGCCTGCTCCAGGCTTCTACTACCTTATCCTTTATTTATACTGTCCCCTGGGAGCAAAGACACTAGTGAAATCTCTAGAGTCCCTGTCTGGAGTTTTCCATGCATGCACATGTACATGACTCACCAGGGTGTCTTGTTAAAATGCAGATCCAGTAGGTCTGGGGTGGGGCCTGAGATGCCACATCTCTACCTAGTGCCCAGGTGCTGCTGGGCTGCAGAGCCCGCTCTGAGGAGACAGAGGGGCTCTGTAATGTGGAACCCTTGTAGATTTGGCTCACCCTCTCTGTATGTATTGCATTTATCACAAATGCCGTTAATGTTAATTAACCGTATGGAATTCCTAGAATTTCCAGACTAACATGTAAAAAAAAATTTTTTTTTTTTTTTTTTTTTTTGAGACAAGAGTCTTGCTCTGTTGCCCAGGCTGGAGTGCAGTGGTGTTATCGTAGCTCACTGCAACCTCAAACTCCTGGGCTCAAGTGACCCTCCTGCCTCAGCCTCCAGAGTAGCTGGGACTATAGGCATGCACCACCACACCCAGCTAATTTCTCTACTTTTTGTAGAGAACGGGGTCTTGCCATGTTGCCCAGGCTGGTCTCTAACTCTGGAGCTCAAGGGATCCTCTTGCGTTGGCCTCCCAGAGTGCTAGGATTACAGGCATGAGCCACCTCGCCCAGCCAAAATAAATGTTCAATATCATCGTCATAAAGACTTGAAAAGTTGGTCGTCAAATAGGCTATTGTTGTGTGTTATGCAATTGAATGAAACAGGGCAGCCTCCAAATCTAAGGCTAGATGGTCTGCTTCCCTCCCCTACCCCAAGGTTTCAGATTTAGAGATGCTAGTACACAGACGTAACTGTAGGTTGGTGTGTAATGTGTACTTTTCTTTGCACGCCCAGGCCTGGACGACTCCACTGGGGGGACCCCCCTCACACCCGCAGCCCGGATATCAGCTCTCAACATTGTGGGAGACCTGCTGCGGAAAGTGGGGGTAAGAGCGCACCCTTTTGGCGTTTGAAGTGCCCTGCCTGTCTTTCAGGGTATTGGAGAGGGTTAATCTTACCAGTTCCTTTCCCCTGTAACAGAGATGTCTTGAGTTTTAGGTGTGGCGGGTCCTTTAGCGTCCCTGGGAATCATTAGTGCTTCCCATGGGAGTTACTGCCAGACTCCCAGAACTCTGAATCCGAGGCTTCCTTTGATCTCTAGGTGTATCTTTTTTTTCTTATACCATTCTTCCTGCAGGCAGTTTGGGAAATTAGGGTGGTTTCTATGGCTTTTTCTTAATTTGAAAAAATTGAGGGGCATTTATAAAGTGCCTTCTCCCTCTTTTTTTTTTTTTTTTTTTTTTTTTTTTGGTTTCTCAGGGAGTTTAAGAGAGAATCTTGAAAAGGCTGGGGCAAAGAACTTGGCTTTTCAGGTTTTATATTAATTACAGGGAGGGATTCTTTTGTGCTTAAGCAATAACATAGCTATTCTTTGTAGTTGTTTCTTTTATTTTTTAAAAATGATGCCTGGAAGGCCGTCATTTAATTTAATAATAATTTAATTCCTGCCACTGTGTCATCAAACAGAGTGTGTATATATTCATAGCTGCATCTTAACAGAAGCTTGCAACTCATTTCTTATGTTTTTACTTTTGGCTTTAGGTTGTCTGGTTTTCTTTTCTATAAATAGGTCTCTTTTCATATTTAGCACAGTTAAGAGTACAGAGAAGCCTGGGGTGGTCTCAGTGGCCTTTTGGTTTCCTCAAGGTCTGTTTACCGCCAGGCCAAGTCCTTGTTCAAACCTCCTGCCAGTCTGTGCATGTTTAACAAGAGTGACAAACAAAAGAGTGAACGATTCCAAAAGTTGATTTAATATTTCCTACAGGCAGAGTTGGATTAATCAGTAGGGTTAGTGGTTTTTCCAGGAAGCCCCCAAGTATCTTCAGCAAGTGGTTCTAAGACTTGTATGTACATTGGATTCTTCTGGGGCCCTACCTTGGAATTCCAGCACACCACAGTTTGAGAACCATTGTTTTGGGTTCTTTCCTCTGTACGGCACTCCAGTGAGAGAGTGCTTGTCTTTAACCTGAGAGATAAAAGCACGTTTCTCTCTAGGCACTGGAGTCCAAGCTGGCATCCTGCCGGAACTTCGTGTATGATCAGTCCCCAAACCGAACAAGTGGCCCAGCCTCAGGGCGAGGGAACAAGAACAGGGATGGCGGCGACAGATGGCCGAGCAGCACCAGCGCGCCCTTGGGTGATAAAGGGTCAGTGCCTTTTGATACACCTCTTAATATCGGGAGAACCTACCTACGCCAGGTCGGAGATGTGAATCCCTAACTCACAGCCATTTTTTTTTTTAATTGGAGGATTATGTCAGTGAACTTTATCCTCTACTCCCCTCCCTGGAGGCAGAATTAGGTGGTATCTTCTGGTTTGGGCAAAGGGCCAAGGAGAGTGCTGTTGCTATCATTTAATTCTATAACCCTGACTCATGGTCACGTTGTGAGAATGTCCTGTATAAATCTTTTGTTTGGGAGTTAGCTTCAGACATCATTCTGCTTCCCCTAGAAGATTTTCTTTTTTTCTTTTTAAATCTGTAGAATCTTCAGGAAACTGGCATTAACTTCTAGCCAGGCTAGATTCCTTGGCTGGACACGATGGCTCACGCCTGTAATCCTAACACTCTGGGAGGCCAAGGCAGGAGGATCGCTTGAGCTCAGGAGATGGAGACCAGCCTGAGCAAGAGTGAGACCCCGTCTCTACTAAATATAGAAAAATTAGCTGCACGTGGTGGTGCATGCCAGTAGTCCCAGCTACTCGGGAGGCTGAGACAGGAGGATCACTTGAGCCCAGGAGTTCAAGGCTACAGTGAGCTGTGATGACACCACTGTACTCTAGCCTGGGTGACAGAGCGAGACTCTGTCTCAAGAAAAAAAAAGATTCCTGAAAGCTTTCACCCGATTGGAAAACATAGGTCTGACCTCTGAAAGTGTCAGTTCTTTTCTTGCCTAAAGAAAATCGGGGCAGCTTCTGGGCTCAGGAATTCTGTAAGGTGTGCCACGGTTTCCCTGGACCCCGAACCACATAGATTTGATGGGTCTGTGGTGGACACATGGCAGGAAATTCAGAATCTTTTCCGCAGCATGCACGTAACTTTTGGACCTCCAGAAGTTGATTTATATAAGAGTTTTTTTTTTTTTAAGTTTTGAATTGACAAATAAGAAATGGATGTTTCTAGAGTGTCTTCTGAGACTGGGCTTCTTGTGCGACCTTGGGAATCTGAGAGCCAGATAGCCAGTGTCCTCTTCTTCATTTCACAGGAGAGAAAACTTAGACCCTGTGTGTGAGGTCCTGCTCCCGAATCTTTGATATTCACCCTTATAACTTTGTGGGCCCAGATATATCACAGCTGTCATGTCAGCTTAATTTGGTTTGCTCTGTCTGAAGGTTGGGAAAGCGCCTGGAGTTTGGGAAGCCGCCTTCACACACATCCTCACCGTCGCTGCCGTCAGCCCAGGGCGTAGTCAAGATGTTGCTTTAGGAAAACCACGGAAGCTGAAGCCCCTGGTGTTTGTGCAGGAGTTGTTGCCTTTCTTCCTCTCCTTACACTAAGTTTTGTTTTGTCTTGTTTTGTTTTGAAGTTAGTTTGAGATATAAGAACTAGCAGTCACCATAGTTTGCTCTGTGCTTTGTGGCCCAAGCCAATGACTGAGGCCATCAGCTGTGGCCCCTGGGGTTTGTTTGTCCCTGTGAAAAGTTTCATCAGTCCTGGCCTCCCTCTTGGTGCATGCGTTGCCAAGAGGGGCAGACTGGGCCCTCTGGGAAGGGCTCTAAGGTGTGGGGTGGTGAGGCTACCCCCTCATGCTGAGCTAACCCAAGAGGAGTCCTGATTGGTCTTGAGAGGTGTTTTTAATGTCCCATCTCAGGCTCCCACCCCCATCCCCCAGTCAGCTGGAATCATCTTCCAGAACAAAATCCCCCACTGCTTTGTGACGTACTGAAATCATGTCTAGGAGTGGAGAACAAAATAGTAGGCATGTGCCTTTTTTTAAACTGGTAGTGTACCTCTGAGACTTTAATTTGCCTCTCATTAAGGTTTTTAGAGGTGTGTTTTGAGTTTCAGAGTGATCTTCAGGTCAACCAGGGTCAATGGGAAATCTATGTCCTCTTTAGGTGAATCCTAACCGTTAGCTTTCCTGAGTCCCCTGCCCTGGTGTGGGGGTGACTTCTCCTGGACCCTGGAGGTCACTGGGGTAAAGTGGCCTTGGTAATGCAGCCCCTAAGAACAGGACTTCATTCAAAGCCATAATGAAGTCACCAGGGTGACCTTCAAATAAGATTAAAACACAATTGTTGTTGGAAGCTTCCTTGTCAAACAAAGAAACCAAAACCAGATTTCCAAAGCACAATGGTATGTCTGCTCGTCACTGCGTGTTAGGAACTGCTGTCTCACACTTTCAGATGCAAGTAAGAGAACACACTAATTTCAGGATCATGCACGCAGCTTAATGGTCTTCATTTCGTTACTAAGTTATTTTCTGAAAGAACAGCAAAAATTTCCTGTTGCTGGAAATAGAACTTTTCAAGTGCTACTGAAACTCAGCAGAAGAGTAAGCTGCAGTGGTGGGTTTGTTGCCCTACAAACATTCCTAACTAACCTGTATCGGTAAAAGATGTACTTTTATTTTTTTAAAAGAATAATAAAATCAAAAGAAACTAATGTTCAACTAGTTTGTGGCGGTGGTCAGTAATGCTGCTTCATGTGTTCGCACCTCCTCGTTTGCCTGTGTGGTGGTGAAAAACTTTCACCTTTTGTTTTTTAACCAAGTAATGAAATATGAAGAAATCTGCTTTTTAAAAATTTCTATTCAAGACAGCTTTTTAGAAAGGTATTTGGGATACGGTTGCTCATCATTCGAGGTATATTAGCATTTGGTCATATGATAGTCTTTTTAGTTTTCCTATTTCCTGTTTTATTCCACTGAGTTGGTGGTATAGGGAATAGTGTGTGTTGACTAGAACCTTTGCAAGGCATGTCTGTCTGAAACACTCGCGGTGAAGGAGGACAGGGCCCATAGCCTGTTTGTATGGCCCTCATGCTAAGATGGTTTTTTATGTTTTTAAGTCATTAAAAAAGATGAATCTTTGATAGACTACATGTATCCTGCAAAGGCTAAAATATTATCTAGCCTTTATAGAAGCAGTTTGTGGACCCCTATTGGGCAAAGTCTTGTGTTTTAACTTAAAAAAAAAAACAAGGAAATCTTATATTTTTCATATGATATACACATCAGTTTTGGTTGATAGAGATGTTCTTCCCAGTCATGTTCAAGAGCAGGGGACAGGGCCTACCGACCACATGTCAACTTCCTCCTAGCCCCTGGGGCTGCCCACCTCCTGGTGGAGAAGCCCCTCAGACAATCTCACTTTGCATCTCTGTTCTTCCTTTTGCCGGGTCTGGGATCTCAGGCAATTTACTTTACCTCCCTAGGCCTCAGTTTTCCCATTTATGAAATAACCCTGGCCGGGTGCAGTGGCTGACTCCTGTGATCCCAGCACTTTGGGAGGCCGAGGTGGGAGGATTGCTTGAGCCCAGGAGTTGGAGGTTGCAGTGAGCTATGATGACACCGCTGCACTGTAGCCTGGCTGACCAAAAAAAAACAAAAAACAAAAAACCCTGACTTCTTAGGGTCATTCACAGGATTAGACAAGAACCCAACTCTCCCCTACCTTCTTTTGCTCTGTAGAAAACAGTTGAACAGAAAATCCAACTACATTCTAGTGATTTATAACCTTTTATTAGTGAAGGTGTCCTTAAGTGCAATCGGGGTGCGTATAAAACAGTGTAATGTTCCTACTCTTATCTGTTGGAACAGTGTCTCCTTGTTCATTCACGTGACTGCAGAAGGCACTTGGTCTTGGTGAACTGTGTCTGAGGTGTGGAAACCAGGAGAGGGGAAAGAATTCTCAAACAAGGGCCTTACTCCAGGAGTTGGAAGGGTATGCTGGTTAGGGGATGAATTGGGAGTAGGGGACAGTGGCACCCATTTTGGTGACTTTCTCCCCATTTCATGTAAACAAAGTAGCCAGTGACTGGTTACCGTGGATATATTTTTCAAAAAAACTCAACATCTCTGCACAATCCATTGATAGAGCGGGAGGGTGTGTCTGTGGTTCCTCTTAGGTTTTTCTCATCTGGTACATCGTAAAAACTTAAATTTATACCCTGAATATAGGGCGGTGTATCCATTGTGTGAGGGGTGTCTGTGAGGTTTGGAATTTGAAAATGGATTTAGACAATGCTAAGTAGAGTCTGCTGGGTTTTGCTTTGTTCTGGTTTTTTTGTTTTGTTTTTTTCCTGCTGTGGTGCAAAACTCTAGCAAGTTGTTTATTCACTGGCTTTGGTTCCGTTGAAGTCTGCGTCTCGAGTGTCCACTTCCTCCTCAGGACCGTCCGCGTTTTCAATAACTCTACGTCCTCCAGACCTTCTAGGAGGAACAAAAGAGGTCTCGTTTCCTCGCCTGTGGGTTTTAATAAGAAAACACATGCTTCTTTAGTAAAGAAATCTCCCTCGAGGTTGGAATAGTTTCTTTTTTTTTTTTTTTTTTAATAAGGGGCAGAAAACAAACACAAACACACTAAACAAATGAGATGCAAATATTCAGGTTGATGTCAACAAATCCTGGCTAGTCTTAAGGTATGGTTGGTTACATTTCATCACTGAAATAGGGGGAAAGGTTTTTTCAAAGCAAGACTTATCTGCCTTGGTCATTGGATGACCCACTGGATCCTGGTCTGCTGCGGTCTTTGATTTTGAATAGGAGGGGAAAAAAAGGCAAGTTGGGGGTTATGTGTCCCCATGTTTTTATTTCACATCCTGCGGGGCAGAGATGAAGGAGAAAGAACGTATCGTGTTCTCTTTCTACATCTCCTTGCTCTCATTCAGAAAGAAAAACAGTGAAGGGTTTTAAGTTTTTAATTAAAAGAAGGTGAACACAAAAGGGCAGCCTTGAGAGCGAATGAGGTCCAGGACATGGAAGGGTGCTCCCTGGTTAAAGGGTGAGGCAGCACCCCCTGCTCCTGTGGAGCTTCCTGGACTGCGTTTCCCCCATGGCGGGGATTGCGTCTGGCTTTTGCTCACCGTGGGATGCACCATGCATGGCATAAAATAGGTGCTTAGTGAATATTTGTTAGAAAAGGAAATTACACATGTTAATCCAAAGTGGATTTTAGCTCCAGCGGTAGGACAGCTCTCTCTCTCCCTGCTGCCTCCATCACCTCTCTTCTCTGGTCCTGTGTGATGTCCCCTCTGAGTTATCACCCAGGCCACCCTGATTTCACAGGAAGGGCTGGTCACGTGCAGTGAGACTGCACTTTTGGTGGGTGGGAGGAGGGGTGGGCAGGAGGAGGAAAAAGCCAGATCCACCTACAGCCGACCTTTGCTGTTTGGAGGAAACGCTTAACTATTTTCAGCACCCACAACAAATAATCAATCATGTGCTCCAGCCATCTGGCCCTGTGTGACCTGGGTCAGAGGACAGGTTTTAACTCATGTGGGGACCATCTAAGAAGAAAGCAGACTTCTGTAATTGAAGTGACCTGTTCCACACACAGGCTGGATGGAGAAGCAGGAGGGTGAGCCCACCCCAGTTACCAATTCTTGAGTCAAAAGGAACGACTCAGACAGGTGAGACTAGAGGCATAAGCAAGGCCCAGAGATTCGTGATCGCTGAGAAGGGGAACCCCAACGTGAGCCTTTTTGGGGTCAGAGGGTAGGAGAAACCCAGGCTGGGAAAACCCACCCAGGTGTAGCGGATGGGGCTTCCTGAGGTACAGCGATCAGGAATAAATACTTAAAGTTGTGGCCACTCCCAACAAAACACCCATAGGCCAGCTTCCCTCACTCCAGAGGGAAGCTTCTAGGCTTCCCGCCCCGTTAGAGAACTCACTCTCCATTCCTGTCTTTCTAGAAGTGATCTTTAAAAGTTTTTTCTCTTTAGCACTGTGTTTTCCAAGAACTTGGGTCAGAGAGAAGGGCCTGGAAGTTCAGGGTGGCAAGAGCAGCTTGTGCTGTTCCCTGTATGTCCCCACACGGCTCTCTTCCTCCCCCAGTTCCTCTCCAGGTTCCAAACCTGCTGGGCCAGCCTAGGGCCGGGACATGGTACCTGACCTGCGCGTCAGGGCTCCTGGCACTCTGCCTGCCTCCTGGAAGAGTCTGTGTTTGCTAACTAGAAAAGTTTAAGGGATCAGTTTGCTCCCTGGACCTCAGAAGTAAATTGTGCCTGGGGTCATCGTCAGGCCCCTGCTTGGCTGCCATCCTGCAGGGCAGTCTGTTCTGGCTCAAGCACCTTTCTTGAAGGAACTGGTTTTGAATCCTAGATAAAGGTTGATACCAGATATATCTGTTACAGGAAGTAAGGGACTCCTCTAAAGATTTTCTTAAAGGGTCTGATCCTGGAGAATTTAGATTATATTCATGGACTCAGAGAGCTTATCCCAGGCACTAGCACTCCAGGGATCCACACGGGAGTGCGAGGCCCTGCTGCTTTGCAAGGACTTGGTTTCCCGCTGACTGGTGGGTCCTACACTCCAGCCAACCCTAGAACGCAGCTCATCCTATGATCCCAGTGAGTTGGCAAGAAAGCTGCTCAAAGTGTCCCAGAGACTTATCTGCTCCCCCTTGAAACTGACAAGAAGCCTCTTGCGAAAACCTCACCCAGCTTTAAGTATTTGGGTAGCGACAGCAAAGCTGAGATTCTCCAAAAGCAAAGACGGACACAAGCCAGGGCTTGTCTGGCCTCTCCATGGGGGTGAGAGGGGAATCAGGCCCCTGCTGCCTAACTTCACCTACAAAAAGTTGTTAAAATCCCAGAGAAGCGGAGGTCTCATTGCTTTCTCTTGGGAAGGGCCCTGTGTGCTTCCTCGAGTCTTAGGTGTCCGTTCCCCAGTCCTTGAACACGTACGTGCCCGTGAGGCCTCCAGAAAAGGCTCTGCCAGGACCGCGCTTGGCTTTGTGGTGGCCAGCAGCGTCCACCCTCCTGTGCTGAAGATGCAGTTCACAGCTAGACCTCACTCGAGCCACATGCAGCCCTGGCATTTGTAAGATGTTGCAGCGTGAGCTCATTTCTTTTGCAGACAAGTTTGTGAAAGCTCAATCATGGGAGGACAAGTCACCATGAACCTGTGCTTTGTTATTTTGGGTTTGTGAACCAGGCCAGCCAAATTGAAGCCGAGTCCCCTGTCCAGGAATGTACCTAGACTGTGAAAGTGTCATATTCACTCAGTGGGGTGTCTCAACTGGACCAAGGAAGACAGTACTGCCAAGTGTCCTAACAGTGTAAGAGTGGCCCTTGGCACCAGGGTAAGAAAAGTGGAAGCAACAGACACACAGCTTCCAGCAACTTGTCAGGACGCGGTGCAGAAGGCACGACGTTGAGTGCCCTGTGACATGCGCTGCCCAGAAGGAGGGAAGGAGAATGGGTCAAGAGATGAGGTCTACTCGTCGTCCTGATCTTGGTTTTGATTAAAGACAGTTTTAAACTAAGAGAGCCAAGCCTTCAGGTTTTGCAGGAATCTCACGGAAATTTTCAAGGGCTTAAAAAACAGGGGGGTGGTGGGCAGAAAGGAAACGGAAACTGAGCGCAACACACAGGAGCCGCGAAGCTGAAGTCATGATACCTGGTGAGTCATTGCGAAGTTTCCTGTGGGGGGGGCCCTCTGAAACAGAGAGAGAGAATCCCCGGTGGTTACCATTGGCGTACGGGAAGGAGCCTGGTTAAGCATGTTTTTTAATCGTTAAAGGCTTTTGCTTCAGTTCAACTATTAAAGGCACTTTGAAGTCAACCTTGCAGCAAGTAAAGCATCTGAAGGCAAGAGCTCTTGGCGAGGCTGGCACACCCAAGGAAAAGCAGTTTTTTAAATTAAAAGAAAAACTTCTGTCCTTCAGAGCTTCTTTTAAGAACCTGCTATAAATCCCACCATTGCATGCCTGTTCAGGAAGGTAAGGGCATTTGAGCAAGCTAGTCCGAAAGCTGAGTGTTGGAATAGAAGCCGAAAAGTCCCAGGCTAGGAGCCTGCAGCTGCTTCTCACTTGAACATCATTACGTGTCTTTGTTAGCTTTTGTGCCTCTAGCACGGTCGAGGCCGGGTACCTTTTGCAGCTCAGAGGTGGCAATCTGGCAAATGGTAGGTACCTGGGCCAGGCTTTAGAGAGAGTTTGTGTTGAGATTTATTGGGCCAGATGAGAACTGTGTGAAATTTGCTTTGCAGTTCCTTGTTGGCTGAGGAGCTGGCTAGGCTCGTGAACCTTTCTCAGTATTCTAGTGCCCAATTTTATGTTTTTATGCACCTAGAAGACTCAAAGAAGACAGGGAGGCAGGACAGGTCTCTCACCTGCATTGTATGTGTTCATTTTGGGACTGGCAAAAATGGTTTGTTCCATACTAGCCTGGACTGCCCAAGAAGGGTCAGATGGCTGGGGCAGAACCAGTAGGGGATGTTCTGTGTGTGCTGAAAGGATCAGTGGGCCCAAGAAAAGGAAATGGAGACAGCAACGGGATAGAGAGCCAGGGTGGCTGTCTCTACCACTAAGCTGGGGCAGGGGGTGGGCAGTGGCCACCAGAGTGCATTCTGGGGGTCTTCGTGGTGAGAATAGCTGTCCTCTGCTGACCCCTCAACCCTGGGAGCTGCTCCCAGGCCCCCGCTGTCCCTTGAGAGGTCAGGTCTGGTTTCCATGCAACCCGTAGGCAACCACAAGCCCCCCACCTTGCAGGGACTGGGGTCTCCTCCTTAAAGCCTTGGCACCCTGAACCAGCTGCTCCTGTGCTCTTCTTGAAGGGGTTGGGCAGTGTCTCATGCAGTGTTTCCCAAAGTCTGGAGCTGATACTCCAGGTGACTTCAGAAGGCTGCGGAGCACACTGTCAGCTAACTGAGCTGCACAGCGAGAAAGTCATTCCCTTTCCAACTCTTTCTAAATAAGTCTGATTACGTCCCAGAGAGTCTGTTTGGTGCTAATGTCTGTTATCTCTCCCCTTTTAACTGAGAAGTGGCCTTCAGGTGTTTGCAGCCACAATAACTAGAACTTGATAATTGTCTTATTTTTGTTATATTTAATTGTGTTGTGACCTGTTAATACAGGTGATGCTGGTTTTAAAATATAGGGGTGGTAAGTTTTATTTGCAGTTAGATGTATGTCTGATTAAAACAGTTAATTTCAAAGAAAAGATTGAGTCAACCATCTGCAGGTGGTGAGGGGCTGAGGCAAATGACCAGGGTGGTGTGAGAGTAATTGAAGGTTCCCTCTGTGCCCAGCACTGTCCTAGACACAGGATGAATCAGCAGACCCCAGCCTCTGTGCTCATGGGGCTTGCAGGCCAAAGGGGAAACAGACTGTAAACGAGATGAATAAGTAGAACAAGTAGCAGGTTATATGGTGACGTGTAGGGAGGGGAGAAGGGAATTAAAGGGACTAAGGTCAGAAACTTTAAACAGGGTGACTTCTGAGAACGGACCTGAAGTGAGGAAGGGGACAGCTATGCAGAGAACAGAGGGAAGACGTTCCATGGAGGGGGAACAGGCAGTGCAAAGGCCCTGGGGCAGCACGTGAAGGGGAGGAAGGGCAATTCAGGGAGCAGTGGACAGAGCTCAAGTAGGGCCTAGTGGGACCAGCCACTGAAAGGACCTTGCTTTGGCTCTGCATGAGGTAGATGCCACTGCAGGGTCCTGAGCAAAGGAGAGACAGGACCTGACTTTGTTTAAATGGGCTCCCTCTGGCTGCTGGGGTGAGAACAGACTACAAGGGGGCCTGCCTAGAAGGAGGATGCCCATGAGGAGGAGACTATGATAGTTCTCTGGATGAGAGGCGACAGCTTGAAGTGAGGGGCCAGGGTGGCCAGAAGTGGCTGGGTTCTGGATGGATGTTATTCTTAAGGGAACGTAGACCAGATTTGCCCACAGATTGGATGTGGGGTATAAGGGAGAGAGAAACATAAAGAATGACCACGAGGTTTGTGGTCTGAGCTGATGGCAACTTCCAACCACTGCACTGGGAGGACAGTGAGAAGAGCCAGTTTGGGGGTGAAGAGGTTCCATCAGGGCTTGGGGTGCCGCACACGAGGTGCGAGCTGCCCATTAGACGTGCAGGTGGTAACGTCAGGCGGGTCGGGGGTTCCGGGAAGAAGTGGGGGCTGGAGAGCTGAGCTGAGAAGACATTCGCTGTAGGTGGAATTCTAAAGCCACAGGACTGGTTGAGATCACCTGGGGAGTGACAGAGAGATGAAAAGGGAACCAAGACAGCACCCTGGGGCAGTCTCCTGGCAAGCAGGTATCGAGGTGAGGAACCAGAGGAGACGATCAGAAAGGAGGGAGGGAATCCAGGTGAGAGCGTGTCTGGGAAGCCCAGGGAAGAAAGTGTGTCAAGTGGGAGGAGCGATGAGCCACGCTACGTGCTGCTGCCAAGTCAGGTAAGCGCTGGCCACGGGGTGTCACCACGGCGAGGCCGCGGGGAGCGATGGGAGGGGGACCTCCAGCAACTTTTCTCATGGAGTTTTGTGGTAAAGGGCAGCAGGGAAATGGGGTTAGAGGTTTCCCAGCTGATGAAACGACAAGAGAGAAAACATTGCTAAGGAGGAAGGGCGGGATTTCTGGAGCCACGTGCTTGAGTCCACCAGAGAAGTGGGTGTGATGGAGGTGCTGACTTCAGTCGGTGCTGGACAGCTCAGCACAGAAATGGGGAAAAAGTCAAAGAAACGAGCACAGGTGTTGGGGGGGTGGGTAGAGGGACCATGGGAATGTGTGCATGGTTTTGTGATTGCTCCTGCTTTGTGGTCAGATAAGAGGTAAGGTCATCTGCTGAGAGAGAGAGGCTGGCGAAGAAGTGATGCTAAGTTTAAGGGGGAAGGGAAAAGCCGGTATCTGAGAGTGAGCAGTTGAGGGAGGGGTGAGGGGGGTCCAGGCAGCACCATGAGGCCTGCTCCGTGTTCATCGTCAGTACCTAGCGTGAGAGGCTTGGCAGGGCTGTTTCTCTTGAGCTGCATTGCGCTGTGGCAGAGGTGGAGAGTTGGGTTTCACTGGGGTTGTGTTTTCACCAAGTGAATACGGCAGAGCAAGAGGGGGGACTGCATGGCCGGCCCTGGGCTTAGAGCTGGGAAAGGAGGCCACTTCAATGTTGTGGAGACCCTGTGGGGACAGATGATGAGATGATGCCTGACTAAGGACACTGGTCATGCCCTTGGGAGTGGCGAGATGACCAGAAGGGCAAGGAACCAAGAGGCTGGATCGCCCAGCTGGTGGTTGAGATCACAGAGAAGAACTAGAAGTGCTGGGGGAGACAGGATGCCAGGAGCCCAGACCTTCAGGGCACAAACGGTGTGGCAGAGGAAGCAGCAGCCCTGGGGAGCCAGGGGATACCCCAAGGTACAGGGGTGTGGGAGAGAAAGTAGCCCCCACTCCAGAGAGGGCAGCTATTCTCAGCCTGTACCCCCCGGGGATTTCTAGCAACATCTGGAGACATTTTTGGTGGTCACATTGCAGTTGTGGGTGGATGCTACTACTGCATGTTGTGGGTGGGGGCGAGGGGTGCCGCTGAGCATCCTGTAGAGCACAGGATAGCCCCTGCAGCAAACAGTGACTCAGCCCACAATGTCAGGAGTGCTGAGGCTGAGAAAGAAAGAGCAGAGAATGTTCAGGAAAAAGGTTAAAGAGAGACGGGGTTTTGCAGCTGTTGATGCAATGAAGAAATGATTTCCAGAGACAGTGGGCTGGTGTCTTATCCTCCTCCCTAGGAGGACAGGATGGGAGATGTTCAAGAAACCAGAAGGTAAGGGCTCCGGCCTGATCTGGGCCAGCTCTGGTGCCTGCCCTGCAATAGCTCAGCCATAAAGGAAGAATAGGAAGGAGCCACGGAAGGAAGTGAGGTCTTTGGGGACAGGGAGCCACCTGCAGCGATTCATTGACTCACGGTGAGCAATGTAGACAGACTGGAGCCCCAGTCCCAGGCTGCCCCTCCAGCCTGAGAGTTGGGCCCTCCTGGGCACAGGCGCCTCACCTGAGCTTGCTCTTGAGCGCGTTCACCTCGCGGCCCATGGCCTCGTTGCTCTCCGTGGCCTCATCCAGCTCCCGCTGCAGCTTCCTGCGGTTGGCGTTGATGCGCTGGGACTCCTCTTCCGCCTCCTCCAGCTGCCTCTTGAGCTGCTTGACCCTGGCATTTCCTTTCTCTGCCTGTCATAGAGAGGGCAGGGGGGTCAGGTAAGGCTGCATGGGGGCCAAGGGCTGGGAGGGGCCCGGCGGCCGGGGCTACCTGCTCCTTGTACTGCTCGGCCATTTTCCGCTCGTCCTCCACCTGCAGCAGGACTTCCTTCAGCTTCTTGTCCTTCTGCTTCAGCGATTTGGTGGCCACCTGTTTCTCTCTGTGCATGGTGGGGAAAACAGAGTTGGTTTCAGATGGGGATGGCACCCCTTGCAGTGGGTGTGTCAACCAGACGCAGCATCTCGCCCTTGGCAAGCACTTTCCGTGAGCCCCGAGTGAGGACTCATCCCAAGGATCAGTCAGATGGTGGAATAGGATTCGGCCATGGAAAGGAATAAAGTGCCAGCGCTCGCTACAGCATGGACGAACCTTGAAAAGTGAAAGCAGACAGACAACAGGTCACATTGTACAATTCCATTTGTATCAGATGTCCAGAATAGGCAGATCCATAGAGGCAGAAAGTGGATTATAGTGGGCTGGGGTGATGGGAAATGGGGGTTGGCTAAAGGGTTTAGGGTTTCTTTCTGAGGGGATGAAAATGGTCTCAAATTAACTGTGGTGATCATTTTACATATCTGTAAATATACTGAAAGCCATTGAGTTGTAAACTTTAAATGGGTGAGTTGCAGGGTATGTGAATTATCAATAAAACTGCTACCAAAAAAAAGAATGGGTCAGAATCCTTGAAATCCTATGGTCACAGACATGCTGTGACTTATGCCTCAGTCGACTCATAATTAAGATGAGACACCTTCCCATGTGTGTGCTGCACGGGTTGATAGTTGGACTATGTTAGCATGCTACCCCCGCAAACAGAGGGTGGGGAAAGCCACGTGTGCTCCTGGGAGGGCTGGCTGAGGTCATGAGGACCATCATGACGCCAACAGCAGCTCACGTTTCAAGCGCTTGCTCTAGGCCAGGCTCCGGCACAGCACCCTGTTGTATTCTCATTCAGTTCTCACAACACACCTGCAGCGTGGGCACCACCGAGCTTGTTTTTCCACACAAGCCAGAACCGATGCTCAGAGAGATTTTCTGACTTCCCTAACGTCCTACTGCTGGTCACCAACAAGCAAGCAGGGCCTCGAACTCTGGTCCTGCGTACCTGGCCTCCTGCTCAACCTGCTCCTCCAGCTGTGCGATCTTGGCCTCCAGCGCCGCGATGGTGGACTTGAACTTGGACTTGACTGCCCCCTCCATCTCCTGGAGCTTGCTCCGGAGCTCCTTGTTCTGCCGCTCAAGCTGCTGCCGGGCGCTCTCGTTCTTCTGGGCCGTGCTGCGCTCCGTGGCCAGCTCGTTGTTGAGCTGCTCGGCCTGGGGAGGAGGGTGAAGGTGTGAGGTGGAAGCCCAGGGCAGTGCACTGAGACCATGGGCCTCCAGCCTTACCCAGCCTCTGCACGAGTCCCTGGGCCTGGTGCATTCTGCCCTCCCCCCTCTCCTTCATCCTCTATGACTCAGCTCAAGAGCCACCCCTTCCAGAACTGTCCTGATGCCACCTAGGCTGCATGACGGGCCAGTCCCATGCCACCCTCCCTGTCCTGGAGTTGTCTGGTCCCATGCCTGGTCTCCATCCTACACTGTGAGGGGCTTCAGGTCACACGATGGTCCCCAGGGCCCACCATTGAGCTGGCGCTCACTAAAGTCTTTATGCAGTTGCTCGCTGAGGGCTCACTGTTAAGAGGCCAGGGCTGGGGACAGAGCACTGAAGGAGCATCCCAAGGGATGCTCCAGGGATGTACTAGACATGCCCTGGCCCAAAAATGAGACGCTGCAGGCTGGAGCTACATGTTCTGAAGATGGCAGGCAGGGTGCCCAGCCGACACAGGGGGTGAGGGCACTCGGTCCCTACTCCCAGATCTCACCCCCTCCTTCCCTGCACACAGGAAGCTGCGACGCATGTTGCCGAACCAGGGCTGGACTTTAAGAACCAGACCCTGTTATGCGAGAGCGCTGGGACGGAGCGGCTGTGGCGCCCAGGCCCCGGCCCTCACCTGCTGCGTGGCTTTGCGCACGCGGTCACTCATGGCCTCCATGTTGCCCTGCTCCTCCTCCAGCTCCTCCTCCAGCTGGGCGATCCGGGCCTCCAGGCGCCGCTTCTCGTCCTGAAGGGTGTTCCTGGGGGAAGCGCAGCCGTGGTGGGGGCCTCCACCCTCCCCCAGCGTAGAAAACGCCCTCTCCTTGGAGGAGTGATGCCTCAGGGTTGCCTCATTCCCTAACAGGGAAACTGAGCCACACAGCCCGGAAGTGGGGAGCCAGGACTGGGATCTGGACCAGTTCTCTCCACTTCCCACTCTCCCCTCTATCCAGAATAAATGGAACTGGCCACCCCCCAGTGAAATACCTGAGGAAAAAACCTTTCACCACCGTGGATCTGTCCCCTGTCCCTGAGCTCAGGTGAGGGCTCTGCCATCATCAGCATTAAAATGGGGGTCCAGGACGCCTCTCCCTTGTCCTCTGAGTCTAGGACCACCCCCTCCTCACCATGCGGCTCCCTACCTTCCCAACAGGCTGCTGGCCAGCTCCTCGGCCAGCTCCTCCTTCTCCTGGTCTGCCTGTTTGCGCGCCCGCTCAGCTGCCGCAAGGTCCTGGGGGGCAGGGGGAGGAAGCTTGCTCTCTGCCAGGGGAGGGCCGAGCCCCACCGAGAGTCCACCCTGCTCCTGTCACCAGGCCATGCAGTCTCTACGGCCACCCTTGAAAATGCACGTTCCTCCTCTGAGCTCAGGGGAGGCCCCAGGAATACATCAGAGGACAAAGGCATGTGCCTGTCCATGCTCTTACTGTGGGGTCCAGCCATCTGGAACGGTGGAAGGGAAGAAATCTGGGGCTGTGCAGACCTGGGCTGCCAAGGCTTGCTACCCCGATATCCTCATCGGAGGCTCTCCTAGCAAGAGGGAGGCTTTACCTCTTGTAGCTGCATGAGGTCTGCTTCTAAGCTCTTGGCCTTCTTCTCGTTCTCCTTGGCTGTGGCAAAGATCTCATCCCTGGAGGCACGAGCGTCTTCCAGCTCTCTCTGGAAGTCCTTCATCTGAGCCTGCGGGAGTCAACAGGAAGGATGAGCAAAGATGCCCTCACTTGCCCAAGTTCTCTGCCAGCTTGTCTTTGTAGGCTGAGCCCTTGAGGTTTCTGCAGTTGATCAGAGAAGTCCCCTTTGCAGGACCACTGCCCTCAGCCTCAGGTGGCCAGTGGCTGTCTGGGGACACCGTGCCAGATGGGCTCAGAAGACCTGCCCAAGAAGTTGAGCCCTGGTGTGATCTGAGGGCAGTGGCCAGATGCCTGATAGTGGGGCCCCACCCAGAGCAGGAAACAGCCGCCAAAACCTAAATGGTGATGGAAAACACCCCAGCTCAGCTGACACCAATGGCAGAGGTGGGCCTGCTTCCCAGAGCCTGCTCTGCCGACTTACCTGGCCTTGGGGGGAACTGTTCCCTCCCTCTGCCCGTGCCCTGAGCGCAAGGCATCACCCACCTGCAGTTTTCGAAGCTGCTTGATGGCCTCCTCTCTCCCCTTGATGGCTGAGTCGGCCTGAAGCTCCAGGTCTTTCAGGTCCCCTTCCAGCTTCTTCTTGGCCGCCACTGCCAGGGCACGTTGCTTTCGCTCATCTTCCAGTTCCGTCTCATACTCGTGAAGCTGAGTGGGGAGGAGAGACGTGTGCTGCCCCTGGGAAGTCCCTTACCCCAGTCCAGCAGCACTTCCCGGACCTCCCTCCCCAGCACAGCCCCCTACGTGGTGGGCTTCTCACCCCCAGGTTGCAGAAGGGAAAGAGTCTCCACACAGCCCGAGAGCAGTCGGGGTAGGAAGGAAATGGGCTGCTGATGTCCCCCCTCCTGCCCTCCCCCAGCAGGGCTCACCTGCCTCTGGAGCTGCCGCCTCTTTTCCTCATTCTGCTCATCCCGGGCCTGGAGATCTCTCTCGAACTGGCCCTTGAGGGCCTGCATGTTGACCTCCAGCCGCAGCTTGGCGTCCTCGGTGGCCTGTAGCTCGTCCTCCAGCTCTTCCAGCTGCGTCTTCATCTCCTCCATCTGGGTCTCCAGGGCCCGCTTGGACTTCTCCAGCTCATGGACCTGGCAGGCAGAGCGAGCAGCACCTTCTCATGAGGCTTGGCTTCATGAAGACGGTCAAGAAGCCCACAGCCAGAGGCGGCTCATGAGGCCCAAGAGGTGGTGGCTTTGGTCTCCCTCAGGATGCGTGTCCAGGACGGAGAGCTCGGACACGTGCCTTCCCCTCAGATGCGCCCTGCCCACTGTTCCCAGCCCCTCCCTGTCCTTGCACCTGCCCAAGAAGCTGCCGCCTTCTGTTCCTCATCATCACTTCCCGGAAAGTGGGAAACAGCAGCGAGGGTGGGTCGGTGAAACGGGGATGGGCAAAGACAGAAAAGAGCCACTTACGTTCTTGCCCACATCATCCTTGGAGCTGACCAGATCTTCCATTTCGGCCTTCAGCATCTTGTTGGTCCTCTCGAGTTCCTCTTTGGCTTCCAAGGCCTCTTCAAGGGCTCGAGCCAGGGACAAGGCCTTGGTTTCCTTTTCCCTGGCTTCGGCCTCAGCTCTGTCCCTCTCGTCTGCGTATTTGGAAGAGATGTTTTTCTCCTCGGCTAATAACTGCAACACAACGTGAGACCCGGAGGTGACTTCCAGGCATATCCAAAGTTCAGCGTCACTGAATTGCAAACATGAGGAAGAAGCCTCATGCCCTGCTGCATTTACCCAGGTGCAGACATAAGTAACTTAGATTATCTGTGGAAGTAGCTTATAACGCCCTCGCTTTCTGACTTCTAGATCGGTCTTATGCAGAGCCAGAAATCAGCTGGGTCCTTGTGCTCTGAAACCATGAAAGCTGCCCACGTTGGTTAGAACATACTGCTACTGAGGTCAGGGTGACGTTTAATCCTGCCAGAGGCCAATTATTCTCTTGTTGTTTCATGGCTGCAAGTAGCTGTCCCACGGAAGTGCCCTATGAGCCACCGTAGGGAAATGGTAGGTGTGGATGGACCCGTACACACTTATGTCTCTGCCTGGAAAAGCAACTCACAGAATATTCCATGCTGACGTTAGTCTCTTTAGAGAGACAGAGCAGTATGTTATAAATTGTAACATCCAAAACCCAGACTTCGAGAATTCAGCAAAGACAGGTGAGTCACAGGGACCTCCAAACAGCACAGTCAACACAGAAATCCTACACGATGTATGATACTGCACTACACTATTTTTAGAATAACCTTGAGTCCCTTGTAAACAAAATCATATTTATTAAATATGGGTAATGTATATTCAAAGTTGGTATTTAGGGGTTTGGGTCACGTGGGTATATGTGTTTTTCGGAACTTGGTTGAGTATACACTTTAGATTTGTGCATTTCATAGTATGTAAATTTTTACCTCAAAAGAAGCAACATTGTATATAAAAAATGAACTCTAGTTAATATGCAGGGCCGTGGTGTGGAAGGGTATGTGTACAGATGTCTGTAATTTCCTTTGAAACGTATCCCAAAGATAAGACACAATGGCTAGGGATTCAGCCTTATAAATAAATATGAGATAAAAACTTACAGTAACAAATTAATGACTGAATCCAGGTGGTAGCTATATAGATGTTCACTGTACAGTTCCTGAAACTCTGCTGTGGGCTTGAAATTGTACATAATAAAATGTCAGGGAAAAGGTATTCAGAGTCGAGAAACTGAATTACGTGGATTACTCAATAGGCAGTTAATAAATACGCCTTGAGTGAATAAAATAAATGCACCTCATTCCTTATCAGGGCTAGAAACCATGGCATCACTGTGTGTGCCAGTGGCTGTTGTGGTGGTGATGGTGACACCTAGAAAAGTCACAGTCATCGATCGAGGCTTCTGCGCTGCCCTCACTGTGATCTGGTAGCCTTGATGTTTCGTGGTCTCCCTAAGATAGCCTTCCACTACTTCCAGCAAAGGGGAGAGGGGACACAGACACACCCAGCAGCCACGCCTGGTGCGACACAGACCTGACACCCCCAGCCCGTGTCTGAGAACAGCGGAGAACACTCAGGGCCCACCTGATCAAACTTCTTCTGCTTCTTTTCCAGGTTGGACACCAGTTGCCGCTGGTTGTCCAAATCGACGACCAGATCGTCCAGCTCCTGCTGAAGCCTGTTCTTGGTCTTTTCCAGTTTGTCATAAGCAGCTGCCTTCTCTTCGTACTGCTGGGTGAGGTTTTCGATTTCCTTCTGGCACCTCTTCTTACCCTCTTCCATGGCTTCCACGGTGCTGGCAAAGTCCTGCAGCTTTTTCTTTGAGTCTGAGAGCTGAAATGGCAGTGTCCAGGATGGGGTAAGAGGAGGCCGTGAGTGGCCCCGTCCCTGCCCCCCAGGCCCTGAGAAGTGAAGACCACCTTCTCCTCGTTGGAGAAACCCGACAGCAGGGGGAGCCGGCGAGCCCAGCGCAGTGGTGCCCATGCTCACCCCCAGCAGAACCGCAGGACCCTGATCTACATGCGGGGGCTCCAGGCCCAGAAAAGAAGTTGAGGGGACCCGCAACCGAAGCCAGGATGCAGGGCGGGCACCTGGATGTTGAGGGTGGAGATGTGGCGCTCCAGGTTCTGCTTGGCCTCCATCTCCTCGTCCAGCTGGTCCTGCAGACTATTCCTCTCCTCTTCCAGCTGGCGCAGCTTAGTGGACACGTTGAGCTTCTGCCGGGTTTCCTCTTGAAGCAGCTCCTACAAAAGGGACATGCGGAGGTCCCAGAGATCCACCTGAGGAAGGCTGCACCCCAGGTCCCCCGGATGATGTGGCAGGATGCTCACCTGCGTGTCCTGGAGCTGGGACCCGAGGGATGCCACATCCTTGGCCAGCTTGATGGCCTTGCCCTCCGCCTCGTTGAGCATCCCTGTGACACTCTCCACTTCGTTCTGAGGGTGCAGAGAGACTGGTTCGTCAAAACCTCTAGAATGGGATCCTCATTAAGAAAGAGGAGCCCTTTTTACCCAAAACACACCATGTACCCTCATGGGCTCGGACTTGTGGTGACCACTGATTGAGAAAATACCCATGAAGTATGGGGCCCTGATAATAATAACTCTGTGGCCCCAAAGGGAGGTCCATTGCCACAAGTCGGGACCCCTGGCCCTAGACTGTGTGGTTCTAAGAACCTGTTACAGCCCCAACTGTATCGACTAGGCCCTGAGCCCACTGGATGGATCCCGGATTCCTGCCAAGGTCGGCAGAGATGAAGCAGCGGGTCTGAGAGGTGCTCTGGGCTGGTCCACACCCTACGGCTGGAGAGAATGTGGGTGGCACTTGACCTTCCTAGGGGTCCTGTCCCCAGCACCCCATTCCTCCCCCTACTGTCTGCCCTTTCACTGACCTGTATGGCCAAAACCAAAGATGCAGACCCTAAAGGTAAGAATCTGTCTATGCATTCTCTGCCTTTTACTCCAGCCTCCAGTGTCTCTGAGCAGGTCCTCTTGGAGATACCAGCCTACCCTCTCTCTCTTCCCATTCACAGTGAGGATATGAGTGATCTTGACTCTACTCTTCCAGGACATTGCTGGGATTAGGGCAGCAAAACATGGGGAAAAAAATCACACTCAGTGCTTCCCCTGCCCCTTTGTCCCAGCTGTGAGCGCATTAAGTATTTATCCAAAGTCTGTCCATATCCCATGAACGGAAACTCAGGCCAAATGTCTATTCCGAGTGCAATAAGACCAAAGATAAACAGATCGTGTCGTTCATCAGCTTAAAACCCTTCAATGGCTTGGCATCACTCAGAGCAAAGCCCAGCATGCACGTGATAGGGACTTGAAGGCCATGTGTCACCTGGCCACAGCCTCCTTCTCTAGTCCCACTCTGTGGCATGTCCCTCCTCACCCCTTGCAACTCAGCACTCCAGCTCTACTGGCCTTACCTATCACTTCTCACTTCCCCACTCACCACTGGGCCTTTGCACATGCTGTCCCTTCTGCTTAGAAGATTTCTGTTTATCCATCAGATTATCTGTCCCTCTCCTGACTCCTTCCCCAGGCCAGGCCCCCTGGTTATTTATGGCATCATGTGTCTCCCCTTTCCTGTATAGTTTTACACTCATTTGTGTGTTTTATTTATGTCTCCCCTGCCACCCCACTGAGTTGGACTTCTACTGGGGCAAGGACAGTGTCTGTCATCTTCCTTGCTGTTGCATCTCAGGATTAAGCATACTGCCTGGCATACAGCAGGTGCTCAATAAATACTTGTCAAATGAGCAGATGAAGGTTTTTAAGGATTAAATTGAACAGGGGACCATCTCCTCCCCTCGAGGAATACCACAGGAGGAAATGGCTTGTGTTACAGCCAGAGAGACCTCGGCTAGCTGGGAAGAGCCTTCTCCCTGCAGAGCTGGGGACTCACCTGCAGGTTGTGGACCTTGTCGTTGAGCTCTGCCCGGGCCCGCTCCCCGTCGCTGCACTTGGACTGTAGCTCCTGCAGCTGCACCTCCAGCTTCTTCTTCTTGTGCTCCACCTCCTGCTTCGCCTGGCTCAGCACCCGCAGCTCACCCGCCAGGTCTGCGTTCTCCTTCTCCAGTGTCTGCTTGTTCTTGTCTAGGTTGGCCTTGGCCTGGCCGAGGAAGAAGGGAGGGACGGCTGTGCCAGGAGTGTTTTCCCATGGGAAGCGCTTTCCTTCCCTCCTTCAGGTAGTTCCAGGGACCTTGCTCATCACCTCAGGGGAGGGACCCAGCAGGCTGGGGACACACAACCTGGATTCTGTTTCCCTAAAGCTTGGAGCTTGCAAACCAGCATCCTGTGAGCCTGCTGTCGTGTCCCCTTCGACCCATTCAGTACTTTTAACAAAGTTAGTTGCGAACATTTTAATAAATTTCACATAAAAATCTGGACTCCCAGCTTCTCTTTGAAAAACTCTAATGTTCTATATCATGACCGTGATGGTGGTTACACAAATGTATACATTTCTTAAGATTTATTGAACTGTACACTTAAAATTGGTGATTTTTACTGCATATACCTCAATTCTAAGTCTAAAAAAACAAACTAAAGCTGGGCATAGTGGCTCATGCCTGTAATCCCAGCACTTTGGGAGGCCAAAGCAGGAGGATTGCTTGAGGCCAGGAGTTTGAGACCAGGCTGGGCAACATAATGAGACCCCCATCTCTGCAAAAAGTTTTTTAAATTAGCCAGGCGTGATGGCGTGTGCCTGTAGTCCCAGCTACTCAGGAGGCTAAAGCAGGAGCATCACTTGAGCCTGGGCGTTAGAAGTTGCAGTGAGCTAGGATGATGCCACTGTACTCCAGCCTGGACAACAGAGCGAGACCCTGTCTCAAAAAAAACACAAAAAACAAAAACCTAACCAAAGATCTGGAAACAGGGGTCTTGCCTTTCTCCAAGGCAGCAGTCAGCTGGATCTATGTGGTAGCTGGCCCTGTAGGTCAGGCGGTCACACTTCCCTATTGTCCCTCACATGTACCGTCAGATTTACACTGCTCTTTCTGTTATAGTTAAGGGAAAGTTACTTTCTCGAACCAGCTCTCATAGGCATGTGAGTTGTCCTAAGGGAAAAAGCGTGCTGGGAAAAAGCAAGGGAGAGGAGGCGGCTTCCCCCAGGGCTGTAGGGAGGAGGAAAGAAGCTAGGGAGAAGTGTGTGGACCCCCAGAGCAGAGGGCACACCGGTGACTCAGCTGTCCCACAGCCCCCAGGAGGTACTGTTTAGTGTGCAGGCACCCTCAGAAGACGTTCCTCTGCCCCAAGCATGACTAAGAGCTGCCAGACTTCAGACGCCTCTTAGTGGTAACAGTAGGTTAAGCAAGGACCCTGGGGGACCTTGGGTATCTGGGCTCCCGAAAAACATTAGCCCAGCCTAAGACCCCAGAACTGTGGCAAAATTGTGCAGAGGTCAGGGGAGCCAAAGTAGGACTGATGTTAAAAGCTTCCCCCAGTAAGCTGATGGAACCAGGGCTCGGTGTGAGAACTCAAGTCGGACCTGAGAGGGGCAGAGGTTCACGGCCTCCACCTGCTTCACGGGGTCAGGAACGGACATGCCGTTGGCTTGTGGTGTTCATAGCTGAGTCTTTCCAAACAGGCCTGGCTGGGAATACAGGGCTTGGCTTCTAGCCCCTGCTCACATCTAGTGATCATCTGGCTTGAGGCCTGTAAGTGACCCTGTCTGGGGCCCTGTTCTTCTAGCCATAAAGCTAAAAGGGACATGTACACCTGACTATTGCCTTGAGGGCTAATTGTTTCTTAAGGTAGGAATAGCCCATTCAGGTTAAAATTGTATAAAAATTAAAAGTAACTTTTGAACATACTAAAAGACAGTTGAATGAGGAAATGTACGTCATAGTTATAACCAGCAAAATCTGATTTGTCCAAACTACAGAAAGAATTGACCAGATGTTGAAGATTAATCTCTATATCCCACTTGTCAAGTATTAGGTCATTAAATATGAAATGTCTGATTTCGAGTCAAGAAGTGTCAAAGTGAAATGCCAGAGATATCAACTGTCAAACTTAGTACTTAAGGAAATCGGACATTTCAGGGCCGCAAGTGAAATGAAATGAATCAGTGTTTGTAAAGCACTTGGAACAGTGTCTGGCACATAAGAACACTGAGGGTGATATAATTCAGGCTTTCGGGGTAGCAACCCAGCAGGAATTCACAAGCTAAAAAACTCACGCTGGGGAGTGAAGTGTCAGGAAATACTCCCAAGGAAGAGAAAAGCAGCCAAGACAAAGCATTCAGAACAGTGCTGTTTAACAGCGCCGAAGAGCCAACAACAGGAGAAAATGATTAAATTAGTTGTTCTCAAACTATGCCAGAGAGAGCTGTTTTGCCAGTAAAATCAAATCATGACAATTTTCCTCCAATCTTCAGAGAAATTAAGATGGACAGAATGTTCCCAATTTTAAGTTCAGTTACACCTCCCAGAAGTTTTGTTAAACCTTTGCTTATCTCCAAAGGACAGTGTATGGTGGACCCTACCCTGTAGAGGACAGGAGGTAAGTCTACAGCCAGACTGCCCGGGTGCAAATCACGGCTCTGTCATTTACTAGCTGTGTGACCTTGGGTAAGTCTCTTCACCTTGAGGTGCTGTGGGCCTCAGTTTCTTCACATGTGAAATGGGTTTAATAGTAGCCATCTCCTAGAGTGGTTGTCAAGACTAATTGGCATAATGTATGGGAAGCATGTAATAAATGTAAGCTGCTGTCCTTATCATTAGAATCTTATAAAACTTGTTATTCCTCTTCATATAGACTCTGACATGTAGGCATTTGAAGCTGCTGATATATTGCTATTTTATGTCACAAAAAAGCATCACAACATACCCTCTTGAACTGCTCAAGCTGCTCAGTGAGCTCCTCCACTGCCTGTGCGTGTTTCTGCCTCATCTCCTGGACCTGGGCCTCATGGGATCGAGTCTCCTCGTCCAGGGCCTTCTTCAGCATCGTCACCTCCTGCTCCCTCTTGGCCCTTGACAGGAAGAACACAGGGGATGGCAATCAGGTGGAGACAGAGGCTCCCCTCAGACAATGCTGTGCAAAGGAGCGAGAGCTCTGCCAGGACCCAGTGCTAAAATCCCCATCACCACCCCTCCCTGTCTGTGTGACCTTGGGTCACTCACCTAACCTCTCTGGACCTGGAATTTCCTCAGCTGCAAAATGTGGAGCATATTACCTGCCCAGAATCTCTCTAAAGGCTGGCAAACAAACACACAAGATAATATTATTGAAAGAATGTGAACTGCAAAATGTTCCTCAAATATTAATATTGGCTCTTATTTATTGAGCACTTACTATATGCCAGGTTCTGAGCTAAGTTCTTTATATATATCATCTAATCCTCAGAGTGACCCTAAGAGGCAGGTATCTTATTATTTCCATTTTACAGATGAGGAAACTAAGGCTAAGAGAGAGTGAGCAGCTTTACTCATGGTGTCACAGCCATTGTGTGATAGAACCAGAACTTGAAGCCAAATAGTCTTTGAGCCCAGGCTTTTAACCACTGCACTAGGCTTTTCTGTATCATTGGCCAGGTGGAAAGGGAAGAGAATATTGTGCTGGCCTCTGGGTGCCTGAGGGCAATGTAGCACAAAACCCAAAGTGTGGGAAGTAAACCTCAGGGTATGCAATGTTAGCATAGCACCTGACACAGGATGCATCAAAATACATTTGGTATGTTTGTTGAATGCATAAATGACCTAATTTCGCTAGAGTCAGCACTCATTATCTGGCAGGTGATTTGTTTTTGTTGTCGTCTGTTTATTTGAAGTGAATCTTAAACACATGCTTGGAGATTAGAGCGTAGAGATTTACTTACACACATGAAAAAACAGGAAGGAATTACTCAAAAATGCTAAATATGGTAAGACTACGGTGATTTTTTTAAAAATGTCTACTTTTCTATAGTTATCAAATTGTTCTCTGATTGAGTATGTACTACTATTGTAATGCAAAATAAAAGGATTAGAAATAACCATGCTTCTATGAGTTACAGCAAAATGCAAGCAGGAAGGTAAATGTGTAAGGCCTCAGAAAACCCGTGATTCAGGACTTGCTTTGGGGTCGCCCCCCTCCCACCCATCAGTGCGGTGGGCCTCGCACCTGAGCTCTTGCTGGGTGGCTGTGCTGTCCAGCGTGTCCTCCAGCTCTGTCTTGAGGGCCTCTAGCTCCTCCCCGAGGTCTCGCTTCTGCTTTTCAGCCTTGTTCCTTGCGGCCCGCTCTGAGTCCAGGTCCTCCTGGAGGTCCGAGATGTGGCCCTCCAGCTCCCGGATCTTCTTCAGGGCGTTGTTCTTCTGAGCGATTTCATCATCGAGCCTGCCAGGGACAGACCCCCAGAATGAAGCCCCCAGGGCCCCTGGGCCCCTGCTCTCTCACGACGTCAGCCAAGAATTATTTTCTGGGACCAGCCACTTGTGTTGCATAGATATCAAAACACGTTCCACCCATGTCCCCGAGACACAGAGAACTGCTTCTTGCTGTGTTGGACTGCTTGGAGATTTACATAGGACATGAGTGCCAAGGTCTATTATTAAAAAAAAAAAACCAACAGGTCGTATGTGTGCACGTGTGTGTGTATACGTGTGCACTTATGTGTGCAAGTATACAAGGCATTGGTCTCAGACTGGCAAGGTGCCCAGTTCACAGTAGGGGCTTTATAGTTGTCTTCTGAATGTTGGATAGTTACTGTTCCCTGGCTCTATCTGTTCTTCCTTCATTTGTTCAGTGCCTGAGTATCTGCTCCATACACAGCGCTTGGCCAGGCACTGCTTGGGGGTAGGTTCCAACCAAGGCCCCTGTCTGGTGGAGGCAGTGACCACAGAACAAGGTGGGCTGTGAGAGGCCTTATTCAAATGGCAGAGCGCTGCAGGAGTTTCTGGAAGGAGAGCTCTCTCCTGACATTGGGTGGAGGTGACATCTGGTTTTGACCATGATGGATGGAAAGGAACAGTTTGAGGGAAGGCACAGGGGCCAGAGAGAGGTAAGCACTTGGATTTTACTGCACTCATGAATGGGCAGCAAGGAGAGAGAAAGCAAAATGGTTGGGATGGGGTGAGACTGCAGAGGATGGACAGGCTCTGAGGGCCCAGCTACAGGAACTGGCTTTTCCCAAGTAAGCCAGAGAAGTGTTATGAGCAACTTCACGCCCTAGAGTGATGTTTTCCCTTATCACCCTGGTACTGTCACGTAGTACAAATTCGAAGAGAAAGAGCTGGTCCAGGGCATCAATCAGAAGCTCTGGGGCTCGAATCCCAGCTCTGCCTCTTAAAAGCAGTGTGACATTGCACCTGCTCCTCCTCCTCTAGGAGGCTCAGCTTCCACTCCAGTGAGAGGAAAGCTGTCTGCAAAGATATTGCTCAAAAAGAAGTTAGCACAGAGTGAGCAGGTAAATAGTTGTTTGTTGTTGCTGCTGCAATATCCCCAGTGTGAAGCCAGCTAAGAGCCAGGAAAAGGGAAAAGCAGAGGAAATAGGTGGGGACACACTTCGAAGGACTGGCAGAATCTGAGGGCTGCTGTGGGTGGGAGAAGTGTGGGCAGAAGCTAGGGAGGAGATTGACATTCGCAAAAAGAGGGACCTCCGAGGGAGGAGGCTGGGGGAGAAAAAGGTCATGCCAGCCTTAGACACAGGGCATTTGAGATGCCAATGGAAGCAGGCTCATTGGGCAACTGGAAATTCAGAACTAGAGTGTAGACGAGAAAGTCCTGGGCACCCAAGAGGCAGCAGTGATGCCCCGGGAGGGGGAAGACCGACCACAAAGAGGGTGCATTTGGAGGGAAGAGAAGAAAGTCAAAGGCACAGATCTGGGGGTGTGAGCAGGGCTCAGGGGGCTCGCAGGAGGCCTGGCCTGGGAAACAAAGTCCGTGCCAAGGGCCTGGGGCCACCTTGACCAAGGTAGCCACTGGGAGTTGGCACATACCCTTGGGACACGTGAACACACAGCGCCCCGCCCTGCGCTGCCCGCTACCTGGCCAGGGCCGCCTGCAGCTCCTCCTCCTTCTTGGCGAGCTGCATCTTGAGCTCTGCGATCTGCGCCTGCAGGTCGGCAATCTGCTCGTGGAAGTCACTGGCGTCACCTTCCAGCTTCCGTTTCAGCTTCTCCAGCTCCTGCCGGCTCTTTTCCTCCTTCTTTAGCCGCACTGCAATAAAGCCAGGGGCTCTTCGGGAGGGGAAACCACCAGACAGATGCCTGGCATTGAGCCTACCTGCTCAGGCATCGTACACGGAGGAAATTCACACACCTGCACACACATCGTCCCAGCGACACCAGCACGGCTGGACCGTTACCTCCTGGGAGGAGAGTCAGTCCGGACGAAAAGCACCTTTTATTATTAACGTGTCTGTTCACTAGGGGTGATCTGTGGAGTTTTGGTGGAGTTGTCCCTCTTGTGGAATAATCTGCCCCTCTCAAATTTCCCTTCTGATTTTCCCCGTTTTAAAAATACCCACTGGAAAGGCTCTTTGGGGAACTGGTTTACCTTCCAGTTCTGAAATCATAGATTCATGCTTGTTCTTCAGCTTGGTGAGATTCTTAGCCTTTTCTTCCTCTTCTGCAAGATTTGTTGTTAAGTCGCTAATCCTCTCTTCGAGGAGTTTTCGTTCCTTTTTTGGGAAAGAGGAAGAACTGTCATTAGCTTTTATCTTTTCTCTGGGATCTATGTTTCACTTTTAGCAATTCTGTATACACAGCGGAAAGAAAAACCCACGTTATAACCAAATGCAACCGGGAGTTTTAGGTGGTAAAGAGAAATTCCTTAATAATTCCCCCAAATTGGCCATTTCTCATTTCATGCCAGTCTGTGTTTCACATCTTATGTTCAACTAAAGGGGTCTCTTTTCATTCCTGCCACGTGCCAGCTGTTCCCTGCCTCAGGGCCTTTGCACAGTGGGCCAACTGACTGAGATGCTCTTCCACTCACCTCTCTCTAACTGCCCTTCAGGTTTCCACTTAGAGGCCACCTCCTCCAGGAAGCCTTCCCTGAATACCCTTCCTCCATCTCCTAGTACTCCACTCTTATAACATGGTGGACGTTTCCTTCCGAACCCTGATCATGGTGGTAATTAATGGTTATTTGACATGTCACTGGAGTAACCCCCACCAGAGCAGGGTCCTCCTTCACCATGTATGCCCTGCACCTAACACAGGGCCTGGCTCACAGCAGGGGCCCAGCTGAGGTTCAGCTCAAAGAACTAAAACGAGCCCACCTTTGTTGGGCTGGCTAGTGATTACTGACTGAGGGTGACTAACTCGGCCTGGTTTGCTCAGGGCTTTTCTGCTTTTAGTACTAAAAGTCCCACATCCCTGAAACCCCTCAAGTCCCTGGCAGACCTGTCGTTGTTAATGCAGAAGCCTGAGCCCACTCACTTTGGACAGTTTATTATTCTGATCGTCCATGACCAGGATCTCATCTTCCAGCTTCTTGATCTTGGCCTCGGCTGTGACCTTCTCAAGTTGCAGCTTCTGCCTGGCAGCTTCCTCCTCCTCCAGCTGTTCTTCCAGGTCCTTTGTTGGGAAAGGAGGGGAAAGAATCATGGTCTTGCTTAAAGCAAAGTCACTGTCATGGAGTTCTGGGGACTGATGAATACAGAGGCTAGGCCTGATGACACCTGGCACTCTGTAGTCTCCATCCAAGAAGAAATAAAAGGCCTGGGTAAGCTACTTTGCTTCATGGAGCCTCAGTCTCCTCATCTGTAAAATGGGGATAGTAGGTATCCTGGTGGTTCTAAAATATATCCACAGATTCTTTGATACTCTTCCCTTCAAGAGGTGGAGCCTAATTCCTTCCTCTCAAGTGTGGGCTGGACTTAATAACTTGCTTCTAACAAATAAAATTAGGAGGGAGTGATGGACTCTAACTTCAGAGATTATGCTATAATAGGTACTGTGGCTTCCTCCCCTCCTCTTTCTCTCGGATCACTTCTTCTGGCACAAGTCCTCCGCCATTTTGTGAGCACGCTCAAGCAGCCCCGTGGAGCAGTCCTTATGGTGAGGAACTGAGGCCTCCTGCCAACAGCCATGTGAGTGAGCTGTGCAGAAGTGAGTCCCTCAGCCCCAGTCAAGCCTTCAGATGACTGCAGCCCCAGCTGACATCTCGACTGCAACCTCATGGGAGACCTTGAGCCAGAACCACCCAGCGAAGCCACTCCCAAATTCCTGACTATGTGAGATAAATGTTTATTATTTCAAGCTGCTATGTTTGGGATGTTTTGTTATGCAGCAATAGCTAACTAATACAATTACCCTTCAAACAGGGTTGCTATTAGGAGAAAAGGTATTAGCACACAAAAGGCAGAGCAGTAGAACAGAATGGGCTCTCAAGGAGACCTGTGTTCAAATCTCAGCTCTTGGGCAGATGGCCATCCCTGTCCAAACCTTAGTCTCTTCATTTGTCCATCAGGGACATGTACCATTGGATGCACCTTACAGGCCCACAGTGAGGGTCAAGTGATTTGCTACCCACCACGGGCAGCCCCTGCAATGCCTTACCAGCATCTGCTGTGCCATCTTCTTCCTCTCGGCTTGCAGCTGCTGGCCCCTGTCCTCCTCCTCCTCCAGGCGGGCCTCCATCTCGTGCAGGATCTCCTCCAGCTCCTGCTTCTTGGCTGCCAGCCGCACCCGCATCTCCTCGGCCTCAGCGTACAGCTCTGTCTCTGCCTGCAGCTGCTCCTGCAGCAGGTTCTTCTCCTCTGCCAGCTGCACGGGGAAGGTGGGCAGGAGGCCGGTGAGCCCCCCGGGAAGCCCATGTCCTGCCCCCCACAGCCCCAGCCACGCGCCCACCCGGGTACCTGCGAGTGCTTCTGCTCCAGCTCCTTGAGCTCACTCTCCGCTTTCTGCTGCCGCTCCTTGGTCTTCTGTAGCTCATCCTCTTTGGCCTGCATCTCCTCCTCCTGCCGCGTCACCTGCAGCAGCGGCTTCACCTGCACATGCACGGCCAGTCCATCATTTGTTTTGGCAGCAAAGGGATATGTCTCATAATAAATTTGATCGGTGGTTCTAAGCTGGGGACAATTTTTCCCCACAATCCCCACCCAGAGGACACATTGTCTGGAGACACTGCTGGTTGTCACAAATGAAGTGGGGGATGCTCCTGGCATCTAGTGGGTAGAGGCCAGGGATGCTGCTAAACATCCTACAACGCACAGGACAGCACGCACAACACAGAATTGTTCAGTCCAAAACATCAACAGTGGCAAGATCGAGGAACTCTAAATTAGAGCAACAGAAAAAGGTACAAAATAAAAGGAGAAAGTGAGGTGGTTCTCCACTTTTGAGCCTCCCCAAGAGAGAACAACCACTGAAAATGGAAACGTTTCTTTCCAAGGACAAAAGGAAAAAAATAATCCTTCACATCCTACCTCCCTATGAAAGTCATTATTAGCATTATTTGCATTTCCTGCCAGATTCTTTTCCTACGTTTAAAAAAGTACACTTGAAAGCATACTGCCTAGTGTTATAGGCTGCTTTATTATTTAAAATTACAAGATATTTATTACCTCGTTTTTACAACTTTCTATTTAGGTAGGCATCACTTTTAATAGTAGAGAAACACCCCACTGATGGATGAACCGCACTGAACTCATCAGTCTGCTAGTGCTGGACACTGCAGTTCTGCTGTTATAAATAAGGCCATGATGAACGCCCTCAATTCCTGATTTTCCTTATTTAAGACAGTTTTCTTAGGATAGTTTTTCAGAAGTTGTGTCAATGAGGATGGACATTTCCGAAAAGCAGCAACCCCGCTGCCCTCCCCTGGGCTGATTCCTAACTCCTTATTCTCAAGCCCTCTCTGGCGCCAGGACGCCCCTGCTATGGACCCTGGTGGCTTCCTTCATGCACTTACCACTTTGTCATTGTGGGTTTTTTTTCTGTGATTATCTGGTTATTGTCCGCTCCCCCAGTCACCTAGAACATGCATGAGGCCAGGGACTGTGCTGTCTGTTCACAGCCATATTCCCAGCATTTAGCACATGCCTGGCATACAGGAGGCGCTCAAATAAATATCTGCTCCATGAAAAAGGTTTGTGCCAATTTCCACACTCAAGGGCACATAAGAGGAGGCCCAGTCTATTGCAACAGAGCATGTCTTTGTGCCATTAGTATGTTGCAACCTGTGACACTGCAGGGACCAGTATGCCCAGAGGCCTTCCCTCTACCAGCAGTTGCAAAGAATGCACTAGTGATACACGCCACAATCAGGATGGCTCTCAGAAAATTGTGCTGAGTGAAGGAAAGCCAGTCCCCAAAGGTGGTATCCTGTATGACTCTAGTTATGTAACATTCTTGAAACAGCAAAATCGTAGACATGGAGATGGGCTCTGGATGGAAATGGGTGTAGCTATGGCTATAAAAGGGTAACACGAGACATCCTAGTAGTGACGGACAAGCTCTGTGTTAGGGGAACAGCTACAACCCACGTGCCAAAGGGGAAGGGCCTCCTCGGGCCATGGGCAAGGTTTGAGTCCCACACCCACTTTGGACCATCTCCTGTCCCACGTCTGGAGTGTCCAGAGGGAAGAACAGGGCTGGGGATTGGGAGGAGGCAGTGTGGCCTCCGAGGAGGGGGCTGTGGCCCAGCACTGACCTTGGTGAAGAGTCGCCACCACTGCCAGTTCCGCAGCTTGAGGTAGGCGGCGCAGTTCCTCTGAATCACCTTCATAGCGGTCAGTTGCTGCTGCCTCTTAGCAAAGGCCCTGGGGAAGAGGGAGGCAGGCCATGAGGCCTCACATTGTCGTCCACAGCACCCTGAACCTGCACAGGGACACCCCCTGTTCTCCCCAGCCCAGATTCTTCTGGAATCTCTGAGCATCAGCACAAGTATATTGTTGGGGCACTGACCACTTCAATAATCTAAAGGCAAGAGCTTTTCTTAGTGGGCCAGGAAGGCCCAAGGCTCACCAAATAACGCCCTGGACTGGGAGCTGTGATCCAAACACCACCCGGGAAACAAATGTCCTGCACAGCCCAGCTGTGCCAGCTGTTCCTGACACAACTCTCCTTTCCTCAGCTGTACTTTAGAAATCTCAAACCTTAACACTGAACCAGCACTCTTCCTGTTTAAGGGCTACAGGGTTTGAGAAACCATTGAATGGTGAACATGACTCTATTTTCTCTGCTCAGCTGCTGCTTTGGACGTGGGTGAACTTTAAGAATAAAATTACCCCAGTTACTTTGGAGGCAGGAGGGATGGCAACAGAATTTAGTTATGAAACTGGACCAGTTAGGTCTATTGCTGGACCAAGAGCTCCCCAGATGTGGCCTCAACCATCTCGATGGATCCACTTCGCAATGAATTAGCTTGATTCAATCAGGGCTGTGTAGCCGAGGGCATGGTCTATACCCAGTGTTAACGCACGCTCTGGACAGACAGCTACTCCACTAGCCCCCGAAGTCCTCTTCAGGGTGTGACTTCCATTGAGGAACCTGAGCCCTTGCCCGGCCCCCAGGCTTCACAAAACAGATGGGGCATCACAACTTATGAATCCCATTTGGATGTTGGGATATAGATACAGCCAAATACTCTTTCCTCAAATACTGTGTCATGTTCTAACATTTCTGAAATGACAACCAGGCACTGTTCTAAGCCCTTTGCATGCATTCTCTCGTTGACTCCTCATGAACAATTCCATGAGGTAGGAAGGATACTGCCTGTTTTTCAGTGAAGAAACCTGAGGCTCAGAGAGGTCGAGTAACTTGCCCAAGGTTCATCAGCCAATTAAGTCAGGGGGCCAGGACAAGGACCCAGGTTGACAACTCCAGAACCCAGGGTCATAATGTCTTCCCCGCCCCCTGCCGCGCTCATGACTGGCGCATTCATTTAAAGTGGAGACATTTCTTCCCCCTCGCGAAGAGGCTGTCATTCAGTCAATGGCACCTCGAAAAAGCAGACAGCCTCTTAGAATCTGGGAATTGGGACACGGGGCCAGAAAGCGCCCTGAATATCTGCGATTCTGGCCGTGTTTGTGGGGAGGTTCTCGGACACGGGAAACCATTTTTACTTTCTGGCCAGGTAGCCGCGACACATCGCCTGGAAAGCCATGATCACGTCTGTGATCTTCAAGTCTCGTTCCTCCTCCAGGTGGGCCAGAACCCCCGTCCGGAAGAAGATTTTGCTCTGCCCGATCCTGTACAAGTTGGGGTCGAGCTCCAGGGCCTTGATCTGCAGGAGGCAGGAGGAGGGGAGTTCCCGTTTTCGGCTGTGCCACTTGGCCAGTGGTGAAGGGGGTTTAAGAAGGGTCCCACCCAGAGCAGCAACTGGCAGTGTGGCCAGAGGGCAGGAGGTCCTGGCTGGATTTTGGGGCTTACCATGAGGATGCAGGCCTGCTTCCCGTCCATGAAGCCCTTGGGGATGGCGTTCGCCGCCAGGATCTCGTAGCTTGAAACACAGGGCAGGAGTCACCAAGCGCACCCCAGCACCCGTCCGTCCGCCCCACCTGCGCCAGGCCCCGTGGGCTCACCGTTGGCGGAACTCCTGGAAGACGATCCTGTTGGGGAAGCCCTGCCGGCAGATGCGGATGCCTTCCAGCACCCCGTTGCACCGCAGCTGCTCCAGCACCAGGAACGCGTCCAGCTTGCCGGACTGCAAAGGCAGAAGAGGGCAGTGGACCCCTGGGGCCGGGACCCAGGAGCAGCAAGCCCCAAATCTCATGCCTGGGTGGCCCACCTCACTAGGCCACGGGGCACTGACACCAGGAGACAGGAGAGGGCTCGCTGGGGGCAAGGGGAAAAACAGTGCACCCTCTCTGGGGTTTCATCCCCTTTCTTTGGTGCTGGTTATCCCACGATCTCTCTTGTACTTGGTGGCACCAACATCCCCCGGCTGGAAACGGGCTTCCTCCTTGTCACCGCCTCTCTCCCACTTCCTGTCCGCCACTGGCTCTACAGCTCCTACCTCCCAGATATCTCCCCGTCCACCCGCTTCTCTCCACTGCCACTGCCCCCACCATCCACTCCCACCACCTTCTCCTGCCTGGACAACCACAGCAGCCAGCCCCGCCTCTCCCTCCGTCCCCTCGTTTGGTCTAAAATGTAAATCTGATCATATCCCTGCTTAAACACCCCCAGTGGCGACCCCATAGAAAGAAGGTCACGCTCCGTCAGCACCCAAGGAGCTCTACAATCCAGCCCCTGCCTCCCCTCGCACCTCATGTGCCAATAACCCAAAATGACACACTTAGCGTTTTCTTGCTAGAGCCTTCATTTCTCACCCCCACCGTCTTGCTTATCCTGGACCCTCCACTTCACCAAGGTGAGGCCACTCGCTGTCAAAGTTCACATTGGCTAAGAAGCTTCCTCTGAGCCCTGAGGCTGGGGAAGGGGCTCTGGCCCTTTGGTGTTCTCATAACTCACCACATTGCAACACGGTTGTCAACTGCGAGTCTACCTCTCTCCCTGGGTCTCCCATAACCTCAGCACTACTGACATCTTGGGAGGGAGGAATAATTCTCTGCTGTGGGGGGCCGTCCTGTGCATTTTATGATGCTCAGCACATCCTTGGCCTCTACCCACTAGAGGCATCCCCGTTCCAGTTGTGACAACCAAAAGTGTCTCCAGAAATAGCCAAACGTCCCCCTGGAGGACACAACCATCCCCAGCTGAGAACCTCTGCCCTGGATCAGGAGAAACCCACAGGTGAGGACTACAATTTACCCAGCACTGTATCCCGAGCACCTGGCACAGGTAGGCACTCAGTAAATATTTAGTGGGATAATGAATAAATGAGTAGCTGAGCGGCTTGTACAGTAGCTCCCTGGCTGAAAAGTCTCTGGATACACTCTTCCTTCCTCCCCTGCCTTCTTTTGCCTCCAGGTATGGGTCCCAAATTCAGTTGACCTTCCACCCATGGCAGATGGAGCTAGGGGTGGGGGGATGGTCCCTGAGGATGATCTGACCATTGTGGACACCCCTGGGCTGGAAGCCCCGGCAGCCACGGCAGCGGGTGACAGGTCTCACCCTCTTCTCATGGTTGGGTATGATGCAGCGCACGAAGTTGGGCGTGGTGTTGCGCAGCGTGGTCATCAGCTTCCCCAGCTGCTCCTTGTACAGCTGCCCCACCGTGCGGAACATGCCCTTCTTGGTCTTGGAGGCACTGGGCAGCGAGCTCTCTGTCATCTTGGCCATCTGGTCCAGCCCCACGATGCGGTCCACTGCGGGGCACGGCAGGAGCAGCATCAGCCTCTGGCCCACCCGGGGCCACCACTGCATAGCCAGAGGGCCAGGGCTAGAGGGCGGGGGGGGGCGGTCTCTGCATGGAGAATATACTCTGGGAGAACCCAGGTCCTCTCAGTGGGCACCGTCCCCTGTCCCTCTGCAGTGGGTAGGGGGAGGCACGTGGGGGACGGGGTTCCAAGTATTATCCATTTGGGAACTCCTGAGAGGACCTGAGTGGCAGAAAGAACAAATTCCCTCTGATGTTGTCACAGAGACCCGGGGGCAAGCCTTCTCTTGCTGTCCACTCACCTTGGCCTCCACCATTTTGTGCCTCAGTTTCTCTTTCTACAAATGGAGGTGATAAAGCATCTACCTCCTAGGGCAGGAATAAGCGAACAAGGCAGGTGAAGCGCTTACTCCCTGCCAGCCTCCCACCCTTTCATCCACCAACAGTCACTGAAAGCCTCCCGCGTGCCAGGCCCTGGGGACACGGCCCCACCCCCGTTATACTGCATGGGTATCTAATGGAAGGAGACAGACGGTGACCACATACACGCGTATAGAATATTCCGAGATCTGAGGCGTGCTCAGAAAATCAGAACAGGGTAAAGGGGAGAGAGGGACGAGGGTGCTGTGTTAGGTAAGGCAGGCAGGGGGTCTGTCTGATAAGTTGGTATTTGAGCAGAGACCGGAAAGAAATGAGTAAGTGACCATGTAGGTACCCAGGCAAAGAATATTCTAGGAAGAAGGTGCAGCAAACACTCCAAGACAGGAACCCAGTACATTACTAAGTGTTCAACAAAGAGTATGTATTATTACTGTTGTTATTACAGAGGTTCTTTGCCTTTCGGAATGGAATGAGAGACTTCCACCAGCCCAGCAGGTGCTGCTCGCATGCCAAGTCCAACCCCCTAGGCCTTGGACTCGATTAGGTTCCATGTGATGATCTCTTTGCTTGACTGTCTCTCCCACAAGACTGTCGGCTCCTCGAGGGGAGGGCCTGGCTGGGTGCATTGTGACCCAGGGGTGAGACAGGCCCAGGGTGAGACACTGTCACCCAGGCCAGGGCTTGGCATGTGGCTGGTGTTCAGTAAGTGTAGGCACAGCTGGCACCTCTCTGGAGTGTTTTCCAGCCCACCTAAAACAAGGGAGGCCAATCCTGTATGCCCCAGGCCCTCAGGCTCTGTGCCAAGAATGAAACCTGCTGTGGGCACTGAGAGTGGGGACAAAACCAGCAAACCCCAGTGCCCCTAATTATCACCACAGCAGCGCTTCACGGGGCTTCTCTGCTCACCGGTTCTCAAAGGGAACCAAAGTGTGATCCCCAGACCAGGAGTATCAGCCTCACCTGGGAGCTTGTTAGAAATGCACATTCTCAGGCCCCATCCAGCCCTGCAGAGTCAGAACCTCCGCCCAGCGATCTGGGTTTTACTGAACAAGCCCTCCAGGTGATCTTGGTGCATGCTCAAGTTGGAGCACCACTGGTCTAATTTAACCCTCACGATACTCCTAGGAGAAGCAGAAACTATTATTTCCCCAGTTTTACTGGGGAAATGAGGACACGAAAGCTTAATGACACTGAGTGACCTGTCCAAGACCACACAGCTAGCAGGTGGCAGAGACAAGACAGAAGTGAAGTCCTTCTGCCTCCAGCTGGGGCAGTGCAATTCACCATGGCTGGTGCACTGTTTCTGCCACCTACTGCCTGAGCCCTGACCTCCAGGCCGTCTCCCTGGGATCCAGTGTGGGGTGGAGGGGCTCGGGGACCCCCATTAAGGAACAGGTTGAATGTTTCAACGGGACATCACTAGCACATACCAACGTTGTCCTTCCCCCACCCCTATGCATAAGGCTCCCCTCCTGGGGCAGGTGTGGAAGCAGAGGTGGCTAGAAGGGGTGGAGGACTTGGGTGTTTCATTCTCCAGCTCAAAGCAGCCTCCAGAACAGGGAGAACCTTACCATCCTTCCACAGGTCGGCCACAAACTTGTCCGAGGAGGCGTTAAGGAGGGAAGTCACGTTGTCATTCAGCGGGTCCATGTTCTTGGTGAGCCAGGCACTTGCGTTATAGTCCACCTGCCAAGGACCACCCCACCGGTCAGATGCCCTCACTTCAGTTAGAAACCGTGGGTGGTTGGAATATATTAGAAAGGCTAAATCTTGTGCCTTACAGATGCTTAGACAACTCACATATAGGACTTGATTGGGATTTGATTTATATCAGACACCTTTAGAATTCCCAGCCAGCCCAAGTGTTCTGCCATTCCCAAATTACTCCTGAGCATCCACCCGGGTTCCCTGGGACAGGGAGTGCCCTGGGGCCCGCAGCTGGTACCTTCCCAGCATAATGGATGATGGAGAACTCAGTTTTGTCCTTGAGCTGCTTGGGCTTCTGGAACTTGGGGTGGTTGCCCTGCTCTGTGCACAGCTTCTCCACAAAAGACTTGTCTGTGGCTTTGGGGAACCAGCACTCCTCGTCCAGCAGGGCCAGCACACCTGGGGGGTTGTTCTGTGGGAGACAAGTAGGGGTGGGTCAGAGAGAGGCAGGAGGGCACCTGAGCCTCTGGTCTGCCAGGGAGAGCTGGCCACCCACAGACAACACACGGGCATCCCTGAGCTCTGTTACTCTATTTGCCTGCATATAAAGATGGATCCATACCCGCCATGCCCCCCAAATCTAACCTTAAGTTACCCTGTGGCCAATGGACCAGTATTGGGGATGGAAGACAGCACTAACAACAGATCATGATGCTTGCTGCCGCCCCAGTGGGCAACACACACCCAACGTCACAAAGATTTCACAATTCTTGCAAACAAATTCATTGCTTGACTTATACACGTACTCAGGGCTCCTATAAGTAAACCATTTCCTTGCGACTGAGACAGTTGAAACTAAGGTGTCAGGAGCACCATCAAATTTGTGCATGCCATTCCCCCTGCTGGAATGGTCTTTACTTTCTGGACTCAGTCTCAGACAAGCATTTCCTGACTGCTCTGTGCAAAGCAGGCCTCCCTAAACCATTCTCCACATTGGCCTTACCGGGAGTGTTAGTTGCTTTATTTGTCTGGTTTTGTTGTCTGTTCCTCCAGGAGGGCAGGGACAATGTCCATGTCATTTATGGTTACATCTCTAGCCCTTAAACAGGGCGGCCTAGCACATAGTAGATGCTCAGTAAACATCCATTCAACAGTTATTAACTGTTCACCTACTATGTGCAAGGTTCTAGGAGTTTGGGATACATCAGTGAACAAAACAAAGACCGCTGCCTTTGGGAAGGAAGGAATAGGAGCAAGGAGAAGGGAAAGGAAGAGACAGAAGAAAGGAAGGAAGGAAGGGGAGGGCAGGATAGAAGGAAGGGAGAAATAAAGAAACAGAAATTATGATTTAGTTCACAAAGATTCAGTTCACAGCCGTTCAGGACTTGGTGACGGGGGAGCCACGGACACGGAGAGGGCGCAGGGCCACGTGTCCGCCGAATGAAGGCCACGCACGCGTGCAAGTGTGATGTGGACACGCATGCCCACGTGCCCCTCACCGGCCGCTCGATGAGCTCGATGCAGGGCTGCAGGTCCAGCCCGAAGTCAATGAAGTTCCACTCGATGCCCTCGCGCTGGTATTCCTCCTGCTCCAGGATGAACATGGTGTGGTTGAAGAGCTGCTGCAGCTTCTCGTTGGTGTAGTTGATGCACAGCTGCTCGAAGGAGTTCACCTGAGCACACGGGGGGGACGTGAGCATCGCGTACGAAGTCGGAGGACGGTGAGCCCCAGGGACGCTCCACCCCAGACGGCACCCCATGGCCCGGACAGCCTTTCCACAGAACAGCCTTTCCAGCCGTTCTGCCATCTCCGCACCCAGAGTGGCCTTGGGCCCCAACTCATGCTGCCGAGAGTCCACCAGGGCTGGCAAAATTGACCTCTTCCCGCGTGCACGGCCCTTTCACACCTGGTTTTATGGATACTTATTCTCCTCTATCTGCACAATGGTCTATGGATAGAACAACCTCGTGAGACATGTCACCACCTGCGTTTTACAGACATGGAAACTGAGGCTCAGAGAGGAAATAACTCTGTAGTGGGCATCTTTTGGGATACTGGTCCATCTCAAGACCTTTCCTTTCTCTGAGAACTTTCCTCCAATCCATGGGTATGGGATCCAATATTCATGTTTATACTCTACGAAGTACTGCAAGATCCTGAAAACAGTGCTTGGCTGGGAGGTGACTGTGTGGGGCCCAATTCAGGTGAGTAAGAGTCAATGAGACCCAATTCCAGGATTTGGGTTGGAAATGTTGGAAGAGAGATGTGTTTTTTTTGCCAGGGTTACTGAGAGGCTGTCTGGACCCATGGCAGCCATCTTGCCACCATGAGGAGAGCCCACTTGAGGGTATAGTCAATACAGAGGAAGGCAAGAGAGACAGAGAGAGAGAGATGGCAGGAGATCGGGTCCTGCCTACTGGATCCCATGCTACCTCTGGCATTCTCAGTTTCACAAAGCAGTATATCCCCTGTTGGATTTCTGTCTCTTACACTCTCAAGGATCTAACCTTAACTAGAAAGCCTCCCACGCTATTGTGGCCACCTGCATGCCTTTCTCCAAAGTCATGAGTTCTCCCAGGGAAAGCCTCATCCCAGAGAATCAAGACCACGGCTGTTATAATCCCACCAGGCTGTACCTCAAAGATCTCGAATCCAGCAATATCCAGGATCCCTAGGAAGGAAGCCCCTTGCCGATGGGTCTTGTCCAAGGCTTTGTTTACGCGGCTAAGTATCCAGCGGAAAAGGCGCTCATAAGTGGCCTTGGCCAAAGCCTCTACGGCAAAGTCAGCCTGCAGAGGAGAGTGAGGGAACATGGTTATTCGCAACGGGCTGAGTTTTCACATGAGCCAGGCTGGTGGTTCAGATTTCTATTCTCCACCTACCTATAATCAGTCCTTAAAAAAAATAAACAGGCCAGGCACGGTGGCTCGTTCCTGTAATCCCAGCATTTTGGGAGGCCGAGGTGGAGGATCACTTGTGGCCAAGAGTTTGAGACCAGCCTGAGCAACAGAGTGAGACCCTGTCTCTACCAAAAATACAAAAATTAGCCGGGCATGGTGGCGCGCGCCTATGGTCCTGGCTACTCGGGAGGCTGAGGCAGGAGGATCACTTGAGCCCAGGAATTTGAGGTTGCATTGAGCTATGATGACGCCACAGCACTCTAGCCCAGGTGACAGAGTGAGACACTGTCTTAAAAATAAATTTAAAAAAATAAAATAAAAAAGGGAAATTATATCATCTCTACAACCAGCAGGAGAGTGGCAGTAAGAGATAGAGATAGCAGTAAGAGATAGTCATAAGGAATGACTATATAGGTAATTAAACACTTCCCATCCAAGGGACTGTTGAACCTGCTCCACCCCAAAAATCATTTATAAGGAGTCAGCTCTGCCTCTAGAAGAGGTACACGGTCATTTCCATAGATAAGTCTCTTAGGGCAAACCTAGTACCTACAACCAAGAGATCAAGACAAGGTCATGAGGGAAGTGCTCTGTTGTTCTTGTCAAGCAGTGGGTCTTCAAAGCCTGACATGGGATTTTGAATATTCTTGTATCTGATGGATGAGGGATAAAGAGATGGATGGGTGGATGGACACACAGATGGACAAATGAACAGATGGGTAGATGGATGGACAGATGGACGGATGAGTGAGTGGGTGGACAGACGGATGGATGGATGGATTGTGGATGAGTGGAGGGATGGATGGGTGGGTGGGTAGAAGGATGGGTGGATGGGTGGATGGGTGGAGGCATGGATAGATGGATAGATGGACAGATGGGTAGGTGGGTAGGTGGGTGGATGGGTGAGTGATGAATGGAAGATTCTGCAGGAATAAATGGCAAGTGCATCATTACCTGTTCTTTCGTCTGAGCTTTCTGTACCAAGTCCCGCCCAACTTTGATACGTGGGGTCAGAATGGCTCTGGTGAAATCAGTCACGTTAATTCCCATGAGGTGGCAAACTTTCTGAGCAGCTGAATGGAGAAAAGAAACATCTTGAGTGCATTACAAAAGAGATGACTTGGCAAGGAAGGCACATCACGTGCGATATTTGCTATCTGTTTCTACACTGACTTCTCCAGGAGAAATGGAACCTGATGGTAGTGAACATGGCATGAAAGAGTCCCAAAGACTGCTGTCATTAGTGACCTCACCCCCAATGTTTTGCTCAGAGGCAATGATAGGGGTGGGCTGGAGGTATACCCCAACTGGGGACTTAGGGTCAGATAGTTCTAGATTCAAGTCCTTGCCCCCTTCCTAATTCCAAGTCATGTGACTTTGGACAAGATATTTAGCCTCCCAGAGTCTTGCATTTCTCAGCTTTCAAAAGGATCAGCTCTTGGGCTGGGCACAGGGGCTCATGCCTGTAATCTCAGCACTTTGGGAGGCTGAGGCAGGAGGATCGCTTGAGGCCAAAAGCTCAAGACCAGCCTGGGCAACATAGCAAGACTCCATCTCTACAAAAAATACAAAATTAGCCAGATGTGGTGGCATATGCCCGTAATCTTAGCTACTCAGGAAGTTGACGCAGGAGGATCGCTTGAGCTGAGGAGTTTGAGGTTGCAGTGAGCTGTGATGACACCACTGCACTCTAGCCCAGGCAACAGAGCGAGACCCTGCCTCCAAAACAAGAAGAAAAAAAAAAAAGGGTCAACTCCTGGGTTCCTTGTCAGGTTGTCAACAGGATTAAATGAGGTAAGGTATGATTTGTCCTTCTGTTCTAGGATACGTGTTGCAGAATTGTTTATAACAGGAAAATATTGGAAACAACCTACACGTCCATTAATATGGAAGTGGACAAATACATTGTGACATTTTCATAAGATGGAATACCAAATAGCAGTTAAAGGAATGATCTCTTTCTCTCTTTCTCTCTAGACCAGAGGTTCTCAACTGGGGATGACTTTGCCCCCAGGGGACATTTGGCAATGTCTGGAGACATTTTTGATTGTCACAGTGGGGGGGGGTGCTACCCTTGAGAAATAATCTAAACGATGGCGAATATTGAGTGAAAAAAAGCAAGTTGCAGAATGATGCCTATAGTGTGATATGATTTATGTAAATTAAAAACACACTCACAAAGCAACAGTGTATACTGTTCAGGTACGTCTGTGTGTGTGTGTGTGTGTGTGTGTGTGTGTGTGTGTGTGTGTGAGAGAGAGAAAGTGTAAAGTAGACTGGAAGGTACATGATAAAGTATGATTGTGGTTGCTGGAGGTTCAGGTACAGGCAGGAGGCACCCAGTGGAGAGAACAAGGGAGCATCACTGTTATCTGTACTGCTTTATTTCATGTTAGAGACAAAGAAATATTATAATATATTCACAAATGTCTATTCTGGATAGTGGGCATGTGGGTTGTCATATAATTGTGTATATTTCTGCATTTTAAAACTTTTTCTCAAAAAAAAAATCTGCCACTAGCTACTTCCTTAACTCGAAGACTAGAGTTGCATGACGGTTTGCACATGCAGGGAGGACAGTAGACAGAGTGATTTTAGGATGTTTTCCCCCCATCTCTTGGCAAGGGTGATTTTCATCTCTTTCCCTGAAGAGCTGGCAAATGGGAAACCTAAGTTTTCCCCGTGGCTCAGCCACCAACAAGCATGGTGGCTTCTGAAAACACAGGCGATCTTCTGAAAACACAAAATACTGCTTATTTGTGAGTAGGGTTGTCAGATTTAGAGGAAAAAAATACAGAATGCCCAGTTAAATCTGAATTTCAAATAAACAAGAACACTTTCTTGGTACAATTACGTTCCAAATATTACATGGGACATACTTATAATAAAAAGCGTCTGTTGTTTGTCTGAAATCCAAATTTAACTTGACAGCTTGCATTTTAGCTGGCACCCCTAATTTGCAGGGAAACTTGAGGTCTGTCTCCCCAGCAAGACCGTATGTACCATGTCTTGCTTCCTGCCATATCCAAGCGCCTGGCATATAGCTGGTGCTCAAGATGTATTTGTTTAACAAAACAAATGAGTGGAGGGTTTTAGAAGACAGAATCTCTAAGGATCCTGTCTGATCTGAAACTATTCAGTTTTTCCCCCCTACATCCTGATTCAAAGACTTTTCACACAGGGTCTTGAGCACTGAAAAGTTTAAAAAATGAAGTCAGTGATAATAACCCAGTCTGGCTGTTGTTAATATTCCAGATACCCTCGCCCAGAAAAATAGCCAATGAGTGAATGTGACCCCCCTCCCTCTTATCCCCAAAGTCATCAGTTATTGGGAAAATGTGGCAAGTACCTGTGTTATCAGGCATGGACGCCTGGTCTGTGTTTCTTTCCTTCTTGAAGACGATGTTTCCAAGCTGCAGCACAGATGATACCACCTTCAATATGGCTGAGGTGAGGACAGGAGAGAAGAACAGACTCAGATGTCAACACCAAGGTGCTCTGGAGTTTTGGAGTCTAAAAGTCACTGGGGACCCAGAACCAGCCCACATCTTTCCTCTGAAGAGACTCATGTCTGAGCCCCTGCGTCTAGGAGAGAATTAAACTACCTAACTCCCTGAATTAAACTACCTTTTCTCCCCTCTCCCAGGGGAGAAAACCTGATTGGGGGGCGGGGGACAGAATATTTTTAGATGGTTGCTAAAAACCTTGCACAGTGGAATACCATGGAGCAGGGACTGGCAAACTACTGCTCATGGACCAAATCTGGCCCTCTGCCTACTGTTATAAATAAAGCTTTGTTGGAACACAGCCACACTTGATCATTTGCATATTGTCTATAGCTCTTTGCACACTACAATGGCAGAGTTAAACAGTTGCAATAGAGATCGTATGGCCCACAAAGGCTGAAACAGGCCCTTTACAGAAAATGTTTGTCAACCCCCGCCACACAGCAATGAGAATGAATGACCTACAACTATAAATAACAAAAGCGACATATCTCACAGACACAAATGCTGAACAAAAGACACCAGATGCAAACAAGAACATACCGTGTAAGTCTATTTATAGAAAGTTCAAGAACAGGAAAAACTCATCTATATCGTTAGAAGTCAGGATAATGGTTATCCTTGATTGGGGGAAACTTCTGGGGGGCTGGTGGTGTTCTCCAACTTAAAATGGGTGCTAGTTACACAGGTAACTAGCATTGTACAGTGCAATGAATTTTTATAAACTGCACACTTAGGGCATACACAATTTTCTACATGTAAATCTTATGTCAATAAAGGTTTTTTTTTTTTTTAAAACCCTGTGTTTCTTAACATACTCTATCTGCTGGGTGTACAAGATGCTCATGTTAGGAAGGTGGGAATTTGTTTCTAAGTGTCTCCAGACAAAAACACTGTGTTCCCAGAATAGTTGAAACCCTTCTAACTCCACACTCAACCTGCGTTACTGTTAAAATGATGTCTGTGTCTGAAATCCCCACAAGACCATGCGTTTTTGGAGAGTGGGGGGCCTGCCCTAATCATCTTTGAATTCCCAAAATTGAGTCCAGGGTCCAGATACACATGGGAAGGGAGGGAGGGAAGGATGATGGTAGATGGATAGATGGATGGATGGATAGATGGATGAATGGGTAGATGGGTAGATGGATGAAGGGATGGATGGATAGGTGGAGAATGGGTGACTGAGTAATGCAAATGCTTGGCTTAGCTTAACTCAGGTACAAATCAGAGTTTTGGCTTGTACCAAGTCACCATGTTCCAGGAACCAACCCTGGAGATCCCAGCCTTCTCTGGTTCCTCAGGCCAAACTAGGGGTTATGAGGCCCTTAACAATAGTTATCCTCACACCACAGGGTCCCTGGCCCAGCTCAGCAGGAGAAAGACCCAGCTGCTGACCACCTGCCCATCCACTCCCACTCACTATTGCAGAAGCCCTTCCCTCTGCAATGAACGAACCTGCTATTGACAGGACATTGCTAAGACAGTTTCTTTTAACAATAACTATCTTTGTAAACTATCTAGAGCTGTACTCGTGGTTTTTAAAGTGCATGTCTAAACGAGGCATTGCTGAAATGCCTACAGAACCCAGGTGAGCAGTCTAACTCAGGGTTTCTCAATTTTGGCACTACTATTGTAAAATCGGGGGCCAGATAATTTTCTGTTGCGGGGGGCTGTCCTGGGCATTATCATAGGATGTTTAACAGCATCCCTGGTCTCTAACCACTAGATGTCAGTGGTGTTCCCTCCAGAGCTGTGACAACCCAAACTGTCCCCGGATATTGCTAAATGTTCCCTGCCGGGTTGGGAAGGAACTCACCTCTGGTTGAGAACCAGTGGTCTACGTGAACAAAGCTGACTAATGGGGACTGTGGGGACCCCACCTGAAGGGGACCAGTGGCTACTCACTCCATCATTGTCACAGGGGAGTTAAGCCCAGTATTACCAGAAGTTCGGATTTTTCCAAAGATGATGAAAACCCAAATTTTTATGTAAAATCTACCCATGTTTAAATGTTAGGAGCCAATTTTAAAAATTTTCTGAAGGCTGTTGTGGCCAAATAATCTCTTCTGTGGGCTGGGGAGTCGCCAGTTTGCACTTTCTGGTGGAGTTAATGTGATCACAGTAATGACAAAAGAATGCCACCACTCCCAGGCCATAAGAGATGAACCGATGGAAACAGCTGGCAGACAGCAAAGGGAAAAACTGGAAAGGGCTACACAACAGTGAGGGTGGTTATGGCTGGCAGTCCTGTGCAGTGGTGGGAAGCATGCATGCCACAGACAGTCCTGGGTTCAAATCCCAGCTTCACCTTGTCGAGCCTCAGTTTCCCTATGTGCAAAATGGAGATGGTAATAGCATTAAGTTTATGTCAGGAGAGAGGATGCAAGCAAGGGGCTGGCCCAGTAGAGAGTAAATAGTGGTAGCCACCTATGGTAGGTTGAATGGTGGGCCCCAAAAGATATGTCCACCTGGAACCTGTAAATGTGGCTTTATATGGGAAAAAAAGGTCTTTGCAGATGTAATCAAGTAAAGCATCTCAAGATGAGATCACCTCAGATTAAACTGGTGGGCCCTAAATCCAACGTCAAGCATCCTTACAATAGGAAAGCAGAAAATACACAGAGTGGAAGGCCACATGGAGAAGGAGGTAGACACTGGAGTGATGCATCTACATGCCAAGGAAAGCCAAGGACAGCGGGAACCACCAGCGGCCAGGACAGAGGCAAGGAACAGATTCTCCCCCGCAGCCTCCAGCAGGAACCAACCCCGCCGACACCTCAATTTCGGACTCCCAGCCTCCAGAACTGGGAGAGAATAAATTCCTGTTGTTTTAAGACACCAAGTTTGCAGTAATTTATTACAGTGGCCTTAGGAAATTAACACACCTCCCTTATTACCGAGGAATAGGAAACAGGGCTCCCAACACGAGGCATATTTACTGCCAGCGGTACACAGGATGGATGATTTTAGGTGATATGTGAAACTTTATTTTTTATATTAATAGTTATTTATTCTAATTTATTAGAAACAGTATAACCAGGGCATAAAAGATTTGTGATTTTATAGAAATTATTGTTTAGGACAAAGTCCAGAGTGGATAGGGCTGTAGAAATCTACTATACACATAAAAATATTCAGCCAACAATAATGCAGATGAAACCTGGAAGTGGCATCAACTGTGACTGACCGGAGTCTGAAATGTGGATCTAGACAACCTCTGGGAGGGTTTGAGTGCACTGGTGCTGGAGCTGCAGGGCCTCATGCCAGGCCTGTTTATAGCGGCTATGTGACCTCATGTCAGCTATTAGCCTGTCTGGGCCTTCGTTTTGCCAGCTGAAGCCCCCCCCGCAAAAAAAAAAAAAACTACCACATAGGCCTGTCATGAGCATTCGATAACACAGCACCTGAACATGGTTGGTGCTTAGTGAACATCAGCTGCTACTGTGCCATTATCATTCCAATCCTGTACTGCGACTGGCTGGCTGTGTGACCTGGGGTTTGAGTCCCTTCCCTCTCTGAGCTCCAGGAAATGGTGGGGTAGGGGTTGGGGCTGGATTGAGAGCAGAACCCAACATGGCAGGGAAAATCCTAGCTTTTCCTGGTCACCTGGAGACTCACCTCCTTCTGTTTCAGCCCCACGGTGGAGGCGTGGGAGTAACTCTGGATGGATGACCAGGGTTGGTGGACACACTGGTCTAAGTCTGTCCCACAAGCGCTGGTTACTTGCACATGCCATCATCTTAATGCTGACTCTATCCGTGTGCTATCTGCTCCATATGCACTTAACTTTCTAAAAAATTCACTTACTTCTTTTCTTCAATTTATTTTAATAGGAAACTTTCTCTATTTTAAGTGAGAAATCAGCTTCACCTGCCATAGATGCCAACTATAAATATAAATACAAGGAAAACAAACAATATCAAATTCTAGCTAGATGTTTGGGCCTGCCCAAGGTACTGGGGCTGGAGTCCACTCTGTATGGTTACAAGGGAGATTAGCAGGTGCTAATCTACATGTATAATACACTGGGCTCCTGTCAGCCTCAGTTTACACCTAGGCCCTGGCACAGGTTATTTAAAGGATTTTAAAGGACAAAATTTCCCTTTTCATAGACAAAGTGAGGGATTTGGGAGTCCATGAGACTAAAGAGTGAGTCCCAGCTCCATCAGTGACTTGCTGTGTATCCTTGGGTAAGTTCCTTCGCTTCTCTGTGCCTCGGTTTCCTCATCTGCAAATTGGGGATAACAATAGCTACCTCATGGGGTTGCTGTGATATTAAATAATACATGTAAAGCACTTAGCATATTGCTTTTGCACCTGATGCCTTCACTTTAAATATGTTATAAGCATTTCCACATAAGTCAAAGTCTTTCTAAAACACAATTTAAATAGCCCCATTGTTTTCTTTCACAAGGATAGACAACTTAATAAATCCTCTATCAATCAACAATTTAGTTTGTTCCAGTTTTTTTTTATTTAAATAAAATTGTACTGAACATCCTAGTATGTTAAGGGGGGAAAAAGGATTTGGCAAATGCCTGGCACACAGCAAGTACTTAATCATTATTTGTTGTTTTTTAAAAATGAGATTAGAAACCAAACTGACCCCTGTCCCAGATAAAATGATTCATTCATGGAGAGTCCATGGCATTCAGACAGGGAGGCTATCAGCACTGGACTCTGATATGGGACCCTGGCCAAACGTACAAGCACCATCCATTTGTCAACTCTCCCATGGACCCAAAGTTATCTCAGGAGAACCTGTTCTTCCCTAAGTGCTGCATTTCAGCTAACTTAGTACTATTTTGGGGCTCCAAAGGGGAGTGGGTGTGGGAAGGAAGGGAAATTTTCCACAATCTTGCCCTAGTGTTCCCTAAAGAGATTAACCTTGAACACTGGGGCACATCTAACCCAGAAGGAAAAGTGTTTCCTGAAGTGCAGTGTTGAGACCAAGAATATGGTCCCCTTTGAGCTGTCCTGTTCTGAAGACCAAGTGTGTTTCTTGGCCATTGGTCAAATGATATTAATCAATACTGGCCTATCACCAGAGCTGCCTTTCCAGGAAGAACCCAAGTAAACCCGCTGCCTCAGTCACTCCCCCTCTCCCGTCCCCTGCCCACATTGTCTTGCTGAGATGACATCTGTACCTCCAGCTCTAAGAATCCATTCTTAGAGCCCATAACTAAAGCAGTCAGCACTTTCCACCACCTGGAAAGTTGCTATAATGAGCAACTCAGGACTGTGCACATCAACCCAGGCCAACCAATCAGAGTCAATGAGACTCCATTCAAGGACTCCGGCGGTAGATCTACTATGCTCTTTGGACAAAACCCCAAAGAATACAAGGGCTGGAACCCAGCCATGTTGCTGTCAAGAAACTCCATCCTATGTAGAGACAACGTAGTTGAGAGATACAGGACAAGAAATCAGGTTCTAGAGAAGTCTTTTGAGCCCCTAGATCCCACTGTACCTGAAACCCATATCCCTGAACTTTTCAGCAATATGAGTGAATCATTTTCCCTTTTGCTTAAGCCAACTTGTATCACTCGCAACAGAAAGCCCTAATTATACAGCTACTTTTCTAAAACACCTCCAGACTACCTAGAATAAAATTCATTTTCTTCCTCCCTTTTTTTTTTTTTTTTTTTAAAGAGGTGGGGAATTCAGAGAGCAGAAATCTGTCCTGACCAGGGAAGAATCCCTAATTCCGGTGGTACCCAGAGCATAAACCTGGGTCTCTTTGCCAACCCCAGACTTGGGTGTGAAGACTTACCTAGCTGCTCCTCTTCATTGAAGCCCATGATCGCCATGGCCTCCAATGTTTCCTGGAACATCTCATCGTCCTGGGCGGCCGGGATGGGCACAAATCCATTGGAGAGGAATGTGTAGTTGCTGAAGCCCTCCAAAAGCAAGTCATCTAGAAGGAGAGGAAGAGGGGGCAGGAGTTAAGAAGACACACTTCTACTTTCAACACAAGACAGGAACTTGGTTGAGGGTCTGGGCCATCATCATTTCTTTTCCTTTCTCAAAACCTTCCTCTTGCATCATCGTGTAGATGGCCTCATCAACCATCTCCGGCCTCCCACAGTGGTGCAGGTTGTGCACTGCTCCAGGGTGGCTGGCAGCTGAAATCCAGCCTGGGCTCTGCCGGCTAAGCCACAATCCCTGACACAGGGTTGCATCTACCCAGAGGAAGGGGTATCTTTATCTCAATTGTCCAGAGGCACCCTGCCTTAAGGAAAAAAGATGTCCAAAGATTTAGATCAAACCTTATTCATTCATTTATTAAATTTCTATCAAAGTCATACATGCACATGAATTTTATTTTTATTTATTATTTATTCCAGAATATTATGAGGTACAAACATTGAGCTTACATATATTGCCTGTGCATTGACTGACTTAGTCATAACACGCACATGAATTTTAAAAATCAATTACTACCAAAGGTTTGCAATGAGAAATACCATTTCCCGTGTTGCATCTCTTCTCTAACTCCTACCTTACTCCACAATACCCAATTTTTATATCTCTTTTAGCTGTTTCTCCTGGTAGTTGCCACTATCTCTCTATATAATAGGCTTGCTATATACACTAGCATACATATTATAATGTATATACCACTATATATTATATAATGTGCTATTTCTGAATGTCAAATTTAGATATTGTCTATCGCGGCTTCTGCTATGGTAGATGAAAATTTAGCTTTCTCACACCACCTTCCCTTTCCCCTAACTGTCTCTAATTGAATCAATAAGGCTTATATCAGGGGTTGGCAAATCTGGCCCACCGTTGTTTTTGTAAATAAAGTTTTATTGAAACATAGTCACTCCCACTTCCTTGTTTATTTTCTGTGGCTTCTTTCTGACTATAACAACAAAGTTGAATAGTTGCAACAGAAACCATCTGGTCCTCAAAGTCTAAAATGTTTACCATCTGGCCCTGTTGCAAAAACATTTGCCAAGTCCTTGTTTACATTGTTACATCTATTAGATATTGTTCTCTATAAAGTCATATCCTGTGGTTACATTTCCTTTCTGTTGTTCAGTCCTCTTCCTCCCCCAAAATTTATAATTGCTTTTCTTTCTCTTGTATGATTTGCTTTTATTACCCTCCGATACATCGAGTGTCCTCTTCCAAACCAATTTTTAATTGGGCTGGATTTAATTATACTTTTGGAGAGATGTCAGTGAGATACTTTTATTTTTAAACAAAGGTCTTTTATGGGTCAAGGCACTTGGAAGCTGCTTAATAGACTCGAGGTTAAATTGACCCAAGATACCAGTTAACTCAAGCTTTTGGATTAACTGAAACGCCTGATTAAAGTCACAAGGATTTGGGTCTTTGCCAAGACTTCATTATCCAGAGTATGGATAAATTTACGAATATTTGATGCTCTCTAAAAGCCTAACCTCTTTCCAGTTCTATCAGTAAGAATACAAGTGGCCCCCAGGAATTTTAGTTGTGAGCATTATACTTGCCTAATTTCTGGAAGACTAGAGGCAGAGCACAAAATTGGAACCCAAGCCACCAGACAACCAAACTGTTGACTTTGGTGCCAAATAGAGGGATGAGCAAGGTAAGCATTTTGTTCTGGGCCACCCCATGGTGTCCCACACTGTAACTGCTAATTTACCATATTTGCTGGTATATAACGTCCATTCAACATCCTTCCCCTCCTTTTACCCCAAACCGCTCCACCTCATACCAAATGCTGCAGAAGGCCAAGTTAAATAATGGATAATGCCACCCCCTGTGGCGGAGGTCTGCAATACACCCCATCACAGCAAAGGTGAGAGCTCACATCCTTTTGGTACTTTCCTTAACCAAAATAATTAATTCTAGGCCTCAAAACTGATGGGAAGCAAAGTTTGTATTGTTCCCATGAAGTTTTAGACTTAAATTTATTGCCAAAATGTAGACTCCACTATGTTCCTATATTCACTGATATATGCCTTTTTTCAGCTACGTAATTTGTATATTCTTTTAAGAGTTAGCAGATTACTGTACATCCAGAACTTACGTTAATAATTTACCACTGGAATCTGGTGTATAGCATATTATATTTACAGTATAAAATATTTTCCCTACAACAGGGGTCAGCAATCTTTGGCACAGTGACTGTTTTTATAAATAAAACTTTATTGTAATTCAGCTATGCTCATTGGCCTATGTATTGCCTGTGGCTGCTTTTGCATGACAATATCAGAGGTGAATGGCTGTGACAGAAACCATGCGGCCTGCAAAGCCAAAAAAAGATTTACTATCTGGCCTTTTAAAGAAAAAGTTTGTTGACCCCGTCCCTACAAAGGCCACTGCAAAGTCCTTTCAAAACATGTATAGTGAAAAGTGCTTAGTTCCACTGCCCCTGAAAATTCCTTATAAAATCAGAATGCATCTTATATATGTGCAAGTTTTATAAATTGGCAAATAAGGTAACTGTCTTTCTCCCTTCCTTAAAGGCATAGATTGTGTCTAATTGGACTTGATGTCCTCAAGCCTAACTGGATGTGATTAATTAATGAACTAATGTCTAATTGGAGTTGATGTCTACTATGTCACATAGCAGGCGCTCAGTAAATAAGAATGACTCAACAAAAGCCACACTCGCTCACTGGAAGGACATGAAGAATTGCACATCTGTCACCCAAAGCCACAGTTCTTTCTCTTGGCAGGATTTGAGGCTCCGTTTGAATCTTGACGAAAGCAAGGGATGAAGCCTCCCAATCAGGCATCACTGCCAGTCACTTACTTTTCATCTTCTCCTTGGCTCCAGCAATCATGTAGTAAAAGATGTGGAACGTCCTCTCGTCTCTGGCCTGCCGAATCGCCCGTGATTTTTCTAGCAGATCTGGTGTGGGGGAGTTAAGGATTCTGGGGATTCACAGGAACCTAACCTTCCTCCTCCATCCCTGTCACACTAGCTGCTGGAGGAGAAATCTCCAGGACGCAGGAGAGGCTCCTCGGAGAGTTCTGAAGAGTCTTAGAGCTGGGACGGGCAGCCGAACAGGCTTCATTCCTACGATTAACCTTCCAGTTCTGACCCAGGGATTGGCAACATCTAACTGTGACCATCGCCCTTGTGGACAAATGGGACCACTGGGTGCTGCCAGCAGACCCCAGGCCCGGAAGGAAGGGAGGGGACAGAACAAAAGAGGAGCATAAACAGAGCCCAGGGGGATGCACCATGTTGGGGGCACGACCATGAGACGTTCCCCCAAAATCACCACCAGCTCTTCTTCTTTAAAATGAGCTGCCTTTAGGCATTACGGAGTAAACATGACATCCTCTATGATTTATACATTTAGATTAAATTTATGATTTGTACCTGTGCTAAGTGTACAAGCAGTCTCTCAATTAAGCCTCACAAACCATCCTAGGAAGTTCAAATATTATCTGCCTTTTCAATATAGGGAAACTGAGGCTTGGAGAGGTGAAGTCATTTCTCAAGACCACATAGCTAGGAAGTGGCAAAACCATCCTCCATGTCCTCTGTTCAGAAAGAGACTCATTAATTAAGGAGAGCTGCTCTGCCATGGGGGTGACAGGAGGGCAGGGGGAAGGCAGGCTGTTGTATCGGGTGGATTTGCTGAGCACTAAACGTGATGGTGCAGGATGGCAGGGCAGGCCTACTGCGTCCAGCTGGGTTGGCAGACCTTGTCCTCTCCAAGCCCTAAAACTAGCTAGCAGTGCCTTGGCCACCCTAGCTCACTTCCAGCCTGGAAAGTGGCCATTCCCAGACTTGCACTTGGTGCGTTAGAAATCCCTGTAAGGCTTGTTCAAACCCAGATTGCCAGGCTTCACCCTCAGAGCTTCTGCTTCAGCACGTCTGGGAAGAGCCTGAGACATGCATTTCTTTTTTTTTTAAATTTATTTCAGAATATTACAGGGGTACAAACATTTAGGTTACATATATTGTCCCTGCACTGCCCGAGCCAGAGCTACCAGCACAGTTCTAATGAGCTCCTATGGGAGGCTGCCGCTCCTGGTCTGTGGAATACACCTCGAGGACCACTGATCTAAAAGGAAGGCTGAAGCCAGAGGGACAGCGCTATGCCTGGGGCTTGCCGTGAACACAGGAAATGAGCAACTGAGAAGTGTGTATTGGCCATAGGACAAAAGGGTCCCAGCTTTGAACTTGGCTGAAGTCCGACAGCCCTCCCAACTGCAGGACAGGAATTGTAGCTGGTTTTGGTGGATTAAAATAGAAAAATGCAAAGCTTAGGTTGATAATAACAGGCCAGTGGGCTCATGCCTGTAATCCCAACACTTTGGGAGTTTGAGGCAGGAGGATCACTTGAGGCCAGGAGTTTGAGACCAGCCTGGGCAACATAGTGAGATGCTGTCTTTAAAAAAAAAAAATTTTTTTTTTAATTAACCAGGCATGGTGGTGTGTACCTATAGTCCTAGCTACTCGGGAGGCGGAGGCAGAAGGATCACTTGAGCCCAGGAATTCAAGGTTACAGTGAGCTATGATCACACCACTACACTCCAACCTGGGCAGCAGAGCAAGATCCAGTCTCAAAAAATAACACCACCACAATGGCCACACCCATCAGACGCTCACTTTGGGCCTAGCACTGTGCCAAGGGCTGTGGACATCATTGCATTTAACCACCGCAACAGCTCCAAAAGTAGGTGCTGTTTTCACCCCCATTTTATAGGAGGCAAATCTGAGGCTCAGAGAATTAAGTGACTTGTCCAAAGCCCCACAGCTTTGGCAGAGCTGTGAACTGGACTCAGATCAGTCCAGTGGAAGGGGGCCACTCCACAGCCCACCTTCTTACCCAGGACACAAAATGCAAGTAAAACACCCCCTGAGTGCTACCATTGCCAAGCACATGCTCCACAAGCAGCTATGAAAATACAACCTTGAGCCGAGCCTGAGGGCTGCCTGCAAGGTTTCTGAGGTTGATGTATCATTGAGCCCTAGACCTGGTCCCCAAGTCCAGAAATTTCTAACTCAGCTCCACTTCACCATACAGATTCTCGAAAGAGATGCTCTGCTCGTTCTTTGCAACATCAGCATTCCTCTGGGGAAATTCTGTTTCCACTGATTTCCTATCTACAGAGTGGAGCCGGGCACAGGCCAACTCTCTAGAAGGACAAGAGGTCCTGAGGGGACCTGTGTTTGGCCTTGGACAACGGCTCGATAAGGATACAGTGATGAAGATCATATGGTAGCCAATACTTAGCCAGCCCTTGCTCTGTCCGTGGCATGGTGCCAAGAACTTTACAGGTGTTAACTCATTTTATTCTTACAACATCTCTATGAGGCAGGTACCATTATCATCTCCATTTCATTGATAAGGCACAGAGAGGTTGAGTAACTAGCCCAAGGTCCATCAGTTAGAAAAAGGTCAATCCAGAATCAAACGCTGGCTGTTTGGGGTTCAAACCCAGGGTCCATATGTGTGAAACCACTACACTGCGATGCTTGCTATTAAGGGAAGACAACCACAAAGAAGGTTTTTGGTTTTTTTTTCCTGGAAGGAACCCAAGAACCTGGAGAGAGACAGGTGGCACTTGTGCCTCTCCTGGGTCACCCCAGCTCTGGGCAGGAGGGTGTGGAGAGGTGTCCCATGTGGCGCAGGCTCAAAGGATACATGTCTCAATGTTTGCTCCCACGATGTAGCCGGTGACGTCGAAGTTGATGCGGATGAATTTGCCCTGCCAATGGGAGAACACAGTTCGTGGGCTGCTGCCCAGCCTTAGCCCATAACCCCACAAGCCAGGATAGTAGGGAGGGAGATGTCATGGAGCACTGAGCAGGAAAAAAGATTCTTACAAGCACTCAGAGCCTCACAAGTCAGCTTGTTGGAAAGGACCAACATTTGCTGAGCTGAGCCAACCCTGGACCTGACAGCGACAGAAGAACTTGTAAAACGCTTTCACAGATCAATTTCATTTGGCTCTTGCAATGACTCTAGTCCAGCCCGGCTATCCCCACTTTAAAAGTGGGAAGACCAAGGCTGAGAGAGATAAAGTCATTTGTCCAACATGACATTGCTCCTAAGAGGCAGAGCCATAAGCAGAAGGCAAGTTTCTCCACACTCAGGGGCTGGAGGACTCTCTCCCCAGCCCCTGCCCTTCCCTAAAACACACGGCACCGCTATCATCCAACTGTGGAGTAAACCCCGTCGGCAGGACAGGTGAGATGCATAGTGGCTCCAGTGAGCCTGGCTGTCCAAGCTGCCCCTGGGAGGATGTCCTGCAGGCAGGACTGGGCCAAACCCTGGCCCGGGGGCTCAGCAGATTCCTCCCCTTGGGAAAAGATGGCCCAATTCACCTGCTTTGGCTGCTCCATCAAAGCAAGGACAGAGCCCAATCCTGCATCCATTGGCATTAATCCTTTTGCTACTTTCTCAACAGGTGACAAAGTATTGTGTCCTTTTTCTCCACCATGATATACATGGTGGGAAGTGGTCACCTGTGTGGACACAATCCCCTAGGCTTGCTCAGGCCTTGACAAAACCTCTAAACTTTCTCCATCAGGAAACTAGACAGTAGAATGATTTGGGACAACCATATTTGGGACAGCCTGCTGGCCACGGGCAAGACCCAGGCATCATCCCTCTCTCTCCTTCCTAAGAGGACAGGGTAGCAGTGCATGGGGGACGTTTTTAGGGGTTAATCTTGAATTTACTCTCATTGGTGATGTGCTATAGACTTTGCACTGGACTACAACACACAAACACAGCGCTTCTCAGTGGAGGCAGCACATGTACAGGGATTTTGAAAATCTGGGGGAGTGACCATTTGGTGTGTCACGCGATGGTGGGGGCTACTGCTCTTAGTGGACAGGGGCCAAGGATGCTTTGGGTGTCCTGTAATGACCAGGAGAGCTCCGGACACCAAACACTGTCCACTTGCCTTATGACTTTCAAATGTCCCACCTGACATTCATGGAGGTGAAAACCTGTTTGTAATTAGCTGAGCCTAGAACCTAACTCTGTTTTATTTAAAAGAACATTAAAACAAATTTTTTTGTGTTAATATAAGAATGTCACTTCCATGTCACTCTAGAGATTTTTCTTTGGTTCAGAGCTTCGCTGAAAGTCACTATTCTGGAAAATCCCATCCCAACACCGTTAGTCCCCAGAGGCCGCCCTTTCCCTTGTGTTTGTAGCTATCATAGTCACAGTGATTCTGGGTATAGGTGTCAGGCTCTGACTCTTTTATTGTGTCTTCTAGTGTGGTCTGGCCTCAGCACTGATATGTTGAAATGCACATTCTTATTATAAATTGTCTTATTTTATTTCTCCTTCATATTATAGTCAGGGCATTATAATGATTTGTACTAATCTGATATGTATAGGAGCTGATATTATCTATGACTCTAATTTCAGGCAAGACATTACCTAATTGTTCGTTATAAAAATGGGCCTTTGGGATCACGGGGTTGGTTGGGGACCACTGTGTGAACACGCTCAGCAGAGCAGCTCTGGATGGGCAGAGCAGAGGTTTCTGCAAAGGGTTTTCCACAGGGCCCCATCCCACTGAGTGACAGCTCAGAGGGGTACCCACAAACCAGCAGAGGCCCCCTACAACTGGAATGCAGAGGCAGTCTTTCCTCCTTAAAATATCTTCCTGACTTTCCTATGGAGGCTACTGTTTTTATACAATAAAACAATTTTTGTCTATATGTCATCAACCACCCGCTCTCAGCGTTCTCCTGCCGATTAGGCTCAGACAAGAAAGGCGAGGCCCTTGGAGCCTGCGGAAGTGTGTGTGTGAGGTGACACCGCCTGTCTCATTGCCTGTCAGCTCCCCAACTAGACCACAGGCCTCATGAAGGCTGGAACCACATCTGAATTGCTCACTATGATCCTGTGAGTTTAGCTCAGTGGCTGGTATACAGTAGGCGCTTACTAAAAAGTAACTCAGCAAATGAAAAAAACAAGAGAGTGGTGTATGTAAAACTGCCTACCAGAATGACTGTACACAGTAGGTGCTTAATAAATGTTTGCCGGAGGATGTACGCGTCTGGTACGTAGTTGGTGCTCAACTCATGCTTTGCTGCATAAATGAATGAGTATTGGATGTAAGTGTCTAGCATGTCCTAGGTGCTCAGTAAATGTTTGTTGACTGAATAGTAGATGGATGAGGGAATGAATGGCAGGAGCCCTTGTGAGTCTGTAAGGTCGAGACAGGATTGAAGAGACGCAGCAAAACGTGGCTTTGCTACTCACGAATCGCGAGGAGTTGTCGTTCTTGACCGTTTTGGCGTTGCCAAAAGCCTCCAGGATCGGGTTTGCTTGCAGAAGCTGTTTTTCCAGCTCTCCCTAAAATTCATTCACATCTAGTTATTGGAGAAAGCAACTCAGGTCCCGACAGTTCTGCCTTAGATGGCTGTTGTCACAAAACTCTGCCCTTAACCCACCTGTTCTCTCCTATCTCCTACCTCTTCTTAGAGCCCGACGCTAACATCCAGATTTACTCAAGGGTTTCAGAAGAGAAGCAACTGGCTGAGCTGTCTGATAGCTAGGACATCTGCTCGCTAGGAAGGCCACTTTTTCCAAGACCAGGGCCTGCTCATCTCTGCAGTGTCACTGCCACTCAAAGGCACTGCATTGCACCATGCTGGGGATGTCATTTACATCACAGTGAACAGTGCCCCTCAGAGTTGTGCAGTGCACAACCTGTCCTGCTGTACGTGGTGGTCCTGCTACCGCTCATGTTTAACAAGCAGCCTTCTTCAAGCTAAACCACTACAGTCTTCCTTCTGATTGTTTTAGTGCAATTTTTTAAAGTTACAATTTTTCCTTTCTCAGACTGGTTTTCTGAAGTCTCCTACAGAAGACAAGTAAGGAATGCGCAAAACCCACCAGGAGTCCTTTTAATCGACTGCAGAACAAAGCTTCAAAGCGGGTTGCCTGAGCTCCATTCATCAGGTTAAAGGCAGCTGAGACTGTACACAGCCCACCGGCCCCCTCTGCACAAATGCGGTCATGTGATTAATCGTGGCAGGAAAGGGCCAATGAGGTGAGTCAAGCCGGGAAAGCAATGAGCTGCTCTTTGCCTAGCCCTAGGCACGCTGCGGCTGCAGACTGGCCCCAAGGCCTCCTCTGGGAAGCGCTGGATTCTGAGTTTTCTCCTTGCTCTCTTTCCTGCCTTGCCTTTCTTTTTTCCCCAGGCAGCGGGGCTGGGCTAGACAGAAGCTGGGACAGCATCTAGAGGCGAAAAGAGTGGGCACAGCGTTCTCCTTGCTCCTCTGTACACCAGGAAGGCATTAAGTGTAGCTGGTCTAAAGGGACAGAGCAGGAAGCTACTATTTATTTCTGTTTTTATTTGTTCACACGCCCTCTTCCCTTGCAGCTCCCAGAGAAAGATGAAGCGAAAGCCTCACCGCATAGAAATCCCAGCCACAAGTGGAATTGTCCCAATAGACACTTGTGGAAATTTACAAGGACAGCCAGGGGCTTTCCTTGCCTAGCGGGAAGACGACCTAAAGGAATCGCTTTCATCAACACAAATTTAGGGTCCCCATGTCCCCTGAAAAAAGGTTCTCCTTCTAGAATGGCAATTCCAGTAGGTGGGGTTGAAAGGGTCTCTCAAGAGAGCTTTAAACATGGGGACCTGGTCCAAACCCCTCATTTTATGGATAATGAAGCTGCGGCCCAGAGAAGTTAAGTGACTCGGCCGAGGTTGCACAGGAACAGATCCCAAATAAGAACCTGATTCTCCTCTGATCGACAACACTGTCACCCAGGATCTAACTAAGATAGGTTGAGTGTGATCTTTCTAGGAGCCGTGGAAGACCCCTGAGGGCTTCTTCCAGGGTGGGACCCATGTGCCAGCCCCCCAAGCTCTGCGTTAGAGATGAGTTTACATATGCAGAGGTCCGAACGAGACCAGGTCGTGTGTTGCGTAGCTGGGGCCTTACCGCGCCACCAAAGCTAGAGCATCGCGAGCCCCAGGACTGTTTCTGGAGCCTTGGGCCAAGCAACCAGCATGCAGAAGACAGACAAACACTGCACACGCATGCACGAGGACACACACCGGTGCACCGGGCACAGGGAGGGGGAAGAAATTCAGGGATGGTGGCAGGGAGAGAGGAGGGAGGCATGCCACAGCCATGCCATCGACTGACTGTCAATCAAGCCAGGGAAGCTTTGGGGCCTGACAGTCCTAAAACACTCAGCCAGACAGGACAGATGTCTCTAGGTCGTTCTAGTCGGGGGTACCGGTGGTGGGCGCATTGGTGGGAAGAGTGAGGGGGTTCCTTCTGAACTGGGGAGATCCCTTCCAGGCTGGAGCACAACCCCGGGGATTCCAGTGGGAGCCCTGCGGGTGGCAAATGCACCCCCACACGCCGCCCTGGCAGCAGACACCCGCAGGACAGTATTTCAGTGCGTTTGTTGATTTGGGTTGTGAAACTCAGAGGCCTACCCCGTTCTACCATCAGCTACGATCTCAGTGGGTGCAACAGGAGCATGCAGGTCTAAATACACTCTGTGCCTCCCGTACACGCCAGGAAAACACTCCCAGTTACTCACGTAGGCAAAAGATGGGCCTTGCTGTGGTTGAACAATACAGTATAAAACAAACGTCAGTGTTACTTCAATCACACGTACATCAAGGTCTGGAGAGACAGATATGATTCCAATCCCCCCCAACAGCCTGGCTTCCCCACGATAACTAGGACAGCAGCTCCTTTCCCTTGATCCTGTTTCCTTTCCCTCCCTCCCTTTTTGAATTTCTTAGGTGGGCTCCTTGAAACGGTATCCAACGAGATAGTGTCTGAGATGTGCTCGCACGTGCAGACAAAAAAAATCAGGCACATAGTAGGCCCTTGATAAAGATTAGTCATTATTATTAAGTATCATCTCCTATTTTTACTATTTAGGGAAAGGGAAGGCAGTGGGAAGCTGTATTTTCGCTGCCACACAAACTTTGGGGCCATTGCTCCCAGAAACAATGGCCAGAAACCAACTTGCCAGGGACAGTTCTGAACTGCCGGACCTTGGGTTTCCTGCATTTGTTTGAGGAAGGAAAGTTCCCTGAAGCTGCGACCAGCAACGCCCCCCCCAAATCTCCAAGGGCCTCAGGACAAGCCAGCCACTGTGGCTGCCCCAGAGTCGCCTCTGTGGATCTGAAGCAAGATCCGGGATGGCAGGAATCGGAGACACCCTGCACCATGGTCAGACCACCATTCTACCATCTTCCTGACCCCAAACCTTCAGACAGAGGTGCCAGCTGGTCCTGGCGGCCCAGGGCTTGCCCCCTGCTCTGGGACAGATGAGGCAGGGCTAAGGCAGAAGAGGAGGAAGAGGAGGATGGGCCCTAGAAGGACAGCTCAGAAACCTACTCTTCTTTTCCCTTTAAGCCCCTAGTCAGACTATGTCATCATTTGTTTATTTGAGGGATGATTTGATGGCCCTCTTCTCCCTTTTCCGCTGGTCTGGAAGCTCGGAGAATAGGATGACAGCATCTCTGGACTCAGCACTGGACCCCCACCCTAGCAGGTGCTCAATCCATAGTTCCTGAACGGTATTGGACCAAAGCCCACATGCCGAGTGATATCCTCGTCCCCACCCCCTGGGGACAGGGACACACAGAGGAATGCACACCTCAACCCTAGGGAGCTTCCAGAGATCCAGTAAAAAGAGTGGTTCTCAATCAGGGGGGACTGCCCCGCCCCAGGGGACATCTGACAATGTCCGGAGACATTTTTGGTTGTCACAGCTGGAGGAGAGGGGGCTATCGCCATCTAGTGGGTGGGGACCAGGGATGCTCCTGGGGGACACAGGATAGCCCACCACAACAGAGAATTATCTGGTCCAAAGAGGTAATAGGGCTATAGAGAAGCCCTGATGGGAAGCAAGGTCTCACTGTTGGGGGAGAGGGCTTATTCCCATTTCACAAAATAGGACCTTTCAGGGGGATGTTTCTGGCTGAGGCAGGGAATTACCCAGACCCCAGAAGGCCTACTCGTGCAGGAAAAATGATCTCTCCTGTGAGTTGTCAGGGGATGGGGCAGTTAGACATGGGGCCTGAGTTCTCACGACGGTGTTCTGTTTGTACCTTGATCAGATCGTGAGCTGGACACCCATCTGCTAACTCATGGCCACTGCTGGGGACCCCACCACTCACCGTGATGCTCGTGTCCTTCTTGCCCTTGTGGGAGGAGGCCACCACAGCCAGGTACTGGATGACTTTCTTGGTGTTTTCTGTTTTCCCGGCTCCAGACTCGCCTCTGAAAGACACAGGAACAGTGATCCGTTGGAAATAACCTACGCAGGTGTTCTGTGCTTACCTTTTCACAGCGCTGTGAGCTGGGTGGACGATAATGATCACCACTGCCATTTCCCAGATGGGGAAACTGAGGCTCCCAGAGGGGAAGTAACCTGCCCAAGGTCATGCCTCTGTAGTGGGCCAGGCTGGGCCTCAAACTCAGGTCCAGTGCTCAATCTACTCCTCCCAGGAAGATGCAGGAAAGGAATCAGATAAAAAGTGTGAAAAAGAAAACCTGAGTTTTCCTACAAAGGTCCAAACTTAGATTTATTAGGAATTGTCCACTTTTAAGACATCATTAGCATTGCTAGAAATGGAAAGACTAGGCAAGGGGCAGTCTTCAAGGAAGGACATAAGTACCTCTCAGAGTTCCAGGACCAAAGGTAAAAGTTTCAGAAATTCCCCTTATGGGAAAAAAAAAAAAAAGAACTAGTTATGCCATTGGCCACTGGGCAGATGCAAGCCCCTTCATCCTCTGGAGAATCCCACCCTGAGTGTCACATGGCTGGCTTATGATCTCAGCCAAGTATGAAAGGATAAACCTGGTCAGAGTAATTCTTGCTAAACTGTGAATGACTGATAGGCTTAGATCAGCAGAGCATTGTCTGTCTTATCAAAAGAGTATACACACCTAGAATATGAGGGGTAGATTTTTTTTTTTTAAACCAAGATGGCCTTCTTGAGCTAGTTGCCTTTCTTGGCCACCAGAACTCATCATGGTTGGATTGTTTCATCCAAGGGTTCCAGACACTGTCTCTGGCTCCCACCACTCCTAGTGAGAGGGAAGGACAGGACCTCAACCAAAACTTCCCTCCTTCATTGTCCTGTCCTCTTGTTTTTGTTTGGTTTTGCTTTTTGTTTTTCCTTTCTTTGGACTCTCATTTTCTGAGCTCACTTTATATTATAAAATATAAGAGAGAGAGAGAGAGAGATGGTTTATTTTCAAGTCTGGAAAAGAATTTGTCCACCCGAGGTCAGCTCGAGGTTCTCTGTGCTGAACCAGTGCCACCAATGCTAGTGCAGTCTCTGCTGTTCTTCCTAATTAGGAAATAAATTAATTTTCTCTGCCAGAGTCCCATTAATAACTTTGCTCATGGCTTAAAAAAAAAGAAAGACAGAAAGAAACACGTGCCCTGAATGGCTGGGCCCAGTCCTACAGGTCCCCCTGTCCCGATGGTCAGGAACAACAAATCATCTCACACCAGCCTTTGCGCTGTCCCCTCCTTCTAGATGGCCTTTATTCTCAAAGGCCACATTATTTCACATGGCCTCAGAGCTTGTGAAATGGGAACCATGGAGGCATTATCCTTATTTTCCTGAAAGGGAAAATTAAGGCCCAAAAAAGGTTGTTTTTTTTTTTTTTTCAATTTTAAAGAGGAGAATTTACCTTTTTTTTTTTTTGGCAGGGGATAGGAGTTGGGGGCCCTTTGCTTCACATGTATGATCTCCTTTGTCCTCCTCCTGCCCTATTCCTGAAGGTAGGATTCGTTGCCTCCATATTATTACGGAAGAGGAAGTCTGGCCCAGAGTGGGTAAGCGACTTGCTCCAGGTCACACAGCAAGGCGAGGGCATAGTCAGAATCGAAAATCAGGTCTCCGATTCCAATGCAATCAGGACTCTCTTTACTACATTTCACTAAGTCGTTCCATGACACAGGCCCAACCCTCTAGGAACATACTTTCTAAGGCCAGAGGAAGGGAAGGGGAAGAAAAATTGATATAGGTTGAAGGCCTACTCTGTGCTAGGCACTGGGCTCACAAATCTTTTTATTTAATCCTCCCAGCCACCTAATGAAAGAGTTATTAATTATCCCCATCACTTGCCTTGGGAAACTAAGGATCAGAGAGGTTGAAGTAAATTGCTCCAGGTCACAATTGCTCCTGCACTCATTTAGATAGGAAATGGAGAAGAAGTAGGATTTGAATTTGGGCCTACTTGACACCAGAGCCCATGTTCTGCCTTCTACCCTTTTATTTTGACAAATGAGCAACGGGGAAAGACAGAGGGAAGTCCCAGCCCCACTCCATCAGAGTTCTTCTGTATATTCTAAGAGTCTTCACTTGCCTTAATCAATGAGCCAAGCCACTGAGTCATTTACACTTTAGTGTGAATTACTTCAATCAGGGTACTGTCAGAACATTTGATAGACTTCACTCTAAATTGAAGGGGCTGGGTTCTGATCAGATCAAGAGGAAAGAAAGAAAATTCTGAGTGTGGGAAGCCACCTATGTAGGTGGTGCTGAGCCTATTTAGAGCCAAGACAACAGTCAGGACAGCAGTGCACGCAAGTGTGTGGAGAGTGCAGTGTTCATGCTGACAAACCAGTTTCCCAGATCACTACTGCACCTCTCCTTTCCCATAACAATTTCGTCCTTTTCCACCCTTGTGTTCAGGCTCTCCCACCTCCTGTCTTTTACAACAAAGACATCAGCATGACCTGTCAGTGGCCCTGGTCTTCCACTTCGCCAGGGAGAAGTGGGACACGAACTTTGGGAATCTGTTCCTCCCTGTGTGGACTGCTTGGCTCAACAGTTTGAAAGTTTTAGTGATAAAAATAAATTGTCCTAGAAGGTTCTGCCAAAGAAAACATCCCAAGCTCCAGGCTCGTGGGTGTCTGAAGGTTGATGTGTTCAGGGTTGGTCCAGAAACATTAATATCTTTGCTTTTCTGACCCTTGAACTTGGGGGTGAAGATGCCTTCCTGGCCTGAGCACCCTAAACCCCTTTCCTGTTTCTTCGGGGAGTTTAGTGCCCTGCTCCCTCTTCCTGGAGGAGGACCTGGACTCATGACCATGTACGCCCTCCTGGCCTTGTAACTACGCCACTGCCAAGTCCTTTTAATCAGTCCAGCTGCAGCGGCTGGAAGGAGCCACCCAATGGCCACTTAACCCCTCAGCGCTCAGTAGGGCTGGCTTCGTGGGTGTGCGACCCGTACAGACTCACAGCGACCTCCCTGAGAAGGGCCCCAATGCTTGATTGAATGCACTGATGTTTTCATCTGGAAATTCTTCATAACTTTTGAACGAGGAGCTCTGCATTTTCCTTTTGCATAGTTTTACAAATTATGTAGCTGCTCCTCGCTCCCAGGGCTGAACACCATTTCCAAGTCCATTGCAGCCTGTGGTCTGCCCTTTGTAGAAAAGCCAAATTGGCTCTGATAAACCTCAGAACTATTCAGTCCCTGGTCCTCCTGTGACTCCCACCCCTGCTGCGGACAAGGCCCTCTGGCATTGGTACTGTCCAACTCCTACACACCCTGCAAAGCCCACTTAAATACTGCCTCTATTCTGAAGACTGTCTCTGGCTCCTCCTGGCAGAAGCAATGCCTCCCTCCCCTACAGCATTGATTGGCAGAATAGTACTATGGGCTTCAGGGCCAGACTGCCTGAGTTCAAATCCCTCCTCCGCCAGTTCCCTATGTGACTTTGCGTAAGTCATTTAACCACTCCATGCCTCAGTCTCCTTGTCTGTAAAATAAAAACACTTACCTTCTATGATTGTCATATGGATTACAAGAGTAAATATATATAAAATGCAATTATTGCTTTTATAACCCCATTATTTGAGGGGTTGTTCTGTTCTACAAAGTCACCATAAACCGTAGGGCCAGATCCTGCACAATCTTCCAAGCCACAGTGAGGTGTTTGGACTTTATTCTAACGGGTGCAGGAAATTATTTCAGGAGGGGAATGGGGCTTTAGAACCAGTGGGGGGAAAATCAAAATTGCAGGATGGAGATGGGATTACAGGAGGGATTTTTAAAAAATAGTGACCGTTGCTATTGCAGTTGACCCTTACAGAGCACTCACTACAGGGCAGTGGCCTTGTTCTCAGTCTTTCACGGGTAGTGATACATTTAATCTCTCCAACAACCCACTTACTGTTCCCATTTTACAGATGAGGAAACTGAGGCTCAGTGAGATTAAGTGACTTATCTCCAAGAGGTATACAACTACTTGGTGATGGGGCTGGAATTCAAACCCAGGAGGCTTGGCTCTGGAATTCACAGTTTACAACGCCATACTAATGAATATGTGTTGATGAATAATGAATGAATCTTCTCATAATGAATATTTATTGAATGGATGAGGCAATGGGAACAGGGAGCTCAGTTAGGAGGCTCCTGTGGTGGTCCAGGTGAGAGGTGACAGGGCCCTGAACTAGGGAGAGGCAGTGGAGTCAGACAAGTGGACGGAGGCAAGAAATATTTCTAAGCCATACTGCCCAAGGCGGGGGTCACTATCTAAATTAACTAAAATTTAAAAATAAAAATTCAGTTCCTGAGTGCATTTGCCACATTTCAAGCGCCCAACAGCCATCACAGAAAGTTCTGTTGGACAGAGGGAGTAGCACCTGCTGATGGCATGGGTGTTGGGGATGAGGGCGGGGTGGCTTCTTCCCCATCTTCATAACCTCTCCATAAGCTCAGCTCAGAGAGGTTAAGTGACCTGTGCAGGGTCACACAGCTAGGAAGCTGTCTGTAAGGCCTACTCTTCCCTGCTCCCCTCTGTTACCACAATGAGTTCATTTACTCAACTGATGTTAGATGAGCAGTGCTATTTTGGCACCTGTGAGATGGCATGTGGCTCACATATGGGTCTCGCTCACGGGGGCTCAAAGGGCCCTGTGGTCAGCTGAAAAATGGCCCTGCACAAAGACGCCCACATCCTAATCCCCAGAACCTGTGATCATGTTAGCTTACGTGGCAAAAGGGACTTTGCAGATGTGATAAAGTTAAGGATATTGAGATTGGAAGACGATCTTGTATCATCTGGGCCTAATATAATCGCAAAAGTCCTGGTCCTTCTAAGAGCAAGCAGGAGGGCTGGATAAAGAGACTTAAAGGTGCTACACTGCAGGGTTTCAACATGGAGGAAGGGGCCATGAGCCAAGGAATGTGGGTGGTCTCTAGACTGGAAAGGCAAGAAAACCAAGTCAGGTTGTTTTAGCACATAGAGCCACATATCTAGGTAGCATCGTATCACTAGTTCCTGGTTGTTCATCATTAAACATCAAATATTGATTTCATACCATGGAAAATAAGAATTCAGCTACCATTTAATCCTCTCCCCTTACCCCAAAGAACCAATTTGATCACATATAGTTATTCTGGTTAAATGAATTCTGGGTTTGCATTATGACGTAAATGTGTGCATAGCTGGGCTCCTTGGTCTGTTGTAATTATTCTTCCTTCCTGTCCAAACTTTGGTTTTCCCGAGAGTTAATAATTGCCTTGTTTTACTGTTTCCCAGTTTTCTACAAATATCAACCCCAAACTTCTCACAAATTTTCTATCTTCTCTCAATACATTTCATTGTCATCCTAGCATCCGTCACCACCTGAAATTCTTATTTATCTTGTTCATTGCCAGGACTCTCCGGCCTAACATGTGTCTAACACTTTTGACACAAAATAAATACTTGCTGCATGAATTTGTCCTTCTGACCTTGAGAGTCTGCCTTAAGAAACATTTGGGGGAAAAGCTGGAAAAGCACTTTTGAAAAGCAGAAAGCAGGCTTCAAGGCTATGGCAATTAGAATTTCTTAGCACCTTACCTTAGAACTCATCATTCACAACTCTAAACATGCAGAGAAAGTTGTAGGAGCAAAAGTCTAAAAACAAAGCCAGTTAACTGTTAATATCTGTTGATAATACTGTTAACACTGTGGTTTATTGCCTATATTTTTAATTAAAGGAAATGCTAAATTTCAGTTAGAGGTTTAAAAAGTGTGTCTGTCTCTCTATCTGAGATTCTTGTTATCCGAGGGGTTGTTCTGTTTTGCAAAGTCATTATAAACGCTGAATTTGTGAATACTGAACCATTGTTCCTAGAGGAGATACAGGGCTAGGTTCCTGTAAACCTTTAACTTAAATTTTCTTCTGTAAACCTTTCTCCTACCTGAGATGCAAAGACAGTTACTAGTTTAGTAGCTACTGGTTCCAGATAATTTTATGCAAATGAAAATGATACGTACCTATATTTATGCATTCCTGCTCTTTTATAAAACACAAGTGGTTGCATTCTGCATATGCTGGTCTGCCCTTGCATTTTCTACTCAACAGTACATCTTAAAGTGCATTCTGTTTGAACACGTATTGATCAGCCTCATTCTTTGTAGGGGCTGCCTGGAAATGCTATATTTTATTTAACCAATTCCTGTTGATTATAACTTCCAGTTGCTTCCAGACTTTAAATATATACACAAAAATATATATACAGTCGATCCTTGTTATTCACAGATTCTATGATTGCAAGATCACTGACTTGCTAAAATTTATTTGTAACCCCAAATCAATATTCATGGTACTTCATGGAAATGCACAGAGCAGGGAAAACTTGATTCACCCAATGCACACATTCCCAGCTGAGGCCGAATAAGGCAATGCTTTGCCCTCTAGTTTCAGCTGTCATACTGTAAACAACTATCCTTTTCATGGTATATTTAGTGCCACAATTTCTTGCATTTTTTGTGGCTTTTTGTTAATGACTTTTCTGTTTAAAATGTCCCCAAGATGTGCCCACTTTGGCAACATATATACTAAAATTTGCCCTAAGCATAGTACTGAAGTGCTAGCTAATGTTTCTAAGCACAAGAAGGCGGTGACATCCATTACATAGGAAATATATGTTAGATAGGCTTCATTCAGGTATGAGTTACAGAGCTGTTGGCTGTGAGTTCAATGTTAATGAATCAACAATATATATTAAACAAATATATATTATTTACATATAATATAATAGTGAAGATTCTCTGAATGATTCTAAATTGAGTTCATATCTTCTGACCATGTACCCAGGTCGTCAAAGAAACAGTGATAGCAACCGAATATGGCACAGATGTGGTTAGTGGCTTGCTAATTGTGAAATTTTAAAGTGATAGCTTAAAACAAACCTCAACTTCCTTAACAGTGGAGATGGCACCTACCTTTCCAGAGCTGTTAGGCAATAAGATGAGACTGTGCACACAAAATGTTTAGTTCAAGTCCTGGCACACAGTGAGTACTCAATAAATGCCAGTTTTTAAAAAGGGAGAGAGGTGTGGAACAAAATGCCACAGGTATCATTAAGAGTTTAGGTTTGCCTGCCTCAGCACGAGAACGTTTATTACAAATGTTCAGTGAGCATCTACTTCCTGCCAGGCATGCAGCAAGGCACTTAGAACAGTAAACGAATCACAAATCCTTATAGATCCTCACAGATGCTTTCTTTAGTAGGTCGGATCTTTACTCCAGAGTAAAAAGAGTAAAAAGCAGCTCCACTTACGTGCATAGAATGGACTGGTCCTCCCGATCTGCAAACAGAAAGAAAACAGAGCCATGAGTCAGAGTTAGCTCTGAGCTTAGGGGTCTGGACTTAGGTCCTCCCAGGCCCTCCCATTCTAAAGCTCCTGCACGCTGGCCCCACTGGGGGTGGCAAGGGGCCAGCTGGGCTCATTGCCCAGGGCACAGGGGGCAAGACCAAAGCCAAAAGGGCAACTCCAAAGTCCCAGAGGCAGTCCCAGAAAGATGCTGGAGCCTGCCTCATCCAGGAGTCAGTGAGCATCCAGCCACACTGGCTCTGGGGGTGTCCTGGAAGACCCACCCTGCCCGATTTAGTTATGGACATAACACAGACAGACTGGAGTCCCACTTGGCTGTGTCTCAGCTCTGCAGCCTTGGCCAAATATTCTTAAATTTCTCCATGCCTCAGTTTCTTCATCTGTAATATGGTGTAGTAAACATTTTTGTTTTTTGAAAACCCAGCATCCGTTCCCTGTTCTTCCAGGAAGCACATTCTGTGTTCCTTTAGGAGATTTTCCCTCTGCCTCACCCCTGCCATCATAAACAATCTTAGTGGGGCTGCCCCACAAGCTCCCCGGCTCCCACTGAAGAGGTAAGAACATGCTCCAGGCTGCATCAATTGGACTCTCTGGCCAAACCTCCAACCTCAGTCGAGGACAGGGAAGCGCAGCAAGTAGACAGAGCCTTAAGGGGGCCCTACTTCCTGCTCCCAGGCCCGAGCAGCCCCAGTTTCTATCATTCACCGAGCCTGGTTCCCCAGTCTTCCCACTGCATCTGTGAGCTCCTCTGTAGTCCTCCACAAATTCCTTTCCTGTGCTAGATGACAGAGTCTGTCTCTGTTGCTTGCCACCAGAGAAACCCGGAGGATGCAGAGGGCATCGTGAGATTAAACGTGATTAGGCAGACATTACTGATCGCCTTCTACTTTTAAAGTGGCCTCAGAGGGTGGAGCCGGCTTCTAAAGCCCATTTCCTGCCCTGCGAGGGATGTGGGAATGGTTACCGACACTTTCAACCATGAGCCAATAACGGAGAAATCAGAGCATAGTCTCCACTGCTGGGCAATGCCAAAGTGGCGAGAATTTCCTAAATCTACTCCCTGGCTCCAGCTCTGCCATCACAGTGCTCAGCCCTCGTGAGCCTCACTTAATCAAAGATCTCCCAGGGTTGGTTTAACATCGTATCTCCAGTACCTGGCAGATAGTAGGTGCTCAATTATATTTGTTGGATGGACAGATGGGAAGATGGAAGGATGGGACTGAAGAAGGCCATGCCTGCGTATCACCGGGGGCCAGGGAGAACGGTAGTGACCATACGCAGAGGTGGCGGGATTTACGTCATATAGAGCGGATCTGGCCCACCCCAGGGCGCGATGACAGAGACGACCGGGCTAGCTCCACGGATCCTACGCCCACTTCCAACCCATCCTCTCTCTCTTCCCTCAGAATACAAATGGATGTTTGGGGGCCTGGTTGAGCCAAATCCTCAGGACAAAAGGCAGAAGAGCCAAAAGGATATTGAGTCCCTCTTCCTCACTCGCTTTTTCCACATCAAGGTGGTAGCAGGGGCCAGAGCTGCCCTCTGGGGCCGTGTTCAGGGGCTGTGGGGAGGCTCCAACTCAGGCAAGTCTGACCTCTGAGCTCAGGGCCCGGGGAAGCTTCTGCAGGGCAGAAAGAGGGAACGTCCTCCCTTGGCATCAGGACCCCCCACCTCACAGCCCTGTCTTCCCGGCCAGCTGCATTCATTCCTGCAGGGACCCCTGGGCTGCTCTGAAACCCTCAAGAATGCATCTGAGACACCCAAACACGTGCCCAGAGACAGACACGCAAGTTGTTCACTGCAACAGTGTCTGCAACAGCAAAAGACTAGAAACAAGCCATTTAACCAGCCCAGCAACTGAAGACTAGTCGGGTCAATCCCAGGGTTTTGATCCTGGTGTGGCCATAAAATGGCACATTCGGCAGCCATTGAAAAGCAGCAGGCAGAGCGTTTAGGGGCGGATGCACAACAGTCTCCAAGACATGTTAAGTTAAAAATAAAAGGCCAGGTAACATTTTGTTTTAAAAAGAGGGATACACACACACACACACACACACACACACGTGCATATATATGTACACGTATGTACACACACACCCTTACACACGCACTCGTGTATGCAGTGAGTACGTAGTGCAGCTGCTCAGGACGCTGCCAACAGTGGTTGTCCCTGACCAAGGGGTCTGAAGGACAGAGAACAGGGACAGGGACAGACCTACTTTCCCCACACCTGCTTCTACTGTGGTTACGTTTGTGCTACGAACACGTATAACCTTTCCCTCATCTTCCCCCAAAACGGTCAATGGAACAAAATAGATTGTTCTTGTGGAACCATCATGACTACAAAGCTTAGAAAAGTGAGAAAACAGCCACCCAGCCGCAATCCCACTAAGAGCCCCCGTCTCCCAAGCCCGCTGCAGCTCCTCCCGAACTAGGGCGACCCACTGAGTTCTCACAGCAGCCCCCGAGGTGGGCACCAGCATCACCCCCATTGTACAGATAAGGAAAGCGAGGCTCCGAAGTGTGGCTTCTTGCCCGTGGTCACTGTGGTGGGTTGAATCGTGGCCCCTGAAAGATACATCCACTTGGAACCTCAGAACGTGACTTATTTAGAGTAAGGGTCTTGCAGATGTAATTAAGGTCAACATCTTGAGACAAGATCATTCTGGGTTAGGGTGGGACCTAAATCAATGACTGGTGTCCTTATTTATCAGGGAAAGGAGAAAAAGAGTAGAGTCACAAAGGAGAATGTTGTGTGAAGAAGGAGGCAGAGACTGGAGTGATTCCCCACAAGGAAAGGGCATCAGGGACTGCTGGCAGCCACAGGACACAGCAGGGAGGCATGGAACAGAGTCTCCTCCCGAAGCCTCCAGAAGGCCCAACCCTGCCGACACCTAGATTTCAGACCTGTGACCTCCAGAACTGTGAGAGAATAAATTCCTATTGTCTTAAGCCACCAAGTTAGTGGTCATTTGTTATGGCAGCCACAGAAACTAATAGTTACGCAGCTAGTAAATGATAGGCCGGGACTTGAACCCAGGGTCTACCTGATTCCTAAGACCGTACTTTTTGCCAGTGCCTTCTTTTGCCTTCCTCAGATAACCTACACTCATGTGCTGGTGATACTTCCTTCTAGGATAAAAACGGATTGAGGCAGGACAGGGTACAAGATCGAGGGAGAGAGGACCAGGCGCCCTGTGATTAGAACCCAGGCAGAAACAGAACCTTCTGGGGCTGGCCCAGACAACCACCACTATTTTAAGGAAGGATTTGGAGCCGGACAGACAGATGGGCTATCTTGATCCATCTGCTTCCGGGAGAGAAGCAGGCTTTCCCAGCAGTCTTGCGAAGCCTGGCCCCTGAGTAGGAGAGATTTATAGGGTCAGATACTCACAGGCCCCCCCAGGAGAAGGAGCAGGCTCCAAGGGAAGGCTCGGGAGCTGCCAGGGCGGCTCCGTGCTGGGTCCTGCCGGGAGACCTTTGGCCTGGGACATTCCCATCGGAAACACACCGCCTGCAAGCGTGGGAAGCTCACAGAGTGCTAGTGACGGGCAGAAGAAGGGCTCCGTGTGGGTGCTGTTTGCCAACCCACGTGGAACACCAGGATCTCGGAGATCCGGGAGCTTTCTATCCGATTCCTTCCCCAAGCCTGAGCTTGTGTCTGACTCGCAAGCAGAGTTCTCCATGCAAAGCAGTTTTGCCCCTTCCAAACTTTGCACAGGCTATTTCTTCTGCCCAGGGCACCCGCCACCAACACTTCTCCTGCCTAATCCATTCTCTTTATCTCTTTTTTTCATTGAAGTGAAATTCATATAACACAGATTTAACCATTTTAAAGTGAATAATTCAGTGGCATTTGGTACATTCACAATGTTGCACAACTACCACCTCTATCTGGTTCCAAAACATTTTGTCGCTCCACAATAAAATTGCCATTCCCCATAATCCCAGGGAGCCACCAATTTGCTCTTTCTATGGATTGACCTATTCTAGATATTTCACATAAATGGAGTGATACCATGTGTGGTCTTTTGTGTCTGGCTGCCTTCATTTAGCATAATGCTTTTGAGGTTCATCCATGTTGTTCATCCATGAAGTATCAGTACTTCATTCCTTTTATGGCCGAATAATATTCCATTGTATAGATAGACCATATTTTGTTTATCCATTCATCTGTTGATGGACATTTAGGTTGTTTCTACCTTTTAGGTATTGTGAATCGTGCTGCTATGAACATTCACGTACAAGTTTTTGTTTGAGGACCTGTTTTCAATTCTTTTGTTACATACCCTAATCTGTATTTTTTGTTTGAACAATAGAAATTTCTTTCTCTCACAGTTCTGGGGGCTGGAAGTCTGAGATTAGGGTGCCAGCATAGTCATTTTCTGGTATGAGATATCTTCCCAGCTTACAGATGCCTTCTGGCTGTGTTCTCATACAGCAGAGAGAGAGAGAGACAGACAGACTTAATCTGTATTTGAAACATCATTTTGGGAGTCACCTCCTCTGTGATATCTTCTACTGGCTCCACACTTCTTTAGAGCTGAGTCAGGAGCCTTTCAAGTGTACCCCCACCTGCAGGGCTGCCATGGACAGTGGTGCAAGTTGTACACTACATAACTCTAGGGGGAACTATTCACATTGATCATTGTAGATTTGTGTATTTCTTATAATAACCTTCCAGCAGATGGAGGCAAAGTGCCTTGAGAAAGGGGTGCCATTTGCTAATTCTATAAAGGTGCCACAGGGCCTAGTGGTGGCTCCAGCTCCCGTAGTCCAAAGGTTCTCTCCATTGTAGCAATTAACCTCATTGTGATCATTATTTAACCTGTCTACTTTCCAAGACATTTTTGGGGGAAAGGTAAAGATTATACAGAATAGTAGTGGGCCATCTATCCATGATATGGCATACAGTTTTTCTTTTCCATTTAGGTAAAAATTATGCTACTTTACATTATTCATAACAGTCAAAAAGCAGAAGCAACCAAAATATCCATCAACTGGTGAATGGGTAAACAAAATGTGATACATCCATACAATGGGATATTATTCAACCATAAAAAGGAATAAAGTTCTGACACATGCTATAACATGGATAAACCTTGAAAACATTATACTAAGTGAAAGAAGCCAGTCACAAAAGGTCACATATTGTATGATTCCGTTTACATGAAATGTCCAGAATAGGGAAATCTATAGAGACAGAAAATGGATTAGTGGTTGCCTGGGGCTGAGGGTGACAATACAGAGTGACAACAAATGGGCACAAGATTTCTTTTTGGGATAATGGAAATATAAAATCAGACTGTGGCGATGGCTGCACAACCTTGTAAATTCACTAGTAACTGGTGAATTATACACTTAAAATGATTTAATTTATGGTGCATAAATTATACCACAATAAAGCTTTGCAAAAACAATGTTAATTTTATTCTCCCTCTAAATGGTTACAGATCTGACCTCCTACACGTCACACAGATCTATTAGGTTTCCAACAGTTACAAAACTGTTTTTAATGCTTTTCCCACGCTGTGCCTGATCCTGGGTGGCAGGAACAACACTTGACACACAGTAGGTGCTCAGGAAATGCTTGTCGATTTGAATTGCTCTCTGCCACAGGGAGGCAAGTGAGGCAGAAGCAATGGAGAACGCTTATTCACGTGTTCACATATTCATTCAGCAAACAAGTCCCAAGCCCCCTACTATGTGCCAGGAAACACAAAAGCCAGTGAGACCTACTCATCCTTGCTTTGGAGAAGCTCATGACCCACTGTGCTAGTCAGATGAGTAAAGAAATGGCCACGAGATGTCAGCAATGCTGTGATGGGTATGTGCCCAACGTGCCCAGCGTGGAGTTTGGTTTTGACACTCCCCGAGAGACAGGAAGCCTTGACTGCCAAGGTGACCACTGAGCTGCATCAAGAAGAGTGTGTGGGAAAGGACCCAGCACGCGACCTCAGTGGAGACTTGCAGGGCTGGGGCCCGGGGTGGCCGCCAGCAGGGCCTCCCCCTGGCTGAGCCTCCCCCTGGCTGAGCCTCCCCCTGGCTGAGCCTCCCAGCCCTGAGCTCGGGGCTCGTGTTCCTCACTCTGCACCCTTCAGCGTGCCTCTTTCCCCTCCTCCTCCTGGACCCCGGCCTGGCCTGGGATGTGCGGACCTCCAGGCAAGTTTTTCCAAGGAGATAAAGGGCTTTAGTGGTCCCTCCCCCGCAGCAGCCCAGGGACTCTCAGGAGGTGCCCAGCTCCCCACAGACCAGCTATTTCGGCCCAATCCCAAACACAAGCTCACGGATCCTGCCTGGGAAGCCAGAGCCCGCAGGCTGACCATAAAAGGAGAAAACGCAGCTGGGACTGAGCCGGGCTCGCTGCTTCTCCCTTCCTTCTCGGGCCAGGCTGCTGTGGGACCCGGCGAGAGGCAGGTGGCCAAGCCTGTGTCCTTGCAAGGTCATCGGTACCCCCGGGCCAGTGAGGAAGGAAGGACACAGCCTCCACTGTGTGGCAAAGTGGCTTCCTACCTAACGCCCCACACGAAGGTGGACACCAGAGGGGTCTGGATCTTCTGTGAGGCGAATGTGAACATGTCCACTGAATGGGCCTTGACAGCGGGCCCTCGGCAGATGACCACTGACGCCTGTGGAACTTGTCCTGACCAGGCTCTGTGCCCCCATGCACTGTCCAAATGAGCCCTCACAACAACTGGAGTAGGCACAGTCATCATCCTCATGGGACAAATGGGGCAACTGAGGCACGGAGCAATGGCACTGAACCACTGGGACTTGAACCCAGCTCCAGAGTCCTAAGCCCCTACTCTGTGGGTCAGGGCCTTTCTCTTTCTCTACCCTTCCTCTCCCCATCCTCCTCCCCTGGCAGACTTGGGGAAAAAGAGATACTCTGAGGGTATGTGCTGGACCCCAATAGGCATTTTCCAAATCCACATGAAGCCTGGGCATTTTCAAAGCAAAACTGGCTGGTGAAGGGGTGTGGGATGCCGGAAGGCCAGTGCTCTCCTTCCTGGGCCTCAGCTCCGACCTCCCACATCCTCCCTCCTCCTCTCTGCTCCAGCCCCCGCAGACTCGTAGATCCCATATCAAGTTCCCTAGTTAAGCCCACACATCACCTCCCCAAGGTATCCCTCCTGGCTCCCCGGACCTCCCCTCTACAGCACGTGTATTTGTGGGATGATTTGATTAACACTCCCCCCTGTGCCAAGGGCAGCATCTGGCATGCAGTAGGTCCTCCTCAATCAATACTGTTGAATGAACAAGGAAAGGGGAGGCCAGATTCCCCAGGACCCCCAGGTGGGGAGGACACAGAGGGAGGAGGCTGGCACATGCGTATTTCAACAAGGAACATGTTGCTAAGTGTCAGCTGGAGCTTCCCAAGTTCACTCCCTTAAGTATGTTGCTTCTTCAACTCCATATTTACAGTTCATTTATAAAAAAAAATGTAAATCTCCCTTGCTTTCTCTCTTCCCTGTAAGGTACCATGGGCATCAAAGAACTTGAGGTTTTCAGGATAAATCAGGATGCCAACCAGCTACTCCCAGAACCTCCATGAACTCAGCCAGCCAGGCAGAGCCACCGCCACCCCTTGTCCCTGACCAGGCCAGATGCAGAGCTGAGAGCCGCTGCAAAATCTCCAACAGGCAGAGAAGCATGCAACTACTCCCCTTCCTAGAGATGATTGTAGGAACACTGTCTCTGGAGCAAAATAGCTTGGAATTCACTTCCTGGCTCCACCTCTTGGGCAAGCCACCTTTGCCCCTCAGAGCCTGTTTCCTCACCAGGGAAATAGATAAAAATCCAGACCTTTCAAGGGCATGAAAATGATTTAATAAGACTGGATTCAGAAGGAGCTTAAAACGGTCCACAATACACCTAAGAGCTTGATAACTGATGTTAACATCACCTTTGTTATCATTACCATCATCATCACCATCTTAAACAGTGATCCAATAAAGTGATTATAGACAGCAGTGATTCTGAATTGGGAGGACAGAATGTCAGGCCAAGTTCAACCTCTGTCTAATTATAAGGTGCTACAGTCTGAATGTTTGTATCTCCTCCAAATTCATATGTTGAAATCCTCACCACCAAGGTGATAGTATTAGGAGGTGGGGCCTTTGGGAGGTGATTAGGTCGTGGGGGCTCCACCCCAAGAATGGGATTAGTGCTCTTACGGAAAAGAGACCCCAGAAAGCCAGCTAGTCCCTTCCCCCATGTGAGGACACAGAGAGAAACACCACCTATGAACCGGGAGACAGGCCCTCACCAGACACAGGATCTGCTGGCACCTTGATCTTGGACTTCCCAGACTCCAGAACTGTGAGCAATAAATTTCTGTTGTTTATGAGCCACCTAGTCTATGGTATTCTGTTACAGCAGCCCAAATGGACTAAGACATGAGGCCTAAGCTAGTCCCTCAGTCTTTGGGGACCTCAGTTTCCTCTTCTGTTATCTGGGGGCAACAGTAATACACTATCTACCACACCACCTTTGAGGGAAGACAGATATTACAAGGGAGCAGCCTCTGGGGTGGAGGGTGGGCCAACCACGGACAGAAGGACGCAACACAGTGTGGGAACTTGCAAAGTCGAGAACACAGCTTGGATCACCTCACCCCCAGACTTGTTTTAAGCTTGGGGAGAGCTCAAGCCAAGAGCCCTGAGCTGGTAGAGGCTGGCTGTTGTTTCCTTTTTAATCCCCTGAGTGTGGCCATTTGGTGCTAATAAGGCGAAGATAAAACACTTCTTGTGGCTATCTTGCACAAGGCAAGTGCACACACTCTTGTCTGAGGGCTCCTCTCAGCACTTCAAAATGAATCTTATCTGCTTTCCTGGCCCTCCCATCACGGGGACCCAGAGAGGGGACAGGGGAGATCCAAAGTGGTTCTTGTCTGGAAGGCTTTAGTGGTGCTTTCCTCACTTTCATCATGTTAATTTACTGAATTCAACTCCAGCCTCCCAAGCTCTGAACCATCAACACCCTGAGATGTAAGAAGATAGACCCACAGGAACAGACAGCCTTCCACAGGACCAAGGGCAATCGTGCAGCACTGAGTGTCTGGGTGAGGCTTAGGCTTTGGAGTCAGATAATCCAAGTTCATATCCAGCTCTGACACTTATTGGACCTTTAGCAAGTTCTTCAATTCTCTGAGCCTCAGTTTCCCCAGCTATCAAGGGAGCTACTAATATTAATAGTACCTGCCCCTAGTGTTGAGTTACCCAACAAGCCATGTAAGCATATGCTTAGGGCACACCTGTACAGACACACACATGAATTTGCTGTTTCATAAAAACCACCAAGGCAAACATTATGGGAAAAATTAAAATTCTTTCGGCCCTTCCTTACTTTATAATTTAATATTATTTTTATTTTGGATGACATATGTAGGCACCACAGAGTTTGGGGGCATAATTTTAAATGTCCTAATCTGGTCCTGTCCACCTCATTAATTAATGATTAGGTAAGGATTAATTGAGACTATTCCTGTAAAGCCCAAAGTGGGTAATAAAAATCTACTATCATCATTATCACTTCTTTGGGAAAGAAGGCATGAGAGAATTTCCATGAGAGGCTGGTGGGTTGAGCACATGTATTAGCGCTCTTCCTTCCCCAAACCTTACTAAAATAACAGTAAAAGGGTTTTTCAAAAATACGTGAACCAGTTTAAAAAGAACTAGAGAGAAGAGAACAGCAACACCACCTTGGAAGCCAGAAAACAGAACAAGTGATGACAGCACCAAGAAAAAAGTCTAAGTCAGCAGTGGCGGAAGCTGAGAAACAACCCAATTTCACCACAGAACCCCTCATTTCTACCCCAAACCTCAGAAACTGGAAGCATCAGAAGCCTCTGGAAGAAGGGGAGCAAGCAGGAGGTAAAAAACATAAGGATTGGGTCAAAGTCTGTCTGAGAAGCTGCTAGACACCCCAGATACCTTCTACACTCCCTGAAGCCAGGTGACTGCCCGCCCCACACCACACAGGAAGTAGTGGATTTATTCTCCAGAGAGGGCTAAGCAGAGGGTCGCAGTCCTTGGGGACACCAGGGACCAGACTGAAAGGAAGGAAGGAAATGTGCAAATTTTATCCTGAATCCTGAAACCCTTAGCCTCTTTTCCACTAGACTCGCAAAATGAGGCTAGATAGATTTTTAACCTCCAGGCAGAAGACCACATAAGCCTTCTCTGAAGAATCAGATCAATCCAAGAAGAAAAGACTTAAAGACATTAGAAGTGCCCAATGGAATGGCCCAGCTACTTTATACTACAGCCAAGCTCACCACCACCATCAGCAGGCCCCTCCTACAAGCACCAAGCCTCCAGCCACTCTTTGGTACCCCATGCACTAAAGCATCCCAGATGAATGGACAACCAAGGATCACAAGACATCTGAAGAAAGCCACTAATACAATAGAAGTTAAAACAAATAAATAGGAAAATATGCATCTTGGAGGAAATTGAGACTATGCATGAAGTTTCTTCCAAGAAACAGGATATCACATCCATAAAAAAAGAATTTTATAAAAAAAGAAACATTCAGAAAACAAAATAGAGTTCTTGGAAATTTAAAAAAAAAAAAAGACACCAGAAATTAAAAACTCAACGGAAGGATTAGAAAACAAAGTTGAGGTAAGTGCCCAGAAAACAGAATAAAAAACATTAAGGAGATGAAAAAGATAAAAAGATGAAAATTACAGGACCAGTCCAGGAGTTCCATTATGGAAATAAGAAGACTGTCAGAAAAACAGAACAGAGAACACGGGAGAAAGAAAGCATCAAAGATTTCCCAGAATTTAAGGACACAAGTTTGCAGACTAAGAGGGCCCAATTAGCATCCAGCAAATGGACAAAAACAGACTCTGGGCAAGTTCCGTTATCATGAACAGGGGACAAAGAAGAGTCTCAAATCTTCCAGAGAAGGAGAAAAAACAAAAACTCGTCACATACAAAGGATCAAGAATCAGATTGGGTTTTATCTTCTCAAAAATGAAACTGAAGCTAGGAGTTAACAAAGCAATGCCTTAAAAATTTCAGGCAAGCCCAGCTAAACTATCCTTTAAGCATCAGAGAAGTATCGAGTCTTTCAGATATGCAAGAGCTCAATACATCAGGATCACATACATCCTTTCTTGAGAAGCTACTGGAGAAGGTGCTCCATTTAAATAGGAGAGTAAACCAAGAAAGAAGAAGCCATGAAAACTAGGAAACAAGGAATCCACCATGAGAGCATTGAGGGAATTCCAAGGATGACAAGGAAGATCCCAGATGACAGCTACCAGTCATACAGAAGGTCAAGGGCAAGTCAGAAGGGTCCAGTAGAGATCATGTTCAAAGACAGGATGTCAGTATGATCCCCAATGCATGTCTGAATGTATAAGAGGAGATCAACACATTTAGAAGAAGAATTTGGGGCAGAATTAGTGACTAAGTACACAGAAAACTGGGTTGGGGGTAAAAAATAAAGGCAATTGCTAACTCCAGGGAAAACAATAAGTCATACGGGAAAAGAAAAGTAATCACAAGACACTGCAGAGCTCAGCTTTTAATAACATCTACATAATCATAATGATGTCAACTCTAGATAGCATTTACTAAGTCATAATATCATAAACTCTGAATATTGACTTCATCAAAATGAAGATAAAATTGGGACTCTATAAGATGAGGTTTATATGTGGAAATGAGGCCGTAGGGACAAATCAAGGGGATAAATGAGCTAAATCTTCATCTTTCACGGTGAAAAAGTCAATAGGTAGTACCTAAAATTGAAAAAAATGTTAAGATATCAGCAATATAATCAAGTTAGAAAAAAATTTTTTAAAGGGAACAAGTAATCCCTATATGCACTGACATGTAACACTCTAGCAAAATGTAGAACAGTGCGTAGGAGATGCCATCATTTGTAAGGAAAACACTGGGGAGAAAACAGGTATGTATCTGCTTACAAGTGCAAAAAATCTCTCTAGAAGAATACCTAATAAACTAGAAACAACGGTTGTCATTGGGGAGGCGAACTAGGGCTGAAGGGAGAAATTCGCCTTTTGAATTTGAACGTATCATCTTTCCAAAAACAAAAAAGCATAGGGAAATTTAGAAAATAAAGTGACATAATTTACACATACACAGATACATCTTTTGAGTGCCTAATTCCCTTTCCCCCTGCCCCTAATGGGCTTGGCTTCTTTTTTCTAAGAGGTCTTGAACTACCTCTTAGAAAGCCCTCCCATATTCCCAACTCTCTGAGGCAGCAAAGAGTTGAGCCTCCAGCTGTGAGCTTCCCACCACACTGTACCAGTCAGTCCCTGGAGCTCTAATGGCCACCCAATTCTCACCTTCACACTCCTGCTTTTATTATTCTTGGCTAGAATGCCATCCCTGCTTCCTTTCTCTCACCCTAGTAAACCATCCTGCAAGGCTAATAAAGCCCCACTTCTCCCAGACAACCCCCCCATCCACCCTGACCCTCGTAGGTTCTTTTCTTTAAACAACTCTAATGGTTCCTCATTCATTCATTCAACAATTATTAACTGAGCAGCTACTACATGCCAGGCACCAGGAAATGTGCTGGAGATACAATAATGAACATGCAGACAAGGATGGAGTCTATGGGTCTTATGGAGTATATGGGTCCTCAGGAACTCAGCATGCGTGTAACACAGTTGAAATGCTTCCTTCTATATTCACACGTGCATTCTCCGTACCTCCTCAATCCCACATTTTCACACCTCATCTTGTTCCATGAAGGAAGCCACGTCTGCTGGCTTTGCCGCGACACCTAGAGGGTAAACTCAGTGTGGATCCCAGCATGAGATAGCAACGTTTATCTGTGGAGTCACACACTGGGCCTACACATTCCTTCACAAAAAAACAAATTCCCCCTTTATAGAGAAATTAAGTGGATGCACAGAATTCTTCCCAAGCATGATTTTTGAGATTTTTTTTTTTTTGGAGTCCACCATCAATGATATGCCAGAAAACACAAGGTAATGCCAAAATGAATGAGTATGTAGCAGCTGTTGATTAACATTTAAACTAAATGAATACCTTATCTTTTATGGATGTGTATTCATGGTTGTCATTTTCTACTGGAGCTTAGAACACATCAATGTCAACAGAACATTTCTAAGCAATACTAGAGAGCTGACTATATAATTTTGTGTTAAAACATAGAGCCCAGGAAGAATGAAATACATTAACACAGGGGGTCCTTGTTACTGAGTATAACGTTACCCCATAGTTTGAAGGTTGCCTGGAGAAGCAAAAAGTCATCATGACACAAAATGAATTTACTACATGGGAAATCAGATCCCACTGTTCTGCATCACTGTCACCTACAACTCCATGGCCTTACCTTGTCAATCACTGGGTGTTGACATCCACCATCATGATAAGAACACAAAATAAAGTGGTAGCTCTATGAAATAAAGTGCAGTGTTTCACAAAGTCGATGGCCTTGGAAAGGCCACAAAAAAAGAGATCAATTTGCAACTGAATGTCAGAGAATCACCTTGAACCATAAGACCACAGGGGCTTTGAGAGACTGTGCTAAACACCAAAGAAGGAAAAGAAGCCCTTAGGAAAACTAGTAACCCCTCAAATAAGCCTGCAAGAATGATCCTCTTTAGCTCAGGCTACAGAAGGCAAGCATGACATGAAGAATGTTGTATTATGCTCACATGATTTTGTCCAAAAACATGTTAAGGCAAAAAAAAAAAAAAAAAAGACCCTTAATTCATTTTATATTCAATCTACAAATTAGCGTCTAGTTACAATTACAACCAAATTCCTATTATATGTAAAATAAAATAAAACTGTTCTCATAATTTGCAATGTTATTTTTCAAGCCCAGTTAACCCCCTCTGCCCCCCATGATCTACAGTGAAGCTTTGGTCCCTCTTTTAAGTGATCTTTTTTCTGGAACCAATTATCTTCAGATAATCAAAACCTCCTTCGTTTCATGCCGTTCAGCTCAGTTAGTGTATGAAAGATTGCATTGCAAAATGTTAATGGTGATGAGCTCTGGGTGATAGAATTATAGGTGCTGGTAAGTTCTTCTTTGCTTAAATAGATGTTTAAAATTTTCCAGAACAAATATATAATATTAAAACTTTTTTAAGTTACAAATATATATTTTCAGAGCACTATAGCAATGTTTACCCATCTGTCACTCTCTCTTTCTCCTTTGCTAACAGAATTTTATTTCATTCTGGTATTCAGATAAAATCTGCTTAGTGGGACCTCCCTCAACTCCAGAAAAGAAGCAGGGTTGGTCCAAACCAATTGTGAACAACTCAGTCCCCTTTGCCAGTGATTGGTTTAGGGGTTGGCATATGACCCAAGTTCCTCCCTGACAAAAAAGAGACAGAGGAAAGGAACCTAACTCTCCTCTTCCTTCATGCTTTGGGATGTTATGATATGAGGATGTGATGCTTAGAGCTATGGCTGCCATCTTAAACCATGAAGCAGCAGCCAAGAAAATCCCAAAGAAGGCTGCTTTTGACCTACTAAAGTCACCAACCCTGAAATCATCAACCTCTAGACTTCCTGTAATATGAGGTAATAAACTCTTATTGTTTAAGCCACTTTAGTTGGCTGTTATGTTACTTGCAACCAAAAGCACCCCAAATGATATGAACACTGTAACTTTGTGATGTTTAGCTTCCCAAAGATGTGCATGAACTGCTTTTTAAATACTCTTCCATCAGGGGAGACCACAAAGGATGTGTGTGCACACAAAAACCAAAGACCACCTGCTGGTCTTTGGGGATAATGGCAGTCCTGTGCCTAGAGTGATCCAGTTCAGGTCACAGCTGTCGTGTCTAACTCCATCAGTAACTTGGGGTACTTCTACTTGAGCCCCTTTACATTGGGGGTATCTCCTGGGCACATCTGAATCCCTGCCCTCAGGAACTTCCAGAATTGGATTCCTCTTAATTCCTAACTCAGATTCCTGTGTTCCCATGTGTCAGCTGCCCCTTTAGAGGGAGTGTTAATTTTCTGGTTCCCCACAGTCTTCACCTGGCCACCAGATGCCCTTGTTTGTATTAACTGCCCAGTCCCTGTGTTTGATTTGGGGGTGGTTACTCCAGGGGATCCAAAGAGAAGCTGAGATGAAGCCCCACAGTAACAAACTTCTACTTTTCAAGCTTTTGCCACAGTAGGGACCGTGTGAAGCACAGTGACTATCCTTCCTAATGTGTGGTAAGAGAGGTGATTTTAGGTGCCACCCAGATTAATAATTTTTATTTTAATAATTTTGTATTCTTTCCAATGTGCATTAGAAAAAATATAAAACTGGTATATCCAATTTCTGGTTTCATGCATGGTGAAGATAGTAACAGCTTACGCTTAAGTGAGTTTTTACCACGTACCAGGCGCTGTTCTAAACACTTTAGACATGATAGTATATTTAATCCTGACATCAGCCCTATGAGGTAGGTCATGGTTATTGTAATCCTCTTTTACAAATGAAGGAAACACAAGTATAGAGAGGTTAAGCTTGCCTGAGGTCACACAGCTCCTGAGTGGCAGGGCTGGGACTCGAACACAGGCAGCTCTGTTCTAGAATTCACGCTCTTGACTAACATAGTATATTGCTGGTTTTTGCTTAGTCTGAAGTAGTTTGGGAAGGGGGAAGCTTATAAGAAAAATATTAGGGAAATAATATAAGGATATCATTTATGTGAAGTTCAAGAGTAGGCAAAACTAATTGATGGTGACAGAGTCAGAATAGCAATTACTCCTGAGGGGTGTGTGTGTGTGGAGGGAGGGTGTTGAGGAGGTATAGACTGGGAAGAAGAACACGGGAACTTTCCAGAAATATTTCACATCTTGGTCCGGGTGGTGATTATACCACTATAGATACCTGTAAAAGCTCATTTTAAGCCGAACACTTTAAATCAGCACACTCTCCTCTATGTGTCTACTGTTATGCCTCAATAAGAAGTTTATTAACAACAGTAATGATAGTAATGCCTAAACATGAAGGTAATATGCAAAAGTCTTGAGTTTGGAAAAGCCCGCATTAGCAAGTTTTACAAGAAGCTACAGGATGGAGACTATCACCCCCTTTGACAAATGAGGAAACTGAGGCTGGAGAAGAAAAGACGTCTGTCCACCATCCCGTGGGGAGTGAGGGGCAGGTGGGGAACGCCCAGGGTGGCTGTGACCCGCCCTCTTCCCTTCCTTTCCAGACAGCTGGCCAGGCAGGACTGGGCACTGGGGCCAGAGCGGGCCATGCCCGTGTTTGCCAAGCTATCTGCTCCCCCGGCGCTGCCAGGCCCCACACACACACACACACACACACACACACATCTGGGTCACTTCTTCCCTTTTTCAGTAACAGCAGTCCCGTCCTTGAGCGCTGCCTGCCAAACTCCACGTTCCCGGCAAGAACTGCAGGCAGGCAGGACAGGAGGGGCTCTCGGAGGTGGCCCTGTGCAGCCCTTGCTGGCCTCCCGTGCCCACCCCGGGGCCCGCTCACCTTGCAGCATGCTCCGGTATGCCGTGTCGGCGATGGCGTAGATGTGAGGTGGCATCTCGTGCCTCTTCTTCCCCTTGTACATGTCGACGATCTTCTCCGAGTAGATGGGCAGGTGCTTGTAGGGGTTGACGACCACGCAGAAGAGGCCGGAGTACGTCTGCAGACAGAGAACCCTGCTTACTTCCACACCTCCAGGGAGGAGAGGTCAGGCAGATGCGCTCAATACTCTCATCTTAGAGTTGAGGAAACTGAAGCTCAGAGTCCTAGTGGGAACCCCTTGGCAGCGCTGATATTCCGGGTACAGGGCAAGAGGAGCAAGGCACAAGATTGGATTTCTAGGCCACCTATGTTATATGTGGGGGTTTTAAACAGTTCTGGGTTCAAATCTCAGCTCTACTCCTACCAGCTGTCACTTCAGCTCCTTGGGCCTCACGGGCTTAAATAACAGCCTCCAACATGAGCACCTACTATGTGTCAGGCACCAAACTAAGCACTACACAAGCATCTTTGTATCAAATCTGCATAACTACCCTGTAACAGTGATGCAATGATTTCCCTGCTGCCCATTGGACAGGAAGGGAAACTGAAGCTAGATGAGGTTGTCACCAGGTCACACACGTGGAGGGAAATTGGGAACTAGAAATCACACCTGTTTATCCCAGTCAAGGGCTCATGCTCTTCACCATTAACAAAGTACTTCCTCATCTGTAAAATGGAGACAAACACAGCTGTCCTTAGAAAGCAATGAAGCCCTGACACGTGCTCCAATGTGGACGAACCTTAAGAACATGATGCTGAGTGAAAGAGCCGACACTAAAGGCCACATATGTATGATCTCATTTATATGAAGTGTCCAGAATAGGCAAATCCATAGAGACGGAAACACATTTCTGGTTCCCAGGGGCTGGAGACAGGGGAGAATGGGGAGTTACTGCTGATGGTATAGAGTTTCCTTTTGGAGTTGTACAACTGTTCTGGAACTAGACAGTGGTGATAGTTGCACAACATTGTGAATGTACTACATGCCACTGAATTGTATCCTTTAAAACAGCGCTCCCCAACATTTTTGGCACCAGGGACTGGTTTCATGGAAGACAATTTTTCCACGGACCAGGGTGGGGGGGGAGGTGGGGCTCAGGCGGTGATGCAAGCGATGGGGAGCAGCTGTAAATACAGATGAAACTTGCTCATTCACCTGCTGCTCACCCTTGATTGCTTCTTTGTTGCTAGTCTCATGTCTAAATTGAAAGCATAACTCAGCAGTCCCCAACCTTTTTGGCCAGGGACCAGTTTCATGGAAGACAATTTTTCCACAGCCAGTGGGAGAGGGGTTGGGGGGGTGGAGTTCTGCAGCCTGGTTCCTAATAGGCCACAGACTGGTACCGGTGTGGTCCACAACCCAGGGGTTGGGAACCCCAGCTTTAAAATATTTAAAATGGTGAATTTTATGTTACATATATTTTACCACAGTTAAAAAAAAATAGTGGTCCCAGCCAGGTGCAGTGGCTCATGCCTGTGATCCCAACACTTTGGGAGTCCAAGGTGGGAGGATCACTTGAGGACAAGAGTTTGAGACCAGCCTGAGCAACACAGTGAGACCCCAGCTCTACAGAAAAAATAAAAAATTAAAAAATTAGCTAAGTGTGGTAGTGTACACTTGTAGTCCCAGCTACTTGGGAGGCTGAGGTGGTAGGATTGCTTGAGCCTGGAAGTTCAAGGCTGCAGTGAGCTGTGATGGACACCACTGCACTCTAGCCTCGGCAATAGAGTGAGACCCTGTCTCTAAAAAACTAAAAAAAATAAAAATAGTAGTCCTGCTCTACCAGGTGAATAGGAATATAAAGGAAAATAAAAATCTCAGAACCACCCCCTGCACCCAACTCCTTATGCAAAAGGGAAGGTCAGGCCTGGAGGCTGACTCAGGAAACACCCTCTTCCAAATGAACGGCTACGCATTAGCCAGGTCCCCGTGGAAAGGCAAAAGGCCTCCAGCATCCACAAAGACCGCCCCTGCAGATCATTCTTCAGGAAATTCTTTGTTGGCTTCTCACAAACAAGGACACGCAAATTGTAACTTTGGGTCTGCAGGCTAAGTCTAGCTCCTAAAACTAAAGTCTGATTCCACACTAATGAACGTTGACTACTTATCTTCCCAGGTACAGAACAGAGACAAGGCAAGATCACACATTCTTCCGCTTACCCAGGGACATCTACATAATCGATGCTTCCTTCACTCCCTTCTTCTATTTTAAGGTTCACCTTATCTTATGTCAAATGTAGAGAGCCTGGCAAGAATGTAACCATTTATCCCAACCTACCTCCCCCGCCCCGCCCATTTTTTTCCTGGAAGCCTTCCCTTTTCAATACTGAAGATCCCAAATTCCCCTTCAGAAAAACAATCACAGATTTGTCTGTGGTTTGTGTTTTTTCCGGACGTGTCCTCAAAATTTGGCTTAATAAGATTCCATTGAGTAGGACCTTTGCCTCAGTCATTTATTTTGGGTCGTCAGGACCATCTGAAAATAATCAGAACAGAAAAAGGGGAGTGAAGACACACGACAAATCCCACTATGCTGCGCCCATGTAAGGCATTACCATCACTACTGATTGTTCTTTACTGTACATCAGATTTTCCCATGGGTTGAGGTCACAGTCCAGGAGAGAGGCTCCAACCTGTCCCATAGGAACTGCTTTCCCCAAACAATAGACATCAGTACTGCCCAAGGCTCTGATGGCCACAAAGCGTGTCTCCTCCCCCAGAAGTAACCCAGGGAGGAGGAGCAGAGAGTCCACCTCAGGTTACATTCAGGGAAAACCAAACAACAGAGAGGTTAAGCGACCTGATCAAAGTCACCAAGCAAGACCCTGGCAGCACCAAGCCCAGCTTGGCCCACTCCCAGGTGTGAGCACGGTCCATTATACCATCCAACCTAGGCCCGCTCCTACAGAAGCAGAAACAATGGATCACTTGTTTGTTCATTCATTCATTCAATATGTGTTTTCTAGACACCACGCAAGGTGCTGGGACCACAGAATATGCAAAAAAAAGCCCTCAAGGGGTTTTCAGTTGAGGGTGGGAGCCGATTAGAGAGTGGGAGTGTCCTTCCAGGGCTCAGCCTGCGAAGGGACAATGGTATGTGATGGTGGAGGAAGGGTATTCTTCAAAGGCACAGGATTTATGGGGGCAGGGGGATAACCGCCCAGGTTCTCCCCATTCCCCTAAAAAGGGCATGAATGGAGTCAACATAGGGCCTATCTAAACGTCATCCACTATTTACTGAGCACCTACTATATACCAGCTTTGTGTCAGGGGCTAGAGATAGATCAATGACAGCCGCTACCCTTAAAGAACTTACAGATCAGAAGGGGAGACAGTACATTTAAAAAAAAAATCATAAGAACAGGGGATTAGGGGAACAAGGAAGAGAAGGCCCTAATTCATGTTGGGGCGGTCAAGGAAACTTCTGGGGGGAGGTGCGCCCTGTTTTAAAGGACAAGAAGGTATTAACCAGCCCAGGATAGGAAGGGACAGAGGCAGAGAGGCAGGAAAACAGGACAGGGGGTGCATGAGGGTGAACTGCAAGCAGATTGGCATAGCCGGACCCAAAAGGAGGAGCAAAGCAAGGGCAAGAGGTGAGCGGGGTCAGGACCCACACCCAGGCCCCTCCTACCCATCCCGTGAACACCAGCTGCACAAGCGCCCTGAGGGTGGGGAGCCCCTTCTTTCTCTCCTTCTGTCCCAGCACAGGGTGGGGCATACAGTGGGTGCTAACTAAATGCTTGCTAAATGAATACCTGGAGGATAAATTAATGGTAAAGCTTCCTTAGAACAAAGGCAACCTGCCTTCCCCTCTGTGACCTGGGGGGCCTTATACCGCACACAGTAGGTGCTCAGTAGACCTTGTTGAGCCAGGGCAGGGGCTGTGTCCTGTTCATCTGTGTCCCTGCCCCCAGCATAGGCCTCTGAAAAAGTACTCAATCAACATCCATCTGAACAGAGGTCAGCCAAGCCCCACCTCTCCTTTAGAACTCAGCTCCACCTCCAGCTCCTCTGGGGCCACGCCCACTGCCACACCCTTTTGAATTTGGGTGTCATTCACAGCCCAAACCACCCCCATCCAAGCCCTTGACCTGGAGGCAGTAAGGGGCGTCAGTTAAGGGTACAGAATAGGGTACGGGGGACTTGGATTTGAACCCTCACGTGGCTACTTCCTGGCTGTGTGACCGTGGGCAAGTCCCTGAACCTCTCTGAGCCTCACTTATCCTCATCTGCAAAACAGGGAGGCATGCTAACAACTTCTTCAGAGGTTTCCTGCTAGGTAGTAGGCGCTATAGTCAACATTAGTGACTGTTACTATGCTCCCTTCGTCCCATGATGACAAAAACCTTGCCACCTTGGATCCTTCACATATGCTGTTCCCTCTACCTGGAACACTTTTCTCTGATCTTCCCAGAGCCATTTCTATCTCCTTTATCAGAGCTCAGCCTCCTGGACCGTGAGCTGCATGCTACTGTATCGCCAGCACAGTGCTGGCCACAGGGTAGATGATATTTGCTGAATGAAATGAAAAGAAAGAAGGAAGGCACACACAAGCCCTCTCAACTCCTTCACTACTTTCTAAAGGAGGAATATTACTTTCCTCCTGTTTGCTTAACACCTCTCCTGGTGCCACGCACACAACAAGCACTTAACCCATGCAGATCCTGGCAGATCTGAATCTCTGTTCAGTCCAGCAAACACTTCCCAAGCAAGCCAGGGTGCAAGATCGAGAGGAAGGCCCGGACAGGCAGCAGCACGCCTCACGGAGGGGGCTGGGCTTCAGAACCTGGCTGCTCCGTCTCCATTGTTCAACTGCGGTTCACCCTCACCCCGACCCGGCCCAGCTGTAGTTGGCTGTGTTTCCACCTCCTGGTCCCCATGGCTCTCCTCCAGCTGGTTAAGTTCAGAGGTTTCATCGTCCCAGCCTCCCGTGTCCCAGCCAGCATCTCATGGGCTGTGCCACCAGCAGGTCCCAGCTGCAAGCCTGGGATTTCCCTTTTGTGACCATATTAGGAAGCAGCTCCAATTTTTCCCTGACACTTTATATGGTCAGCCCCAGAGCCCGAGCAGGGGGCTGCTCCCACGGCCTCTGGCAGAAACAAGGAATGGGGAGGGAAGGTGGAAGGAATAGAGACTTTAAGACACATAGGGCTGGGCGGGGTCCCAGGTAATCTCTGCCTCCTTGCCTGCCTGACTCGTGCACATGGCCCTACTTTGGAGCCTCCTCTTCCTCCTCTTTAAAATGATGGATAATCAGACCTTCTTCATGAGGCTGGACAGCAGTAGCACGGCTTTCTGAAATCTAACCCAGAGATAGACACCGTCTACCAAGAATAAGCTTTTGCTGCAGCCTTGATTTTACGATAACAGCAAAAAGACTAGAAACAACCTAAATGCCCATCAACAGGCAATGGGTTCAATAATCATGGTTCATCCCTATAGCGAAAGGCTATGCAGCGGCTCCATCTCTGCCACCACGGAAGGATGGCCAAAACACACAGTGGGATGCAAAGAGCAAGAGGCATGACAGCACGTGGCCTGGGCTACCATTTTTGAGCGGTTCAGGAAGGGCTCTGCATTTGCCTGTACATGTGTAAAATATTGCTAGAGGGCTACGTTAGAAACTGGTGGCCACAATTTTTCCAAGCAGGGGAACAGGAAGGTTGAGGAATGGAAAAGAAAGGGCAAGTTCTATATACCCATAGACACCATTTTATGTAATATTTGCATGTGTTACCTATTCAAAAAGATGTTTTAAGTCTGACTAGGTAGTTGTGAACAGACACAGAAAAAGCGATAAGATATGGTTAAAAAGCAAGCTGCAAAGAATACACAGAGCAGCTTGTTATATTTGTTGTATGTGTGTGTACATACATGACCCTATGGGTCATGTTTGCCTCCAGGGAAGAGAGTTGGGGGGCTAAGGAGGGGGCACTCTTGCTTTCTATGGTGCATACTTATTTTTAAATATTTTCTTGTGGCCTTTACATAGATATCCTTATGTTATTGGAGAAGGTTCTTGGAAGAAATAATGACTTGAAAGATCTGAAGGGCTAATTCCTGGGGCTCCACAAAGGGCAGCCTCCAGCTTTATTTTCTTTCCATCCTCCAGGGCCCAGCACAGTGACTGGCACCCAGGAGACCTCTGCTCACAGTCTGCTCACTCCCTGTATCCCCAGGTGGACACTCCTTCTGGGGAAGGATAAGATCATTGGGCCAGATCTTTAAGATGAAAAAATCAGCACCTGCTGGAGTTGGGAAGGAAGGCCTCTCCTGGCCCTTGCTCTTCCCAGGACCAGAGTCAGAACTACAAAAACATCCTTTGGGGTTTATGAGTTGGGGATTTGGGCTTGGGGACCTAATGAACAACAGGGTCCATCCACCCTTGCTCTGGGTCATGTTGTTCCCAACCCCAGAGGTTTGGTGCAGGGGTGGAAGGTCCCACTGTCTACAGGGACCAAGCAGGTAAGGCAGGAGAGCAGCAGGCCAGGTGTGAGTGGATGTAACAGGTGCTGTAGTCAACAGATACCAGCACTCAGCCCCAGGGGCAAGGAGACCACAGGGAGCGGGGCCCACGGAAAAGCAGAGAGCACACAGCCCATCTCACGAGGACTGCCACCTCGTGCCCTGGGTCCAGGAGTGCCAGGTCCTCTGATTTTCCAAGCAATGCCAGAAACTGAGGCTTTCTTTTCTTTTTTAGGATATATTAAGTTTTTTCTTTTTGATAATAAAGTATCAAGCTATCTTTTTAAGGATGTATCAAATTAATACAATTTTTTTAAAAAATCACTCACTCTGGGCCAGACCTTATAGATAGTGCTCAAGCAATCACAATGAAAGGTTGGAATCCTTCCAGCTGTGTACTTAAAGTATGTCCCAAGTCAAAGCTAATGACACCCATGGCACTGTCCCCACCTGCCCCAGTCTACACCCATCACCTCCTGCTCTAAGCCTCCTGTCACCCTAAGAGACATCTACCATCATGGGCAGTGACCCCGGCCCTGGACTCACACAGACCTTGTCTGAATTCCAGTGCTGAGTCCCAGTGTCCTCATCTGTAAAATGGGGTCATAGCATCTGTCTCACAGTGTCATGGGAGCATCAAATGAGATTGCAGTTAAAAACACTGGTCCTAGGGCCGGGCTTCCTGAGTTTGAGGCCTACCTCTGTCTCTCATCAAGTTATTTAACTTTTCTAAGCTCAAATTTTTTTATCTGCAAAAAAGAACATAAATAATGGTATACCTTTCTTATATAAAGAAAATAATATTGTGGAAATGCTTCCATAGCAAAAAAAAAAAAAAGAAAGAAAATAATAGTTAGTAGTAATAACAATATATTAGCATAAACTCTTAACATAGTAAATTTTGAATGACTAGTAGCCACCATCACTGTTGTGAGGATAACAGGCTTCTCTGAGAGCGTGATGGAAGCTAAGACCCTCTGCCCACAAAAAATATACATATGCACAAATTGTTCCTAAAATCTCAAGAAGCTTCCAGATTTCCTAATGCCCATTTGCAGATGCTGAGTTTAGAATCCCACATTTTAGAATCTATGTCATATATTTCCATCTAGCTCAGGTGCATCTTACCTTCCTCCACTTAATCATAAAGCAATTAAGGGCAAGAACTAGGCTCTTTGACTCATTGTCCCACAGAGAAGCAGGAGAGTGACAGACAGGGCCAGAGTCTGAACCCAGGTCCCTTCCCAAGTGTGTGTCCTAAGAGTCCCCTCCTAGGTGTGCATTACCTCCCTGCCTTGGTCACCTAATCTGCAGAGTGGGATATCAGCTGGACTGTTGCTAGTGTCATAAGGGACAAAGTGGACTGGGGAGGACCTGGGACAGTACCCAGCACAGAGCAGGTCTACACCTATTGAGCTCCCTCCTCCTGAATCCCTTGTCCCCTCCCCTAGCAAGACACTAGGGCCAGAACTGACTGATTAAGTGGTCCATGAAGAATTCCCAGCAGAGAGAACTCAGCCAAAGACAGCATCCACAAGAGCAAGGGCACCTTGGGCCAGGAATCAGAGCTGTATTCCTGCCCTCTGTGTGCCGTGAATGACCTGTGGCAGCTCAGGTAAGTCACTGGACATTGCCCGACCCAGAACCTGCATCTGGGACAACAAGCTCCTCTGGCTTCTATAGACTTTTCTAGATCTAAGAGGACAAGAGGTCTGCCAGGACCTTCTCAAAGGCCCACTGTTTGAGGTGAGCCTTGCAGAACAGAGAGGAAAGTTTTCTTCATCACTGAGGGCAAACTTGGGTGTGCCCGGCTGCCTCAGCATCACCTTGTCACCCAACTATTAACAAGAGTTATGTGTTCTGCTATTACAGGCTGGGACAGTGACTTACTGTGCCTTCCCTCCCCGCCCCCCACCAAACCCCTTTCCTTATCTTCTCTGTCATGGACAACGGTTTCTATTAAGTGATTAAATTGACCAGAAAGGAACGAGACAGGAATGGGTGCATCATCACAAGGCTGAAAGGATTTTAATCTAATCTGTCCAGATAAGCATAGCAGGAATTTGAAGCTTTGATTCTTTTTTTTTAATCTGCTGTCAGAAGATATTCTGGGTCTCAGGACTTTCATAAGCCCCTCATTTTTTCTGATTTCTATTTTGGGCTCCAACACCATGCCAGAGGACAGCAGGTGAAACGGATACATAGGCCTGTCCTCAAACTCCCTGGATGGAGGTGACACATCTTGGAGGGGAGACCTGGGCCCCAAGGAGCCCAATTTTCCCTCTAGCTCCTTGCAGACTGGCCTCCTTAGAAACGTCCAATGTGCCAGCAGCCCCAGGTGGATAATATGTCCATACAAGGAGTGCTACAGACCAAAAGAGACTTTCCCTACTCAGGGAAGTAAGCATGGGCCTTACCACTTGGACCTCAGCTTGCTGTCCTGTAAAAGGAGACAAGCAAACTTAACTCAGTGGATGTTGTGTTGATTAAATGAGCTAAAATGTGTCAAGGCACAGTACCCGGACTGGAGGAGGTATTTAATAGTTATGAGTCACTCTGTCTTCCCCGTTGGCTCTTTAAAAAGAAATATTCTGAAATATCCATAAGAAGAACAGATAATGGCACATTCACATGATAAATTATAAAGCCCTTAAAAGGGTATCTTCGGGGCTGAGATGTGGAAATGCTCATCATTGACTAGTATGTGGAAAAAAGAGCAAGTCACTAAACGATGTGCACAGTAGGGCTTTTAAATACGTAAACGTCTACCATTCTCACAAAGAAAGATGCAAAATGCACCTCCATCTCTGGGTGAGGACTGATTTTTGTGTTTACTATGCTTTTCTGGATTTTCCCAGTCTTCCATAGTGAATGAGTCTTATTTTCCTAATTAGGAAAAAACTTGGCAGGACATTTTTAGAGATGACATCTTTGTAATTTTCACTTGGCAAAATGTACAGGGCAGGACCAAAAGGACATAACAATGGAAGTGATTGTTTCCACTGTTTTGCAAAGGATCTGAGAACTTCTGGCTAGTAATAACAAAAATGATCACAACAACAGCAAAAACCTATCACGGTAACACCTAACTATTTGAGTGCCTACTATGTGCCAGGAAGTGTAAGTGCTTTCTTTTCAGAGTAGCCCACTCTATGAGGCTGGTACTAACCTTGTGTTCATTTTACAGAGAAGGAAACAAAGTTTCAGAGAAATGAGACAGCTTGTCCAAGGGATTGGTGTGCCCTTTCAGAGAGGGGAGATAAACAAAGGCTGGGCTTGGTGACCTCTGCCCACCGATCTGGTATCACAGGGATATCTATGTCCCTTGTTCTGGGGAGCTAGTCCAAGCCCACAAGGGACCTCTGCCCCTGAGAGCCACACACACAAACACACACACACACACACACACACCCCCATCATATATCCAGGCAGTCCAATAGAACTTTCTGTAACGACGGAAATGTTCTAGACCTACACCATCCAATACAGTAGCCACTAGCCACAGGTGGCTGTTGAACATGTGACATGGGGCCAAAACACCTGAAGAAATGAATTTTTAAATATTTATTTTTAATTAACTTAAATCTAAATTCGGTTAGCCACAAGTGTTGAGTGGCTACCATATTGGACCATCTCTAATCCACTCTGATCTATACAGTCAACAGAGAAAAGTCCGAGGTCCAATCTGGACGTTCCCCTCTATGACAGAGAACACCTCCAGGAAACCTAACCAGATCCTCATGTCTCCTACCCGCCTGGCTGCCAATGTGGACCAGTCCTTCCAAGGAGGTTATGAGCCCTTCTTTATTTCTAAGACGAAGGAAGGTCAGGGAATGACATCAATGAAATCTGTTGAGAGCCTATCACGTGCCTTGGCATTTTGCCTATGTGATCACGTGGAATCTTCATACCTCCTATCTGTGCTGAGGGTGATTATTCCCCCCCCCGCCTTTTTTTTTTTTTGAGACAGGGTCTTGCTCTGTCACCCAGGCTAGAGTGCAGTGGCATGATCATAGCTCACTGCAGCCTCCAACTCCTAGGCTCAAACAATCGTCCTGCCTCAGCCTCCGAGTAGCTGGGACTATAGGCACATACCACCACACCCAGCTAATTTTTAAATTTTTTGTAGAGACGGGGTCTCTCTCTTGCTCAGGCTGGTCTCCAACTCCTGGCCTCAAGCAATCCTCCCGCCTGGGCCTCACAGAGTGCTGGGATTACAGGCGTGAGCCACCGCGCCCAGCCCAACTCCCATTTTACAGATAGGAAAACCGAGGCTTCAAGAGGTGACATAACCTGTTCAATGTCACAGAAGTAGGTAGGGCAGGACTGAGATGTGAACCCGTGTCTGAATGATCCCACCTCATCCTGCGATCTCCCTTGATCAAACCTTCAGCCTCCCCACCCAAACTCCAAACACATTTCTAAATGCCTCCTTTCCTTATGGGAGCAGGAGGACAGGAGGAAGTAACTGACTGCCCTGAGATACTCACATAGATGAGTCCCGAGAAGTACCTCTCCCTCAGGTTGTGCAGCACGGAGGCTTCATTGAGGCATGTCAGCTCTGCCATGTCCTCCACCTTGGAGAACTTGGGCGGGTTCATCTTCTGGATGTCATCTTTGCCGACTGTGACCTTCTTGCCATTCTCCACCAGCTCCACAACTACCTCATCCCCCTTCTCCTCCTTGATGCTGGCAGCCTCAAAGCCCTGCTTCTCCGAGGGGACCCAGACCAGCTTCTTGGCAGCCCAGTCAGCCTGGGCCACTGGGCTGTTGATGATGTTTTTGTCCACAAAGAGGAACTTCTCATCGTCACTGAGTTGGCCCTTCTGTGCCATGATGCCTGGTTGGTCCCCTGTGGAATAAAGTGACAGGGTCAGAATCGGCCAGAACCAAGTCCTAAAGATAGATAAACCTCTCACCTCGCCATGTCTAGGAACACGGTCTGCAGAAATATCCTACAAAGTTACAATGATGTTCCCTGCAGTATTGTTTATGTCGTCCAAGAATGGAGACAACCCCAAGGCCCCTCAGAAAATGATTTGCCTTATTAACTATAATACCAAAAATCAAGAAACAACTGAAATGTCCATCAACATGTAACTGGATAGAGAAGCCATGGTATTTTCATGCAGTGAGATACTACCCAGTGGTTAAGAAGCAAGAAGTATGTCTACACGTGCTGACATGGAAAGACATCCAAGTCTAATTGTTTACTGCCAAATAAAAGGGGCATCCTTGAATAGTTAAACATATAACTACCATATGATCCAACAATTCCATTCCTTAGGTGTATACCCAGGAGAAATGAACAATATGTCCACACAAAAACTTGTACATGAATGTTCATAGCAGCATTATTTATAACAGCCAGAAAGTAGAAACAACCCAAATGTCCATGGACAGACGAGTGGATAATCAAAATGTGGTATATCCACACAGTGGATTTTATTCAACCATAGAAAGGAATGACTTATTGATCCATGCTACAACATGGCTGAACCTTAAAAACATTATCCTCAGTGAAAGAAGCCAGTCACTAAGGAACACATTATTCCATTTGAATGAAATGTCTCGAATAGGCAAATCCATAGAAACAGAAAGATTAGCAGGTGCCAGGAGCTGGGGGAGAATTCGAGGGTGAAAGTTAAGGGGTGTAGGGTTTCTTTTTGGGGTGATGCAAGTGTTCTAGAATTTACTGTAGTAAAGATGCACAACTCTGAATACACCAAAACCCATCAGATTGTACAATTTAAATGGGTGGATTGTATGGCATGTGAATTGTATCTCAAAGCTTTAAAAAAAAAAGGGCAGAAATTGTAAGACAGTGTATGTAACAGCCCATTTTCAATTTAAAATACTTAGAATCAGGCAAAACTCAGTGGCTCATGCCTGTAATCCTAGTACTTTGGGAGGCTGAGGCAGGAGGATTCCTTGAGGCCAGGAGTTCAAGACCAGCCTGAGCAACATAGCCAGACCCCATCTCTACAAAAAATATTTAAAAATAAAATAAAATAAAATAAAATAAAATAAAATAAAATAAAATAAAATACTTAGAATCTATATAGGCAAAATAAATAGAGAAATATGCTCTTATGAAGTACAGTTGTGAGGGAAATTTTGCTATTTTTTTCCTGCCACTTTTAAAAATTATGGTAAAATACACATAAAAAATTTGCCATCTTAGCCATTGTTAAATATACATTGTTAAGTGTATAGTTCAGTGGTATTGAGTACATTCACACACAACCACCAACACCATCCATCTCCAAAATTCTTTTCATCTTGCAAAACTGAAACTCTGTATCCATTAAACAGCGATTCCCTATTCTCCCCTCCCCCAGCTCCCAGCAACCCATTCTACTTTCTCTGTGAGTTTGACTGTAAGTACCTCATGCAAGTGGAATCAGACAGTATTTGTCTTTTTGTGACTGGCTTATTTCACTTAGCATAATGTCCTCAAGGCTCATCTATGTTGTAGCGAGTGTTGGAATTTTCTTCCTTTCTGAGAATAAAATTAATGGATAATATCCCGTTATATGGATATATCACATTTTACTTATCTATTCATCCATGGATGGACACTTGGATTGCTTCCACATTTTAGTTATGGTGAATAATGCTGCTATGAACATGAGTGTACTTTCTATTATGTATTTTTGTCATTTGTCTTTTTATAACTTTTTATTAAATTTATGATCGAGAAAAATAGACCTTTTTACAAAGCCCTTCAAATAGCCAATACACATAAAAAAAGATGTTCAATCTCACCCGTAATTCAAGAAATGCAAGCTAAAGCAATGGAGATGTTGACTTTCACCCGTCAGCTTGGCTACGATGAAAACCATTGTTAATATCCAGGGTTGTCAAGAGCTTAGGAGAGAGTCCCCTGCTTACTACACCCTTAGGGGTGGAAGAGCCTTAAGCACTATGTGTACCTCTTGACCTGAAATTCCATTTCTCAGAATTTAGCCTACAGAAACAGATGAGTGCTAGCAGACGTAGAAAAATATACATTTTAGTGTTGTTTAGAGCAGCAAAATCAGCCAGCAACTTAAATGGCCTTCAGTGGGTGCCTTGTTAAATTGTGGGACATCCTTTCTCTAGAAAGCTAGAATTCTGCTAAATATTTAAGATGTGGACTTTTATTTATGTCACACAAAGATTTTTCTCTTTTACCATATTTATTGAAGTATAATGTATACACCATGAAATTCTCCCATGGTAAACATACAACTCAATGATTTTTAGGGGAAATTTACAGAATTGTGCATCCATCACTATGATAAATTTTGGAACATGTCTATTACCTCAAGAAGGCTTCCCTCACGCCAGTCTGCAGAAACTCCTAATCCCCATTCCCTGGCAACCACTAACCTACTGTCTGCCTCTATACATTCAACTTTTCTGGACATTTCATATAAATGGAAAAGAGATGACTTTTGACAATGCAAAGATGCTTATAATATACTTTTAAGTTAAATACAACATATATGAATGGAATACTGCTCATCAATAAACTAGGTGAGTCTCGAAAGAATTATCCTCAGTGACAGACCCAAAAGACTGTGTACTGTATGACACTCCATCAGTATGGAAATCTAGAAAAGGCACAACCGTGATGATAGCAGATCAGGAGTTGCCAGGGGCAGGGAAAGGAACTGACTGGCTAGAGGCACAAAAGAACTATCGGGATGATAAAAATGTAAAAATGTTCCATGTGATTATGGTGGTGATTATACAACTGTGTACATTTGTCAAAACTCATCGAGCTGTACACTTAAAAATTGGTGAATTTTTTTTTAAAGTTGGGGACTTTTATGTAGATTATACCTCAATAAATAAAGCTGATTAAAATATGATAAAATCTTTCTCATATAGGTGTGTACATTTTTAAGAAGTCTACATAACTGCATACTAAAATATTATACTATGGTTCTAGCTGGTCAAATATGAAACAGTTTGATATCAAGAAGATAACTACCATAGTTGAAAGACAAATATGTTCAAATCCATATGTTTATAATGACTTTTAAAAATTCATAGTCATTCTCACAAGATGCTGAGGAACCAATGCATTATTTTAAAAACTGGTAAAGAAAGGGGGAAAATCAAAATCTTGATTCTGCCTTTCCTATACAAATTGTTCCTCAGGGTAAATAAATAATTGAAATGGAATTATAGCTCTCTTGATGTAAGATTTCAAGTTGTTAAGCGTCCTCTCCATATGCGATAGGGGAGCCCCTTGACGATAGATTGACATTATCTGTCGTATTATCTGGATGTGTTTATGAGCAGAGGTGCAGCGGCAAGAAGCCCTGTGGGCTTGTCCAGTCACCAGTCCTGACTGTCTGACCATACCTGCAGGTGCTGCCCCGGTATTAACAACACTGGCCCCCATCCAGCCCCTCCACCCACTGCTGCTGGGCTCCCAAGAACTAAGTCACCGGCTAAGTCAGGAGGTACAGCCACCAGGATCTACTGTGTGGTTGACATTCATTCCTACTTCAGCAGAAAAGAATTCACAGCTCCTTTGGATTCACCAAGATAATCCCCACACTTGGGCCCCAAATCCCATAGAGACAGAGTAAACCCCTTATCGTACCGCTAGGCTCCCCTGGTCAACTCCTGAGCAGACTTTGCAAGGCAAAATGGGAGGGGCAGATATCCCAATACCTCCTATTTTTCTTTCAGCCGTGAAAATAACAATAATAAAAACCAGAAGCTGCTTTGCTCAGAAGGGAAGGTTATTTCTCCCGGGGGACCTGATCGAGTAGCCGATAAGAGGGGGAAAAAAAAAAAAAGGATGGAGAAACGAGTGAGTTATTTCCCTAAATCTGAATAATCACTTCAGTTATTCAGAAAGTGAAATAAAGATCTGTAAAGCACACATATTGTCCTAGGCTTAGCCATCCTCTTTCCTGCATTTAAAAATCATTATTGAACTTGGCTCAGCTCATAACAAACCCAACAGCATCCTGCTCCTAACTCCACTTACATGGTCTTAAAAAATACTTCCTTCTACTTGGAAGAATTCCAGCTAATAAATGAGGGAGAAACATCAAGACTAGAATGTAACTATTTTGTAAGCCCTAATAAAATAATAAGTCTTGGCAACGACCATCAGTGGCTGCTGAAACCATTAGACCAGAGGTGCTCAGGCTTCCTCTTGCATCAGCTCTGAGTCAGTGGGTCTGGGGTGGGGCCCAAGAATGTGCATTTCTAACAAGTTGCCAGGTGATGCTAATGATATTGGTCCAGGTTCCCCACTGTGAGACCGACTGTATTAAATGAAAAGTTGATGGGGGACCCTTACAAGGAATGGATCATGGTGACACCACCCAAACCTGCTCATTAATCTTAACATCACAAAAAGAGAGAGCTGATTAGACATTATATGCCTCCAAATGGGATGCCATAGGAAGTGCCACCAACACCACTACTGACATATTCTTGCAAAAAAGAAAAGGGGTTTGAGGGGGGACCAAAGCTGATAAAGCCTCCAGATCTAGTGCCCGTTTACAGGACGTGCAGGGCACGGGAGAACACGTTAAATAATGCAATAAAGTCCAAAATGTGAGGAACTATAGGACCAATGACTCTGTTTCTTTAACAAAGAAAATACAAACAAGAAGGGGAACCTACAGATTAAGAGATATTGAAAGAAAAGCAAAAGCAAACAGGGAATGAAAACATTTTAAAAATATGGGGCATTTTCATCAACCTAAAAGATCTTTCTGAGCCTAAATTAGGTACATGTTCACTGGTGTTAACAAAGTTTGACTTGTTACCTCTTCTTGAGGGGCAACATACCCCCCAGTCATAGAAAGACACCCAGACCTTAAAATCAGACTTGAGTTCAAATCCGATTCTGCCACTGCACAACGGAGCACTGTGGGCAATTCATGTAGATCTTTGAGACTCAGGTTTATCACGTGTTAATACTGGGGGTGCAATGGGTACGTCACAGGGCTGACATGAGGATTAGATGAAACAGTCTATGTCAGGTGCCTTCTATTACTCGAAACCACTTAGCTCCTTCCTAATAGACAGCATTTACTACTGTTGAATGTTTTAATTGTGTTTCTGAGCAGCCCTAGCCACAGAAGTGGCTTGACCTGTATGTGTGTTCTTTAATAGCGTAACTAAAGTCGGTTTCAATAGGAAGCAAAGTAGGGCATGTGGCAAATTCTTCAATAATCCCTTGTTTCTTAAGGAGATGCTGCAGCAGCTTTTGCACGTTCATGACAGAGTGAGTGTGAGGAGAGAGATGAAGACACATAAGAGAAACGGAAGGAGGCAGAGATGAAGCAAGATTGGCCTCAAGTGTTGATAATTACCAAAGTTGAGTGACTGGTCTCTCTACCTTTGCATGTGTTTCAAATTTTTTGTAATGAAAAAGTATAACAGGTGCAATAGACGATAAACACTGACAGAGGCAAGGAAAGGACCCCCCCCCAACTTATACGGCAAATCAAAAAAAAAGGTATGTTTTGCATTTTTTAAAAGCTACCCCTTACATGGAAAAATTTGAGAAATTGAATATAGTCGTTAGAAAAAAATAAAATGTTATTTGAAAGCTCTCCCTTCAAAGGGAAATCTATGAGATATGCAGGAAAATTTGAACCTGACTTGATATTTTATATTAGGGAATTTGTTAAATTCTTTGGTGTGAAAAGTGGTCTTGTGATCTCAGCTATTTAGAGAGTCCTTAACTTTTAGAGACACCGGGAAGTATTTCTAGATGAAATGATGTATCTGGGGTTTATGTCAAAATAACCAGGTCAGGGAGGAAATGAGCAGGGTGGAGAGGAACAAGACTGGCTCACGTGTTGATAATTGTTGAAGTTGAGTGATGGGTCCCTGGGGGTGTGTATACTGGACTCTCTACTTTTGCACATGTTGGACATTTTTCTTGAAAGAAACCATATAACTATCTTCTACTTGGAAATAAGATAGATATTGCACTAGCTCCCATCTGGCCCGTATATCATACCCAGGGCCGAGTTTTCTGGACACTAACAGTGACAGTTCACAACCACAGACCCCTTATAGCCCTGGGCTAAATCCTTCACATACAGTTCTGTTAAGCAACATCACCACAGCCTTGGGAGTTGGATTTTATAGCCAGCTGCATCTACGGGTATCGAGCCACTGCTGTGGCTATGACTTGAAGGCTCAGAGAGGTGAAGGACTCTGCTTAAGGTCACACAGCTAAAAAGCGGCAAAGCTGGGATCTGAACCCAGGTCTGATTCTAGAGCCTGTGTCACAAGCTCAATAGAATATTTTCAATAAATGAACCAATCCTTTAAGGCACCTTGCACAGTGCCTGGTACTTAATAAATACCCTAAAATATTTTTTTTTTTACCACTTTTTTTTTTTTTTTACCACCAAATCAGGTTAAGTGAACTACAACTCCACACTACACAAAGGACAAATCTCACAGACACACTCTCGAGCAAAAGAAGGTGGTCACAAAAAGCACATGCTCTATGATTCTGTTTCAGTGAGGGCCGAAGCCGGGCAAAACAAATCTACAGTGACAGATGTCAGATAAGGAATTACCCTTGGGGTACAGTGACTGCCAGGATAGACCATGAGGGGGCCTGTGGGGGCTGATGTTCCCTGTCTTGATCTGAGTGCCAGTCACACAAGTGCGTTCATTTCGTGAACGTTCATCAAGCTACACACCCATGGTGTGTGTACTTTTTGGATGTAAAAAGTTTTCTTTCCTTTTATCTTTAATTGTGGTAAAATATACCCAACATAAAATTTACCACTTTAACCATTTAAGTGTACAGTTCAATAGTATTAAGGATATTTTTATTATTGTGCAATAATGAAGAGCTGGGTTTTTTTTAAATGGTAGCCAATTATACCCAAGAGGGCCCAGAGAGTATTTAATTTGTTCCAAGCAGCGTGACAAGTAAGTGGGCTCTAATTGCCATTTTGATAAGTTGCCTTAAAAGAAAAAATAGCCAAAAAAAAAACCCCCAAAACCCAGAAAAATAAAAGGATACACAAACCCCCATTGCCAGGGACCCTGTCTAATCTAGAACTTAAAAACACAAACAAGAATAAGTGCAAAGATTCGGTCTCTATCCAAAAAAGGAGAGACCAGAGCAGGCTGGCTTCCCCCGGCTTTGATGCCTCTGACAGCTATGATGTGCGAAATCTCCTTTGGTCAAACCAAAGCAGGACGCAGGATGAGAAGCCTGAGCTGATGCTAGAATGGTGTTTTCCAGGGTGTGTTCCTTGGAACCCTCATCCTCTGAGAGATCTGGGCTGGGGTGGGGTCAGGGAGGTTGAGAAACAATTCAAATACGGTTCTTTGGTTAAATCCATTCGGAAGGTGCTACATATTCCCTCCCACTCACTGAGACGCAGAACACACATCAGGACATCTAAGTTCCTGGCTGATCCTGAAATCTGAAAGCTACTTCACGCCTATGAACTTGGGCCCAAAGCATTTGGCCACAAATTTGCTCTTGAGAAATTCAGTAAGCCTAGGATATTAATAACACTGACGCTAGTACTGAGTGCCAGCTAGTATCTCATTTAATCCTCTCAAAAACCCTAGAAGAGGCACAATTACCCCTCTTTTACAAATGAGAAAACCGAGGCCCAGAGAACTTGCCCATCGTTGTATGGCCAGTTACGGTGGAATCTGAATAGAGATATATTTTTAGAGACCTTTCATGCTTTGTCTACCTTCTTTGCAGAGAACTTGAAGACAGAAGAGAATACAGGCATTGTACAGGGCACATCTGAACCAGTCTTGGCAACTGGAAGTCTCTAGATAACTTGGTTTCATCGTTATAAGGACTTGTCTCCACGTGTACCCAGAGTGTTGAGTTTTCAAATTTTGGGGTGATGACAATTAGACAAAAAGTATCAGGCCAGGCCTCAGGAGAGGCAGAGTGAGGAATGACAAGTAGCTTGTGAAATTGCAGCTGGGATCAGACGGCACAACACCAGCGACAGAATTCTCCGTGCGATGAATTGAAGCAAAACTTGGTCTGCCGCTCGCTACTGCAGCCCTTGCTTTAGAGCAGGGTTTCCTTGACTATTGGCTCTTGAGTTAGGTCATTCTCTGTTGTGGGGGCCTGTCCTCTGCATTGCAGGATGTCTAGCAGCATCCCTCCCCTCAGTCATGACAATCAAAAACATCTCCAGACGTTACTAGATATGAGGGGCAAAACTTCCCCCAGTTGAGAACCACATCTTTAGAATACAAACAAGGGCTCTCTTGGGAAAGATGGTTAAAGCTGAGGATGCTTGTCACTTAGTCAACCCCAAACTGGAATGGTGACTGCAGAAGGTCAGACAGGTGGAATGTGAACACATCAGACCAGAGACAGACCACCAGGTGGCCCAAGCCCAGGGGGACGCTCCACCTGCCTTGTGCCTTCTCTCTGAGCCCTACTCCTCCGTGTCTTCCTCCACCAACACCCATGTCCGAGGTCCTGCATCAGTTCCAAGGGCCAAAAGGACATCTCTGGGATTATAACACAGAACTGATGGACAGTTCATTGATCCAGGGCTGCTCTCAAATGTCTTGATGAAAGCAAAGGACCCTGTCGCTATCAGCATTAACAATGTGTGACACATCTGAGTGTGTCAGCCCTGTTCACAGTCCTGTCCTTACCAACAACTCACTGCTTCATTCTCTGAGCACTAACAAGCTGTTTGTTAGCCTCTGGAAGACCTCAGGACTTCAAATTACAAGTCCCAGCTCTGCCTTGAACTCGCTGGATGACTCTGGGAAAGTCACTCTCCCTCTCTGAGCCTTGTGTTTTTCATTTAGAAAAAACAACAGTGGGCTGGCCTAGCTCTACCATTTTATGGTACTTGTGATTCCTGGTCAAAGGGTTGAAATCAGACCAAATGCAAATGTTCAGCTGCTTTCGCCTGTTTCACCATCAGTTTTATTTTCCCCAGAGGAACTCAGGGGTAAAAGATCTTGCTCCCCCCACTTTGGCATTCATGAAAAATAAATTAAATCCTCCAGAGCCCAAAGAGCATAGGATTTGCACATCACCAGCTTGGTCAACAGCTTCCCTGTGGTTTTACTGCCAAGCCATTGGCTCAAGACTTTGGGACAGAGACACAAACCCAAATGTCTCGGGGGGTCAGGTGAGCCATACAGAGTGACCCAGGCCAGAGGTTAAATTATTGCTCATATTTTAAGTGCTACGCAGGCAAAACAAAAGTTCTCTGGACCTGGTCTGCAACACAACCTACCAGCAGCGCAGACGCACTGGTCCAGGCGTAAGGAGGCACCATGTGTAGCAGGGAACAGGGCACTCTAAATGCACCACCTCTCTAGGCCCCAAACTGTCCCCAGGAGGCAATTTGGACTCTAAATCTATTATTATTAATAATAACAGCCACTGTATTTACTGGGCCCCTTCTGGTCATCGGGTATCAGGCCAGTTTCCTACATTCACCATTGCACTGTACCTCATAAGCGTTTGATGAGGTGGGCATTATTTATTACTCCCATTTTCCTGCTAAGACTAGCCAGGTCCTGAAAGGTAAATGAAAGTCCTTGCTTATAAAAGTTGGAGCCAGAATTTGAACCCAGATCTGACACCCAACTTGCTCTTAGCAGAAAATCTCTTTCTTGCCCCTGGCCTCCCCACCCTACCACCTCCCAAGGGCATGGTCCCAAGGAAGCCCTACCCCCTATAACAGGAAAAAGTGAATGGTGAACCTGCCACTTTGTTTCCCCCTTATGACATTTGCCTAGTCATCTGAATACCAGTTGTTCTTAAAGTCACTCCAGGAAGAAGTTCTTTTAATTAGTAGAACTAAATTATTTTTCCTCCCAACCAAGAGAACTTGGTTGGCAAGAGTTACAGTAGCCCCCATGGAAGATGCTTTTGGAAGAGGGCAAGAATGGGTCATTTCTGGCCCTAAAGCCCCCCTTGTATTTTGCATTTTACAACTCGGACATAGCATAGCTTAAAATAAACGTATAGTCTCATATGTGACTGTTAGAAGTTAAAATTAGCAATGTCTCTAGAAGGCCATTTAGTAATACCTATTGATTTTAGGTGTGCATGCCCTTTAATTTAGCAATTACATTGCTGGGAATTTATCCTACAGATAAACTCATATAATTAGACAAAAAGTGCAAGCCTACAAGAGTGAGCAGGTAAGTTCTATGGCCCTTTCTCAGCAAATTTGATGAGGGTTGTTCCTCCTGAGCCCTGAATCCATGACAGAAGCCAGAGATGTCTGACCTCCCCTTTCAGAAAGCATGGGCAGCTTCTTCTTCTGTCCTCTGATGACACACAAGATCTCAAATTCTTGCCTGGCCTTATCCAAACTCAGTCTTTCCTCCCTCGTGTGGCCATGGTTAAATGTTTAAATGTCAGGGGTGGATAGAGGAGACCCAGAGAACAAAAGGGCCACCCCATCACAGGTGAGCCCTTAAAGGATGCCATAGAGACCCTAACAAATCACAAGTGGGCTAATGTAACTGGAGTTTGTAACGTTCCCGACCCAGGTAAGGAAGTGTGCCTATGTTAAAGTAGAAGGAGATTCCAACCACCACTTTTAGCCCAAACAGGAATTGGGTTTATGAAAACAAATCACAGAAAAGAAAAATTAGGGACAAGTTTCTCCTTTAGGGAAAGACTGCACAATAGGCTTCCTGGTTCTGCCAAGTACTAACTGTGCCGCACTGAGCAAGCTCCTCAACATCTCTGGTCATGTTTGCTATAAATAACCATCTACTGAAGTTTGTCAGGAGCCAGCACTGTGCTAAACCCTTCATACACATTAACTCATCTAATCCTCCCAAATGGGTAATCCCTTAGGCCCTGGAGTTAGAAAGATCTTGGTTTGTAGACTCCGGTCTTCCTTACTGGCTAGTAGAGCTACCTTGAGCAAGTTATTCAGACTCCGTATTTGTTAGATAGGGCCAGAAGTAACAGTATCTACTCCAAAGGATTGTTGTGAAAACTTAATGAGATAATGCCCGCAAAGGGTTTAGCATGTTGCCTAGCAAAAGTGCTCAACAAACATTAGCTAGTCTCATTAGCCCCAACTTACAGATGGGAAAACTGAGGCATGAGGAGGACAGTGTAGGTATTTCTAAATTTGTGTGTGACCTATGACTCCAGTGGATTTAAAATTGGACTTGGTTTTCCAGAAAAATCTACTGTATATCTGCTTTTAGAATTACATGGTTATGCCTAAAGCATAAAACCCATGCGCTTGGATTCAATGAGCTTAGGAAAGAAGGAGACAATTTTTCCCCCAAAATATAAAACTTCCAAATAGGAGGGGGTAGGAAAAAATAACCCCCCTTTCCTCCCAAATGTCTTCTCCTCCAGGGTCCTCCACTGGTCCCCCAAGGGGAAGGTCAAGGCAGAAAAATCTCTAGAGCCACAACCAACAAGGCTGCGGGGCAAGGCTGGGTAACTAATGAGGGGGCCAGGGACAGCCTCGTGGAAAATGCTTCCATAAATGGGCATGTTTGCCTCAATCACAGCCCTCCCACAGAAAAGTAATGATAACAAACCCATAACAAATACCTTGTACGGAATACCACGTCTATTCTGGACACGATAATAAAAAAACATGATGTTTACAAGGCAAGCCCAAAGGCTTCTCAAAAAAGGCCCAGCTCGTTCATGTTCTGGACTCTTGGGATGGGAGCCCACCTAAGGTCATTGCTTTCAACCAGATCACTGCCCCATCAGGGGCCAAACAGCACATTTTATGTTAAATTTGCAAAAGGTCAGTTTATGTTTTGTTCAAAGAGATAATCATAAATAGTTAGTTTGCTGGAAGCATTTGCTCTCACCAGAAACCTGACTCCAACAAGAAGTTTTTGTCCATGGTAAAGAAAAAAGATAACAGGGTCAAAGGTATAAACTTGGCATCAGATAGATCTGGGAACACGTTCTACCATTTTCTGGCTGTGTAACACTGGGCAAGTTACTTAACCTCTCTGGGCCTCAGCTGCCTTATATACTAAACAGGCATCATAATGCCTCCCTCATGAAGTTGTTCCAATGATTAAATGAGATATATTAAGTTCAATGCTGCTACAGTGCCTGGCACATAAGACTGGTAGCTATCTCGATGGGAAGACATCAAGGAAAGACTGCTTTTTCTTCCAACAAAATTCAGTAACTTATCTTACAACCTGCCATCTCACAACTTTCAGTTCAGCGTCTTCAAAGTTCCCTCTCTTTAAACAATTCTAAAATAGCATCTTTAAGTAAACCAAAGAAATGAAGAAGCTACAAAGAAAACAAAACCATGCAAAGCAGTCTACTAAGTCAGTCTCCCTTCCCTTCGCCAACCCCTGAAATAGTTCTCAATTTAATCTACCAGTTCTCAACACTGCAGCTAAATGCTCCCTGCCTTGGGTTTCTAAATACTCTCTTTTGCTTCTTGACAAGCATGGCTTTGAACGGTACCTTTCCTCAAGCAGCAAAATGCCCATCAGCTCTCTGCATCCAGGAGAAAACTTAGAACAGGCAGTAGCCACACTTTGTCTCCTTTTGCCCACTTGGTTGGGCATGAGAGTAAAATTTGTACCGGCGACTGCAGGAAATCCCAGGGTAATCTTACCTAATGCACCTGCAGGTCATGAATGTAAACGGGAGACTTTGGGTCCACCTGGGTATCTGGGGCCCATGGGCTCAACTTGGATGATATTTTTTTTTTTTTTTAATTTTCAAGAGGTGGGGTCTGGAAGAAAGCTGGACTGTAATAAAACTGGATCATAACCAGCCTTATCTCCCTGGGGTTATCAACACGGACATCCTCTAGACTGAGGAAAAACACTCCCCTCTCTGCTGAGCCTATGCTCATGTGTTTTTAACTGATTTAACACATTTTCAGCACAACTGAGCAATGCGTCCAAATCCACTTGGAGCCTCAGTTTGCCTGCCTGTGACAGCAAATGACTTTTCAGTGAAGTTCAGCTGCACTTTTTTTGTGTGTGTATTTAGAATAAAACTGAGAAGCCTCATTGTCAAGGATGGACCTCTGAGATTTCTAAGAAAGCATACCTTCTAGATCTGCCTCTTAACAAGAACCATCCAGGACTCCTGGTTTGCTTTAAGGACCTTTTTTCTGGTGATTCTAGTGGAACTGGAGTTGGGCCCAGGCATTGGTATCTTTAAAGCACCTCCAAGGTGGTCCTTCTCGTTGGCGACCTTGGGAAATGCTGATCTGGGGAAAATCTGGGATGATCTAGGCTGATAGGGCAGAGAGAAATGAGAAATCTCAAACCCCTGTGTCCTCACCATGGTCCTTAAGAGAATGATGACAACAGAGGCCCCTAAGCGCTCCCCAGCCCCTGTAGAATACTCTATATTACCCTCAGATCCCCCACCCAATCTGCCCCTAGGAGGACCACCACTACTTACAGATCTCCAGCTGGGGGCTAGCGAGAAGAAAGCGGCTTGGAGAGCTCAGATCCGGCACACCTCCCAGGCCGGGGCGTCCAAATCTCCCTGCCTGCCTCGGACGCCTCTCTTTATAGCCCAGGAGCTGCCCACGGGTGGGAGAGGGGAGGCAGCCAGCGGGGCGGAGAGGGGGAAGGTCCTTCCCTGCGCCCTCCGCAGCGTCCCCTGCAGGGTCCGAAAAGCGTCGCTGTTGCCCGGGCACTTGGGCGCACCTGGCAGCGGCACGCGGAGGAGGGGGCTCAGCTGGGCGGGGGCGCAGGGGGCTGCGGCGCTGCGGACCAGGGCGCACCCGGCAGGCGCGCACGGGGACAGGAGTCTCACCCCGGCCGTGGGGCCGGGGGCCCGGGGGCAGTCACCGAGATTCCGGGTCCTTAGAGTAAAGGGATCGAGCAGTGTCTACAGGGGATGCTTGAGAATTTCTTCCCTGAATCGATTCCAGCCGCACGGGCATTAACCTCTTCCTCCCCGCGCTGGGACTACGGTGGGTCTGACTTGACACCTCCCTCTCCATGCCCCATTTTATTCGCCTCCCACCATCTGCAAAGGGGGCCAGCTGTACTGCGTGAAGGGTGAGGAAAGGGAATTTTTTGAACTTTGCAAAGTGCAAGACAGGAGCGTCCCCCCCACCCCTCACCCCGTCCTTGCTGGGAATTGTTCGGGACCGGGAAGTTTTTACTTTTCCCAACTTGCCATCCCGCCTCCACCCACACCGCTACAGCCCAAACAAAACCCAAAATTAAGAATAATCCCGCTGGTGTTATTCCAGCCCCGCTCCCCTTTCCCCCCGTGTGCCACTGGCTAGCTGCGTGACCTTGGGCGAGTCATTTCACTTCTCTGAGCGTCAGTGTCCGCAGCTGCAGAATGGGGGGTGGGGCGGGTGGGGGCGGTGACAGTTGCGTGATTTGCAAGGTGCTTGTGGAGAGAATACGGGCGCGCCCCCAGCGCTCGCAAGTTCCCTTCGGCTGCTCGCCCCTCCCCAGGGAATCCCGGCAGATCCTAAAATTTCGCTCCCTGTCTCTCTCCCTGGCAGTACCACTCCCCTTTGCCCCGTGCTGGTCCCTGTCTGTGTGTGTCTCTCCATCACCATCTCTGCCACTCTGACCATTGCTGTCTCTCGCTCTACCTTTTGTCTCTGTTATCTCGCTGTCTCTGTCTCCCCCTTGAGTCTCACTCTATCTCTGATCTCTGTGTCCCTCGCTCTCCGCAGGTCTCACCCTATCTCTGGTCTCTGTGTCTCCCCGGCTCCCCGTCTTCCCCGGGTCTCTGCGCTCTGGATCCACGCACGGACACACAGGCCATAAAAGGAAGTCGAGGCGGTGGGCTGGCCCCGCGCCAGGCCGGGGACCCACGGGCAGCCCGGGCGTCCCTCTCCCCGCGCGGCCCGGCCCTGAGGTTCCCGTGCCGGCCGGTCCTCCCTCCCCGGGGCGGCGGGCGCGGCGGGCGGGGGCCGCTGGGCGCTGAGCGGGAGACAACCCAAAAAGGGCAGGCGCGGGCCCCTTCCTGCAGGAATTCCCGGCGCCGCATACCAGCCGCGGGCGCCCGCTCCCCCTGACTAAATATGGTGCCGAGCGGGCTGCGGGCGCGGGGGAGGGCGCCCTGCACGCAGCAGCGCCCAGTGGGGTGGGAAGGGGACCCCCGTGCGTGGGGCAGGGCCCTGGTGCCACGTGGGTTTGGAGAGAGAGTTAAAGCCGGCAGACGCCCTGTCTTGTTCAACAACCCCGCCCCTTGCAACCAGGTGTGTGTAGGGGGGGAGGTCTTTATTAATACCCCCATTTTGCAGGTGAGAAAACTGAGTCCCCGCAGGGGTGAAGGGATTTGCTCACCCTCTCACCGGGACAGTCATGGACTGGTGCTGGGACTGGAGTCCACGACTGACTGACTGATGCCACCATTCACTCCCAGAGAAGAGACATCAGTCTGGCAGTGCCACTTCCGAGCTGTTTGACCATGGGCAAGTAACTTTGCCTGTCTGTGCCTCAGTTTTCTTACCTGTAAAATGGGAAGAACATCTGCTACTTCCGGGCTTTCTGTAAGCAGTCCTTGAGATGACCCATGTAAAATGAACATATTACACTGCTTCACGGTGGCTGCTATTATGCTCAACAAACATGAAACCAAGTAGAGATGCACCAGGCCTTGGGGACATAAAGGTAAGACCCTGTCCTGCCTAGTGTTTGCCTGCAGGCTCTCAGTCCCCTCTGCAGAGCTCTGCCTCCCAGACCTTCTTGGTCCCTTCCTCCTTCCAATGTCAAGCTCACCTGGTTCTCACCCTTGAAAACACCTGAGCCCAGTCCCCTGTCCCTCAATGGGCCTAAACCAGAGAGTCAAGGACAGCCAGCATTCAGCTGGCTGGGGAGGTGAGGGGTAAGCTCTTCGGAAAATGATGAATGAGCTGCTTTCCACATGCCTTTTAACATCTGCACTGTAAAAGGAGTGGAAATTGTCCCTGCCCGAGTACAGAAATGATGTGGAGCAGAGGAGTAATGGAAGGGGCGAAACTGAACTCAGTCATCACCTTCCAGGGCAGGCTATTGGCACCTAGCGCTGGCCTCAAAGTAAGAACTGGCATTTTTACCAGAGCCATTAACATTGTCACTTCCAAAGGGACTGCATTTGATTCTTTAAAGAACTTGTTGATAATTTTTCAAAGAGAATAATTATGTTATTTAACAAATGGGGACTTTGTAACAGACACTCAATTTTACGACTTTGTTACCTGATAATTATAACAGCCCTATGGAGTAGGTACTTTATTTTTTCCCTCATTTTACTGTTGAGAATCCAGATTTAGAAAGGTTAAATAACCCAGCCAAGGTAGAACATGTGGTTAATAGTAGAGCAGGAAGTCCAGCCCCAGCCTAGCTGATAGAGTCCACAGCTAGCAGGTAGAAGTCTAAGGTTTTAATCCCAGATCTGCTCAGCACCCACCAAGCATCTTGGAGATTGTCGGTGAACCTCTCTGAGCCTGTTTTCTCAAGGAAAAGCAAGGATGGTCAGACTCTTTGCCTCAACTACCTTGCTGGGTTGTTAAATATGATAGCACAAGTGAAGGGCCTACATAAACCACTCCATACCTTTCTGGTGGACTTGAAGAGTAGGCAGAGACAATGTGTTCATCTAACAGTCATTCAGCAGATATCTGTCCAATGCACGAAGTTCAGATGTTTGAACCTTCAGAAGTGCACTGTTACACTAATTAAATCAGATGCCTCTGTTTTATTTCTCATGGCTCAAAAGGTCAGTTATTTTAAAATTGCGGGGAGGAAGTCACTTTTAAAAATGTCACTTTGACTGAGTGCTGTCAAGTAATTTTCCTTGACATGTCTTTTCTGTGAGGGGCCATTTAATGGGAGTTTCCATGAGCTCATGAAACAATATGGCCAAGGGGAGATCTCTTTCTTGCAGTCTTTTTTTGCCACTGGCTTCAAAAATCCCCAAAGTGTGATCCCCTCTAATTTTTAGTAATATCAAACATTGGGTCCAAGCATGGTTTACTCCTGCACGTGCCACAGGGTTTCATAACTTAAAAGCGTATCAGCCCAAGTGTATTGACTCAATAGATCTGGCCCAAGATCTGCCTCCCTGTGAATAAAGGAGCATCATTCCTGACCACAAGCGCAGCTCAGCTCCAGCTCTCTTGCACAAAAGCACTTTTGTTTCATTCGTGATGCCCCCACTTCTCCGGGTATAAGACTGCACTGAATAGCAACTTGCCTTCATCACCCACTTCCAACTTCGGTGTCACGGTAACTCCAGATTCTCTCCCTTTATCAAAAAGGGTCCTAAAACTCTCAATAAAAGCAGTTTTACAGTTTTTTTTTTTTTTAAACCAAACATACTCTTACCATATGACCCAACACTTTCTTGGGATTTACCCAAAGGAGTCGAAAGCTCATATCTCTACACAAACACCTACACACGATGTTTACAGCAGCTTTATTCATAATTGCCAAAACTTGAGAGCAACCAAGATGCCCTTCAGTAGGTGAATGGGTAAATAACAGTGAAATATTAATATTATTCAGGGCTGGAAAGAAATGAGCTATCAAGCCATGAAAAGACAAGAAGGAACCTTAAATGCATGTTTCTAAGTGCAAGAAGCTAATCTGAAAAGGCTACATACTGTACAATTCCAACTATACAACGTTTTGGAAAAGGCAGGAAGAGGCATAGTACAGAGGAGTTTTAAGGCAGTGAAACCACTCTGTATAATATGATAATGAATACATGTCACTATACAGTTGTCCAAAACCATAGAATGTACAGTCCCCAACTTATGATGGTTCAGCTTATTTTTTGATTTTACAATGGTATGAAAGTGATATATATTTAGTAGAAACCATACTTTGAGTACCCACACAACCATTCTGTTTTTCACTTCCAATACAGTATTCAATAAATTACATGAGATAGTCAATACTTTATTATAAAATAGGCTTTGTGTTAGATGATTGTGCCCAACTGTAGGCTAATGTAAGTGTTCTGAGCACATTTAAGGTAGGCTAGGCTAAATTATGATATTTGGTAGGTTAGGTGTATTAAATGCATTTTCTACTTACAATATTTTCAACTTACAATGGGTTTATTGAGAGATATAACCCCATTCTAAGTTGAAGAGCATCTGTACAAGAGCAAACTCTAATGTAACTATGGACTTTAGGTAGATGATGTGTCAATGTAGGTTCATCCACTGGAACAAATGTGCCACTCTGATGCAGGAAGTTGATAGTGGGAGACTATAGCATGCATGGGGGCAGCGGGTAGACAGGAGCTCTGTACTTCCCACTCAATTTAGCTGCCAACCTAAAACTGCTGTAAAAAATAAAGTCTACTTCTAAAAAGGTAGTTTTACTTTGCTTTCATTTTTAAAAAGTTCATGAAGACCACATAATCCTTGCATAACAGTTGTTACAAAAATCAAATACCAAGTGGCTGGGAAGCATTGTCCTAAATGCCTTTAAAGGCATATTCTCACAAATGTTAATCCTTCATGTACACTTGGATTTAGGTTAAAAGAACACATCAAGTTTTACATAATCATACAGGCATGTGAATTATATACAAATGTGTTCTTGCACATAATTATAAAGCTATTAGTTTATTCTATGCAAACATATATGCTAAGCTTAAATTTATCTCCTTCAAAAGCCACCTCCATTCCTGCTATGAGTTTTTAGACTGCCCAAGTTTTAAATTTCCACCTTTCCTAAATCCCTCTTCAGTTTCCATTCCCATTCTATTTTTGTGTAAATCCAAGTTTTCTCCCAAAACTTCTCTAGCATTTCTAGAAGATAACTTCTCCCAACAACTCGAAGAAAACCACTAGCGATATAGTTAATGAGTTTATGAGAATCGTTTGATTGGTCCTCTGTGCTTTTACTTCCTTCCTAGGAACATATCTATATTTCTCTTTTCTTTCCTTGAGTTTTTAAAAATGTCTCAGCCCATCCACATCTTTAAACTTCTGGATTATAAATTAATTGACATTGTTCATAAATTATGAGTATAGAAATTTCTAGAGCAGATTTTTTTCAACTTTTTAAGAACACAAAACCCTCTTTTTTGGATAATCCTAAAAATCTCATAGTGTTTTGAAAATAGATGGTTTTCTATTTTCCAAATACAAAAATGTAATACTAAATATGCTTTTGCAAACCACACATGGCCCCAGATTATGATACTGTCCCCCCTAGAGACTGACACCACCAGTTCCCACCACCACCCTAAAATTAATAATTGCTCCATGGTGATATGGCTGATGCCAAGTGCATAGACATCAGGAGAAGTTCCCCTCCCTCAACCCTTGCTCCACACCCTCCAAGAGTTAAGTTTCTCCATTCTTCTGTTTCTGGTGCATGTCTTTTGATGACAGAACAGTGGTATGAACACCCTTTGCACAAACGTGAGTTGCTTAATTTTTTTTTTTTTTATTAAATGATATATTGAAAGTATAAAAGTTGCCTTGATACAAACAAGTTACAGAATAATGCATACAAAAGCACTATGGACCACATGTAATAATTCTGTTTAGCTTCCATTTTGATTTCATATCAGCATCCAAAATTAAAAACTTCAGCATTATTTCTTAATCTAGTCCTACATGATTGCAATTCCTGAGGTAAACTTAGTGTCTGCTGCCAACATCCTTGGATGTAAACCAAGTCCCCTAGGAGAATTCAGATATTTATATTCCTACATACAATATAATGGAATTCATAATTGTAATCAGATATTTCAGATTTAAAAATGGAAAATGGGCCCTTATAATACTTCTGCATCTATATATATAATTTTAACTCACCAACAGGGCCTCTCAAAATCTTTTGACTTGTAAGTATGGTTTAAAGGGATTTCATTAATAATTTTCCACATTTAGGTAAGAATTATTGGTTAATCTGTAAGGAGTCAACACTGATTAGTATCACCAAATATAAAATCAAAAGTTTCAACAATTTGCAAAGACAGCACAGAGAATTAACACCATAAAGAGAATGCCAATTTTGCCAACTACAGCCCTTATCACTCTTCCCTGTGGAAGTCACTTAAGCTAAATGTTCTCAGTGTATGGTTGCCCACACGAAGTTTTATTCTGAATGTACCATATGACTTTTGCCAATCAGGAGCTGTCTACTATAATAGTTGTTTTCAATGAAATGAATCTGTAGACTCTACATTATGAAAACTTCTTTAATAAATATCAAAGTAGCATTTTAGAGAAAGCACTGGAATAGTTCTTACTATTTTTCTATCCCAAGAATAAAAATTGATGTTTCATTTCACTAAATTAAATGAAATTTAAATCTCTGAAATGCGCCCAAACAATAGAGGGTTGGCCCTTTCATGGCTCATCTGTAATTGCACAACTGAAGGCCACATGGAGGTTAAACAATGCCATCTTTTAAGTCACTTTCTGGTATTTCTCCCAAAGCCTGTCTCTTCATGCTTATTTCACATTCTTTATAAAATAAAATAAACTCTTTGTTTTACTTACAGCAAAATTAAAAGCATTATTTCCCCCTCTACCTTTTAATTAAATCTTCCAGTAGAAGCCAAAATGGTCTAAGGAAAGAAAACGTAGATTGTTACCTGGTTTAAAAGTAAGATATTTAAACCTAATTATAAATGGTTATCTGAAAAAAGATACTTAAAAAAAAAAGTTTTATAGGAATTACAGTTTTTTTCTGGTTTTAATGTTCTTTTAATTTTTTTTAAAAACTTGAATGTTCTTACAAATTCACATAATTCCAGCTGAAGAAAATTTAATTAATGTGCCATGTCAAAGAGCAAGAGTATATGGTTATAGAGACCTATATATATTTTTTTAAAAGAATGTACAAGGTACTAAGAAGCCCTTTCATTTCTCAAAAATGTAAGGACCTTTAAAATACTTCCTAAAAACAATACATTTTCTCTTTCAAGTCAAATCCAATAAGCTTGATGACAGTTAGCTTTTATTCACAAATGCTGTTAAACATGAGGGGCTAAGTGTTTTGCAGAAACTCAAATTTCTACAAAGTACAAATATTAGTGGTGCATTTTGGTAACACTGGGACAATAAATAAGTTATTTAATATACACAATTTTAAGACAAAAGATACCCCAAATGGAAGTGTCATCTCTTTACTGCTTGAGAAATATGAAGATCTTCAATGTTAGTACTCTTCCCCTCTTCCTTTCTTAGGTGATCATCTGAAACAAACAGAAATGTTAATAGTTATCCCAAGTCAAAATAGGCAGATACACAGAAATATCTTCATATATTATATTTTAGGATGTTATATTTTTAGTATTCTATGAGTTCTTTAGATGGTTTAAGATAATGAAAAAGCTCATTATTTTTAAACACTTTTGAAGAAATCAGAAATGTTTAGTACTACGGACTCACTCTTAACTATTCAAAAGTGTTTCTTGACTTTAAGTGAATAGAGTGCAACCTGCACTAAACCCATGTGTCAGTAGTCACAAATCTCTCTCTTACATATAAGGAATGGAATTTGCAAGAAAGGACAAGGTGTTCAATCAGCATTTTGAGAGTTGTCAAACCTCTTCAGTTAAAACACAACAAAAAAATTTTCAAATAGAAATATTAATATTTCCCAGCAGCACCCTCTTGTGGCAAGGAGAAAACTGGCATAGTTTACATCTTCCTACCAAAATCAGTTATTTAAGAAATTATAGAAAATGTTCTCGGAGCCAAAAACAAAACAATAATGCTCCATGAGAGTTGAGAGGAGCCCAAAGCACTGTGACCACCCACTTTGCTCTGGCAATAGTAAAGGTGGGGCCCTAGTCACTTCTGCTCAATTTCTTTTGTCATGGGGTAAAAGAGTAGAGGATAGAAATATTCTACATTCAAAGAACCTAAAGAGACTTAATATCCACATACAACAAAAATTCAAAGCAAAAACTAGGTTCCTGAAAACATATTAACCCCAAACACTTTTTACAACTGACAAAACAAAATCTATCTAGTGACAACTTTGACAACAGGAGAAAAAGAATACAAATTTAGACGAGATGCTAGAAAAATGCAAATTTTAGTACCAAAAACACCTACTGGGTTTTCTAATTCTAAAGACAACTTGATGATATACACAGTTTTATTAGTCTGCAGCAGCTGATTACCCTCATAGTGAATACCAGTTTATAGGTCTGGACAACAGACGGAAATCTCTCTTCCTCAGTCTTAGGCAACTTTGCAGGACAGAAAAAAATTAATGATTTCCTTAGAACACAACAATTTTAGGTCTTCTAGAAAAGTGTTATTTAAAAATGACATCTGTTATGCTTGATAGATGTGTAATAAAGTTGAGCCAGTGATTGTCTCTGTTATAAAAATCTGGTCTTTTATTTATAATAAAAATCTTTTATTTATAGCAAAAACTATTTTGCCTTCAAGATTATAAGCACTTACAGCAGCAGCACTAACGAACCTGCTATCATTTCAAAGGTGGGCATGCCTATTTAAACCCTCTTCATTTTTCGGCAGCACTTTGAAAGCTTTTATGAGATAAGTACTTTCATCTTGGAATACTTTGAACTTATTTTCAAATAAAAGCTTAGTTTCAGTGTTTGATATTTCAGTTGGATGAGCTTATGTAGAGATAAGATACTGTGATCTGAAGAATAATTATTTTAATATCTTCATAACCTTTTCAATGCTGTCAAATAAGAGTCATGACAGTAAGCTAGAGCTGAAAAAGTAAAGGGGATGCTTAAGTGTGTTACTGGAACATGATGCAACTTTGGTTGACAATTTCCAAGTCATTGCACAAAGAGGTCACTGTTGTGCCAAGAAAATTTTTGATGATCAAGAAAGTAATTTGCAAAATCATTGTTCTTCCCCCACTAGTTCAGCGGTCATCCTCAATTCTCAGTTTTCTAGAGAGCTTTCCACAGAATGGGCACTCAAAGCTGCTTACTGACTTGAACTCAACTCTCTGATGTCTCTGGCACTTTATACATAAAAGTGTCTGTCTGTCTGTCTGTCTGTCTATCTCTCTCTCGCTTTCTCCTTCCCTATGGTGTGGGGCTAGCAATCTAATCTGACTTTCATCTCAGAAGAACAGAATGTGGTTAACTTTCTTACTAGCCATTAGCCATGAATATTAAGAAGATTGATCATGAAAAGCTTATAAACCAGAAATGTTATTTCTCAAGAAATTATTTTTCCTCATGGGACTGGTAATATCAACGTCTTGGAGTTGCTGTGTTAACAAGTGTTACTGTGTGCAATATCCACTGGTGACAACTGAACATAGAAACAGGTATTGTCATATATTCTTGTTAAGTGTATAAACCAGTAAAGCCTTTTTGGGGGGCAATTAGGCAATCTCTACTATATTTTTAAATATGTATGTACTTTGAACCAGCAGTTCTACTTCAGGCATCCACATAAGACAAATACTTATATGTGTAGACAAAGACACAATGTTATATTGCAATAATATAAAAGCAAAAAATTAAAAACAGTACATAAGAGTGATTATGGTAATATTGTGGAATACTACACAAAGAATGAGATCTACACATGAAAAAAGCAAACTGCAGGATAATATGCACAGTAACAGTACCCATATATTTAAATGCACAGAAATGAGTCCTGAAGGACATCCACCAAACTGCTAACGAGGGTGAGTACCTTCTACGGAAAGGAGGGGAACTGGGGAGTTAGAGAGAGGCAAGAAGGGAAGAGGTTAAAGGGAACTTTGTATTATAGGAAAATTTTAGAGATTTACTCATGTACTTGCACAATTAATGTTTTATTTTGCTTTTTAAGTACTTGCCAAATAGTAGGCACTAATGTTGGTTCCTTACCAATCCCTGAAAAGAGAATTTGGAAAACTTCTCCATAGTCTTTAAATGGAAAAGTATACAGGAATAGCAATCAGATGTGCTGATTCTGCTAATAATTATCTGCTATAGGCCTTAAATGAGTCACTTAACCTCTTAGTCTTGGAAACCTCTTACAGTTTTCTCAACAGTAAAAATAAGTAGGTGGGAATGATTTCTTTTCCAATATTCCACCCAGCTCAGAATTCTAAGATATATAGAAGGATAACTCCTAGTGAAGTCAGAAATAATCTCCAAAAGAAGTTATCCTGGTTCACAAATATTTTACTTTCAGACCTTAAGAGACAGCAAATATCTAACCATGGTCACAGCAGTTTAGGAAAACTACAAAAGGCAATTAGCATGTTAGGCATTTCCTAAAAGTTTATATCAACATTCAAAATTTACATTTGTTCTCCAGCTGCCTGAGCCCCACCTATAACTGTCCTTGAAAATAGATCAACTTTCTTCCACAGGTGGAAACACTGACCCACTCAATTCAAATGATCAGAATGGGACCCTAGTGCTGATATAATCAAAACAACTGAAAGCTCATTTAAAAAGTGAGCATTCTGAAAGAAATATGGGCTGCTCTCCTAAGAATCTCTTACTTGTACATAACTAGCATGCTACCATAAAAAGCATCCTGAAAGTGAGAAGAACACATACACCCATGACTGCTCTGTCTTCAGCAGTGTTGCCTTTCATTCTTCAGTCATGGAAAGAAACAACATGATCACTTGAGAGAAAGCTATTTATTCAGTATGCTAAGGATCTAAGCTGCTCCAAAGACTATAAATTTATGTAAAAATCAGATTCTTCAATACTTCTGCATAAAAATTATATCTAAGAATTCTACCTCCCACACCCCTCAGTTATTCCCCCCTCACACCCCCCAGATTCTCTTTCCAAAAAGCATTTTGTTTTTTGGAGTAACATAGGCTAACTATATTAGATATAAACAGAATTAAATTATGACTCCAAAGCTCAGGAAAAACTCCTCCAAAGGTAAAAATATATATAGGAAGAAAATACACTTGCTGACAGCTAAATGATGAATCTCAGAAAACTCATACCCATTTGCTTTCTTCTACTAGGTTGTCTGCCAAGATTTGGGTTTGGAGGCTGAAGTGAAGGCCCTTTCAGATGTGCATTCTGGATGCCATCCTTAGTTCCATGCAAGAAATGAGCTAAAATTCCATATAAAAGAGGTCTATAGCAGAAAGAAAACAAAAAAATCAATTAAATGTGCATAAGTAGGAAAAGCTTAAAACATTTATTCTTTAAAAGGTAACCTGTGACACCAAAATGACCAAGTAATTCACTAGACTTTAAAAGCTGCATGATTATTATCCAAACTACAAACTGTTCATACTTTTAAATTTAAGAGTACCATTTAACTCAAATGACAATTTTAAAATGCAGAGAAAACACGTTAACAACTTAAACCATCTACACTAAAATACAATTCCCATCAATCCAAATAAATTCAGCTTTTAAACTCCAAAGTCCAGTATAATACTTCCCAATATGTAACACTGTATGATACACAACATGTATTCAATAAATGCTTGTTGAATTAATAAATCCTTGCCCAGAGAAGGTCTTTGTCCTGAGAGCCAGACTGCCTGGGTCCAAAACCTGGCTTTGCCACTTGCCAGCTATGGGACCTTGGGTAAGATTCTTAACCTCTCCAGCCTCATAAACAATTTCTTCCTCTATAAATGTGGAAGGTAGGCACAGTCCCTACCTCATAGAGTTGTTATGCACTAAATGAGTTAATAAATGCCAAGTGTTTATTACTGTGCCTGGCACATACTAAATGGCATATAAATGTTAGCTACACAAGAGTTGGGTAATAACTAATATTTTTAAAACTGCAGTTTACAAAACACTCCTACCTCTCTTCATTTTATCCTCACCTTGTGTGATGTCAGAATTATCACTCCCAATTTATAAATGAAAAAACCACAGCTCAGAGGAGATTTGCTAGAGATTCTCTCAGGCAGTAAATAAACAAAGTTTATACGCGAATCTTAAGTCCCACATTCTTTTCCTTACAATATGCTGCCTGGAGATTTATATTAGTGCCTTGCACAAATGAAAGCTGCTCTGCTGATAATAAAGAGAGGTATAACAGAAATAACTTCCTTCGTTTCCAATCTCATATTTGAAAATACAATTAAAAGAATTTGGTTTTTTTGAGGTATCTATTATAAGCTGATATAATGGCTTAAAGTATGACACTCCCCTCCAAAGATGGAATCTAATTGCCCTCCCTTTGAGCTGAACTCACTTCTAAGGAATAGAATTAGGCATTACGTGACAGTGTGCAACTTCACAGACCAGGTCATAATGACACTGTGGCTTCCTCTCTTTGCTTTCTCTCTTAGATCACTGCCTCTGGGGGAGTCAGATGCCTGAGGACACTCAAGCTGTCCCAAGGAAAGGTACATGTGGCAAGAATTGAGGCCTCCTGCCAACACTGTTGACAGCGAGTGGTTTGGAAGCAGATCCTCAGCCCTAGTCGAGCCTTCAGAAGACTGCAACTCTGGCTGGCATCTTGACTGCAACCTCACAGGACACCCTGAGCTAGTTTCACCTAGCTAAGCTGATCCCAAATTCCCAAATATCCCACAGATTCTGGGGTTATGCAGCAATAAATAACTAATTGTATACCAAAGCAATTTTTCCATGCCACAAGTAAAGCAGGAAAGTTTCTTTATTTAATAAGATGCCTCTTACAAAAGCATCATCTAGGAATATAAAATAGGTCTTTATTTACTTTAATCCAATCTTTCCCAAAGTGTTAATTGGTTCAAGATGATTTTTAAATGTTTAAAATTTTATTTTTTAAATTGACATACAGCTGGGCATGGTGGCTCATGTCTCTACAAAAAAAATTTTTTTAATTTGCCAGGCGTGGTGGTGAGAGCCTGTAGTCCCAGCTACTTGGGAGGCTAAGACAGGAAGATTATTTGAGCCCAGGAATTTGAGGTTACAGTGGGCTATGACTGCGCCACAGCACTCTAGCCCAGATGACAGAGCGAGACTCTATCTCAAAAAACAAAACAAACAAACAAAAAAAACAATAAAATTTACTTAAGATTTAAAAATTTTAAGAGATATTTTTAAATGTTATTAGAAAAATATATAACTACTACATTTAACCTGCAATTTCATGGATATTAAGGTTTATTTTAAAAAATAAGTTTAAAAAAGATAATTTAAAGAAAAGTACAGCCTCACAATACATTAAGTGTAATTCTGGAACACAAAACTTCTGAAAACTGAAATTTTCTTCATAACTTTGGCACAAACTCACTTGGTGGCGTGACTATTACAGACTTTACCTTACTCAGTATGATAATTCTTAAGTTTCACTGAAAAATATTAATGGGGTTGTGGAATGTCACTTTAGACCCCTCTGGCACATATATATAATATTTGGTATATGTACCGTATTACTTTTTAAAACCTGAAAACTTTCAGATTTTCAAAACACACTGGCCTCAAGGGTTTTAGATACAGCACTGCAGGTCTATAAATAAATAATATGAGTAGTACATGGATACAGCAAACTTTGTGAGTACAAAATCACTGAAGTTTGAGAAACAAGGACTTAAAGAAGTTACCTAACTTTTTGGAAACAAAGCTGTTTATCAATCTACTTCTTAATACTATCATCTGCAGCAAATATCTCAAAAGCTGCCAAGAGCCAGTAAGAGTGTAATAGTTGTTCATTTCCAACAACTGCTAAATGAAAATCTTGTATTTACATGATGCAATACCTCACTGCTCATCCTAAGTCACATTTAGACTACTCCAATTTATTTTTCTCAGTGTTCTCAATTATACCATTTTTATACTTTTCAAAAATTGTCAAAATCTATGCTTTTTAAAGTGTTACCCACTTTTTTCTTTAACACTCAAAACATACAAATATAGCGATTAACTGTATCCATGAACACTAGCTCTGCAGGATGTAAATAATTGTGCCAAAAAAAGATAACTTAGTCAAGTAAGTTTGGAGACCCTGAGTTAGATGACAATGACTCCTTTTATTGTAGGATTTCTCAGAGCAATTTCAAGATTAACATGCATTATGAATCTCTTAAGAAGGGATGTGGTATCGTGGCCTACCCACCTAAAACCTCTTTTGTAGTGAGCATTTCACAAAATAAGCAGTCTGTGGATCATACTCTGCGAACAATTGATTCCCAGACAACAACACTGCAGAAAACAATGTTCATGGCTACATTTCCAGTGCCTAAACAGTGCCTATCATATAGCAGGTACTATATTTTTAAGTGAACCAACACTCACTATAATATCTCTTGCAACAGTACAATACTGGAAAAAGCCTAAATGTTCATCAATTAGAGAATATATAAATCAATTATGGTACATGGAACACTATAGAGTTGTTTAAAACAAAGAGAAAAAACAGTTATCCTAGGGAGGGATGGGAAAAGAACAGGTGGCCTTCAAAGGTACTCCTAACATTTTATGTAGTTAAAAAACTCAGAGACAAAATACAACATTCCAAATATGAGAGAGAGGAACACAGATGTCTGTTTTATCACTCTGTACTTCTCTGTATGTCTAAAATAACTCATAATTTTAAAAAGAGGAAAAATGGAGATTTATATATGCTGGCATGAAAAACAAGTTGTATAATTCCCTTATATATGTGGAAGAAAATATACATATAAATGCTTTAAATATATAGTGTATGTATGAATGAATGCAAGGGAAAATGTTAACAGTGATTATCTTTGGAGAGTGAGATTAGGTTTCAGTGGGCAGAGTGGGAAACAATAACTTTCACTCTTCCATGTATACTCTTCTGTGCTATCTACATTTTTACAATGAAAAATTATTACTTGCAGTATAATTAGAACAAATTCTAGCTACCTTACTCAAATGAGATTTACTGCTCTTCCTCTAGGCATTCATGGCATTTCATGTCAATTTTTAATCACAAGATGAGTAAACAAGCAGTCATCCTGTTTTGCTCATTCATGTCTTCTGCTTGCAAAACCTCTCAGAAAGAGATCACAACCTACCCAGCACAGAGCTGGACAAAGTCAAGATGCTCAGTAAAACACTAAAATTAAAATGCTATTTCTAAACTGTTAAATTACTAGTTAAATATATAGTGTTATAACAATGTTCTATTAGTGCATTAGACCAACTTGCACTTGTTCAGATCAAATTTTTGCTTTAAAATGTAGCATAATGGCAATTGACTTCCTTTTTAGTAAGCCCAGTATTGCTGCTAAAGCCTTCAGCAGTCATTTAATATTAACATAAAGACTTTAAAGAAAATGCAAATCAATGGAACTAAGAAGTATTTTCTTTTCTCTCTTTATCAAAATCACCTGATTTTATATAGATACCAAATAAATTTTCTTGGTAACTGAAATTCAACTCAATAAGCATTTTACTGGGTGTCTATATTTATAAAGAGCACTGTGAGATATAAATAGAAATAATTTCACAAAATACCTTTTCTTAAAGTTTCCCATCTAGTGGAAGAACAGTTAACTATAAGAAAGAATAAAATACATGTGTAATAAAAGTACAAATCAAATCTTAAAGAAACACAGAAACTTGAAGGGAAGAGGAGGGGAAGAGGAAGAGAACAATGTCATAAAGGAGTTAACATCTGAACAGGGCCAATAAAAATGAAAGATGCTCCAGTAGGAGTTAAGAGGAAGAGGGAAGTGATCTGGGGCTTCTAGGCTAAGGGGAGAGTTTGCAAAGGCAAAGAGCATGAAATTGCAACGTGTCTTCAGGGCACAATGAACAATCCGGTGTGAGCAGATACAACTAGAGACGGGTAGAAATACAGAGGCCTAAAACGCTATGCTAAGCAACTTGGACTTCATTATATAAACAATGAAAGTTATTCAGTGTTTTTAAACAAAGCAGTAACTGTCTTTGAGAAAGACAGTAGGCAGTATGAAACATAAGCTGGGAAAGAAAGTGACTGGAGGTAGAGGAACGAGTCAGAAGGCTCCAGAACAGTGCAGCGCAGGGCAGTGAGAATGGACAGGAGATGCTGCGGAGGCAGGATTAATGGCACCTGCAAGGTGACTGGTAGAGAAATAAGAACAAAGACTTCAGTGTGGACTCTGGGTCCAGACCTGACAGGCTTATGAGAGACCTACAGGGAGGTCTGAGGAGATGAAAATAACATATTTCATTTTTGGACACACTGAGTTTGAGATGCCAACAGAAATATGGGCCCACAGCTCAGGAGACTGGTCAAATTTAAAGCAGAGTCACCAGCACGGAGGAGGGATCATTAAAGACTCAAGAGTACTTAGAAAAGGGGATGGGAGCGGGCAGGCAACAAGAAAAGAAAGTGGAGGACAAAACCTGGGGAGTGCCCATGAGTTAAAGGAACTCTGAGGGAGTTGATGAAGAAACTGAGAGCACTATTAGGGAGGCAGGAAGCCTAGGACAGTAAAGGGTCATTAGAAACAATGACAAAAAGTGTTTTAGGGAAGAATAGTCAATATTACAAAATGTGCAAAAACTCAAGTAAAACTGAACTTCTCAAATTGGAAAAATATATATGTATACACATAGACCTGCTCTTGGTGCTAGGGCCCAAGAGTGTTACGGGCTTGGCACAAAGTACAGGATAAAGCTGGTATATGATCCTGGAACATTAATTTTGCACAAAGATTTGTGGGAGAGTTAAATTTAACTGGCATGTCATTTAAAACATTTGTACAGTAATACAAACACAATTTTGCCATGAAGTAAAATGAAAAAAATTCTATGAACTCTTAGAATGAGAAAACAAAGAAATTTCTAGCTAGAGAAAGGCTACTTTGAGCCACATTCTCAGGCCTCCTAAGTACAAATTTTTTTTTTTTGCCAGTCAGGGACCCTCTGGAAAAAGTTTAAGAAACACTGAAGTAGGAAAAGAATTAAGAAAGTACTAGAAAGTGGTCACCCTCCTTTTCAAAGCATAGTGTCAATATAAGTGGTCAGAGGAGAGCGTGAGACGCAGGGAGGGCAAAGGAGAGGGTAACAGCAAAATGAAAGCAGAGGTTCACTCAGTATGTGTGGCAGGATATCAAGCAGTGGCCCAGGGTTGGGAGTTGATAGGCTTTTTTAGGAGAGGAGAGATCTAAGTAGATTCTTAAGTTGCAGTGTAGGAAGCAGTGGGGAGGAAGAGTTAAATATGAGGAGGAAAACAAATGATAGAACAAAGCCTCATAAGGAAAAAGAAATGGATCAAGAAGCCAACAGGAGTTATCCTTAGAAAGAAGTAGAGATACTTAGTCACTCTCAAGCCACAGGCATTTTAGCTCCAGCAAACAGAGACCTCAACTGACTTATCCACTGTGCACACCTTGGATTTAGTACAATGCTTGATACACACTAGATCTGAATAAATTCCTGCTGAATTAAAATGAAATAAAACCACCACTTTGCAATTATGACTTTAATACAATATCTGAAAACCTATTTTTTAAAAAAATTTCTTACATTGTATTATCCTTTGATTCTTCAAATGCATTTAGTTCACGAGTGAGAAATTGTCTGTCCAATGGAACCACAGGTTGGCCAGATTCTGGAGGAAAAAATTCATGAGAACACTGAGTCTATTAATCTAAAAGGCAAATATGATTTTAATAAGAATCACACTTACCAGGTATACACATTTTTCAGATTTTAAAAAAATGACAACAGAACATACAAGTAAACTTCTCTTTAACTGCCCACCCCATTCCCCCAATACCCCTTCTCTTCCTCCCACCACTAGGGTGAGTTTGGAGTTTACCTACCTAGTCCTTTTTAATAGTGTGCTTTTACATACATTTTTATATATCCCTAACCAATACATAGTAGTAATATTTTAAGGTTTTATCTCCATTTTCTATTTTTAAATAAGAATGTGTGTTTAATTTGTATTTTGAAAGCATATACATGGAAAAAACCAGCAGTAAACAGGATAAAATGTCAACAATTGTCTGTTGTCAGTATCAGGAATTATGGATGATTTTTCAAAGTATGCAACCAGTTTAAGTGCTTAGTTATTTATTTTCCCCTGCAGTATAATAGGTCTCATGAGAATTTAAACTACAGAAAGAGCCCATGTGATTTTTATGTCCCGGTCACCCAGACGACACTGTATGGTAATAGATTTCCAGGCTAAACACTTTCTGAGAATTAGGGGAAGGGGAGAAGCAGATATTGTCTTAGGTGATGAACAATAACCACTTACCTGCTATGAGGACAGATGCTGTATACTTATATTTGTTGAATTCCAAATACTCCCGAATTAATTCATTAATTAGAAGGTTTTCATGAGACAATGATGGTCGGGGTTCACGGTCATCATCTAGGGCATTGAAAACTTCAGCTCGGATCCTTGCTTTTAAATGCCCTAATACTCCCCTTTTTTCCAAGGTGTCCTTTAAAACTGTTCAATATAAAATATTAATGCTTCAGTTATAGAGTAAATTTTTTCATTCTTAGGCATACTCTAAAGAAAAATGCTTAAAAGGTAAATGGCACAACAGCAGCTCTCAATCTAAACGTTGTAACAAACTGAACAATTACAAAAACTACCACTAGCCATGTTTGCAATAAAAAATACAGTTCCCAAGTCACAATGATTTACTCTTAATATATTTAAGCAAATTCAAGTTTGTCCTTACAACATCATCACTGTCAGGGACTGTAGTCTAACACAATGAAGGAAGTGAAGGAAGAAAGGGAGGGATTGAATTATTGTTAGCTCACCGGGACCTGAACTTACCCAGAGTGTTTGCCACTGCAGACAGGTTGAGTGTGTCATTAACAACCTCTGGTCTAAGACAGATAATTAAAGAAAACAACTACATTCCATGGAAGGAGTATGTCTTTTTTTTTTTGTATAAAAACCTTTGATATCTAGAACCCTTATGGAACGGCCCATTCTAGATGAAAAGGTGTTTCAGTTTTTTGTTTTTGTAAAGACAATTATGAGTTAACTCTTTAGAACAGTAGGATTTGGAAATTTTAAGCCTCATCAGAAATCTAACACGTGACTATATCAATGCCATCTTAAGGAGTCAGGGATGTATATGCTGAATGCAACCTAACTTCTTGACTAGCTAGGGTCACCAAGACATAGACCAGTAGTGTGATAATGGGATTTAGCTGTAAACACTTAACACAGATAATGAGAAGCTTGGGGCTGAATTGGCACCATCTCTTGTAGTTGGTCTGGAACTTTCTTTTTTTCATATAGTCCCTACTGGCTAAATGACACCTTCAGAGAATCAACACACTTCATCCACAGTTCCTAGAACACTCTGACATGGGCAGTGCATGGGCAATATATATAACCAAAGCGTTGTACCCCCATAATATGAAATAAAAGGAAAAAAAAACAAAACACACAGTGCCTAGAACGTAGTAAGAGCTCAATAAATGTTACCTAGGATCATTATAATACAGTACTATATACTACTGGTGAAATAAATGTAGTTTAATACTGTACAGCACACTGCCAAAGGCACCAAATAAGTACACCGCAATAATGAAAAATTCATAGAGGGAGCTCAGGGAGCTAATTCATGTAGGTATGGACATAAATTTTTTTTAAGCTTTGATAAATAACAACAAAAATCCTGGCTCATGTGATTAAAGAAATACAATCTTTACTAGACTTTTTACCTTTTTTTCCTCTTATTTCTAAAATAACCCCTCAACCTTTTTGCAGGTATGTTAAGTGTAGTTATTACCCAATCAGACTTTGTAACAGGTCCATAAAAAGGCTTTGTAACAGCCTCATCAAACTGTCAGGATCATAACTGAACCCCTGTTCTCTAATTCCATCTTTGGAAATTAGATGGAGAAATTTTTTTCACTGACAAGGATTCTGTCCCAATTACTCTGTATTATGCACAGTACAGCCTCAAACTCAGCAGAAAAATGAGAATTAATGACACTGGAATTAGGAAACCTAGTATTCATCCCCACTTCAATGGTGAATCACCAGCCCATGCCTCAGTTACCTTCTCTCAGAAATAGAACCAAGTGAGGTGGAAAAATGTAAGAATGCATACAAAAGGTAAAAGCCCACAAAAGGTAAGATAATTGGTTGACAAACAAGTTTTCACTGGGGTTCTCTTGGACACAAAAGCACATTGAGAACTGGGAAATACAGGAAAAAAGTATAAAGGGCCCCCTAAGTCTGTGTAGGACACCCCTAATCCCCAGAGTTATGCCTTCTTCTGGGGTTCCATATCATTTTACCCTTCCCTCTATTATTATGCTTAGAACACTGGACCATAAAAATTCCTTCATAAAGAGGTCTTAACCTGGCTTATATCCCACAGAATACCTTTAAATCATCTGAAATTATATGCAATATTACATGTGATGTGTATTTCCCTGGGGAGAGGGTCCATAGGTTCATATGAAGTCTGTTCTTGTGGACAGAGGTATGCCTGTTTTATGATCGCTCACCAGTCCAGTGCCCTAAATACACATTTACATCAATGGTTACTGAATCATATTCTCAAAGAGATTCAACTGCCTCCCCTCCAAATCCCTACGAATTACTGGTTTAAACCTTGAGTTCCCTGAAAAGTGGAGCTGGTTTTATTTATTGGGCGGCAGTACTGCTCGGTGATCAAGACTTGGTACTCTGATGCATCATACCTAGGTTCCCACACTCCGCCTCTTTCTAGCTAAATTACTCTGAGCGAGCTATTTCACCCCTCGGCACCTCAGTTTCCCGATCTATGAAGCGGGCATAGGGTTGTTACATGGAATCAATTAAACGAAACATGGGGTGGGTAGTGCCTGACCCATAAGGCTCAATCACTGATAACTATAATTATTATTAGTTGTTTGGACATCTCCTTCAAAGTTGCCGGTGCACAAATGTTAACAATGACTCGCATATAACCACTTTTGAGGAACTTTTCCGAAAAAGACAGGAGGGCAATGGCCAGGCCAGGAAACCTTCCGCCTCTCGTTTCTCCCGATGAAAAAGGCAGAACCTACTACACAGGCTGTTGCGAGGATTCAACGAGACAACCAAGGAAACCGTTTAGGACCGTGCCCGACACCAACAATGGCTTGGGTAAGGCAGTCACCAGCCCGAGTTCAAGGCCCGGCCCAAGCCCTCCGGCCCCCGGTGGGGTCCAGAAAGATGCGCTAGAGGCCCAAGGTGCAGCCCTGCAGTCCTCTCCGTTGCCTGCAGATCCTGCGACTCCTCTAGCTCAAAACCTGTTTAAAACCGCCCCTGGGCAACCACCTGTCTCTCAGAGCCCCCCGCGCAGCGACCGCCACACCAGCCGGACGCTCCCCGCAGGCCCTCAAGCCGCAGGACGACCCCCGGAGAGGCCGGCCCCTGCGTCCTGCGCGCTCTCCTCCTGGCCCTTCCTTGTCACAGGATAAAGGCCCGATGCCTCCCACCCGGCAAGCCTCCCCGCTTGCACTCACCGGCCTTCAGCTCGGTGACAGTCGCCATTTTTCAACGGCCGCCAGCGGCGCGCCTCCGCCCCGCGCACGCTCAGCTCCGCCCCCCTCCGCGGCGTGGCCTGTAGCCAATAGGCGCACAGCTCTCGACGCGCCCAGTCCCGCCCCTCTCCGTTCTCGCAGTCCGCGGTCGTGTGGCTGGTGAACGTCCGCAGGAGATTCCACCAATCAGCGGGCGCGCTCGGCCAGACGACGGGAGGGGGAGCGGGGACGGAGGCAGTTCCCAGCCTTTACCTGTGGGGCGCTGCCCGGCTGCTTAGTGCTTCGCTTTAACCCGCTGAGCCTTTCATCACCTGCCCGGCTGCTCGTCTCTGCAGCCTCAAGTACTGACTGGTGTTGGTTATACCACGTGTTAAGCCTGTGGGTCTCAAACTTGAGCATCACCTGGAGGACTTGTTAAAACAGATTGCTGGGTCCCACCCCTGGAGTTTCCGACTCAGTAAATATGGGGTGAGGCCTGAGAATTTGCGTGTCTGTCAAGTTCGGAGGTGGTACTGATGCTGCTGGTCTAGGCATCACACCTCTAGAACCACTGTCTTAAGCATTTACTATGAGACTGACACTGGGCCAAATCCTTTACACACCTTAGCTCCTTGATCTCCCTATGACTATGTCCCTTTTACAAAGGAGGAAATCGAGTCTTCAGTAGCTGAAGAAACTTAACCAAGATCCACCAGCAAATGGTGGAGATGAGATTTTAATCCAGGCCTCTTGCTCTACAAAGCCTGTTCTCTTCCACTGGTGCTTAAATTTGGCAGTGCACATAAGGAGTCCAGGAAGAAAAAGGAACATGGGAATAATGTACCCAAAACTGAGTGTCACGTTGCATGATTCCAGTTTTTGTTTTGCCAGGAATGTCAAAAGACTTGGTTAAATAAGGCATCTTGGGCTTGGTGGTGGCTCATGCCTGTAATCCCAGCACTCTGGGAGCCCATGGTGGGAGGATCCTTTGAACCCAAGAGTTCAAGACCAGCCTGGGCAACATAGCAGGACCCTGTCCCTATGCTCCCCCACCAAAAAAAAAGGCATCTTGACCTAGATTCTAGAACAGTGCTCTTTAAACTGCTGGTCAACTCAAAAGTAGGTTTTGAAGTCTATTTATGAGTAGATTCCAATGAGCACACGTTCAATTAAAGGGAATGTTACTAATAGAAAACATAGTATTGTTTTCTGAAACTTTCATTTCAGGTAAGGGCTGTCCGGAAAGTATCCAGCCACGTAACCAGTCTTGCTATATTAACAATGGCTGGATACTTTCCGGACAGCCCTTGTACATGTGTTCTGGTATCTGATGTATTTCTTAAAGTGGGTAGCCATCAAAAAAGTCTGAAAGCCCTTATAATCTAGAAGAATCAATTCCTGTTCCAAATTAGATAATTATTGACCTCATGGGATACATCTGTTCTGTAACCTTAGAAAAGTCTTATCCAGTCTGGCTTCCCTAGTCTGTAAAACCACAGTGACTGAATTCCTGGCCAGCCTCTCAAGAATTTATGGGGTTTAACTAAATTCCACAGGTGGAATGTTTAAGCCCTTCAGAAAAAAGCCCTCCTGAATACACTGATGAGGAATTCAGAGAGGCAAATAATAATATCATTGACTAATTAAAAGTGGTAATCATACAATAACTAACATTCATTGCTACTCTCTGTATGGCAAGCACTGCCCTAGAAGCTTTACATTAAGCATTTACCAATAACTCTATGAGGTAGATAGTCACACAGCAATTGTCTGAAGTAAAATTTCATTTAAAAACATGTACTGAAATTGAGTAACACACTGTGTTGCTGAGGATGTGGTGACATAGGAACTACTTGGTAGGTGGGCAAATTGGCACCACCATCTAGAAGGCTGTTTGGCAATATCTAATCAACCTTTCCCACCCTTTGACCCATGAATTCTAGTTCTAAGAATGTATCTTACAGATATACTCACACCAAATTACAGAGGATCTATGTTTAAGGATATTCATTCACTTTTTATGCTAGAAAAAACCATGCACACCTATCAGAAAGGCTAAAATCAAAACAACTAACAATACTAAATGCGGCAAGCACGCATATATTGCTGGTAGGAAAGCAAAGTGGTATAGTCACTTTGGAAAGTAGTTTGGCAGTTGTTAAGTCATACATACACTTGCCACATGACCCAGTAATCCCAATCTTAGGTGTTTACCCAAGAGAAATAAAAACTTATGTCCACACAAAAGCCAGTACTTGATAATGGCAGATTTATTCATAATTGCCCCAAGCTGGAAACAACCTAGTGTCTTATAGCTGGTAAATAGATAAAAAAAAAACTGGAGTATATCCATACCACTGAGTAGCACTCAGTAAAAAGGAACCAACCACTGATACATGTCACAACATGCGTGAGTCTCAAATGCATTGTGCTCAGTGAAAGACACCAGATTCAAAAGGCTACATCGAATCTGATCTACAATATCTTAGAAAAGGTAAAATATAGGGACAGAAAACAGATCAGTGGTTGGGAAGGGTTTGGGATGAGAGAAGGGGAGTGCCTACAGGATGCACTAGAGAAGTTTTTGGAGTAATGGGACTATTCTATATCTTGATTGTAATTACATGATTGTATATGTTTGCCAAAATTCATAGAGCTCTACACTTAAAAGGATGATCTTTACTTGATGTATATCTCAATCAACTTGAATTTTTAAAAAATACTGGAAATATCATCAGTGGGAAGACTGGTTAAGTAAATTATGGCCCAAACTACTTGCTTGTAAGTCTTTGTCTCAGGTTCTCCTTTTTAGATTAAACCAAGCTGGGCCTAGCACTCTGTGAGGCCCAGGCGGGAGAATTGCTTGAGGCCAGGAGTTTGAGACCAGCCTGAGCAAGAGCAAGCCCCCATCTCTACTAAAAATAGAAAAATTAGCCAGGTGCAGTGGTGTGAGCCTGTAGTCTCAGCTACTCGGAAGGCTGAGGCAGGAGGATCACTTGAGCTCAAGAGTTTGAGGTTGCAGTGAGCTGTGATGATGCCACTGCACTCTGGCTGGGGCGACAGAGCAAGACTCTGTCTCAAAAAAAAAAAAAGCGAGGACAATTGCTTTTCTATATATATAAAAATTTTATATATACAAAAACTTTTATGGTGTGTCAGCTCTAAGCCAGTCCTGGGGGGTTTGGGGGGGAAAGTTGAAATAAAAGTGAAGTCCTTGTGTGATTCCTCATTGCTGCAATTATGAGCTTCAGCTTTTCACAGCCACTGATATCTCAGGTGGAAAAAATGACCATTCATGAACTTCATGGAATCTGAACTCTTAGGATGATAAAACAGGAATTTTACTGTTGGCATCTCACATTTTTTTAATACTATGCAACAGTGTAAGCTGATGCAGATATGTGTAACTGTGTATACAAAGAACATCCCAAGCAAGGGGGAAAGGCTACATACATACAGAGGGACTTGAAATATCTTCTCAAATGACAGAGCTTTATTTTGGTGTTTTAATAATCTATTACCAGGGGTTGGCAAACGGACCAATGTCTATTTCCACAGATAAAGCCTTATTAGAACACAGCCATGCCCGTTTTTTATGCATTGACTAAGGCTGCTTTCACACTATAACAGAAGAATTGAGAAACTACAACAGAGCCCACATGCTGAAAATAGTTTATCTGGCACTTTAAGAAAAAGTTTGCCAATTCCTGAATTCTTGTTCCATAATTTTTCTAGGGGAGGGGTATATTATTAACAGATCAACCAGTATGATTTTCTCAACAATAGCCAGTAATAATAAAAAGAGCAACTAACAGTGATGGAGCTCTTACTCTGTGTGTGTGTGCATGTGTGTGTTATTTCATGTCATCCTAAAAACAGTTGAGAGGTAGGGGTGATCATCCCTGTTTTACAGATGAAGAAACTGAGGTTTGGAGAGTTTAAGTCAATTCTGAGGAAATGGCCACGTCAGTGCTTTACCTCAAGTGCATTCACACCTGCTCAGTCATTTCCAGTTTATCCTGAACAGGAACTTCCTCTCCTCTCTGCCCAGCCTACCTCCCGACCCCTCTCTGTCCTCTCTCCCCCTCCTTCTCTCTCCCTCTTCTTCCTCTTCTTGTCCCTTGTTCCTCCTCCTCCTCCTCCTTTTGTCTTCTCTCGCTCCACCCCCTCTCTCCCGGGCCTTTGCCTGTGCCCTTCCCTCTGGAAACTTCCTCCTGCTCCAGTTAATTTCCTCTCCTTCTTCAGGTCTCAGTTTACGTGTCATTTCTTCCTAAACCTTCCCTGGCTAGATTAGGTTCTTCTTCTCAAATCTATTTTGGGGATAGGGAGGGCTGAGAAAGGGGAGGGCATAGAGACAAGGGAAGCTTCCAGTAGAGATGCACCACCAATGCCCTGCCCCCAGGCCCAAGGTCATGCCCCCTTCCTTGGGGCAGGCTGCTTCCAACCCCTGGTCCATGTTGGGGTATAACGTTCCAGCCCTCTCACCCCAGCTTGGGACAACTCTGTAGGGTCACCTCCACTTCAGAGCTTCCTGAGGGAGTAGGCTGAGGCCTTTGTTGGGACAGCAGAGAAGCCCAGCTTCCTTCTTCCCTCCCCTAACCGCTCCCTATGTGCTGATGCCAAGAGCCCTCCCTAATAAAATTCCTAAGGCTTGGCAATGAGCTTGGCTTCCTGGGGAACTGTGACTCAATCCCGGAGACCAGTGATAGGGACAGGCTACCTCTGGTCCCCTACCTGTTCCACTTCCCCAGGTGCTCAAGGGTGACTCATCACTCAGTCATTCCAGAGCAGAGGGCACTCCCTGAATTGCACCTGGAGCACAGCAGGAATACTAAGTGTGAGTGCACGGTCATCCTCAGAACTCCCCAGAATTCTGGGGACTTTGCTGTGGCTGTGCTGCCTACATGGGGCTGTGACTCTTTTTGCCACATGGGGTGCCCAAGCTGGACTGCTTTGCAGCACAGAAACCTTGCTCTCTCACTTGGCTCTGGTAGAACAAATATTTGTAGGATGACTAAATGAAGTCCTGCAAGGCAGCTTATCTCGTGGATGAAACTGACGCTTAGAGGATATTCAGTACCTAACCAAAGCAAGCAGACTCTGGATGCTGGGGCTGGGATTCGAACGCAGATTTGGATGAGCCCAAAGGACAGCCCTTCCCCTTATTACGGGGACTAAAAATGATCCGTTATTATTCGAGATCTCAAGTTCTGGACCGAGATAATCATAATTCTCATATTTTAAATTGTCACGTAGGAGGTCTCAAAGTGGAGATTTTTTTGGTGAAGTGGCGGTTATTGATGTCAGTCCTTTAGAGGAAGTGAAACAAATCTTCCAGGTAAAATGACATTCTCATGCCACATTTTCAGATGGATAAGCAATGAATTCATTCAATGCTTTATTTACCAAAAGCATTAGAGATTAAGGAATTTTTGAGGCAACTCTCGCTGAAATGTGTTTTGTCAGAGGAAGCCAGTTGGACAAAAGCTGCAGGTTGAGTTCAGAAAAGTGAAATGTCCTTCACGAGGATTTAGTTGTTTTCTTCCTGGTAGCTTCTGCGTTTTCTTAGGAGCTCAGTAAGAGGCTGTGGAGAAAGGGAGGGGGAAACCCAGAGATGGAATTTTACGAATTGGAGATTGTTATTTAATAGAAACGGCATCCCAAGGCAAGTCAAGGCGACTTTTGAAAACATGACATTTCCCTGCATCAGCCATTCGCAGCCCCTGAGACTATGGCAACCAAGTCTAAACTGCTGGTTCAAAGGGACGGGTCTGAGTCAAATTCTCTCTGGATTTATTAAGGAGGAAAACAGCAACTGTCTTTATTTGCAATATTGTTGCACTGCATACAATCCTGAGAACAGGAGTGGATGTTATTTTTGAAGACATACTCACCCCTGTACTAGATACTGCAGGAAACATTTTACATACATCATTCCATTTAATTTTCACAAGATTCCAAAAGGTAGGTACTGTTGGTATCCTGATCTAAAGATGAAGAGCCTGACATGGGCTCTAATCTCAGCTACTTGGGAGGCAGAGGCAGGAGGATCACTTGAGCCCAGGAGTTCAAGACCAGCCTGGACAATATAGCAAGACCTTGTCTCATAAATTAATAAATGAATAAATAAATTAATTAATTAAAGATGAGGAAAGAAAGCCGTAGGGAGGCAAAGTGAGCTGCCCAAGTTCAGACAGCTGGGAAGAGACCTGGCCAAATTCAGATATAGTCTGATGCCATGTTCAAGATCCTTCAGTTTCATCTGCCCAGCAAGTAGACAGAATATTTGATACTCCAGCTGGGCTATACTAATCTGTAATGCATTGTTATTGTAATGAACTCATAGATCCATATAATGGGACTTTTTCATGCTGGAAAAGAATATAGGATTACACTGATGCCTTCCCTAAGATTTCTCCTAATTTTCCTAAATTTTGTCCCAGTCAGGACTTCCCTTTCCTTTCTGATCTTCAATCATGAGAAAAATAAAACACAATAAAACCGAGGCAGAGAAGGGTTAAGTACCTTGCTCAAGGTCATGCAGGCAGTTTGGGGGCAAAGCCAACATTGAATTCAGCCGGGCAAGGTGGCACCTGGATCCATGCCTGGAAACTCCCGGCTATACTGGCTCTTGATAACATTCTTACAAACATATCTCAGATCCCCTTGGAGCTCTGATTTTCCACCTAGAACCCCCTGCATGGTCCTGATTATCTGCAAGCTGTTATCACACAGACGTAGGTGCAAATCTTGGCTAGTTGTATGGCCTTGGGGAAATTGCTGCGCCTCTCTGTCTCAATTTCTGTATCCATAAAGAAGGAGATCATAATAGTACCTACCTCCTGGAATGTTGATGTGGCTACAAATGAGACAATGTACCAAAAGCACTTAAATGGCTATTTCCTTGCCATTCTCCCCTTGGCAGATGGCAGCCCAACCCACTCCACTCCACCACTGTCCCCAGGAGGCCAAACTGCCTGGATTGGCTGAGGAAGAACACATGTATGCTCCAGTTTTCTCTTGTCAGTTTCCTCATCCTTCCTCTCTGACCTTCCCAGCTGTTCACCACAAACCCTCTGCCTCACCTCCATCCTCTGGCTGGTTCATCAGTCACCTTGTCATCTACTCGACTAGGAAGACCCTATGAACCCTCTACTTTAACCCTAAATCTCTCTGCATTTTAACCTTTCATTCATTAATTTGCTCATTCAACAGATATTTATCGAGCATCTACTATGTACCACGCACTGTGCTAGGTGCTAAGGATACTGTGCTGAACGAAATAGACGGAGTCCCTACACACACAGAACTCACTGGCCAATGGAGAAGATAGCAATTAGTCAAATATTTGATTACAAACTGAGATTAAATACTATAATAAAAAATGCACAGACTCTGAGGCCCTGACCTAGACTGGGTTGGTGGCTGAGGAAGGCTTCTGTATCAGCACCTACTGCTATGCAACAAGCCATCCCAAAACTTAAGTGGTTTAAAACAAAAACAATCATTTATTTCTCCCCAAAATCCACAATTTGGGCAGGATGTGGCCTGGACAGCAAGTCTGTGCTCCATATGGCATTAGTTGATGGACTCACTTTTTTTGTTTTTAAGATATAATTCACGTACCATAAAATTCACCATTTTAAACTGTACAATTCAACAGTTTTTAGTACATTCACAAGGTTGCTGTCTCATTCCAGGACATTTCATTTCCCTAAAAAGAAACCCTGTACCATTAGCAACCTCCTCCTATTCCCCGACCCCCTAGCAACCACTAATCTACTGTCTGTCTCTATAAATTTGCCTACTCTGGACATTTCATGTGAACGAAAGCATGCAATATGTGGCCTTTTCTGTCTGGCTTCTGTCACTGAGTATAATGTTGTCAAGGTTCTGGAGGACCCACTTTGTGGGTGGCTCAATCACATGGCTGGCAATTTGGGGCTGGCTGTCAGCTGAGAACTCAGCCAGGACTATGTGCGGGGATCCCAATTCCTCTCTATGGGCACCCCCCTCCGTAGGCTGCTTGAGCTTCCTTATGGCATGGTGGCTGGTTTCCAAGAGTGAGCATTCCAAGAGAACCAGGTGGAAGCTATTCACCTTTTATGACCAGCTTTGAAAGTCCCATAGTGTCACTTCCATAGTAGACTCAAGCTGATCTGCATTCAAGGGAAGGGAACACAGTCCACACTTCTCAAAGGGAGGAGTGTCAAAGTCACCTTGTAAGTTGTAGTGATCATCAGAATTTCCTTCCTTTTTATGTCTGAATGATATTCCATTGTATGCACAGACTAAATATTATTTATCCAGTCATTACTTGATGAACATTTGGGTCATTTCCACTTATAGACTATTATGTATAATGCAGCTATGAACATTTGTGTACAAGTTAATGTTTGAACGCTTGAGAATTGTTTTTAATTCTCAGGTATACAGCTAGGCGTGGAATTGCTGGGTCGTATGGTAATTCTGTGTTCAACTTTTTGAGGAATTGCCATGTTGTTTTCCACAGAGGCTGCACCATTTTTCATTCCCACCAGTGGTGTGTAAAGGTTGCAATTTCTCTCCATCCTCATCAAAGCCTGTTATTTTCCATTTTTTAAATTAAAGTCATCCTATTGTATATGAAGTGGCATCTCATTGTGGTTTTGATTTGCATTTCCCTAATGACTAATGATGTTGAGCCTTTTTTCATGCGCTTTTTGGCCATTTGTATATCTTTGTTGAAATGTCTATTCAAATCCATGACCCATTTTTGAATTGGGTTCTTTGTTTTTTTGTTGTTGAGATGTAAAGTTCTTTACATATTCTGGATATTATAGCCTTATCAAATATATGATTTGCAAAATATTTTCTTCCATTCTGTGAGTTGTATTTTTACTCTCTTGATAATATTCTTTGATGCATAAAAGTTTTTAATTTTAATGAAGTCCAACTTATCTACTTTTGTTGTTGTTGTTACTTATGCTTTTGGCATCATATTTAAGAAACCATTGCCAAATCCAAGGTAATGAAGACTTTTCTCTAGGCTCTTTTAAGTATTTTATAGTTTTCACTCTTGTATTTAGGTTTTTGGTCCATTTTGAGTTAATTTTTGTTTATGGCATGAGTTCAAGGTCCAATTTCATCCTTTTGTATATGGATATCAAGTCGTCCCAGGACCATTTGTTGAAGAGACTGTTCTTTCCCCCCAATGAATGGCCTTGGCATGCTTGTCAAAAATCAATTGACCAATTCTATTCCACTGATCAATACACACTAATCCTCATACCAATACCACACTCTTTGATTCTTGTAGCATTGCAGTAAGCTTTTAAATCACCAAGTGTGAATTTTCCAACTTTGTCCTTTTTTTCAAGGTTGTTTCGGCTATTTGGGGTCCCTTGCAATACCATATGAATTTTAGTTTGAATTTCCCGTGTCTACAAACAAGGACATTGGGATTTTGATAGTGATTACATCAAATCTGTAAATCACCTTGGGTAGTATTGTCATCTTAACAATATTAAGTCCTCTAATCCACACCTTTCTATCTATTTAGGTCTTCTTTATTTCTTTTCTTTTCTTTTTTTCCTTAGAGATGGGGTCTGGCTCTGTCACTCAGGCTGGAGTGCAGTGGCACCATTATAGCTCACTGCAGCCTCGAATTCCCGGACTCAAGCGATCCTCCTTCCTCAGCCTTCTGAGTAGCTGGGATTACAAGTGCAAGCCACCATGCCGATATTTCTTTCAGCAATGTTTTGTAGTTTGGGGGGCACAAGTGTTACACCTACTTGGTTAAATTTATTTTATTATTCTATTGTAAATGAAATTATTTTAATTTTATTTTCTGATTGTTCATTGCCAGTTTATAGAAAGACAACTGAATTTTTTTTTCTTTTTTTTTTTGAGACAGAGTCTTGCTCTGTTGCCGGGGCTAGAGTGCCATGGCATTAGCCTAGCTCACAGCAACCTCAAACTCCTGGGCTTAAGTGATCCTCATGCCTCAGCCTCCCGAGTAGCTGGGACTACAGGCAAGCACCAACACGCCCGGCTAATTTTTTCCAATTTTAGTAGTTCTCTTTTATTTTTGCAAGGTTAGTAGTATCCTTTGATTCCTGATTTTAGTAATTTAGGTCTTCTCTATTTTTTTCTTGGTCAGTCTAGCTAAAGGTTTATCAATTTTGTTGATCTTTGTTGATTTTGTTGATCCTGGCTAATTTTTCCTATTTTTAGTAGAGACGGGGTCTCGCTCTTGCTCAGGCTGGTCTTGAACTCCTGACCTCAAGCGATCCTCCATCCTTGGCCTCCCAGAGTGCTAGGATTACATGCGTGAGCCACCACGCCGGGCGACAACTGATGTTTGTGTGTGGATTTTATATTTGGTGTGGATTCTTTTAGGCTTTCTACATATAAGATCATGCCATTTGTGAATAAAGATAGTTTTACTCCTACTGTTCAATTTGGATGCCTTTTACTTCTTTTTCTTGCCTAAAAGCCTTGGATAAAAGTTCAATGTATTAACCATGTATTTTATTTTTTTGTATTCTATTGTTTTGACATCTGGAGTCTTGCTGACCCTGGAGTGACTGCCCCTCCCAGGGCTAGTCAATTCCTAGAGAATCTAAACAACTCACCTTAGAGTGTGCTTCTCAAAAGCAAACCAATAGAACCAGAGCTCACACCCCCAACCACCATCTTGTTTAGGCTCACACACTCCATGCCACCATCCACCTGCTCTAATCACCCCATGGCCAGATATCAGACAACTGGGGACAGCCCCTATGCCTCAGAAAGAGCCCGCTGAAATTACTCCAACCAGCCAATCCTAAACCTGCTTAACCCTTACTTCATTCCTGTTGAAACCATAATAAGGTGCTTCCCCATGTGTCCCCCCCACCACCACCATGGCGTGGCATGCCCCCTGCTTTGGGAATCTGTGACTATAGCAAACTATCTTTTAAATGGCAGTTGTCTCCTGATTTGTTGGCTTCACCATACCTGAATAATAATAAAAACTGCATTTTTGAAATATTTAAGTACAATGTTGAATAGAGGTAGTAAAAGCAGGCATCCTTATCCTTCATCTTTGGGGGAAATTTTTAAGTCTTTCACTATTGCATATGATGTGGGGTGTTGTTGTTGTTGTTTTGAGACTGGGTCTCACTCTGTTGCCTGGGTTAGAGTACAGTGGCGTCATTGTAGCTCACTACAACCTCAAACTCATGGGCTCAAGCGATCCTTCTGCTTCAGCCTCCCGAGTAGCTGGGACTACAAGCACGTGCCACCACATCCAGCTATTTTTTTATAGAGAAGGGGTCTCACTATGTTGCTCAGGTTGGTCTCAAACTCCTAGCCTCAAGCGATCCTCCGGCCTTGGCCTCCCAAAGTGCTAGAATTACAGGCATGAGCCACCGTGCCCAGCCTGGATTTTTTATATATGCCCTTTATCCTGCTGAAGAAGTTCTCTTGTAGTCTTAGTTGTTCAGTGTTTTTATCATGAAATGGTATTGTATTTTGTCAAATGCTTTTTTGTACACTATCTTTTCATTCTATTAATATGATGTATGACATTCATTGATTTTCTTATATTGAATACCCTTGATTCAAGTATCATTTGTTCACAATATATGGTATGTTTATATGCTGCTAGATTTGACTTGCTAGCATTTTCTTGAGGATTTTTGCATTTATTTTTATAAGGGACATTGGTCGACCTATAGTTTTCCTGTGATGTCTTTGTCCGGTTTTGGTGTCAGAGTAATACTGGTCTCATGGAATATGTTAGAAGTGTTGGTCCCCTTTTCTATTTTTGGGAAGAGTTTAATAAGAATTTGCACTAATTATTCAAATACTTGGTAGAATTCACCAATGAAAGCATCTGGTCCTGAGCTTTTCTTTATTGGAATTTTTTTTATCGTTACAGATTTGATCTCTTTACCTGTTATAGATCTATTTAGATTTTTCTATTTTTTCTTGAGTTAGTTTTGGTAATTTGTGTGTTTCTAGGAATTTGTCCGCTTCATCAGGTTGTTCAATTTGTTGACGTACAATTGTTGATAGTATTCTCTTATAATCTCTTTTATTTTTGTAAGGGTGGTAGTACCCTTTTATTCCTGATTTTAGTAATTTAGATCTTCTCTTATTTTTTTCTTGGCCAGTCTAGCTAAAGGTTTATCAATTTTGTTGATCTTGTTAAAGACCCAACTTTTAGTTTTTTGACTCTATTGCTTTTCTATTCTCTGTTTTATTTATCTTCACTCTAATCTTTATTATTTTTTTCTTCTGCTTGCTTTGGGTGTAGTTTGATATTCTTTCTAATTCCCTAAGGTGGAATGACGTATTTTTGATTTGAGATCTTCTTTCATTTTTGATGTAGGTATTTACAGCTATAAATTTCCCTCTGAGCAGTGTCTTTGCTGCATTCCATAGTTTTGGTAAATTGTATTTTTTTCATTTATCTCTAAGTATTTTCTAATTTCTTTTGTGATGTCTTCTTTCACCCATTGTTTGTTTAATAGTATGTTGCTTAATTTGTACATATTTGTGAATTTTCTAATTGTCTTTCTGTTATTGACTTCTAGTTTTACCCCATTGTGGTTGAAGATACTTTGTATGATTTCAATCTTTTTAAATTTATCAAGACTTGTTTTGTGGCCTAACATATTGTCAATCCTAAAGAATGTTCCATGTGCATTGAGAAGAATGTATAGTCTGCCATTGTTGGGTGAAGTGTGCTATAAATGTCTGTTAGGTCTAGTTGCTCTATAGTGCTGTTCAAATCTACTATTTCCCTTGCTTATCTTTGTCTAGTTGTTTTATCCATTATTGGTGTTGAAGTCTCAAGATATTATTGTTGAACCCTCAATTTTTCTCTTTAATTTGTCAGTTTTTGCTTTATTTGTTTTGGGGTTCTGCTTTAGGTGCATATATGTTTATAATTGTTATATCTTCTTGATAGAATTACCCTTTTATCATTAGGTAATGTCCTTATTTATTTCTTGTAAAAATTTTTGATTTAAAATCCATTTTTATGATGTTAGTATAACCACTCCAACTTTCTTTTGGTTACTGTTTGCATGGAGTATCTATTTCCATCCTTTTACTCTCAGCTTTCTATCTTTGGCTCTAAAGTGAGCCTATAGTTGGTTAACATTATTTTTTCCATTCTGCCAATCTCTGCCCCTTATTTGGAGAGCTTAATCCATTCACATTTAATGCAATTACTGATAAGTAAGGACTTACTTCTGCTATTTTGCTATTTGTTTTCTATATGTCATATTTTTGTGTTTCTCAATATCTCCATTGCTTCCTTCTTTTGTGTTAGATAGATATTTTTCAGTGTGCCATTTTCCCTTCTCATCTCTTTTACTATGTATTTTTCAGTTTTCTTACTGGTTACCCTGGGTATTACAATTAACATCTTAATTTATAACAATCTAGTTCTAATTAATACCAACTTCACTTCAATAGTATACAAAAAGTTTACTCCTATATAGCTCCACTATCCCCATTATGATGTTATTGTAAAAAATTGTGTCTTGATATTAATACATTGTATGCCCATCGACATAGATTTGTAATTGTTGCTTTATTTAGTTGTCTTTTAAGTCATGTAGGAAAAACAAGAAGTAACAAACCAAAAATACATTAATACTAATTCGGTTACCAAAAATACATTTACTTATGTATCTCCCTTTACCAGTGTTATTTATTTCTTCATGTGGATATTAATTATTTTCTAATGTCCTTTCACTTCAGCCTGAAAGACCCCTTTTAGCATTTGTTGTAGGTCAGGTCTATTCGCAATGATCTCTCTCAGTTTTTGTTTCTCTGGAAATGTCTTAATTTCACCTTTATTTTTGTAGGTAGTTTCAGGGTCACAGGATTCTTAGTTGACAACTTTTTCTCTTAGCACTTTGAATATGTCATCCCACTGCCTTCTGATCTCCATGGTTTCTGGGGGGGGGAAATCAGCTGTTCATCTTATTGAGGATTCTTTGTATGTGACAAATAGCTGCTCTCTTGCTACTTTTATGATTCTTTCTTTCTCTTTCTCCAGTTTGATTACAATGCGTCTCACTGTTTATCTCTTTAAGTCTATCCTACTTGGGGCTCATGGAGCTTCTCGGATGTATAGATTCATGTTTTTCATCAAATTTGGGAAGACCTTGGCCATTATTTCTTCAAAATTCATTCTGTTCCTTTCTCTCTCTCTTCTCTTTGTGGGACTCCCATGTGTGTCTGTCAGGATGCCCGATGTTGTCCTGGACCATCACCCTTGGCTTTGCTCATTTTTTTTCATTCTTTTTCCTTTCTCCAAATTCATTGATTCTTTCTTCCACCTCCTCAAATTTGCTACTGAAATCCTCTTGTAAATTTCATTTCAGTTATTATGTTTTCCAGAATTTCTCTTTGGTTCCAGTTCATAATTTCTATCTCTTTATTGATGTTGTCTAGTTGGTATGACATTAGTTTCATTATTTCCTTTAGTCCTTTGTGCATGGTTTCCTTTAGCTCTTTGAGCATATTTAAAATATTTGACTTAAAGTCTTTGTCTAGTATTTCTGATGTCTGTTTTTTACAGCTAACTTTTGTTTTGTCACTCAGTCCAGGATCCAATCAAGGCCACGCATTGCATTTGATTGCTAACTGTCTCTTGTCTCTTTCAATCCAGAATGATTCCCCTTTATTTTTGGCTTTGTTTTTTTGTTTGTTTTTTTATGACATTGACTTTTGTAAAGAGCTTGGCCCAGATGTCCAGTAGAACATTCCACCTTCTGGGCTTGTCTCATGTTGCCTTAGGATCAGATCCAGCTTAAACAGTTCTGGTAAGATGTTTGATACATAAGTAATGTTGTTCACACATATTCTTTCCAGGGCAATGATATTGGAATAAATCGGATCCAAATTTTTTAGTCCTGATGCCACTTTGATCAATATTCAAATTTCTAGGAGAAAGAATCTAATTAGCCAGGTTGGTTCACATGCCCACCCCATGGCCAGAAGAGTGAGGGCATTTTGATTGTCAGTCTCATTAAGAATGTTCCCAGTAAGGGAGTGGGTAGCATCCCAAAAGAAAACTGAGATGTCATTACCAGAAGAAGGTGGAATAGAAGGTGAGTAGGAACAAAAAAACAAACCAAAAACAAATTTCCACTTTGTTTCTCTGTTTGCCAGTGACATCAGCCATTTACTTGACTTCTGTTCAACTTCTAGAATGAAACCTGACTTCTTTCTCCATTTCCAGACCACATTTACATCTGTATGCTCAGAATCTCCACTTGAATGGTTTAGAGGAATCTAAAACATAACCCAATGTCTTCTCCACCTGCCACTACCCCACCCCCCACCCAGCAGAGGAACTGAATTTATTCTACAGCCTCATCACCCTCCCAGTGACCAAAGGCCAAATCCCTGAGTCATTGTGCCTTGTCTTGTGGATTCTATCTCTACTACATATTTTGTATCCTTCTTTTGTGCTCACATGTACCATCCTAGACTATGCTCAAAGTGTTGTCTGTAGTTACAGATAACAAGGAAGAAACATTTTCAGGTCAAATGAATTTGGGGAGCATTGAGAGAAGCAATTTTTTACTTCTAACCACAGAACCTGTAACAGCTTGAATAAACCAATGTGATTTTTAAGGAATAGGTTTTTTTAACATTTTATTTCAAAAAATAATTTAAATATACAGAAAGATTGGAAGAATAGTACAATGAACTGTCCAACACTCTTCACCTAGATATAGTAATTGCTAACATTTCCTCACAGTTGTGCACTCATGTTTGTGCTCTCCCCATATGTATATATATAAAAATATATATAATTAATTGCTGAACCATTTGAAAGTAAGTTGTATACATTTTGCCCCTTTCCATTTAATTACTTCACTTTATATATCCTAAGAATAAAGACATGTCCTATTATTTAATAAATAGTCTGCTGATAAGTCCATATGATAAGAATACTTTTATCTCTTGAATCAGTGGATAGTGATACAATTTGGGAAAAACTAGTTTACTTGGTTGCAATGAGTTCCTAATTTAGTGGTGCCCCTTTACCACCATTGTTAGTACTGCAGCAGTGAATGCTTACTAAGTACTGACTGTATCACACATAGATGTAAACATTTTACACGAATATACTCATTTAATCTTTATAGCAACCCTATGGAACAAGTACTATTACTATCTTCACTTTGTAAATAATGAGGCATAAATAGGTCAAATAACTTGCCAAGGACACACAACTGGTAAGAAACAGAGCTGAGATTTAAACCCAGACTGTCTGATTCCAGAGTCCAGGCTATTTCCCACATTACTATGCTGCCCATAAGTGTACTTTCGGATGTCCACAGAAAAATCCAAACTCTAAAATAATTTCAAGAGGTTTATTTTGAGTCAAATGTGTGTGACTACAGTCCGGAGGACAATTCTCAAGAGGTCTTGAGAAAACACACCTGAGGCAACCAGATTACAGTTTGATTTTATACATTCACGGGGACAGGAACTACAGGTACAATCATAAGTCAATACATGGAATGTATACATTGGTTCTGCCAAAAAAGTCGGGACATCTCAAAGTGGGAGCTTACAAGTCATAGGTGGGTTTTAGGGATTCTTTACTTGACAAGTAGTTGTAAGAGTTAAGCTTTGTCTAAAGACCTAGAGTCAGTGGAAAGGAACGTTTGAGTTAAGATAAGGGGGTCTTCTATCTGTTGTGTGATGCTATACCAGAACCAGGTCGGGAAGCAAACCAAACCTGTTTAGTAAGATTTTATTGTTTGTAGGCGTGACTTACCAGCCCTCTTCGAAAGGAATCTGGGCAAAAGAGAAAGGTCAGAGTTCAGTCCTCAGTTCCCCCTATTGACCAAAGATCACTCCATGGAATGCATGTGCAGGCCAACGACAAGCAGGAGGTCTCATGGCACTAGGAAAGCTCATTCCTAGAGTTGTCTATTTGGTCATCTGGTGTTGGTGACAATAGTTTCAATATTGGTGATGTCAGATCTTAGGGGAAGGACGTGGTTTGACCTGATTTAATAGCCAATTGTTTAAGGGGCCAGAGAGAGTCAGGCCTAGGGTTCAGTCTGAAAAAGCATCCTGGACCAGATCTATTCTGTGAGCTATCATGATCCTGGTCTTTGACTGTGTTTTTTTCCTTTTCCTATATCTGGTATAGCATTTACAAGAAATATATAATGATTATACAGTGTCATAAAAATGATTATAAGTGTCATAAAATAGTGAAGATTAGGTATCCAAGGAAGTTACAGGTAGAATAAGAAGGCAGTAACAACCTAACCAGCCAAAGAATCCACTGCAGTCTGAGAGGGAAATACGATGTCATGTGTTTTCATTGGCTAAAATAGCCCACCGGCTTCCCATGGGGAGTATCCTCCTGTTATTTACAACGATCCCAATACCTGCTAGTTGAACTACAGAACACCTTTGAGCCTTATTCAACTTTGGTGCTTGGGCTTTAAGAATACAATGTCTGAGGTCACATTTACCACCTAAAAATTTCCATAAATTTGGGAAACCATCCATTTTCCATAGGTGTTAATGCTGAGCCTCAGCACTGAGTATTGTAGGCCATTGCTTCATAGCCACCTCCAACTCCGTTAGTAACAACATGGACATGAGCCCTTGTTGGGTTAGAGTATGTGCCCGCTCCCACCTTTGAGTTTGGAAGTATGTTTTTATGGTTTGTCTGCTCTCTTCTATCCACTCAATGAGTGCTGCATAATCCTTTAGGGCAGCTTCCCATCTCTTTCCTTCTTCTTAGAATAGCATTCCTTCTATGTGGCCTATTTTTGAGAGGGAATTTTTTCTCTTAGGAATACCTCTTCTCATTAGGTGTGAATTTGGCTTGTCCCAATGTACCTAGCTCAGATCCAGTTCCTCCAATAAGGCTGAGTTTTAGTCTTTCGGATGGCCAATTTGGGTGTATCCACCAGGAATGCTGTTGCCATCGTACGCTAATGGCATCAACGCAATTTGGACGAATGGAGTCTGCCCAAAACTGCTGGGTATCCCAAACGATTGTCACGTGAGTGGAGGTTATGCCTAAGTATGCCCTTGCCTGGGTATTCCATAAGACTTCCCAGAGGCTCCCTTGCCTTAGGGTGGAATTTGTACTGTCAGGGACTTCTGTCCACCAACTGACCTCCATAAATAGTTCTTTAAGGGCAGCGTCAGTGTGGTTGGTGCCAGATAAGGGTGTCCAGCCATAAGAATAGGGCTGGTGGTCATTTGGACAGGTTATGCTGTGATGGTTTACACAGGAAGTGACTAGGTTTCATCCATCACACCCAGGCAATTGTCTAAGCTTGTCATCAGCAATATCTATTGTTATGCAATAGTCTATCTGATGAGACCCCCTCAATAATCATCCCAAGGCATTATTTGGTAAATATTCCTGCAGGGCATCATATTTGATGAGAGCCTTATAATAGAGGTACCCTGAAAAGGGGGCACCTCAGGGAATGTTTAGAGTGGAACTGTTCCATTCGGTGGCCTTCATTTCATCCTGATCTATGTCATATCAAATGATGTGGGGCTGTGTTGGCAGGGAAATCAGTAAGGTTTGCAGGGAACCAGGAGGAGTTTTCAGATTTGAAGAGAGAAGGAGTGTGGGATAGGCAAATAGAGGAGATTATGGGAATGAGGGTGAGCAGGTAAAACATTTTTCTAATTTTAATAAGGAAATTCATAAGCATACCCATTTAGAAATTTATACCAAGGGAGATTACATAGATCCCAAATAACCTCTTGGGGGCCTTAGTTAAAGCATTCAGGGTTTTCAGCAATATACTCTATAGCAAGTACGGTGAGAATGAGAGTTATTTTAGGGTTCATAAGGACTGGCCTGGTCCCCTGTCTCTGGAAGAATGTCTACTTTGGTTGTTGCTTTGGAGACCAGCTGAGCCTCGGATGTTTTCTGAAATTGCAGGCAGGTGTCAGAGACTAGCTTGGCGGTCCAGGTGTGGTCAGGAATGTGGTCAAGTGCTTGTTTTAGGTGTGAGATGTGAATCCAAGAAGCAACTCCCTTTAATTTTGCAGCACAAGTGTTAGTTAAAAGTACCTGGTGAAGTCCTTTCCAGCGGGGTTGTAAGGAGTCCTTTAGTTGGTGCCTTTTCCAATAAACAAAGTCACCTGGCTGTCATCCACGATCCTCGATCCTTGGAGTCTTCAGCCCCCAGGAGCTCACTGTGGAAAGACTCTGTTACCAGCTTTGTATTGTTTTTTAAAGTTTTAAGTAGTCCATGACAATGATGTAGTAATTTCCCCTTGAGGAAGGCATATAAGCCTTCATCCAGCCTCCTGGGTCTTTCTGTTATAATTTCATAAGGTGATAGTGTTTTCCAAAAGGAGTGGATCTAAGGTTAAGCAAGACCAGTGGGAGGGCTTTTGGCCAAGAGAGGTTAAAAGCCTCCATTAAATTAGCTAGTTGAGTTTTTATTGCACCATTTGTCCATTCTACCAACCCAGAGGATTGGGGATAATAGGCACAATGGAAATGTTGTATTATGGGCCAGATTCTGCAAATGGATTGAACAACTTGTTCAGTAAAGTGAGTCCCACGATCACTGTGCAGCTCAGAAGGGATTCCCCACACTGGAATGATTCTTTCTGACAGTATTTTGCCCACCGCTAAGGCAGTAGCCCTCCGACAAGGAAATGCTTCTACCCAATGAGAAAACTTGCAAACCAAGACCAACACATATTTGTAATTTCAAGATGGCAGCATCTGGATGAAGTCCAATTGTCATACTTCAAATGGTCCAGTAGGCAAAGTAAAATGTCCTTGGGAGCCATGTAAGGGCTTGCCAGGGTTACATTTTGGATATATAGTGCATCAAGAATATACCTTTTGGGCTATGGTGGGGGATGGTTTCCAGAAATATTGTTTTCCCCATGGTATCATTTTCTCAGGGGCCCAATGAGTAATTTCATAAATGAACTAAAGGAGAAGTAATTGTGGATCTAAGGGAACTATGGGTTTCTTGTTAGGACCCAGCCAAAATTCTCTACTTGGGTCAAATACTCCCCCCTTTTGCTGCCAGATTTGTTTCTCTGGAGGGGTTGATGCTTGTTGGTGTTGTGAAAGAATGTTAGTGAGGGTATTGGCAGGACAGAGGGTGAATTCTCATATAGGACAGGCCATCTCTCCTAGGGCGGCATTCTTTGCTACAGCATAAATTATTTCCTTTTGCTTCTTCAGTGTTATATTTTGAGTGCCCAGTGTTATATTTTGATTTTTATGATTGCAAGCTGCTTTGTCATTTGGATTTCTTCTAACAGCTCCAACATTTTGTGCCTGTTTCATATAGGTCACCCAGATGAGGTAAGAAACCCTCTCTGTTTCCACAGCATGCTGAAATCACAGGCTACTCCAAAAGCATATTGGCTATCAGTGTATATATTTGCCACCTTTCCTCCAGCCAATTTACAAGCTCTAGTAATGCTATTAATTCAGCCACCTGGGCTGACTTTACTCCTTGGAGCTGGGAACTTTCTATTATATTATGTCTACCACGGAAGTGATGTCGTATCTTGCCTGAAAATGCCCCTGATCATCCCTTAAATAAGAACCATTTGTGAACCCAATTAATTCAACATGCTTGATAGAAGTTTCCTGTAAATCTGCCTGAGAGGAGAGAGTAAGATGTCAGTTAGGAGACTGTAGTCACATTCTTCCTTTTGTTGGCCCGGAAGAGGGAGCAGGTAGCAGGGCTGAAAGTGTTATAGTGCTTCAGAGTGATGTTGGGGCAGAAGCAAGAGCACCTCCTAGGAGGCAAGGAGGCTGACAGTATAGCATTGAGTGTGGTGAGAGTTTAGGAGAGATTCCACACAATAGGGAGCATAAATGTTTAGTGGGGATCTCAGGACAAATTCTTTAATATTCTCACATAAAATGGCTACAGCTGATAATAGCCCTCATGCAAGGGGGGTGTCTTCTTGCTACTGGGTCAAACTGTTGGCTGAAATAACCAATTGGCCTGTGAATGTCACTGTGTCTTTGAGTTAATACTCCTAGAGCATTTCCATGTATTTCATGTACAAAAAAGAAAAAGGGAAGGCTATAGTTGGGACAGCCTAGGGCGGGCACCTGGGTGACAGCCTGTTTTAAATCCTCTATATGTTGTTTTTCCCTTTCTTCCCTGCAGATTGGGTCTGATTGGGTCTATTTTAGTTTTTTATATAAGGGCTAAGTTCTTTTTCTTTTCTTTTTTTTAACACCATGACACATAGTCAAGGAGCTAAGTTCTTAACGAGTAATTTGGAATCCAACTTCTGCAATAGCCTGTTAACCCTAAGAATCTTCTTAACTATCTTTTCATTTTGGGCAAAGAAAAGGTCCTGACAGCAGAGATTCTCTTGGTTTATTAGTAGTCCCCTTGGAGAAATCATATGTCCTAACTTGGGGGAGAAAAAATTACGATTTATTTCTGGACATTTTGTGTCCCCTCAAAGAAAGCTGTTGTAGCAGATATACAGTGTCTTCTCTGCATTCTGTCAGGAAGGATGAACACAACAACAAATCATCCATATACTGAATTAGGATAGATCTATTTGGAAAAACTACGTTATCTAAATCTGCTTTTAATATTTGAGAAAAATAAGTAGGATTCTCAGAATAACTGTGGGGTAAAACTGCCCATGCACACTGGCAATCTTCCCAAGAGAAGGCAAAAAGATACTGGCTACTGTGCTCTGTGCTGAAGAAAGCACTGTACATGTCAATGACAGAGAAGTGACCGGTAGTGATAGAAATATTGGACAGCAAGTTATGGGGGTTAGGGACAACAGGATGTCTTTGAATTATCATTTTATTTATGGCTCTTAGGTCCTGAACGAACCTCCAGCCTTTTCCATTTGACTTTTTGACTGGGAGCATTAGTGTGTTGCAAGGGCTGGTGCAGGGTATTAGGAGTCCCTTATCTAAGTAGTCCTGAATGATTGGTTTGCTTCCTAGTAAGGCTTCAGATCTAAGGGGGTATTCCTTAATGTTTGGCAGGGGTTTAGACTTATCTATGGTTATCTTTATAATTCTTCTGATATCCATGGGAAGAACTTGCCCATAAAGAATCTCATATTTTGGATAAGAAAGACTCTAACTTCCCCTGTTCAAATTCTTGATTAACTTTAGCAAGAATAACATTACATGTGGGCTTTTGTAAGTCTTCTGTGTCTCCCAAGTTGAGAATCATTTCTCCCTTCTGTGAAAATGAGACGTGGCCTTTATGTGTCTCTAAGAAATCCCATCCCAGCAGATGTGTGCGGGCACATCTACTATAAGGAAAATGTTCCACCGTATAAGTTCTCCTAATTGAAATAGAAGGAGGTTAGATTTTAAAACTGTAATTGGGCGTTCAAAAGCCCTACCATTTGAATTTTTGCTTTACTTTGAGGGAGAGGGTTTTAAATCAAGGTAGAGTTGAGGACCAACAGTGTAGTGCTAGTGTCCACAAGGGAACTGGTATCTTCCCCATTTATGGATATTTCTATTTCCTCTAAAGTATTTGTTAGAAGTAGAGGAAAAACCTTTTCTGTTCCCTTGGAGCATCCCTATTTTGATTTTAGAGTTCTTTGGTGTCTTCCTCTGGGGCCTTCAGCTCTCTTTGTGCAAACACCCATTTAAGTTTCTTGCAGATCTTTTTAAGATCTTTCTTTTTGCAATAGTAGCAAATTGCTTCTCTTTGGCTTGTGATCTCTGGGGGGAACAGAATCCTTGTAACCTTCCAACTTGGTTACTAAGTTGCTTAGTTGTAAACTCATAATCTTAGAGGCTGTTTTCTTTTGCTTCTTAGTGATAGTTTGTGAGAAAAGCCCAAGCCACATGATTTCTCTTTATCAAGGTCACTAATTCATCACCTAAGCCTTGCACAAATCCAGAATTCAGTAAAGTGTCACTTTTACCATGCTCAAAGTTTTTGGGAGGTATCACTGCACGCTGTTTGAATGTTTTTTCAAACCTGATGTAAAAATCAGGTATGGTTTCATTTGGGCATACTTTACATTGTTGTACCTTTGCGCAATCTGTAACTTTGGGGAACATTTGTGGTAAATTCTCACAGAGGCGATTGCAAAGCTCCCTGCCTTTTCCTCTCCTATTTCCATCGATTTTGTCAAAATCTTCTAAAGGCTGCTTCCAATTGCTACCCTAAACCATTCTTCAGCTTGTTTGGGGGCCAGTAACTCAATTAGCTAATATTGGACAGAAAACCCTGCACCATAGGTCTTAAGTGTTAATTAGAATTAGGAGCAGAAGGACAGACAGTTTCTGGCACCTTCCTGATTTCAGAAGCGGCTTCTGCTGGGGCCTTTAATTCCAAGACAATCTCAAATATTTTCTTATGAACTCCCTGGAGGGAGGCAAGTTTATTGTTCTCTCTTTTGGATGATTCCAAGTGCCAGCTATAATATGACCCACTCATTTTACTTGATTCGGGAGCCTGCTTTACCTAGTTTAGCATTCATAAGAACCAATTTGGGAATATTGAAAGTTCCCCATTTTGGAAACTTCAGACCTAGGTCATCCTTAGTAAGATCTTCCCATTTACACAAATACTTGCAAGGAGAGGCACCATAATTATCAAACATAAAACCAGCTGGGGTGCCCAAAGGGGGCTGTTCTCCTTGCCTTTCTTCATTTTTAGAGGATTTGTTTCCCATTTTTCTTTAGAAGAAGGAACTGAACTGTGGCCTAGGGTTTAGTGTAGTGGATCAGAGTGTACTAATTGTGGCTGGGACTCCATAGTGTTTCACCAGTGAGTTGTTCCCGTCTTCTTACGTGTCTCAATTTCTCTCTTTGGAGGTCTACTATCTGTGAGAGGGTTCAAAACACTGAGTGATCAGCTCTGGTGGCCAGGCACAGTGGCTCACACCTGTAATCCTAGCACTCTGGGAGGCTGAGGCAGGAGGATTGCTTGAGCTCAGGAGTTCAAGACCATCCCGAGCAAGAGCGAGACCCTGTTTCTACAAAAACTAAGAAAATTAGCTGGGCGTCGTGGCACTGCCTGTAGTCCCAGCTACTAGGGAGGCTGAGGCAGGAGGATTGCTTGAGCCCAGGTTACAGTAAGCTATGATCACACCACTGCACTCTAGCCAGCAAGACAGAGTGAGACCCTGTCTCAAAAAAGCAAACAAAACAACAACAACAAAAATGCCAAGTGATCAGCTCTTATATGTGTTTCCTGGATGAGCCTCCTTTTTATTAATCTTGTAGGGGGGTTCCCTGTAGGCCCACTTCATGTCATGGGGAATGAGCCAAGGCACTCCCTCCCAGGCCCCCAGTCACCCAGGGGCACCTTTTGGCTGGGAAGAGTAATGCCCTTTCTCTTCAGAGCTGAGGAACTCAGTCTCTCATTTACCTATGAAATGGACAATTTGGTCCCTGTACAATTGCACACACAAGCCAACTGAGATAAATTTTGTGAGGAAAAGGCAATGGAGAAAGCCCTTCAGAATGCACCTTCAAATCAAATTAAGATCCCGAACAATAACTTCCTTGGAAAAGAACCAACAGTTCAGAATAAACCAGGACCATCAACCAACAGCAGGAGGTCCACGGCTCAGGAGGAATTACCGGGTTCCACCAGAGGAGAGGCTTGAAGGGGGCACGGTGATCAATGGGCCCATGCTGGTACCTTAGCTCCAGGTTCAGGTGATGCCTTCAGGGGTCCTGAGTCTTCTCTGAGCTCTATCTTGGGTGCCAGGCATTGTTGTTGCAAAAATCCAAACTCTAAAATAATTTAAAGAGGTTTATTCTGAGCTGAATGTGTGTGACCTCGGCCCAGCGGACAAATTCTTAAGAGGACTTGAGAAAATGCACCTGAGGCAGCCGGATTACAGTTTGGTTTTATACATTCACGGAGACAGGAATTACAGGTAAAATCATAAATTAAGACACAGAAAGTATGCATTGGTTCAGCCTGAAAAGGTGGAGCATCTCAAAGTGGGAGCTCCTAAGACATAGGGAGCTTTTAGGGATTCTTTAGTTGACAATTGGTTGAAAGAGTAAAGCTTTGTCTAAACACCTAGAGTCAGTAGAAAGGAATGCTTGAGTTAAGATAGGGGTCTGCTAGGATGCTCAAGTTAAGATAAGGGGGGGTCTTCTATCTTTCATATGATGCTATACCAGGACCAGGTTGGGAAATGAACCATGTTATGTTGGGTTAACAAAACCTGTTTATGTTTAGTAAGATGTTATTGTTTGTAGGCATGAATCATCAGGCTCTTTGAAAGGAATTTGGGCAAAAGAAAAAAGTCAGAATTAAGTCCTCAAGGATCACCAGAGGTCTTTCTTAAAATATGATTCAAGAGTCCCAGCTCAAACCTGCTGACTCAGACCTCCAGCCATGTGTATTTTAATAAGCTATCCCCTGTGGTTCCGCTATATGGAAAGCTTGGGGAATACTCATTCATCTTAAGCCTTCTTTTTTCCTTTTCCTCCAAACTCCAGTTGCCGGATGAATATGCACAAAACACATCTCATAGGTTCCTCATGGGTAAGGAGATGGTGATTCCATGGAGTGGTTAAAAATTAGGACTTGGAAGTCAGTCCTGGGTTTCCACCCTGGCTCTACCCATAACCAGCTACATGGTTTTGAGCCAGGCATTCACTCTGCACAAGCCTCAGTTTCCTCATCTGGACAATAAGGACTGAATCAGAAGAGGAGGAATGTCCAACACTCAGGAGAGTGCTTGGAGATCAATCAATGAAAGGATGCTGTGGTTATTATTGTGGGTGGTTACATTTTACAAACTCTGCAGCTATCCATGGGCAAATTATCAACCTATCCTTGCCCCCATTTTCTCACCTGTAGGGTTGGGATATTAATATATTTTCCCATAGGATTGTAGTGAGGGTTAAATGGAGTAGAAAGTGTTTACAATGCGGCCAGGTACACAGTAAGCATGCAATGAAAGTTAGTTATTACTATTCTTTATTCTTTTCTTTATCATGATGCTTCAGACAAAAGGAATTGCTTAGAATAGCTTGAATGTGTTCCATAGTTAGCAGCCTCCAGATCTTTTTCTTGGTTGTACCTTCTGACCAGGACACCATCCCCCATTTCTGTGTGTCAAAATCCCAATTAGTCCCCTCTAGTCCCAATACCCATGTCTTACATGCCAATGAAGCCTTTCCTTATCCCCAGGTTGGGACTTTATTGACCTCTTTTGGGGTACTTATTTCTGAATTTGGGTTGAAATCTTTTTGTCTCTTCTCCCCTTGAAGAATCACCTTGCTCTGCCTAAGGGAATATCTAAGCCAGAGCAGACCCCAGTAGATATCTGTTACCCTAAAGAGGAGGTCAGGGCCATTTTTAGAAGGACCTAGATAAGGCCTGCCTGAACTCAGGGAAAGTAAGCAACTGACTCCTTTGGATCCTACCATTGCTCTGTCATCGTGACTCAGGACAAATGCATTGATAGGGGACCAACTCCCACTGTTAAGTAGCTGCTCATTGTTAGCATCCTGTCCAGGCAGGGATCTTACCACACCAATGGCTTCATTATTACCTAATGGTGGAGGCCCTGCAGGGCTTTAGCAAGGACAAAGGGTGCTGAGCAGCTTCCCCGACACAGTCAAACCAATGGAAACACAATAGGTGGGGGCAGGCACACAGCTTGCACAGGCAGGAACCTTCCCCTTGGGAGAGATGTGTTGATTCCTTTCTGGGGAGGCAGATAAAACCCACACCCTCACCAGAACCCACACTCTCCCCATTCTTCATTTGCAAACTGAAATGCTTTTAGGCATCATCTTTAGGTAAGTGCTTTGTGAGCTCTCGGTAATTCCAGGACTAAAATGAACAGTAGCTACTGCCCTTGCAGAGCCTGCCAGATGCCAGGCCCATCACAGGTGTGTCCCAGTGAATTTCCAACATAGAACAATAGGAAGTATAGCTGTCCTACTGACAACCTTCAAGTCTTTGCTCAAATATCACCTTTTCAGGGAGGCCTACCCTGACCACTGTACTTTAAACTGCAACCTCCACCTCCCCACCTCCACCCCACGCTCCCAGGGTCCCTTCACAGCCCTTGTCACCTAATATGCTCCATGATTTACTTATTAAGTGTGTTTGTTTGTTGTCAGATGTTCCCCCACCCTCCACAAGGGGATACTTCCAGGAGGGTGAGGCTCTTTGTCACTTATGCCCATTGGTGAATCCCTAGGGTCTGCTGTAACAGAGGAAGGCCTGAAAATGGGTAAAATATTTTACAAGCTGTCTCTTTAAAACTCCACCCCCCTTTGGGAATTAAAACCTGCATTCCTGCCTGAGGGCAGTAATCGGAGGGGCAGGCGAGTATCCTTTGGTCTTTGTACCACAGGAGATGGCTCAATGGAATTTTCTGGACAGGGATCATAGATTGTCTTCACCAGAGATGCTATAGTTAAACAGCAATCACCTGAAGCCCAAACTTCCTTTAAAAGCTTTGTATTTCTGCTTATAGATAGGACAATGGCCTTTTAAGATGAGAATCTACCATCCTCCTCATTTGCCAGAAAATTAACAAACTTCTCTTTCCTTCCCCTCAAACCGCTTGTCCTTGGGGACAAGTACCAAACTTTTGGTAACAGAATTTGGTGTCCCTGGGCGGGCCCATCAGTGCCCTGGTAGAAAGGCACCCCATGACTGCTGCCATGGCTGGAAGAAGCAGGGAGCAGCCCCAGGTCAAGTCGTGGGTCTTCACCAGTAAGAATGGTGTCTTGTTGGGATGAGAGGGTAAGGGACCACCCCAGCAGATGCTGGAGGCTGTTCAGCTGTGGGGAACTCCTGTTTCTTTCTCCCCAAATTGGTCAGACACAGCTCTGACCAACCTGAACTTTTTTGAGGAAAAGGAAACAGACTTAGGAAGTGTCGTGAGGCCTCGGCCATTTTTGGTAAGTTCCCCAGTGTGCACACTGAGACCCTTGATTCCACTCATTTAGGGAAGGTTTTTGAACCTTCTAGCCCCGTGGCAGGGCATTTGTTTGTAGGCGCCATTTGGGGGTGGAAGTCATGGTTGAGCGGAACTAGGGAACCTGGGGAATTCATTCTCTTTTGGATTAGGAGATGTTGGTCCTCGTTTGAGAATTTGGTTCTCATTTGTGCAGTTCCCATTTGTTTGGTAAGGCCTTGGCATTAAGATGATTTGCATCGGGAATTCCCTGTAGTGTCTACTTGTCAAGTTGTGCTTGTTGTTGTTGTTTGTGAACATGGGAGTCTCCATTTCTATTCCATCTGAAAGCCCCTTGGGGAGAATCTTGGCTTAATGGCCAACTTACGGCTATAAGCCTATGTCTAAAAGAGAATGGTGTTATTGTAACCCAATGCACGTGCAGGAGTATGAGGAGAAGTGGCCATTCAATGGACCCTTAAATTATTATACTATCTGACAACTGGAATTATTTTGTCAAAGGTCAGGTAAATTGGATGAGATCCCATATGTACAATCTTTCATGCAACTGCATAACAAAGAGGCTGAAAGGCCGTGTGATAAAATTGGGGAGGGGTTAACCAGGTGGGATATCATGAACCCACTCTCCCCCTGCCAGCTCCCCACCCACCGGGGAAGGTGCCATGGGCTTGGCGGTGCTCGCGCATGCACTGCTGGGGCCCCCCATGCAGTGGTCACAGAGTGCACTGACGGGAGCAGCTTTCCCCTTACCCCCACTGGAGCCCTGCTGCCAGCCCAGGAAGCGGCCCTGTGTGGAGCCATAGCTGGGGCAACTGCTGCTGCCACAGCCTGACACCATCTTGGCACCATGAGAGGGGCTGGGGAGGGCACAGCTGGGACCAATTCTTCAGCCCATGCCCACGAGATTATGACTCAGGGGTGCGAATGGTCTGTCCTTCTACAACCCGGCACGGAACTCAGTTTGGCCAGAGGGCACCCACAGCCAGGGAAAGGCAATTTGCAGTATGCAATATCAGATAGGGGGCTTGAATGCACAAGGACAGTCAGCGGGATATTATTGGACTTACACAAATTGGGACCCTAATGTGGGTGCAGATGGTGTGAGGGTAAATCATTACCAAAAGCGTATTCTGGCAGGCTTCTGGGGGGCCTAGACAGAAGAGTTTAAACAAGGTCCAAGAATTACAATAAAAAACTAAAGAAGATCCCTATGAATTTTTGGAATGCATCTATCTGGCATATTGGAAATGTACAGATGCAGATCCAGGGGCCCCTGAAAATATGCACATGATTAATATGACTTTTATAGGGGAAGTACTCCAGATATATGGAGGAACCTGCAGCGTGTGGAAGGGGCAATTGGCATGAATCCCTCCCAGCTTTCTGATATTGCCTTTAAAGCATGTAATGCTAGGGAAGAACAGAAACTGAAACGTATGTGTGTTCTGGTAGCTGTGCCAACCGAGGGTCCTTTGAGACAGTCAAAAGGAAAGGACAGAAAAAAATCTTGCCCCAGGTTAAAGTACAATCAGTGTACTTTTTGTAAAAAAGAAGGACATTGGGAAGAACACTGACCAAAATTGCAAAGGGCTCCAGGTAACAAGAAACCCCCAGGACAGCAAATGGTTCTTTGAGTCCAGGACTCAGATGATGAAGGAGGGGCCTGGGGCTCCATACTTTACTAGTGGCACCAATCCAAATATCCCCACAGGAGCCCCAGGTACGATTGACAATGGGGACTTGATTAGCAGGCCTGTAATTGGCACAGCAGTGCCACCACCACCAAGCCGCATGGGCAGAAGTGGCCCGGGGCCTCCCCCTTGGCCACAGCCCCGGCCCCGGCATCAGCTGCACACGGTGTTCAGAGAGCCAGGCAGGGGGCGGGGGTGGGGAGGGGTGGCACAAGGCAGCAGTGAGGCAGCCATTGGCAAGTGACAGCTGAGGAACTCATCGCAGGCCCAGGAGGCAGACCCCAGAGAGCTGCTGCCAGAGCTGGAGCTACTCCTGCTGCTGCCTATGCTGCCAAATCTGGCAGACCAGGGCAAGCAGCGGGGGGCACCAGGAGCTGTTCCAGAAGTGGCAGAAGCTCACCTCCGATGGCACTGCCAAGCTCCTGCTAGATGAATGCCAGGGCCTGGTGAAACACACAGGAGGCTGCCATTGCAGAGCAGTTCACTTTGAAGTTTGGACCTCAGCAGACTTGCACATCCTTGCAGCATTCGCAAGAAGCAGCTACCAAAAAGTGAATAAGGCCGTATATGCCGACAGGACCCTGGGATGTGCAGAAGGAATCTAAATTCCCCATACCGGTGAGTATAGATTCATGCAGGATCTATTTGCCACTAATGATATTGTGCAGGTGACTATGATGGTACTCAGTTGCATTTGAATGGCAGGATCCTGGGACTAGGGTGGCCTTGCGGTGCTGCTGGACTGTGTTGCCTCAGGAGTTTAAAAGGGCTCCCCTGCCCTGTTTGGTGAGGGCTTAGCAGGGGCCTTGTGGAACCTGAAATTGGACAGATTTACAAACAGCAGGTTACTTATCTGGGATTCCAAATTAGCGAGGGAACCCACAACTGTGTGGGTTCCTAGGAATGGCAGGGTTCTGTCACATCTGGATCCCAAGCTTTGGACTAATAGCAAAGCCCTTGTACAAGGCCATTAAAGGAACAGAAGTGAAACCCCAGACCTGGATCATGAACTGTCAAAATGCCTTTAAAAAAAAAAACTAAAGCAGAGCCTTATGACTGCCCCCACTTTGGGGTTGCCTGACTCGCAGAAAGAATTTAAATTATATGTTCATGAAAAACAAGGAATGAGCCTTAGAGTCTTAGTACAGATGGTGAGAGACATCCCACGGCCAGCAGCATACTTGTCAAAGCCACTGGATGATCTTGTGAGAGGATGGCCTCCTTCCCTCCGGGCAGTAGCAGCTACTTGTGAGTTGTCATTAGAGACTGTGTCTGCTCTCAATCCTGCCACCCTGTTACCAGCTGAAGAGAATGAGCCTTTGCAGCATGACTGTTTAGAGGTACTGGAGGCTGTCTATTCTAGCAGGATGGATCTGTCAGATCAGCCAATGCCAGAGCCAGATTGGGATCTTTTCACCGATGGGAGCAGCTTTGTGGACAATAGATAGCAAAGGGCTGAATATGTGGTGGTCATGGAAGGACGGGTACTGAATACAATGGCACTGCCACCTGGCACTTCAGCCCAGAAAGCTGAGCTGATTGCTTTAACCAGAGCTCTTCAGTTATCCAGAGGGGGGAAAAAAAAGGCTGGGTAGAGGCTTATCCTACCCGAATGGAGAGAGCATCTGAAGTTACCAGAATCCTTCTGAAGGAACTCATTCTGAGGTCCTTGCCCCAGCTGGAGACACCCCTCCACCCCTTTAAACCAGGAGACTGGGTGCTGCTTAAAGCCTGGAAAGAACTAGGACCTGAACAATCACTGGCAGAGAAGTGGAAGGGACCCTATGAAGTGCCCCTAATAACTCACACCTCGTTGAAATTGTCAGGAGTAAAACCTTGGGTCTGTCATACCAGAGTAAAGAGGTGTCCCATGGAGAAAGAGGACCCAAGCCCCCAGTGGATGGGCCAGCCTTTGGGTGATCTAAATTATCTGTTTAAGAAGAAGGAAAAACAAAAACGCTGATATTCTTTTTGCTATTCTTTCTTTGGTTATTTGTTCTGTCTATAGGATGGAGAGACAACTCCTTAGTGAGGATTTCCTCTTCTGCTGATCCGTCTCACTGCTGGGTTTGTCATGTTCCTGTATATAATTTACCTTCCTACACTTTGAATTTACAGAAGCCAGTCTCTTGGATCACCTACAGGGTGTGACTAATAGCTCTGTACTCAGAGGTCCCATGTTTCTTTCTTGCCCAGCCCTGTATCAGACATTATGTACAAGGCAACAGTAAGGACCCACGTCCTACTGGTGTCTCAGATACCAAGCAGGGTAAAATCTCTCTTATCAGGTTCCTCCATTTTGCCTTGTCAATCCTCATGGTTGTAGTTGTTGTTTATGCCTTTTTTCACCTGGTAATCTCTTGCATTCTTTATTTTTGTCAATCTACAGCCAAAGTTTTGAAATGGCATAAATAAGTACAAATCTTCCATCTAAAACTTCACCCCAATTCAGCAGGAAGTAGCTCGAAGACTACGTCGCCCCCTCCTTCCATAGATAAGGAAGGGTAAAATTGACAGTGGGGAATATGTAACAGAAGTAAGGGCCTGAAAAAGGGCAAAATGTATTACTAGTTGTCTCTTTAAAAACTCCCCACTCTTTTTGGGAATTAAAATCTGCATTCCTGCCTCAGGCCAGTGATCAGAGAAGCAGGGGAGTGTCCTTTGCTCTTTGTACCATAGGAGAGGGCTCAGCAAAATTGTCCAGGCAGAAGTCACGAGATTGTTAAACAGCAATAGCCTGGAGCTGAAAACTCCCTTTACAAACTCTGTATTTCTGCTTACAGATAGGACGATGACCCTTAAGATGAGAGTCTACCATCCTCCTCATTTGCTGGCAAATTAATAAATTTCTCTTTCTTTTCCCTCAAACCGCTTGTCCTCATTCTTTGTTCAGTAGCGGGGACAAGTACTAAACTTTTGGTAACTTTCAATAGCACATATCTGTGATTTTCAGAATAAACCACCACTGACAGGGTCTTATCACTCCAGTAACTTTATTATATCACTTGATCAAAATCTACCTACCTGAAACATCACTCTACCTCTCCTAGCTCCATTCTCAGAAGCAATACAAAAGGGCTAATCCTTTTTCCACATGACAGCCTTTAAAATATTTGAAGACGTGATTAAATTTCTGAGTCTTCTCCTTCTGGGGTAAACTTCCCCAGCTGTGGCCAGACACAGCCCCTGGGCATCAAGATGCTGACCCAGAGGCTCTCTGCTCAGTGGCCCAGCATAAGAGCTTTAGGGTCCCCAAGCTTGGGTTCAAGTCCCTGTTTCCACATTTTCTAAGTGTCTGACCTTGGCCAAGTCACTTCTCAGACTTTAGTTTCCTCCCTTGTATAAACTGTACAACAATAGTATCTACGTCATAGGGCTGCTGGCTGGCCCACATTACGACTTTTTTGTGGGTTCCTTCCTCCGTAAGAAAAATGTTTTTTTAAATTATAGTTTATGACTACATTGGTATAAAGATGAATATAATAAAGGCAGGGTTATATTTTTTTCTTCTGATTTTAAAAGAATTAAAACATTTTCATGGGGCCCTAAAAGTTTTGTGGGCCTTAGGCACTGTGCTTCCTGCAACTGATGGATACAAAGGCCCTGGTTGCAGGGAGGAGTGAAAAAGAGAAAATGTGCCAAATATGTAAAGTGCTTAGCACAGCACAGAGCCTGGCTCTTTGTAACTTAATAAACAATGATCAAAAATATTAAAAGGGCTGTGTAGAGAATGGAGTGTAACACAGGAGAACTTCTCTAGAGAGATCTCTTTATCGTCTGCGTCGGGACTTGCAGACTCAGATTCGCCTGAATGCAAGTAACACGATTACTGCATCCGTGTTTTCTCACCATGCCCAACAAGTCTTAGGAGAGATTATGCCAAAAAGACATACAGCTTATGGCATTTATTTTGAGAAGAGAGGAAATATACATTTAGGGGCATATGCATGAAGAATTCTGGAAGGATAAATAATACCAGTTACCTACTGGGAAAGCAGAATTGGGAATATGTGAATGAACACAGGAGCGGGAGACTTTCCACTGTTTGCCTTCTTATAGTTTTGATGTTTGAACAATGACAATGTAGTACTGATTCAAAAAATCTTAATTTTTATTTTGAAAAACATGTGCATGTGGTTAAAAAAATTTAAACTGTTCAAAAGGGTGAGAAGCAAGTCTCTTGCTTACGCCCAAGGAGTACCTAATAAGAACATCTGCCATCTCACAAAAGATATACAAAACCTCAGTGGAAAATATTACAAAACTTCATTGAGAGACATTAAAGAAGACCTAAATAAATGGAGAGATGTACTATGTTCATTGATTAGAAAAGATTCAAGATTTGAAAGTGTCAACTCTCCTTGCATAGATTTATAGATCAAATGCAATCTCGGTTTTTGGGTTTTTTTGTAGAACTTGACAATCTGATTCCAAAATTGATATGGGAATAAAATGGAGTAAAAGTAGCCAAGACACTGTTGGGAGAAAAAAAAAAAATCGAAGTGGGAAGATTTGCTTTACAGGATATCAAGACTTATCGCAAGACTAAAGTTGTTAAGACTTAAATAAGACACAAAGAGCATAGCAATAAAGAAATAGTTTGGTACGTTAAACTGAACTAAATTTAGAAACTCTCTTCATCAAAAGAAACTTCTTCAAAAGAAGGTTTTAAAAAAAGAAAACCACAGAGTAGTAGAAGACATTTGCAATACATACAAGTGATAAAGCGTTTGTACCTAGACCAAATACACCACTAAGAAAAAGACAGACAGTCGCTAGAAAAATGGCAAAAGACTTTAACACACCTTTTCAAAAAGAAGGGAATTTATATGGCCAGTAAACATATGAAAAAGCGCTCAGCTTCATTTGTAGTCAGGGAAATGCAAACTAAAACCACAATCAGATACCACTACAGAGTCTGCAAATATTATGCACTTTTTCTGAATGTTGTATTTTACCATGAGCTTGTATTTTTAAAATTTATACATACACCAGGTTAAAGAAAAAATTCCAGCGAAACAAATGGGTAAAAAGTAGGTCTCCCTACCACTGTACTTCCAAATTGCTCCTACCAGACGCCTACTGTTACTAGTGTCTGGTGAGGTCTTTCGGAGGTAGTCTATGCTTGCAATAGCGTCTATGCTTGCAATAGCATCTATGCATACACAGACGCCTTTCCTCAGGTAATCAGTAGCATACCTACATCACTTAGGGTTTGATTAGGGAAGCAGAACCCTTATGAGTCCTTATTGCTAACAATAAAGGATTTATCACTGAGATCTTACACAGTTGTGGGAGCTGCTGGGAAAGTCTATGGAAGACTGTTACCTCTGCATGTGATCGTGGGCTTAAAGTTGCTATAGGTCAGTAAGGCTTGCAGTTGGGGAGAAAAAAAGCTAGACATAAAGACAGGGAGAGAGAGGGAAGACAAATTGGAACCCACATCTGTTTTTGATATCTTTTTTTATGATAGCCATTCTAGCACATCTGGAGTAATAGCTCATTCTGGCTTGATGAAATATTTTAAAGGAAGTTAGAGAGATCATGACACAGTACTTTCTTTTATCTTTTTTTTTTTTTTTTAAAGACAGGATCTCACTCTGTTGCCCGGGCTAGAGTGCAGTGGCGTCACCATAGCTCACTGCAACCTCAAACTCCTGGCTCAAGCGATCCTCCTGCCTCAGCCTCCTGAGTAGCTGGGACTACAGGTGAGCACCACCATACCCGACTAAGTATTTTTTTTGTTTTTATTTTTTGTAGAAACAGGGTCTCGCCATTGCCCAGGCTGGTTTCGAACTCCTAGCCTCAAGTGATCCTCCTGCCTTGGCCTCCCAAAGTGGTAGGATTACAGGTATGAGCCACTGCGCCCGGTCCACATATTATTTTCAATATTTTAGTATACATCTCTAAAAAATTATGCCTGTTAGTTCTGAAATTTTTTTCTCATATTATTTCTTTGATAATTTTCTCTCCTTTGTTTTTTTGGTTTTATTTTTCTGAAATTCTTATTATTTAGATGTGGGGCCTTCTTGTGTGATCTGCTTTTTTTTTTTTTTTTTTAAGATTTGCAATAGGGTCTCACTCTGTCACCCAGGCTGGAGCTCACTGCAGCCTCAAACTCCTGGGCTGAAGCAATCCTACCACCTTAGCCTCCTGAGTAGCTAGGACTATAGGAACATATCATCATGCCCAGATAATTTTTTTATTTTTTGTAGGGATGGGGTCTTGCTATCTTACTCAGGCTGGTCTCAAACTCCCAGCCTCAAGTGATCCTCTTGCCTTGACCTCCAAAAGTGCTGGGATTACAGGCATGAGCCACTGCACCTGGCCTTGTATGATCTTCTAATGTCCTCTATTTTCTCTTCGCTCTGGAAGATTTCCCCCAATTTTTCTTCTACTCTTTTCATTGAACATTTTTTTTTTTACTTCTTGCTTTCTTAATTTCCAAAAGCTGTTTTTTGTTCCTTGAGAAAAAAAAAAAGATGTCCTGTTCTTGTTCTGGGAATACTATATTACCTATTATCTCCTTAAGATATTTATGGTAGCTTTTCAGAAGTTTACTCCATTCCCCTCATTGTGACTGTTTCCCTTTTTCCTGATTGTTTTGCAATGTCTCTCATATTAAAATCTTTTCTCAGATGTCTGGGGTCTTTGGCTGCCAGTCTATATTCTAAAGTGAGGCACTAAAAGTTTATTGAAAGCTCTGGTGTGAAGAGAGGTTTATAGACTGGTGGGCTCCACTGCAGGGAGATGTGAGGGCTCCAGCTATATTGTTAGAGAGCTCCAAATGTCAGCATCCATAAGTCCTTTCTTTTGGGCTACTCAGGTTCCTAGAGAAGAATTCTGCAATCTCCTCCTTGAAGGTTGTAGACTTTGGTGGTGTTCAACAGATATTTCTGGTCTCCCTCCTTCCAACCACACTTGGTCCCTTGAGGTTGGCCTGGACCTGTGAATAATTCTAACCAATGATCTATGAGTGGAAATGATGTGTGTCTCAGAATGAAAAATCTGGAAAGAAAACTAAGACAATTCCACTTTCAGTAGCATCAAAAATAATAAAAATACTTAGCAATATATTTAACCAAGGAGGCTCAAGACTTGTACACTGAAAACTGAAATACTGCTGAAAGAAATTTAAAAAGACCGAAACAAATAGGAATATATCCCATGTTATGGATTGGAAGACAATATTTTTAAGATGCCAATATTATCTAAAGCAATCTATAGATTCAATGAAATCTCAATGAACTTTTTTTGCAGAAATGGAAAAGCTGGTTCTCAAATATATATGGAATTATAAGCAACCCCCAATAGCCAAAACAATCTTGAAAAATAGGAACAAAGCTGGAAGACTCACATTTCTTGATTTTAAAATTTATTACAAAGCTACAGTAATCAAAAATGTGTGCTATTGGCATAAGAACAGACATACAAACCAGTGAAATAGAATCAAGAATCATAAATAAACCCATACATCTGTGATCAATTGATTTTTGACAGGGGTGCCAAGACTATTCAATGGGAGAAAGAACAGTCTTTTCAACAAATAGGTCCTGGGACCACCGATATCCATGTGCAAAAGAATGAAGTTGGACCCTAACCTCACAAGTAACTCAAAATTTATCAATGACCTAAATGTAAGAGCTAAAACTATAAAACTATTAGAAGAAAATATAGAGATGAATCTTCATGATCTTAGATTTGGCAATGGACACTTAGATATGACACCAAAGCACAAGCAACAAAAGAAAAATAGACAAATTGGACTTCATCAAATTAAAAATTCTTGTGAATCAAAGGACATTATCAAGAAAGTAAAAAGACAACCTACAGAATGGGAGAAAATATTTGCAAATCATATATCTTATGAGAACTCATGTTTTAACCCAATTAAAACATGGACAAAGGATTCAAATAGACATTCCTCCAAAGAAGATGAACAAATGGCCAACAGACACATAAAAAGATGTTCAACATCATTAGTCATTAGGGAAATACAAGTAAAAACCATAATGAGGTACCACTTCACACACACAGCTACAATTAAAAACAGCTACAATTTAAAAAAACCTCAGAAAGTAATGTGTTGGCGAGGGTGTGGAGAAAATGGAACCCTTGTGTATTGCTGGGAGGAATGTAAAATGCTGGGGAAAACTGTTTGAGAGTTCCTGGAAAAGTTAAACATAGAATTACCATATGTCTCAGCAATTCTACTTCTAGGTATATTCCTAAAATAATTGAAAACAGATACTCAAATAGATGCATGTACACACAAGTTGATAGCAGCGCTACTCACAATAGCCAAAAGGTGGAAACAGTCCAAATGTTGATCAGTTGATGAATAGATAAACAAATTGTGATATATCCATACAATAGAACATTATTCAGCCATAAAAGGATACATGCTACAATGTGGAAGAACCTCAAAGACGTCATGCTAAGTGAAGGAAGCCAGACAAAAAGTCACATATTGTGTAATTCCACTTCTGTTGATTTTGTTATTCATAGTTATTATAATATGATCTATAAAGTCATAGTGAACACGGAATTAGCAAATACTGAACCCTTGCTCCTAGGGGAAATTCAGTTCCTGCAAGCCTTTGGACACAATATTTTCATCAACTGATCAACACATAACCTGTTTTATTTGTGTTTCTGTTTGAAGACACCCTATTTAATATATATTGTTGATTTAATATCATTGAACTCATGGTCAACAACACTATAATTCATGCCTGAATAAGCTTAACACGTGTATTTCTTAGGAACGCTAGGCAGCACTTCAACACTATGCTTGGTGCCCATTTTAAACAGCACAATCAACAATAAAAAACACAAAAAATATGAAAAGTATGGCACAAAAAATACTGCAAAAAGGACACTTATTTACAGTAGGACAGCAGAAACAAGAAGGCAGAGTGTTGCCTTGTTTAATCTCAGGTGGAAACCTGTGTGTTGAGCAACTCAAATTTTCAATGCACCCTGTATATCTCCATGAATTACCACAGAAGCACCTTGACTATTGATTTTGAGATTACAAGTAAGTTTTAGTGAGAAGGCAAATTTGGAAATATGGAATTTGAAAATACTGTGTTAAGAAATGATGGCATATGAAATATCTGGAATAGATTATAGAGACAGAACACAGATTGATGGTTACCAGAGGCAGTGGGTAGAGGGAACTGGGAAGCAGCTGCTTCTGGGTATGGGGTTTCCTTTTGGGGTGATGACAATGTTTTGGAACTAAATAGAGGTAGTGGCTGCACAACATTGTGAATGTACTAAATACCAGGGAATTGTTCACTTTAAAATGGTTAGTTTTATGTCATGTGAATTTCACCAAAAAAAATATGACATGTGTCACTTCTAAACTGGAGCATTTAATGGCCAGTGTGGGACCATCCAAACCCCTCTTTTCTTGGCATGGGATCATCTGCCTTTCAGATTATGGCTTCTCCATCAGACTGAGTAAATATATAGTCCACAAGGACATGAACTTGAGCAAACTATACACCTTAGTTGTTTTATTCTGTGATTGAAGGTTGTTATTGCAGCATACTGTGGTTTATCCTGGCTGTTTCAGAGGTCTCAGCATGACTGTCATCACAGTGGGAGCTATGTGGGGATGGGAGCTTGGGAATCTCATGCTTCCTAAGTACACTCTCACTTAATCCTCCTGTCGTTGGCCTATTACTTACTCCCTCCCCTACCGTGCTTCTTCCCACATCCGTACTCTCTCTGATTCATTTTCTCTGAAGAGTCATTCATTTAGACTGTCTTAGGCTGTGGCTGGAGAGATATAATCACTTTCTCCTTGGGGTGGGAGGAGTCTAACTTTTCCTAAAACTGACTTCCAAACAAGTGCTCCAGTTTTCAGTTCCAACTCACTAAAGCCTCCATGCTATGGTCTGAATGTTTGTGTCCCCCCAAAATTCCAATGTTGAAATGCTAACCCCCAAAGTGATAGTATTAGGAGGTGGAGCCTTTGGCAGGTGATTAGGTCATGGGCGTGGAGTCCTCATGATTGGGATCAGTGACCTTATAAAAGGGACCCCAGAGAGATCACTCAGCCCTCACCATGTGAGGACACAGTGAAAAACAGCCAGGTAGGAAGCAGGTCCTTCCCAGACACCCGAATCTGCCAGCACCTTGATCTTGGACTTCCCAGCCTCCAAAGCCGTGAGAAGTAAATTTCTGCTGTTTACGAGCCACCCAGTCTTTGGTATTGCGTGGTAGCAGCCATGTGTTTTGTTACAGACACTCCATACGTGACTGGCATTTTCAGTTTCTCAGACTTCTCTGGCTTCTACGGTGGGAATTAGCTTGATTCTTGCTGGCCTCCATCTCTGTATTCTGCTAATTCACCGACCACTTGCTTTCCATCTTCTAAAATTGTATTGACATCCCTTGCCTGAGGTTGTTTCATCTCCGATTCTCCTTTTCCTCACTAATTTAAACCTTTTAAAATTCTCTGATGGTCATTTCTGGGAGGTTACGGGGGGGAATGGTGATGAGTGTGTTCCGTCTGCCTTGACTAACTGGGGCCATGAGCGTTTTCCTGTTCATCTGGTGGAGATTAGCACCACCATTTCTAATGTCTGTGTAGCAACCCACTCTGTGGATGTACCATAGCTAACTTAACCCTACTGATTCATAATTAACTTGTTTCCTAGTAAAACGTGTATCTTTCTGACATTTAGGTGTATAACTGCTCAACATAAAGACATATAACCATAACCCTGCTGTAAGATATCGCCACTATTTACTTCAATCTTAAATCCTATCTTAAAAATCTCAGTAATCTACAAAATTGGGTTTAATCCTTTACGTTAACATGTGAATGTCATTGTGTTTATTTACAATCTGTCTTTTCAAATATAGACATTTGAAATCATACGTATTATTCTCAACCCACGCTTCTGTCTTTTATCTCCTTACAATTGCTGAGCAACTCCTCTGCCATCTTTCTAGTGTTACAAATTTAGATTTTGGAGTCACATGGGACCTGGAGGTTTGAGACCTGATGCCTCTTACTGACAGTGTGGCTTTAGCTCAACTGGGTCTCAACTTCTTCATCTGTAAAATGGGGATAATAACCATCCCTGCCACACAGGGTTATTATAGAATGTAAAATAACAACGCAGAGCATAAAGTAAAGTACTCAGTCAATGCTACTTATTAACGTGAGCTATTGTTATTTCGGGGTCACACTTGTTGCCTTCCATAACACCTGATTTGGTGGTTTTTCTCAGACTCCCTCAGGTCTTGTCAGACTGGTACATTTCCTTCCAGAGAAGTCTTTCATACTCTTGGTTAGGCGCCCTCTTTCCCTTTCTTGGAACCCACTGTGTTTATCAAGTCAGTACTATGTAGTTTGATTTTACTCTAATGTTGGCTTATTCTGTCTAACTTGTAAACTCTCGGCTGTTTTTATCACTTTTTTTTTTCTTTTTAGTTGCTCATCTGGGTTGTCTGAAAGGAACTGGCTGAGGCAGTGGTTGCATGAGGCTTTTGTAGAACTAGGAACGGGCAGCATTTGAAGGTGAGGATTTGGGCTGGGCAGGCAAAGGGCAGGCAGAGCAAAGCTATGTGGAAGACAGAAGCCCAAGCCCAAGCCCTATCATGGCAGTTAGGCCTCCTTGGGTAAAAAGTCTCAGAAAGTCTGAATTTGGGGTCTTCTGTAAATATAAAGTCCATAGGTAGGGCTGGAATCAGGATGCAGATGAAATCATCAGGTATCTGTTTCTCTCCCTTTCTTGGCTTCTGTTTACTCTGTGTTGGCCCAATATGGTAGATGCCACTCCAGGATCTATGTCCTCTCAGACTTCCAGTCCAGCGGGGAGGGAGAGAAGATAGTCAGAAACAAGATTCTCTTTCCCAAAATTCTTAGCCCAAATTTCCCTGTGCCTCTTGGGATATGATTGGGTCACATGTTCCTCTCTGAACCAATCATCGTGTCCAGATGAATGCAATGCACCCACTGGCTGAGGCTAGGGACACATGCTTGACACTGGGCCAGGACTGGAGAACGGTCTTTCAAAAATATAAATCCAATCATGTCACTTCCCAACCTAAATTCCTCTCTAGCAATGACTTAGGTCAGGTAGAGTTTGTCTTCCAGAGGACATCTGGCAATGTAGGGAGACATTGGTTGTCACAGTGGGAGGATGTGTGTGTATGTGCTACTGGCATCTAGTAGGTAGAGGCTAGGAATGACGCTAAACATCTACAATGCACAGGACAGCCTCCAAAACAAAGAATTATCTGGACCAAAATGTCAATAGGGTGGAGAATGAGAAACTCTGCTCTACAGAATTCCCATTGTCTTTAGAATAAAATTCAGACTCCGCAGCACAACCTACAATGTCCCAGATCATTCAAGTACCCTTCAAGTCTCCCTGTGGACATGTGTTTTCATTTCTCTTGGGGAAATATCTTGGAGTGGGTTGGATGCTAAGTCTACGTGAAAACGGATCCTCTTAAAACTATCCTTGCCGGCAGCACCTATTTTCTGTAAAGAATATTACTAGCCCGAATCCAGTCAAACCTTTAGATCTAAAGTTTACAGAAAATACAGGGAGCTGAGGAACAAATTAAAGCATACCAAGGAAGAAACAAACTGAGACATCTAGAATGTGGGGAATTTTAGTGCGTAATTGGCTTGGTCTCTTCAATAAGACAATATTGAGGAAAGAAAGAAGCAAGTAGGGGATTGTTCTAGATTAAAAGATGCTTAAGAGACAAAACAACCAATTGTGGTGTGTGATCCTTACTTGTGAGAAGGTAGAAATAGGATGGGACGGAGAGAGTAAAACTCGGCCGGGCAATTCCTCAGGCTGGGATAACAGACACAGACAAAGCTAGCCACAGAGGTAACAGGAAACGGTGTTTCTCCCAAGGACACTCTGCAACTGCAAAGTGCCACGGTGACTCCCTTCTTTGAACCTCCACGGCTTTCTGACTTGCTGAGAAACTTCGTTCCCTAAAATTATAGACAGTCAGAAAATTTGCAGTTTGAAAATATATCAGGACAAATGAAATATCTTCCTCTTGCCTGGAGGATCTAAGGCACCTGGACACTGAGAAGCTGCCTCGATATCCAGCCCAGGGACAGAACTTCACATAAGGGCCATCTGAACAAAAGGGTCCACATTTACTTAACTTTGTGGTTTCCAAGGGAACAGGCCACTCGATCCACTTTGCAATTCACTTTGACGTTGACCTCTTTACTCGCAGCCCTGTTTCACTTCGAACCTATCAAAACCCTGCTTCGTTTAAATCTCACCTAAACCTGACCCTTCTCCAAATCCTATAATAACTTAATTTTTGCCTGTGTTTGGTAAGGCATCCTGTAGTTTCTCTGGTGTGTTCTCCCTCCTTGTAATCAGTTAGTAAACCCGGCTTTGTCTCACTACAGGTTCTGATTGGGATAAGACAATCGGGTGCTGGTTTGAAAGTATCAGTTTTTGTTTTGTTTTGTTTTTTGTTTTTTTGAGACAGAGTCTCACTCTGTAGCCCAGGCTGGAGTACAGTGGCATCATCATAGCTCTTTGCAACCTCAAACTCCTGGGCTTAAGCAACCCTCCTACCTCAGCCTCCCAAGTAGCTGGGACTACAGGCACATGCCACCACACCCAGCTAATTTTTCCATTTTTTGTAGAGATGGGGTCTCGCTCTTGCTCAGGCTGGTCTCAAACTCCTGGCCTCAAATGAGCCTCCCACCTCAGCCTCCCAAAGTGCTAGGATTACAGGTGTGAGCCACTGCGCCCGGCCAAACATCAGCTTCTTTAAAAGGATATTTTGGTGGAATGGGGAAATTTGAATATGAATTGTGTATTAGATGATATTAGGGAATTTTATTAGGCGTGACACTGATGTTGTGGTTATGTAAGTGAATGTCATTATCTTGTAGAGGTACTTACTGAAATATCTAGGGGTAATGTGTCATGTACTCTAATCACTTTGAAAAGGTTTCGAAACAGTAAATTAATACATTCTCCATATGTAGATAAAGATGAAACAAATATGACAAAATGATAATTGTTGAAACTAGGTAGTCAGTGCCTGTGTGTTTAATTTATGGTTCTTTCCTCTTTTCTTTATGTTTGAAAGTGCTTACAGTAGAAAGTTAAACTAAAACCAAAACCTCATTCTCCCATATGCTCCTCAAAGAACTTTCGTGCCAATAGCCCCACTTGATGGCTGCTGGTCTCAGCAGCCTAGCCCTTCTTTTGGGCTTTCAGGAAGTTGGTCCTATTAGTGCAATTCTGAACTCTCAGTTTCTCCTTTGTCAAAGACCTTCTTCAACTTTCTCATGGACTCAGACAGCAGAAAAGGGAAATGGCCCCTGGTTTGAATACCCTGGCCCCCACCCACTTGCTATGTGACCTTGAGTGAGTTCCTTCAACTTCTGTGAGTCTCCATCTCTCATGGGTGAAATCAGCATGATTATGGATGAAGTGAGACCACAATGCACCTGGCACAGGGTGCATAATCAATAAGTGCTCACTGATGTAATATTATTGTTGTGGTTGAAAGAAAGAACTGGGGCTGGGTACAGTGGCTCACGCCTGTAACTGCTGCACTTTGGGAGGCTGAGGCAGGAGGATTGCTCGAGGCCGAGAGTTCGAGACCAGCCTGAGCAAAAGTGAGACCTTGTCTCTACAAAAAATAGAAAAATTAGCCGGGTGTGGTGGTGCATGTCTGTAGTCCCATCTACTCGGAGGCTGAGGCAGGAGGATCGCTTGAGCCCAGGAGTTGGAGGTTGCAGTGAGCTATGATGACGCCACTGCACTCCAGCCTGGGCGCAGAGTGAGACCCTGTCTCAAAAAAAAAAAAAAGAATTGGAAACCATCAGGTGGTTTGTTGTTGTTGCCATTGCCATGGTGCTCAGCACATAGTAGGACAGGCTTTGGCTGTGTACGGTTTGGGAGTTGAAATAACAAGGGGTGCCAGGGCCCACCAGAGGGTGACTTTTGGTGGCACGTGGGTTTGGGGCTTGGGAAGCAGCAGCATTGATCTTTGTTGTCGTCGATTTCTGCCCCCCTTTCCCACTTCTGGGGCTCTTCCCTGGTCTCTTTCAGTGCTTTGCTAGTTTTCCTAAGTCTCTAGCCTGCCCATGCCACCTCCCCTCTGCTGTCACCCCCGACCCCACAGCCTCTCTCTGCCACGCTTCACAGCAGTGTTGGGAGAAGAAGGCGTCCTGCTCTTTGGTTTGCTCTTTGCTTCATAGGGTTAAATCCAAATGGGCACGTGTTCTCTGCCCTTGCTCCTCATTCATTCCCTTGTTCATTCATTCAGAAGCTTCCATCCGGAGCTCAGCGTGAAGCCAGCACTGCATGGGCACTGGAGAGCACCCCCATCTCCCATCAACTGTCATTTGGATTCCTGTGGTGGTTTCCAGCTGTTCTCCTTGCTTGTGCCCTTGGTCCCCACCCCAGCCCACAGTCAGTTCTGCCCCCCAGCACCCAGAGTGACCCCACTAAATCAGAAGGGAACTCACGCTACTGCCCAGTTCAGTGCCTCCCCACAAATCCTCCCTGTGGCCCACGAGGTCCCACGTGACCAGGCCTCCTCTGCCCACCTTCTCCCTCCACTCCAGCCCCACTGCCTTTTCTGCTGTTCCCCAAACTTGGCTGCCATGGTCCAGCCCTGGCCTTTGCATTTGCTGTACCCTTTGCCTGGAGTGCCCTTCCCACCTTTGCTTACACGCCACCTCGTCAGCCAGGTCTCACCTGGTCACGCAGACTGAAATATCCATGCCTCCCACCCCAGACTTCATATGCTCCTTCCCTGCTGTACTTCTCTCCCTCTTACCATTTAATTATCTGAAGTCATGTACTGTATGCTAAATCCTGCATGTATTTATTGTATCTTGTAAATATGCAAATCTCTTTCTCTTTCTAGAATTTCAGCTCCACGATGGAGAGATTTGGGTATGTTTTGCTCCACTGATGTACCCAGAACACTTAGACCAGGGGTCGGCAAACTTCTTCTGTAAAGAGCCAGATAGTAAATATTTTTTAGGGGTTGCAGGCTATGCGGTCTCTGCCACCACTACTCAGCAATGTTCTTGGAGTGTGAAAATAGCCATAAAAAATACACAAATGAATGGGCATGGCTGTGTGCCAATAAAACTTTATTTACAAACACAGGCAGCTGGTGGTAGTTTGCCAACTCCTGTCTGCAACACTGCCTAACAATAAATATTTGTTTATTGAATTTGTGCAGACAGACAAGGTCACTGATCTCATTTTAGGAGGAGAGATAGGGCAAATGGAACAATTTCAGACAGTGTTAGGTGCTATGAAGAAAATAAAGCAGGTGACAAGATAGAGGGGATGAGGAGGTAGCATTTGAGCTGAGATCTGAGTGATGCAAAAGCATTGGCTACTTGAACACCTAGGGGCAGAGGGTTTCAGGCAGAGGGACCAGCAGGGGTAAAGGTTTGGAGGTGGGAATGAGCTTGACGTGTGTTCAAGGAACAGAAAGCTGTCAGTGTGGCTGCAGCACAGTGACAGAGAGAAAGAGGTACAAGATGATGCTGGAGAGATGGGCAGAGGCCAGGTCACAGAGGGCCTGGAAGGATTTTTTTTACCACTCTATTTTAATCCCTTTACTATTATTTTTTAACTTGTGGTAAAATACACATATTTGTGACCAGCCTGGGCAACAGAGCAAGACCCCATCTCTACAGAAAAATAGAAAAATTAGCCAGGCATGGTGGTGTGCTCCTGTAGTCCCAGCTACTTGGGAGGCTGAGGCAGGAGGATCACTTGAGCCCTGGAGTTTGAGGTTGCAGTGAGCTATGATGACACCACTGCAGTCTAGCCCAGGCAACAGAGCAAGACCCTGTCTCAAAAAACAAAAAAACAAAAAAACATAATATCTATCATTTTAACCATTTTTAAATGTACAGTTCTGTGGCATTAAGTGCATTCACATTGTTATGCAACCATCACCACCATCCATCTCCAGAACTTTTTCATCTTCCTCAACTGAAACTCTGTCCTCATTAAGCAATAAGACCCCATTACCCCTCCCTCCAAGCCCCTGGCATCCACCATTCTACTTCCAGTTCCTATGAACTTGACTAGTCTAGTAACCTCATATAAGTGAAATCATACAATAGCTGGCCTTTTATGACTGGCTTCTTTCATTTAGCATAATGCCCTCCAGTTGCACCCATGTTGTAGCACATGCCAGAACATCCTTCCTGTTTAAGGATGAATAATATTGCATTGTACGGACATTTTGCTAATCCATTCATCCATAGATGGACACTTGGGCTGCTTCTACCTTTTGGCTATTATGAATATCTCTGCTATGAACATGGATGTACAAATATCTGTTTGAGTCCCTGCTTTCACTTCTTTTGGGGTGTATACTTAAAGTGGAATTGCTGGATCATTTCCAGTAGGATTTTATACCAAGGACAATGGGAGGCCATTGGAGACTGTATGCAGAGTGTGGCATTCTTGCTTAACTAGGACCCTCGGGCTGCCATGAGGGGTTCTGATTGCAGTGGAGAGAGATGGCAGTGGAGACCGGAGGGCGTTCTCCAGTGAAGATGGCAGGGTTCAAGTAGTTGGGCGGGGAGCCAGTGAGGAGTCAGGGTAAATAGAATGATAGCAAGGGTAATCATACTGGCTGGAAGTCACAAGGAAAAATAAGCATGATTACAGAGGGGGAAAGTGATAATCTCAATAACTGAAACTATTTAGCTATGATCACGGTGGGAAAGCACTCGTATGCCTCTTTAAATCAATTCCTGCATTCTAATTACAAACTACTTTGATGCCTGAATGGGTATCGGGCATTGACCTAGAATTTTGGTTAGGTATGTATGGTTTGTGAAGCCAGAGTCTAAGGTGAGAGGATTATTGTGGTTTCGACAGTGGGGAAAGGGGTGCAGGAAGGAAGGTTGGTGGTTGGGCATGAAGAGCTTCGGGTTTGGTCAGCAAGCTGAGGCTTGTTTGGGACAACCCATCCTTACCGTTCGTTCCTGAAAGGTCACCGCTAACCTTTTTGTTCTGACAATCCACTCCTTCTTGTTTGTTCATCCTGTTCTTACGCACTAATCTGATCTGGCCTGGTTGGCACTCAATAATTTTTTATCTTTTACTTATCTGTTTTAAAATTTTATCATCGATAACTTTCATGAGCAAACTGTAGCAAACCTTAAGGTCCAGCTCATGAATTTAAATGATATCATAAATTGAAATGTCCGACTTTGAATCAAAATTTAGTTTAATATCTCCAGCAGAACAGTACAAAATTCAAGTATGCGCTTCAAGCTGTGACACAGTTTTGCCATCTTAACGGTACTTGTTTTGCCACAGAAGGAGCCTAAGAGCGGGTGGCAATGAAATCGGAAGGGTGTTTGGCAAGCTGTGAGAATGCATATTTTTCCTTGCAAGAATGGTCCAATGCCTGGAAGAAGTGATAGTGGTGCAAGTGTGATACGGTGGTGGCAGAGAGTTTCCAAGTCCAGCCTCTGTAGTGTGAGCGCATTGTTTGTGTGAAATGTGGTCAAGCGTTGTCTTGCAAGAGGATTGACCTGTCTCTGTTGACCAATCTCAGCTGATTAATTGCAAGCATCCTCATCAGTTCATCCAATTGGGTGCAGTAGACATCCACTGTAATGGATTGACCAGGTTTCATGAAGCTGTAGTGGATAATACCAGCGCTGGACCACCCAACAGACACCATTAGCTTTTTTTAATGAATATTCAGTTTTGGACTGCGTTTAGGCACTTCATCTTTATCTAACCATTGTGTTGAACGCTTCCGATTGTCAAAAAGAATCCATTTTTCATCACACATCACAATACGGTGTAGAAATGGTTCGCCTTTATGTTGTGACAGCAAAGAAAGGTAAGCTTTGAGACGATTTCTCTTCTGAGGCTCATTTAATTCATGCGGTACCTATTTATCCAGTTTCTTTACCCTGCTGATTTGTTTCAAATGGTCCAATATTGTTGGAATAATAATGTCAAACCTTGCTGTTAATTCACACATAGGTTAAGATGGATTCACTTCCACCACAGCTTGCAGCTCATCATTATCCACCTTGGTCTCAGGTTGTCCATGTGGCTCATTTTCAAGATTAAAATCACCAGAATGGAATTTCTCAAACCATGATGTACTGTGCATTCATTAGCCACATCCTTCCCAAACACTTCATGGATATTTTGAGCCATCTACACTACATTGGTTCCATGATGGAACTCACATTGGAAAATAAAACGAATTTTTGACTTATCCATGGTTTCACAAAAATTGCTCTTAAAAAAAATTTGAAAGATAATCACAAGCCAAACTTGCGTTTAAAAGACTGAAGATGTACCTTCACAGTAAAAATAAAACAAGAAGTATCAAAGTGAAATGTCAGAGATATCAACTGTCAAGCTTAGCACTTAAGGAAATTGGACATTTCATACTTAATAACCTAATATGTGTTTGTGTGTATGTATGTATATAAATATAAATTAAAAAACAAGTAACTACCACCAGGTCAAGTTACAGAACATTTCCATCTCCTAAGCAGATTCCTTCCTAGTCAATAACCCCCAATAATAACCATTATTCTGACTTTGATCAACATATATTAGTTTTGCCTATTCTTGAACATCATAAAAATGGGATCGTGAAAAATGTGCTCTTTTGTGTCTGGCTTCTTTTGGTCCTTATTATGTTTTGTGGGATTCATACATATTGTTGCTATTATGAACATTTTTTGTAGATTTTTTTGGTGGACCTAAGCACTCCTTTCTCTCGGAGAGGTGCAGAATTGCTATGTCACTGTGTGGTTGCATGTTTAGCTTTAGCAGAAATGGCCAGTTTTCCAAAGTAACTGAACCGATTTACACTTCCACTAACAGAGTGTGAGAGATCCAGTTACTCTGTATTTGTGCCTACACTTGGTATTTTTAGTCTTTCTTTTTAGTTAGTCTGGTGGATGTGTGACAGTATTTCACTGGGGTTTTATTTGCATTTTCCTGATGACTAATGATGATGTAGACCATCTTTTCATATGCTTGCTCAATAAATATTTGCTGAAAGGATAAATAAAGAGTTGGATAAAAATGGAAAGAAATCCAACTGGCTCTTGCCCTGCCTAAAACCCATCACAGGCTCCCCATCGCCCCTCCCCTGGGCGACAGGATCTTGCATGCTCTGGCCACTTCTGATCCCTCCTGCCCCAGATGGAATTCTTTTTCTTCCCTCTCTGGATTTCTGCCACCTAAGCTGTCTTCAGTTTCCTCCAAGAGACTTCCCTGCTTCATGGCTTTTCCATAAGCTGCTTTCTTCAGCCCTGAACACTGCCCAGGCCTCAGGAACTCAGACACATTGCTTGTATCTCAGCTCAAAAGCCCTTTCCTCCAGGAAGCCTTCCCTGACTTCTACCCCTAGCAGGCCAGGACCCCTTTAAGCCCTCTTATGCCTACTTTTTCTTTCTAGCTATCACCACAGTTGTAAATACCCTTTTCTTTATGCGATTATTTGATTAATATCTGCTGCCCTACCATAAAAACACTTTTTAAAACACCCAACACTTTAAGCTTCCTAAGAGCAGCAACTTTGTCTTGTTCCTAGCAAGACACCAGCATGTAGTAGGTGCTCAATAAATATTTGTTGACTATAGAAATGTCCAAGCACAATAAGCATTATGACCTGAAAGTAATTATCCCTTAGAAACTCACTCACCCTGAGGGGGAACCTGAACCAATAAAAAATTCACAGCAAACAATCCTATCTCCTTCCCTCCTTCCCTCAGTAGGTCCTTTGGGGGGGGGGTCTCAAGTTCAAACACTGTTCATGTTTTATTTGGTGCAGCTGTTGTATGTGTGCATGTGTTATGGAAACCACACATCAGGCAAGGGATTAAAGAGGAGAGGAGAAAGGCAAGGCATCCCTGGTATCACAGTGCAAGCTTAGACTCTCAGCTCCTATGTCTCTGGCTGCCTGTGTATTAAACGGTTCTGAGGCAATATGGTACAATGATTAGTCTCATAGATTTCACTCCCTCCCCACTGTCCCCAACCAGACTACCTGGGTTCAAAGTTTGGTTTAGTCACTAATAATCCCTGACAAATTATTCTGTCTCTCTGGGCCTCAGTTTCCTCATCTGCAAAATGGTGATAATAACAGTCCTTACCTCATGGGGTTGTTGTAAGGATTACACAAGTTAATTCATGTAAATTGCTAAGAACACAGCCTTAAGAAGCTGGTAACTGTGAATGCCTGTTACTTATTGTGTCTCTAGGCCTCAGCTGCATTACCTGTGAGGGGAGAATCGATAGCCCGGTTGTTTCCCCAGGGCGAGCAGTTTTGGAGTCAGACTGGTCCCGGGTTTGAATCCCACTTCCACGCCTTGCTACACTGTGTGATCTTGGGCAAGTCACTTTGCCTCTCTGAACCTCAGTTTCCCCATCTGGAAAGGGCAGATTAATAAGAATATCCTCCACCTCCTCCTGTCTATGTCAGCTTCCGAGTCAGCTAACTGCGTTCAAATCCCAGCCCTGCCAGTTGTTAGCCAAGTGGCTCTGGAAGAATCACTCAACCTTTCTGCACCGGTTTTCTTCCGTCGTGAAAGGGGAGGAGTAACAGTGAGGGTCTATCGAGGACGCACCTGAGGCGCCCGGCCCCCTCCAGGCTCGCAGGGGGCTCAGTTCGTGTGATTTTTCCCCTTGGTGTTAGGAATCCTGCTGTTACAACAGGATTCCAGAACCGGTTGCAGGGTCTGACACAAAGATCGCGGCGGCTTCCGGAGGGTGAGCGACCCTCCCCGGGCCTGTCCCCCGGGATCTGCGGGGGGCGCGGGTGGGGGGCGCGCGGGGGGCGCGGCGGGGCGGAGGGGCGCCGGCCGGGGTGCCGCCGCCCCCGCGGCGCGGCGCGCGCTGGGCCGGGCCCGGGCGGGGCGGGGCGGGGCGGGGCCGCCGCATCCCGGTGACGCGCGGGCCAACCAGGCGGCGTTGCGGCCCCGGCTCCCCCACGCCGCCCTCCCGCCGCCGCCGCCAGCAGCCGGGCCCGTCCGCCCGCCGCCCGGTGCCGCCCTCAGGTGCCCGCGCCGGCCGCATGGCGCTCCGGGGCTTCTGCAGCGCCGATGGCTCCGACCCCTTCTGGGTACGTGCTGGCGGCCGCCCGGGCCGCGTGGGGCCGGCGGGGAGGAGGGAGGCCGGCGGGGGGAAGCGCCGGGCCCGCAGCCTCCCGGGGCGTCCGGTTCCCCCGGCAGCAGCCGGCTGGGGGGCCCGGGCCCCTTCGGGGGTGCAGCGATCGGGGTGGGGGAACCTTGGGGCACTCAGTTCCAGGGGAGCCGGGCGTGCGGGGGCATGTACCCAGCCCTGGGGCCGGAGCCTGGGGGAGAAGGCCTGCCTGCGTTGGGGTCCCCTCCTCCAGCTAAAAATAACCTTCCAAGAAGGGGACGCTAGAAATGGGGGCAGGAAAGGGAGGTGTTTTCCTGCTTCTGTTCTCCCATCTCCTTTGTAGGCTGGGGTCCCCGCTTTCACAAAAAACACCCCATTACCAAAGGGGTGACCTGGGCAGAGGCTCAGACTGTGGAAAGGGACTTCCCACTGATTGCCGTCTCCCCACCCCCCAGCTGTTTTACGTCCACGTTACTCTCCTGTGGTTACGTGTATCGTGTCTTTTTCTTTCTGCCTAAATACTACCGGGGAAGTTTGGGGGAACGCGGGGGGGGGGGCAGGGAAGAAGGTGGCAGCTCACCCCTGACATGTCCCGCTTGACCTTACGGTCGGGTTTGGGGTGTAGCTGAGGGTGCCGAGGACCCTGGTACCCCTGGTTGTGCCCTCCCACCCCTGTAACACGTGAGGCTCCTCTCTGGGGTGTCCCTGAGGTTTTACCCAGGCAAGTTTTCTTCTGAAATGTTGAGTGCCCAGTCTGGCTGGGTGTCCAGAGTCCACTTTCTGTGGTCTAATCCCCAGTGTTGTGGGTTTTCGCCTCACTGTAATGCGATTTGCCCCTTTGTTCCAGGAGGGCACTTCTGTGTCATGCTATTTTGGTTATTGGTAAACACAATAGGCAAATCTGGACATGATCATTTTCTCCCTTTTGTTTAGGAATCAGGAGAAACACCCTTGGCTCTTAGGAGCTGGTGGTTAGCATCCCAGAATACCTTCTTGTCCTGTTTGTGGTTCTTTCCTTGAAGGCTGCATTTGGAATGTTGAAAAGTCACTTCTCCAGGGCCCTTCTGGAAGGCTTTATTTTTGAGGGCTATCATTTTGTTGAACGACCAACCAAACTTTGATATGTCTCCCATTTTTTAAGCCAGTGGGGTCAGAGATTTACTCCAGATCTAGAAATAGCACATAAGCTTTGCATTCAGGGATGATGGGAGCCTCTTTGCAGTTGGAATCTCTTTAACGGAGAAAGGAAAACCTGTGGATCCTCTACTCCCTGTACCAGATGTAGTAACGAAATTATTTTTGCAAGGATCCACATGGTGATCTGGTCTAGCATTGCAGTGAATTCTGGAGTATTTCCTTGTTTATTTTCTTCTGCTAAATTAAGAAGAGGGGAAAATAGGTGACCATAAACGAGAGTTTTGTATCAGGATGTGTTTTATTGATGGCAACTGGCAGTTGATGGCTAATGAGTATGTTTGGGGTGTCCTCTGTTTACTAATCCAAGAAACCCAGACGTATTTTTTTTTCTCCTTCCCACTTTGTGATATTGGATTTGTGAGTTAATTTTTAAACAATGCTTATTAATATGTTTCATGCCCAGTGTAGGAAAATACGGAAAAGTTGTGAAAACCTAACCCAGGTGGTATGGGTTTTGCTTGGGGATGGTGGTAGTTGACTTTTATCTCTGGCAGGTCCCCCTCTTGTCCCCTAATCTTTTTGGCCTTGCATACTTCCTCTGCGCCTCCTCCCTCTGGATTACTAGACTTGTTGGATGCCCCAGCTTCTGGGAGTGCCCTGGAACCAGAGTTTGAGAGCAGGCATCTGGAGCATGAGCAGGAGAATCCCATTGTAATTTATAGAAAGCAAGTAGCTTGTGTGTTTTCCGAAGGCAGGGTGCTCAAGGCCAGGATAGGCGGTATGACCTTGAGCACGCCACTTTGTTTCCCTGTGTCTCAGTTTCCTCATCTGTAAAATGGGGCAGGGACCAAAAATCTATCCCAACCTCCTAAGGTGGTTGTGAAGAATAAATGAGTTAATCTTTGTAAGCAGCTCAGCCTGTGCCCTGCACAGAGATAAACAGTGGTTCTTATTATTCTTTCCAAAGATGATGTGTGTTTCAAGTTCCTTGTCCTTCCCTTAGACGCACATTTTCTTCAGCTGGTGGGATGTGATTGGGTTGTGGAGTCTACCCTCCCATTCACGCCTGGCTCCTTTTGTGACCAAGCTCACAGCGCTTAGAAATCAAGGTTATTGGGCCTCCTGTGACTCTGTCAGAGCTTTGTTCCTGGGCCAGCGTCTGCCTCTGAGCCCCAGGAAATGTCCAGAAAAACCAGAATGTGGAAATGGTCTGTTGGTGAGGGTTCTGCTGACTTATCACCTGCACTCAGGCAAATGCTCTGGGATGTGAAAAAAGGAACTAAGTTATCTACATGGAAAACGGGGGCTGCTGCGTTCAGCGGCACTTGGCTTTCTTTTTCCTCTGGGGGTGTGGGGCTGGTAGGAGGGGCTGTTTTGTGGCTAATGTTTGAATGATGCTTGGAAAAATGGGCCTGGGCCTTTCTTTGCAAGTTAGTTTTTTGTTTGTTTTACTTTTCATATTCTTAAGACTTTATAAGTGAAGAGATTTGCAAGTTAATTTTTTTTTTTTTTTTTTTGAGACAGGGTTTACCTCTGTTGCCCAGGCTGGAGTCCAGTGGCATCATCATAGCTCATTGCAACCTCCAACTCCTGGGCTCAAGTGATCCTCCTGCCTCAGCCTCCCAAATAGCTGGGAATACAGGCACATGCCATCACACCCCACCAAGTTTTCTATTTTTTGTAGAGATGGGGTCTTGCTATGTTACTCAGGCTGGTCTTGAACTCCTGGCCTCAACAGATCCTCCCGCCTCGGCCTCCCAGAGTGCTAGGATTACAGGTGTGAGCCACCGTGCCTGGCCTACAAATTAATTTTTTAAAAAATGCTTATTAATGTGTTTCATGCCCAGTGTAGAAAAATTGGAAAATGTGGAAAAGTTGAGAAAACAACTCAGTAAGCAATATAGTGTGGTGGCTCAGAGCAAGTGCTCACATTCCCTGGGTTCAAATCTGGCTCTGCAGCTTAGGCGAGTTACTTCTTCTCTGTGTGTCTCAGTTTCCCCTTGTGGGATAACATAGTACCCAGCAAATAGCAGTGATTTGAGAGATAAGCTGGCAAATCCTTGGCAAGTACTTAGAATGTTGCTGCTTGGTACGGAGGTGACAGTAAACAGAAGTGGTCATCACCACCTGGAATTCTATAGTTAATCTTTGCTGCTGCACTTGCTGCCGCTGGAGGTGAAGAGAGAGAAGCTGCAGACATGTCGCAGTTCATGAAGTAAGTTGGTTCTGGGGCTGTTTGTCCCCGAAATGCTCCGTGCCATTCTCCAACTGAATAAACCCCTGAATATTTGATTTAGCCGCCAAGAGGAATATCTTAGAAGCTATTAGAAATTCCTCTTGGGGTTAGGTCTGGCCTTGGAGTCAGTCTAATTCCTGCCTTAATTCCTTCCCTTGGCGCCACAACGGTTTATGAAGAGCCAGTTTTTTCCCCCCTCCTGCCAGTGCTGTTTTGGTTTTCGAACTTGTGCCTTTGCCTTCTTGCATTTCCTCTGCTTCCCCTGTTGTCCACCCTCCTTCCGAACTCCCCTCTCTCACTGCCTTGTGGACTATTAGAGCTGAAAGGGAACTAGTGGGGTCCTCTCCACTCACCCCACTGTGTGGATGTGGAATCTGAGCCCCAGAATGACAGAGCCCAAGGTAAAAGGTGAGTGGCTTTGGAAGGAGGCAAGGGCGACCTTTGAGGGGCCTGGGCAGGAGCGAATTCAGGTTCCTGAGGTTGCCTTTTGGCCTTGCAGCACTTGGCTGAGATTCTCATGGGGTGCTCCTTCCCCTGAGGACCAGCTCCGTTTGTGACAGTCTTGGGGGTACCTTGCCCTTGTGGACTCAACTTTCAGGAACTGATCTCTGCACCCGCGTGTCTCATGTGCGTCTCCGACTTACCATGTCCCCAGAAGAACTTGGGCTCCCCCTCCCTTGCCTGCCCCATCTCAGTTAACGCCAGGGCAGCTCCGTCCTCATGGACCTCAGGCCAAAGACTGCATCAGCCTTGATTCCTCTTTCCCTCCCATTCCATATCTGATCTGTCAGCACACCCTGCTGCCCATCCCTTCGAAATGTGTCCAAATCTGCCTGCTTCTCACGGCCTCCCCGGAAACCGCTCTGGCCCAAGCCATCGTCGGCCAATTCCTAGATTAGAAGAGTCGCTTCTTTGCTGCTCTCCTGCTCGTGCCCTGGACCCTACAGTCTAGTCTCAGCCCAGCAGCCAGAGGGACTCTTAAAATGCAGGTCAGGGGCCAGGTGCGGTGGCTCACGCCTGTAATCCCAGCACTGTGGGAGACCGAGGTGAGAGGACCGCTTGAGCCCAGGAGTTTGAGGTTGCAGTGAGCTATGATGATGCCACTGCACTCCAACCTGGGTGACAGAGCAAGACCCCATCTCAAAAAAACAAAATAAAACACAGGTCAGAGCCTGTCCCTCTTGTTCTAAAACTGTGCAGTGGCGCCCTATTTCTCTCAGGGTAAAAGCCAAAGGGCTCCTAGTGGCCTCCAAGGCCTGGCAGCATCTGTCCCCATCACCCCTCTGACTTCCTTCCTTGCTGCTTTCTGTCTCATTGTGCTCCTGCCACACCTGCCTCAGGGCCTTTGCACTTGCAGTTTCCACTGCCTGGAATCCTCCCTCACTTTGAAATCTTGTCAGAAGTCACCTCAGGCATCCTTTCCCTGACTCCCTGCCACTTCCCTGCACTCCTGTTTCTCTGCTCCCCACCTATCCACATTCCCCCCAACCCCAGCACTTACTACCTTCTAATACACCAGATGTTTTACTTATTTATTGTGCCTACTCTCTGTAAACTTCTACCAAAAGGCCAACTCCACAGGGACAGGGATTCTTGCCTGTGTGTGTTTACGGCTGTAACCCCAGCACCTAGAACGGTACCTGGTGCTTGGTAAATATAGTTGACTCTTGAGCAACGTGGGGGTTAGGGATGCCAAACTCCCCCACACAGTCGAAAGTTCATGTCTAACTTTTGACTCCCCCAAAACTTTCCTAATAGCCTACTGTTGACCGGAAGCCTTATTGATAACATAAACAGTTAATTAAAATACACGTATTTTGTATGTTATGTGTACTATATACAGTATTCTTATAAAGTAAGCTAGAGAAAAAATGTTATTAAGAAAATCATAAGAGAAAATATATTTACTATCTGTTAAGTGGAAGTGGATCATTATAAAGGTCTTCAGCCTTGTTTTCACGTTGAGTAGGCTGAGGAGGCCGAGGAGGGGTTGGTCTTGCTGTCTCAGGGGTGGCGGAGGCAGAAGAAAATCTGCAAAGAAGTGGATCCGTGCAGTTCAAACCCGTGTTATTCAAGGGTCAGCTGTATTTGTTGAGAGAATTAATGACATGAAACACTAGAATGGCTTTTGGGCTGGGTTGAAGCCTCTCTCTGGAGACAAGGATGAAGTAGTCACGCACCTGTCTAGAACGGACACTCAGACCGAGTCCTCCAGCTGCCACATCACACAGTATTTTGTCTTACAAGGGTCAGAATGGGGTCTCATCCCTTATTTCTTTTCCCAGGACCCAGTGCTTCATGCATAATGGGCTCAGTCAACATTTGTTGTTGTTTTGGTCTGGTTTGTTTGTTGTCAATCAACGTTTGAATTTGAGTGTTTGAGGTACGAGTTCCAAACTGGGGGTTTGAGCTAGCTCACCAGAGTGCTGGCTTGGTTTTATTCTAATTGTATGAATGATCGTAATTTCCAATATTTGTTGCTTGGAAGCTTTCACAGAAACATCTGGATTTCTGGCTTCTCCTGAAAAATCAAAAGATGTGATAGCACTGGGCCTGCATTTGTACGTGGCGGTGGACACTGGGGCTGCCCGCCCCACAGCAGGCGTCCTCATTCCAGTTTGCTGCAGTCCCCACTCCTCCTGATCGTAGCTTTAATTTTAAGGCCAAGTGTCGGTTGCCTTTTTTCCACTGTGCTGTCTCACACCTGGTCTGCTTCCCTCACTGATGGAACCCACCTGGCACCTGTTGGTATTTGAGTTGGCATCTCCTGCTTTGAAGCCCAACCTTTTGGTGACGTGACTTGGGCTGATCTGACTTGCTGACGTATAGACCCTGGCTCTGGCGCGGTTATGTTGGCAGGACGGGGATGGACCAACTCATTATTGACACTTGTGGAATTTGAAGCAAGCGTCTAATTTTGTCATGTTGGCTCCAGATTTTCACGGTAAGTTAAGGCCTTGCTTTCATTATATCTTAATGGATAAAACTGTAGCTCATAAAAACTTGCCGAAACATTTTGCAAAAATAAATAAATGGATGGGGATAATAACAAGAGCCCAGACATCCCAAGGCAAGCTTCCCCCAGCTTGGCAAGAAAACTGGGATAGCGTCTGGTGGAGGTGTGGACCTGTTTACCTCTTGAAGGCTGAGGGGTTGAGCAGGGCCTTTGAGGAAGCCATATTTTGGGGGCAGGGGTGTAGTGCACAGTTTCTCAACTTTGGCCGTGTTGACATCTTGGCCAGCTCATTCTTTGTGGTGTGGGAGCTGTCCTGTGCATTGTAGGATGTTTAGCAGCATCCCAGGCCTCTACCCACTAGGTGACAGTAGCACCTTCCCTTGCTGTGACAAGGAAAAATGTCTCCAGGCATTGCCAAATGCCCCCTGGGGGGTGAAATCACACAGCCGCGGTGTGGAGGAATATGGAGAAGAAATCTGGGGCAAGACCTTGGTCCTTATCCTTGCGTTTTCCTAAGAGGTTGTAGGCTGTTGCACTCGTAGCACAATTGGCTTACTGGGGTTGCCTTGGAGAAGCTTAATGACACGTTAAGGAGGTTAAACTCCAATTAGCTGGAGAAGGAACAGGCAGCGGCCTCTCTCTGAGGAGGGCTGCGTCTTGCTGCCTTTATCCCTTCTTCTGGGTGGAGTGTGTGACGGTTCTGTCTCACCAGTGAAAATGCCTGTCTTTAGAGATCAGCTTTGAAGCTGCACTCCTTCATTTTAAACTGCCCCAGGATAGGTGGACAATTACAAATTTGAGATTCTACTTAAGTGTCCCCTTGGTTTAATTGTGGGATTCCTCTCCTGGGGAAGGTTGCCAAGTTCTGGAAATTGGGTGTTAATGACGAGGGAGGGTGGCTTTAGGCTGGCATCTTGTAATCCTTAGGTGGTAATTGAGATTTTATAGAGCTTTCCCCTTCCCTGTCTGTGAGTTTTCCTCTGAGAACCTCAGTCTACCTTTTATTGGCTTCTTAGGTAACTACTTGCCTAGAGAGCATTTATCAAGTGCCTACGTTTTCCCAGTATGAAGAAGTTCAGTGCGGTCTTTTAAGACCTTGGATCCATTTGCTTGTTCTTCCCACACCATTTAATCATTTATTATTAATTGAGCATCTACTATGTGCTGCCCCTGTTCTAGACACTGGGGATTCAGCAATGAACAAGACATACCAGGCCGTGTTCTAATGGAGCTTACACCTGGGGTGACCAGAATGACTTCAGGTGGTGGTGAGTGCAGCAGAGACATAAACTGGGAAGAACTAGGGTGAGTGCAAGCTACTGTAGAGGGATGTCCACAGGAGGCCTTTTGGAGGAGGTGACATTTGACCCAAGACTGTGGTGGCACAGCTGGCCATGCAAGGATCTGGGGTAACAGAGTCCCAGAGAGAGGGAAGAGCACGTGTAAAGGCCCTGAGGGGCATGGCGTGGTCACGGTATCATGAAGTTTAACTCAAAGGAACCACAGAGCCCATCTCATAAAAGTCTTGCCTGGAGCATTCTGCAAAATGTGTAAAGCACTAACAAAATGCCTTGTGGTAATAATAAGGGGTGTGGAAATTCCAGGGAGGGTGCTCACCCCAGCTTTGCAAGGAAATGGAGCGATCCTTGGTCCCCAACACAGGCATGGGCCTTCTGACCCATTTATGTTTGGATGGACCTCAGGTTTTAACAATGAAGTTAAGTTTGTATTGTTTTACAAGTCCCATCTCTGTCTCAGAACCTTAGCTGAAACCTTTCAGGGTGAGACCAAGTTGGGATTTCCGATTCCCCAGTTGCCCTTGATTCTGCTCAAAGCCTTGTCATTCAGATGACAAAGCACTTTCTTTTGTGGTTAAGATGACTTTTTATAGGTTGCTAGAAAACTCGCCTTTTAAAACTAGATGTTATTGAATTGGTCTGGCTGATTGATACAAGGAAGATCTTGCACTGTAACTTTTTCGATGGTACCATTACTTTAAAAAAAAAAGGTGAATAGTCTAGAAGGAATATAAAGGGAAAAGTTAAAGTTTCAGTACTTCCCTTCTCTCCATTCTGAGAAGTAGCCATGGGTGATGATAATTCCTTGAGTGTCCTTCTAGAAAAATTTCAGAGCCTATGCAAATATGTATGTGAGTGTGTGTGTATGTATGTATGCATATACATTTTTTTCTCCCCAAATAGGTTCATATTCTAAATACTGTTCTGTGTCTTGTTCTCTTCACTTAAAAACCAATGTTGATTTTCTTTCTATTTTAAGTCCATGTAAATCAGAAGAAGAAGGAAATAACATTTCTTTACAAGCCACACATTTGTCTGTTATATGGCTAAGCCATGTATTCACCCAGTCCCCACTTGGTGGCTTTTGGGGTCCTTCCCAGTTTTTTGGTGTGATAAACAGTGCCACCGTGACACATTCCTGGGCACACTTCTCTGCACATATATACAAATACATGTCAGTGACCCAGAAGAATAAATTTTCCCATAGGAAATTGCTAGGTTGATGGTATATGCATTTCGAAATTTGATAGTTAATTGCCAGGTTGCTGCAGCAGTTATACTCCCACTAATGGACCTGCCAGTATTGATTAAGCACCTGTTGTGCTCCTGGCATATCCGAACATTGAGCAAGCTGGGAGTTCGACAGGCTCCTGTTGCTTTGCTGTATGTGACAGGGTTTTGCCCAGTTAAGTTGAATTTTACATTCTAGAGGGTACAAGGGTGCTTTGGTTTTGTTCTCCTTTTTAAAAAATGTGTTTAAATTTTAAACAGTTTTTGACTTCTCTATTACATAAAAAGTATAAAAACTTCACTCATAATCCTATCATGCAAACGCCACTCTGATTTTTACATACAAGCTTTCTAGTTTAATCATAGTGTTCTGATTACAAAAGTGACACATACTCCTTGTGACAAAACATGCAACAAAGAGACATTTAAATAAAGCCTGGATGTGCTTCCTTCTTGGGCTAGTCAATAACCAAGGTATTCTTCCATCCCTTTCTTTGTAGTCATATAAACATTTATAAACTTTATTTAAATCAAAATGGATTGTTATAATCATCACTGTGCTTTTTTTCTACTTAACGTGCCGTACACATTAATACACAGAATCTCACTAATTCTTTTAAATAGGTATATAATATTGCCACTTACAGATTTGCTGTGATTAAGTCAGCCATTTCCCTATTAATGACCATTACTTACATTGAATTCCCATTTTTTTGTTCCAGCAGACAGTGCTCCAATGAACATCCTTATACACGGGTCAAGATTATGTAAATTTTTATCTTTAATAGGTACAGGCTGGTTATTTTCCAAAAAGGTTGTAGCAAATCCATTTCCAATGACAGCGAATGAGAACTCGCATTTCTCTGCGTCCTTCCCAGCACCGAACATAACTGCATTTTGTTAATTTGACGGATACAAAATGTTTTCATCTACGTTTCCCCTTCGGTTAGAAGCTGAGCAGCCTGAGACATATTCCGCAGAGATTTGTGTGTTCTTTTCTGTGTGTCTTTTTATGTCCTTTTTGGGTATGTGTAGACTGGTTTGCCTTTTTCCTGTTAATTTGCAGAGGCTCTTAGTATATTGGGGACCTTGCCCTTTTGTCATATGCATTGTAAATATTTTGTTACAGGCCATTGTTTGTCTATTGGCACGTTAACGTTCGAGTCTTGTCCATATTTGTATGTAGTTGTGCAAGGTTGCACTTGTAGATTGCATGCCATTTTGTATCCCATGTTTTTATTTACTGTGGCTGTAAGAATTTTCCCATGTGCCTACATAACCTTTGTAGTTATCTTTAAATGTCCAATCAATAGTTCCTTATATTGGTGGCTATAATTCACATAATTATTACCTGTGGTTTGACATTTAGATTGCTGTGTTTTTTCCCCTTATTTTTTTCTTTTAGAGAAAACACTGTAATGAATATCATATGGATGTAGTGCCTGTTGGCTTATTTCCTTAGAATATATTCTTAGGAGTGGAATGAATAGCCCAGAACATGTGAAAAGATTCTGCTCTAGCTATTGCCTTACTTGTTTTCCAAAAATGGGCTGGCCTGAATTGTCTCAGGCCATTCCAGTTGGGTCTAAGGATACCCATTATTATTGTTATTCAGAGCAGATAATGGGTGCGTAATAACCTCAGGCTGTTTTTGGGTTCCTGAAGTCAGCCTTGTAAAGCTGGGAACCAGTGGCCAGGAAGAAGGTGGGAGCTGTCTGGCACTGAGAAGGGAGAACCAGTGGTTATAATTAGGTTGGCTTACCTGGGAGCCCTTTGATAAAGGCTTCACTGATTTACTAACCCAGGATGCTGGAGAAAAGACACATGTTAGATCAGGATCTCCTGAGGGCTGCGTTGTAGTTTAATTGGGCTCTTCCATCTTTTGCTTTTGTCCTACCTGAGATCCGGGGAGTCCGGGTTGGCCACCTCACACCTGGTGCTGGGGACAGAGGTGGCCCACCTCAGGTTCACTGCGTACTTGGTGGGGTGAGGGGCTAGAGAAAGAGCTCGCCTCTATTCTCCAAGGGACTGTGGGGGTAGGGTGGGGGATGCTTGGATAAGGAGAAGGTGTAGCTCCAAAAGAAAGCCAGGGAGGTCCATGCAAAGCTGGGGGCCTTTTATTAAAAAAAAAAGAAAGAAGGAAAAGAAAGCCAGGGAGGTATATGGCAGAATTAAGAGGCCAGGTTCAGAGCCTGGGTTGGAAAGTCGATCTTGCCACTTTGCAGCGTGTGACCTTGGGCCACTTACTTAACTTCTGGGAGCCTCAGTTTCTTCATCTGTAAAGTGGACATCATGATCATGCTGCGTATCTTACAGACTTGTGAGGAAGAAAAGAGGTCCTATGTAGTGGATGTTCTGCACAGTGTCTGGCACAGAGGTGCTCAGCAGATGCTAGTTGGGGTTAGGAAGGAGGTGGCTGGACACTTGAAGGCAGTGGAGTGGCCATTCCTGGTGTGGCAGTTCTCTTCTTGTAACCTCTGGGTCCGTGCAGGCCTTGGCAGAATCAGGAAGGAGCCCTGCCAGACATCTTGACCCCAGGGACAGCCGTCTGTCCCGGTATCGGAGACAATTCAGGTTAACTCACAGAGTAGATGCAGGGGGTCTGGGTGAGGTGTGCTGGGGAGTCTGTTGGACAAGATGAGTACAGGGTTTCGGCTCTGAAATTGGACTGACGTATGGGGAAGTTCATTCTGCAGGTTTTATGTGTGGTTTAGGATTAAGAAAACTTGTTTAACTACCTAAATCACGGCGTGTGTGTGAAGCTGAGCTGTGACAACTCTGAGAACTGCTGACAGGTACATACTTCGGAAGTTTCAGATTTTCGTTACTGTGAACGTGGTAGTGACTGAATTACTTAAAGGGACTTTTTTGTTTTCTCCTCCTTATTCCCTTCTTTGATATTTTAAGAGGTACAGTATAAAATGAAATAGTACGGAAATGAGTAAAAAGTAAAAATCCTCCTTCCCTCCACTCTTCTAGAGATAATCCTCTTGGCAAGTGGTGTTTTTAATTTCAGCCTTTCTTCTCCACAGATCCTAAATTTATAGTATTTTTTTTTAAACAAGAATGAAATCCTGTGAAAACATCCTCTTTATTGTTTGTTTTGTGGACTAGTGCTTCTTGGATAGGACCTATTTTTCTTAACAGATATTTACGTGAAGATGAAATGTAAACACGAACCTAATTAAGTAATTTGCTAGTGTTTCTTCTTGAGGCAGTTGGTGATAGCCTTGTTTCTTAACCTCTGTGTACAGGTAGGTCCTGGGGAGACTATGAGGCAAGACTTGAGTGAGTGGGTGTCTTAGATCCTTTTAGGTGCCCTTGCGGGAGGTAGAACCTCTGAGGGTCAGTACCCCAGGCCCATGAATCGGTCCCATGGCTTGGCCCCCTTCATTTGACAGTCTCCGAAGGTCTCCTTAATACCTTTCAACTGGACTCGATGCCAGGAATCCAAAGGTATGCAGGGCAGGCTTCCCTGCCTACGTTGAGCTTCTACTCTTGTGGGGGAAATGGACAAATAAATGGAAAATCATAACCAGGAAGTACTTTGAAGGGGAGCTACGTGGTGCTCAGTGAATGCCATAGGGAGGGTTTCATCTGGTTGGAGAGAAGAGGGGAGACTTGAGTGAGTAGCCTATATTATGATATAAGTTTGGCCGTGTGTGGCAAAGGCCCCAAATATAGTGGCTTAAGGTAGAAGCTAATTTCCCTCTCATGTAAAAATCCCAGCTGCTGTGACAGCTCTGTCACTGAAATGGTCAGGGGCCCAGGCCCCTCCCATGTTGTTGCTCTGCTGCCCTCCTCTGCAGGATCAAGATGGTGCACCTCCACGTCCATGTGCCGCCTGTAGGAAACGGGAGGAAGGGCACAACCTGGAAGTTGCCCACAGCTCTTCACATGCCACTGGCCAGTACCTAGTCACATGGCACATCTAGCTGCAAAGGAGCTTGGGAAATGCAGTTTCCTTTCTGGGCAGGCACGTGCCCAGCTGAACATGATGTTACTAGGAGGTGAGGGAGAATGGATATTGGAGTACATCTAGCAGTTTCTGCTGTGTGGGCAAATGCAGACGGTAAGAATGTTCTAGGCAGTGGAAAAGCACATGCAGAAGCCCCAGCTTAACGAGGAAGGCTGTTGTGGCTGGAGCTCAAAGAGCAGGGCAGAGAGAAGGGAGCAGGAGGAGACTGAGAACAGGACCAGCTGGGCTTGGATCTTTCAGAAATCCTTGGTTGCTTTCTTTCCCCCTGTCCTTGCTTAGCCATTAGCTCTAAAACAGAGGAGTGTTTAAAACACAATCTTTAAAGGCAGTGTCCTTTTCAAGTGTTGGAAAGAACCAATAACTAAATCAGTTCTAGCTTTTGCCTTATCCCTGTCTTGCTTGTGTGACTTTGGTAAGAGTAGTTTATTTTTATAAATAAAATAACACACATGGAGATTTACCCTGTGTCAGTGGTATGCTAAGCCTTCACCGTGCGTGCCTTGTTTCAGGCCCACAGTAATGCTGGGTAGATGCTCTTATCACCCTTTATTTTAGATGGGGAACCTGAGGTGCAGTTAAGTGAGTCCAGGTTCACACAGCTAGCAAGGGGTGTACGGAGCATTCAAACCGAGTAGTCTGATCTCAGAGCCTGTCCTTGTCCCCAGTGTGTTTCACCTTGGTCATTTGTGTACAGTCTTCGTGATTCTGACATCTGTCCCTAGCCTCATATTTGTTAGGATTGCCCTTGGCTTCAACAAACAGGAAGCCTGACTCCAGCATCCTATACAGAAAGGTACTTTTTTTTTTTTTACATATGAGGCGTTTCAGTACCTCTGGTAGCTGCTGGCATTGGATTAGTGACCCAGTGGCGTCAGGGCTGGCATCGCTGCCATTTACATTGTCTTTTCCTCAAGGCCCTTCGATTGCTGTTGCAGCTCTAACCAACACTTCTGGGTTCGAGGTAGGAAGAGGGAAGGGCTGCACCAGCCTTACCTGTCCCTGTCTATTTCAGAAAGTGAAGGTCTTTCCAAAGGCTCCTCTCCCTGCACTGCAGACTTCTGCTCACATCTCCTCCACTGGAGCTGGGTCCCAGGGCCATCTCTAGCTGCGAGGGAGGCAGGAAAAGAGAGCGTTTGGTTCTATGCCTCTCTAGTGGGAGACAGCAAGGGAGACGAGACAGGAGTTGGGAAAGGCTATTGAGTAAGCCAGCCAGTAGCGTCCACCGCGTACTATTTACTTAATATTTTTCTTTAAATCAATTCACTTTCTTTTAACTTTAATAAATTTATCCCAAAGGAAGTTTCATATCACTTTAGAATATCTATGAAGTCACAGGTTTGTCATATTTATGTCTTTACCTAATAGATATTAAAGTAAATATATCAGTATAAAAAGTGATATTTTGCAAATCACCTAGGTCAGTGGTTTTCAACTCTGGGCGATTTTTGTCCCCAGGGTACGTCTGGCAACATCTAGGAACACTTTTCGTCATTACAACCAGAGGTGGGGGATGTTCCTGGCATCTAGTGGGTAGAGGGGCCAGGGATGTGCTAAACGTCATCCAATGCACAGGGCAGCCCCCACAACAAAAAATTGCCTGCCCCAAATGTTGATAGTACTGCAGTTGAGAAACCTTGGCCTGGGCTCAATCCATGTGCTGTCAGGAGTATAGACAAGCCACATCTGGGTGATGCTGCAATTTGCCTGCCTCGACTGTGTTTTCTCCTGGGTGACTGTCTATCAGCAGCACTTCACATCTGCAGCCTGCTTGTTGGTTTTCAAGGTCTGTTCCCACAGATAATATCAGATATCCAACCATCCCGTGATGTAGTTTAAAATGTATCTGTGAATTCAAGATATGCACCTTATAGAAAGTGGTGAGGGGGCAGCTCATTGACCCTGAAGCTGACCAAAGTGGTTGAAATGATGGCCCCTTTGCCAGGCAAGTCCTATGTGACTGGGTGATTTGGAAAGAACACTGTGCTTGCAGAGAACATTTGCTCTCATGGGGCCTGGCAGATACCATGGCCTCTTGGTGACCACGTGCTTTGGAAAGAGCTGTGCTTTGGTGAGTGGGAGATTTTTATTGCCTCTTCTCTGCCTGGGTTTGGCAAAAACAACCTGGCCTGGGCATGTGCCTTGGTGGAGATGAGAAGGCAGCTGGCAGGTGCAGGTTGTCAGAGATCAGGCTGCTGGCGGGTTTGCCTGAGCTGGCCTGGTCAGGTAGCCTAATGGTTACACTCATCCCCTGCCCCCAGCCCATTAAAGTCAATTGAGCTTCTACAGGGGCGGGGTGGGGGTGGGGTGATTTCCTCTCTCAGGTTGGCGTGGCTAAGAGGTAAGGGGCTTTTTCATTTTTCCTTCTTGATTCTGGAAACTTAGGGAAAAAAGCCTCTCACCATGCCTTAATGGTGCAGTTAGACTAGAGAGAGGAGACCATTCTTTTGATATAGACATGCTACATTTCATGGAATCCAAGAGGGCTGTGGTCGTGACATACATCCCAATTTCAGAGATGTTATAAAAACGCGGCCAGCAGTGTTTACAGGATGGAATGATCGAGAAACACAGACCAACATCAAAGATACTAAAATACGGAGAAATGCAAGTCTTAGAATCAATGCAATATGATAACAGCCTTCAGTTTATTCCTCCCTCCCTTCATTCCCTTCTCCTCTTGCGTGTATGAATCCTTTTATTGTTATGGAGCTGATGCTTAGTGCTGGGGACACAATCCACGGTGAGTGAGATATTCACCGTCCCTGTCGCAAGGAGGCCACAGTTGTGAACATGTTTAGAGAGCCATTGTAGCCTCCATTCATAACCAGGTTCTGCCGCTCACTAGCTGTGTGAGCTGTGTGACCTTGGACAAGTGACTTTACCTCTTTGTGCCTCTGTTTTCTCATGTGCAAAATGGGGATAACAGTAGTGCCTATCTTACAGAGTTGTAAAATTAAATGAGTTAATATACCATTAATGTGCTAGTTGTATGACTATTAAGTGCTGTTATTATTAATATTCCTATGACATCATTGTTATGATCATCATCATCATTTTTGTTACATGACAGTTTCTGCTGTGGTCCAAAGTGAAATCCAAGTATCCAGAGAAAGTGTAGGTGGAAAAAGTACTGGACAGTGATGTGGTTCTAGGCTGTCCCCTAGTTTAGTCCTGGTTAACTTCTGGTCCTCTATGTAACATGGTCTCCTTGCCCCAGGTCAGAAACCTTTTTATTTTGTGCCTCAGTTTCTGCATCTGTAAAATGGGGAATCATAAGAGTACCTACATTGTAGGTTCATTTTAGGGATTAGATGAGTTAATACATATAACATGCTTAGAACTGTGCCTGGAGCTATTTAAGGATTTGCTGTGATTGTATGTAAACCTCTCTAGGGAAAAGAAGATTTACCCTCCCATCTTAAACACCACCTGTTTCCTTGTGATACATCCCCTCACCCTTAATCACAGCTCTTAGGTAGTCACAGATGGTGTCTTTGTTGTATTTCTTGTTCTACTTTTACACGTGGGTTAAAAATCCTTGCCAGAGATGTGAGCCCCAGATGGCCAGTGCTGCTACCTCTAGTGATGGCCTCTGGCGCGGGGAAGGAGGGGGACAGTGGAGGAGGTCCCCAAATTTATTTCGTGACAGCTGGGTCATTTTCCATGGGATCTCCTGCCCTGGTTTGCTCAGCTCTTACGTGCTTGGGAGTTTCCCTGGTTTTGGCTGTTATGAAATGGCCCAGCTTGAACAAATTGCTCTTTTCTTGCTGCTTGAGTTATTTCCTTTGGACCTGTGCCCATTAAGTATCATTGTTGGGTCAAAGGTGGGGATGGATGCTTAGGCGTTTCTTTGCGCGTTTGCTGGGTTGCTTTTCAGATAAATTTATTCACCTCTTCTTTGTTGAATAAGTATTTAATGAGTGCCTCCTCTGTGCAACAGGTGAATTAAATGGACACGGTCCTGTTTGAGGGAAATTACAGATAGAGAAAGAAAGACACTTAGAATTCAAGAGAGGAATAGTGGATAGTTGAGACTTGTATAGCACTTCTTAAGTGCCACAGGCTGTTCTAAATGCTTTTTTTTTGAAACAGAGTCTTGCTCTGTCACCTCAGCTAGAGAGCAGTGGCATCATCATAGCTCACTGCAGCCTCCAACTCCTGGGCTCAAGCGATCCTCCTGCCTGAGCCTCCCGAGTAGCTGGGACTACAGGCGCGTGCCACCATGCCCGGCTAATTTTTTCCATTTTTAGTAGAGATGGGGTCTCCCTCTTGCTCAGGCTGGTCTTGAACTCCTGATCTCAAGTGATCCTCCCACCTCGGCCTCCCAGAGTGCTAGGATTACAGGCATGAGCCCCTAGGCCTGGCTTCTAAATGCTTTTTAAAAGCTAATGACTTCATCTCTACAACCACCCTATGAAGTTGGGACTGTGGTTATTCCCATCTTATGGATGGGGAAACCAGAGGCAGAAGAGGTGAAGTCACCCAGCTAGTAAATGACAGACCTGGATTTAAACCCAGGCTGTCTGGCTCCAGGGTCTGGCCAGTAACCCCTGAATTGTGCTGCCCTATGAACACCCTGGGGTGGGCCAGAGAGGAGTGTTTTTTAACAGGCTGTGCCACATGGCTTTGGTTAATCCTTGAGCAAGGCAGAATGAAAGTCAGTCTTCTAGGGGAGGCTTCAGCATTTTGGCTTGTGGCTTTATGAGCTGTTTACTCAAACAGTGATGGGGACAACAACAATAGTAGCAATAATACTATGGTAGAAGTAACAGCCCCAAAGTCAATCCCTAATGACTACCCCTCCTCCCAACATTGAGTGTAATACCCACTGAGAGATGAGTGTTATTCTTTCCATTTGATACACAGGAGGCTGAAAGTCAGAGAGGTGGGGTGACCTCCCCAAGGCCACACAGCCAGGAGGTGGTGGTGGTACTTGAGCCCATCTTGCTGCTGCGGAGCCCAAACCTGGCACCAACAGGTTGTGGCCCTTCCCTTGCACACTGCCTGCTCCCGGCCCGCGTGCATTGCGCTGGGGAGCGCAGAGTGAGGGTTGCAGGTTCGGAGCAGAGAGAGCTCAGGAGAGGGAGAGGGTGAGCCAGGCTACCCTGTGGAGGGGAAGGCTCTGGGGCGGGGTTGTGGGGGTGAGGACTGGGTGTCTCCAAGGGAGTGTCTGAAGATGACAGTAGTTTTTCCAGTTTCCTGTTCTTAGCTGTATTCAAGAGAAGGGTAAGCCAGAAATTTTCCCTCTCGATTTCACAATTCCTGGGAGCTTTTGCTGCATGTGGGTGATGCAGCATTTTTCTGGTGGGAATCCTAAGTGAAGTTTCATCTTCCTTCACTTAACTGGTTCTGGCCCTGGCCAAGTAGTATTCACCACTTGGCCCTCTCCTGGCTGTTTGTTCCATTTCTTAATGTACTTGCACACCCCAAGCTTGCCCAGCAACTGTCTTCCACTGTGTTGTGTGCTGCTCTTAGAATGTTGTTCCCTCCCATCTCCACATTGGCAAATCTTAACATCTTGGCCCTCCTTCGATTTTACCTACTTCAAGAAGCCTGCTCTGACCTCCAAAGTGGAAATAACAACAGCTTCCCTGAATAGAGTGGTCACTTGGTACCCATCTATTGTCCCGTAAATGATTTTATCCCTACTGTCTCCAGGAGGCAGTGTGGGCAGGAGAGAGCCAGACTGCCTGCATGAAGTGTACTTCTTCCACGTACAGGCGGTACAACCTTGGACAAGTTGCTTTACTTCTCTGTGCCTTACTCCCTTCCTCTGCAAAATGAGAACAATCCTATCTACTTCAGGGGGGTTGGGGTGAATATGAAATAATTTAATGTGTGAATTTCATCTTCACAATGTCTCTGAAAAGCAGGTATTGTCCTTGATGTATGGATGAGGAAACTGAGTTTTCCTTTGTGAATTAACCCTTGTCTCTTTTCTGGACACATCTTGCCATTATATGTATCCGTTTGACAACACGTTGTGCTTTTAAAATCCTTTGTGATAGCCATTTACGTACACGTCCTACCTCGTGTTCGAGATTCTAAGCTTCTTGAGGGCAGGATACAAATGTTTCTGGTTCAAGACGTGATATGAGCAGGGCTCAGTAAACGTGTTAAATGACTGGATGGGCAGGTGGATGGGTCCTCAGAGTCACTAGATATTGGTGGCAGGAGTGGGACCAGATGGAGAAACTGTTAAGGCAGTGAATCACAATGGGGAGTGATCTTGCCCCCCAGGGGACACTTGGCAATGTCTGGCGACATTTTTGTTGTCACAGCTGGGGGTGGGGGTGCAACTGGCATCTCGTGGGTAGAGGCCAGGGATGCTGTAAACATCCTACGGTGCACAGAACGGATTATCTGCCTAAAATGTCAGTAGTGCCGAGGGTGAGAAACCTTGGGGCAAGAGGACGTGTCCTCTAGTGACAAGATGTATAGCAGCGGGAAAAGACGTTGCATTTAAAATTTTTAAAGAAATGCAAATGAGTCTAGTCTATTTGAGATATCCTCTTACTGAGGTGATGAAGTGAGGTCTATGTATATTTATTAATTTTGGGGGGAAGGGTGTTAGGTTCTAAATGCAGCATGGGTAGGGTGAAAATTACACATAGGCAAAATGACGCTGGGTCTTATTTGTCATAATTAATTCACATACCATGTGATTCACCGATTTAAAGTGTGCAGCTCAGTGGCTTTTAGTATGTTCACAGAGTTGTGCATCCATCACCATAGTCGATATTAGAACATTTAATCATCCCACTAATTTATCTTTATTTAAAACCTGGAGGGGTGAGTGCCTGGCCTAATGATCACAAATGCTGGCTGTACCGAATTTATGTTTTGCTGAGGCTCGTTCTGGTGTTCATTCACAGATTCCGCAGTACTTCCCGAGCGCTGTCCTGCCTGCTCCGGGAACTGTGCGGTGGTGTATGGAGGGAGAGCACCTGGGCATTCCCTGCCCTTGGGGAACCGGCAGTCTGGGGAGAGTAATACATGGAAAAAATAATGTATAAAATCAACAACATCAGATTGAGCCATAGGAAATTGCCGACATTCAGCGAGTTTTGACCTACATCCGGGGTTGGCACGCTTTTTCTGTGAAGGGCCAAGTGGTAATATTTTAGGCTTCGCAGACCTAGAGGCAAATTGAGCAACCATTCTCAGCAAAAGGCAAATAGTCATTTTTTACACTTACATTTAAAAATGTGAAATCCGTTCTTAGCTGGTGTGCTGTACACAAGCAGGCAGCTGGATTTGGCCCAGTGGCTGTAGTCTGCCCAGTCTGCCAACACGTGACCTATACAAACAGCAATTCACGTGGTTTATCCTGGTCATATATACTATACATAGTGTATTAAATACTATATAGCATAGCCCATATCATATGTAATATAAAGTATTAAATAAGATAATGTATAAAATAAAACAATATCTGGAAGAAATATTTAATGACAAAGCCTGGTAAGTGCTCGGCAGGAAATGTACAGAGTACCGTCAGCTCGTTAAATGGGGGGTTTGACATGCTTGAGAAAGGCATGGGGAGGTAGGTGGGCTTCCCTGAGGAAGAGATGTTTCAGCTGAGAGCTGAAGGATGCCCTTGAGTTGAAGGTCAGAGCAGTGAGGAGGAGAAAGACTCCAGGCAGAGGGAAGTGACTGGGGCGTGGAGGGGTCCAGGAACAGTGAGCAGGGACTGGACCAGCGGCTGCAGTAAGGGATTTGTGCCCGATCCTGAGAGCTCTGGGAACCTCGAAGAGTTTTCAGCACAGTGTGACAGGATCAGGGTTGTGTTTTGGAAATATCCTCTGGCTGCAGTGTGGAGGGGAGTCAGGCAACCTGTCCAGAGGCTGGGGTTGTTACCCAGGCCATGCAAATAAATATTTGTCAGGCGTGGAATGAATTGAGCAAGTCACGTTATCTTCTAGTGCTACACCACTTTTTTCTTTTATGATTTTGAATTAATAAAGAGATTTTGTATTTATCAAGGGTCCTGGCTGTGTAGTATTCCAGCAAATCCATGTGCTGTCATTTACTTGATCATTTCTCTACTTTTCAGAAGCTAGACCAAGCACTATCCAGTAGAAATAGAACACGGGCCACAGAGAGAATCGTAATCATCTCATATAGCCATGTGCAAATAAAAAAGAAATTGGTAAAATGATCTTAAAAATGTATATTATTTAAGCCAATAAATATATGCAGAGTATTATCATTTCAACGTGTGATCAGTATAAAAACTATGAATGAGCTATTGCACATTCTTTTTTTTCATACTGAGCCTTTTAAATCTGGTGTGTGTTTTACAGCACAGCTCGATTTGGAATAGCGTTGTTTAAAGTGCCAAATAACCCCATGAGTCGAGTGGTTACTGGACAGTGCAGATTTAGGTAGTCCCTATTTTGTTAAAATTTAAACAGTATATGATAATAGTATATTCTGTAATATTTATAGAGCTGTAAACATCTAGGAACACATACATCTTCATTTTAGTGGCGTTTTAAAGACTGGGTTCCCATAGGGATTGCTGGGTCTGCATTTATCATTCCTTTTCGGTTTCTCATTGTGTAACTACAGGTTATCAAACTTAACCTGGGCCTTTTTCCTTGTTTTCTGCCACCTTGAGGCTTAAGAGTGATTAAGCAAAGCCCGATTGATCTGTGGGTCAGGCTTTCCCATGTTTTCTTTAGCTTAAGAAGCAGTTTCTAAGGGAATTCATTGTGTCATTATTTGGAATAGCAAAAAATTGGTAGCAGCCCAAGTGGCAGTCAGGAGGGGCTGGGTAGATACAGTTTGTTCCACCTGTTCCGTGGGAGAGTCGGATTCGAGGAAGCTCTGTGCACAGATGTGTCGAAGCCTCAAAGGACCAGTTTTTAAGTGCAAACATCAAGATACAATCAGTGTATTTGGTATGATACCTCTTGTGTAAAGGGGGGGACAAATAAGAATATATAGTTGTATTTTTTTGTATTTGCATAAAGAATTTTGCATAAAGAATTTGCATCTAGAAGGGAGTCTCAGCGCAGTGGCTCATGCCTATAATCCCAGCACTCTGGGAAGCTGAGGTGGGAGGATCGCTTGAGGCCAGGAGTTCAAGACCAGCCTGAGCAAGCGTGAGACCTCATCTCTACAAAAGATAGAAAAATTAGCTGGGCGTAGTGGCACATGCCTGTAGTCCCACCTACTCGGGAAGCTGAGGCAGGAGGATCACTTGCGCCCAGGAGTTTGAGGTTGCAATAAGCTATGATGATGTCACTGCACTATAGCCCAGGTCACAGAGTAAGACCCTGTCTTAAAAAAATAAAAATAAAAAAAATTCCAGAAGGATACATGAGAATCCCAAAAATTTGGCTGTATTTGGGCAGAGTAACTTTTGACTGTTTTCCTTTATGTATATAATATATATCACATATGCACACACATATACAAATATATTTTTAAAAATGTGAGTCATGTATTGCTTGTTACAGTGAAATTTAAAAATAAATTTGTATTTTCTGTTGTCCCCGACTCCCATTGTTCACGATCATTTCCTAGGCTGCTCCGCTGTAGGATGGAGGGGGTATTTCAGAAAGGTGTTAGGGAGGCACTGGGAGAACAGACCGCAGGGCTTCACGGAGATGCTTCGGGGCTGAGTCTGATTTCAAGGCAGGGGGCACCGCAAGGGTATGGGGGCATGAACAAGTGTCACCTTGGTGAGAGCAGGAGCCAAGCCTCATTTCCCCACTGGCTCTACTTTTATTGCCTGCTGTATTGGTTTCCTATTTTTGCTGTAACCAGTTACCATAAACTTAGTGGCTTCAAACGCTACAAATGTCTTCACTTCTAGTTCTGGAGGTCAAAGGTCCAATATGCAGGGTTGGCCTTCCTTCTGGGGGCTCCTGGGGAGAATCCATCTCCTTCCCTTCTCCAGCTTCTAGAGGCCACCTCCATTCCTTGGTGGCCTCCTGCCACCCTGACCTCTGCTTCTGTTGTCACAGCCCCTTTCTGACTTGGATCCTCCTGCCTTCCTCTTCCCCTTTCCATTCCCTTGTGATTCCACTGGGCCCACCGGGGACACTCTCCCTGTCTCAAAATCCTTAATCACACCTGCGGGGTCCCTTTTGCTGTGAAAGGTAACACGGGCACAGGTTCTGGGGATTAGGACGTGGTGTCTGTGGGCATAGCAGGGGCTCAGTACATCTTTATTGAATGAAACAGTGAATCATTTGGTAAGGCTAGAGTATGTGGAAGGGGCATAGCAAGAGGTGAATCTGGAAATAGTAATAGTAGTGATATTAATTGAGCACCTACTGTGCGTTCTGCCCATGCTTAATTGTGTGTTTGTTTATTTTGTATAACCTCAGTGTTCCCATGTTGCCAATCAACGTCGGTTTGGTTGTTTGCCTACTTTCATGTGGAGAGGGGCTGGAACCCATCCTTCCTGATAAAGGGGTATGTATGGGGAAAGTGGACTATAAGCTTGGTCAGGGCAGGAGTTCTGTTAAAATAGGGTTTCTCAGCTTCAGCACGATGGACCTTTGGAGCCGGATATTTCTCCGTTGTGGGCTTGTTCTGTGCACTGTGCTTGTTTAGTCCTGTCCCTGGTCTCTGCCCGCAAAATGCCACTAGCAAAACCCCCTTCCCCCCAGGCAACGCAAAATGTTTACAAATGTTGTCAAATGACTCTTGGGGGGGACAAACTTGCTCCCAGTTGAGAACCACTTTGTTAAAGCATAAATCAGATCATGACACATCAAATCCATGGTTCCCACATCACTCTGAGTGAAAGTCAAAATCCCTGCAGTGGCGTGGGAGTCCTCCACAGTCTGTCCCCTCTGTGCCTTCTGCCTTCCTCCCTGACTTCACCTCTTACTATTGAGACATAGCTGCCTCTCTGTTACTGCTCAGAAATGCTGGACGTGCTCCTGCCTCAGGACCTTTGTACTTGCTGTTTCCGCGGCTCGGAGCGCATTTTGCCCGATGGCCATTTGGCGTACTCCCTTGTTTCCTTCAATCCTTTACTCAAATACCACTCCTCAGTGAGGCCCTCCCCCTCCTCTGAGTCCTTTTCATCTCTCTCTCACACACACCCTTATCCCACATCCTCCGTCTCAGTTTCTGTCTCCTTTCGGTAGGTTTTCAGCTCCGGGAGGGCTGGCCCTTTGTCCCTGTCGGTCACTGCTGGGTCCTCCGCCCTGGGAATGATGCTCAGTGTATGGATGAATGTTGTCTGTCCTGTTACTAGTACGTCCCCAGACACGTCCCTGTGCCCAGCACATGCCTGACCCCTCACGAGACCCTGGACCGTGACCAAGGGATTCGGGGGAGCTTAAGAGTCTGATAGGAGGAGAGGAAGTGGCTGGAAGGGAAACTAGCAAAACAGCCAGGGCTGGATGCAGAAAACAAGGACAAGTGTTGGCCCAACAGGGAAGGGCCCCCCGTGAGCTAGGGTCAAAGCAGGTAGGAGCAAGTTGCCAGCAGCCAACACTCAGGCACCCGTGATGGGCAGCTGCTGCTCTCTTTTCTTTTCAGCACTGGAAGCCCTGTTAAGACAGGAGTTTTAGTTTCACATGTAACTTAGTTTTGTATGTCCCCTTCCTTGCCACCCGGTGTTCAGCTCTGCATCATGGGTGTGAGGATTTGGGGCGCCTGCCTGGACAGGGCAAGGACCCCTTTGGGCCACAGCCCTGCCTTCCTGGGTGTTGGGGGCAAGGTCTGGACGTTGCTCCCATCCCCCCATGCCTGGGCTTGATTCTTAGTTCTGATGAGTCAGAAGGCAAGGGAAGGGTGCGGCTCAGCCCGCAGTGGGCAGGGGCGTCAATGCCGATGTGATGCTGGCACCGCCGCCTTCCTCCCACCCCGTGTTGCTGGTGGCTGTGCTCACCTCTCGCTGGAGACTTAAGCCCATGCCCGGATTTTTCCAGGACTGCAGTGGGAAGAGTACACCCCATGCGGTCTCGAAACAGGATTAGTGTCCAGAAGCCCAGAGGGTCCCCTGACCTCACTGCGGGCCTCCTGCCTCCTTTTCTCAGACTTCCTTGGCTTCCGTGCTGCCCATTTGCCGGTGACCCACACCCGGGTTGGTTCTGAACGTGGCCTTTACGAGCAGCCTGTTGCCTTGCCTTCTGCCCCGCCAAGCCTGGTCTGTTCCTTGGTGGTTCATGCAGAAGAGTTTGCTGGGCCTGTGGAGCCTGGCTCCTCCGGGTGCTGCCCGTGTGACTTGCAGAACGTGTTCTCACCTGTTTGCCTCCGTGTCCCTCTCTGTAAAACAGGGATAATTCCTGACCTTCCCCACAGGTTGCTACGGTGGTAAGAGGGATGGTGCACATGAAACCTGAGCACGGTGCCTGGCACACAGTCCGTGCTTAGTAAAAACTGCCGTTTTATTAGTATTGCTGTCATGAGCCTGAGGGACAGCCCTGTGGGTTTGCGCCCTGCTTCAGCCCTGGATCTGTCCCCTCGTGGCTGGTGATGCTGCGAAGTGGTGGCTGGGTTCCTACCCAGGCCCCAGCTCCGGTCTCCACTCTTTGTTGCTGCTGTTGGTATTTATTTTATTTATTCCCTTCCTTCCTTCTCTCCCTCCCTCCCTTCCTTTGTTCTTCCTGGCCTGCCTTCCTTTGTTAGTGAAAAGGTAGTGCGTATTCATGCTTCAAAACCCAAAATATAGAAAGGTATTCCTGGGAAGCGTCCCACCCAACCCTGGGCCTGCCTCCTGGGTCCCTTCCCCGGAAGTCACCATTGTTACCAGTTCCGAGGATTTTTTCTTTCTTTTCTTTTTTCTTTTTAAAATTGAGACAGGGTCTCGTTCTGTCACCCAGGCTGGGGTGCAGTGGTGTGATCACAGCTCACTGCAACCTCCAACTCCTGGGCTCAAACCATCCTCCTGCCTCAGCCTCCGAGTAGCTGGGACTACAGACATGCACCACCAGGCCCGGCTAATTTTTCTATTTTTAGTAGAGGTGGGGTCTCACTATGTCGACCAGGCTAGTCTGGAACTCCTGGGCTCAAGTGATCCTCCCGCCTGGGCCTCCCAACACTCCCACCTGGGCCTCCCAAAGTGTTGAGATTATAGGCGTGAGCCACTGTGCCTGGCTAGGAGTTTTCTCTTCAGAGTTTTCACATGTAAGCGTGTATGTGTACTGCGTGTGTGAGTGTATTCATTCCTTTCCTCCTTCCTTCACGCAAGTGGAGCATGCCACACGCCCTGTTGCGCCCCTTACTTTTGTTCCGCTTGATCCCGCATCAGTATGTCAATGGCTGCGTCTGCCTGGAGACCACCCCCTAGAGGGGAGAGATGCCAGGTCTAGGCCTTAGGACCTGGGTCGCTGCGCCAGCTCTGCAGGCTGACTGCGCTCCTTCCTTCCTTCCCATCGTTTCCGGGTCTTGGTTTTCCTTTTTTTTTGTTTTTTTAACCACTTTATTGAAATATGACTGACGTACGAGTCGTACATATTTAACATACACAACTTGACGAGTTTGGAGGTAAGTATACATCCAGGAAACCAAAACCACATCAATGCCGTGAACATATCCATCACTTCTAAAAATTTCCTCCCAACTTATTTATTTATTTGTGATAAGAACACTTAATATAAGATCTACCCACTGAGCAGATTTTTAGGTATAACAATTTAGTCTTCTTAACTATAGACACTATACTGTACAGTGGATCTCTCAGGCTTACTCATCTTACATAACCAAGACTTTGTACCCTTTGACCAACACTTTCCTGTTTCCCCTACCTCTGGCAACCACCATTCTACTTTCTACTTTGGTGAGTTTAGCTTTTTTAGATTTCACATATAAGCAAGGTCATCCACTCACTTTGTCCTTCTGTGCCTGGCGTATTTCACTTAGCATAGTATTCTCCAGGTTCATCCATGGTGTTGCATGGAAGGAAGGATTTCTTTCCTTCTTACGGTTGGGTAATATTCTATTGTCTATATAGACACACATTTTCTTTATCCACTCGGTTGTGGGTAGACATTGAGGTTGTCTCCATCTTGGTGGTTGTGAATAATGCTGCAGTGAACATGGGAGCGCAGATATCTCTTCAAGGTCTGTGCGTGGCTGGAATTAGGGGATCACTCCTGTCCTCTCTAGCTCAGGAGTTCCGTGCCTCTTGGCATTTAGCATCCAGCACGAGGGAGTGGACTTTGGGTGACTCAGAGGGTAGGGCCACCTACCTCTAACTCACAGGGATACCTTCTGTGTTTTGGGGGGTGAACCTCATTTCCCTTTTTATAGTTTTCCATTGGCAAAACAGAGCACCACCCCGGACCCCTCTCAGTCTTGGCGTGTGTACGAAAAGTACAGGGCTTGTTCTGCCAACCGAAGGAAGGTAGCCACAGTGAGCGTAGGGTTGAGTGAAGTTCCACCAGGGTGGCGTCTCTTGGCTGTCCTGGGGCCTCTGGACTCAGACACGTCACCAAGCAGAACCCCCACCATGGGCTGAACCCCCACCATGGGCCATCCGCATTTATTAAGTGTACAAATGCACATAGACTCTGCAGTGCCAAGGAGTAGCAGCTGGTACTCACTGTACACTTCTCAGGGGATGGACTCTGAAGTCAGACGTAGTTGCGTCCCCACTTATGGGCTGTGTGGTATTAGGACAGTTGCTTAGCTTTTCTTGTCCTCGCCTTCCTCCTAGGGTTGTCGAGAGACATAAACGTGCTAATACCGTAAGTGCTGGCTCAGCGGTCACCTGTACCACACCCCTCCATCACCCCTCTGTTGCCTTGACAACGGCTCCAGCCTCCTTGCCCACCTCCCCTGGGATCTTCTCCTGGGACGTCTTAAACTGTAAATTAGGCAATGCCCACACCCCTGCGAAATGCCCTCCCAGGGCCTCTGTGCCACTTGAATGAAAATCTGTGCTCCTTACCATGGCTCCAAGACTGGCCATGCTGTGGCCCTTGGTGACTTCTCGGGCTGCATCTTGGGTCCTGGCTCATTGCCATGGTCACATGGGCCTCCTCCTCACCCCCTGTGGGCTTTGCTCATGCCATCCCTCTGCCTGGTATGTGCTTCCCCCAGACCTCTGCCCAGCAGGCTCCTGACCCAGTCAGTCTGCTGAGATGTCACCTTCCTAGATCCTCACCCCTGGTGCCTGCTGTCCTAGCACCCTTCCCTTTCCTTCGCAGCAAGTATTGCTCTTTGTCATTATGTTTTTGTTTGTGAGCTTACATCTTTGATGGACTATGAGTCTTGAGAGGGCAGAGATCATGTCTGATTTATCCCCATATCCCCATGATTAGCCCAGGGCTTGGCACATAGTAGGTGCTCAGTAAATATTCATTGTATGAGAGAGCGAATGAATGGAACCCTGTACTTGTATGTGTTGGTCAGTCTCTTGGCTGCCAGGAACGGAAACTGGAACCATTTGGGTCATCTGATTTAATCCTCCAGACAGCAGTCCTATTTCACAGATGAACAAACCAAGGCCTGGTGACATGAACTACCTTGCTTTAGGGCAATTAGGGGATGACTTTGCCTCTCAGGGGATATTTGGCAGTGTCTAGAGACATTTTTTGATTGTCACAGCTGGGGGAGGGGGAGAGTGCTACTGGTATCTAGTGGGTAGAGACCAGGGGCGCCGCTTAGCATCCCGCAACACGCAGGATGGCACCCACAACACAGAATTATTTGGCCTCAAATCTCAGTGGCTCTGAGGTTGGGAAGCTCTGTTTGGGGGCACACATCTGTGAGTGGTGGAGACGGGAACCCGGACCCTGAACGGTGAGTTCTTAACCACGACCCTGCGCTGCTCACATTCAGTGGGTGGGACAGACGAGTTGTAGGGTGTTTCCATTGTCTGAATCAGAACCTTGCTTCTCTGTTCTGCAGAGACGAATTTGGAATCTGCAAGGCCTGAGGCCACTTAGTTGGTTTCCTGTCCTGGAGAACTTGCTTCAGGCCGTGTCAGGCCAGGTGGTGTGCCCATCCACCCACCATGCACCCTGCGAAGCCCAGAGAGTTCCACGCATCTGGTTTAGGGCTGTTGGAGCTCAGGAGTTGGGAGCTCAGTGTAAGACTCTCTGTGGGTTCAAATCCCGGCTCTGTCTCTTCCTGGGTTATGAGCCTGAGCAAATTATATAAAGTCTCTGGACCTCAGAGTCCTCGTGAGAAAAGGGGGGATGATCCTGACTTTGTAGGGCTGTTGCAAGTTCTAAATGGACGAATGCTTGGAAAACACTTAGCACCGCGCCTGGCGTGGCAGCTATGGCTGTTATTATTGGCACTTGGTAAATATGTGCTTTCTCTTTGTTTCCAACTCAGCATTTAAAAATATCTACCCCTAAATTCCTGCTGCTGTTATTTATTTATTTAAGGTGTGAACTAGTTTTAGTATTATTTTAGAGGTAATGCATGCAGAGGAAAAAATTCAAACAGTGTAAAAGATAATAAAACAACAACTAATAGTCACCTTCCTCTCCCTGGTTTTAGGCCTAACCCCTGGAGATTAGCTTTTTTTCTTTTTTTTTTCCCCTTGAATCTTTCTAAGAAAATTTCCCTGTGTAGACATGTATGAGTGTGTATCTCCTTTTATGCTAATTTTAAATGGGAACAGTGGTATATGCATCTGATTAAAAAAATGCAAACATTACAACTTTCTATGTCTATAGAGGCATCTACACTTGGATTCCAGTTCCTGACTGTGTGTACTGCTTGTAGGTTATATGAGTGGGCCTCAGTTTCTGTATCTGTAAAATGGGTTTTCTTGTAGTACCTGAGTCCTAGAGTTGAATATGAGGATTAAATATGGTGTAAAACACTTAGAACAGTGTCTGGCACATGCTACTGATAACCTTCATAAGCCCTCACTCTTATTCTTTTGGTAGATAGGAGAAGGTGGCACATGTTTCTTTATTGCTTTCAAGTCTTTGTTGAAATGTCATCTTGGCCCAGAGGCCTTTTCTGTCTACCTGGTACAAAACCAGTACATGCCTGCCCACTGCCTTTCCCCACCCCTTTTGTTCTTCTTCAGGGCATTTGCTCCCATTGGAGTTGAGTTGTTTATTTTTTTTGAGTTTTTTTGAGTTTTTTATTTTTTGTACATTGAGTTGTTTATTTTTCTGTTGGCAGCATCTGCCTCTTTGAATAGAGAGTGGAGACTTTATTTTACTTCCAGCTGATATTGGCACAGAGTAGTCCCTGGAGGATAATTGTACCCTGAGCAATAGAACCCAACTGTTGGGAGTTGTTGCAGTGATTGAATTGGAAAATGGACGTTCAGGCCCTGGGGGAACTCGTGGTACATAGTGGGTCATTGTCACCTCCCTCACAGCTCCTCTCACCCCAGATAGGGGGACACTGAGCAGCCGTTCAAATTCATAATCGCTTCCCCCGCCCGTTTGTCCAATGTGTCCTCTCCAGCGCCTGTCCTCCTGTCCTGGCATTGGCTGGTGGGGCTGCTTCCCTGTCCCCGTGCACCTTGGCAAAGCGTCCCTCCAGAATCTGTGCCATCCAAGCAGGAGCAGTAGGTGTGGGAGAAGGTCGAGGAGCTGCTGGCATGTGGGTGCTTCCATGACGAGCACGACTGAGCTGGAGAGCAGGTCACCATCCGGGTCGGTCTTGGCTGAGGCCATGTCTCGGGGCCTGTGCAGGACTGCGGCGGCTCCTGAATCTAACCTGGTCGAGAGGCAGCGATGGTGGCCCCCGGGAGGCCCAAGGAATGGAGATGGGGGTGGACCAGAGTAAACCTGAGGGATGTGGGAGGTGGGCTGATGGCCTCCCCGGAGACGTCCATGACCTAGTGCCTGGAATCTGTGGGTGTGTTATGGGATATGGCAAAGGGGAGTGAAGGTTGCAGATGGAATTAAGGCTGCTAATCAGCTGGCCTTGAGATGGGAGATTATTCTGGACTACCCAGGTGGGCCCGGTGTCATTGCGTCCTTACGAGTGGACAAGGAGGTAGAAGAGGGAACCAGGGTGAGGGCAGTGCGAGAGCTCGGTCTGATGCTGCTGGCGTTGGAGGTTGGGCAGGGGCCATGAGCCCAGGAATGTGGGCGGCCTCCCAGAGCTGCAAAAGGCAGGGAAATGGATTCTTCCTTAGGGAGACGGGACACAGCCCTGCTGACACCTTGATTTTAATCCCGCGAGATCCGTTTCAGATTTCTGACCTCCACAAATGAATGTTGTGTTCTTTTAAGCCACTATGTTTGTGGTGATTTGTAACAGCAGCAGTGGGAAACTAATACAGGTAATTGGTTCTGAACTTGGTGGTGTTTTGAGGACTCAAATCCTCCTCTTGGCCCAACCCAGATTTCCTGTGGGTAAAGGCATGGGCTTGAGAAGGCCGCTGGTCAGATTCCTATACTACCCATCGCCAGGGGCCAGCATGCGGGTAGAGTGCTGTGGGCTCGGTGGCCAGGCTGCCTAGGTTTGAGCCCCAGCCTCTCCGCTTGCAAGCTTTGTGATCTCAGGCAAGTTATTTGGCTTCTCCGTGCCTCAGTTTCCTCATCTACCTAATGGAGATCAAAACAGAACTTCCCTTATAGGTGGTCATGAAGAGTCAATGAGTTAATTCACACCGAATGCATGGAACAGTGCCTGGCACATAGTTAGTGCTCAGCTAATGCTAGGTGGTATTATTATTATCAATAACCATATAAGATTATCATACTAAGAGTGTAATGATATAAACTTCACTTATTTTTAATATTAATACTAACATAAGAATTAAGATTAGTGGCAATAGTCCTTTGTTGAACGTTAAGATGCATTTGCCACTGTGCTGGACCCTGTGTGTATATAATTTTATTTAATTTTTAGAAAACAGCTCTAGGAGATAGATATTTTTAGCCTTAGTCATAAATGAGGCTCAAAGGTGTTGAGTAACTTGTCTCAGTTCACACAGCTAATAAATAGAAGAATGGGACCCGTAAGAAATGAGACAAGGGGACAGATACCCTTTTTTGGGAGGTGGGGTGAGGAGGAAGGAGAATAGGAAAAGGAACAGAACAGAAGGACAGAAGTTGGTTCCAAAAAAGGCAGGTGAAAGGGTTATAAGTAATAGTAATAATCAGCATTTATATGGGCTTTTATGGTTCCCTGTTGGGGAGATGGGAGTAGCCCCATTTTGCTACTCATGGTGTATCTGGGCCCTAAATTCATGCATGTCGGATTTTGAATCATGTTGTATAAAAGTTCACTCAGTGGATCAGCACTTGGATTACTAAGATGTTTGTATTGTAAGTGAGAGCAAATTCAATTCAAACTGGTGTAAACCATAAAGTAAATTTATTGGAGAAGTCCGGTGGGAGATCAGGCTGCAGGTGAAGCTTGATCCAGCAGCCCACAATGAAACCAAGCACCAGTTTTTTTCATCTCTGCCTTGTACGATGTCAGCTTCATTGTCAGGCTTGCCGTGGTGGTGCTACCCCTTCTTTTTCCCTGTCAGCCTTGGGGCTTGCTTTACAAATGGCTGGGGCACATGTAAACGTCACATCCTCACCGCACCTCACTGGAAAAAAGAGAGTGTGTGTTCTTACTGTGACAGGATCAGCTTGGGTCATGTGCCCATTCTTGAACTAATTCCAGGGTAAAGGACTCGCCCCTGGAGCTTTGCCCAGAGTAAATGGCTGACAGTACAGGAGTCGGGTGCTCTTGCCAGACAAGGGACAATATGAATGAAGGTTGAGGTGGGGACAGTGAATACGCACTGCAGCGTGGCCTTTGGAAAGATGCCTTATCTCCTGGTGCCTCAGTTTCTTCACCTGAGGAAATGAGGATAAGAGCAGTGCCTCTTAGGAGGACTGAGTGTGGTCACATCCGTGGAAGACTTAGGTCAATGCCTGGCACGCCAGGGCTCAGACTGTGTTAGTCGTTGTCATTCAGCTTGGAGATGACACTACACAACAGAAATTTTATGAGCTCACAAAGGTCATGAGCCAAGCGAACTTGGACTTATTCCCCAGGTCCTTGAATGTCAGGCCTAAGGACAAGGGGACATAAAAAGGTGACTAAGCTGCTGAGCCATCCTGTAAAGAGAAGGCTTGGTTGGGAGGAGTCGGGGACTGGGGGATGCACTTTCTCCATTAAGACTTCCCTGGGCCAGGTTCCCCGAAGCGCAGTGCCTGGGCCTTGCAGGCAGGATCCAAGGGTGGTAGGCAGGTGGGCTTGATTTCCGAGGCTCTTTGGATTAGGAGGGAGCCCCAGGGAAGGAAGACCAGGGTGTAGCTGTGGTCCCTCGAGTTGGGAGTAGTGAGTGACCTAGACACTCTAGTGACTCGTCCCTTCCTTGGGCCTTTATACGATGCCCAACTTTCCCCATGTCCCCCACAAACCTCAGTAGTGAGAGTCACACTTCTTGCCTCCTGGGGTTGTCGAGGTCAAGGTTTTTGTCCTGTGAGGGACACCCAGGAGGCCCCCGACACGCTTATCTACATGACCTACGCTGTTAGCTACTGTGGGGCTGTGACTCAGGCGGTGTGGGGGTGCGCAGCGGGGGTGGCCCGTGTCGGCTGCTTTCTGCCACAGTGAAAGTTCATGTTCAGAATCAGATTTCTCCTTTTTGTGCCCTCCCTCCCTCCCTTCCTTCCTGTCCCTCCCTGCTACCTTTTTGGTCCGGCAGGCCATCTGGTTTTGAGCAGGAAGCTAGCGTGTGCTCTTCTGAAGAGGAAGCGCCTTCCTTTGCTAAGTGTTTTCCCTGCCTCTCTTTCCCCAGTGTCCTTAAGTGCTCCCTGGTTTCCTCTGGAGCTTACTTCCTCACTTGAACTTTTCTTTGTCCTTTAAGCTTCTTGACTCTGGGCAGTGCAGTGATAGTGGTGGTGTTAATTATTAACTATTAGTGTCAGATACTAATAGCCACCATGTGTTGTCTCTAGACAGTACCAGCCCTGTGCAAAAGCACCTGTCACAAGTTGTCCCATTTAATCTTCACCAGAACTCTCCCAAGTGATGTGCTTTCCTGACTGTTTTTACTGCTCAGGAGACTGAGACTTGGAGAAGTTAAATGACCTGCCCAGGTTCACACGGGGTCAGGGCCTGAATTTGAATCTATATCCACCTGGTCATAAAGCCAGGGGTCATAGCTAGTCTCTACCTGGATGGATTGCTATTTAAACCCCCCCCCCCAAATAAAGCAGGAGATAATGCTGGGGAGGGAAGGCATGATTTTGGACCATTTGTGTACTTAATAATATCTGGGTGCCTGCTGGGTGAGGAGGATCAGGGTCAAAGGTAAATACAGCATGGTCCTGGCACTGAGGTCCTTGCATGGTCCTTGAAGTACAGAGGTGGTGGTGATGGACGAGGAAGAAAATCATTGCAAAGGTGGGAGGCTGACGGTTTGGGGAGTGAGGAGGAAGGCTTCTTAAAGGAGGTATCTGATTTGGGTTTTGAAGGATGAGTAGGAGTTTATTAGGGCAGAAAGACATTGCAGAGAGAGGATCTAGCAAGAGGTAACTGAAAGAACCATTCATTTGACCTGCAGCTGGGGAATGCCTTGAAGGCAGGGACCACAGCTTTCCTGAATCTCCAGTGCCTGCAACAGTGTCTGACACATGTTTGGTACATATTTCTTGGAGTAAATGCCTGAGTTGGCATATTGGGGAACAGAGAAGGAGAAATTGTAGGAGAAGCAGATGGGGCTTGAATGTGGAAGGCCTCAGGGGCCACAATAAAGATCAGTTCCTAAAGGTGATTGGAGGTTATTGCCCAGCAGAAAGAGGGTGATCTGTCCCATTTGTTGATGCAACTAAGTCTATGAATTTTCCTTTGAGCGGGAAAACCTGATTGCTTTTAAACACATATGGAGGCTGGGCGCAGTGCTTCACTCCTGTAATCCTAGAACTCTGGGAGGCCGAGGTGGGAGGATCGCTTGAGGTCAGGAGTTCGAGACCAGCCTGAGCAAAAGCAGGACCATCTCTACAAAAAATAGAAAAACTAGCCAGGCATGGTGGCGCACACCTGCAGTTCCAGCTACTGGGGAGGCTGAGGCAGGAGGACCGCTCGAGCCCAGGAGTTTGAGGTTGCAGTGAACTATGATGATGCGACTGCACTCTAGCCTGGGTGACAGAGAGAGACCCTGTCTCAAAAAACAAAACCAAACCAAAAAACAGCATATGGAAATATCCTCAGTTTCACTCATCATAAAGAGAGAAGGAAGTTAAACTTCAGGGAGATATTTTCCAGAGGTGAGAAGCTTGTAATACACTGGTAATTGCCCTCGTACCTTATGAGGTGGAGTATAAGTTGATGTTACCTGTTTGGAGGGCAGCGTCTGTCTAAATGTTATTGTGTGCAACCTTTGACCTTGCAGGTTCACTTTTAGAAAGTTATCCTACAAATATGCTGGCTTGTGTGTGAAATGAGGATCCTACCAGGTTATTTATTCAGTGCTGCATTGTTTGTTTGTAAGAACAACCCAAGTGCCAAGTCACCAGGATATTCATTAAAGTCAAGTCCATCCATACGATGGGATGCAAAGTAGCCCTAACAAAGAATGAGGAAACTATTCGTGTATACTGTGGGATGATCTTTAAGATCTATTATTAAGAGAGAAAAAGCAAGGTACACAACATTATGTGATGTATGTTTCCTTCCACTTGGTAACAGAAAATATATATTTATTTTTGTTATATATGCATAAAATATTTTCTGGAAGAATACATAAGAAACTGAAGATGGTTGCCTCAAGAGAGAGGGATGGAGGGGAGGGTTTAGGGAATGGATGGGCAGAAGACTTGTCCCTTCTATCTCTTTGTTTGAAAGAAATAAGATATCAAGAATAAAGCAGATGAATGCTATTGATAAAGATCAATTTCCAATATTAGTTAAGTAAAAAAAAGCAAGGTACAGAACAGTATGTATTGTGGTGCCTTTTGGGGAAACACAGACAGGCTGTATTTGGAATTTATCTGGAAGAATATACAAGACGTTAGCAGGGGTAGTTTGCCTGTGGGGCGGGGTAAGGGACCGCAAGTTCAGAGAGTTCACTGTGTAACATTTTGTGTAGTTTGAAAAAGTTTTAGCACACAAATGTATTACCTATTAAAAATAAATACAGAGAGAATGACACGGATGGATGCACGAATGCACAGATGGATGCATGGGTGGGTAGGTGGATGCGTAGACAGGTGGATGGATGGGTTCAGGGTTGGGTGGATAGATACATCTGTGGATGTAGGTATGGACGTGTGGATACATAGATGACTCTCTGGCTGTTGTGGGGAGGACTGAGTAGGACAGGAGAGGCTGGAGGCAGGGAACGGTTAGGAGGCTATTGCAATAGTCTGGACAAGGAATAATTGGGACTAGGATCAGGTTACTTAAATGTTTTACATAAGGGAAAAACAAGCACCACTGGTACTCACCATCAAATTGGTACTAACTGATCAATACTTGCGTCACACAGGGCAATAATATTCATCAGGGAGCGGGCAGGCGGGAGGGGGATGGAGGGGATGGGAAAACTCTCACCGAATGGATGCGGGGAGCACAGTTTGGGGGATGACCACGATTGTAGCTCTGACTTGGGCAGTGCATAGGCAATATATATAACCAAAGTGTTGTACCCCCATAATATTCTGAAATAAAAGAAAAAAAGAAAAAAAAAAAAGAACTGTGTTTCTTCTATATGTGACTGCATCCATCAAGTCCCAGCATTGTTTTCTTTCTAGAGGGCACATTCCTTTGGAATGATCTTTTTCTGGCAACTGCTCAGAACCTATTCTGTATATAATTACCACCAACAGTTTAATCCTTTTTCCCAGCCATCACCTTAAGAATTACAAGTGATGTGAAACCACTTAAAGTAGTAGGTCTTTGACATGCCACTCCTTCTCCATGATCAAATTCTTATTTACAAGGTTGTCATCCAAATGCCCGAGTCCACAAAAGCATGAACTTGGTCCTTTTTTGGGGTTTCTTTGTGTCTTGAAGTTTCCTAGCTAAATCTCTTTGTGTGTGTTGGCCTTGTAAAGTTAACTTTGTAGTGATCCCTTGTTCTTGGTTCTGGAAAATTAACCATTTGTATCACAGAACAGTCAAACCTCTCAAGAACCAGTGCAGGCACTTGCTTTATACGTTCCCTTTTGTTTGTTTTTTGGAGTCAAACTCGTTTATTTAAAAAAAAATATTTGTTTTTAACCATCTTTTTTCGAGTATATAGTTCAGTAGTGGTAAGTATATTCACATTGTTGTGAATAACTAGATCTCTTTACTTCCTGGAACATGTATGTATTGATCAGTTTGTCAGATGTTTTCTTTAAGTGAAATGATCTCATTTGTCTCTTTCTCTTTTTTAATGTTTTTTGACATGGCTTTAAAACTTGTATGGAGCTGTGCAGTCCCGGGTTCCTCAGAATCCCTTGGTGGTGTCACTTAGGCGACTGTGGGAGGATGCATAGTCCAGGGGGATGGGAAGGCTGGGGGAGGAGCGGGCGTTGTGGGGACTGCAGCCGACTGGAGCACGTGGACCTTCTCCAAAGACTGGCCACGCCCAGCTCTGTGAAGCAGGATTATGGGCCCAGTGCTGCCAGATTTTCTGCTTTCTAAAGAGAAGCCAGAAATCTAAGTTTTTATATGAAATGACCTGATTTTAAATGTTGGCAGCTAATGTAAAAAATAATTTCTTTTTTAAATGAAAAGCATGCCTAGGCTGGGCGTGGTGGCTCATGCCTATAATCCCAGCACTTTGTGAGGCTGAGGTGGAGGATCCCTTGAGGCCAGGAGTTTGAGGCCAGCCTGGGCAACATAGTAACACCCCATTTCAACAAAAATATAAAAAAATTAGCCGGGTGTGGTGGCTTACACCCGTGGTCCTGGCTACTTTGGTGGTAATCCTGCTTGAACCCAGGAGTTCAAGGTTGCAGTGAGCTGTGATTGCACCACTGTATTCCAGCCTGGCCAACAGAGTGAGACCCTGTCTCAGAACAAACCAACCAACCAAAGAAACAAGAAAGCCTACCTAAAACAACAACAATGACAATAAACCCTCTGTGGGTCAAAGTGGTATAGTGAGGGTGCCTGTTTCACGCCTCTTCTTTTATCCAACCTAATCATGGTAGAGAGACCCCAAGAAAGAGCAATAACTTTTCCCAAAGTTGTGTAACTATTATAGTCAATTGCCAGATCAGGACTTGAGTTAAATTTAAATTCTCCATTTCAAAACTCTAACAGCTGGTTGAGGTTTATTCTTGGGCAGATATACCTGATCTATTTATGTGTGAGTGTATCTATTTACCTATTTGGCATGTCTCTTTAACAAAATACAGGTTTTTTTAAAAAAATAAAAGTACCTGAAACAAATTTGTTTCTGAGGCTGGGTAGTTTAGTGGGAAAATTCAGCTTCAGATCCTACCAGTGTGATACTGGACGTATCATTTAACTTCTCTGGGCCTCAGTTTTCATGTTTGAGAAAGGAGATGGTGAAGTACTTATCTCATAGAATTAAGGGAGATAATACTTTTAAAGCACCTAGAATAAGGCCTGGCACACAGAACTGTAATTTGGGTGTTATTCCTCATGGTGGTGAAGATTACAAAGTCTGCAGTTCACAAGGTAGTAAAGTAGGAGCGATCCACATGACTAAAGGATTCTTCAGTTTATAAGAGGTTATCTTTCAGGTGCCTTTAAATGTCTGTGTCTATCTTATGTACAATAGCGGGACTTGCCACAGCTTCCAGGAACTTGTCTGTCTGTTAGGTGAGATATAACCTACCTTTATTCCTCATTATTCATTTGTTCGTCTTTCTGACAACTGATCCTTTGGGTTTGCGTGTTCACTCTGACAGGTCCTCGGGTGTCGGGGTCTTGTCTGTTTTTCAAAACCCCGTGGCAGCTGGTTTCGAACTCTTCATGAGCTCCTGTCCTTTTTGGTGTGTCCCATTGACTTCCCACCTGTGTTTGTGTCTGCAGGACTGGAACCTCACGTGGTACACCAGCAACCCCGACTTCACCAAGTGCTTTCAGAACACCGTCCTCGTGTGGGTGCCTTGTTTTTACCTCTGGGCCTGCTTCCCCTTCTACTTCCTGTATCTCTCCCGACATGACCGGGGCTACATCCAGATGACACATCTCAACAAAGCCAAAACTGTGAGTCACTCGGGAATTCATCATGGGGGGGGGGTCAGGCGCACCTGGGTGGGCAGCGGTTGGTGAAAACTGACATTTTTCTTCTGCTTAATTGGCCCTAAGTTCCTTTTTCTAGAAGGCAAGAGAATAACGTGGGAGAGGAAACAGAGCTCCGGAGTCAAACACGGGTTCAAATCTCAGCTTTGCCACTTAGTATTTGACCTTGAGTAAATTTTTTTAACTTCCCTGAGACTCAGTTTCCCCATTTATGCCATGGAAACGACGGGATCTTTCTCAAGGGATTATCAGGAGGTCTTCCTCCCTTACTGAGGCTATCTCCTTTTTATTTATTGATTTTTTTTTTTTTTTTTTTTTACTTTAAAAAAGTTCATTTTGAAATAATTGCAAACTATGGAAGAACTGCAGGAATGAAACCAAGAACTGCCTTCTGGCCCTGTCTACCCATTACTCATATTTACCGATTTTTAACATTTTGTCACATTTGTTTTGTCATGTGCTTTTACTCTCTCCGTATACATGTATTACTGTTTATTTTTTCTGAATCATTTGAGAATGGGTGGCAAGCCGCATACCCCTCTGCTTCTTGATTTTTCAGTGTGTCTTTCCTCAAAACAGGGATGTTCTGTTAGGTAACCACAGTACAGTTAGGAAATCCAGGAAATTTCACACGGACCCGATATGTTTTTAAAAACCTACAGTGCGTATTCCAGTGTTGTCCATCGTCCCAATACTGCGCTTTCTGGCACCTTCCGCTCTAGCTCAGGATCCAGTCCACGATCATGTATTGCACGTAGTCATGTTGACTCTCTAGCTTTCTTCATTCTGGAAGAACTCTTCACCTTTCTCTTTTATGGCACTGACATATTTGAAGAATGTGGGCCGTTATTTTATAGCATGTCCCTCAGTTTGGGTTTGAGTGATGTCTCCTGCTGAGTCGATTAGGGCCGTGCAGGTCTGGTTGGAAAACTATTAAAAGGCTGTGTGTCCTTCTCTAGATACATCTAGAGTTGTATCTGCCCCTCACTGGTCAGGTTAATTTTGATCATTTGATCAAAGTGCTGTCTAGTTTCTCCATATACAGGTCCTATTTTTTCCCCTTGTAGCTGATAAGCAATCTGAGAGCAGGGACGTGAAGAGCGTAGAAATGTCATGTTCCTTGTCCCACTTTCTTCTAGACTTAGCATCTACCTCAGTTCTTTTTGAAGCCACTTTTTTCAACTCTTTACTCAGACATCACCTGATCACAGAGGCCTTCCCCAACCATTCTCTTACCTGTTTTATTTTTCCCTATAACACTTATTCCTCTCTGACATGAAGTTATGTATTTTTCAGTTTGTTTCTTATTAGTTATTTCTTATTAGGATGTTAGCTCCCTGAGGACAGGGCCTTAACTCTGTTTTGTTCATTGTTGTCTCCCCGGCACCTTGAAAAGTATGCGATCCGTAGTAGGCCCTTGATAAATATTGGTTGGCTGAATGTAGTTGAATGAATGGTTATTGTGTGAGGGGCTCTTGGGCAGTGTGCTGGGGTTGCAGATCAGCTGCAGGCTGAGCTCTTGAGTTCTCGGGTGCTGGGGAGAATAGTGACCAGACAGATAGAGTCCTGTTGGAGGGAGTGGGGCATTATAGACCAGCGTGGGACAGCCCCGCTGGTGGCTCACCCTAACGAGGACTTGTCCATTTTCCAGAGGATACGTGTTGTGTTCAAGGACTGTGGCTGATGGTTGTGGGGTTGACTGGTTCCCCCAAAGCTGACCTTTATTTGAGGGTGCTGGGGGATGTTCCAATACTGTCTCTTGTAAGATGTGCACGTGCTTTTCTTCCAGGCCTTGGGATTTTTGCTGTGGATTGTCTGCTGGGCAGACCTATTCTACTCTTTCTGGGAAAGAAGTCGGGGCGTATTCCTGGCCCCAGTGTTTCTGGTCAGCCCAACTCTTTTGGGCATAACCATGGTAAGTAGAAGCTGGCTATGGATCCTTGGCCATCTGCCAGTCATAGTGGAGACCAAAAGTAGTAGCCAGTATTTAGACATACGAAAACCTCACAGTAGAAAATCAGAAAGCTGGCTTCTTTAGAAAAAACTCAAAGATCTGGCAACACTGGACTCATAGTTTTTTAGGGTAGCAATTAGCTGGAGCTGGGATGCAGCTGCAACCTTTAGATAGGGCGAAGTGTTGTCCAGTTTGCCACAGTCCCCACCATGCCCTCTTGCCCTCCCTGCCACTGAAGCTGAATGGCAGATGTCACCTTTTGTTCTAATACTGGCTACCTCAGTCATTTATACAAATTGCATGGGTCCTAATGGCCTCTTGAATTTTCAGGCTATGGTGTAGGAGGTAGGATACCAAACTGAATAGGAAACTGCCCTGCCCCGTGGGGGTCCGCATCTTAGTGGATGATACAGACAGGGAAGGTACTTTGTTAATTACAGCTGACATGTATCAAGTACTTCCTATGTGGCTGGCAGTGGTCTTGGTGTTTTACACGTCTTGAAATTCATCTAATTCTCAGAACAACCCTGTGAGATGGGTACTGTTTTGTCCCCATTTTACAGGTAAGGAAACAAGGCCCAGAGAGGTTAAGTGCCCTACTCAAGGTCACACAGTTAATATGTGGCCGGGTGAGGGGTCATATTTTTAGCTCCTGCATCATGCAGCTTCTGAGCTGTGATCACAGAGTTCTCAGAGAGCCCTTGAGTGTTGTGGAACGAGGAGGGAGCAAGTGGAAGGCAGGACGTTCTCAGCAGGAAGAACCACTTGTCCAGGGAGGGGTTGGAGGGTCAGAGGGAGTGTATGGGAAGGAGGACGAGCTGTTCTGTGCAGCCAGAGCACAGAGTGCAGGTTCGGGGGTGGAAGGTGAGTGAATGGGACAGGGCTCAGGAAAGGCAAGGTGGAGCCAGGTAGTGACGGACTGTAACTTTTTTCTTTTCTTTTCTTTTTGAGACAGGGTCTTGCTCTGTCGCCCAGGCTGGCTGGAGTGCAGTGGCGTCATCACAGCTCACTGCAGCCTCCAACTCCTGGGCTCAAGGGATCCTCCTGCCTCAGCCTCCCGAGTAGCTGGGACTGCACGCACGTGCCACTATGCCTGGCTAATTTTTAAATTTTTTGCAGAGATGGGGTCTTGCTGTGTTGCCTAGGCTGGTGTCAAACTCCCGAGGACTGTGACTCTTTATGGCACACGTAAGGTGTTGGCTCTCTGCCAGACACCGTCCTAATCCCTTTATTTATTAATTCATTATGTACTTTGCTGGAGATCCCCATGTTATAAATAAGCAAATTGAAGTACCCAGAGGTGAAGGAACTGGCCCAAGGCCGCACAGCCAGTAAATGGTAGAGCCAGGTTCCAACCCAGGCTCCAGGGTGTGCCTCCGGCATCTGCTGTGTTATATTTGTTTGTGATGGCTCTTTGCTTAATACCTGGCTCTCCTACTGGGTTTTGCTCCCCTTTGTGTCCTCAGAGCCTGGCACCATGCCTGGCATGCAGTAAGCACTCCATAAATGTCTTGAGGGAGTGGCTTTGCTTCTGGAAGGGGAGATTGTCTTTTTTGACTAGGGGGGCTCGTGCTCACTTAACCCTCCCTCTTCCTGGTCTTTAGCTTGTTCACACTGGGGACATTGGAGTGATGGGCTTGAGGCTCAATGTGCTTTTGGCCCTTGTGGCTCCGGGCTGGGGTGCCAGGAGGTGAACTGGCCCCTGGGGATCCTCATCCTCCCTCTCCAGCTGAGGGCTCTGTGGTGGAATGGTGAACCAGCCCCACTGTTGGTGCGGCAGGAACATTCTCCCTATACCCCTGGGAACCAGAATATGCAGGCACTAGAAGTACAAGACGGGAGGCAATCGGCGAATAGGTTTTATCCCTACTCTGTGCCGGGAGTTGGAGATAAAAGTGTACATTCAAGCTGTGCAAACAGACATTAAACAAATGATTCCTTAGAAAGGCACAAATGTTTCAATGTACAGAGTGCTACAGAGGATGGAGGTAGGGGAACTTGGTTTGTCCTAGGGGGTAGGGAGGCTTCTCTAAAAGGAGGAGGATGGAGCTGAGGCCTGAAGGATGAGCAGGTTGTTAAAAAAGTTGAAAGGGCTGAGGGCAGAGGACCATCCAGCTGGGGAGAACAGCGTGTGCAGAAGTCCTGGGGCCACAGGGAGAACTTGAGAGCTGGCCCCTGGACTGGAGTAGAGACGGTTGAAGAGGAGAGCCGGAGAGATGGGGCAGTGGGGAGGGCAGGGGCTGGCCCTGTGGAACCTTGAGTGTCAGGGCAAGTGGGTTTTGTTTCTTCACTCCAGGCCCTCTGTGTGTTTTTGTCAATAAGGTTTTATTGGCACGAAGAGCTGAGTAGTTGCAGCCTAGACTCTGTGGCCCATGAAGCCTAAACTATTTATTATTTGGTCCTTTAAGAAAAAGTGTATTGATCTCTGTTCTAAACTGAGCATCCCCCCACACCCCGACTTTCCCATCCTATCCCAGATCTACACATGGTCTCATTAGAGTCCCACAACTTGCCAGGCTGATGCTGTCAGTGTCTCCATTTTGCAGATGGGGCACCTAGCGAGGCAGGGGCAGAGCTGGGTTTGGAGCCAGGTGCCCCTCAGGCAGTTCTTGCACCCCCGAGCTGAGGGCAGCCCTTACCCCAGGCCTAACGTCCGCCAGGTCCCTGGGACTGAGGGGGCCTTGGGTCCTGCCTTCTCTTAACAATTCCTGTCATATGTTTCTCTCTTCCAGCTGCTTGCTACCTTTTTAATTCAGCTCGAGAGAAGGAAGGGAGTTCAATCCTCAGGGATCATGCTCATCTTCTGGCTCGTAGCCCTAGTGTGTGCCCTTGCCATCTTGAGATCCAAAATCATGACTGCCTTAAAAGAGGTAAGTGGTGGCCTTGTTCTGCGTCTTCCTTCAGCAGCCATTGGAGGAGATGCTTGCTCCATCTGGCATGCATAGAAGCCATACACCAGGTCAGCACCAGCTTTTGTTCTAGAACCTTCTTTCCCCGGGGCCCCATTTTCCTGTGAAGCTCTAAGGGGTCTGTGTGGTACCTGCAGTTGCAGGAGCTGGGGGCACATGACGGCTGCCTGTGAGCCCCGTCCACAGTAAACAGCAGGGGCAGGGCATTCCGCTCCAAATGCCTCCAGTCTGGGACCGAGCCATGTTTGCGGAGTGACTGTTCCCCCAGGGGACTCTAGACTTGTCCCCATGTTACCTTAGACTTGTTTCCACATTACCTTTGTGGCATCAGCTTCTACAGACTTGTCCCCATGTTACCTTTGCGGCATCTGCGCTGGCTGGAAAAGTTGTTTATGTTGGCTGTCCTGTGTCGCCATCAGGAGTTTTGAGGAATGTGCACTTTTAAATCCAACCTGCTGCTCCTGCCATCTTGAAGCTAATCAGGGACTGGCATGAGGAAACATTTATTGAGCACCCACAGCGTACAGTATAGACTGTCTTTATTGGGGATGGCACTGACACTGATTAAGTTTGTGTTTGTAAAGTGCCTCTCAGGGCACTGAGCGTGTTTCACAGGTAATCTTACCGACTGCTCACAATGACTCAGACAGGATTTCTCGAACTCAGCACTCATTGACATTTTGGGCTGGTGACTTCTCGATTGCAGGGTTGGGGGGTGTCCTGTGCTTTGTAGGACATTCAGGAGCAGCCCTGGGCTCTTCCCATCTGGTGCCAGTAACACTCCCAAGTTATGACAAACAAATGTCCCCAGACGCTGCCAGGTGTTTCCTTGGAGGCGAAATCACCCCCAGTTAAGAACCACAAGTCTGTTTATAGGTGGGGAAACGGAGGCACAGAGAGGTAAAGTAAGTTGACAGGGTCCCACAGCCAGGAGGAGTGAGCTGGGCCCAGGATACAGCCGTTTCAGTCCCAAGCCGAGGCCGCCTCCTGCCGGGCAGTGGTGAGCGGTGTGACGCCTGTGATGCAGCCGCCTCTCTGCCATTCTGTCCCATGGGAGCCGGGAGCGGTGGGGAAACCTGCGGTGGCCCTGCAGCTGAGGGGGCGGCTCCTGGAACCCGCTCCCAGAAAGTGATCTCTCCTCCTTCCTTCCCTCACGCCTAGGATGCCCAGATCGACGTGTTCCGTGACGTCAGTTTCTACGTCTACTTTTCCCTTGTGCTCATTCAGCTCGTGTTGTCCTGTTTCTCAGACTGCTCGCCCCTGTTCTCCGAAACCATCAACGACCCCGTAAGTGTGACCCCGTTGTGTGTGCGCGTGTCTGTGAGAGAGACGTGTTACGCAGTAACAGCCGACGCTTATTGGATCCATCCGGGATCTTGTTCAGTCCTCCTCAAATGCCCAGACATAGATTATGTCATCCTCCCTACTTTACAGATGGAGAAACTGAGCCTGTGATGTGACTTGGGGGCTAAAGGAGAGAATCTGCTTTGTCATTGCAAACTGCCACGTCTTGCAGGCCTGCAGGTTTTCTCATTTGGCATGGTAGTTTTGGAAAATGTGAGCAGATATTTAAAAATCAGGGAATTTCACATAAATTCCAGCTGTCCAAGTTTTCTAGAAAAATGAGAAGTTCTAACAGATTAGGGCTGTGATCCCACAGGGCAGCCGTTGGCCAGAGCTCTGAGAATTCAGAAAGCACAAAGAAAGGGCCAGCCCTGGAGGCTGGGCTGTGGGGGGCTGGGACACGCCACCTCTTCTCCCCAGTCATTGTCTCTCTGTCTCAGTCTGTCTCATCTCCTCCCTGCTCCCCTTGTCACTCTTGGTCTTCCAAGGGGGTGGAAGACACCGTTCTTTGCCTCTTGTGCAGTGCAATCCAGCAGGCTGGCAAATGCAGGTGTGTGGGCTGGTGCATTTCTGACACTTGTGCCCGGGGCTGGGAAGGAAGGCTTCCATTGGCTGATACTCTGTCTAGCCAGCCTGGCATTTCCTCTGGCTTCCTGTTCAATAATCCAGTGGGGGTGCCATTTGCCTCTTTGCAATTTGGAGTCTAGACCAGGGGTTGGCCAACAGCAGCCCACGGGCCAAGTCTGACCCACTCACTGCCTGTTTCTGTAAATAAAGTTTTATTGGAACATAGCCATTCATTACAGAGTGTCTGTGGCTGCTGTGAGCCACAGCAGCAGAGTCGAATAGTTGCTACAGAGACTATCACCCACAAAGCCTAAATATTTACTACCTGGCTCTTCACAGAAAAAGTTTCCTATCCCTGGTCTAGCACATTCCTTTAGCTCTGATGACTTTTTACCTTCCTTTTTTGTCTCCCTTCCATTGTCAGGCATTCCTTCGTCCTAGGAAAGGAAAGGAAAGGGAAGGGAATGGACGTTTATGAGATGCCTGCTGTGTACTGGCACTGTGCTAAGCTCTTCATGTGCATACCTTATTTAAACCTCACACCAGCCCTGGTGAACTTGGTACTGTTGTTGTTTTTCTTATTTTACAGACACAGAAACCGAGTCTCAGAGAAAAGTGTCTTGCCTAATATGAGTGGTGGAGCAGGAATTTGAACCCAGGATTGACTGTTCTGCAGGATTGTGTCACTTCTCTTGGTTATAACCTGCTCGAGGGCAGGGTCTTGGCTAAATAACTGCTTTGTGTTAGGCTATAAGCTCCATAAGGCTGGGTCTACCCCGTAGCCTCAGTGCCTAAGACAGAGCCTGGCACACGGTGGGCCTTTAGTGGTGGTTTATTGTTGTGGTGTTGTGTGGGGAGGCACTCGGTTCATGTGGCATGTGTCTCGTATAAGAGTGAGGTCTGCACTGGGCCTCACAGGACATCAGACTAAGCTCTTGTTCTGCCTTTACTCACTTCTGATATTATCAGGAAGGAAGAGGAAAGGAACTAACATATAAGGAGACCTGCTGAAGGCCTGGCATAGTTCGAAGAGCTTTATTTCCTTTTTAAAAATTTTGCATTTGTTTATTTTGGCAAAATACATATAATGTAAAATTTGCCATCTTAAGTATTTAAAATATATAATTCAGCAGTGCTAAGAACTTTTTAATCTCATTCAAACCCCTGCTGCTTAAAATGGGGACCACAACCAGCTGCATGGACATCACCTGGGTGCATGTTAGAGATGCAGGCTCTCAGGCCCCACCCCAGACCCAAACCTGCACTTTCACAGCATCCCCAGGTAATTTGTGTGCACAGAAAAGTTTGAGAAGCATTGGTTTAAACTTCACAATAGCTTTGAGAAGGAGGTTTTTTGTTTGCTTTTTTTTTTTTTAAGGTATAAAGGAATTATGGCTCAGAGAGTTTGAGCAGTTAGACCTTAACTTATACCTAAGTTTGATGGTGGAGGCAGCATGGTGTGATGGAAGAAGAGCCTCAATTTGGAGTTGGGCAAACCCTGGGGCTTAATTCCACCTAGGCCCTTTTATCCCTTCAACAGACATTTATTAAGCATCTGTTGTATACTGTGCTTGGTGCTGGGGACACTGCAGTGTGCAAAATATAATAGGTGTGGTTTGAACTATAGGGGAGAAAACGATTTCCTCCATACTCTTAGTTTCGACTGCTGGGGCCTACAAGTCAAACCACTAAAATGGTAAGAGGACAGAATATTTATTATGTAGGCACATGTGGGGCCTCACAGAAAAGAAGTGAAAACCCTAAGGAAGTGGTTAGGCCTGAGAGCTTCTATGCTGTTTTAACAAAGGGTGATAAATTTGTGGAGAAGTAACAAGACAAAGAAAAAGGGGTTTGGGCTTCTAGAGGTGGTAACTTGTGAGAAGGTAAATATATGGGAGGAAACTAGTAGAAGATTAAGGTTATTTTAGTAAGGTTTGTTTGTGCAGACCCATCTCAGTGTTGCCAGTGATATGGTGGTTCTGGTATGGGAGAAGGGAAGGGGAAGATTTATTTGAAGGGAAATTTATGTCCTGCTTTTAGGCAGATAGGGAAAGGGCAAAGAAGTCTTTTTGTGTTTGCTTCTGCTTAATTGCCTTCAGCTCAAAACAGTCCTTATGCCAAAGTGGGGTATTTTGGGGTGGCATATTCTGACCTTCAGTTATCTATATTCCATAACAAACCTCTGAATTTAGTTGCATGAAAGACTAACAGTATAATGTTTCACAGTCGTGGGTATTGACTAGGCTCTGCTGGGCGGTTCTTAATCTCTCCTGTGGTCACAGTCAGATGTGGCTGGGACTCACGTCCACTCAAAGGTTTCCTCAGTCTCTCATCTGGTGGTTAATGCTGGCTACTGGTTGGAACCTCTCCTGGAGTCGGCACCTACACCTGGTCTCTCTGTGTGGCCTGGATGTCCTCACAGCATGGTATCTGGTCTCTAAGAGTGAGCTTTCCAAGAGAGAGTGCTGGGTGGAAGCTGTATCACCTTTTATGACCTAGTCCCTGAAGTCACATAGTGTCACTCCTGCCATGCTCTGTTGGTCGAGGCGGTCACAAAGGTCTGCCCAGGTGCAAAGGGAGGGTATGCAGACCCCACTTCTGGACTGGTGAATGGCTACCTCTCATTGTAAGAAGAGCATGTGGGGTGGCAGATAATGTTCTGGCTATCTTGGGAAAGTACAGCCTGCCACATGCCCTCAGGAAGCTTGCTGGGAGATAGCCATGAAGCAGGCAGCAGGTACATAACCACATAACTGCATAACTGCAGTTGAGATGAAAGGTAGGAATCAGGTTATGTGAGAATCAGGTAGATTTGTGACTTTTGGCACATCGCTCTTCCTCTGGGGACTCAGTGTCCCTTCTTGAAAATGGGTTGCTGCTCGATTTGATGTTGGCTGCGTCCCCTCTCCTGCCCCAGATCTGAGCCCTGTGACCTGGGGAGGACACCATGCCATGCTCTTTGCTTGTCTTCCCGTCACCCTCAGGGCTGGAGTCACACTGGAGCCTGGAAGCTGGGGAGAGTCCAGCCCTGCCATTCTCCTGTCCTCAGAGCAGCTGGGCAATCAATCACTTGTTGCCGGCCCTCGGAGTGATCAGGCACAGCCTGGCTCCAGCCCGGCTCCTCCGGGCCGCCCGTGCTGAGTCACTTTGTCGGCCTTCCTCCCAGCTGGCCCTGTTCCCACTGCATGACTCAGATGTCTATTCCGGTCCTGGTTTCTTGGTGGGGCTCCTCCCATCTGCACTCCTGGCTCTGGGGCTGACTAGGCTTCTGGGAGCCTGGGCAGGGCTGACCGAGCCTCCCAGGGCTCCTGCCTGTCCCAGCTTCCAGCCCTTTGATCTCACTGCCACTGAGGCTACTGCTGGGCCATGGCGGGGAGGTGGGTCCTGTAGATAGGGGGATAGAGGCCACAGGATATCATTTGGTAGGTCTTCCCTGCTTATGGTGGGGTCCTTGGTCCAACCACAGCAGCTCAGCATCCTCAGGAGTTCAGGCCCCACGCCAGACCCACTGAGTCAGGATCCCACTTTAACAAGATCCCTGGGTGGTTCATGGTTGAAAAACACTGGTTTAGAACATTCAGTAAAAGCTGCTCAGCCCATTTGAAATAAGAGGTATTTTTAGTCCTGTCCATACAACATGGAATAAGTCCTCCAATGTTTTACCATGAATGTTTTCAAGCTTATAGAGAAGTTGAAAGAATTATACAGTGAGCAGCCATATACCTAGTACCTAGAGCCACAGTTAACATTTTGCTAAACTTACTTTATCACATACCTGTCTGTCCAGTTAGCTACTCAGCTGGCCCACCAGCTAGTTTTCTTGATAGCTGAAACTTACTTTGAAATACATTAATATCCTTCACCCAAACACTTTCGTGTAAATCATTAGCTAGAGTTCAATATCTGCTTACAGTTCTGGGTTTTTTTCTTAAAATTTATGTGCAGTGAAATTTCTGATCTCGTTAGCATTTGGTGAGTTTTGATAAATGAAGAACTTAAACCCCGGTCAAGATGCGGAACATTACGAGGTCTCCAGAAAGTCCCCTCATACCCTTCCATGGTAGGTCTCCACGCCCACCCCCCAGAGGCCTAGTCTCGGACTGTTGATGATTAAAGCATGGCAAACGCCATTTCCTTCCCTTTTCCCTTCGTGCTTTCAGTCCTTTAGTAATTCAGTGTCATGCCGGCACTGAGCTGGGCTCCAAAGGTGCAAACCTTATCAGTGCCCTGGAGGAGGGATGGAAGGAGGGGTGACAGCAGGCAGGTAAACAACTGCAGGGCCCACGGTGGGGACTCAGAGGGAGGGAGGTGCTGGCGGCTGTGGGAGCCCGAGGAGAGGTCCCTGTCTCAGTGTGGGGCCAGCACTGGGGAGGGAGATGCCCGACCAGAGGAATGCGAGGCCTTGGCCAGGTGCATATGGTGGGAGGTGACGGGGTAGGTGGTGCTCCTGGTAGAGGAACCAGCGTGTGCAAAGGGCCAGTGGTGTGATGGAGCTCGTGGGTGTTTGGGGATGGCATGGAATTCTGCTAGGCTAAGTTTGAGGGGCCAGAATGTGAGTGGGAGGAGATGGAGGAGCCAGGGAGCAGAGCATGAGACATCAAGGGTAGAATTGTGTGTCACGAGAAGGACTTAGAATTTTAACCTGTCTCTGGTGGGAGCTGATGAAAGATGTTCTAACAGTAGAGTGGCACCCTCAGGTTTTGGAGGATCCTTCAGGCTGAAAGGAGGAGGATGCATTGGTTGGTGCCACTTAGAAAGCCATTGCAGGTGCCCAGGCAGGCAGAGAGGAAGGCTGAGCTGGGACATTGATTTTGTGCACACGAGAGCATCAAAAACTAGGAAGAAAAAAACCAAAAAGGACAAGTGCATGGGAAAGGCAGAAGGTTCATGATAAGTGCCACAGTACAGGAAGCTTGAGCTCCTAAGCAGGGAGGCAGTTTGCGCAGCTGGTAGGCAGCTGTGCAAACAGATTGCCAGTGTTTGCCAATGTTTACATTGTGCGGGCACATCTCTTACTGTTGGACATTTAGTTTCCATCCAGTAATAAGGATAGCAGTTTGGTGCACTGTGTTATTTATTTAATCCTTACAGCAGGGTAGGAAGATCAGCCTCCCCATTTCACAGATGAAGACACTGAGAGTCAAAGTGGTGAAGTGTCAGGAACCCTCCCACTGCGTTCTCATACCTGAGCAAGTTCCCAGGTGCTGCTGGTGATGGGCCTGCATTTGAGAACCGCTGCTCAAATTGCTACCTGCGTACTTTACTGCTAGGCATTTGGGCAATGCAGAGTGGACATCACTGGTAGCAAACCAATTAGAACTAAAAGCAGAGTCACAACCAGAAACGTGTGGAGACCCAGAGAATTTCTGACAAACAGGCCAGAATGCTGAAAGACCCAGACAAGGTCCCCAAACTAGCTCGTGCAAGGTAAGGAATGACCAATGCTCAAAGAAGCAGTGCCTGGGACTGTTGTACCAAATGGGCTTAAACCACAGGGTTTCTGGCCAGCTCACCTAGTGCCAAACATAGATGTCAATATAGATGCCAAATAACACATCTCTCTCTGCTTGCATAAATCAGACTTTCCCTCTGCCATCAGCCAGGACTTGTCTGAATTATTTTCATTGCTGAATGAATGAGGGACCAATTAATAAACCTCCTTCATCCCATCGGGGACAGGAGTTGCTGCATTTTAGTCTCGGGGGCTGGGAACCCCCTGGCTGGCAGCTCTGTCTTTTGCATGGAATGAATTACGTCAGGAGGTTCTTCCTCAGTGAGATGGAATGCTGCCTGGATTGTCATGCAGCAGTAGTGGCCTGTTTTTTTCCTTTCTTGTTGTCAGTCATTGGCTACTTCAGAAATTCAGTTGTCTGTGTTATCAAATAAGGCCTTCCGTGTCAGATAGAGACGTCCAGAAACCAGCTCCCAAACTGGTAGATTTCCTTCTCTGCCAGTGTAGGGGACCCTGGTGTTGGCCTCTGGATCTGTAACTTCAGATAATCTGAAAATCCGTGTTTGGATCCAGAGGAGGGAGGAAGCCTGGGGAGAAGAATTTGACAAAGCTCTTGGAGTGTGCAACTTAGAAACTGTGAAATGTTACGTCAGTAATGTGACTTTATTGCATTTGCAGGGTGAGTTTTCTCCCAGTGGCTGGGGACTCAGTTTCACTAGCCAGAGTGAGGGTTAGTACCCCCTGGGGCGCAAGGGTCTTGTTGAGCTGAGCATAGGCTGCATTTCAGCCCCTCCCCTGCCCCCCACCATCTCTGTCCTCTGTGTTGATGCCAAGGCGAAAGAAGACTGGATTTGGAGGCAAACAACTGATATTTGAGGCCTGATTTCACACCTTAATAATCACTGTGTCTTACAGTATTGTGTAGGTTGCTGTAAGCAGGGGTTAGCCAACTTTTTCTGGAAAGGGCCAGCTGGTAAATAATTTGGGCTTTGCAGCCCCTGCGGTCTCTGTGGCAGTACCCAACTCTGCTGTGTAGCAGGCAATATGTAAGTGAGTGGGCATGACTGTGTTCCAATAAACTTTATTTATAAACAGCTGGCCTGTGGGCTGGCCTTTGCCACTCCTGATGTATAAAGCATCTGGTACAGTGCTTGGTTTGTTGCCATGAAGCCATTGGTTTGTTTTTTTTTTTTCCCTCCTTCAGCTTTATTGATGTATATTGACAAATGAAAGTTGTATATATTTAAGGTATGCAACTTGATGTTTTGATATGTTAGAAGCCATTTTTGCTGTTATTACTATTATTATTATTACTACTGCTACTAATGATACCATTTCTTGAGCTTTTACTCAGTGCCAGGCACGATCCTAAGTACTTAACATATTTTGTCTCATTTAGTCTTCATCACTAGGGAACTTGCCCAAGGTCCTACAGCCGGGAAGTGGCAGAGCTGGCATCCAGACCCCCCCTGCTAAGCACTGTGCTGCACACATAAGCTGCCCCTCACCCCACTCCCTTCTTCTCTCTGGCACCCTGTTTTTTTTTCCTTTGTTGCAGCTCCTACTGTTTATTGTTATCTATGTATTTGCATCGTGGTTTGCTTACTGTCATCTCCCCCAGGACAGGAAGCTGAACGGGACAGGGGCTGGTCACTGTCACTGTCTTCTTCACACTCAGTCCTCATCCTAGCATATAAGCAGGTCCTCCCGAAATATTTGGCCAAGAAATAAGTGAGGCATTGACAGCGGGCCCCACCCCCTCCTCCCTTCTCTGCCAGCAAGCACCTTAGCCTTTCACAGTGGGTAGGACTTGGGCTACACTCGAAGTGGATTTGTGATTCCCTGATAACCCACCTCCTGACTGGGAGTGGGTAGGACTGTGGGCAGGAAGGTGTCCACTCTTCTGGAAGCAAAACCAACCTGCAATGAAACATTTTACACCCAGCCTCCAAAGCAAATGCCTCCACCTCACGAGTAATATTGCTGTCTTAGGTTGGAAAAATTCCAGTTTACAACACAGTCCCATGGACCTCATGTCACTTGTTCCTCCTGGCAGTGTTGTGAAGTAGGCTGAGCAGTAGGAGTAACTTCTCCCATTTTTCAGATGTGAAAACTAAGGCTTTGAGGGGAAGAGACTCACCCAAGATCATTCCGCTAGAAAATTGGGATTTAAACCCAGGTCCATCTAGGCTCCACAGTCTGAACTTACTCTGCTTTTGGTTGGTCTGGAATGTAGGTCCATGGACCAGCTGCAGCTGATTTACCTTATTACAAATATACTGATATCAGGGCCCCACCCCCAAAGGTACTGATTTAGTTGGTCTGGGATGGGGCCCTAGGCACCTGCATTTAACAAACTCCCCTGGTGATTCTGGCATGTGGGCAGGGCTTGGGAACCTCCTCATCTTTCAGAGCCCCAGAATGGCACCTGGTCCTTCTCAGCTCTGGCTGTGAGTTTGAATCACTGGAAGAGCTTTTTATTTCACCTTTTATGATGGGAACATAAAGTAGATGGCATAGAATAAAGTACTACCTTGTGCTCTTTACCCTGCATTGCATAGGTAAGTAAGCATTTCAGTATGTATCTCAGAAGGACGTGGATTTTTAGAATTTATTTTTGATAACTTTTTATTTTAAAAAAGGCTCACAAAAAGTTGCAAAAATAGTAGAGTTCCTGTGGACCTTCACCCAACTTTCCCCGGTGATAACATCTGAAAGATAAGGATTTTTAAAAATATGAGTATAATACCATCTTTGGCTTAAAAATATTAATAATTCTTTAATATCATCAAATGTTCCAATAATCCATCGAGGTTGTGGAATGGCTCATTCTTATGTTATATCACTCCTTCATTTATTAGCTGGAATTTTTCTGTGAAAAGGCACTTCCTCTCATCTCTTGGGTCACCCTGGGGTGTAGCTCATTCAGGAAAGGCGAAAAAATGCTTCTTTCCTTCCCTTTTTTCTGTTTTCGAAACAGTAACTTGGGTCACTAGTCAACACCAGTGACACCAAGATGTTTTTCTTTTTTCCCAGCATCAATATGAACTTGTGTATTTAAACATGGGCTGTTTCAGTCCATTGTACTTACTATCCTCGCTGGAGCTCAAACAGTCTCTTTGTTGGCCACTGGAAGCAGCTTCTGGTTGATTCTGGGGCCTTTTAACAATCGCACTTGTCTTTAGTTTCTTTGTTGTCGGGCGTGACAAGATGTTCTAGGCTTACCTTGTACGTTTTCTGCCCAGCCATTTTGACAAGAAGAATCTGGAAGTTTAAAACCAGAACAAAAACAAATGCCTGGTCCTACCCCAAACCAGCTTAATGAGAATCTCTGGGGGTGTGGGGTAGGGCCCAGATAGAGTATTTTTTGAAAGCACTCCCAGCCTGGATGGAAAACCACTTGATTAGAGTGCGCCGTCTTATTGGGCTGTCTGAATACCTTATGTCTGCAAAATACTGGAACAGTTGAGCTGAGTCCTTGCCTGAAGACCTCATTGCTACATGGTGACCTCCCTTCCCTGAACTAAAGCTTGTTTCAGAAGACCCATATGTACCCACGTTGAAAGCCGGCCTTTGTCTGAAATCCAGAGGCTCTGTGTTGATGTCACTTTCCTCGTCTGCATGTTGTTGAGCTGGGCTCATCATTGTGCCTCTCGGAAATAGGTTCTTTGATAGCTTGTTTAGAATCTCAGTGATTTTTCTATTGCCCTTAGGATGAAGACCAAAATTCTTTACGTGGCCTCCAGTGTAGACTGCTAAAGCCCCCTCTTGGTTCCTGGAGTCTGCTGTGCTTCCCTGTACCACAGGGCCTTTGCACACACTGCTCTCGGCTGGGAATGCCTTGCCTTTCCTCTTTACTTAGTTTTCTTCTACTCACCCTTCAGGTGCCAGCTTCGCTGTCTTCCTCAAGGAAGCCTTCTCTGACCCTGGAATTAGATCAGCCCCCATCTGTTTATGTTGTCTCATTGGTAATATTTACCCACCTTCAAGGAACACATCACAATTGCAGTTTTGCGTTTGTTCATGTGAGCAGTTGATTAATACCTCTTTCTGGAGCCTAACTATTTGGGGCTCACATCCTGTCTCTACCGCTTTTAGCTGTGGGACCGTGGGCAAGTCCTCCCACTTCTGGTCCTCAGTTTCTTTAACTACAAAACAGGGATGATACTTTTACCTGCCTCTTAAGGTGGTTATGAAGGTTAAATGGGATAATTTGTGTAAAGCACTTAGAGCTAGCTAGCAGAGGAAATATTTGTTGGATGATTAAATGAATATAGTGGGGGTAATAGTAGAACCGTGTTCATAGAGTTCTGCGGGGATATAAAGTGATGCAAGTGTGTAGCTCTTGGTAGAGGATCTGGCACACAGCACTGAAAATCTTTGTTGAGTGAATGAGTGAAGTGGGGTCAATAGTGACATCAGCTCACGGGGTTGGTTCGGGGTTATAAGATAAAGGTAAGGCAGGTCTGTAGCACATTGTTCCTTGCTTGCACATAGTCGACATTCAGGAAATACATGTTGGGTGAAACCAGAGGAGCTACCATGCGTTTCTTGCTCCTGGGGCTCAGGAGAGGAATTCGTCTGGGGTGCAGAACAGTGTGGGAGCAGGTGATGGTCCTTTTGACAAAAAGGAAGAGTGGTCCACTGACTACTCCTTGCCGAGCTCTGGCTTAGATGAAAAGTTTAATTGTTCATTTACCTTTTCTTTTCCACCCTGTGCTTTCTTTCCACTAGAATCCTTGCCCGGAATCTGGTGCCTCCTTCCTTTCCAGGATCACCTTCTGGTGGATCACAGGGTAAGGCTGGGCGCCCCAGACCTTGGGTGGGTCGTGGGGAGCGAATGAATGAATGAACAAATGAACAGATGCAGCTCAGCTCCCCTGTTGCTCCCTTGCTCCGTCCTTCCCTCCTTTGCTCTTCTGCGGAATTGTCTCCTGAGTCTGCCTGTGCTGGGCACGTGGTCTCAGAGACACTGACTCTGTCCCCCAAGTTCAGGAACTTGACTGTAATAAATACATTAACCACAAGCAGTTTAAACCCCTATGGAAGGCTTGGCCTGGGGTAGCCATAAGCTTCCCGCTCTTAGCTTAGCTGCAGTTTTGGGTATTTTTTACATTAGGTATAATTAGTATTATTGACAGCATCATCTCTCCCCCGTTGGAAAAATAATACACGCTGACCGTAGGACATGTGGGTAAGAGAAACATGCATAGATCAATGACAAGGAAACACTCAGAGGCAACCACTGTTAGCGTTTTGATATACTTCCTTCTGGTCCTCCTCTTGTATATCTTTTTCTGCCCATTGTCAACATCTTACCGGGGATTATTTGAATCTTTTTCCCCCTAATAAGCATCATCTTTGTCTTGATGAACTTTTCACAGATATATTTTTTTAATGAAATGCTTTAAATAATTTTTTCAAATTACTATTAAAGAACGTCACTGGGACAATTGTAATTTGAATGTGGACGGCATTCTTGTTTTTGATAATTGTACTCTGGTTGTCTAAGGGCTTGTCCTGGATTTCAGGGGGACACACACAAATTTTTTAGGCATGTGGAGCTGTGGTCCCCAACCCCCGGGCTGCACAGCAGGAGGTGAGTGGTGGGCGAGTGAGTAAAGCTTCATCTGTATTTACAGCCCCTCCCTATCACTCGCATCACCTGTCAGATCAGCGGTGGCATTAGATTCTCATAGGAGCACGAACCCTACTGTAAACTGTGCATGTGAGGGATCTGGGTTTGGCACTCTTTATGAAAATCTAATGCCTGATGATCTGAGATGGAGCTGAGGTGGTGATGCTAGTGCTGGGGAGCAGCTGCAAATACAGATTATCATTAGCAGAGGGGTTTGACTGCACAATAAATGTAATGCACTTGAATCATCCCAAAACCATCATCTTTCCCCCATGGTCCGTGGAAAAATTGTCTTCCATGAAACCGGTCCCTGGTGCCAAAAATGTTGGGGACTGCTGATGTGGAGTCTGCACCTTACTCTCAAATGGTTCAGAAAAAGTTTATGTGTTTGCATGTATGTGTGTATAGATGGACAGAGATAGAATGATACTGCAATACGTTAACAGTGGTGAGCTAACTGAATTCTTTGTACGATTCAAGTGATTTTTCTGTAAGTTTGAATTTATTTCAAAATAACAAATGAAAGTATTAGGTGTACTTTTTATTCTGAAAATGTTCAGACATGTGGAAAGACTGGTATAATAAAACAACTCATCACCCAGATTTAAATAAGATTGCTAATGCTTTGTCATAGCAGCCTTTTTAAATTAAAAAATCTAAAAAGTAAATTGGAGACATCCTGATATTTCCCTCCTGAATCTTCTATGTGCATCTCTAAAAAAACAAAATGACATTTTTCCTAGGTGACCTAACAGAATGAGCAGTAATCGTGTGACATGCCCAAATGTTCATCTGTATTCGAATTTTCCCGGCTGTATGGGTGCCTCGGGTTGCAGGGGCGGCTGTGCCGTGGAGGTGGTGGGCATTGGCGGGCGTGTGGCCTGAGCCCCCTCCTCCTCCTCCTCCTCCGCCGCCGCATCGGCTCTCATTGACAACTCCCCTTGTGTCTTGGCCCAGGTTGATGATCAGGGGCTACCGCCAGCCCCTGGAGGGCAGTGACCTATGGTCCCTCAACAAGGAGGACACGTCGGAACAAGTTGTGCCTGTCTTGGTAAAGAACTGGAAGAAGGAATGTGCCAAGTGTAGGAAGTAAGTGTGAGTTTCCTTGCGTTTCCTGGGAAGCCAGACACTCCAGGATGATCGGGCCACCCCCTTCCGGTGGCCCGAATCTGGGTTGGGGCACTGGTCGTGCTGCCTTTTACTAGCTTTGTGGTTCTGGGCAAGAGGCTTCACTTCTCTGGACCACAGTTTGCTCATCTGCCAAATGGGATAGAGTCTCACATGTGGTTAAGGCAATTTGGGTAGAAAAGAAGAGAGAAAAATGTTGCTTAAGCAGGCAATTGATTCTGTTTGCCACGCATGACCTTCTGAGAGAATGTGCCGGGGCATGGGCATGCTGTTTTGTTAAAGAGTTTTTTTTTAAAAAGGCATTACAAATCTTGAAATCTTTTCCGAAGTTTCTGCACATCAAGAGACATCCCTGGATGAGCCGAATTCGGCAGCCCTCACTTTTAAATGCATTTCTTAAAGTGCAGTGTTGTTCATTTAAAATGTTACATTGTAATTTTAAATTATGTTTCATAAGATTTTGCCATTTTTATAAGCATTTGTTGCTTTCAGGGCTTAATGCTTATACATGTCAAGGAAGGTGTAGCCTGAAGGTGCAGCACTCAGTTCTTAAGAAGTTAAGGATCCCATTTTTATGTTGGAATCTTGACTTCAGCTTTCAGATCCCCTTGATTGCCCTAGGCAATGATTTTTCCCTACCTAAGGATGCAAGAAAAAGAAACCAAGGGGATCGAACACAGAAATCCCTGCACATTTGCAAAAGCCAGAGTTTGCACCTCTTGCAATATTGTCATTTATTGGCAGTTTCTCTTTGACCTAGTCAGACAACAGAGGCCTCCACCTATATCCAGTCCAGTTACTGATCAGATCCAATCCAATCCTGGATCCAATCCAGTTTTTGTCGTGACTGGCAAACCCAACGCAGATAAAAAGTTTGCTCAAACTCCGATAGCCCAAAACACACCTCTGTGGAGCTTCAGAATCCAAGGGAACTTTCTCATGACTCCCAGCTCCTGGGGGTTGCTGGAAGCTCTACTTAGAGTCCCACTTCTGATACCATCCGTGAAAAGACTAACTTTAGACAAATTAAATTTAATAGAGTTTGATCGAGCCAGGAACGATTCACAAATCATCAGCCCCCAGAACTAGTATAGGTTTGCAGTGACTTTGGGTCTGCCACATGGTCATATAACGTTTATGGGCAGAAAAGGGAAAGTAACAAAAGGAAAACAGCTGGATTGGTTACAGCTCGGTGTTTGCCTTATTTGAGCATGGTTTGAACAGTTGGCTGCCTGTGATTGGCTGAGACTTGCCTACTTGTTACCAGAGTAAGTTACAGTCTGTTTACGTGTTCAGTTAGGTTATAGTTCACTATATACGGAGAAGCCTTTGGGCCGAACTTAAAATACGTTAGGAGGTTGCTTTAGGCTAAACTTAATTTAACACTCTCACGAGGCTCTTTGCTGGTGGGGATCTCCTTAGTTCCTGGCCCAGAGCAGGAGTTCAAGCAGTGTTAGTGGCAAGTGGCTGATTGCTACCTTTGCCCATGTGCAAATTCAGATGAAGTCAGCAAGTCCGTTTTTCTTCCCCATCCCCACCATCCCAGCCCTTTCTTTCCTCCTGTTCTGGGCAGTTTTATCCTGACTCATACCTTCCCTGCTCAGCTGTCCTTTCTTCTTGCGACTGGACCATTCAGATGGTCTGCTTGTTTCTTCTCACTTCTGGGAGCTCCTTTCACCCTTGTAGGGCTCTTGTTGACTGGGTGTTTTCCTTTCCTGACTTAGCTGATCCCGTCCACTGCACTTGACCTTCACCGCCCAGATCTGGGCCTTCCTCCTCTGCCTGCTTGAGTCCTTCTCCTTGGCCCGTTGGCAGCCCATCTCCTGGCCGCCGAGAACAGCCCACGCAGCACAGGGTCCTGCTCAGGAAGTGGTGCACAGGATGGTGAGGGTTGAGTCACTCCCTCCTCCTTGCCGAGAAGGCCTATGTAGGTGAAAAGAAGTCCCGCTGAAAATCCCAGCCAGAAACCCAGCTTCAGGGAAAACAAGTGACATGAGTGGGGAAGGACCTTAGGTGGCGATAATGACAACAGGGAAAACAGAAATTATCCTCTGTGGTCACCATAACAATGCTCCCCTGCCCAGCGGTGTCCACGCCATGATCCCAGAGCCTGTGAATATGCTACTTTATGTGGCAAAAGGTTTGTAGATGTGATTAAGGATTTTGAAGTGGGGAGAATATTCTGGCTTATCTGGGCAGGTGTGATACAATCACAAGCTTCCTTGTAAGTGGGAGACAGGAGATCAGAGAGAGAAGATGCTCGCTGCTGGCTTTGAAGATGGAATAAGTGGCCATGAGCCTAGGAATGCAGGTAGCTTCTAGAAGCTGGAAAAGGCAAGGACAAGATTCTCCCTAGAGCCTCCAGAAGGAAAGCAGCCCTGTGGGCCTACTTCAGACTTCCGGCCTCCAGAACTGTGAGATAATTTGGGCATATGAGGATGTTGCTTTGACTGCATTTTGGGAGAGGGAAGCTGAGGGATGTATCAGTATCTATTGCCGCATAACAAATTACCCTAGAATAGTGATGAGCATTTACTATCTCACAGGGTTTCTCTGGTTCAGGGAGTGGGGAACAGATTAACCGGGTGGTTCTGGCTCAGGGTCTCTCGTGAGGTTGCAGTCAGGCTGTTGGCCAGGGCTGCAGTCATCAGGAGGCTTGACTGGGGTCGGGGGATCCACTTTCAGGTTGTACATGGTTGGCAAGGTCTCACCTGGGGGGGTTCTCCATAGGCCTGATTGAGTGACCTGAGGACATGGCAGTTGGCCTTGTCTGGAATGAGTGACCCAAGAGAGGGCAAGATGGAAGCCACCTCTCTCAACCTCACGTTTTACCTGAAAAGCGAATGGGTTGGTTTCACAAAGCATTTTATGTTTTCTTCTAGCCTTGATGTAAAATAATGACAACTAATATTACATAGTGCTGACCATTTGGCACTTTAAAAAAAATCTCCATAACAACTAACCCATTTAAAATATACAATTCACTGATTTTTAGTTTGCACAGATTTGTACAATCTTCTCTACAGTCAATTTTAGAACATTTTCATCACCCCCAGAAAGAAGTGTCATGTTTTTTAGCTTTCATGCCCCCAGTCCCACCACCCCCAACCAAAGCAACCCTTAATTGACTTTCTATCTTTATAGATTTTCTTGTCCTGGACACTTCGTGGAAATGGGATCATTCAATATGTGGCCTTTTGTGTCTGCTGTCTTTTACTTAGCATGATGTTTTCCAGGTCCATCCGTGTTACAGCATGTGTCAGTCTCCCTTCTTTCTTATAGCCAAATAATATTTCATTGTGAGGCTGTGCCACATTTTATTTAACTCTTCATAAATTGATGGACATTGGGGTTGTTTCCATCCTTTTGGCTATTACCAGTATTGCTGCTATAACGATCCATTTGCACAGTGTTATGTGGAGGTGTGTGTTCATTTCTCTTGGGTATACCTAGGAGTGAAGTTGCTGGGACATACAGTAACTCTGTGTTTAACTTTTTAAGGAACCACTTGATTGTTTTCCGAGCATCTACATCATTTTATACTCCCACCAGCAGCATATAAGGGTTCTAATTTCTCCATGTTCTTATACTTTTTGTTCTCTGACTTTTTGATTATAGCTATCCTAGCAGGTGTGAAGTAGTATCTCATTTCGATTTTGATTTGCATCAAAATGATGCTGAGCAACATTTCATGTGCTTATATCTGCTTTGGAGAACTCTCTTCAGATCCTTTGCCCCTTTTTATATTGGTCTGTCATTTTCTTATGGAGTTGTAAGAGTTCTTTATATGTTCTAGATACTAGGCCCTTGTCAGATTTTTGATTTGCAGATATTTTTTCCCATTCTGTGGGTTGTCTTTTCACTCTCTTGATAGTGTCTTTTGAAGGACTAAAGTTTTTTATTTTGATGAAGTCCTAATTATTTTTTCTTTGTTACTTGTGCTTTCGGTATCATAGCAAAGAATCTATTGCCAAATTCGAGATTGTAAAGATTTACCACTATGTTTCCTTTTAAGAATTTTATCATTTTAGCTCTGTGTTTAAGTCTGATCCATTCTGAGTTAATTTTTATATATGGTGTTAAGTAAGGGCCCAACTTCATTTGCATGTGACTATCCAGCACCATTTGTTGAAAAGACTGTCTTATCTGCATTGAGTGGTCATAACACCCTTGTCAGAAATCGATCAGTTTTATTTCTGGACTTTTTTTTTTTTTTTTAACCTTGATCTATGTATGCCTCTCCCTCTGCCTGTCTTGATTACTGTTGTTTTGTAGTAAGTTTTGAAATCAGTAAGTCTGAGTCCTCCAACTTTGTTGTTTTTCAAGATTGTTTTGGCTATTCTGGGTCCCTTGAGTTTCCATATGACTTTGAGAATTAGCTCATCAGTTTCTACAAAGAAGCCAGCTGGGATTCCGTTAGAGGTTGCATCGAATCTGTAGATCAGTTTGGGGCTGGCACTTTTCTAAACCTTTCACGTGTTATCAACTCAAGTTTCACAATAGCCCTAGAAGTGGGTCCTACTGTTATCCTTATTTTACAGATGAGAAATCTAAGGCCTAGAGAGGTCAAGGAACTTCCCTAAAATCATATAGCCAGCCAGTGGCCAGGCAAGGATTTGAACCCATGGCTCCCGCCTCTAAGTTCATAACCACTGTGCTGAGCTGCCTCTCTGTGGTGGCTTCTTGCCTTTGACTCTGCCTTCCCTGAAGGGTGACGTCTCCTGGCCTGTCCCTCAGGTGGTGGGCTGTGTCTCTGGTGGACCCTACAACTGTTTTACCTCCTGTGTTCTAGGCAGCCGGTGAAGATGGTGTACTCCGCAAAGGATCCTGCCAAGCCAAAAGGGAGTTCCAAGCTGGACATGAACGAGGAGGCGGAGGCTCTGATTCTCAAGTCCCCCCAGAAGGACCGGGACCCCTCCCTGTTTAAGGTGTTACACAAGACCTTCGGGCCCTACTTCCTCATGACCTTCTTATTTAAGGCCGTCCATGACTTGATGATGTTTGCTGGCCCAGAACTCTTAAAGTAAGCCCTCTTCCCTCCCGCTGGACTCCTGGTCCCTCCTTGGTTTAACTTTTCACTTGTGTTACTCACCACCTTAGGGTCCTGTGGTGTGCCCGCGGGTTCACCACCAAGTGTCTCTTTGTTTTATGCTTTGCTTAATTACCATCTTAGTTAAGGCTGCTTTGGTTGCAAGTAACAGAAACCCACTAGGCTTCTGTGAATTCAAAATTGGGAGGATATAGGATTGTTTTGGGAAACCAAGAGCAAGGAAATGCTGGCAGATCTCCTGCAAAACTGCAACTAAGAACCGGGAAGTCAGAAAGGAGGTTGCCTCTCTCCTCCCTGCTCTCTGCTTCTCTGTCCCTCTGGGGCCACACATCCATCCTCCTTCCCTCTGTCTCTTGTGGTCCCCATTTGGTCACCTTTGGGTGATTTGCTGGTGATGAGACAGAGCAGTCCATGTGAGGATGCCAAGGCAGAGGCCCTTGTCGTGAGTGGCTTGGGCCACCTGCACAGTCAGATCACTGTGGACTTGTTTTTCCATCTGTGAAATTGAAGCACCAGCACCTGAGAGAGTCGCAGTGCTAACCCTGAAGCGCTCTTCCCCAACCCCGTGTGTGTCAGTTAAGTCCTCCCTTGCTCCCTGGCAGATTGCTCATCAACTTTGTGAATGATACGGAGGCCCCGGACTGGCAGGGCTACTTCTACACAGTGCTGCTATTCATCAGCGCCTGCCTGCAGACCCTCGTGCTGCACCAGTACTTCCACATCTGCTTCGTCAGCGGCATGAGAATCAAGACCGCTGTCATCGGCGCTGTCTATCGGAAGGTAGGGGAGGCCGCGTCCTCGGCACACGGGCTGGCTTTGATGTTCCCACCTGCAGCCTCAGAACTCGCATGGACTTGGCCGGGTCACTGCAGGACCAGTGTGGGCATCTTCAGCCCAGCTTCTGGAGCAGTGGGGTGAGGGTGGCCTCAGTGACTGCGGGTGGCAAGGATGGTGACCGTCAGGCATCATACCTTAGCAAAGCTGACCTCCGGAGTCATGTGTGGAATGGCTGTGCACCGATGAGTCAGCCGTGGGTAATTGAGTTCCTTAGATGGATCGGTGGTGCTTGATGTGGGGAAATCCAAGTTCAGATCCTCACTTTGCTATTAATTTTCTGTGTTTGAGCTGGTTCTCACTTGCAATTCGAATTGAGGATGGTACATTACCTGCATGATAGAGTACATAGCAGGCATTTGTGTACATCCAGCTTTAAAGGAACCAAATTACCTTCTTAATTCCTTCATTTTTTATTGTCTCTGGGGAAAGGACACTGCTTGGCCCATGGGTTAAGAAGAGACAGGCTTGTGGATAGTCAGGAAATATGGGCTAGACCAGTGCTTCTCAGCCCCGCCTGTGAATTAGACTTACTTGGGGGGCTTAAAAAACTCCTGATGCCCAGAATTTACCCATACCAACTAAGTCAAGGGCGCTCAGGTAGGACCCAGGTGCCAGTATTTTTAAAACTTCCCAGGTGATAGTGTGCAGCCATGTGGCCTAGACCGGTGTTTCTCAGCCAGGGCAATTTGCGCCCCTCCCCCACCAGGGGATATTTGGCAATGTCTGGAGATGTTTTTAGTTGTCACAACTGGCAGTGAGGGCATCTAGTGGGTAGAGGCCAGGGGTGCTGCTAAACATCCTACAATGCACAAGACAGCTGCACAAAGAATTATCTAGTCTCAAATGTCGGGAATGCCAAGGTGGAGAGACCCTGGCCTAGACCCTTGGTCCTTCAGTGGGATTTGGGATGAGCAGCACCAGCACGACCTGGGAGCTTGTTAGAAATGCAGCATCCCAGGCTCCACCCAGACCTGCTGAATCAGTAACTGCACCCTAACACGTTCCCCAGGTGGTGTATGTGTGCATTAAAGTGTGCGAAGCCCTGGTTTTGAGGATGCCTAAGGTCCATTCCAAATTGAATAGCTCAAGGTGGGGAGGCAGTGAGTGCAGTCTGTAGGAGCGTGGGCTTTGTGAAGACACAGATGGGCTGGGCAGGCAGATAAGCCAGCAGGGGAGGAAAAAAGATCTGTGGCATTTCCACCATTCAGAGTCTCCATCCTCTCCTTTCTCTTCCTCTCCTTCCCCCTTTCCCTGGACGAGGGAGAGTACAGGACTCTGCACTTAGGACTCTCACCCTCTCTCCCTCTTCTTGTCCCGCAGGCCTTGGTGATCACCAACTCAGCCAGAAAATCCTCCACGGTTGGGGAGATCGTCAACCTCATGTCTGTGGATGCACAGAGGTTCATGGACTTGACCACATACATTAACATGATCTGGTCGGCCCCTCTGCAAGTCATCCTTGCTCTCTACCTCCTGTGGCTGGTGTGTGTTTGCCATCGTTCCCCTTTGCAAGTTGGGAGGGACTTCCATGTGTGGGCAGTGGGGGTGAGGGGGAGTGAATGTCAGTGACAAGACTGTCTATAGCTGACTGGCATTTCTTGCTGTAATTCACATTTTATTTTCTGGTCCATTAACCAATTCCTGGATATTTTATTTCTTCCATGAATTGTCAGATTTATGTTTTCTTTGGTGGCGTGGTGTTTGCATCTTGACAGCATAATTAACAACTCCATGACAGACACACCATATTTTCCCATTGCATCCTCCCAAACGCTAACCAAACTTGTTTATTCACTAGTCCCTAATTATGTTGGTCAGGATTCTCTCGGTTGCAAGGGATAGAAACCTATCTTAACATAGCCTAAGCAAATAAAGGGAACTTTGGGGCTGCATGTACCAGAAAAGTGTGGGGATTAGCCTCAGGCGTGGATGGATCCAGGAGATCAAGCAATGTTGTAAGTACTCAGTCTCACGCCCTCTTTTGTCATTTCTGGGCTCTGGTTTTCTGAGTTGGCTTCATTCTCAGTGGGATTTCCCCAAATGGCTTCCATAGTTTTGGGCTTACATCATTTTTATAGATAGTGCCAGAGAAAAGAGAAGACACATTTCCCTGCCTCGGCCAGAGTCCCAGGAAGCGCTGTGATTGGCCTGGCACAGGCCTATTCACATCCCTGAACCAATCGCTGTTGCCCAGGAGGCAGGGTTTCTGATTGGCCAGCCTGGGTCACATGTCCTCACCCATTGCAGAAGAGATGTGATTGACAGTTCTTCCACGTCGGGAGGGACAGTTCCCAAAATAAAAAGAGGGTGAGCAAAGAGGCATAACACGTGCCTTGCACTTTCCCACCTCTGAGCCTTTGCACATGCCTTTCCTTCCACTAAGAATTCTTCGAGGCTGTAACAAATGCCGCTTCTGTTGATTTCCTCCCCATCTCCATTAGATGGACTTCCTCCTTTTTTGAATCCCAATAACTTTGGTACAGGAACTCATCTGATTTTACTTCCTGAAACAGTTTTTCATGTGCTCAGTATACTGCCACCTCCTCAAATGTAAAGGTAGTAGTATGTTAGCTACTCATGGGCATTTAGCATCTGACTTACTTTTGTATCTTCTGCAGGTGCAACCCCAGCAGGGCCTGGCGCATAATAGGCACACATCAAATCATCTGTTGTTACCAAAAGAGAAAGGGAGAGGAAAAAAATTACCTGCTGATTTTCTTGTAGTTCACTGTTTTTTGTGTATTTATGGAACAGAAAGTGAATAAAGTGTTTCAAATACTGAAACTTAGAGGAAAAAAATACCAGAATTTAAATATCTAAATAAATACCAGGTCTCATGAGGTGTCCACTTTCCCAGAAAGCACTGCCATGGGTAAAAATATTTTTGGAACACTTCTTTTAGAATTGCCTTCAGGATTTGTTTATGAACCATTAAAATTGCTTAACATCACACCTCGTTTTACACAAGGGTTGTTCAACCTGGGCTATTTTGACATTTCAGGCCAGATAATTCTTTGTTGTGGGGGTTGTCCTGTATATTGTGGGATGTTTAACAGCATCCCTGGCCTCTACTCACTAGATGCCAGGAGCAGTGTTCCCTGCAGTTGTGACAACCAAAAATGTCTCCAGATACTACCAGATGTTTCTTGGGGGGCAAATTTGTCCCTGTTTGGGAACCACTCCTTGAGGCCAAAAATGGGATTTCTCTGTTTGACCATCAAAACATAGTACAGGAGAGTGGAGGCTCTGGAATCAGGCTCCTGGGTTCAAATCCTGCTTCTTCCATTTCTAGCTCTCTGACCTTGGACAAGTTACTTAATGTCGCTAAGCCTCAATTTCCTCATCTCTAAATTGATGATAATAGTGTATCTCTCATCATAGGTATATTGGGACAATTAAATGAATGAATGCATGTAATGTTCATGAAACAGTACCATGCTCCAGCAAGGCATGGAAGCTGGTGGCTGAAGCCTGTAATCCCAGCTACTTGGGAGGCTGAGGTTGAAAGATCACTTGAGCCTAGGAGTTTAAGACCCGCCTAGGCAACATAGCAAGATCTTGTCTCTATTGAAAAAAAAAAAAAAATTAGCTGGGCATGGTGGTGTGTGCCTGTAGTCCCAGCTGCTTGGAAGACTAAGGTAGGAGGATCACTTGAGCCCAGGAGTTGGAGGCTGGAATGAGCTGTAATCATGCCACTGCACTCCTGCCTGGGTGACTGAGTGAGACACTGTCTCTAAAAAAACAAACAAACAAAAAAAACAGTATCAGGTATATAGATGTGCACATTATATTTTAGCTGCTATTATTTGCCATCAGAGTTGATTCAGAATGCTTTGGTTATTGGTAGGAATCATCTTCATCCTCAAAGCTAGATTAGTCTTCACTGGGCAGAGACATGCCACAGAACCATTTGGAACCACAGTAACATTTTTCTGGAACTAGGAGTGGATTCCCTAAGGGTGACGTCTTTGAAGAGGCTAATACTCTTGTTTTCCTGAATGCCTAATGGAAGAAAAACCACACTATCCTATAGTTCCATCCTAAGGATGGAACTTTGTTTCAGCAAGTAAACGTACAGTGGGCCAACTTCTCAAGGTGTCTCTTTTTATTTGTGTAATTTAGAAGGAAGTTGAAAGATATAGATCTAGATCTTGTCTTGGCCACTGACGACTTAACTTTTCTGAAACAGAGTTTCCTTATCTGCAGATGGGGTAATAGAACAAGTCTAAACCTGTTATCCCCAAATCCCCAAATCAAAAGGCTCTGAAAACTGAAAGTTTTCCTTAACTCATTTGGCGGTGAAATTTTACCTGAACTGATAAGGTCTTTCTAATCTTGATTACCCCTTTCAGTGTGAATATTCCTGTTTAGCTGCTGAAAAATCAATGCGTTTGATTCTAGAGTGCTGTGCTGTGCCCTGCTGAGGTTGTAAGGATTTATACGACATATACACCTGCATCAGGGGTCCCCGAGACCACCCCAGATTTGACGATTCACTAGGAGGACTCACAGGACTCAGCATGTAGTCATACCTGTGGCTATCACTTAATACAGAAAAATCAGCAAAGAATAAAGGCACAAGGGGCAATATCCAGGGGAAACCAGGTACAAGCTTCCAGGAATCCTTGCCCAGTAGAGTCACACGGGGTGCACCTAATTCCCCAGCAACAAGTTAGGATTACACATGTGAAATGTTGCCAAACAGGCAAGCTCGGTAGAGATTCAGTGCCCAGAGTTTTTCCTGGGGGCTGGTCACGTAAGCACCCTTTGCCTGGCATGTCCCTAAAGTCCAGAATCCCAGAAGGAAAGGGGATGTTCAGCATAAACCATATGGTTTGTACAGTTAAGGCACAGTGAGAACCATTCTTACCAATTCTTTTAATGATGGAAACCCTCTTGAAATCCAAGTTTCTGGACACCAGACAAGGGTCAAACATGAAAGCAGCCTTCAGGCAAGACAAACAGGTGGCCGTACTGTGTTTACTATTTCCTACTCACTACCTTTTTACCTTTCTAAAACTCTTGCAGAACTCATCCAGCCCCAAGGGCTTTGGATAAGGGATTGTGGACCCTGGGTATTCTTAGAAGGGTTGGGAGGACCCTGAGAGATGCTCAGAAATAAATCTGCAAACTCTTCACCCCCAGTCATTGGGTAAAAGTAATGCGTCTTCACCGGAACTGGCTGGGCAGAGTCCACACGGGGTGGATCAGCCCGTGTTAGCTGTTAAGGCCCTTGTTCTCTCCTGTCTGGTGAGTGACGAAGAGCCTCCTTTCCTTCCTCAGAACTTGGGCCCTTCCATTCTGGCTGGGGTGGCTGTGATGATCCTCATGGTGCCTCTCAATGCTGTCATGGCGATGAAGACCAAGACCTACCAGGTAGGGTGTCTCCACAGGGCTCCAACCCGGCCTCTCCACACGGGGTTTAGCCAAGTTCCTTCTGCTCAGGCCCAGGGGTTCTCAGCCTTGCCTGCCTGCTGGAATCACCTGAGGAGCTTTAACAAATGCTGGTGCCCAGGCCCTGTTAAGGTGGCTGGGGCCTGGGCATCTGCATTTTAAAGGTTCCCAGGTGATCACAGTAGACAGCCCAGGTTGAGGGCTTCTGACATAGTCAGACCAAGTGGGCTGGTGGCTAAAGTCACAATGTCTGTGAGCCTCCAAGAGAGTCCTTATTTCCCATGGGATTATTCATTATGTGTATATGTGACTCAGCTTTTAAGAGTTGAGTTAAAAATTACCCTCTACTTTTTTCTTCCCTCTGATTAAGCTCTTACCTTATACTAGGCAGTGTTCAACTCTTTATTTTTAGAGATATTTTGTGTTTAAAAAAAATGTAAATCCCCAAGTAAGAGTAAATGCTTTCTTATTATTAAAAAGTTTAAATAATACAAAAGTATATAGATTAAAAGAGGATGTCCCCCTCTTCCCTACCCTCTCAAGCACTGTGAATGCATTGAAGCAAATCCTTCTAGGCTTTCCTATGTGTTTATATACAGATCTGATTAAATGGTTAGGTTTGGTGTACATATATGTATTTTTGTGGTATTATTACCATATCTGTTTTTACTCAAATGGGCCTGCTTGGCAGCATGATTTTATCATTTAGCACCATGTCTCAGGGGTCTTTCCATGCTGTGCTGTATAGCCTGAATTCCTTCTCTTGAACTGGTGCCTAATGGTCCATAACAGAGATGGGCCAGTTTATTTCTCTGCTCCCCTGTTGATGGATATTTTTGATGTACTGTGAAATGTCAAACGGGAGCACTTGGCCCATACTGATGGTGCCGCATGGGAGATGAGTTCCAGGACACGGGCCTGTTGGAATGAGAAGCCCCACCGAGTGGGGACGGTTGGACAGGTGAGAGGGGATTTGGGGCCAAGTCACCATTCATCCTTTAGGTGTGTCGGCTTCCTTGAGCTGCCCACCTCCGAAACAGCCTCCATTGCTGCCCTCCAGGTCATGCGGCTTAAAATTTCCTCATCTGTGACCCAGGAATGGCCATAGCACTGAACGATAGGGTCCTTGTGAGCGTTAAATGGTTAAATGCATGTAAAATGCTTAGAAAAGTGCGTGGCATATGGAAAATGCTGGCTGGTATTAAAAATATTTAACAACTATATAGCACAGGCACCCACTGGTTGGAAACGGTGCCGGCTGGTACAGAAACATTTCACTATTTTAACAACCATGTACTGGCTGACAATTAAGAAAACAAGAAACTGGAGAAGAAAAATACCATCTCTCCTGTGTCTGGGTCATCAAAGTAGGGCCCATGTCCCTCCTTCTCTGGACACCAGAAGGGTTTTTCTTGCCTCTTTTCCTCGATTCTAAATTGAATAGTTTTCTCTAACGTCTAATCTAACATGATTCAAAGCAGTTTTTTTTTTCCTTGATAGAGGAGCCCTTTGACGTGGTCTTGGGGCCAAGAGTGGGACACATAGGGTCCTAGGAGGGTCGGCCCGCCCACCCTCTGGAGGTCCCTTGTTAATAGATGGTGATGTTGAGCGACAGTCTGATGCCAGGGCCAGCCCCCAGACGTGGTGTTGATTGCCCCTCTCTTGGAAGGTGGCCCAAATGAAGAGCAAAGACAACCGGATCAAGCTGATGAATGAAATTCTCAATGGGATCAAAGTGCTAAAGCTTTATGCCTGGGAGCTGGCGTTCAAGGACAAGGTACTGGCCATCAGGCAGGAGGAGCTGAAGGTACTGAAGAAATCGGCCTACCTGGCAGCCGTGGGGACCTTCACCTGGGTCTGCACACCTTTCCTGGTGAGTGAAGCCAGATTTTTCCTGGCCCATGTTGTTTTATGTTTTGTTTTGTTTTCATACCTGAGTATTTTTAAAAGGTCACTATTTCAGTGAGAATTTCTCTGACCACTTTTTAAAAAACTCTTCATTTTATTCTCAACACTTAATATCTTCCAGCCAACCGGTTCGGGAACTATTTGTTACCTGTTCGCTATGAGATAAGAAGTTTGTGCCAGGATGTAAACCAGTTCTCTCTGCATCCTTCATCGAGAAAGTCTTATAAAAAGAAAATGTTAGCTGAACTAAACAGTGTGCTTGGTGTCATAGGGCTGGTTCCTTATCTCGTTACCAACTGGTCACAAAGTGTGGATTGTCAGCGGCCTGTGGACCACGTGTTGAGCAGCACTGCCAAACACTCTCTAAAATTTAGATATTTTGTTTATTGTCTGTCTCTCCCCACTAGGATGTCAACTCCAGGAGGGCAGGAATTTTTGTCTTTTCTGTTGACTTCTATATCCTCCATGCCTAAAACAATGAATAGTAGGTGCTCAACAAATATTTGTTGTTCACTGTAAAAAAAATTTCAAATCATACAGAAAGATATAAAATGAAAAGTATATTGTCCTCCCCTCTGTCTGTCCCTCTTCTCCAAAGTGACAGTTTTGTGTATCTTTTCAGAAAATAATATGTAAGCAAGCACATAGGTATTTAAAAAATATTTTTGATATATTCAAATGGAATCATACCATACATAGTGTTCTATGTCTTTTTTTGTACTAAATAATGTATCTCCTCTTGGTTCATGCCGTCAGAGCTGCTTCATTTGTTTTAATGAAGCATGTTTGTCCCCTGCTTGGATGTGCCGTGGTGAACTTACCTGTTTCCCGTTGCTTGCCATTTAGGGTGGTCCCTGTTCTCTCCTATTACGATCGATGCTGCACTGGATGTTCTGATACACATGTCTTGGGGTACTTTAATGGGTCTATACCTGCCTAGCCAGCTTTGAAAAGTTTAAGGACAACAGTGCAAGTTATCATTTTGCAAAGCTGGCCCTAAGCCAGGTGACCATAGAGTTATGGACTATGGAAATTCCCCTTTAAGCACAGTTGATGATAGTGGTTAAAGATGACTTGAGATCATGCCCTTTTGCTTGTTTTTTCTTTCTGTGTTTGTATTATTAACGCCATTCTTTTTGTAATATTGTGTTATTAATGACTATTCCTTCTTAGTTAGGTTAGCAAATATATGTTCTTACAGGAAGTTTCTATGAACTAAAAACCATACATTTTCAAAATATGAAGCTTTTCTTTTTTCTTCTTTTTTGGCTGGAGTACAGTGGTGCGATCATAGGTCACTGTAATTTCGAATTCGTGGGCTCAAGTGATCCTCCTGCCTCAGCCTCCAAGGTAGCTGGAACTATAGGCATCCACCACCATGCCCAGCTAATTTTGGTTTTTTTTTTTTTTTTTTTTTGTAGAGACAGAGTCTCGCTATGTTGCCCAGGCTGGTCTCAAACTCCTTGCCTCAGGTGGTCCTCCTGCTTTGACCTCCCAAATTGCTGGGATTACAGGCATGAGCCACCACCAGGACCAGCCGGCCAAAGCTTTTCTATTAAACTACCACCTGCCTCATCTCAGTTGAGTTGTAGGTGAAAGGTTTAAGGAAACTCCAGCCTTTTCACCATTTATGGAGGTGTGTTCATCACTGGATTTTCTTTAGGTTCACCTTAAATCTCTGAGTCTGGACCTGCGTGACAGATGGCGGTCAAGTTTGAGCTGGCATCATAATCATCTGGAGGGCTTGTTAAAATACATCTTTCTGGGCCCCACTCAGAGTTTCAGATTTAGTAGGTCTGGGTGGGGCCTGAGTGTCTGCATTTTTGACATGTTCCCAGGTGCTGCTGGTGCTGTTGGTTTGGGTCCACACTGTGGGACCCACTGGAGTTGATCCTCATGCCTCGAGGTGTGGTCCATAGACCAGAGGCATTGGCATCACCCGGGGGTGGTTAGAAATACAGACTCTCAGGCCTCACCCCAGATCAACTGAAACAGAGTCTGAATTTTAGCAAGCTCTCCCTAGGTGGTTCACATGCACATTCAAGTTTGAGAGACACTGGCAAAAAGTAGGAGTAAGCAAACTTTTTCTGTAAACAGCCAGCTAGTAAATATTTTAGGTAATCTGGGCCATATGGGTCTCTGTTGCAAATACCTGTCTGTGCTAGGGGAGCGCAAACAAAGCCGTAGGTAACTCGTAAATTGATGGATATGTCTGTGTTCCCATAAAAATGTATTTATAGACACGAAATTTGAATTTTTTATAATTTGCATGTGTCTTGTAATATTATTCTTCTTTTGATTTTTTTTCCAACTATTTAAAAGTGTAAAATCCAGCCATTCATGGTGGCACACACCTGTAGTCCCAGTTACTCAAGAGGCTGAGGTGGGAGGATTGCCTGAGCCCAGGAGTTCGAGGCTGCAGTGAGCTGTGATCGCTCCACTGCACTCCAGCCTGGGCAGCACAGCAAGACCCTGTCTTGAAACAAACAAACAAAATGTAAAATCCTTTCTGAGTTTGTAGGCCCTATGTAAACAGGTGTGGACCAGATGTGGATCTTGGGCCAATCTCTGGCTTTAGAGGACTGGAGTGTTCTTCTGAGAGGCAGGATAGCTGCTTTCTGTGGCCAGCTCATGGTGTGACCTGAAGCTGGTCATTTCACCTTCCCGGCTCTGGGTTTCCTCATATGAAAAATGAAGGGGTGAGAATCCCAGGGTTGTTCAGCACTGGGCTCCGTCTTCCCCTCCCCTCCCATGCCGACAGCAGACGTCCACAATCAGTTGTGGTGTTCTTTCCCACTGAGTTATGTTTGGGCAACCCTCCCGGTGACCACTGTCAGTGCACTGGAGTTGGACAAGAAATGGCATCTCTTTGCTGTTCTGGGACTCTGTGTTCCCTAAGAACCTTTCTGGCCCCAGTGCCCTGGCATTCTGCATAGCACATTGCATTCTTTTCATACTCTAGTCCCCCGGACCCTCCCCAGGGCATTGCCTGACTATTTGCTTCTGTATACATGACACATTTTATTTTAAAAATAGAAGGTAATGCGTTCACAAGGTAAAAGTAATTAAAACTGTATCAAACGGTCTACATACAGCAGGGATTCTCAACCTCAGCACTGGTGACGTTTGGGAACGGATAATCCTTTGTTTCGGTGTTGTGGGGCTGTCCTGTGCATATTAGGATGTTTAGCAGCATCCCTGGCCTCTACCTGCTAGATGCCAAGTCGTGCCTCACCCTGCTTTCCCCAGTTGTGACAACTGAAAATGGCTCCAGGCATGGGCAAATGTTCCCTTGGGAGCAAGATCCCCCGCAGTGGAGAACCACAGTCCCGCAGTGAAAGGCCCAGGCCTTCCTCCTCAGACCTCAGTCACCTTTCTCCCGTGTGTCCACCGGTTTCTTGTGTGTATTTCCAGAGAGTCTGTATCTATGTCAGCACAACAGCGGACAGATGTAATAAATGTGATTGTGCTTACATATTTTTCTTATTTACTTGACCTTCACATAAGGAATAGCAAATCATACAGAAACCCATGGCATTTTGCATGGTCTTCTCTCATAGGAAAAGATCTGCAGTCAGCCCAGGCAGGTGACAAGGTGTAGTCTCTCAGTTGTGTCCCACTTAGGAGGGGGATCGGTAGTTTTCTCATAACCTTTTGCTCTGGACATTGGATCCCTTGATAAAACCTGAAGCTTCCAGGTCGGCACCCGCACCTGTTGGCCCTTTGTGTATCACTTCCTGCCCCGGCCTCCTTTAGGAAACCTCAGCAAAAGGTGTTTGAGAGCAGGACTGGCTTCCCTTGACCTCTGAATTTGCCTCTTGGTTTCCAGGTGGCTGGGGAAGGGCGGGGGTGACGGGCTTCCAGAGACAGTGTGTTGAGCTGCTTGGCGAGAAACAGACGAGCCTCGGTGTTGACCTTGGTTGACCTCGCAGCCTGTGTAAGACGGTCTCCTCGGTTGGAGACCTTGGCCCTGGCGGAGACTCCAAAGCCTCTGACTACATTAGGATAAAATATGTAGCCTTCAGTTCCCCTGGAAGGTGTTTGCATGTTCTTTTCACTGGCGGATGCCTGTGTTTCAGGGAGGATGAAGTGTTTACCCAGCAGTAGGTGTGATGGAAGACAGAGGCCTGGGGAGGCCACACAAGACCGGGGATGCCATCCACCAGGACTGAAGGCGCTGTTTTTCTCCAGTACAGAGCCTGGCATTTATCATGTCCACTTAATGCACTTTCCTAAAATAGCATCGCCAGGCAGCCATCAATAGTTAGCATTTTCTGTCTTGGGTGATTTGCAAGCTTCTTGCCTTCTACTCACCTTGAATCTCTCTTCATTAGAGTAATTATCATCCCCTGTGGTAACTGTCTGTACTGTAGTTCCCTGCTGACCAGCTCAGAAGGTCCATGGAGACATGGGACTTGTCATTTTGTCCTTGTATCCCCACAACATAGGGGACTTGGCAAACTATCCAGATTATCCTGTCACCTCAGCAACCCCTGTGCACAGAGTCCCATTTCCCCAGTAGTTCCTACAAAGCTGTAGGGTTGAGTCTCGTTGGTTGCAGTTGGTCACATGCTTATTCCTGAACTGGTCACTGGGGCCGGGGAGATGAGATGCTTGGACTGGCCGGGGCTGGGTCAAGTGGCTTCTGTCAGAGCTTGGGACTGAGGTGGGGATCGGGAAGGGGTTCGTTTGTGGCTGAAGGTCACGGATTGAGATCCGGAGGGGTTTAGGTCCCCAAAGGAAAATGTGGTGTTGCTAAAAGCAGAGCAGTAGGTGCTGCGCAGGCAGAAGGCACCGATGTCTGTGCACGGAAGCGTCAGGCTTTTGGGGATTGGGCAGAGTGTAGGGGTTAGGGTCGCTGGTTTGCCACATTGCTCAGAGGAGCCACTTAGGGTGAGACAGTTGTCCCCCACGGCCTGTGGAGGACTTTTTGTACCCTTGATCCTCACGTGTTACAAGGCCGTGGTGAGCCCCAGCCCTCCACCTGCCAGGAGCCCCAGACTTTGTGTCCCACGCACCTGCCCCTGCACACTTCCAAACACTGCTGCTAGAGAAGCCGGTTAATCTTGCATTTCCGCCAGACCACAAGTCTCAGGACTGCCAAGCCTGCCTCACTCCCCACACACAGTGCCTGCCACACAGGAGGTGCTTAATTTAATAATTGAGGGATGGATGGCATGTGACCAGTTCCACTTTCCGGAGAAGCCAGGGCCGTGGGCCTGACGGGGGCTGCGCCATGTGGCCCCTTCTCCGTGTGGGCCCTGTGCTGCTGGCATCGGTGGGGCCTTGGCTTGCTGAGGGGCTGGTACGTTCTGGTGGTGAGATGCCTGAAGCCTGGGTTTCCTCACTGCTGAAGATTCACCTCTGAGTGTGTGCCCTTCTGCCCTCAAGCAAATTCCTCACATCCTCCTCTCCTGTTTATCCACCTGTACTCATCCATCTATCGTCCACCCAGCAAACACTTACTGAGTATCTGCCACGGTCCCAGCCCTGTCCTAGACACTGATAATAGATCAGTGAACACTACAGGTAAAATCCGTGCTCTGTTGGAACATTCATTGTAACTGGGAGAGACCAAACCCACTAGACACACTAAGTCAATTATAGTATGGGAAACTGTCGTAAGTGGTGTAGCAAAAAAACATTCAGGTCCTAGTCCCAGGGAGGTCTTGTAGATCTAAGTAGGACGGTCAGAGTCTCACTGAGAAGGTGACACTTAAGTAAAGACCTGAGGGAGGTGAAGGAGCCAACCTGGGAGAGGGAAGAGCAAGTGCAAAGGCCCCGAGGCAGGACTGTGTGCGCTCACAGGCAGAGCAAACATGGAGGCTGGAACAGAGGGAACCAGGGGACAGTGGGGGGACAGGAAGTCAGACACGTTCAGAGAGGGGATGGTCACACTCCTGGGATCGGAGTCAAGACTTTGGCTTCTATACTGACTGAAATAGGATGACGTTGGATAGGACTTTTTTTTCTTTTTTTAAATGTATTTTTAAAATTGAAATATAGTTCACCATTTTAAATTGTACAATCCAGTGGTTTTTCATACAGGTTGTGTGACCATCACCACTAATTCTAGAACATTGTCATCACCCCCAGAGGAAACCCTATGCCCATTAGCAGTTGCTTCCCAATCCCTCTGCTGCCCTCAGTCCCCGGCAGCCACTCATCTGCTTTCTGACTCCATGGATTTGCCTGTTCTGGACATTTCGTAGAAACAGAATCAAATAACAGTGGCCATTTGTGACTGGCTTCTTTCATTTAGCACGATGTTGTCAGGGCTCATCCATGTCGCAGCCTGTGTAAGAGCTTCATTCCTTTTTATGGTCAAATAATACTCCATCGTGTGGGTCTATGTGGAGAGTTTTGAGTGAAGAGCATCTTCGGGTGAGAGGCCGGTGTGTTGTCGCTGCTTAGGTGAGGGGAGCCGCTGCGTGTGGACACCCAGGGATCACGTGTCTGTGCCCTTTTGAGCACCTGACCTCCCTCTTGGCAGTGGAGCCTGGAAAGTCCCTGTGCCTTGCCTCAGGGTCATAGAGCTCATTAGTGTCAGAGCCAGAGGAGGAACCAGCTCTGCTTGCTAGTGGGACGAGGCTCTTGCTCTTGCGACCAGGTTAATAGATTCTTTGGAAGAATGGTCCGAGGAGTTTGGACTGAGCCCTCTAACAAGAAATAAAAACAACTGCCGTATATTGAGTTTTACTGTGCCCTGGGCCGTGTGGCCTTGTGCTAATAAGCACTTTACATAAGTGCCCTTCTTTCTTGCTGCCAGCAGCCCTTGAAGGCACATGGTGTTCCATATTTTCTAGATGGGAAAACAGAGGCTGTCCTGGAGAGACAAAGCGACACGCTCAGGGTCACACAGCTGATACACGGTGAAGTGTATGGTTTTTATTTTTAAGCTGTGTGACCTTCTGGTAGGTAACAATGAAATGATGCCACTGAGACCCTGAAAATCCACGAGTGCACGGCCACAGCAGAGGCGGGGCTCGAGTGTAAGTCTCCTGACTTCTTGGTAGTCTGCCCTGAGCTCAGAAAGGTGGGGACCCAAGGAATTCATTTCTCCCAGAGAAAGCCTTTAATGGCTGTAGAAGCAAAGGGTTCAGATGGGGGCAGGGTTTTCCATCTGCCAGAGTCCAAGGTTTTCCAAATTGCTTATGATACTGTGTACAGGATGAGCCTGTGGGATCCTGTTACTAGCCCTGCCTGGTGACACTGGCACTGCTTTCCCCACCAGCAGTGAGGGAGGGGCACGCCTACCTAGCACCTGTTGGCCGTGGACGTCTATTAGCTGCTGCTTACCTCCCTCCTAAGCAGGGCAGCCCAGCCCCATACCACTAAGGGGGCCTTTCCTTTCCCCTGGCAAGGGGTAAGATGCCACCATCTCAAACAACAAACCCAGGTTCAGATGTCTCTTGAGCCTTGGGTAGTGAAATCCCAGGGCTTAGGGCAGGTCTGACTTTGTGGGACAGGGAGTGGCTTCCCAACAAGCATTGGTTGCTTGGTTTCCTTTTTTTTTAAGTGTTCCTTTCCTTGGGACATAAAATCATATACTCTATGAGCTGGGAGGAACTTTAAACAGTGGCATTTATCCTCCGTGCCTGTATCACAGACGAGACAGCTGAAGCCCTGGGGGCGGAGGCAAACTCGCCCAAGGTTTTATTTAGTGTCCTTAAATGCTGGGGGTTGTTCTAGGCACCGAGGACATAGTCCTTTACAAAACAAAGTCCCTGCTTTTGTGGAGTTGGCATTTCAGTACAGGAGACAGATAATAAACACATACAATATTATGATATAAGGCCATGACAGGTGCTATGAAGAAAAATAAACCAGAGTCAAAGGATGGAGAGCGGTGGCAGGGCTGTTTTGGGTAGCATGGGAGGAACCAGGCCACCATCTGGATGGGAAGGTGGTTTCAGGCAGAGGACTCTGCAGGGGCAAAGCCCCGGCACGGGAATCAAGCTTGGTGTTGTTGAGGGACGCCGAGAATGCCCGTGTGTTGCTGAGAAGGTCGGTGGAAGAGGCCAGGCCTTTCAACTCCTGGTCATTTGTTTATCCACGTCACTCTTTGAGTGTTTAGTGAGCACCTGCTGTGTACTAGACACTGCCCTAGACTTTTCTACTTCCTCCAGTGGCTAGTTGTGGCCACTTGGGGAGGGCGTGAATGCATGCGCAGTGTTACTGCCCCTGTTGTTGTGACTCGCTCATGCACAACAGTCAGCACGGGGTGTTCTGCTTGCAGGTAGCCCTTTGTACCTTTGCCGTCTACGTGACTGTGGACAAGAACAACGTCCTGGATGCCCAGAAAGCCTTCGTGTCCTTGGCCTTGTTCAATATCCTCCGATTCCCCCTGAATATTCTCCCCATGGTGATCAGCAGCATCGTGCAGGTACGGGGCAAGGCCGGGGCGGGCTTCAGAGAGGGGCCTCTGGGGTTCAGGAGGCAGAGCAAAAGGGCATGGAAATTATGCCACGAACCCCAGGAACCCACCGCTCAGGTTCAGTGTCAACATCTTGCTGCACTTACTTCGTCTCGTCCTTCCGTCTCCCTCCCTCCTGCATCCTGCTGTCCCTTCATCCTTTGCTTTCTTTGCTGAGGAATTTTAAAGCACTTCCCAGACCTCTTGACAATTCCCCAATAAATACTTCAGCGAGCATTTCTTCTTGCATAATTATAGCACCACTATCATACCTGACCAAATTAAACAACTATTTCTTGCAGTAAGAGTCCCTGTTAAGGTATTCTGGGGTAACTCAGAGGGGCCTGTACATCTGGGCTGTTTGAGTCACCTGTTACTTTTGTTATGTTTCTGAAGTCCCTTTTCATCTAGACTGGGCCTCTGTCCTTCTTTTCTAAAATACCTTTTGTGGGCTTTTGAAGGAAAACAAACAAGAACCCAAACCCGGTTTAGTTTTTATTCTAATGTGTGTGCTCGTTCTAAGAAACACGGAGCCTTCAGAAATGAGGGAGGATGTGGCCCCTCCACACCCAGGGGAAACCGCTGAGAGTTAGCCTCGGTTTGTTTTTGCAAAAAAATGCTTTTTAAAAATAACTATGCCCTGTAATTGCTTTCTGTGTAGGCAAGTGTCTCCCTCAAACGCCTCAGGATCTTCCTCTCCCACGAGGAGCTGGAGCCCGACAGCATCGAGCGGCGGCCTGCCAAAGATGGTGTGTGTGTGTGTATTTGGGCTCCCTGCCTGGGGCAGCTGCCTTCCCACCCCCCACTGGTCCTTCCCCGCTGGTGTTGCTTTTCCTTGGCTGCCCTCAGGTCCGGCTCTGCCCTGCAGCTTGTCTGCGAGACCCCAGGAAGCAAGGAGCAAGGCCTGTGCAGAGCTGCGTGCAAGGGAAGGGAAGGGAAGGGAGGCCCTTCTTCCTAGAATCCTCCCCCGGCCTCTCTTATCTCGCACAGCCCAGGAGGGTGAACTTGCACTTTTGCTTTCTTGCTAGGAGGCAGCTGATGGGTGAGGCCTCCCCCAGGAGTCACTTTCTAGGGCCCCGACCTTGAATCTGTTCTGTGATACAGGCAGACCAAATAAGGACTCCGGAGACTGGCCAACCTCCCCCACCCATGAGCTGTGTGTACTTAGGTCTGAACCTCAGTTTCTTCATCTGGACAATGGGAACAAAAGTACCTTTATTTGGAAGGGTGTTATGGATTTTTATTGGCAGATTTGCTTATGTGGTAGCTTGTTAGTTTATCCTTTCCAAGCCAATCCTCCTAAGCAGAGATTTTGTTTACACCTGCCTCTCCAGGCACTTCATAATAAATATTAATGGCACTAAGAGCAGTGACAGTTTCACTCATATGACGCTCCTGCCATGCATGTTCTGTTCCAAGGACATCAGTGTACTAACTCATCCCGTGCTCACCATGGCCCATTGTATGGATGAGGAAACTGGCCTCAGTAACTTGCCTGACATGGCCGAGCTGCTAAAAGGTAGAGTCAGGACTCACACTCACAAGAGTCTGTTCTCTTGCTGGCTGCATGGTGTGGCCTCACTGAGATTTACTGAGCACCTGCTGTGTGTCAAGTGTCGTTTGAAGGGCTCTGCATGTATTGCCACGTTTACACCCCACCACAGCCCTCTGAGGTCGATTCTGTGATCATCAACCCTATTTTACAGACAAAAAAGTGAGGCACAGAGAAGTTAAGTAACTTGTCCATGGCGACCCTGCTAGTAGGAAGTGGTAGCTCAGGAATTCAAACCCACGGTCTGGCCCCAGAGCTCAATAAATATGATCAGAGGACTGGCTGTGTGTATATGTTGGTTATAACATGTGAGCGGTGCCTGGCACCTAGTAGGCATTGAGGTGTCTGCAGTGGTACATAAAACACCTGACACAGCACCTGGTGCATAGAAGATGCTGAATGGATCGTGGTGGTTGTCACTTCTGTAGTGTGAGTGAGTCGCTCTCGCCCCAGGTGCGGGGTTTCTCGTCCTGGGCACCACAGGCATTTGGGGATGCAGCATTCTTCATTGTGCAAGGTGGCCCTGAGCACTGTAGGATGTTGAGAAGCATCCCTGGACAATACCCATTAGATCCAGTAGCACCCACCCCAATTTTGACAACCAAAAATGTCTCCAGACGTTGCCAGATGTCCCTTTTGAGGGGCACAGTTTCCCCCAGTTGAGAACCACTGCCCATCTTCCTCCCAACATCCCTGGCCTGTGGTCATCTGGTTTCTGCTGTCCCGAGCACCAAGTCTCCTCGCACAGTGTGGAAGAGGTGCCTTCTTCTACGGGGTCAAATTTCTCTGCAAGACACAGGCTGAAATTTGAGGCATCCTGGGGAAGTTTCTTGCTACTGAAGTTGTTCACAGCTCACTGCAAGTGTCAGAAAACCCATAGGCCTCTGGGTGCTGCCTGGGCCTCAGCCCCCCTCCTTCCTGCCCTAATAGCGGCCTCCTGGGTGGTTTGATTCTGAAATGTTTGTCCTGCTCTCTGCTCTCCGTGTGCCAGACGGGGCCACCGTGGCAGCTCGCCGCTCCCAGGTCTTACAGTTCTCTGTAACTCCCCTTGCTCCGGTAGCTTTTCTTGAATTCCTTAAATAGCACCTTCCAGTTTCCTTGTGCAGGTTCAGTGCTTTCTCTCTTTGGGCAGAGCTGAGGGAGAAGGTTAATTTAGGTTAGTTACCCAGTTACTTCCTCTCCCTGCAGGTTGGAAGGAGGAAGTTATTTCTTCATTTGACAGCTTAAAAAAATACCCCTATATTATCTCCAGGTAGTCTTAAGGTGGCTCATAATTAAAAGACAATTTTGTTTTTTAGGTGAGGGGATGGGAAGTAAGAGGAAACTGAGGGGAGGAAGAGTGCATGGCAGAGGTGCTAGGAGACCTAGGGACCCGGGAGCCATAGAACGTGAGCTTTGTCAAAGCCCTCTCATCCCCCATGCCTTAAGGCCGTACTTCCTCCACGTCCTGCTTCTTTTGAGTTTGTCCCGACTGGTGTTTTAGAAAGGTTGACCTGGTGGTATGGCTGGAGCTGGGGGGAGGAAGAGGAGGGACAGAGCAGGAAGCCACTGGGGTGAAGGACCTGGCTTTGAGCACCAAGGCAGGGCCCGCGAGTATGGTGAGGACCACCCTGCTGGAGCTGCCCTGAGCCTACCTGAGAAGGGGCGAGGGGAGTCCCTGCAGCATTAAGTAACCCTCGCAGGGTGCCTGCCTCTGCAGCCATCTCCCCAGATGAGCGTCAGAATGGCACAACCTCCTGTCTTACGAGGCCGAACCCTCTGTGGTTTTCTTCTGCTTTCTAGGTCTCAGGCTGCCTCCAGAACTGCAGGCTGGGGTTGTTCTTTCAGAAACTGTGGCTGGTATCACCAGAGAATGGCTAGTGCCATTAGTGTCTAACATCTGGGGTCGAACCACTTGTTCGCGGGGGAAAAAAATGAATGTTCTGCTCAGGCTCTATTCTGTGATTCCATCTGTGCCTGACGTGTTGTCTCTGCTGATTTTCAGGAGGTGGGGGGACCAGCAGCATCACCGTGAAGAATGCCACGTTCACCTGGGCCAGGAGCGACCTTCCCACGCTGAATGGGTAAGCCAGGATGTGGACACACGTGGTGGCATGGAGAGAGCCACGGGGCTTCCATTAAACATGGATTTGAATTCCCGCCACACTACAGCTCTGTGACCTTGAAAAGGTCACTTTGCATTTCTGAGCCTCAGTCTACCCGTCTGGAAAATAGGTCCACATAGACCTGCTTGGGCTGTTGTGAGGAGCAAATATGAAGGTGCATAGCCCAGAAGGTCCCCTCTGATTGTAAGTGACAGAAAGCTTGCACAGCTAGGCTTAGACAACAAAAGGGGTTTTTGGCTCGCATAAATGAGAAAGTCCACTTTCAGGTACAGTGTGATCTAGGGACTTAGTGCCGTCAGAACTTTCTCCATCCTTTCTTTGTTCCACTTCCCTCAGTGCTGCCTAATTCTCAGGCATCTTCTCCCTTTCTGATGGCAGATGGCCCCCAGTAGCTCCGGGTGTACAGCCTACCTCGTCAGCAGGTCTGCCTGCCTCTTATCGGCCCAGATTGGGCCACATGCCCCTCCCTGAGCCAATCACCGTGCCTGGAGGGACTGGGCGCACTGATTGGCCGGGCCAGGTCTGAGGCTGTGACGAAGCTTGGGTTGGCTGAAGGAAGTTATGTCCACTCGCGTTTCCTGTCGGGTGGAATTGTTCTTCCCTGGCCTCTCCTAGGTGCCCCAGCTGTCTGGTTCACCCTTTCTCCCCCTTTCTGGCCAGCTTTCTGCCTGGCACTCTGCCCACCATGGTTCTTATCTTTCTGAAGCACATAGTGTCCAGGGAATTGACCTTGTCCCCCAGGCAACTTGTCAAGTGCCTCTTCTTTCTTTCCGACTGGTGGCCTTGTTCAGCAGCTCTTTTGGGCTTCCTTAAGGAACGCCCCAATCACAGGGCCGATGGAACCTTTCCAGAGGCCTAATTTAACCCTTATTCTCCTACCCAGTTATCGCCTGCCTGGGTAGCCAAATTGCTGCTGTATTTTTTTGGGTGGGGGACAAACTCTCCAGAGAAAAGAAGCTATATAAAATTTGTGATGGGACTGTGTGTTTAGGAATTTCTCCCTTATGTCTAACTTAAATCCAGCCTGCTTCAATTGTAGTTTTTCTCTCTTGTTTTGCTCCACAACAGTCTGTATCTGTGCCCTCTGTCTTTCCAGCGTCAAAGGCCTTCCCGTTCCAGTCACCCTGCCCCGTGGAGCTCCCAGAACCTCCTTTATCCAGTCAACACTTCCCTCTTCTCAGCCTATTACAATACTACAGTCTCAGCTGGACGGTGGCAGACATTGCCTCACTGAGCTTCCTGTCCACTCTGGTCCCATAATCCATTCCCCTCCTGGCACAGGAACAAAAGAATAATCAGTCACCATGCAGCAATATCATAAGAATTAAACAATCAGTGACAGCAAAATCTATCAGCATTTCTACTAATATTTTGAAATCGTAATAGCAGCAGTTGAAAAGCACAGTCAATGTAAATGAACCCAAGAAAGCCCTGGATGTGCCAGCCACAGGTGGAATCCCAGCTCTGGCTGTGCTGTTAGCAGCGGGAGTGGTATAGAGTTGTCCCACATCGTGTGACAGCCAGTCGTGCTGGTAGAACATTGAGCTTATGTTACTTTGCTTGCCGCTATTTGTTAAAGGATGGTTTTGGTAGAGATGCCTTCCTGAAACTCGACGCAGATTCATCCATGTCTAGCTCCCCCTCGGACCCCTTTGGACCCTTCCGTGGCTCCCAGCTGGCAAAGCGTGGACATCTTAGCATGGCATCCTTCAAGGTCCTCCCTGGCCTGCCTGCCACCCACCCTCCTCTTCAGTGCCACGGCACCCCTGATCACACCCTGACACTTCATTCCTTTGGGCCCTTCTCCAGCTGTTCCGGGTTTCTATGTCCAGGGCATGCCTGTTCTTCCTTCGGAGTTTGTTCTGAGGTGTCCCCTCCCTCCGATGTTGCCTCATGACCCCGGCAAAGTTAATGCCCCTCTGTTCGGTTCCGTGTGAGTGAAGCCTCTGTTCTCACAGATGCATTTGTGTCCCGGCACCTGTCTCCTGCCTCACACCTGGAGGCCCTCGGAGACGATGTGCTGTACTGAGCTCAGCAGTAGAAATGGCAGAAGGAATTTCAAGGCCTTAAATGCCTGTGAGAGCCCTGCCTTCTGTCTGTCTGTCTCTCCTCTGAGTAATCCAGCCGGGCAGGCCTCGTGCGCCACGGCTGAGCCAGGGTGTGTCGTGTCGTTTCAGCATCACCTTCTCCGTCCCGGAAGGTGCGCTGGTGGCCGTGGTGGGCCAGGTGGGCTGTGGAAAGTCATCTCTGCTCTCAGCCCTCCTGGCTGAGATGGACAAGGTGGAGGGGCACGTGGCCATCAAGGTAGGACAAGGACTGGGCTGGGGGAAATGGGGGCTGGGGGGGTGCTGGCGGCCTGAGACGAAGGTCAGGAACGATGCTGGTTATTTTATGGCTGTCCCTGTGCCGGAATCGAGAGCAGCGTGGTCTCCTCCTCCTCCTTCTCTCCCCGTCTGTCTCTTTCTCTCTTATTCTTTCCCTTCTGCCCTGGGCCATCCTAGAAGGCAGGATTTTGGTATCATTTATTTCCTGCAGTGTCCCAGCACTCAGAATAGTGCCCAGCATGTAGCAGCCACTTAATAACTATTTAGTAGACACATGAACACTCCCTGGTACACTCCCTGCCTCTCCTTCCGGCCCTGTCTCTGCCCTGCATCATGCGTCTCCACTCGCTGTCTCTACGCATGAGTCTTTCTGGCTTGTCCTTTCTCTTTATGGATCTCTGTGTATCTCTTCTTATAACAAAACTTAAAATTTTTGATTTATGTGGTTGGAATATTTTCTTAGAGCATTTTTTTTAAAACAGTGTTCATCAAACTTACCAAGATGGGGCTAAAAGAAGACTGTAACTGTAGTTTTATTGCTTTTAAATACACGGAGTACTTTGAACTAAGTTGAAATTCCCCAAGAGCGAACTTAAGAGGCTGCTGGGCAGGTTAAGTCCCAGTGGAAATCAAGAGCCTCGTTTTGTATTTAGTTCATTCCCCATGAAGGCCTTTTCCTTGTGTAAAAATACATTCCTGGAAGTTTTGTTGACACCAGCATTTTCTGGAGTGTGGTCTGCAACGAATTCATCTTGCAGGATGTTTGGGGAATAAAGGGCCCCAGCCTCAGACAAGCTTGGGAATCCTGCATACTCTAACTCCTTCCTTCTAGGAGATTTATAATAAACATTAACAAAGTAAAGGCTCTGAGAAGTCCTGCAGGGAAAGAACAACCTATTTAACTTGGTTTAACCCTGCATGGCCCTGACATATTTGCCTGCACCTCTTTATTGTCTGTACAGCAGTTGTTTACATCCCCAGAACTACTGTCTCTTGGAATCCACTTTTGGGAATGCTAGTTTATGCCATTGTTTTTATCTCAGAGCTAAATCTTTTCTTCATTGGTTATATGATGCCCTTTGGAAAGTACACTTTACAGTGGTTGAGTCCAAACCAATGGCATTTAGCTGTTGTTTTAAGAAATGTTCTGTCATTGCTTTCAAGTACATGTTATAAGTAAGATGAATGGCCAGTGTGAGCTAGGTTAATGGGAGAAAATGCCAAATCACAGTGGGGTCCACACTGCATTCTGTTTCATTAACCCTGGGTTTCCGTGGTCCCAGCATTACTGGCATTTTGGGCCAGATAATTATTTGTGATTGGTTATTTTGCCTTGGTAAGAGGAGTACTAGCAATGTGTTTAAAATATTTTTTTTTCCCAAATGTTTTAGTAAGTATGGCTTGTGCTTACCATGTCTGAATTATCTGTGGGTTCTATGGTGAGGCTTTGTGACATTTTGGCCTCTTTTAAGTTAGGATATTAGAGTAAGCAGTTTAGTTATTTATTTGAGAATTTAGATTAAGAGTCAGGGCATCTGGGATCCACTCCCACCCTTGCCCCCTTGAATTCTCTTATTTAAGAATCTTCAATGGTTCCCCATTACCCGTCTGATAAATCTCACATTCCTCACCATGACCACTAGCCCAGCCTGCGCCCCCCTGCCACCCTCCGGCCCATTTCCTGCCTGTCCTTCCCTCCCATGATCGATCCGTGTTCCCATTACACTGGCCTCTCTGTTCCTTGAATGTGCCAAGTACGCCTCAACTCTGGGCCTTTGCGTGTGCTGTTCCCTCTGACTTGAATGCTCTTCCCTGTTTGTGAGACTTATATCTCACCTTTTAGTCTTTGTTTAAAAAAAATTTTTTTTAACAATCTCAGCATTTTTATTACTAAAATACCCAAAGCAAATATCTTTACCCCAGCTCTTACTCTCATGCTGTTTGTGACACCTTCCATCATATGGAAATAAAAACAGAACAACCTTTGAAATGGCCTGCTGCGGTACAGAAGTCCTTGCTTAAATGTCATCAAGGCAGTTCGAGGAATCCTTCCCTGATGTCCCAATCTAGGTTAGACTTTTTAAAAGTCTCATATGTTCTTCTCTCTTAGCATCTGCCACAACTGTAAACAAGTAGTTTTTTTTGTCATATCAGGGACTTCCACTCTTTGGAAGCAGGGTTTTTTAACTCCTGACATTGGAGTCAGTGATTCACCTAGTGTGGCTTCTGATCCCAGCTCTGGCATATGTAGTTCTTTGTGACTCAGTTTCCCTCTCGTTAAAGCAGTAGGTGTGATGAAAACGTCTTGTGGAGTTGGGCCCTCCTGGCAGGTGGATGGGCTGGCTGCTGTCCTGTGGATCAAGTCTGTCTGTCTGTCTCACCCTCTTCTCCGTCTGCCATTTAGGGCTCAGTGGCCTACGTACCCCAGCAGGCTTGGATTCAGAATGAGTCTCTCCAAGAAAACATCCTTTTTGGACGTCCACTGCAGGAACGGTATTACAAGGCCGTGCTAGGAGCGTGTGCCCTCCTCCCAGACCTGGAAATCCTGCCCAGCGGAGACCGGACAGAGATTGGCGAGAAGGTCAGTACAGTTTCAGCATCGGCCCCTAGATAAGTCAACTGTTGCTGTGTAACAAACAACCACAAAAGCTCAGTGGCTCTGTCAGTCGACTGCAGTTGGCTGACCCAGGCTGGGCTCAGTGGGCTGGTTCTGCTCCATGCTGCAGGCCAGCTGAACTTGGCTGCAGGCTGTGGTTTGGCTCAGGTCTACCCTATGTGGGTTCTTGCTGAGGTTTGGGCTGAGGGGGCAGCAGCTTCCCAAGGCTATGCCCTTCTCATGGTGGCAGCAGAAGCCCAAGAGAGCCAAAAAAAACCCCAAAAAACATATGATGTCACTTAAAGCAGCGGTCCCCAACCTTTTTGGCACCAGGGACTGGTTTCATGGAAGACAGTTTTTCCACAGACTGGGGGCTGGGGTGAGGGGGTCGGCAGTACCAGTCTGCGGCCCGGGGGTTGGGGACTGCAGACTTAAAGTACATTGTCCCTTCCATGCACACAGCAAGTCACATGTCCAAGCCCAAAGGCAAGGGACCAGGAAGTACATGCTACCTTTGTGGTCACGTGATTGCAAAGTCACTTGACAAAGGGCATGCTATAGGGAGGAGGGGTGTCTGATTCAAATGTCCATAGCACAGCCCCTGTTAAAACAGTGATGACAAAATAACAACACAGTTGCTAACACTTACTGAGCATTTTCTATGTGCCAGGCACTGTGCTTAACGTTTTATGCATATTTCATCCACAGCAAGCCCATGAGATGGGATTTGTTGTTGTCCCCACTTAATGGTTGAAAGGGAGGCACAGAGAGGCTAAGTGACTTGCTTGAGGCCACAGAGCCGCAGAGAGAGCATGGCTGCTGTGTCCATGTTCTTACCTGCTACATTTTGTCACCTCTAAGGAGGACCGTTCTCTGTTTGTGTCAGCCCTCACCCCCTCATCCTCCAACCTCCACCCCCCAGGCTGTTTCTCAGCAATCCCCAGCCCCTTCCCACCTGCGGGCCTTTGCAGGTGCCTTTGCCTGGCCGCCTTGCTCTGGCACCCCCTGGTGGTTGTCTGGTGTCCCAACCTCTTGGAAGACCAGGCGTGCAAAGAGCTTGCCTGTTTCTTTTTAGTTACAAACCAGGGGCTCCACCAGCTTTCTGATTTGGTGAATGATTTTTTAAAATTGAGGTAAATCTACAGCTCCTTGGAAAGAAAAAACAAACTGTTAGCAGGGGTCTCTGGGTTTGCAAAGGAGCTTGAGCTTGTGTAAGCAGAAAATGAGAACTGTGTTTAAGGATATAGGTGATTCTTATGGACTCCAAGAGCTGGAATGTAGTGGGGCTCAGGCAGGGGCTGGGACAGGCGGGCTGGGGCCTGTTCTGTTTTTGTCTCTCCTTTTCTGCACATCAGCTTTGTGCTTTTTTTTTTTTCTTTCTTTCTTTTTTTTTTTTTTTTACAAGTGTCTGTTCCTGGCACTTGGAGACTCCTGACTGTCCCGGTCTAGGTCCCAGTACCAGAATCTGGGGGGAGAGATTATGACTGACCTAGCTTGGGTCCGGTGTCTGCCCCTGGGCCAATAAGCTATGGCCAGAGGGCCCATCAAAGGGAACCTGGCTGCTAGGGCTGCCTCGATGCGAGGGAGGGAGGGCATCTCTCGGGAGGGGCAGTTAACCCAGTGGGTGTCCACTGTGATTCCCCAGCCAGATACAGAGGTGGCAATGGGTTATCTGTCACGGGGGCACGGGGGGCCGCTGCTGGTCCTGGCAGTGCCCTTCCACCTGGTGAGTGGGGCCTGTGCTGGATTTCAGCACCCCCCCCCCCCCCCCGGGTAGATACTGCCTGGACTCTATGTGCCTTCACCAGGGAATGACAGATCTACAGTAAGGTGGCAAAAGATGTCAGCTGTTAACAACAGCAGCAGCAGCAATGATAGTAACATCATTATCACATCCACCCGTGCTTCCGTCAGACTAAACAATCAGGAGTCTTCCCTTTAGCCCACATTATTCAGTGCCATCAGGCACCCTTCAGTGAGCGCTCACTATGTGCTAGGTGCCCTGCAACTCACAGGAGACTCAGGTTTTCTCTTTTGCCCATTTTACAGATGGGGCTAAACCCCATGCCATGGTCCTATCCCTGGTTGTGGTGGAGCTGGGACTTGAACCTGTGTCCACGCAGGTGTAATCTATGCCTTTAGTCTCACATTAAAAGAGGGGGAGGTGGGTATGACCCTGCAGGGCCTCCAGCCTGGGTCCACTGCCTCCTGAGCAGGTCGGCCTCTTGGGTGGCTCTGCTACATTTCTTGAGTCTCAAGGTTTTCCAAGAACCCCACCCCTCTGCCATGTCTTTCCCCAGGGCGTGAACCTGTCCGGGGGCCAGAAACAACGTGTGAGTCTGGCCCGGGCTGTGTACTGCAACTCTGACGTTTACCTCTTCGACGACCCCCTCTCGGCGGTGGATGCCCACGTGGGGAAACACATATTTGAAAATGTGATTGGCCCCAAGGGGATGCTGAAGAACAAGGTACTTGCTGGTGGGATAGGGCTTGGGCATGAGGCTGTCCTGCTCTTTGGTTAAGTTGCAACCCATCCCCTTTTAGGAATCCTTTGCTTCCCTTCCTTTTTTTTTGTTTTTAATTGGACTTTAAGAACACCTTTCTCATGTTTCCCCTGGAAGCCTTCCCAAGACAGGCATCTCATACTTGTCTTTATAGGGGTAAGTCCTCGGCATGGACTTGAATTGGTTACCTCTTCTTGGCCAAAGAAGGTCTCTTTTCCCAAAGGGCTGGCTTCCCAGAGGGGACTCCTACCTCATGACCTCCGGTGACTGAGCAGACTGCACCTCCTTCCATGCCAAGGTGGCTGTGGGTGAAGGGATGGAAGTTTGGAGCAGGAAAATTTCATGGCACCATGACATGATAGGAAACAATTCCCGTGTTCTGTTTTTTTAGGGTAATTGGTGGTGGCGGGGTAGGTGCATAATGATTCTTCCTTTGTTTTCCCTGAGTATAAAACCAACACATGCCCATGGAGGAAATATAGACCATTAAGAAAAACATGAAAAAGAAAAAGAGAAGAAATTATGCACAATCCCACCCGTTAGAGATTTTGTATTTCTTTCAAGACTTCTTGCTATGTGTGTAAACTTTTTAAATAAGGTTATCTTGTTATACATACACATATAGGAAGCATCATGCTACGCAACCTGTGGTAAGCATGCCCATACATACTGTTAAAATTCTGTGTGAACATAATTTTTAAGTAGTAAAAAATATTTTGTACGGTTACCAAAGTAATACTTGCCATGGGCAATAAAACCAATGCATACAAGAATGTGTGTGTGTGTGTATATATATATATATATACACTATATATATATACACACACACTATATATATATAGTAAATAAAATAGTCCTTCTTTATCCTGTACCCCTAATTCTTCTCTTGAGAGTAAGGGTCAGCAAATCTGGCCCACCGCCTATTATTGTATGTTTCTCAAGCTAAGCATGGCGTGTGCATTTTTAGATGGTTGGAAGAAATCTGAAGAAGAATGATATTTTGTGACCCATGGAAATTGCATTACATTTAAATCTCAGTGTCCATAAATAAAGTTTTACTGGAACGCAGCTTGCTCACTCCTTTCGGTATTATCTGTGGCTGCTTCATGCTGCAACGGCTGTGCTTAGTTGTTGCCATGGCAGCCGTAAGGCCCATACAGCTGAAAATATTGAGCATCTGTCCCTTTAAGAAAAAATTTGCTGACTTATTAATAGTTTTGATGAATGTCTTCCCAAACTCTCAGACTGTGGGTAAAATATACACATCTGTACAAATTTTTTTTACTGGTTTTTGGGATGGCGGGCAGGGGGAGTTGCTTTAAAAAAAATTAGGTTATTGCGTACAAATTGTTTTGCAGCTGCCTTGTTCTTTTGTTCATTCACACACTTGCATAGTTCCCTCCCTCCCTTTTGTCTCTCACGCCATCAGCCTTGTTAAAATTGCAAGCCCCCAGCTGTCAGTATACTTTCCCTTTTTTTTTTTTTTTGCTGTGTTTTCACCATCCGGCACAGAGTTTTACTTCTGTTGTTCATTTCTTCTCCAACCCTTTGTCTGTTTTGCTCCCTGTGCCTCCCCAGCGCCCGGCACGCGTGTTGCAGGGACGCACGCACAGATCCAGCTGCTGCTGCGTGCTGTCCTCCCAGATGCGTGTCCCGCCTTCAGGCCCAAGTTTTGCCCTCTGGGTGTTCGCTAATTCCTTCCTCTCTTCACCGCTCTGCCGAGCCAGGCTGCCTCACGGGGGTGCGCTGACGTGGCCGGGTTTCTGCTTTGCCCACAGACGCGGATCCTGGTCACACACAGCATCAGTTACCTGCCGCAGGTGGACGTTATCATCGTCATGAGTGGCGGCAAGATCTCCGAGATGGGCTCCTACCAGGAGCTGCTGGCCCGGGATGGGGCCTTCGCCGAGTTCCTGCGCACGTACGCCAGCGCGGAGCAGGAGCAGGCCTCGGAGGACGACGGTGAGGGCGGCCTTGGGGTTCCTCCCTCTCGGAGTGGCCCCTTGAAGGGCCACATTTGCCTCTTTGACGTTGCCACCAGCCATGCTGGGAAGGCGGCTCATCAGGGCATTAGGGTGGGAGCTGGGCCGGCCCCGCCAGGAGCCAGCTGGGAGGCCGTCTTGACCCTTCCAGGGCCGAATCGAGAGGGCTCCCGTGTTTCACGACCAGGGTGTGAGAGCAGCAGGCTTTGGGGCAGCCGCCCCCAGGGCACGTCCTGATGCTTTCCTGCAATGTGGCCTCGTGCCTGCAGAGCTTCAGGGTCTTCATGACAAAAATGGGGACTCTTAGAGGCTGAGAAAAGCCAAGGACATATGTGACTCAGAACAGATGTGAGGGTTGCGAGGTGAAGCCAGTGCTTGAGCTTGCAGGCTCGGAGTTGGGACCTGGGTTGGAATCCCAGCTGCTCCTTTTACCAGCTGTGTGACCTCAGGCCCGTCCTTCAGACCCCTCTGAGCCCCAAAGAAGTATAACAGCAGAAACAACTAGTTGGCATTGGTGTAGACTTAATATGATAACGTATGTACAGCCTTTGGCATGGTGCCTGGTACTTCCTAAGTGTTCAGTAAATGATAGCAGTTATTGTTACTATGCTGGGAAGAGTGACATGTCCCTGGCATCTGCGAGGTCACAATAGGCTGGGACTCTGAAAGTGGGATAGTCTCAGAGGTGCCCGTTGAGTCCCTGCAGAATTTTGGGCTGGGACCTCACCCTGACCTCATTTGAAGCAAATGGGGTAGACTTCTGCAAATCCTCTTCTCTCTTCTCGGTTGGTTTCAAGTTCAGGGGGTTGGTTTGCAACCTTCTCAGGCTGCTCTGTGTCCGTGGGTCACATTAGCATCTCAGAAGACCCTCTGCTCAACTCCCTTCTGGGAGCTTTGACCCGTGTTGATGTGGGGAGGGAACAGGTTGTCTGATGCTTTTTCTGGTCCCCACAGGACCCCATCTTTGGTCTGGGGCACCCTGCTTTGGTTTTAGCTATTGCTGAAAAAAGTGGAACTTCTAGGAGCTAAGTACAGGCTCCCTGAGCCTGTGGGGTGGGATGTGGTTGTTATGTATTTGGTCCCCAAACAGGGCTCAGATGGACTGTCTTCCAGGTAGGGCTCCAGGGCTGTCCCGTTGCATAACTCTCATGGGCACGATTGACATCACAGTCTGTGAATGGGGCCCCCTATGGTTGTGCCACACAGCAGGCCCATGGAGCTGTGCCAGGGGCTTTGGGATTGCCAAGAAAGAGCTGTTTACTGTTCATGTATCCAGTCCCTCAATGGGGACTTATTGATCACCTTCTATGTGTTAAGTACTTGTATTATTTTCCTAGGGCTGCTGTAACAAAGTTCCACAAATGGGTTGGCTTAAACAACAGAAATGTATTGTCTCACAGTTTTGGCCTGCAGAACTGTAAGATCAAGGTGTCAGCAGGGTTGGTTCCTTCTAAGGGCTAGGAATCTTCCCCAGGCCTCTCTCCTAGCTGCTGGTGGTTTGCCGGCGACCTTCGGCACTACCTGGCTTGAGGAAGCATCACCCCACTGTCTGCCTTCATGGTCCTGTGGCATCCTCCCTGTGTGCGTGCCTGTCTCCAGATTTCCATTTTTATAAGGGCACTGGTCATACTGGGTTAGGGAGGGGTCTGCCCTACTCCAGTATGACCTCATCTTAACTAATTACCTCTGCAGTGACCCTGTTTCCAAATAAGATCACAATCTGAGGTACTGCAGGTTAGGGCTTCAACATGTGAATTTGGGGGAAGGCACAATTCAACCCAAAACAGTCCTGTTCTAGTTTTTGCAGAGATAACATTGAATAAGGACCTTAGAATCTAGTGGGCAAGAAAGACAATAAACAAATGGACAGCTAAAGATGGTTTCAGATAGCCTTACGTGCTATGAAGAAAAAAATGGCAATATCCTGGGCTGAGGAGGGATGGATAGCATGGTGGCAACTCAGGGTGGTCAGGGAAGCCCTCTCTGGGGAGGGGACATTGACATGGGAAGGAGGCAGCAAGGAGAAGATCTGGGGAACAGTGTTGTGGATACAGGGAACAGCAAGTGCAAAGGCCTCAGGACCAGCGTAAACTGTGTTTGTCTAAGAAACAAGAGGGAGTTTGGGTTTTGGTCTAAGTGCAGTGGGAAGCCACTGAATGTCAGAAAGAGGAAGTGACTGGCCTGAGGCACACAGCGGCTGCTGGTGGGGTTGGCACCTCGAATCTGGTCTCAGTTTCCCGTCCTCTGCTCCTTCTGTGGTCTCTGAGTCTGCCCTTTGGCGGGAGCCCGTTCACAACTCCTGCATTAAGAGTTCTGCTGCAGGAGTCCTAGTGGTTTTCAACAAGTGTTTTGTTGAGATATAATTCACGTACCCTACTATTCACCCATTTAAATTGTACAATCAACGAGTGTTAGTATATTCACGGAGTTGTGCAGCTATCATCACAATTTTGGAACATTTTCATCACCCCCCAGAAAAACCCCATACCCATTAGCAGTCACTCCCCATTTTTCCCCAATCTGCCAAGCTCTAGGCAACCACTAATCTACTTTCTGTCTCTATAGATTAGCTTATTCTGGACATTTCATATAAGTGGAATCATCTAGTATGTGGGATTTTGTGACTGGTTTCTTTCACTTAGCATGATTTTGTTAAGGTTCATCTGAAACCTTGAAAGTTTTATTTCTTTTTATTGCTGAATAACATTTCATCTTATGGATATGCCACGTTTTGCTTGTTCATTCATCTGCAGATGGACATTTGGATTGGTTCCACTTTTTGACTATTATGAATAATGCTGCTAGGAGCTCTGGGAAGTTTTAAAAGAAAAGTTGTGTTTTTGTTTTTTGCCAATGTGTGATAGATGACATTCTCTTCAGCTTTTGAATTCTCTGATTTGAATGAGTTTCTACATGTTCATGCCCTTGCGGTTGGAAAGTTCTGCCTTAAGTCTAGCCTGTCTCCTCTTGCTGCAGAATCTTCTTGCTTTCTCTCTTAGCTGTGGCAACTTCTCGATCGCTGTATTTTACCAACCTGCATGGCGGGCTACATTTAGGCGAAAATAACCCTCTGTGCTTTTTAAGTCAACATGTGTGGGTTTAACTGAATCTTTTCCCCAGACTGAGGTCTCTCTCTCTTTTCCATCCAGGTGAGCCAGGAATGTCCTTCAACTCTGTTGGCCTCAGATGGGTTTTTCCCCCTCCCTTTCTGCCCAGCCACCAGCATATCCAAAGCAGTTTATACAAAACAGAGTGCTGCCAATTTCTTTATTATTTTTTGTGCATATCAGCACTTAATTTGGTGATGAAAACACCACCCACCACACTAGCACCTCTGTGGGTTCAGCCACCCCGCCTCCTGCCAGGCGGGGCACATAAGTCCTTGGCCTGTGGGTCCAAGTCCACCCCTCTCTGGAGGGGCCCCATCTATAACATCTTGGCATTAGGGTCTAGTCTTGCTCAACTTTAGCCAGCTCTAAGCACCAATGACCTTGGATTTGTTTGAACCACATTTTTGGCTCCTCCTAAAGGGTAACATTTTTCCTTGTTGGATTAGTCAGGTCTTTTTTTTAGAACACCCAGGCTGTAGGGAGGTGAGGGCTATTCGACTTGGGGGGAGTCCTTCTCACTGTGGTGGGGAAGGGAAGACATACAGGGGCCAGGGGCGAGGCTTGTGGATGGGGAGAGACTGACCCCTCCCCTGGGGATATTTATTATACTGATTTTTAGGAGATCTACTTATTTTTTTACTTTTCTGGATGGCAAAGAAGGTGAAAAACACTTTTATGACTCTGATTTCTTTTTTTAGGAACCTAAAACCTAGAGCAAATTTGCCCCCCACCCCTCAGGGATATTTGGCAGTGTTTGGAGACCTTTTGGGTTGGCACAGCTGGAGTCGGGGTGACTACTGGCGTCTGATGGGTAGAGGCCAGCGATGTTGCTAAACACCCTCCAGTGCCCAGGGCATCAGGAGCACGGAGGGTGAGAGGCCCTGAAGTACCAGGACTTCACACTGCCGCAGTTCTTCCTCGTCATCGTGGGAGAAGGGCCTTTATTCCATCAATGTGGCCATTTCTCAAAACCTTGCTGAAAACCGCCTCTCAACCTCGTGACAAATATTTTTCCCTTTTCGGTTTTTTGCTGAGTTTTTTTTTTCCCTACTGATTATAAAATCAATATGTGTTCATCACAGACATTTGCAAAGTGCAGAAGAATGTGAAGAATCAGGAAAAAGAACGTCCTTGCCGCTCTCCCACCGCCCGGAGGGAGGGGGAGCCGCTGTTAGCGTTGGCACCTTCTCCACCTGCCTTTCCTTTCTGGGCCTTTGTCCCTGAGTGACTGAGATCATCTTGCGTGGTTTTCTCGTTTCTCCTCCGGTCCCCTCCTTTTTTCTTTTCCCCCCGCCCCACGCTGGATCGTAAGCGCCTCCCCACGTTACCGAAGTGTGTTGTAAGCGCTGAACAGCTGCTGAGAGCTGCTCGTGCAGCCGGCACATTCCTTCCCGCTGTCCTCAGTGGCTGCGTTTCTGCCTCTTTTGAGGATGAAGAACTTTCAGAGCTGAGAGGCTGGAGGAGAGGGGGTGGGATGAGATAGCCAGTCAGTTCTGTTTTTGGTCAAAAACAAGGCGTTGACTGTAAAGCAATGAGTTGAATTCTTCCCTCAAGGGAAGCTGGCCTGCTGGCCCTTGCCCAGGCAGAGTTCCAGAACCTTCTTGAGGCAAGGCGGCGATGGTGCTCTGAGGGCTGGCAGCTGGGTACACAGGCCAGAGGCAGCGCTTGTGTGGTTTGGGGGTAGGGACAGCACCTGACTTACCAACATCAGGGACCCATCACTGGGTACTTGGGAGAGCTCGAGGGACATTCATTGACTTACAAGTTTCATGTGTTTGCATTAAAAAAATAGGAAAGGAATTCTTAGTATTTGTAGCATTCTCCATTCTACCCCCGCCCAATTCATTTCTCCTTCCCCTGCCTTGTTTTTCTCTGTAGCACTTACTACTGCCTGACAGTAAATTACAGATCTACTGGTTTGTTTGTTGTCTCTCTCTTCCCTTGGAATTTAAGTTCCAGGAGGGCTTTTTGGTTGCCTCTGCATCCCCGGGACTGAGAACAGTGCCTGGCATATAGTAGACACTCAACAAATGTGTTAAGTAAGTGAGTGAATGATTCACACCTCGATTAAGGCTTGCCCTGTATGAGCAATCTATAGGTCAGAGGGCTTTGGATCTTTACACAGCTGCATAAATATTCCAGATCAGAAGAAAATATGAACTGGTTTTACCTATTTCTCTTAGGGCTGGTTTAGAAACCGGCTTTGCAGGTGTAGGCTGTGAGGGCACCACTGTGGCTGATGAGTGCCTTCCTGGTACTGGAAAGTCAGCTCTGCTTGTTCACTTGCCATTCAGTTGTCAGTCTGTCCATCTGCCCATCAGGTGTGTACAGTGTGCCACAGGGCCACTTGGTGTGTGAGCCACCATGTGGAATGGTCCTCCCACACACACACACACAAGTTGTGCAGTGCGCATCCTGTATAACTGCACATGGTAGCCTGGAGTGCCAGGTACTGGGAATAGAGTGATGGGTAAGACCCACTCTGTACCTTTCAAAATTCACAGTCTGATGGAGGAGACAAACACCAAATACTCAAGGACATCATGGTGTGAAATGCAGTGATGGAGGGAAGGGTGCCTGAGGGCCTGTGAGAGCCCAGAGGAGGGGTCCCCCTCCCAGCTTGGGAGGGTCCAGTATGACATCTGAGCCAATTCACCTTCTGTTCCCCTTTTCTTGGCCCCATGCACAGCTGGCTGAGTGTAAGCTTTCGTGGGGCCTGGGCCTCTCTAATAAGTAATGTCTATCCTTGAAGAACTAAGGCTACAGGCTGGAGCTGGGGTCCGTGTCACCTCCCAGTGTTACCTCTTAGTGTCATGCCTGCCCTCCGTGCTGGAAGACTCTATTTCTTTCCCTTTGTTGCCATGAAAACAGACATGAAGACAGAAGGTTGATCTACATCATTTTTCTAGCTCTGTTTACTTTTAAACACAGTTAAGACTTTTTGAGAAAGGGGTTGGTCTCAGGCAGTATTGGGGATCCCCCCAGCACGTGTGGGATGGGGAGACGGTGGCAGGAATGGAGAAGGCCCCTCGGCCACCCTTGCCCTGCCCCCCTTCAGTGAAGCTGGCCCGTTCCTTCCCTCTGGGCATTTAAATGGGGGCTCGGGAAGGGAGTCTGCCTTGGTTCTTAATAATTTCTTGGATCTTGTGAATTCCCAGGCAGCACGGTGGTGGACTCGGAGGAAGAAGGTCAGTAATGCCTGGGTTGGAGTGGGCTGTGTTCGTAGAAGTAGGCCGTAGACTAACCGGGACTGTCGCTGCATGCCTCGGGAGGGGCGCTTGAGTGGCTGCGTTTTCCCCCTTCCATTGTTCATTGGTTCATTCAGCAAACATTTGCTGGATACCTACTTTGTGTCGGGCGTTGTGGGTGGCACTGGGCGGGAGAGCTTGAGCCTGCAGATCTCTGACTCACCACCTGGTGACCTTGGCTAAGTGTTACTCTTTCACGGTCACGTTACCGTGACCTCAGAGGGGACGGTGGTTGGGAAATGCCCTGCACACAGTGGATGGATGATAAATGATAACAGTTTTATTGTAAGATGCCACCCACGCGTCCTGGGCCAAGGCAACGCGGGGTGATCCATGCCTGTTGAGCTGCAGGTGGTGGCCAGGGCCCAGAGGACGGGTGTCCTCTAGCAGATTTCCAGCGGCCAGAGTGGGCCCATCGCTCCTGCCTTCTGTAACCAGTAGCGTGTGACTGAGGGTCCTGGCCAAAGGCTCTTTTGTGAGCAACAGAAGCCAGCTCCAGCCACCTTAAACAAAGAAGGGTGTTTACTGGAAGGATATCGGGCAGCCCATGAATCAAAGGTGAAACTGAACAAACAGGACTCAGGAAGTGGGAACTCCGGGAGTCTAGACAGACTCTTTTAGGACAGATGAACTATCTTTGGTCCTTGTAGACCACCAATGATGGGTCAGAGTCCTGGGAGAGGGGCTCTGCTGGGGTGACCTTGGGCAGGTCCCACCTTGGCTGGGGGAGCCTGGGGTGCCCTGATGGACGGGTCTGCTGAGGCTGCAGGGAAGAGGGGACAGCTGATTCCTTCAAAAGGCCGGCAGGATGGGGGACCAGCTGATGTTCGTATTCCTCTTTGTAGACTCTCGGTCCTCCCCCTTGCAGAGTAGAATTTTCCAGCTGCCCCAGTTGGAACATCTACTTGTGGGCTGATTGGTGGGTTGAGCAGGCTGCCGTGGAAGTGCCCATCGAGACCCGGCGGCTTGCACTCAGTGAAAAGCAGGGGAGCACGGAAGGCTGAAGCTTACAGGAGGGCACTGCCGGGGGGAGAGGGGCGCTCTGCAGCATGCCACCTACAGGACAGGGGTCCCAGAGTGTTCCGGACTGTCCCCATTCCTGCACAGAGAAAGGTGGCTAAGGCCAGGCCTGGCTTCCATCGTCACACATGTGTGTGAGTACTGGCTGCATGTGGCTACGTGGGAAATGCTGCTTGTTACCACCCTTCCTGAGTGATAAGTGTTTTTGTTTTTTTGCTTTTTTGATTAAAAACAAAGATGCTGAGATTGAAGGGACTGTTTAAAGCAGTGATTCTCAATCCTGGCTGTGCCCCAGAATTATCTGTAGAACATGTTTCAAAACGCACATGACATAAGCACCACAAGGTTGCTGGCACCAGGCGCTTGCTGCACCAAGCACGGCATATGATCTTGTTTCACCCTTCTGCTCATGGGGGTGGAGTCTGCTGCTGTTCCTGTTTTGCAGATGTGGTCATTGAGGCTCAGAGAGGTTTATCGCTTCTATCCAAGGCACACAGCTAGGAATTAAGAAAACACTTCCCTCACGTCCCAGTTACCTGACTGCATTCTAATTCAGAGTCACTGCAGGGACCGGGGCTTCCACTCATTTGTAGAGCCCCTGGGTGATTTGTTCACAGCCAACACTGAGAATCCCTGGCTTGGAGCACCTCCCCCCAAGCCAGGGCTGATCCCCTGCCCTTCCTTCCCTTCCCGTCTTGTCTGTGTCTCCCTGTGGCTGTCATCTGATAGAGCCTGCCTTTCTGGATTATGCTTTCATCCATATCACATCAGCGCATTCCCAGGGTCACCCTGACTGACTGCTGGCTGCGTGTTTATCCCCTTTTGTGCCTTCTCTCTCCACCTCTTGTGGAGCTAGTCCTTTGGTGCCTGACGTTGTTATCAAAGAATAAGGAAATCAGTGCAGAGTGGGGGTAAATAATAATGCATCACTGAGTTGTTGTGAAGATGAAAAGAGATGATATATCTCAGCACAGCACAGTGCCTGACACTCACTCAGTTGGTGTTTGCCGTCATCGTCGCGCTGTTCTGGTGATTATTGTTGATGCTGGGTGGATTCTTCCTGGGATGGGGGCAGGCAGCCAGCTGGTGCATCCCACGGTGGCCTTCTCAGGGTCTCTCCTAAGTCTGCACCCCAGGGGTCGCCAGGGCTGGGGTCTTATCTGAAGACTCAGTTGGGAAAGGGCCCACTTCCAAGCTCACATGGTTGTTCAAACATTGAAATACTTCCTTATTCCTGGGGAAACAGCCACTGCCCAGGAACTCCTACCCTGGATTGTCAGGACCTCCCCGGGATCCAGCAACAAAAGGGTTAACTCCTGGCACCACAGGGGCCCCTGGGCCTCTGCCTGTTGGCTGATGCCCTTATCATACTGGTTATTTATTTTGAGTATCACTCCTACTTGGGCTGCTTGGGGACTAGTGGGCTGTGTCCCTTCCCCTGTGTGGGTCTTTGCACCCCATTCCTATTAGCAAAGCTTGATGCTGCAGATACTATCGGCAGAGCTGGGTATTCCCCATTGCTACTGGTGCGGGCTGCCTGCTCAGCCCCAGTGCCTTCAGCTGATGGGACCCTCTAGACAGTTGCAAAGCACCACCCCTGCCCCAAAGGACCTGGCTCCAGATATCACCTGCACCCCAGTGGGACAGCAGCTTGTGGCCTCAGCAGAGCAGGTCTGTCCTTCTGAGCTTCCCACTGGCCAGATAATCTGCTGTCTCCTCCCTGCTGTGATGGTTTTCCTTGGCGTCCATCCGGCTCCTGAAACCCCAATTGCCCCCTTTGTCTCTCTTTTTGCTACCAGGGATTACGGGCGTCAGCAGTCCAGGGAGAGAGGCCAAGCAGATGGAGAACGGCATGCTGGTGATGGACGCCGCGGGCAGGCAGCTGCAGAGGTAAGCGCCGGTGGGGAAGCCCAGTCCCAAGGCTCCTGCCCTGCCCACTGGGGGTGCCAGCTGCTAAGCCTAATCTACCACTGGAGCTGCATGAGTAGGTTTCTCCATCTGCAAAATGGGGGCAGTAATATAGTCCTTTACCTGCAATTCCTTTATCTGCAACCGAAAGCTTGTAGCAAACTCGTTTGGCAGAAAACTGATTTTATACATGTTTTAATGTACACGTGTGACACACTTACTTAGTGGTGGTAGAATCTGAACTGACCTGAGGCCATGGGTAGTTGTCATTTTTCCCATGTAGTAGGGTTATTTGTGCCTTTCACTGTGGAAATATTAATGTGTTTGATTATGGAGGGCTTCCTCAGATCCCTGGGTTTTATAGCACATGCAGTATGTTAACCACACGAGCTTTTTAAAATTGACAGAGTCAGAATTTGAACGTGTTTGACCCCAGGGGTTTGAGAAAGGATTGTGGACCTGTGGTTGCTGCAGGAGTCAGGAGGGAGCAGAGATGACAGAGCCCAGCACAGTACCTGGCACAGACCAACGCTGGAGAGATGTTGCTTTTGCTGTCAGGATTGCCTCACGCAGCTTAAATTTTAGTGGGAGACTCCAGGAAGTGCATAGGAGCAGAAGGACATGAGCTTCTCTGTGCTAAGTGTGTGAGCTTGTGAGAGCCCAGATCACAAAGCGAGAAGCCCCAGCTCCAGCTCCCCACCTGGATTGTAGGTTCCTCCCAGTGACGGGCCCAGAGCTGGCTCTGATTCTTCCTTCTGCTGCTCTCCAAAAGCTCACTCCTGTTTTCAGATTTGGGGGCCATTTCTGCCCCCCTTGGCCTTAACCAAAGACCTTTGCACAGATGTCATATGTAAGGAAAGGTTACACCCCTAGGCCCTAAAGAAGGGAGTTTATTTGGCCTTCAAGAAGTATCAGCCCAGGACATGGTTCTGGGGGTGCAGTGATGACTCACACAGGGCCCCTGCCCTCAGGTAACTTATGATCTTGTATGGGTGATAAGTAGACAGAGAGGAAGGAGTATGAAGTTCTACTGCAAAGAGCCATAGCTGTGTTTTGCATGGCCTCCGTCATTTCTTATAAATAGCTGGGTTTTTCAACTTTTTCTGTACAGAATTGAAAGAACTGCCAACGCAAGCATTGTGTTTGCAGAGCACCCGATGGCTATATGTAGCTGAGAAACTGTCACCCCTTTATACTTTTGTTCTTGGGTTCCCCGAGAGCCTGCCGGACCCCCTTCACTCATTTCCATGGGCCCACCAGTCCCAGCTGGCATGTGACTTTGTCATGCCTGTGTAGAAGGGGACAATTAAGAGGCTTCTGGAGAAACAGACCCCCAGAAAGTCATAGTCCTTTAGAGTTGGAGGGAACCTGAGGGAGGAGTTGATATGGCAACCGTGGGTGGGCTTGAGGCTTCAAGCCCCTGCTCTCCCCTTCATCCAGAACAGCTCTGTTGCTTCTGTTCTAAATTAGAGCTCCACTCAGGGTTTTAACCAAAAGGAAAAGTTGGTAAAGTTCTAGGCTTAAAAATCAAATACATTTATCCTTCTGGACATACATACCTTGGTAATAAAGACAAGAAATATGGACAGGAAGGGAACACTCCATCTTGAGAACTATGGTGTTACATCTGGGGGTTAGGGGAGAGGAAAAAAAGAATGCTAAAGTGTAAAATATTTTTTATATTTAATTTTGTCTATGGCATTAGTGCTTGTCTAATGAGCTAATTTTAAAAAAAAGTTAAAGCAAATAGGACAAAGTATTACTTGTGGGTGGTGGGTACATGGTATCTGTTTTATATATTTTGGGACCTTTATGTTTAAGATATTTGAACACCAAAAATAAAATGACAAAAGATTCAGAAAAAATCATATATTTGTGTACAGAGATGCATATAATTTATACACACATATATAGAGAGAGTGATAAAGCAAATAGGGCAAAATATGAATTGGTGAATCTGGGTAAAGGTTATTCAGAGTCTCTTGTACTGTTCTTGCAACTTTTCTATAAATTTGAAATTACATGCAAATAAAATTACCCAAAAAATTAGAATTAAAAAAAAAACCCTTAAGTCAAAAAAGATAAAAGAAGTTGAGAGGGCAGGTTGATCATCTTTCTAAATGAAAAAGATCCAACAAGTAAACAAAACAGAATGAAAAACAATAAGACAAAGTATCAAACTAGTTCAGTCTTCTGGTTTTACAGATGTGGCCCTGAGGGAAGGAAGGTCTTGCCCTGGGATGCCGGGGGAGAACTGTTCCTTTAAGCAGGGATGTTATTCAGAAAGCACTTTCTGCCCATCAGTGGTCATCAGCTTTATGCAGACCATCAGAGGATCACAGATGGCGTTGCCCACAGCACTCATTCCTGCCCAAGATGTTCCCTTTCCCTGGGGACTTATAACCCTGGGCAGTGACAGGGGGTGTGTGTGTACACGTGTGCACATGTTCATGTGTGTGCTTACATGTGCACTCTTGGGAACATCCCCTCTCACAGCCCCAGCTCAGACCCACGTGAGCAGCCCCAGCACAGGGCCACTGGCCCTGCCCTAGGCGTCCGTGCCATTGACATTCCTGTGCCTCTCTTCCCCAGACAGCTCAGCAGCTCCTCCTCCTACAGCGGGGACATCAGCAGGCACCACAACAGCACAGCCGAGCTGCAGAAAGCCGGGGCCAAAAAGGAAGAGACCTGGAAGCTGGTGGAGGCAGACAAGGCTCAGACAGGGCAGGTGAGGCCTGGCTCCTTAAACAGTGATGGCGGCCAGAGTTTACAGAGTGCCCACTGTGTGCTGGGCGCTGTGCAGTGGCGCTTTGTTTACGTTAACTCACGTGTCTGGCACAACTAGCTTGTAAATGTACTATTTACAGCACCGGGAAACTGAGGCCAGAGAGGCTGAGTGACTGACGCAGGGTCGCAGCTGGTGACTGGCAGAGCTGGCATCGGAACCCAGCAGCCGGGCGCCAGGTTGGCACTTGCAGTGTCTGCTCTCCTGGCTGCCACCTCGCTTGGAGCAGCTCTAGCTGCCCCGTTAGCTGTAGGCAACCTGGACCCTTTAAATCAGTTGTGCCCAGGATGGTGTCCGGTTGTGCACAGACAGCACTAAAGGTCACTGAGTGAAGTGGAAGTGCTTTCCCCTTTTACTCTGGGCGATTACATCCCGAGACGGTCTCAGCTGGGCGCTAGCTGCCTTTAACACCTAACAACTGCTAGCCTCTCTTTGTAACAAGGAGAACAGGTTTCAAGCTCTTGTTTTATTGTATTTTTCTTTAAAGATCATCTATTTTGGGCAGGTGTCTGTAATTTTCCATTTGTGGTAGCGATCCAAAGTTTATTTTTAAAAATAAATGTGGTTATTCCCTAAAAAAAAAAATAGGGAATGGGGTTTTTTAAATAAGTAAAAAATAAACATACAGGTAAAGAAAAACAAAAAATGTATGAAAGGTGGTAGCGCAATGAGGGAGGTCGGGGCACTTTCTCTTACATCTGCCTGGACGTGTCCGGAGCCTTCTGGGGCCCTCTGCTCCCCGCTTCTCCCCTGACCGTCATCACAGCCAGGGCTGTGGCCAGGGGCAGAGGTGACTGTAGTGTCCCCTCTCACTTGACCCTTCAGGGAGCCAGAGATATTACCCCTATTCAAGGATTTGTGAAGGAAGGGCCAGAGAAGCCAGGCTCATGTAATCCTCATTTAATGTCTGCATTAACTAGAGATGGGTCCCAGTGTTATCCCCATTTCATATACGAGGAACACTGAAGCCAGGGGGCTTGTACCTCGTCAAAGTCGGACCAAGAGTGGAGCTGGGCTCAGCACATGTGGTCACCTCTGACCCCTGCACTCACCATGTTCCTCTGCCCGTGAGGGAAGGGGTCCCCTGTGGACTAACTGCAGGGACAGCGGGCAGCTTGGGTGTGTGGTGAAGCCAAATGGTGAAATAGACGTGTTCTTACTTCCGACCCCCTCCCCTGCTGCCTGACTCCAGTTTCCAGAATAGAGACTTGAAAAAGAAAAATCAAAAGGAAGCAGTCAGTTATGCATCAGACCTGTTGCTTTTCACCTGTTGCCTTCCAGCTAGCCTGCAGACTGAGACGATTTCTATGACCCACGACGCGGCATGAAAAGCTTGCCAATGAGCACAGACACGAGCACAGATACCTGGAGTTTATTGAAGCCGGGCCAGGTGGTCTGGACAGGGGCGCTGGCCTAAGCGGATCGCCCTGTCTCCAGCGTCAGGCCGTTCACAGCCTTTCTCTGTGATCACGCACTTATCTGTGATGATTTGATGAAAGCCTGTCTAGCCGCTCAACTGGAAGCTCCATGAGGGCAGAGCTTGACTTTGTTCACTGCTGTCTTTCTTTGTCGCATAACTGAGCGGGGGCAGGGGCTGGAGCGTGTTCTAGGCAGGAGCAAAGGGAGGTGGGTTGCACTGCATGGCTGCTGTTGAAGCCCTGACTTTGTGTGGGTGCATCTGATATGATGCCTTTTTTCCCGGAGTCTCCAGGTCAAGATGTCTGTGTACTGGGACTACATGAAGGCCATCGGAGTGTTCATCTCCTTCCTGAGCATCTTCCTCTTCTTGTGTAACAATGTCGCTGCCCTGGCTTCTAACTATTGGCTCAGTCTCTGGACCGATGACCCCATTGTCAACGGGACCCAAGAGCACACTAAAGTCCGTCTGAGCGTCTACGGAGCCCTGGGCATTTCGCAAGGTGGGTGCCACCACCCCCCACCCCACCCTGCCCGGTTTGGGCTCCTATAATTGTTTCATGTCTCATTATAGAATTGGGTCCCCTGAGTCTTCAGGGTTTTATGAACCCCCAAACCGAGCCAAACCTAGATGAACAGCACCTGTCACATAGTAGACACTCAAATACTTATAGAATTAATGTTTCTTGAAGGCTTTGTTCATGTGCCCCAGAAGGGAGAATGGAGGAGAGCTAGTGTGCCCACTTTACAGATGAGGAAGGTTGACAACAGAGGCCACCGGGAGCCTCGTGAGTTGGGGGACCCCCTTGCCCCTGTTTCTTTGTCAGGGTGACAGAGCTTCTGTGACGTCTCATTTGTGGATATGAGTTTATAATCGTCATTCTCAACCATTGGCAGTGCTGTCCTCCGGGTGACATTTGACAATATCTGGACATAATTTTTGTTGTCATAAGACTGAGAAACCCTTCTTTGTGGTCCCATGGTGGTGCCTAAATACAACAGCATTGTTAATAATAGCTGATGTTTACAGAGCATTTACTTGGTAACTGGCCTTGTTCTAAACACTTTTCCACATTTTAACTTATTTTATCCTTGTAGCAATCCTGTGAGGTAGGAGCTAAATATTTTCCCCATTTTAGAGATGCAGAAAGTGAGGCCCAGAGAGGTTGAGTAAGTTTCCCAGAGTCACACAGCTCCTACATGGCAGTGCTGCCATTGAATGAACAGTCTGGCCGAAGACTTAACCTGTGCACTGTGCAGTGTAGGAGCTGTATTTATGTGCTCATAAAAACTGTACTCATATACACTTATGTACATTAAATGTCTGTGATATACACATGTATACAATAAATGATATGTGTGGCACATTTGAGTACTTCCTGTATGCCAAGCACATTGCCAGCCAGGGACTTCACATTCAACGGGGCTGCGGGGTCAATATCATTGCCTTCATTTTATAGATGAAGGAACTGAGGTGCAGAGAGGTTAAGTGACCTGTAGAAGGTCCCACAGCTGGTAAGTTGCAGAGAGAAGATTTGGCAGTGTTGGCTTCAGAGCCTGTCATTTTAGCCCCTGCCTCTCCGGTGTCTTCCTGATTAAAGAGGCCAAGACAGAAGCCTGTGTCCCTGTGAAACTGCCACTCTGGAAGGAGCAAGGCCCTACTGTGGGCTGTTTGGAGAAGCCACAAATGTCTCATGATCTCCAGGAGATGGCTTTGGGAAAAAACATCGCTAGAAGGGCAGACATAGTATTTTTTGAGTTTCTCAATCCCTAACCTCCCCTCCTCCTGCCATTAGGGCAGAGGGCCATGGCCTCCAAATTATAATTGAGGGAAGGTAGAGAACAGAGAGGGTGTGGTGTTTACCTGGGCTCACACAGCAACAGTGTCTGTTCTAGAGCAATGATGTCTTTCTAGTATGGTAGTCAACAAGCCATGGGTTGCTATTTTAATTTTGATTAATTAAAATCAAATAAAATTTAAAATTTAGTTATTTGATTGGACTATACACATTTCAAGTGTTCGGTAGCCACCAGTGGCTAGTGGCTACTGTATTGGGCAGCACAGACACAGAACATTTCCATCATTGCAGAAAGTTCTTTTGGACAGTGCTGGTCTAGAGGAATATGGCATCGGATTGAGAGCATGACCCTGGAGCAGGCTGTCTGAATTAAAATCCCAGCTCTGCTTCTGATCAGCTGAGTATATTAAGGGTAAAGGAATGCACCTATCTGGGCTTCAGTTTTCTCATCTGTAAAATGTGTAGTAATAAAACTTAGAGTCGTCATAAAAATGAAATACATGTAAAACCCCAGCATAGTGCTTAGCATATAGTAAGTGCTCGTTAAATAATAGCCACCGTTACTATTATTATTATTATTATTAGAAGTTGGGAGTCCAGGCCTGCTTTGTCCACACGGCCCCTCCCTGTAGTGTGCAACCCCCGCCTGGCCCCCTTCCCCACTGCGGAGTTTAACTCCAGAGCGTTTGCAGGTATCACCGTGTTTGGCTACTCCATGGCGGTGTCCATCGGGGGGATCTTTGCTTCCCGCCGTCTGCATCTGAATCTGCTGCACAATGTCCTGCGGTCGCCCATGAGTTTCTTCGAGCGGACCCCCAGTGGGAACCTGGTGAACCGCTTCTCCAAGGAGCTGGACACGGTGGACTCGATGATCCCGCAGGTCATCAAGATGTTCATGGGCTCCATGTTCAATGTCATCGGCGCCTGCATCATCATCCTGCTGGCCACGCCCATCGCTGCTGCCATCATCCCGCCCCTGGGCCTCCTCTACTTCTTTGTCCAGGTATGAGGTGGGGTCTTGGCGTCCAGGAGGAGCCCTGCTGTGTCTTGTGCTTCCGTGTCACCTAAGGGGTCATCTCCTGTCACCATTTCAACAGTGTGGAGCTGTTGAGGATTTGCTTGAGGAGGTTTAGATTTGTTTTTTGTCGGTTTTGAATACCTAAATCGAATGTTTTTAGCGAGCAATAACCAAAGGCACTTTTTTCCTAATAGGTTTTATTTTTCTAGCCATAAATTAGCAAAGGAAACAAAACCTATAATTATAAAGACACCATTATTAAAAATTTCCTTAAGTATAAAATTCTTTAGTTCCTAAGCCTCCTGCAGATAATGGGAACGTGAATAATAATAGCTTAAGCAAGGCAGGTGTTTATTTCTCTGTCTTAATAGAAATTTAGAAGTAGTCCATTCAGGGCTGGTATGGCAGCTCTGTGGGTTTGTTAGTATCCCAGATTCCTTTTATTTATTTTTTAATTTTTAAAATTTTAGCCACTTTGTACAAGCCTTCCATTCTTAAGTTGATCTCATGGTCCAGAATGGCTGCTGGAGCTCCAGCCATCACATTTGTATTTCAGACAGTGAGACTGAGGAAGGGGAACAGGGGAAGGGAGCATATGATCACTGAATCATCCATTTAAATACTGTAGTCCCCCCTTTTCCATGGGGGATATGTTGCAAGACCCCCAGTGGATGCCTGAAGCCACAGTTAGTACTGACCCCTGTATATACTATATTTTTTCTTATACATATATACCTGTGATAAATTTTAATTTATAAATTAGGCACAGTAAGAGATTAACAACAGTAATAATAAAGTAAAACAACTCTAATGATATGCCAACATCACTATACTCTTGCACTTCAGGGTCATTATTAGGTAAAATAGGGTTCCTTGAGCACAAGCACCACAATAGTTGACGTGATCAGTGAGACAGCTAGTAAGTGATTAACGAGTGGGCAGCATCCCAGCAAAACGTTTCTGTTGGGAAAGAAAAGGGGACACTGTGTAGGCAGTTAGTCACTGCCACATCCATTCTGTAGAAGGTGTTATCATATGTTCTTTGAACACGTGGTTTCTCAGGTTATTGCAGTGTGGATTGTGTTTCCATTCAACAGATGAACATGTTGAGGCTCAGAGAAGAGAAGCATCTTACCCAGGTGGCCGAGCTGAGAGTGTGACCCCAAGTCTGTCTGATTCCAAAGCTTGTTCCTTTACTTGCCCCTCAGGGGTCAACTGCAGCACAAGTAGGAGGAGTTGTTCGTTTAGATGGGGCATTCTGGCTGCAGCACAAAATAAGAGTAAGAAACCATGAGGTGTGCCATGCCTCAGCCCACACTGTGGGGGCTGTTCGGGTGGGGTCTGAGAGGCCTTGGTCTGAGCAGCCAACCCCAGACCCCACTACGGCCCAGAGATTGGTGAGAACGAACAATGACAGAACCAGAGATAGTAGGTCTGGTTCCTGGGCTCGCGTTGTATCTTCTTAACACGGGTGCCAGCTTTTTCTGGAAAAACCATCCCATTGCATTTACTAAAGATGTTATCTGTGCTCATACTGTGTCTAGAAAGCCTCCTAAAAGACCCAATTCAAAAGAACAAAACAGGCCAGATGCGGTGTTTGAGGCACCTCAAGTATCTGCCAGTAGTAAGACCTTGGGTGGGCCATGGGGCCATGTAGCGCTTAACAGGAATAATTGGGAAGATGCTGTTGTTGCAACACTAACAATTTTATTTTTAAACAACAAAGGAAATGAATTTAGCAAAGGCCCAAGTTGTGTGCACGCTGTCGTCATAGCTGAGAGGAAATGCATGATGTGGCTGCGCAGGGCGGGCAAGGGAGGCAGAGACATGAAATTGTCACCTTTCTAAGGGCTGGGATTGTGGGAGAATTTAACTTTTTAATAGCTTTTGGCTACATGCACGCTTACCCTCTAACCCATCAGTCTCAGTTCCAAGTGTATGTGCAAAAAGAGGATAAGAGGGAAAAAAAAAGTGCTAGAATGTTCTCAGCATCTTGATTCATAATTGCCCCAAACTAGAAACAACTTAAATGTCCATTAACAGGAGCATGATAAATAAACTGTGGTATAGTTACGCGATAGAAATGGTTCCGCAGTAAAAAGGAATGAGCTGCTAATACACACAGCAGTGTGGGCGAACCGCCAGATGTTAGAGTGATCGGAGGAGGCCAGACACGAGAGAGCAAGTGAGATTTGTTTATATGACATGCAGGGACAGGGGAGACGAACCTCGGGTGGCAGAAGTCAGAACAGTGGCTCTCCCCTGGGGGAGGGGGATTATTGACTGTAGGAGACACAAGGGAGTGTTCTGGGTGCCAGAAACGTTCTGTATTTTGATCAGGTTATAGTTATACGATGGAGGTAAATGTAAAAATTCACCAAGCTGTATGCACTAAAGATTTAGTGTACTTTACAGTGCGTGTATATAGATGAATTAAAAAGTGGCTTTTAAATGTATGTATATGTAGATATGCATACGTACACACGCACACTCTTTTGGGAAGAGATCTAAAAGTTATGCACTAACATTTGAATAGTGCTTATCTCGGGATAATGGATTTATGTAATTTTTATTTAATTTTTCTCTGTTATCCAAAACAAAAATTAATTAATTAATTAATTATTTATTTATTTATTTTTGAGACAGGGTCTCGCTGTCACCCAGGCTGGAGTGCAGTGGCCTCATTATGGCTCATTGCAACCTGGAACTCCTGGGCTGAAGCGGTCCTCCTGCCTCAGCCTCCCGAGTAGCTGGGACTACAGGCACGTGCCACCACGCCCGGCTAATTTTTTTTCTATTTTTAGTAGAGACGGGGTCTCACTCTTAACTCAGGCTGGCCTCAAGCGATCTGCCTGCCTTGGCCTCCCAAAGTTCTAGGATTACAGGCGTGAGCCACTGCACCCGGCCCCTCAAAATTTTTGATCAATATACATTACTTTGTTTTAGTTTTAAAAGCAAGTCCTTTTAATGAAAAAGGGCACATAAGAGGGAAGACGGTGCAGGGTTCTGTTGGAGCTTCTGTGTTGCTGGAATGAGGCGTTTCTGCTTTGTGGACTTGTTTGACACCGTGAAAACCACTCGGCAGTGTCTTGGCTGTGAGCCCGTTGTCCGGCACAGGGCGGGCGCTTGTCTGCCGGCTGCATTTGTTCATGAGCCTCAGTCACTGCCTTGGTCTCTGAAAAAGGAATCCCAGCCCAGCAGGTACTTTGTTCTCCTGGAGTAGAGTTAAAAAGAGAAGTGAATAGTTTAAAAAAAAAAAAAGAAAAGAAAAGAAAAAAAATCAGATCTTTCCTGAACAAAAATTCATCTCAGGTTTGCTTGTTCTAGTAACTAAGATTCTGAGGCAGTGACAAGTAGAGGAAGTTGAACAGGTAAAACACTTGAGAATAATTTGCATCTAGAATGTTTAGAAGAAAGTCAGGGAGGAGGTAAGGTCAAGGGTCAGGTGGGCCTTTGGCCATGCCCAAGGGTCTGGATTTCGTTCAAGGGGCCGGGAACTGCTGGACAGGGGATGACAGAGTTTCTGGGGCCCCAGAGGGCTGCTCGCCTGTGGGTTCTAATTACTGTAGCCCGAATTGTGAACCACAAAGAAGCCACTAACTGCAGAGGCCTCGTAAAAGGCACCCGTTGCTTTAGTGCTCTCTGTTGAAGGACTCTGCCCCCCATGGCCTAGTACACCTGGAGCAGGGCAGGAGGCAGGGAGGCTGAGCTCCTAACAACCCTTTGTTAGTTCGTCCAGCTCTGCCACTGGTAAGCAGTTGCATGTACATTGTCTTTGGACTTGGGAACCCCAGTCTCACCAGGTCCGTTTGTCCAGATGAGGAAACTGAGGCCTAGAGAGCTCAATGTCCTCAAATGGCCAGTCCGGCATCTGTTCCACGGCTCTTCAAAGCTCCCAGAGGGCGGTTGGCTTTTGTTCTGTCTCCAGCAAGACTTGTTGGGCCACTCTGTGCCTGGTGCTGGCCGAATGCCCAGGTCAGGCAGGTGCAGAGCAGACGAGGCGTCTGCCTGCAAGGATGGTGGGGCAGCCCACGAGATGTAGTGTCACCACGACCCAGGAAATGGGACAGTGAGCCCCAGGGGCAGGAGAGCTCCCCCAGGAAGTGACATTTGCACCCCTATCTGCTGGGTGATGAGGAATGGACGGGATGAGGATGGTGGCGGGGGCAGGCAGTGCAAGGAGGCAGGTGGCCTGCGGGGGCCGGGGGGACGCAAGGGACAAGGTCAGTGAGGGGGCATGGTTGGCCCCACTGAGAGCCTGGGAGGCCATTGGCGGGGGGTGATGAGATTTGCTTTATCCTCGGGGGCGTGTCTGCTCGGGTGAGTGTGTCGGAACCAGCCACGGCGTGGGCACAGTCACGGCTGAGGGGATGTGATAAACGGGCAGAATCCTGTCGCTTACTGATAACAGTAGTCACCATCTAATTGACTGCTTACTATTAGGTCAGACCATACGATATTGCTGATACTCATCCACTTCTTACCTGCAAAAACAGCCATTTCTTATGGTTCGACCTAATATTACCAGGCACTGTGCTTAGTGACGTCATACGTCTATATGATACATGAAATATGTGCATGAAAATATATATGTTTAACATAAGACTGTGATTCTTACATGTCATCCTCATGGTGACCCTGCAAAGCTGTTGTTGCCATTTTACAGCGGAGGAAACTGAGGCCCTGAGAAATAAAGCATTGGCCATGTTTGTGTTGTTAATCAACAGCAGAGTCAGGATTTGGACTGAGGTCTGGTTGATCTCAAAACCTGTGCCTAAACCCACGCTACTGGGTCCATAAAGCCCTAGGGGTTAAAGGCTTTGGAGAGGCAGTACAGTGTAGAGGTTAGCACTTTGCAACCAGACTGTCGGGGTTCAAATCCTAGCTCTGCCACTTCCTACCATGGGACCCTGGGGGCGGGGGGAGGTTAGCTAGCTTCCTTGTGCCTGAGTTTGCTCACTGTAGTGGGAGTGAGCACTGCATAGGTTTTTGTGAGGATTAGATGAACCGATGTGTGTAACGTACTCAGGATGAGGCCTGGGACGGTGTGCTGTATGCAGCCATTGTTGTTGTCACCATCGTCACTGGCGTTGGCACTGTGTCTGCGGTTCACTGGTGAGCAGGAACACCTGTTAGATCAGCCCCGCGCCAGCACCTTGCCTCCTGGAGGTACAGGTCGCGTCCACGCGCCGTCGAGCTCAGCCCTGGGAGGGTGGGATGAGGGACCGTCGCCAGCTCTGCCATCTGTTTTCTCCCGCCCCCCAGAGGTTCTACGTGGCCTCCTCCCGGCAGCTGAAGCGCCTCGAGTCTGTCAGGTGCTCCCCGGTGTACTCCCACTTCAACGAGACCTTGCTGGGCGTCAGCGTCATCCGCGCCTTCGAGGAGCAGGAGCGCTTCATCCGCCAGAGCGACCTGAAGGTGGACGATAGCCAGAAGGCCTATTACCCCAGCATCGTGGCCAACAGGTGGGCAAGGAGGCCCCTCAGCGCCTTGTCCCTTTGCCGCGACCTCTTCCTGGGTGTGAAGCCAAACCCAGGCCCTCTCAGAAAGGACGGGCAGACGTGGGGAGAGGTGAGATCACACTGGCCATCAAAAGCAGACGGGACCACCGCGACCACGCAGAAAACCCTGCGGGAGCTGTCCTGTAACTGCCCTCCCCGCGATGCGAGGTCTGCAGGGACAGACCCTGCTGTTGAGTATTTTCGCGCGCAGTTCTTGGCAGCGGGTGCTCACGCACCCCCGTGTGGGGTGTGGCACCGTTGGCTAACGTTAAGCCTGATCACGTGAGATTGCCATCTTGTGGATCAAACACAAATAGCATCGATCCAAAAAGGGGCAGAAGTTTGCTAATTATTTGCTGACTTTAGAGAAGCGTCTGACTTATCCCTAAAATAGCATCCTTCTCACCCATTTGCATCCTGATAGACGTTTTTGAAAAAGTAACAGTGCCCTGGAAGTGACCATAACCATTCGCCCTTTTTACACAGTACGATCCCATAGTGCATGGCTGGGAGGGCAGACCCTGAATTACTGGAGGCCTTGACTTCCCTTGCAGAATTTTTAGGGAGTTTGTCACCGTCTGGCTGTGTCTGTCGGAGTATCTCACCCACATGGAGATCAGTCACGTGGATCGTAAGGGCTGTGGTGGGGAGAGGATGGACTACCATCCCCCTAGAATGCTTTACATTTTAAAACTTTAATATCATGGTCCTAGTGCTACATGATATTGTACAAAAGTTAGCTGTAAACAAATACAGTATCTGTTTATATTTTAAAAGGGAAAATAATACATTTTAAAGTTCCTGGAATTAGGAGGAGTCTGGGTCTGGGAATATCATGGGTGGTTTGTTTCTGTCTCCCTTCTCAGATCCCCCTTGGGCCAAGTTATTTTACACTTGATCTTAGCCAGAAGTCTGAGAAGCGATGATGGTTACTTTAAATCAGTAGTGCCTCTTGACAGCTGATGACTTCTTAGCATTTAGGGAATTTCAAGAATATTTTTTTAAAAATGCATTTAGATGTAGGTGTATATTTTAAAGGCTTCGGCGAGAGGAATTTGGTTCTTAAAAAGGCAAGCTTCAGATTCCTGGGAAGATTGCCTCTGGAGAACTGTTTTAAACCCTGGGCTTGCCAGACTAATGAAGACCCACCGGCATCATGTCCCTTCCCACGTTGCCCAGGCTGCATGTTTCAGACGAACAGTGCCAAGAAAGCTTCTCTCTGGAACTGCTGGGGAGTTATTTCTGTTAGCAAAGGATCCCCCTCTCTCCCTATGAGCTAGAAGCTGGGTCTCTGAAAGCTGACTGCACGTGTGTGTGTCTCTCCGTTTGCCTGTGTGTCTCGGTGCAGGTGGCTGGCCGTGCGGCTGGAGTATGTTGGCAACTGCATCGTCCTGTTTGCTTCCCTGTTTGCCGTGATGTCCCGGCACAGCCTCAGCGCTGGCCTGGTGGGCCTTTCAGTGTCTTACTCGTTGCAGGTAAGAGGGGGCATGCTTGGCTGGGTTATTAAAGTCTGTTTCTGGGGGAGCCTTTGCTTGGGACTCCCGCAGGAGTAGGGGAGAAGAAAGGGGAGGGGGAGTGGGGGGCGTGGGTCCAGGGCCTGATGACCACCTGGAGCAGGAGAGGAGTTTGACATGTGGCCAGGTTTCCACCATCAGTCAAGGAGACTCCCTGACGGCCCAAGAGGATGCTTCCAGCTACAAGGGAAATGCTCTTAAAATCTGCTTGAGCTGCATCTCACAAATTTTGATACACCGCGTTTGCATCTTATCACCCAGTTCAGAGTATTTTCTAATTTCCTGTCTGATTACCTTGTGTGGCCCATGCGTTATTTGGAAAATGTGGTGCTTACTTAAGAGATGCAGTGTGGCAAGTCATGGCTGTATGTGAGGTAGCTGATTTCTGTCCCTTTCGTATTTGAAATGTTTCATAATTCGTACTTGTTGAAAGTGAAGTAATGCTTGCTTGCTCTTGAAATTCCATGTGACTCTTTCACTGCAGATCACCACGTACTTGAACTGGCTGGTTCGGATGTGGTCTGAGACGGAGGCCAACATTGTGGCCGTGGAGAGACTCAAGGAGTATTCAGAGATAGAGAAGGAGGTAAGGCAAGGGCCCCTGGCCTGTCCTCTTGGCCTTGGTCTTCAGTGTGTCTTTACCCCAAAGAGACCTCTGAGCCGTATCTCGTGTATTCTCTGCGTCTGAGCGGGAGGGTAAGTTGGATACCCCCCCAGGTAGAAGTCCATCTTCGGTCGTCCAGTCTGTTTGCAGCACCCACTTAGAACCTCCTTGTTTCAGGGTGAGAAAATAGTTTACAATTATCCCGGCTTTCCCCAAGATATGGGGTGCCCATCTACTAGGCTATGGGGTGCTGTCAGGGCATTCAGACAGCTTTCATCACATACTGAGGAAGTTTTTCCTTTTCTGGTTCTTTCATATCTTTCGATGCTATCACAGAGAAGGTCTTAGCTTGGTGCCAGTAGGTCTTTAACACCTTACTAATTGAATCTGATCTCCCTACAGATAGATAAGCAGCAGCCTTCGAGCTCAGAGGCTTCAATAGGCAACCTCTGTCTGAGAAATATAGTCTGTTATGTATTTATATGGGGGACTTCTATTGTGGAAAATAACACTAGTTTTCCATTTATGATTATAATAAGTTTTCCCCTTAAGGTAAGTTGAAAAATTAAGTACAAGTGAGTTGATTAAAAGTGTTCAAAGTAAATAACAACAGAATCAGGACGTGGATATTGCAGGAATCGTGACGTGGTAAGGAAGTGACCAAAGCTTGGGAAACCCCATAACCCAAGTCCCCGTTTTGTAGATGAAGAAAAAGGGAGCGTGGGGAGGGACGATGGCCGATTTAGGTCACATGTGGCTCAGCGGAGCCGCTGGCACGAGGACCAAGCCTCCAGGCTTTGATGCCACATTGCCCCACATAACTGCCTTATTCTGCCCTGAACCCCACTCCGGTAGTAGTAGTAGGGATGATAATACTGATAATAACAACAGTGACGCTGGGGACACCAACATCTCCACTCCTGCCAACAATAAAGGGACACACGTCATGCCCTTGTGATGTGTCAGGCCCTGTCCTAAACGTTTCCCATAGAGTAATTCATTTCATCTTTACCCTTGTGATTTAGATGCTATCATCCCCATTTTACAGGTGAGGAAGCTTGAGACAGAGGCCAAGGGACTTGCCCAAGGTCACGTGGCTGGTAAATGGCGGACCTAGGACTTGTGTCTGTGCCATTGCGCCAAACTGCCTTCCAAGGGTCTCACAGCCCTAGAGAGTGAGACCAAGGCCTCGGTTCAGGTCTGTCCTGCGGGATTCACAGAGGTCACCTGTGCCCAGGCCTGGAGGGTTCTGACAGGGTGAACCGGCCCCCACGACCTGGGCGAGCATTGTTCAGGATGGTGAGAGTGCCCCCCTGTGGAAACAAGGGCACATTACACCAGGAGCTTCCCACCCACATCGAGCTTATTTACAGGGTATTTAGTTAGTTTTCATAACAGCTTTACTGAGATGTCATTCACATGCCATACCCATTTACAGCATGTAGTTCAATTCAATTCAGTTTTAAAAAGCATCTTACTTTGTTTTCCTTCTTCCATTTACTTTTATATTTTTAGAAGAAGAGTGTATTTGACAAGTGCAAGAGAAAGTAAAGATCAACTGTAGTCCTACCACTGTTCATGTATGTGTGTGCGTGTGTGTGTGTATATATATGTTTATTTAGAAAGTTACACCCACTTCTCTCCAAGGCCCTCTCGCTGGGTTCTCACAGCATATCTCCTTCGTTTATGTACATAAATTATAAAACGGAGATACGTTTGTTAAAATAATTAATGCAAGAAGTTTATGGGGGAGAAAGAGTAGTTCTCTTGTCCTGTCCCCGCCGTTAGCTCAGATGAGATCATCAGTCTGAAGCGCTGAGCACAGCGCCCAGTATGTTGTAAGCACTCAATAAAGAATGCTGTTATTTTGTATAGAGCTTCCTTGAAGCAGCTGAAATTCTCGCCCAAAAGGTGACTGATATTTTCTTGTTCCACGCCCTCCTCTGTGCTGCTGAGCTGTGTCCATGCGCTCTGCAGCCAGGTTCATCGTCTGCATGGGCTCGGTCCCTGGAGGGAAATGAGTTCCCATCAGGCTGCAGCCACTGAGCAGGGCCCAGACCACATCCAGTTGTGGGCCTCAGGAAATGCTGGACTGAACTAAGAAGCTTTTCAGAATAGGGGCTGTGTGACCCTGGGCAAGTTACTTACCCTCTCTGTGCCTCAGTTTCCTCGTGTGGAAACCGGGGATAATGAAAGGACCCCGCTCACGGGATCATTGTGAGGATTGAGTGAGGTAATGTGCGGGAGTCATTGGCACAGGGCTGGGTACATGGTCACCTTTCAGGTTTAGCTGTTGCTGTTACCGTTGCCCCCCAGGCGGGCTGGGCAGCTGGGGTGACTCACCTTTGCTCTCATGTCTGTCTGGAGAAGACCACTTGTTTCGTTGATTCAGTTCATAAATATTTCCTGAGCATCTACTCTGTGCTCTGAGCCCCGGGATACAGCAGTGAACAATCAGAGCCTGTCCACACAGGGTAGATGGTCCGGAGGGCGTGGGGGACAGAATGGACAAGCAGATGAGCCCAGGAGGGCCAGGAGGCGGGCAGTGCACTGAAGGAGATTGTAGCCGGCCCAGGAGGGTGCTCCCGACCGACCAGAGATCTGCAGGAAGTGAGGGAGCCGGCCAGGGGGCGGTTTGGGGAAGGGCATTCCAGGCAGAGTGGGTGCCAGAGGGACGTGAGGGCAGAGGGCCTGCAGAGGCCGGTTGAGGTTGAGGTTGGGCCCATGACACGTGGGATGGACTTAGGGTCCCTTACACGGTTCTCCCCACCACCCCTGCTGTGATTGAAGGCTCCCTGGCAGATCCAGGAGACGGCTCCACCCAGCACCTGGCCCCAGGTGGGCCGAGTGGAATTCCGGAACTACGGCCTGCGTTACCGGGAGGACCTGGACTTGGTTCTGAAGAACATCAACGTCACCATCAACGGGGGAGAAAAGGTGGGTGCACACCCTCCTACCCCTACCCTCCCTCCGCCCATGCACGGTCAGGCACAGACTGCACCAGGACATGAACCCAGCATTTTCCCTGCCAGTCACGGCTCCACACCCCCGGATTGAGTCACTTTTAGGGGGTAGCGGGCAGCGAAAGCTGTTCAGAGAGTGTCCAGCAGGGTCACAGACTGGTAGCCTGAAGACCAAACAAGCCCACAGATATGTTTTGGAAGAAATCTGAGTAAACTGAGAGTAGTAATCTGGAAGATTTTCGATAAAAAATCTGTCTCCTGCTTTTCTTGAAAGATCAAAACATTTAACAACATTGGGCCCATCCTCCGCATCTGGCTGTTGCTAGATGAAATATGAACCTCCCAGTTCATCCTGGTCCCTGCCCGTTCGTGTGACTGCTTGGCCCCTGTATGACATTTGAGCTTGTGATCTCTAGAATAAGATGTCACCGCCACCACTAGGGATGGTTCAAGGGAAGTATGAAATTGTCAGAATTTTGGAACCTTCCCTGGTTCCAAGCTGTTCCTGGAAGACGTCCTCACCCTGAGACCCTTAGACCTTCCTCAGGAATCAGACCAAGGGTCTTTCCGGCCGTTTGCCAGGAACAGTGCTGCTTTCATCTTGTTAAACTGTCCCTACCACAAGGCTCAGGATGTTCTGTTCCCAGGAGATAATTTCTCTAACTTATAACAAGGGGAAGAACAGGGCGGGCGATGTTCTCACTGAGTCTTCGTGGCTTATCTTCCACCCTGGGGATTTGGGCATGTGTGCTGCTTTGTGACAGCCCCGCCAGAGGGTAGAGGAAGCCCACCTCTCAGGGTCCCAGAGGGGAAACAGAGAATCATGACTACAGGTCAGGAATGTCAGTCCTTGGCCATGAACACGGGAGCCTCCTTCCCTTGAGGGAAGATAAGCGGAGGCCAGGTCATACCAAAAGGGGTACGCCTGCCTCTTTGAAGGTCTCTAGTGACTTATCAAAAGAACGGATTAATTCCTTGGGGAGCCTGGCAAAGACAGGGGAGTCACTCTTGACCTTTGGCCCAAACAGCCCCTGAAGGAGTGTCTCTGGGAAGCTGGGGTGTGGGGGGAGCGTGGACGTGGGAGTTGGGTTGACCAGACGACCGGACTGCTCTGGGGCAGCCCCTGAGGGAGGACCCTGTGGGGCGGGGCCCCCCGCACGTGCCAGCACTCCCGCCTCACCCGCAGGTTGGCATCGTGGGGCGGACTGGAGCTGGGAAGTCATCTCTGACCCTGGGCTTGTTCCGGATCAACGAGTCTGCCGAAGGGGAGATCGTCATCGACGGCGTCAACATTGCCAAGATCGGCCTGCATAACCTCCGCGGAAAGGTCACCATCATCCCCCAGGTGCGGTCTGGGTGCGGCCAAGGGCGTGAGCTGGGGCTGGCAAGTCGGCTCCTGTAGTCGCAAAACAGCAACGTATGTGTGTTTTCGGGACAAGTGTAAATTTGTCCCTACTTTGTTACTTTCTTTGAAGTTATGTCATGTTTCTTCTCCTCGAATCCTCTCTTGGCATATAAATAACAACGTAGGAGTTAACTGGGCATCGATCTTGCTCTCCTGCCGCTCAAGAGGCAGTTTCCTGAGCATCTGACAGAATCCAGGTGACACCATCTTTCCCTGGTGGCTGTCAGAGTCAGACTGAGGATCTCTAACCCTTCCAAGAACTAGGCGAGAAATAAGAATTTTCTAGACCAATCCCTGCAGGTCTGTGGTCCCCAACCCACAGGGCATGGATCGGTGCTGGTCTGTGGCCTATTTGGAACCGGGCCGCACAGCAGGAGGTGAGCAGCAGGCGAGCCAGCAGAGCTTGGTCTGTATTTACAGCCGTTCCCCGTTGCTTGCATTACCGCGTAACCTCCGCCTCCTGTCAGAACAGCAGTGGCATTAGATTCTCATAGGAGCGCAAACGCTATTGTAAACTGCGTGTGTCCTGAGGGATCCAGGTTTCGCGCTTCTTAGAATCTAATGCCTGATGATCTGAAGTGGAGCTGAGGCAGTGATGCTACCGCTGGGGAGCGGCTGCAAATACAGATTATCATTAGCAGAGAGGTTTGACTGCACAGAGACCATAATGAATCAGTTGCTTGCAGACTCATATCAAACCCTGATCAGTGAGTGCCAAGTGACAATTAAGCTGCATCTGGTGGCAGGCCTTATAGTGGCAAGTGAGCATCTTACTTGAATCATCCCAAAACCTCCCCCCTTCCCCTGTCTCTGGTCCATGGAAAAATTGTCTTCCATGAAATCCATCCCTGGTGCCAAAAAGGTTGGGGACCACTACTGCAGGTAGTGATTCTTTAATATGTTGCCTTTTAGTGTAACGTTCCCTGAAGTGTATTATGAGCATCTCTTTTGGAGTTGGGGGACAGGGAGGGAATCCACAGTACTTTATGATTTGGAGCTACCCATGCTGTGTCTCCTTTCTGGAAGGTTCCAAACTCATGTGCAGATTGGAGGTTCTGGGAAGTTCTTCAGAAAAGAAATCTATTTTACTCTGCTTAATCCAGGCTTTTCCAGATCTTTTCCCCCCATCATTAACATCTCCAGAAATAGTGATTCTGAGGAACTCTGAGTCCTCACCTTCAACAATTCTGGCCAGAACTTTCTGTGCACCATCTCCTTACTCGAGCCGCGTCCAACATGACACAAGCTTCACGTGCCGTCTACTGTCTTCTCTCTGAACAGGACCCCGTTTTGTTTTCGGGTTCCCTCCGCATGAACTTGGACCCGTTCAGCCAGTATTCAGATGAAGAAGTCTGGACGTCCCTGGAGCTGGCCCACCTGAAGGGCTTCGTGTCCTCCCTTCCCAACAAGCTGGACCACGAGTGTGCGGAAGGCGGGGAGAACCTGAGGTAGGCGGGGGCTGAGCAGGGTGACACCGGGCAAGGTCTCCCAGGCACCACCTCGGTTGGGGTGTTTGAAGATTCTATCCTCTTGCATCTGTGTCAGACCTGGATTTCGGCCCCCAATTCTGCCACAGATGAGCTGTCTGTCCCTTCACCTGTTGGAGCCTCAGTTTCTGTATCTGTAAAATGGGTTTCAATCCAGCCTCTTCTTACCATGAGGTATAATAACCAGGATGGCCAGTACGTTTCCTTTCTTACACCAGCTCCATTCACTTGAGAGTGGCTATCAGTTGTTAAATTATTGAAAGGCTTCCCTACCAGCTAGTAAATAACTCTGCTCTGAGCCCTCTACATCCCCATGCATTGCCCCTTCTCCCAGGACCCCTGGGATCTGCCCGTGATCCAGATCCTAAAGCATTAATACCTGGCACAGCAGGGCACCTCCAGGGTCTTGCTCTGGTGTTATTAGTTAGTACCTGGTTGAGTTATCCCTCTCTGTGGCAGCCAGCTGCAAAACTTCGGTCACATTCAGCAGCACTGCAGTGATCATTGCCTGCACGCTAGGGCAGCCAGCCAGGTGGCTCTGCTGGTCTTGGCTGGGCTCGCACACGTGTCTGGGGGTCAGCTGGCTATTGGCTGACCTACTTGGCCTCAGCCAGGGCAATAAGGGTGTGCCTCGTGTGTCCCTCATCCCCTGGCAGACCAGCGGCAGACCAGCATGGGCACATTGTTACGGCGATGGCAGAGGCGCAAGACTGAGCCAGCCCTGGTGTGCATTCCCATGGCGAGCCTCTGCTAGCCTCATGTTTGCCAGCATCCTGTCGGCCAAAGCAGGCATGTGCCTGAGTCCAGAGTCAGCTTTCATGGCCTTACAGTTGGCTAGGGTTGTGTGGATATGGGGTCATTTTTGCTAACCACCACGTCACCCATGCTGACCTAGGCAAGTATTTTGAAAATCACCTCTGAGCCCCATGCTGAGAATGATTCTGAGCCTGCTTCTTGCATAACAGGAGACATGTTCTGCCTGGTTAGCGATGTCTGCCACAGGCACGGATGTGGGGAGTGGACGTGCTCACCTGGACTACACAACAGTGCATCTCTTCCCTCTCCCAGCCCAGGCCTGTGTTCAGGGTCAGGGGTGGTTTGACACTATCTCCTGGTCTTTTTCTCCTGGTCAAGCGTTGGGCAGCGCCAGCTTGTGTGCCTGGCCCGGGCCCTGCTGAGGAAGACGAAGATCCTGGTGTTGGATGAGGCCACGGCGGCCGTGGACCTGGAAACGGACAACCTCATTCAGTCCACCATCCGGACGCAGTTTGATGACTGCACCGTCCTCACCATCGCTCACCGGCTGAACACCATCATGGACTACACGAGGTGACGCCCCAGCACAGAGGCCTCTGGGCTCTGGGGGTTCTGCTTATTCACTGACCCCCTCATTCCTTCACTCAACACTGTCCTTATGCCCGGTGACAGCTCCAGGGGGTGGATCCCGTTTTTATCCCAGGTGGTACCAGGTATTTTGGGCATCCCCCAGTCATTCAGGCAGTTAGCATAGCTGTGTGGTGCCCCCACTGCATTCCTGGAACTGTTCCCAGCACTAGGGACTCTGCGGATGCTGTCAGACAAGGGACCTGCCTCAGGGACAGAGTGGCTTAGGTGAGGGAGACAGTGAACAGAACAACAAATCAGCATGGTTCCAGGGGGCCGTGAGTGTGAGGAAGGAAATCTAACGAGGTGATGGAGTAGTGAGCACAGGCAGGGCCAGTGCACCCATTGGGCACTGGAGGCAAAGTGCCTGGACCCCATGTAAATGTTTTATTCTTTTAAAAATCAGAAGAAAAGAAATACTTATAATCCAGATTGGATTATAGTTGTTTTTATACCAACACAGTCATAAAATAGTGACCATGTTGGCACTTTTATTTCATATGGAGAGAGCAGCCCACACAGGCATCACTGTAGCCCACAAAAGTCATAATGTGGCCCTGGTGCCAGGGTCTTGAGGGTTTTGAATTTAGCATGGGTGGGCAGGTAAGGCCTCTCTGAGGAGGTGACGTTTGAGCTGAGTGACCTGCGGGAAGATCCAGGACAGACATCAGCAACCTTTTCCTTTAAAAGGCCAAAATAGTATCTGCTTCATGGGCCATGTGGTCTCTGCCACAGCTACTCAACCCTGACGTGGCATGAGAGCAGCCATAGGAATACACAAATGAATAAGCATGCCTGTGTTCTAATAAAACTTTATTCATAAAGACAAGCAGTGGGCCAGATTTGGCCTTTGGGCCACAGTTTGCCAACCTTTGATCTACAGGAAGAACATTCTAGGCAGAGGGCACAGCCAAGCGTAAAGGCCCTGCAATGGGAACACGCTTACTGAGCTTGGAGGCCGGCAAGAGGCCAGTGTACCTGGGGGTGGGGTGTCCCCCCCACTGGAATGGAGGGGACAGTGGTAGGAGATGAGGCCGAGGATTAGCTCTTAGAACACCATGTAGCCACAGTGAGAAGTTTGGGAGTTGTCCTAAGAGCACTGTAAAGCCCTTGGAAGGTTTTAAGCAAAGGGGTGACATGGCGTTTTTAAAAGATCATTGAGCACCTACTATGTGACAGGTGCTGGGTTGGCACTTTTGAGTTCCAGGGGGACATAGTCAGAAATGAGGTCAGAAGGGGGCCATGTGAGATCCTACAGGACTTTGTGTGCCAGGGGTCAGCAAACTACGGCCCACAGGCCACATCCTGCCCCCTGCCGATTTTTATGAATAAAATTTTATTGGCATACAGCCATGCCTGTTCGTTTTCCTATTGTCTCTGGCTGTGTTCACACTATAAATACAGCAGAGATGAGGGGTTGTAACAGAAACCACATGGCCCACAGAGCCTAAAATATTTACTGTCTGGCCCTTTTCAGAAAAAGTTTGCTGAGCCCTGTTGTAGACTATGGTAGGGTCTTTTTCTTTTACTCTGAGTGTAGTGGAACAAGGAACGTGAATAACCACCACCACTATCATCATTACTGTTCCCGCCGTCGCTGATGATGGGGGTGGGGATGAGGGACATAGCTCATAGGAATTTGACATTGACCAGAAATAGGGATTGAGGAAGGGCAGCCTGCTGGAAGACTACTGCACCAGTCCTGGCACCAGATGTTAGGGGCCCAACCCAAAGCAATGACTTGCCCAGGTGGGCTCCAGGGCCACAAGGTACCAGCCCCTTTCCTGCCCTCATGTGTGGACCTCTCCTGCAGGGTGATCGTCCTGGACAAAGGAGAGATCCGGGAGTGTGGCGCCCCCTCCGACCTCCTACAGCAGAGAGGTCTCTTCTACGACATGGCCAAAGATGCTGGCTTGGTGTGAGTCCCAGAGCTGGTACATCTGGTCAGAACTGCAGGGCCAGGGTACCAGTGTGCAGGGATGTCAGCATCCTTGGGAAGACCAAGCCTCCCATACTGAAACCAAAAAAAAACCCAAAAAACCAACACTCACCCAAAGCAGCAACAGCCACCATCCGGCCCCCTTCCTGGAATTGGCCATGAAGACACAGGAGAAAGACAGAGATGCATCCCACCCAAAATGTGTGCCCCCTTGCCTCTGGTGCCCCTTCGAGACACGCACGTGTGTTCTTATGCCCTGGGAATGCAAGCTTGTGCCCCTGCTGCTTCCCACAGGGGAGGTATTGGCAGCCAGACTTTCAGAGGAATCAGTTGTATAGAATATGCTAGTGACCAAATCCAGCCAACTGCCTCGGTCTCTCCAGCCAAAGTCTGTGGATTCCAAGTCTTCAAGAAACTCCAAGTCCCTTCGGCTCTCCAACATCCTTGTCTGGTTCCACCCAGAAAGCTTTATTTCCTCGGGGCTGCCTGGTGAAAATCATTCTCCCCCGTGGGCAGTGTCCCAAGGGCCAGGATGGTCCTCCTGCCAACATCTGGTCTTCCAGGAGCTCAGACGCTGGGAACCGACCTCCCAGAGCTGTCTCCGCTGGGACTTGCTTCAGAGGCCAAAGGTGGCCTCGTGTACCCACATACCTGTCCTCATCGAAGGGACTTGGCTGGACTAGCGGACGGCGGGCCAGGGGCTCGTCCCTTAGGGCTGATTTCCCAGCGGGGCTCGCCTCCCCGCACTCCGGTCTCCCCCTCGCTTTCCTTCCTGCCTCTTTGTTTTACTCCTCTAGGTACCTGGGAGAGAGGAAGGTCTGCCAGTGGTTGTGAAGCGTCCAAAGCAAAGAGCATGATGCACCTCCCAAGTATTACCAGTTGGTACCAAAAAGAGTTCCTTTGAGTCTTCTACTCGTTTTTAGATTTTTATTTCTCACCATTGGCATCCGGTTAGTTGCCAAGGGGCAACGTGGCAGAGAACTTGACATTTAGTTACTGATTCTCTTCTAAGGACAAGAAAAGCACCCATCCTCGAATATCAATGATTTTTTTTTTTTTTTTTTTAAGTACTGCTCCTGGGAGAAAACAGTCTCATGACTTGACTTTCTTGGAAGGAAGTCTTGGGCCAGGGAGCAGCATCCCCAGGGAATAGCTAAAAGCTGGGCCTGCATTTGACATTTGGTCCCTGTGTTCCTGGAAGGAAACAGAGAAGCAGAGGCCTTCACAGTCTGTGCTTAGGTGTCTTGGTGGGAGAACAAAATGAGACCCAGAAACAGCGAGAGCTGACTGCTGCCCCGACATTCATACTCGCTGTGAATTACCTTGCTGACTTCAAACGCAGAGCGCATCTTTCTTTTAGGTGGAAATATTTATTTTTTTGTAAGTTATACCATTCTTTCACATTAGATAAACCAAGTTTTTCTTGGGGGGTCTTTTTGTAATGACTTATACTGGAAACGTGAACATTTGCAGTAAAAAAAATATATATTTTATTTCTTTCTAAACGACTGTTCCATTTTCTTTGGGGCAATGGTTCCAGCCCTGTTCTCTGGTAGAGTCAGGAGGTGGCATCCTCCTGTCTGCTTCTCTTCTTTCCCTTAGGCAAATGTGCCGCCTCTAGCGGAAGCTGTTGTCAAAAATGGTGAGTCTAGAGATTGGGGATTGGGTGGGGTTTAGTGAGGAGACAGCACCATGCCAAGGTGGACGCAGCCAGGGCTTCAGAGTCGGATAGACCTAGACTTGAGTCCTGTTTTTGTCATTGGCTGGTCATGTGACCCTGGTCACTTCCCCTCTGTTCCTTGGTTGCTCTGCCTGTAAAATGAGGCTGATCCTACCTACCGCATGGGGTTATTACAAAATTGAGCAATGGTGCGTGTAGTCCATGTAACCTAGGTCAGGTTCGAGGACAAAGGTGACTCACAAATCACGTGTGCCCAGAATGACTCTTGAAAATCCCTTTGTATTAGGATAGGTGAGGCTGTGCTGCAGTAACAAATTAGCCGTAAAATCTTGGGAGACGAATACAAGGGTTTATTTCTTGCTCATGCAGTTCTTGGTGAGGGTCAGGTGCCTCCCCAGGGTAGCTGCTGTCCGTGGCCGCTGATCTGGACTGTCCTGGTCTTTTGACATCGCCTCCCAGGGGAAGGGAGAGTGGGTGGCTCAGCCCAGAAGTGAGGCAAGTCCGTTCCACTCGGCACATGGGCCGAAAGGAGTCGGGTGGCCTCAGCCAAACCATAGAGGAAGCCGAGAGTGCAGGGCAGCCTGTGGAAGAGAAGTTTTTCTCCCTATCCTAATTGGTGTGCTTTCCGAGTTTTGGACAGTGGGGTAGTGAGACTAGGGTGTTTGGTTTCTGACTTTGAATTGGGTGAGTCTGGGGGTGAGGAGTGCCTGTATTTGGGGGGCCACCATTTCAACCATACCCTAAAACCATGCCCCAAGTCTGTGTGCAGATGGAACGTTTTAGCCGTGCCAGTTTTCCCTCGAGCGTTGCTGTCCCTGATTGAAGTCGTTGGCTTACGTTAGGGACCACAGAGTAGGAAGATGCTCAGTGAAAAGCTAGTGAGGTCATGACTGTTAGGATTAGTAGTACTTGGATCTGCCAGGTGGGGAGTCTTAATTGCAGATGTGAGATGTGTTTCTGTCTCAGAACCCCTGGCCCTGAGGATTAAAATCCCTTGTCAGATCCTAAACGAGTCTCTGAGAGTTCCTCCTGGGTGTGTGCTGGGCTGGGGCAGCTGCGTGCTCCTGCCCCTCGCTACCCCCCTCCCACACATAGTCTGTTCTCAACCCGGCAGCCGTAGTGATCCCGTAAAAGTACGCAGCTCCTCCATCACGTCCCTCCTGTCCCTGCCTCACAGCCTGGCTCCCTGCAGTCTCTGTCCCCAGCACCTTCCTCTGGCCACCACTTGGGTCTCCATGCTGTTCTTCCGGGGTCCTCCTTCTTCCCTGTTTGTTCCAGAATGGCAACTCCATGAGTGCTGCATCCCCGCCTCGAGATGCAGGCACGCGGCACGCAGTAGCGACTGGCTGCTTTGCTGGGGACGGAGCCTTGTGCTGCGGTTGGGGTCTCTCAGTGGGAACTTGCCTTTCTAGAGCCGCAGTTTCCTCGTCAGTACGGCCGGGGCCATCGCATCCTCCTGCCGGGTGGTTGTGAGGATGAAAGCAGGTCGGGAAAAGCACCCGGTGCTGTGCACGGCCTGAGAATACCGTCATGCATGGTGTTCACGCATCTCTCCCCTCCTCCCATCACACAGTCCACGTTTATTGCGCTTATGAGCTGTGCACTGTGCCAGGCGCTGGGGAAATGTGGTGGACAAACACACGAGTCCCTCAGCTCAAGGAGGAAAGGAAGCCCCTTCTTACCTCTGTCCTCATGGTGGAATTCTAGAGCAGAAGTCAGTTCTTATCAGTGAGCTGATGTCCACATGACCCGACAGTGAGGCTGTGGGCTCTGAAGCCAGATGGCCCAGGCAGAGACACCTGCTTACATGCTGCCTCGGTTTTCTCATCTGTCCAAGGGGCCTAATGGCCTAATCATAGGACATCTGTGAAAGTGGCCTGATGGTAGCACCGCCCTCATCAAAGGGGCCCAGTGGATGGTGCCTTCCTCCCCTGGTTGTGAGGACCTGTTGCAGGTGTTTAGAGCAGCATCTGGCACACACAGTTACATGTTTGCAGTGACAGGGTGGACGGTGGTGAGGATTAAGTGCCCACTGGGGCGGTGCTGGCTGAGAAGGTCTGTCTGTGGCCTTGCTGGGTCTCACCTGTGTTCTACCCACCCACTGGGCCCTGCTGGTGAGAGCCCATAGCAGGGGGATTAATGGCCCAGTTGTCCCTGCTGGCTGGTGTCCAGGCCACTGTGGTGTGGGCCCAACAGCCTTGTTAGCAGGGCTCACAGGCATTGGCTCCCACGTGCTGGCCACCCATGGCCCCCATGCTGCTCTGGCAAATGTTGATCTATGAAAGAGGCTCCAGTGGCCCGGAGCACTCCCAGCTGAGTTTGTCAAACACGGCAGCCTCTGCCCATGATCTCTGTGCAGGGGAGGTCAGGGGGCTCAACTCCAGGCAGAGAAAAGACATGGGCTGCATCTGGCACCTTCCCTTTCTCTAATGGACAGACATGCTGCATGTGATGACTTGGGCTTTGGTATTAGATAGATCCAGGAATAGGTCCCCACCCTGCCACTTACTAGCTGGGTGACCTTGGCAAGTCATGTCAACTCTCCAAGCCTCAGTTTCCTTCCCTGCAGAATGGAGCCGGTAATAGGTAAGTCATCGAGGGCCCAGGGCTTTGCAGCATGACTGGGGGCAGCGAAGGCCATGGACCCCCTGCTTCACTTTGAAGGTAGCCATGTGAGCTGCTGGCCACATCTTGGCCAAAGGAAGTAGAAGCTGCAATTAGATCTAGAGTTAGATTACCCGGGCCTAAGGGGGCATCACAAATCCCTCTGTCAAGATGGGCCATCAAAGTCCCTATGACCTGGCTGGGGCACAGCAGGCCCCGCATCCTGGAGAGCAGGTAGATAAGTGTCCACAGCCCCTGCCCAAGTCCTGGGCTATCCATGGCAGTGGGGCAGGTTGACCAGTGATTCTCAACCAGGTGATTTTGACCCCCCCAGGGGACATATGGCCGTGTCAGAAGATACTTTTGTCAGAACTGTGGGAATAGTAGAGTCTGCTACTGGCATCTAGTGACGAGAGGCCAGGGATGCTGCTAAACATTCTGTGGTGCACAGGACAGCAGAGAATTATCTGGCCCCACATGTCAATAGCATTATGGCTGAGAAAGCCTGGTCTATACCCTTCTCTGCTTCCCGTGAACACATTTCCGTGTATTAATGCATGTTATCCTTGCAGTGATGCTGTGAGGTCAGTGAGAAGCCCCAGGCTGGCATAACATTAGGATCCATGGAGTTGTCTGATGTGTCATGCTGCCCTTCACAGCGATCTATGTGTGACCTTAGGTGTGGCTATTTTAGGCTCTTAGTTCCGCTTCCCTCGTTCCTGAAGCTGGCTTGAGTCCAGTGTTTGAATCCCGACTGCTGCCAGAAACACGCATGAGGGATGAATGCAGCGGTTGCCCTTGGTTACAGCGAGCGCCACACCTGCAGCTGGGGCTGACCTCGGACTCGACAGCATCTGCAGCAGAAGTGTGAACAGAAACACTCTGGCTGCTGGGGCTCCCGCAAGCAGCCGAAATTTGGCCTTTAGCAACCCCATGTATGAAACGTGCCAAGTCCTGGACATACACTCCTGGAGGGGGCCGCGGAGTCCTGGCTCCTCTGTTCAGTGTCGGGAACTGAACACGTGCACAGTACTTGCCCACACCTGGAGAGGGCCCATTCTTGGCGGGGGGAACTTGGCTTGTGTGTCCTTGGAGCTCATCTCGGTGGGGGGGGAGCAGCAGCAGCAGGAGGTGCAGGCAGTGGACACGGGAATCAGATGGGGGAGCTTTAAAAGTATATGTCACGATGGAGAACCAATCGGTGGATGCTCAGGGTGGGAGGGAGGTGGGTGTGGTTAAAAAATGGCTACATGAGGGATCTTTGTGGGGATGGGGCCATCTCATACCCTCGCTGTGGTGCTGGATGCATGAATGTGTGATAAAACTGTATGGAACTAACTATACACAAATGAGTTCAAGTACAGTGGGACATCTGAACAGACTGGTATATTGTGTCAACGTCCATATCCTGACTGATATTGACTAGAGTTTGGCAAGATGTCACCTTTGGGAGAAATGGGCCAGGGGGGTATACAGATCTCTCTATTTTTTCTTACAACTTGCATATATATCAACGATCATTCCAAAATAAAAGGGTTAAATTGTAGAAAGTACATATGCCATTGCTGCCCCAGCCCCAGGCACTCTGATGTGATGGGTGTGGGGGCAGCCTGGCACGGGCATGTCTTTGCATCCCCAGGTGAGCCCAGGGCTAAGAGCCGCTGCGATGCTGGCTCCAAGGTGGCAGGGCTGGGTGGGCCCTGTGTCTTTCGAGGTCTGATGCTCTGTGACAATCCGCCGCTTTCTCTGCTGTTTTCCTCCCAGAGAGCAAGGCAGGGTCTAGACTCAACATCGTGTGGAGCCACCGATGGTGCCCAGGTCACTTGCATCTCCGGGGCGCTGCAGGCTGTCCCAGTGGGGGGACGGCTGAGGGGCCTGGCTCAGACCAGGCCTGACTCCTGGGCCAGCCTGTAGAACAGGCCCTTCTGGGCCAGCAGCTGGGCTGGGCTTCCACTCTCTGCCACCTGCCCCTCATCCATGACCAGTACCCTGCAGGAGAAAGGCAGACGGGGCAGCTTTTTAGCCACCAGCCCAGGCCCTCGGCAGCTCTGAGAGCTCAGCGTATCTGGGCTGAGATTTGCTCCCCAGAAGTCCCACTTTCTGTGTGGCTTCCTGACCCTGACAGCCAGGCTGGACATCTGCTGGGCATGTGTCTCATTCAGGCCCCTTCCAGCTCTGCGCCCTGTGGCCGGGGCAGGGGCAGGGGCCTTACCGGGCGCAGTCCATCACTGAGCGCAGGCGGTGGGCGATGAGCAGCACGGTGCAGCGGGCAAACCAGTGCCCGAGGGAGGCCTGCATCTGCCGCTCTGTGCCCGGGTCCACGGCAGCCGTAGCCTCGTCCAGGACGAGGATCTGGGTTTTCCGGAGAAGGGCGCGTGCCAGACACAGGAGCTGCTTCTGACCCACACTGGGAACAAGTGGAACAATTAGGCCAGACATTTGCCTGCATTTCACGATGTATAGGGCGTGCTCACAAATGGGTTTGCAACAGCGCAGAAACGGGGTGCCTGTGCATCCCCACACGTGGGGTCTGCGGTCTACAGAGCAGGTAGGAATCCCCATCCTGCCATCTTTGGGCAGGCTGACTTTAGGCAAATCCTTCAAACCCTTTGTGCCTCAGTTTCCCTGCCTGTGACATGGCTATTTCCTATTTCTATTCATGGCTATTTCTATTCTATGGGCTTCACCATGTGCCAGGCACATGCTAAGTCCTTGTGTATATATTGACTCGATCCTTAAAATGACCGCAAAGGTAGATATGCTGTTCTCTTCTTTTGAGAGAGGGGAAACAGATACAGAGAGGTTAAGGGCTTTTCAAGGTCACAAAGTTAATGGTGGATCCAGAACTTGAACCCAGGTCCTGTGACTCCAGAATCTGTGCTAATGGGCACTTCCTCACTGAGTTGTGAAGATGAGCCATATAAAAGTGTGTGCTTGTCACAGAGCAAGCCCTTGGCATGAAGTAGCATCCCCTAATTACAGGGGGGGACGTTGAGATTCAAGGTCATGCGGCCAGTGAGACCCCTGCCCCAGGTGGGAACTGGCCCGTGGGGACCCAGTGTGGCTGGGGCTGTTCCCTGCCATGCTCTGCTTCCTCGCATGGCAACCCCTTCCACAAAGCATGTCTCTTCGGAGAACAAGAACCTACCACGGCCGTGCAGGCGTCAGGGTGCCCCCGGGCAAGTCTCACGCACAGATTCCAACTCTGTGAAACTGGATTAGCGAGAGTGTGGCTGTGAATATTTACCATTTCCTGTATGTCAGGCACCCTTTCGACAACTTTACACACATAACTCAGTCCTTACACAGGGAGGTAGGTTCTTCTATTCTCATTTCCCAGATGAGGAAACTGAGGCACAGGAGATTAAGTAAGTTGCCCAAGGTCCTACAACTGGTAAGTGGGGGAGCCTGTGTATGCTGTTACCCACCCAACAACACTGTCCCTCCAGTGCTGGGAACCATTACCTTCCCCAGGCCCTCAGGGGCAGATGGGTTTATGAGTCCAGAACATCTTGATTTTTAAAAAGGCACATACCTGCACACCTATGATCACAGCAGCGTTATTCACAATAGCCAAAAGGTGGAAACTACCCAGATAGCCATCAACAGATGAACGGATAAGCAAAATATGATCTATCCATGTAATGGGATATTTTTCAGCCTTAAAAAAGGAAGGAGATTCTGCCTTATGCTACTACATGGATGAACCTTGAGGACATTATGCTCAGTGAAATAAGGTCACAGAAAGACAAATACCGTATGATTCTACTTAATATGAAGTATGTAGTCAAACTCAAGAGACAGAAGGTAGAATGGTAGCTGCCAGGGGTTGGGGAGAGGGAAATGGGGAGTTATTTAATGGGGACATAGTTTGTTTTGTTGCACAATAATGTGAATGTACCTAACACTACTGAATTGTACACTTAAAAATGGTTGAGATGGTTATTTTAGCCTTTTTTGCCAATTTCTATAATACAAAGATGGTTAACTTTATATGTATTTTTCCACATTTAAAAAAATTTTTTAAAAAGTATACACTGTACATTACTTACAGCCCCAGTGGGTGTGAGGTTAGCACCCAATATCAAACATTTAGGAAGCTAATTTGGGAAAAAAATTCGATATTCAGAGACTGTGCTGGAGTTTGGAATTGCAGATAAGGGACATGTGATTATTGGCAGAATGGGGTTGACACAATCCTCTGGGGGGAGGCAGTGCCCTGGGGCAGACCCTGGCCATCTGTCCCTCCGCCCCAACCTCCCTGCAGGTCCTGGCCATGGTGGGGCGACCATACCTCAGGTCCTCGCCTTGCTCGGCACACTCGTACTGCAACTGGCCGGGCAGGCTGGCCACCAAAGCTTTGAGCTGCACAGTCTCCAAGGCCGCCCAGATGGCTTCATCTGTGTGCTCCTGTAGCAGGTCGAGGTTCATCCGCAGAGAGCCGGGGAACAGGATGGGGTCCTGGCAGCGAGCGGCAGGTCAGAGCAGGGCCCCACCACCCCTCCCACCTCTGCCCACCCCCCCTCCACCGGCCTCACCTGGGGGATGATGGTGATCCTGGACCGTAGCGTGTGCAGCCCCACGTTGGCAATGGGGACCCCGTCGATCCAGACCCCCCCCTCAGCTGCCTCCTGGAGCCGCAGCAGGCCCCCAGCCAGGGAGGACTTCCCGGCCCCTGTCCTGCCCACGATGCCCACCTGCCAGGAAGTAGGAGGGCAAGGCTGGCTTTGGCCAGGCCTGGCCAGAGGAAGGCAGGCCACAGCCCAGAGGGTTTGTGGGCATCCATTTGGGAGCTGTTTCCCGTGTACCCAAGATCTGTCCATCCATCATCCTGTGAGCACCCATCCTTCCTTCCCTCTGTCTACCCTTCCATCCATCCATCCATCCAACCTTCCATTTGTGTATTCTTCTCTGTCTTCCCCTCCTCCTGCCATCGCTCCCGTCTTTTCTATTCCTCCACCCTTCCTTCTGTTCCTCCCTCCTTCCCAATCCTTCTACCCACCCCCTTCATCATCCCTCTTCCTCTCCTTCCTGCCCATCCTCTCTACCATCCTTCCATCCCTCTCTCTCTTGCTACTGTGGCATCCTCAGTGTCTGACACATGGCGGGGGTTCAACACTATTTGATTCAGAAGAGAATGAAACATGCAGGTCACCCCACCGTAGGCCATGCACACATTTAGGCACCAGGAATACAGAGATCAAAGGGTCCTTGCTCCCCTGTGCCCACCGTCTGGTCTAGGAAACAGTGCAGCTGAGTAAACTGAATTTTAATACAGTGCAATGAACAAGCACTCTCTGATCAAGCTCTGGACCTGTAGCGATTGAGGGAAGCGAAGAAGGTGCTGTGCATGCTGCCTGGAACGGGACTTGATGGGGGTAATCAGAGAAGGCTCCATGGAGGAGGGGATACTCGAGTGGAGTCTTGAAGGATGAGCAGGAGTTCAGGGAGGGGAAGACTCCAGGTAAACCACACCAAGCGTGCTTACAAGAGTAGAGCTCATTGAGCTTACAGCACCATGTGCCCGCCCCGTGCCCACAGGCAGCTGCTCCACAAATGTTGGCCGAGCCCTGGCAGGGTAACGAATAAGACAGGGAGGTGGGCAGGGCCTTGAATGACAAGCTCAGAAACTCAGACTTCACCCTGAGGGAAGCTGGGAGCTGGTAGGTTTTAGCAAGGGAATGACATGCTGTGTCATTCGTGCTGATAAAGATCACAGAACAGACTGGAGGTGGTGAGGCAGGATCTGTTGGGAGCCTGGGGGCGGGGACAGTGAGGGTGACAGGGAGGAAGTGTGTGTAGGCGGGGAGGGAGGAGAGGGATTCGCTGCAGGGGCCTGACTGGGCATCTGCAAAAGGGGATAATACTAGCACCTTCCTCATAGGATTGTCGTGAGAGGTGAAACGTAAATAATTAATAAAAGCATTAGTAAACATTTCTGTAGCACTGGCTATGAGCCAGGCACTTTATATGTATTAACTCAAACTTCACAACAACTCTATGAGGCTGACATTTTTATTCCCATTTTACAGATGGGAAAACAGACAGACATGAAGTGACTTGCCCAAGGTCACCCATGGCAAAGCCAGGACCCTGTCCATGCAAACTGGAAAACATAATTGGAACATTTAGCATGCTGCCCAGCACATACTAGGTGTTCAGTTAATGTTTCAGGAAGAAGGAAGTTGGGGTTTGGACTCCTCATCTGGGGACACCTCTTCCTGAGCAGTCACCACATGGAAGCAGGCTTGGGGAAGATAAGAAATCCAGTTTAGGGTGTGGTAGATCTGAACACTTGGGGGTCTGGGGTAGGGACATTGAGGAGGTAGCTGGTGCTCAGGGCCTGGACCCTGGGGCCCTAAGGTCTGCCGTCCATGAAGAGGACACTGTGGGAGAACTGCTCACCTTCTCTCCTGCATGGATCTTGAAGGACACGTCCCGTATGGCCAGTGGGAGCTCGGGTCGGTATCTCAGCCCAAAGCCCCGGAACTCGACCTGCCCGCCTTGGGGCCAGGAGGGCTGAGCTGCACAGGTGGGCAGCCTCCAGGGGGCCTGGAACAGGAGGGGACACCAGGTCAGAGGTACCTTCCTCCAAGGTTTCTCACAAGATGGCCCACCTCTCTGAGCCTCAGTTTCCTCTTTTGCAAAATGGGCATATTTATTGGTATTTTACAGGGTGGTTATGGGAATTAAACAAGACAAGGCATGGAATACAGCAGTGCTGAAAAAAATATCTGGTGTGGTAAAAATAATGGTGGTATTGGCTACCTTTAATCTTTTATTATCATTAGCCACTGTCTATTATCAAGTAATATTCTCTTCTCCTGTAGTAGGAGTGGACACTCCCCTTTGTCTTTATGAGGAGGACAGGACGGTGCAGCGCGGAGACCAATGCTGCTGTTTGCTGCTCCTGTGACCTGAACAGATACCCTTGAGCCTTGGTTTCCTAATCTGTGCAATGGGGCTAATAAGAGCAGCAGACATGTGTCAAGTGGTCAGTGGGCCAGACACCGTGCTAAGTCCATTACCGCAGGATCTCATTTGATCCTCCCAGTAAACCCAGGACTATCATGTTACTGTTACACTGCTGCTACGCTGCTGTTCTTTTACTACGTTAGGGCTACGGCTACATTGCTGTTGCACTGCTGTTCCTCGTGGTCCCCTGTCATTCAGTAGGTGACCTGCCTTGCTCACGCTAGGAAGAAAAGGAACCAGGATTTGACCTGGCACCAGACCCTATGCTCTTAACCACTGCTGCCACCCTGGCTGTGACTCTGGCCCACAGTGGTAGGGGCTGACTGGGGGGAGACAAGGGTGCAGACTCCAAAGCCCGCAGCAGACATCAACCTGGGCCCATTGCCCTCCCTTGTACACCCCTTCCAGGGCACAAGCCCTGCCCCATCTCCCCCCAGTCACCTCCTTGGGCGTCCGCATGTAGTCCTTCATCCGCTCCACGGACACGATGCTGCCCTCTAGGTCTGTCCAGCTTCGAACAGCCCACTGCAGTGTCTGGGTCACCTGGTACAAGAAGACACCTCAGGCTGGGTTCAGCAAGGCCGCCCAAGGACTTGCATTGGGCCCCTTAGGCAGACCCAGGGAAGCAAAGATGCAGGAGTGGGACAGTCTGAGGACTTGGGCTCAGGGGATGGGATTTGGCTGCCGCTCACAAGACCCCTCCCTTCCTTCAGTAGAACCAGACACCAGCTTGTCCAAACTGTCTTGATATGGGTGGGGAGACAGGACCAGAGAGGGCGTGTGGCCCTCTGGACACCCAGCAGGACTCGGGCCCCCTGATTCCATTTTGACAGCTTCCCCAGAGGCCTGGGCCTCACCTGATTTCCCATCATACTTGGAACTGCTCCAACCTCCTCACCAGGGCCTATGAGGAGTGATGGGCTCTGGCCCTGCCCTCCTCTCCCTTACTTCTGCCTTGTTGCTGCTCCTCTAACACCACAGATGTCCCCTCCCCTGCCCCCAGGGCCTTTCCTCCTGCTGTTTCCTCACTTCCTCCAGGCCATATCTCCTAGTCATCTCCTCAGAGAGGCCTTCCCATGTGTGCGATAAAAACATGCCCCCTTGCCCCAGTACGCTCCTTCCTCTTACTCGCTCCAGGCTTAAGCTTAGTTGCCTCAGCTGTAAAATGAGGCTAGTAACAGCCTCCCTGGTGGAGTCATGGGCGGGGTTAAATGAGTTAATATTTATAAAGCTCTAAGAACAATGTCTCCTTCACAACAAATGCTACTTACATGTTTTTTATATATATCTTTTCATAGATGTCATGACCTGACATTACATATTGTTGTTAATACTTACCAAAAAGTGAACGATGCACTGAAATGCACCTTACAATATATACTTTATCTCAACTAGTCTTTCGAATGTGATGGGATTACTGACCTATTTTTCAGGTGAGCATGAGACTCCAAGATGGAAGACTTTTGCCCCAAGTCCAGCAAGGTCACCTCAGCCTAGTCCAGCCCTTGTAGAGCTGTATTTCTCTCACTGGTTGGCAGTTTGGACTTGGGGTCTTTGAAGGTCCCACTGTCCAGGGCCTGTCTGTCTCCAGTTCTGCCTGCAACCCCCAAGCCCAGGTTGGGGGTATTGGGAGTACCTGGAGGGCGGCAGAGACAGAGAAGCCCACAAGGCCGGCACTGAGGTGGGCCTTGCTCAGCACAGCACATACGGCGGCCACAAACACCAGGCTGTTCCCCAGGATTTCCATGTTGGCAGCGAGCCACCTGTACAGGGAAGCAGGAAACAGCGGGGTTAGTGGGTGCCATCATCTGCAGGGACCCGCTTCTCTGGGCACAAGGACTCATTGTTGTGTCAGCTTCATGCCCATGGGGGTCCCAGCAATGGCCTCTATGCCCCAGGCCCCACCCGAGCTAGGAGGGGAAGATGACACTGTCCTGTGTTGCCTGAGCCCAGCTCAGGGCCTGGCACACTCTTGGTGCTTGGTAGAGCTTTACTGTGCTGCTGCTTTTCTGTCCCGGGATGTGCCAAGCCGTGCTCCACTTGCAGTTCTTCCTGCCTGAACCCTGACCTCAGCCTTCACGTGGCCAACATCTTGACACACGAGTCAGCTCACACATCACCTCCTTGGAGAGCCTTCCCTGCCTGCACCTCCTTGTCCTTCACAATAGTTATTTCTCTATAACTAAACCATTTAATCAGTCCTTGATGATCGGTCTCTACCAGTAGATCATGAGCGACCTCGTCTGTTTCATTCACGGCTCGATCCCCAGTACCTAGTACAGGACCCAGCACACAGTAGGTACTCAACAAATATATACTGAATGGATGAATAAATACATACCTCTCTCATTGACTTCCTACTCTACCATTCATTCATTCATCCGTTCAGTCAACAGATATGTATTGAGTACCTACGATGCGTCATGCATGTTTGAGATTCTGGGGACACGGCTGTGATCAAACAGATAAAAATCATTGTCCTGAGGGAGCTCTGAGCTCTCCTACATATAACATCTAATCCTCCCAACACAAGGGGAGGGAGGTATTGTTCCCATTTGACAGATGAGGAAGCCAAGGCTCAGAGGGTTAGGTACTTGCTTAAGTCCACACACGTAACAAACACCAGGATTTGAAGCCACATCCATCTGACTGATACCAGAAAGCATCCACCCTTTCCAACAGGTGTGTTTCTCAGTGAACCAACTAAGGAATGAATAAACGAACAAAGACCCCCCTTGGTTCCACCACTCCCTAGCTGGCTGACCTTGGGAGATGTTTCTTCACTTCTTTGAACCCATGTGAATAATAAAGTGATATCTGGCTGATTCCAGTTGAGATTAAATGAGATACACCATGCACAACATGGAAATCATTAAGCTTTGCACACAGTAGGTGCTCTTTAAATGTTCGGAAGGTCCCTCCTCCCTAGTCCAGGCCCCAGGAAGGGGCAGGGCAGGTCTCCCAGAGGGCATGTGGAACTGAGACACTGCCCACCACTACAGGCCCGAGAGCCCTAGCTGGCTGGAACCTGGGCAGAAAGGAATTGACATTTATTGAGTTCCTACTTTGTGCCAGATCCTCTCTCTGCACTCTGGCACCAGACCGCCTGGATCCAAATCCTGGCTCCACCACACATTAGCTATGTGACCTTGGGCAAGTTCCCAAACCTTTCCATGCCTAAGATTTATCATCTATAAAACAGTCTCTGCCTTGTGGGGAACACAAGATTAAATAAATTAATCCAACTAGATTGCTCAGAACAGTGCCAGGCATGTCATAAGCATGTTACAAGTCTTACCTATGAGTGTGTGTATTTAATCCTCATAGCTACTCCATGAGGGTGACCAGTGTGACAGATGAGGCTCAGAGAGGTCATGTAACTTCCCAGAGACCGGCCAGCAAGTAAGTGGCAGACATGGGATTTGAACCTGTGTCTATCTGTGCTGCAAGCTTGTGTTCTTGTTCTTGTTTAGTACTGAAGGCAGGCTGAGGATGCTTATGCAGCTGCTTTGTCACCAAGGCAATGGAGACTGGTCCAGTTGCCTAGCCATGGAGACTCCTTGCTGTACCTACTGCTTCCTTGCTGTTGGGGACATCTCAGGCCAGGGTCCATCTGCCCACAGTGAAAGCCAAGTGACTGCCTGTACATCTAGCCTCAGCTATGTCCCTGACTGGCTGTGGGATGTGGGCGGGCCACTTGACCTCTCTAGCCACATAGTACAACCTCAGGTCTCACCCTCTGGGGACACAGATGGATTATAAGGTCATCTCTGCCCCCAGCCTCTTCCTACCTGTCAGCCACCAGTCGTGGGAAACTGACCCTCTGGCTTTCATCCACGCGAGCGTTGTTCTGATCCACAAAGGAGCCCTGGGCTCGGAACGCCCTGACCACTGCACTGCCCTGGAATGTCTCAGCCACGTGGGAGCACACAGATGAGTAGCTGGCTGACTCCAGGCGTTTCAGCTGGCATGAGCTGGCCACATACAGGCTCTGAGGCAGGATGGGTAGGAGAGGGGGAGAGGAGAAGCACAGAGAGGTACAAGTATAGGGTTCTAGACTAGGCTGTGTTACCGGCTTGCTGTGTGACCTTGGGCCAGTTGCTTGCCCTCTCTGGGCTCCCATTTCCTTGCAGAATCAGAGTTCCATGGTTCTTTTGAAAATTACCTTCAAAAACCTCCAATGCCCCACCCCAGAACTACTGAATTGGGATCTCTGGTGATGTCACCTTGGCTTTGATATTTTTTAAAAGCCTTCCAGGTGAGCCTAATGTATAGCCAGGGTTGAGAAACCACCACTTTAGTTTAAATGTCTCACTTCCCAGGACTGAGGCAAACTACTTCGTTTAGGGTTGGTCACTGTGGGAACAAAACTATAAAGGGCAGTGGAGACAGTTGGCCAAGTCAGAGTCACTCATTTAACCCAAGGGTTATATGCGAGGTGCCAGGCGATGCACAAAGATGTGTTCTTTGGTTTCAGGTTGCAAGCTGTGTGTTGTAGTTTGGGGATGGGCACACGACCCACAAAGGGCCAATCAGAACCTTCCCTGGGATTGATATATGAATATTGAATTGGAGGAAAGTTTTCTTTGTGTTGCTAATGCAGAGTGATGTCAGTACAGGGCTGCTGGTGCCCATCAGATCTAGCCCTGGGAAAGAGAACATGCCAAAAATTAGGCCAAGCAGAGCTAAGCCAGTGGTTCTCAAACATTAGCATGTATCAGAACTACTTGGATGGTTTGTTGAAACCCACATTTCTGGGCCCCACCTCATAGGGTCTGAGTCAGTAGGGCTGGGGCCTAAGAATCTACATCTCTAATTAGGCCCCAGGTGACACTGCCGCTAGTCCTGGGACCACACGTGGAGAAGCACCAATTGAAGACGTGGAGAGAGTAACAGCGTCCTGGTGACAGCTGGACCCGCTATCCCCAGGAATGTAAGAAAAGTTCTGTTCTTTTGTTTAAGCTAATTTAAGTTGGTCTCTGGCCCTGGCAACGGAAAGAATCTAGCTTAATACTACAGTCTTTGAGACCTTGCAATGCCCTCTTGGTTCCCAGACAATTGAAGTAGCAGCAGCTGCAGCAGGACAGAATATTAGATATTCAGAACTTTGATATGGACATTTAGAGACAGAGTCTAGTTAGATATTAGAAACAGACTGTGTTGTCTCCGCCCCTGGGGATTGTTCTAGCTGCCCAGCTTAGCAGAACCGCATACACTGTCCTGTCCAGAGACAGGGCACTGGCTGAGGTGACCTCAGCTGGTCCCAGGAGCCTCCCTGACCTCTCCATACCTGGAGAACAGCATAGAGGAGCAACAACGGCAGGATGGCCACGATGGCCAGTGGGGTGGCCACCGCCACCACCAGGATGACCTCTAGGAGTCCAAACGTGTAAGTCAGCAAGGACCGGAGTTTGTCTGGGATGTCCACATCCACCATGTCTGTCTCCTTGGAGAAGCGGTTCAGCAGGTTCCCAACGGGTGTCCGCTCAAAGAAGCTGATGGGAGATCGCATCACGTCCCACAGGAGCCTCCGGAAGAGCAGCCTGGATGCCCGGACCCCACCTAGGAGCACCGTGGCCATGGAGGCAAACAGCCCGATGGCTGGGGAGGGAGAGGAAGTCAGAGCATGAGGGCTGGAGACCTGCAGGTGCCTCCCTGTGGGGCCTCGGGCAGGTCTCCCCTACTGTGCCATGGCGGCATCTTATGGCTTGGCCACCCTGGTTCTCTCTCCATGCACCCACCCTATAGTGGACTGAACAGTGTCCCCCACCAAAATCCACGTCCACCTGGAACCCCAGAATGTGACCTTTTTTGGAAAAAAAGGGCCTTTGCAGAAGTAATTAGTTAAAAATCTTGAGATGAAATCATCCTGGATTTAGGATGGGTCCTAGCTCTAAGGACTGGTATTCTCCTAAGAAGAAGAGCGGACACCCAGAGACACAGAGCGGAAGATGTGGAGTTGGAGACAGAGGTTAAACTGACACATCTACACTCCAAGGAAGGTCAGAGATTGTTGGCAATCACCAGAAGCTAGGAGAGAGACACGGGGTGGTTTTTCCTCTGGAGCCTCCACAAGGAACCAACTTTGCTGACACTTTGATTTCAGGCTTCTGGCTTCAGAACTGTGGGACAATAAATTTCTGTTGTGCTAGGCTACCAAGTCTGTGGCAATGTGTTATGCAGCAGCCCTAGGAAACTATTAAAAATCTATATCCTTCTCCCCAATGCCAGTCCGTGTGCTTGGGATGGGGCTAACTCCACCCCTTGGCTCTGGAGTGGGGCAAATTTCATCCCTGGTCAATCCAGACCACTGTGACTGGTTCCAGGATGAGCATGTGACCCAAGTCATGCCAATGAGGGTAAGACCTGATACTTCGCTAGAACTTTTGGGAACAAGGTACTTGCTTTTTTGAGGGGGCCACGTGGGAGCTGTGCAATATTACCTTACCTGGACAGGAAGCTGTCACAGAGCAATTTCTAACAGCCTGGTTGGGACCCCTGGATCCAGCCATGCCTGAAGCTGTGAATCTATGCACACCAGCCCCATGAGTCAATAAATTCTCTTATTACTTAAACCATTCTGAATTGGAGCTGAATTTTCTGTTCTTTGTATTCAAAAGAGTCAGAACCAACTCCTCTGTCTGGGCTCCAATCTCTCCATGTTCAGGGGATAGTAAGATTTGCCCTTAGCTATCAAATGAGGGATAGGTGTGAAAGGACTATGGAAAGATAATGTGCCACCCAAATGGAGATTCAAGTTCATTCCAAGGCTCAGATGACCCTGACAACTCACTAATTCCTCTTGACTAAGTAACCCCTGGGCTTGAGTACTCCACTGTATATCCTCTGGCAAACAGGTCTATAGATTCTTAGGACTAGAAGGGCCCTCAAATTCAGAGCTGACGCCTCGGTTTTATAGAGGAGGACACAGGCTCATAACATCTTGATGATGTGGCCATGGTTGCACACACCCGAGTGCAAGCAGAAGTGGGGAAATCAGAGAGAGATCAATGCATTGATCAATGTCAATATCCTTTCTGTGATACTGCACTAGCATTTTGCAAAATGTTACCATTGGGTGAAACTGGGCAGAGTGTGCAAGGGAGCTGGCTGCATTATTTCTTAGAACTGCCTGTGAATCTACAATTATCCCAATAAGTATTTTGATTTTTTAAAAAGGGGGAGTTGGGATAATGGTGGTGGTGCACTTGTTGGGGAGGGTCCGGCTCTGTCTGGAGGTTTGGAGGGCACTGAAAGTCACCAGCAGGCAGACCTCGGAGCTGTCCTCTGCTGGGGTGGAGGGGCTGGGAGAGATTCTGGAGGTTCTAGAAAGGGAGGGATATGCCCTGTCCCCCCAATCCCATCTTAAGGACTCAGGTATGTGCTTGGGCCCAGGATGTTTTGCACAGATGTTCAGGGAAGACAGGGGGAGCAAGGGAGCCCTGAGCACCCCTCGGTGGAGCTGGGAGGAGGGGGTGAGGGGAGCAGGGGAGGCGCACCTTGGAGACAGCCGAGGAGCCCGAAGATCCCGCCACGCAGGGCTGCCTGCGTCTGCCGCCCATCCACGGTGGGGTCGTCCGCCCACAGGCTCAGCCAGTAGCCTCGGCAGAAGGAAGCCACTTGCTGGCAGAGGAAGAGGAAGAGCGCGTAGAGGCAGATGGGGGTGCCCATGGCCCGCAGGTAGGTCAGGTGCATGGCGACCTTCACCTGTAGCGCATGTCGGGGGAGAGGGCAGCACAGAGAGGCCCCAGAGGGAGGCGTGAGCTGAGGCAAGGCCGGGCAAGCCTCCCCCAAAACACGCCGATGGGGCAGATGGAACCACCACGCAGATCTCACAGGTCTTCTCAACACCTGCTAGCAGGGGCACCGTCTCCCCTACGGGCCCCACCTGGCTGCAGGACCCCCTTCTGCTACAGAACCCCCAGCTGGCCAGCGACAGGCTGTGGGGCTTTCTGGTTTGGGAGTGTTTTCTTGAGCATCTACTGTGGGTCAGGCATGTGTCTCTGCTCACGATAAATTCTGTTCCACAGATAAAGAAACTGAGGCACAGAGAGGTTCAGCCATTTGCTTAAGGTCCTGCTCCTACAAATCTGGAGTTCTCTGCACAGCTGCGGCCAGAGTGAACTTTTGGAAACATCAATCTAATCGAATCCTGCTGTCACTGGCCTGCCCGTGGCTCTCTCTTGCTCTTAGAAGAAATTCCAAACTCCTCGTCTCACCCCCAACTCACTATCTGCCAGCCTGGCACCCGTTTCTCTTTCTCCGGCTTCGCGCCTGCTGTTCCCCTCTGCCTGGAACGTTCTTTGCCCTGCTCTTTGCACGGCCAGGCCCTTCCATTCTTCCGGGCAGCTCAGATATCACTCGGAGCATCCTATCCAAGCAGGCCGTGACCCTCGGTTCCCTCCATTTCATCGATCGTCTTTATGTTTCCTTTATAGCAGCTACCGTGACCGCACGTTACCTCGTTAGCCTGACGGTTTGCTGTCTGTGTACGCTCGCTAGCACGCAACCCCCACCAGACTTAGCTTGGCACCGTGGGTGCTGTGTAGATGTTTGCTGGGTGGGTGGGTGGGTGGGTGGATGGGTAGACAGACAAAGGAACAAACAGGTGGACAGACAGATGTATAGGTGAGTGGATGGTTGGGTGTATAGGTGGGTTGGATGGCTGGACAAACGAGTGGACGGACAGAAGGGCATCTGGGTGGATGAGGAGATGGGTGGGTGGATGGACACAGCCATATAGAAGAGGAGAAACAGGACGAGCTTCCAATTTGGATTGAGTCCCAGGCTGGTCATGTGCTGGCAATGAGAACATGGACAAGTCTCTTAACCTTTTTTTTTTAAATAGATGGGGTCTCGCTGTGTCTCCCAGGCTACTGTGCAGTGGCACATCATAGCTCACTGCAGCCTCAAACTTCTGGGCTCAGGTGATCCTCCTGGGACTACTGGCACATACCACCATGCTCAGCTAATTGTTTTTTATTATTTTGTAGAGATGGGGTCTCACTATGTTGCTCAGGCTGGTCTCGAACTCCTGGGCTCAGGTGATCCTCCCACCTTAGCCTCCCCAAATGCTGGGATTATAGGCATGAGCCACCACGCCCAGCTTAGTCTCCTAACTCTTTAAGACTTCAGTTTCTTCAGCTCTGAAATGGAGCTATCACCATCTATTTTTTAGGATGGTTGTGAGGATTAAGAAATAAGAAGGTCTAGAATCTTACCAGGCACATAGTAGGTGCTCAGTAAAGATACCAGCCCACGCCCACGCTATATCTTGGGGGAGGCCTTTGCTCCTGGGGGCAGTGGCAGAGGGTGGGGAGGGCTGGGGCAGCTGGCGGTTACCCTGCCGTACTGCATGCTGTCCTCTCCTGTTGGCTGTCCCGCCACATCAGGGTTGTCTAGAGGAACCCTTGTCTGGGCTTGCAAAGTGGTGCTGTCCTTCTCAGAGACTGACTTGATGGACCTGTCATTTTGAGGAAATGAGGACAAATCAGTGTTTCTCCCCATGGGGGGATGTGTATGCCCACCCCTCAGGCCCACTGCTCCGGGGTACATGCTCTACCCATTCATTCAACTAACAGACTGAGCACCAGGTCTCACGCTTCCTGTCTCCTTGTGTGCTGCTGGCTATGTGCCATCTATTATACCCCAGCGTCAAGCAAGCCTGTTCTCCAGATGCCATTTCACTTGATGAACTTATTGGCCCAACTTTGGAACTCTGTTCTCAGAATTTTCACTCTGGTCTAAGCTTTGCTGCAATTGTTTTGCCCCTGCTGTTTACCCTCAGATTTGTCAGTCTAGCCTGGCAGAATGTCAATTATGCACAATTCAAACACTAAAGACTTTTTGAATGTTCCTTTCCTCTGTGGATGAGTGGGCTAACTTAACCTCTGTGCCTCAGTTTCCTCAGCTGTAAAAATGGGGGTAATATCTATCCATCTATCCACCCACCCACATGCCTACATATACATATCTACCTACCTACCCATCTGATCTCACTTAGGAATCTTGAGAGCTGTGAAGACAGCGGGAGTTGCCCAGTGTGTGACTCAGAAGTGCCCTCAGGTGGCTCGCTGGGTTGGGGAGGGAGGAGCTGTGCTCAGCCCCAATGATCCCCAAGGACTGAGGCCCCTCAAAGCCCACTCCCCACACCCCACCCTGACAGTGGGCACTTAAGCTCAGACCCCTGGTGCCCAGTGACCCGTTGCTCTGTCTGCCAAGGCCTCTCTCCATAAGGAGGGCGGGCTCCAGCTGGCCAGTCCCTCTGTGCAGACAGCCCCATGGTGAGCCCAGCTGTGCCCTGGCTGGTGTGGGCTGAGAGAAGGGGACCACAGGCCTCCTCTGGGCCCCCACCCATGTGTTCTGGTCAGCACCCAGTGATGTCGTGGGTGTAGGCTCAAGCCCTGCACATAACCTGCCTGTCACAGCACAAACGATAGGGCCTGGCATGGTCAGTAACAACTATGGGGAGGGTCTATCTTTGGAACTGGCTCTGTGCTACTCTGGCAAGGAGACAACAAACCAACCTCAGCTCCCTTGATAGCATCACCCTGGAGGGCAAACTGTTCATTCCATGAACTGGCCATTTGAGGACTTAATCATCTTGGCCAACTGACTGGCAACTGTTTTTGGTGAATTATCTCTCAGCTGAGCACCACAGGGGTACTTAGCAGGTGCTCCCTCTGTAGTGTCTCTGGCCACCCCTTCCTTCCTAAACGCAGGTGGGCCCAGCAGGTACTGCCTCAGCCTCAGCCTCAGCCTCAGCCCGTGCCCTCCCGAGCGCAATACCATAGTGGACTCACCTCTCTGGTCTGGGCTTGCGCCTCCTGCCTACAGAGGAGCCTCCGGGGTCCTTGCCACTGGTCCCAGGCTCTGCTTCTGCAAAGTCATGGGAGTCTTGTCACACAATGGGGGCCACACCATGGGGGCCAGATGCTGGCCTTGACACTCACTGGCTCCCTGGCCTTAACCTCCTCTCTGAGTATGCGTTTCCCCTGACCCAGCTCCTGCTGCCTTTCCAGCAACCTTGCTCAACCCTTCCTGGGTTCTTCCAGGAACATTATTCATTCATTTGTTCAAGCAACAAATATAATTGTGCACCTGCTACAAACTTGGGGTTGGAAAAACAGCAATGAACACTGTACAAAGTCAAGTTGCCTCCATTTCCCCCAACACCCTTGCCCAAGCAGTTCCTTGTGCCTGGAATGCTCTTTTCCGGTTAACTCCTACCCACCCTCAGGTCCCATCTCACCCAGGAAGGACACCTCCCACCAACATCCCCCAGGCTGAGCCAATAACTGGAGGCAGAGCTGTAGTAGTTTAAACCAAAGACCTGTAAGCAGGAAATAACTGCTGGTGGAAGCTTCTGAGAGTTGGGGGGTTGTTTGTTATACAGCATTATCACAGCAAAAGCTGACCAATACAAATGGGCAAGTTCTATCTTCAAGCTCCAGGTTGGTGATATTGTGAATCAACACTTAGGGTTTTAACCAGGGTGGGCTAGTGCTGAGAAGATGTTCTCAGAATAGGCAGAGTCTAAGACTGAGGAAGACCCAGGTGTGAGTACTTGTTTTTTTATGGAAGGGCAGCATATAGCCTACTGATTAAAAAACACATTCTCTGGAGTCAAGTTGCCCGGGTTTAAATCCCAGCACTACCACTTCTAAGCAATGTAACCTTGGACCAGTTCCTTAACTTCTGGGCCTCAGTTTCCTCATCTGTGAAATGGAGACAATCCTAGTACCAACCTTACAGGAGCATTGTGCTGATTAAACGAGTTAACATAGGTGATGTACCATCAGCTGTCACTTTCACTTGCCAGGGGTGAGCTTGGATTGGTAACTTTACTTCCAGAAACTAGTATGCCCAGCAGACTTTTTGTTCTCTGGATTATTTGAAGCCCTATCTAGCGTGTTGTAGTCTTCTAGGCACCAAAGACCCTCTTGTTCAGTCTTTGTAACAGCTGCAAACATAGACTCTGGAGATGACCTTAGGCAAATGATTTAACTCTCTTTGCCTCTGTTTGCTCATCTGTAAAATGGCAGCAATAACTGTACACACCTTACGGGGATATTGTGAAAATCACATGAAATGATGTGTATTTACAGAAGCCCTTAGCACAGCCCCTGGTGTCATTGGCTCTTCTTGGGGAGAGGTGGCCTCTTGGGAGAGCCGTCTGCTTCCAGGCCTGGGCCTGCAGGGAGGGTGTGACCAGAGCACTCCATTCATGCCAGTGGGACCCTTGGAGCCTTCTCCCCAAGGGTGGCAGGAGCCAGGCACAGAGAATTGGCAAAACCCAGGCAGTACCTCCTTCTCCTCTATCTCCTGGCTGTCTGGCTTGATCCAGAAGGCGCACCAGGGCCCCCTTCCTGTGCAGAAGCTCCTGGTAGGAGCCCATCTCTGCAATGGCCCCATCTTCCAGCACCACGATCCAATCAGCCTGGGGCAGGACGTGGAGTGTGTGGGTCACGAGAATCCGAGTCTGAGCAGGGAAGGGGTAGAAGTCACACTCATGCACTTGGCCAGTCTCCTGGAGCTGGGGGTGGGGACAACTCCCTACTTGTGCCCTCTTTCTTGAAAACAGCACATCCAAATAGAGAAACAGAGGGGACTCCTTCAGCCTGTGGCTCACAACAAGATGACAAGTTGCTCATCTGAGCCTGGCCAATAATCTGAGGCAGGGCTGCAGTAGTTTAACCACAACACAAGAAAGAAATAACTGCTGCTGTAAGCCACTGAGATCTGAGGGCTGCTTGTTACGTAGCATCGTCACAGCAAAAGCTGACCGATGCAAAGAGGAAAACTGGACTCAAGGGCAGGCGGTGGTGAGATAAACTAACTTGGGTTAGGACTGGACTCGAAGGGCTTGCTCTGCCTTTGCCCTGTGCCCTCTGACACATGTTCCCAAACTTACCATTCCCTGGAGCAGCCCACTGGACCCGATGACCTGGTTGAAGACGTGCTGGCTGACGTGAGCATCCAGGGCCGCCAGAGGGTCGTCCAGCAGGTACACAGCAGCCTTTCTGTACACGGCCCGGGCCAGGCTTAGCCGCTGCTTCTGGCCCCCAGAGAGAGTCATGCCCTGTAGCCACAGAGAGGGACAGGGACCTGAGTCCTCATCTGCTGGGTGAGGCTGGAGTGCCCGGGGCAGATCAGGGCACATCTGCCCATCAGGGTGAGATGCAGCTCACTGTGCCTGTCCTCTGGGCCACTCCCACCTTCAGACACTTGTTCTCAAGCCAACATCCTGCCCCCATCCTGTACCTGACTCGCTTCTCCCCTTTCCAGCCAAGCTTCCTGGTGGAGTTGTCTACACTCCCCAGTCTACTCTGTCCCCTTCCCGCTCCCTTCTCCACTGAAGTCCGGCTTCTGTTACCATTTCTCCACCGAGTCATCTTCCTGTTGTCTAACCCAGCAGTAGCTTTCCAGTCTTTTTAAAATTTTATTTTTTAATTGATATTTAATGGTTGTACATATTTTAGGGGGATGCATGTGATATTTTGATACCTGTATACAAGGTATAATGATCCAATCAGGGTAACTAGGATATCCGTCACCTCAAATGTTTACCTTTTGTGTTAGGAACATTACAATTCTTCACTTCCAGCTATTTTGAAATCTACAATAAATTATTAACTATAATTTCCCTTACTGTACTGTTGAATCCTAGAACCTATTCCTTGTATCTGGTCCTTATTATTATTTATTCTTAAATTCATTCATTCATCCCACTAATAATTACTGTGTGGCTACTATATATCCAACAGTGTCCTAGGCTCTGGGGAGTTCATTCATTCATTCCCACTAATAATTACTGTGTGGCTACTATATATCCAACAGTGTTCTAGGCTCTGGGGAAACAGCAATGAACAAAATAGTCGCTGCTGTCCTGGATGGATCTTTCACTCTAAGGAGGGCGGGCTGGGAGACAATCTGTAAACAAACAAGTAAAATATACAGCACATTGTGGAGTGTTAAGTGCTATGAAGAATGATAAAGCAGGTGCAGTACAGGGTTGCTGTGTTGGGTAAGGGTCAGGGAAGGTGACAGAAGTCAGAGATGAGCGGTGGGGACTCCAGGTGGTGGTAGGAGGGGCTTTCCAGGAGCGGGGACAGCAGGCGCAGAGGCCCTGAGGTGGGAGCATGCTTTGGGGGGTCCAGGGAACATGGCAGAGACCCATGTGGCTGGAATGAAGCAGGAAAGGCAGGCATGACAGGAGACGGGGCAGGGAGATATGGGGGCCAGAGCGTGGGGGACCTCACCAGGGATTGTCAGGACATGGGCTTTGACACTGAGGGAAATGGGCAGATCCTGGAGGTTCCGAGCAGAGGAAGGATGCGATCTAACCTGTGTCTGAACAGAACCCCCGTGGCTGCTGCATTGGGATTGGACTACTGGGGTGGGGACAGAGAAAAGACGCTGTCCCAGGAGGCTGCTGTGGTGGTGCAGGCAGAGCTGACAGTGGATGGGACCAAAAGATTCCAGCTCTGCTTCAAAGGCAGACCCAAGAGGATTCACCAATGGATTAGACACGGGTATAAGAGAAGGAAAGGGATCAAGGACAACACCAAGGATTTGGATCCGAGCCTTTGGAAGGATGGCACTTCTGTCACCTGGGAGGGGCAGGTTGTGGGAAGGGGTGGTGCTGGGACATCAGATGTTCAGTTTAGGGTGCGACACAGCTGGGCAGATGCAGAGGGCAGCAGGCACCCCCCTCCCTTCTTGAAACACTCTCCCTTGGCCCCCCCGACGCCCCGTCATCCCTCCTGGATGCTCCTGCTCAGCCGCCCTTTTTGGCTCACGCTGTGCTCTCAGCCTACAGAGGGGGTCCTGGAGACCCTCTGCTGAGCATTCCCCCTTCCCCCCAGGAATCTCACTCACTCCCCTGACTTCAAGTCCCACTTTTTCATCGACAATTCCCTAATCCAAAGGTCTCCAAACTCTTTCGGTGAAAGGCCAGATAGTAACGATTTTCAGCTTTGCAGGCTATATGGTCTCTGTCACCATGCTCAACTCTGACCTTTGAGTGCAAAAGCAGCCATAGACAACAGGCAAATAAAGGGGCGTGGCTGTGTCCCAACAATACTTTATTTCTAAAAACAAGCAGTAGGCTGGATTTGGGCCATGGGTCATAGTTGGCCAACCCCTACCCAATCCATAGCTCCAGGTGCATATATCCTGTTTGTTGGACATCTTTGCTCAGACCCTTTGGTGAGGCTCAGAGAGGGAACCAATTTGACCGGCGTCACCCAGTGAGGCAGGGCAGAGCAGGACAGGAGTCCAGGTCTTCTCTCAGTGGTCAGAGAGCCCCTCACCACAACCCCTGCCATGATGCTCTGCCTCCCCCTTTGTCTCTATTTTCAATATCTTAATATTTATTTATTGATCACCTACTGTGCTTCTGACCCTGAGCTAGGCCCTTCTTCTCCCCGACTTCCTTGACTCCCTCTGTGTCACCATCATACTACCCACGGGTCGGGAAGCAAATGGCCCCCAGCTGCAATGCCTCCCTGTCCCAAGAAGGCCCCGAGCCTCTCACCTGTTCCCCAATCGAGGTGTGGATTCCCGCAGGGAAGCTGTCCACATCTGGCCAAAGGGCACAGGCCTCCAGCACTCCCTCAAGCCACGTTGGGTCCAGCTCCTGCCCAAAGCACACGTTCTCTACCACAGAGGTGTTCTGGACCCAGGCCTCCTGGGGCACGTAAGCCACAGGACCCTAAAACAAACTCACTTTGGCCATAGGAGGACAATGGGACAGAGGTAGCAGTGATTTTGAGAAGCAGTGGAGCCAGGCTCTTGGTGGTGGTGGGAGGTGGAAACAGGGATGGAAGGGAGCTTGGCTGGGAGGGGCACAGAGGCAGCAGGGATGAGGGACTTTCAGGATGGGGAACATCCTAGCAGACAGGCAGAGGTATTCTCACCTTGATGCTCACGGACCCCTCCACCTTTGACAGCTCCCCGAGGAGGGCGGAGAGCAGGGAGGACTTCCCTGCCCCCACGGGACCAACAACAGCCAGCAGACAGCCCTGGGGCACGGTAAGGTTTATCCTGGCAACCCAGGAGGGGAGATGTGTCCCTGGTTAGGGCCCAGCCCACATCTGTGCAGAAAGGGTGAGCCCCACACAGAGCTGGGCGTTCCTGCTGGCCTCTTCTCTGGGAGGTCTCCACGAGGACTTGTGGGGTGTTTCTCTCCTCTCCCAGTCCTTGTCTGGCTATTGGAGCAGCTATCCTGCCCACGTCTGTGTGCAGGCACACATGCATGCACATTTGCACACTCACACAAGCATGCACATCCACACATGCGTACAATGTACACACGCATACATGCAAAGTACACACACATGCCCACACATGTATGCGCACATCACGAACACGCATGCATGCCTGCACACTCATGTACACACACGCATGCACGCACACACAGTCGACCGTGGCCTGCGGATTTAACCTGGATGGCCTCCTGCCTCAGCGTTTGCAATAGGTTCCTCCCTGCCCCCCTGGCTTCTGCCCTCACCCCTGCCCATGTCCCCCAGCCCAACCTCCACCCAGTGGCAAGAGGGATCTGTTAAAACCCAAGTCAGATCACGAACTTCCCAGCTGAAACCCCCCAGCATCCCCACGTCACTCAGGGTCAAAGCTGACATCCAACCTCCTGCTCGGTGCCTTGGACCTCCTCAGTGTTTCTTGAACACAATAGGCCAGTGATTCTCAACTGGGGGTGGTTTTTGTCCCCCAGGGGCCATTTGGCAAGGTCTACAGATATTTTTGGTTGTCACAACTGGTAGGGGGTGCTCCTGGCATCTAGTGGGTGGAGACTAGAGGTCCTGCTAAACATCGTATACTGCATAGGGTGAGCCCACAACAAAGAATTTCAGCCCAAAATATCAACAGTGCTGAGGCTGAGAAACCTGGGTCTAGGGGTAATCCCGCCTCAGGACCTTTGCACTTTCTGTTCCTACTGTTCCAGACACCCAAAAGGCTCATGCCTTCATTATGATCTCAGCTTGGATGCTGAGCCTCCCCCTCACTGGACAAACCATCACGCTCTGTCCGCTTGCCCTTGTTTCCCGTTTGTGCCCCATCCCCCACCAGAATATCACCCCAAGACAGCAGGGCCCTCGTCTGTTTTCTTCACTTTAACCCAGTGCTGAGAACAGGGCCTGGCACAGCAAGTGCTCAATAAATACTGTGAAGTAAGTGAATGGCATTTGATACAAATACCACCCAGGGTATATTCTTTCACTTCTTGGGGAGTTTTGGGGCTGGCTGGGACTTTCGCCCACAAAGCCCCAGCCATAGAGTTGGGGGGCTAGAGGTGACAGTGACCTTGGGACTGACACAGGAGGCCCAGAAGTGGGCACAGCTGATGGGGCTGGGCCCTGAGGCTCCTCTTGGCCAGCCTAGGCACAGAGGAGTGTCTCCCATCCCTTCTTCCCAATGGGGGAGGCTCAGATGCCCTGTTCCCAACCCACAGGAGCTCTTGCTTTCCCAATACTCTCTCCACCAGGGCCAGTCCTGGGAACCTCCCTGGCAGAGCCCCAGCCTCAGGCTGGAAACCTGCACATCTCTCAGGCAGGAAGCCCCATGCACCTTCTCCCTGTAAATGGGAAAGTAGTTACAGAGCAGTTGTTCTGTACCTGTGGAGGCAGGGAGGGCTTCCCTGGGACCAGACGAAGGTGCCATCGTGTACAGTGATGCAATCCTTTCCCAGCAGCTGCAGGGCACAAGAGGCTGGTTACAGGAGACCTGTGCCTGGCTGACCCCTTCATCTGTGAGACCCTCCCAGGCAGTGCCCCGCAGGGGCAACTGGAAATCTCTCCCACTGAACAAACTGTCCTGCTGCTCATTGGCTGTGTGTGACCCTGCAGTGGTCCTGTTCTCTCTGTGTCCCCTGGATATATAATTCAGGGGGAGGCAAACCACGGCCCAGGGACCAAATCCTGCCTGCTGCCTATTTTTATAAATAAAGTTTTATTGGAACACAGCCACACCCATACATTTATGCATGTTGTGCTACAATGGCAGAGTTGAGCAGTTGTGACAGAGACTGTATGGCCCACAAGTCTAAAATATGTACATTCTGGTCCTATATCAGAAAACTACTAACTTTTTCTGTGTAACTTATCATCCAATCTTTCAGAAAGTAAAGAGGATGTATTAATTTCACTGGGACAATAGGTATAAATAGGCACATATGGTCTCCTCCCATCTCTGGGTCTCAGATTTCGTCTGTATAACAAAGGAAGAATCAGATTAGTGGTTCTTGATCCTGAATACATATTTAGAATCACCTGGACAGATTTTCTAAAAATCAAAGCTCTCCATGGCTCAGTCCAAATCAATTATATCGGAATCTCGGGGGATGGGGCCTGAGCAGCCAGTATGTTTAAAACACTCCCCAGATGATTCCAAGAAGTTAGACACCCACTGACACTCTGCATAGTCTCTAGGGAGGGTTGTCAGAAAGCACAGGATGCCCAGTTAAATCTGAATTTCAAACAAATAATGAATACTTTTGTAGTATGAGTATGCCCCAGATATTGCATAGGACATATTTATATGAAAAAATTATTCAGTTTCTCTGAAATTCAAATTTATCTGGGCATCCTGTATTTTTGAGAATCTAACTACCTTATTCTGGGGGCTCATCCCTTCTTAATATCCTGAGCTGTGGGGATTTTCCTTTCCCTTTGTTTCCCCATCTGTAAAATGGGTGGACTGTAGAAGCTCCCACCTCATAGGGTTGCCATGAGGGTTAGACAAGATCATTACTATACAGAGCACTGCTCCCCCAGCTTTACTGAGGTATAATTGACAAATAAAAATTATACATATTCAAGGTATACAACGTGGTATTTGTATACAACGTATACACCGTGAAATGACTACCACAATTACATGAATTAACACATTCGTCACCACAGTTACTACTTTGTGTGTCTGTGTGTGGTGAGGACACCTAAAGCTGCTCCATATGGAGCACTTTGAATTGTGCTGGCACATGACACAGTAAGCGCCCACTCAACATCTGCTGTGTGTCCATTAATCTCACTCTTTCATACTGTTGGGGGGATGAGTAGGGACCTTGGGAGAGTGTGAGGCTCTGGCCCCAGGCAGGTGACGATGTGTGCCAAAATTGTGGTTAAACAACACCCAGGGGTCCCTGGCCAGGGATCACGTGGTCCTCTGGTGGAAGGATGGCTTTGTCATCAGGGACCCCCGACTGTTCATTAAACAACTCCTGAAAGCCATGTGCTTACTGTCCCTTGTGTAGCCCTCTGGATGGTCCTGCCAGAGGGGGGCACCAGCCTGGAGGGGAGGAGTTATTTCCCAGGGCCACACAGGTGTGAGTGATGACCTTGGATTCGAACCCAGAGCCTGGGTCTAACCACTCGCATCACATCAGTTCAGCTGAACAAAGCCGTGTGCAGTTGAGAATGTGTCAGAGCTCTGAGTAGTCTCAGGAACACTAATTCTGGGTTACTTAAAGGCCTCTTTGCTAACTTGTGGGTTTTTCCCTAATCATAATTAGAATAATAACTAAAATGCACCGAAGACCAACTTTGTGTGGGGCCCTGTTTTGAGTGCCGCACTTAAACTCATCTGACCCTCACAGCAACCCTACGCAGGTGCTATGATGACTGCCACGCCCGATTTGCAGATGCGAACACTGAGGCTCCGGGAGATGAATCGCTTGCCAAGGCCACTCAGCCAGACAGTGCTGGGGCTGGGATTTGGACTGGGCAGTCCAACACCACAGGCTGGGCTTTAACCACCACGCAGAGGTTTTCCAGGCAAGCAGGTTGGCCAGATTTCTCATTAAAAGAGAGGAAGGAAGCCTTCACCCGGGCTGTTAGAGTGTTCACTGCCGGCGTGGCACACAGTAGGTGCTCCATGAATGGTGGCTGAACGGTTGGCAGGAAGAATAGCAACACAGCATTGCCAAGTGACACGCAGATGGCATTGTAAGGGCGGCCTTGCAAAAATAACAGGAAAACACCCAATCCCACGATTTCCCCAGTGACCGTTAAAGGTCCATCCTATGCGTTCTCTCCCTGGCAGGCCCCCTGCAGGAGTTCTGTTTTGCACAACTTCTGAAAAGAGCTGAACAGACAGAAAAGAGACGCAAATCTCTCGCTTTCAAAACTGATTTTGAGAATCTGCTTTTACAGAGTTCCTGAGTAAACAGCAGGAGAACGAGCTACAGCCTCAACCGTATCTCGAGGGCAGAGGCACATCTCCTGCGCTACTCCCTTCTCCAAGGAAGGGCAGGAAACCAAGTCTTGGGCTTTGACATCCTGCCGCTGCGCTTGTTATCAACTGACAGCCAGCACTATTTTTTTAAATTCGTCCCCCTTAAAATCAGCAGGCCACTTGGCCTCGCTGCTGGCACCCCCTTCTCTTTGGGATGCCACGTCTCCCCGCTCCCTTCCCCACCCCTGCCCCCTCTTTCTCTCTCTTCTCAAGAAGATAAAATAAGGTTTTTTTTTTTACTTTGATATATCTTAATCTCTGCGTGAGAAATCTTTCTCCGCCTGCGCCGCGAGCACCTACCAGTCTTTCCACTCTGCCAGCGCGATCTGCACGCGCCAGCCCCGCCATCCTCCCGTCCCTCCCGCCGCCTCCTGCTGACTCGGCACTCACGGCACCCAGAGGGACTCGAGTCCACGGCACCAGGGTCAACTTCTTCCAGGCACAGGAAGGCAGCCAGACGGTCAAAGGACACTCGGGCCTGGGGGAAGTGAAGTCCCAGGTCACCCAGCCAGAAGAGCAAAGAACTCAGGCTTTGGGTGTCAGGGGCCTGGAGAGGCGCGGCAACAGCTTCCTGTCTTCCAAGCTCTACACATTTGCAGGGCGTTAGGACAGAGTTTTCTAGGTCACGGAAAACAATGCACATCGAGGTGGTGACACTGATGGTGGTGGTGATCTCCCACCTCCCTGATCGACAGCTAAATTGAAACAACCTGCCATTCTGCAGATGAGACCTGGGGAGGGGGTGGTGGCTTTTCCAATAGCGTCATCAAGCGATTACATGGGACAATTTCAAGCCTTGTCTACCTGGGGGCGTCCTCTCCGCTCCCAACCACAAACCCTTCCTTGGTGAGCAAAGAGGCCGTTGTTAAAGTACAGGTGGCCCAGCTGTGCGGCCACTGCTCATTATCATCGTGCCCAGGGGCAATGTGAAAGGACTATAGATAGTAGAGAAATAAAATTGCTTTGTACAAAAAAGGGAACTGGGATGGATTCTCGCACGTGGAACTGCTGGACGGATGAGTCTGCGTGTTCTGGGGGTGGTCACTGAGGTCCCCACGCTACCCCTGGACAAAGGCTGCCTCCTTCCTGACGTCTGCCCGCCGGACTCCCTGCCCTCCTTGCCTCCTCCAGTCTGCACACGGCCCCGTCTCCCTGTCTGTCCTCCTCCTCTGGGGACAGTCCCCCCACACCCCCGTGGCTCTGCCCTCCCTCCCGCCTGCTGCACCTGGACGACGGAGTGGATGGAGAAAGGCAGGAACGCCTGGGCCTTGTTGAGGATGTTGAGAACTGTAAGGGTCACAAAGGCTTTCTCTGTGTCCATGGCATTCTCCTCGGCCACCAGAGTGTGCACGGCAAACACGACCAGTGCGACCTGTGGGGGACACACAGGGCAACCGTGAGACAGCCCAGTGTGGTTAGGGAGGCCCAGCAAGCCGTGGTGCCTCTGGGGGCCATGTGGCCAGCCCATAGCGCCCCTCCCTAGCACTTGGCCCCAGCCCCACTAAGCCCTGTCCCCTCCCAGGTCACGAACCACACAGGCTCCCTCCAAATACACCAGTGCCTCAATGGAGGGGGTGAACATGCAGGCCCACGGCTCTGGGCATTGCAAAATCTTGGTTCCAGGCATCGGGGGACAGTGCAGTTTTTGGTCTTGGTAGCATTTTTGTCCCTCTAGACACAGGTGGAACTTGTGACCCTAGGATCCCTTGGAAGATGACCTGGAAGTCACAGGTGGCAGCACTTGAGGGCTGCAGGTGTTGGTGGCATTTGTGGTTCTCAGTGTCACTAGGGGATGGCTTAGTTCCGGGTGTTGGTGTTTTGGTTCTAGGTGTTACTCGATGATGACATAATGGTGACTTGGTGTAATGGTCACTCTTCTGTGATGGTCACTTGGTATGAGGGTCAGTGCGACAGGCACCAGTATGATGGTGACCCAGAGAGCCTATCTGGGGAGTGAAGGAGCTCAGGAAATTTCACCCCAAAATATGACTCCTTGGCATAAAGAGTATTTGGAATTAAAGGCTCGTAGAGATCAACAGGCCTTGGAAGGGGCTTTCCCTCTGTCTGCATAACCAAAGGACCCATCAAAAGAACATTTGACTTCCCTTGCACTCCTGCTGTCTCACTATACTGCAGGAAAGAGAATCAAGAATATGCAACTTGACCGGCCCAAATCATCTGAAATATGATACCTGTCTCTGAAGGTTAATTTAACTTGCAAAGAGAATCATTTACAAGTCAATCTGTTTCCCCATCCCTTCATCCTCCCTAGCAACCATCAGAATTACCTATATTCCTCACCGCCCCCCCCACACTAAAAGGAGGTATAAAAATATCCGGATCCCACCAGGCTATCGGGTAATCACTTGTGATTCCCCCCATGCACACGGTAAATAAACCTCTTCCTCTTATTAATCTGCCTTATTTGTGAGCAGATCTTTCAGTGAACTTTCAGGGGAAAGAGGACATTTCCCCTTGCCCCCACAGGAGCCCTCCTGGTTCTAAGTGATGGTGCTTGTGGTTCTGAGTGTTGGTTGTGTTGATGACATCCCCTGTGGTTCTAGATCCCCATGGAAATAGCTGTACCATCCCACGGTGGTGCTTGACACCTGCAGCCCTCAGTGCTGTTGCTACCTGCAACTTCAGAGTCCTCTTCCAGGGGATGCTAGGATGACAAGGCCCACCCATATCTGTCTACCACATGTCTACTTGACACCAGCTGTGAATGTCTTATGAAGAGTGTAGATTTTATCCTGGAAGCAGTGGTGAGTCATCGTAGGTCCGTCCACAAGGGCATGACTGAAGTCAAAGCTGTGCTCTAGGAAGGTTAATCTGGCAGTGATCTTTGGAATAAATTAGAAAATGACAAGACAAGAACCATGTCCAGAGAAAGGGCAGCTGCAGACACTGATGGCCAGCGTCAGGGACGCACGGCAGACTTGGAATTCTACTTCTGCAGCTTGCTGCACCTGTAACCTCCCTCCAGGTCGGTAGAAGCAGCAGTTCCAGATGCCTGGAGCTCTCAGAAAGAGAATGACAGGCCTTCTTAGCCAGTGCTGCCTTCAGGGGAACTATTAGGCACGTAACCTTTGTCAGACCCCGAGGGAGGGGCGGGAACGGAATGCAGGAGGGAACAGGAGGCCCCTCCTGATAAAAAAGAAATAGGTTGCCTTTCAAACAAGTAACTGATGCCAGGTAGGTGCAGGACCATGGTAACAAGATAAGGCTGAGACAAAGGCACTTGTGCAATTCAGCTGTTCTAGCCCAGTTCCTCTACTCCCTCTGGACAATCTCCCTATAAACCTAAAGCTCTCCCCCCTCCTCGGGGTGGACTCTTTTTGGCCTCCGCCCATCTGCCCCCAGATGTTCAAATAAATCTCATTCTGCTACACTTTGGGCTTTGTGTGTCTCCTTCTCAGCTCTGACCCAGCACAATGATCTGAGTGGTCAGCTCACGCAGCAGACGGCAGGGAACCCCAGAGAACAGGTGCAGGACAGGTACGTTTTGATGGACACGGTGGTAGGATCTGGGGCTCCACCCACCTCACCCCCCCACCAGCTCCCTCCCCAGTCATATTCTGCATAAAGCCCAGAGTGACATCACCAGAAATGTGGACACTTGGAATGACACCAGAGACACAGAGAAGAGGAGGCCAGAGGTCCTCAAAGCGCTCAGCTCCTGGCCCCGGATGCGCAGGACTCTCTCCAGAAAGGCTTCCTCCCAGCCGTGGGACTTGATGGTCCTCGCGTTCCTGAGGATGGAGCTGGTGAGCCGGGCCCGAGAGTCCTTCTGCCTCATTTGCTCTTCCTGGGACATGGGAGGGAGGAAAAGGGACAAAGACAGGGACAGTCTGGACTTCTCCCCTGTAACCCTGACAGCCCCCTTCAGCAGGTCCTGCAGATTCTCTCGCCAAGCTGTGTCCCCCACCTGTCTGCTTCTCAGCACCTCTGCTCCTCAGCCCTGCTCCAGCCACTGTCATCGCAGCTGGACCACCACAGGAGCCTCTCCCTGTGGGCTCCCTCCCTTCATCCTGCCTGGCCTGTCCCTTCTTCCAAAGGCCAAACCTGATGCTGGTTCCTCTTCTTGGTGATGAGGAAGTTCAGAGGGAGCAGGCTCAGGAAGACAGCGATGGCAGTGAGGGCAGAGGAGCCTAGGAGCTGGGGACAGAGGGGATAGGATGTCTGAGACCCCCCTGGAGCCCAGCTGCAGACCCTGAGGGATCTGGTCAGACTTGAGTCCTAAAACAGGGGACATCAGGGACTCTAAGGGGAACCAGCAGGCCATGGGGGCCAGAATTCTGGAGGGTGGGGTCTGTAGAAGGAGATACCTGCTGGAGACAGGGTCCTTCTATGTCAGGGAGGGAAAGGATCACCTCACACGATGGGGAGGGGGCGTTATACTTAAGACAGGTCACGCATATAGACTGATGGGGCAAGGGGGTGTTCCTGGCCACAATGGTGAAGTAAAGACTTCTGGAATGAGGACCTGGGTTCAAATCCTGGCTCTGATACTTGCCAGTGCAGCTCTGGGCAAGTCACTTACCCTCCCCTAAGCTATAGTTTCCTTGCCTGTAAAATGGGAATAGAGTTGTTCCCATTTCCTATTAGGATTATCATCTAAGTCTTCATTTCACCCCTCAGGAGGGTTGCCAGATTTAGCAAATAATCATACAGGATACCCCTTTAAATTTGAATTTCAGAATAAGAGTAAGTTTTTAGCATAAGTATGGCCCATGCAATATTTGGGACATGCTTACACTAAGAAATTATTTGGTTTATCTGAAATTCATATTTAATTGGACATGCAGTGCTTTACCTGGCAACCCCATCCCCCCAGCAGCTTTGTGACTTTGGCATAGCTAAGTTCCTTCTCACCTTTGGTTTCTGTATCTGGAAAGTGTGTGCGGCGGGGGGTCGAACAAATGATTTTTAAGTTGCTGTGACTTCCTGAGATTCCTTCAGAAGTCATGTGGACCCGTTCTCTAGACAAGCCCCACCCCATCTCCAGGCTGCGGGCCTCAGTTTCCCCTCTCAGCCCTTAGGAACACCATTTTCTAATCTCACGCACTGAGCGAGCCAGTTTATGTAGCAATGGCGCCACCCAGTGGCTCAGTGGAGAAGTGCCCAGAAGGCAAACACCAGCCCACAGCAAAGGTTGGAAAAACACTCAAAGAAATGTGAACAGAAGGTTAAACTCTCTCTGGCAAAAATGGTGTATCATCGACTGTAGAAACCCCAATGCCCACCCCTCCTTAACCAGGGTTTCATGATGATGTCAGGGACTGTCTGCCAAGAGGCAGGAAAAGTACACAGGGAAAATGACGTGGTATATTATCTGCAGATATCTTGTTGGTCTTATCTGATTTTTATCAACATGGGGCGTGGATCTGCTTGCTCAGTTGCCCCGAATTTTCCCAAGTGTCCTTCCTCTCTTCCTTTCTTTATTCCTAATAACAACAGATAACATTTATGTACTGTACAAACACTGTTTGAATGTCTTACGTTTACTTGCTGAGCACCCACTGTAAGTATGGCAAGGCCCTGGAATACAAGGTAAATGCATTAGAAAAGGTCCTGGCCCCATGTCCTAGCAAAAATAATGCTATGCATGTACACTAGATGGTATTTGGGAGTATTCAGCACTAACTCAGAATGCCATGAACTATGGCATATGAATCCCTCCACCTGTTTTGTACAGCCCATGAGCTATACAAGAACTTTTTAGGATTTTTACATTTTTACATAGCTGTAAAATATTGAAAGAAAGATAATATTCCATGACATGTGACAATGATTTGAAGTTCAAATTTCAGGGTCCATAAATAAAATTTTATTGGAAGACCACTATGCCTATTTGATTAGTATTGTCTGTGGCTACTTTGGCACTCCAAGGGCAGAGGTGAATAGCTGTGAGAGAGACCACATGGCTCCCAACATCTAAAATATCTACTATCTGGTCCATTATGGAAAACTAATTAATAATACTAGCAAATACCTACAGAGCGCAGCCGTGCGCCAGACACTGTTCTAAGCGCTTTACCTGTGTCAACTCATTTAAGACCTCAACAACTCTAGCACAGGAGTCTACTGCTATTATGGCCCTCATTTGGGAGATTAGGAAATGCTACACAGAGAGGGTAAGTTCCTTGTGCAAGGTTTTACAACTAGTAAGTGGTAAAAAGCATGATTTGAACCTGGGCAGTCCCGACACAGAGTCTGTGATTTTAATTAAAAAAAAGAAAATCTTATACCACAAAGTTAAATGAAGAAAGTCAGAAAAAGTCCTGTTTTTTGTGTTTTTGTTTTTGTCTGATGGCTACTTTATGCTTTTTGAACACTCAGTAGCAATTTTTTCCCCTAAAATTTTTTCCTTCTGTTTTTTGTTGTTGTTGGTGGTGGTGGTGGTGGTGGTGGTGCCCCAGTGTCACTGGTAACTTCAAAACATGATTAGTCTACCTACTGGGTACCCTGATAATGCACTGGGGAAGTGTCAATGTCATCATCATCTTACAGAGGAGGAAACTGAGGCCCAGAGAGGGTGAGCTTCTTGCCCAAGGTCAAGTGGAGACCACTGTCATCTAAGACATTTCCCATCTCAGCCCAGAGTGTGCAGATGAAGACAGGACTGGAGGAGGGGGAGGGGGAGGATTCATTTCAGATCCCGTCTTCCTCTGCCTTCCCAGCGTACCTGCCAGAGATAGAGGAAGCAGACCACAATCCAGATGACAGGCAGCCACAGCCCGTTGAGGTAGACGACGCTCTCCGTCACCCGCTGCACATCCACAGACACCAGGTTGACCACGTCGCCCACCGCACTGGCCTTTCTGGAACCGCTGGACAGAGCCAGGACCTGGGCAGGGCGGGAGGAAGGAGACCCGAAGTGGAGGGACGGCCGGCGAGGGGGGCCGCCCTTGGAGCCTCAGTTTACTCATCTGTGCCGTGGGTTAGTAAACTCTCCTAAGCCAACCTCTCAGACTGTTGTGAGAATCCAAGGAGATGACGAAAGTGAAAAATACTCTGAAATTCCTAAAGCACTGAAACAGTTATAATTAACAACAAATGAAAACATCAGATTAATGATAATGGTGGTCATTTGCTGAGTGCTAACTATGTCCTGTGCTAAAAGAATACTTCATCATGTCCTATGCTCACCACAGCCGTAGGAAGCAGGTGCTACTGTATTTCATTCATTCTAAAAAGCCATGGATAAAACACTATTTTTGTATCACTAAGGAAAATATTCCCAGTTATGTAAGAGATATTTTGATTTCAGAAGCGTTAAAATATGAAAAAAAAGTGAGACTAGAATCAATGAAATGCACAATTACTAACCCCATTTTATAGCTAAGTAAACTGAGGCACAGAGAAGTTGAACAACTTGCCCAAAGCCAGAGGGCTTGTAAGCATCTACAGCAGGAATGGAATCCAGGGTGACTAAGGCATGACAAGGGCATTTCATGTGCTCCTCTGACACCAACCTGCCTCTCTGGCGGCCTCAAATCTGCTCTAACTCTGGGGTCACAGTGGACCCCTTCCAGCCTGTTGAATGCTAAGTTCCACATGTAATCCCCTCTGCTGAGTGTGTGAGGGAGTGAGCCAGGAATAACTGGCTCACTTAGCAAATCTTTAAAGAGCACCCACTGTGTGCCTCACACTGAGCTGGGTACTGAGAATACAGCTGTGAGCCATGGAGATGGGGGCTTGCTCTGGGGGGCCTGGAGTTTGAGGTGGGGAACACAACTCAGTAAAGATCCGTGTAATTCATTCTTCAATGGCAGCTATAAGGGCCATGAAGGAGCAGCCCAGAGAGTAGAGAGGAGGGCTCTGACCTTGACAGGAGAGCGAAGGAGGCCTCCCTCTGGGAGGGCAGTGGGCAGAGCCATGCCCGTCAGGAGGTCTTCCTCTTAGGCTCAAGGAAACATCTGGACTCACAAGACCGGACAGGGCACACCCAGCTCTGGCATGCCCGGGCGATGTGAGCCTGAAACACCACACTCTGGCAGCGCAGCATCAGGGTCCGCCCTAAAGGCCATCCTGGAGCTGTTCCCTTTGTCCCCCCCTCCTCCAGGTGAGCGCTCAGGTGCCACCGATGCTCCGTGCCCCACAGGAGCCAGTATCTCTTGTAGCAGCGGTCTATGGGCTTAGCTTCCACAGTCCCCTGGTCCCCAAAGGGGACCAAAAGTCACTGCACTGCGGGTCAGGGGCCATTTTTACCACAAGCAATGTGCCTGGCAACACATCTTTATCCAGTTGCCACACAGCAGCAGGTTAACCCTTTCCCCTCATGGGGGAATGAGGGGAAGCTAATTAGATGAGGAGGGGTGGGAAGGGTGTCCAGTCCGCGGGAACAAGGGCAAAAGCCCTGAGGAGGGAGGGGGCCTGGCATGTTTGAGGAACTGAAAGGAGACCTGTGTGGCTGGAAGAGGGTGAGCACAGGAGGAGGAGGGTGTGTGTGATGTGATCAGCTTGAAGAGGTTCCAGGGTCACATCATACAAGGCCTTACAGAAGTAACTAAGGAGGTGAGAATGCAGTGTGAGCAACTCTGAGTAAGGAAGAACCAAGTGTGTGCTCAGCCACTGATAACATCACTACCAGCCCAGTGACATTCCCCCTCTTGGCTGGGGAGGCCTGTGCCTCTCTCACGGGCTCACCTTTCTGTACAGCAGGCCGGTGATGGCCGTGCGCAGCCGCATCTGCAGCACCTTCAGCCTGTACATGTGCTGCTGCTCGAACAGCGTCTGCAGGCAGGCCGAGAGGAACATCAGCGCCACAAGGAGGTAGCCCTTCCAGGCTGAGGGCTCGGGATCACGGATGAACTCCAGAAAAAGGCTTGTGGGGAGGGAGCGAGAAGGTATAGCTGGTGAGAGGAGGTGCCCCTGGCATTGCCTTTGCCTAGTCAGGTCAGGTGCGGAGGATCAGTTGGTGTGGTTGACTTTTTTGCAAAAATGGCCACAGTCATTTCCCCCCATGTCTGTATTCCTTTTTATTGTGACTTTGGAGCTCCTCCAATCAAGAGGTGGAGCTTTTGTCTCCACCTGTCATGGGCCAAGTTGTGTCCCCACAAAATCCACGTTGAAGCCCTAACCCTCTGCTGTATCGCAGAATGTGACTGTATTTGGAGATAGGGCCTTTAAATGGGTGATTAAATTAACATAAGGCCATTAGAGGGGGCCCTAATCCAGTCTGACTGGTGTCCTTATAAAAGAAGGAAATCTGGACACACACACAGTGACACCAGGGGCACACACAGGGGAAGGACCGTGTGACGACACAGTGAGAAGGTGGACATCTGCAAGCCAAGGAAAGACGATTCAGAAGAAACCAACTTGCAGACACCTGATCTTAAACCTCCAGCTTCCAGAACTGTGAGACAATACATTCCTATTGTTTAAGCCACCCAGTCTGTGGTGCTTTGTGATGGCACCCAACAGACCCTAAATACGCTACCCCTTGAATCTGGGCTGGACACACAACTGGCTTTGGCCAACAGAACACGGCAGAGGTGAAAGCGTGCCAGCTCTGAGCCTAGGCCTTCAGAGGAAATGCAGCTTTTGCTCTATTTCTTGGAATCCTCCCAAGCGGCCATATGAACAAGCCTGAACTAGTCTTCTGGAGGTTGGGAGACCACATGGGGCAGAGATGAGCCATCCCAGCTGCAGACACGGGCGAAGCCAGCCAAGGAAAGACGAACCACCCAGCTGAGCCCAGCCCAAACTGCTGACCCACATTACCGTGAGCTAAGTAAATAAATGCCTGTGGTTTTAAACCACTCACTTTTGGGGCATTTTACAGCCAAAGTTAACTGACACAGTCTGGTGAGGGCTCACTAATTCCCCTCCTGGGGGCCATTCACTTCCTCATTAATCATTTCCCTTCCTAAGCATCCTTCTCACCCACCCTCTGGTGTCCTGAGCACCAGCTGTATAGGCAGAGGCAGGAGAGCCGAAGAGCCCCAGCCCTGGGAGGATGCTATTAAGGGACCACTTTAACAAGTGCACCTGAGGCCCAGACCTACCTGAGCAGCTTGGGGACAGCAAACCTGAAGACATCACTGATGACAAGGCTGAGTGTCCCCAGAAGGAAGGTAGAATGGAACATCTGCCAGACGGCCCTCAACAGTGGGCCCCGCTGACTCCTTTCCTGCTGTAGGAGGGCCTCTGTCTCTGAGGCCCCCACGCCACTGCCTTCTTTCCTATTAACTGCTGTTGCCTTGGTGTGCCTTAGGGGAGAGGAGAGACTGGCTCCAGGTCCTGTTTTATACTCTCAGCTGCCAGCAGCAGGGCCAGGCATTAAAGAGCTATTTTCCCAGCAAAGGCGTGGGTGGGTGTGGATCCCACCTGGCTCCCTCACCTGTTCCTCCTTACCACCCAGGGACCCACTTATGAGACAGTCAGCCAGGGTGGGGGCAGGGGAGAAGGCAGGCCCGAGGCCTCATGGGAATGCACACGCACGGAGCACCTGCTGTTTGCCAGGCCCTCCTTAGCCCTTCTAAGAACCCAGCAGCCCAGGTGTTGTCCCCATTTCACAGATGAGGAAACTGAGGCTCAGGGAAGTGAATGTGTCCAAGGGCACACAGCTGAGAAGAACTGGGATTCGATCTCAACCCTCTGCCTCCTGAGTCCATGCAATTTTTGATCCATCATTTTGCCACGCTGGAGGAAGAACAGCCCTCTCCTCCCATGCCCTTATACACAGACAACCAGGCAGGCGTAGGTGGTTTTGAACCAGCTGAGAGCTGGTTTAGAACCGTTTTAGAATCCCAGCTGATGTCCCTGGGCTCCAGCACTCTAGTTCTGGGTGAAACCACAGATGGAAGCTCAGGCAGCCTCAAAGCAATAAGATCCCCAGCCAGTGCTCCTAACAGGGGCCACCAGGCACAGCTAAGGTGAGGGAGGGAGAGGAGGAGGTGGGGGAGAGGCTGGGGTGATGCAGGTGCCCACAGCCCGGCTGCTGTGTGGTCTTGGGTGGACTGCTCCCCTCTGTGAGTCCCTTCTGGCTCTGATAGCCTACGGTCATCAGTAAGTTCAACCCCCATTTACACAGCTGTGACCCGGGACCAGGCTCTGGGACCAGCCCTTTACATGCACAAGTGCACTGATGCCCCGACCTCCTTGCCAGCTGGGTCTTGTTAGGCTGCCCATTTTACAAAAGAGGAAACTGAGGCTCTGAGAGGTGGTGACAGCTGCCTGAGGTCGCACAGCAAAGGCAGAGCAGGGATTGGAGCCCAGATCTCTATTCATGGTCCGCATAGTGCCTCCTTGTGCACCAGGGACACCCACCCAACCCTCACTATAAACAAAAAGAGTAAGAAAAAAAAACAACTCTGCTGAGCATAGGTGACCAGACCCTTGCTAACAAGGCCAAGGTCCTTGTCCCTCATTGCTGGCCCTGCTTGTTTGGTTTGGCATCCATGGAAGTTTGTGGCTCAAGTGCCAAGAGGATGTCACCTCCATGCAGAGGCCATCCCCGGCCAGCCCTCCCTGTGGCATCTGCCGTTTAATCTGCTGCCTTCACAGCTGTGCCCACTCTCTCCAGCCCTGTCCTTATTTGTCTTATTAGAAGCCAGGTGCATAGACTCTGTGCCTGTATTTTCTACCAGGGTGTCCCAGCACCTATTCCAGCCCCTGAACACAGTAGGAACGCAATAAATACTTGTCAAATGAATGAGAAAAAACAGACTGAGTGATGTGTGCAAGGGGTCTAACAAGAGTGCCCAGCACATAACGTTATAGAAATTTACGGTAGGAAGGTAGGAAGGAAGGAAGGAAGGAGCTTGGTTGAGTGGATGGAACCTGGCCTTGGACCGGGAGACTGGGATTCAAATGCCTGCCCTGTCTCTTCTCCTCTGAGCCACAGTGTTTGCAAAATATTTCAGAAATAAAACCAAAGTTCTCTCTGTGTGTCATCAGTTGACCTGGAAGATGACTGAGCCTGGTCTTTGTATAACCTTATCTTTCTTTCTGTCAATTGTTCATGGCAGGATTCCTAAACCATTCTGGAGAATGTTTCTACCTTCTAGCTCCAGTGTTGAGCGACCTATAATTTTCATGCTGGCTGGGTGGGCCAGGAGTTGGAAGAGCCCTTTGGAGTGAATTCTGCCACCTCTGTAAAGTCATTTAAGAGGAAGGGCAGTACAGCAGGATACACCTAGGGTGAGAGAAAGCTGATAGTTTGGTTTGTTCACATTATTTACCCTCTTTAGAAAAACACACCCCGGTCCTTTGGGGAAGAGCCCTTGCCCTCCTCTGTGGCTCTGAAGGGACCACCAATCATGGGACCAGCCCCAGTGGGCATGAGATTGGCCCCTGATAGGCACATGACTCGAACCAGGCCAATCAGAGACCTTCCTTGGGATTTTCTATTAATACATGGATGTTAGGAGAGAGATGCTCTTTCACTCTGCTGGGGTTGCTGAACTGGCATGGTTCAGGACAGGCTTTATGGAGAGACCAGCACACAGATAACAGTTGAGCTGAGAGATGAAGGCAGAGAATCCTGACTCACATGAGTCCCTGGATCCAGCCATACCTGAGCCTATAGTCTCTCTCTCTCTTTCTGTCTCTCCCCTCTCCTAATTTGTGGGATTCAGCCATCTGCAATGACCACCACAAAATCCCAGCGTAAGCAGGGGAACCTTGTAACTCTTCTCCTGGAGCCAACTCACTTTTTTTGTCTTGTCCCCTGTCGCCTGAAACACTGAGGTCCAGTGAGGTTAAGCCACTTGTCCAAGGTCATCAGCTACTCGATGGCAGAGCAGCATTTAACGCAATTTCATCTAATCCTATGTTGAAGGCTCATTTCACCAGAGTTTCTCAAATGAGGTTCCCAGGCTCCAAGAACTCCACAGAAGTTTCCAGAGATGCCACTGATGGCAAGAGCAAGGCAGAGCGGACAGACTGGACAACTCCAAAGATCTTGAAATTCTCTAGATAACTAATATCGCCTGAGCTCTTACCATTTTCAAGGAATTCACTAAGTTCTTTTCTATAAATCATCTTCTTTCATCCCCACAAGCTACTAGTTAGGGGCTAATGACATGCCCATTGAACAGAGGAGAAAACTGAGGCCCAGGAAACCAATTACTCAGGTTACATAATGAGCGAGTATTTGCCTGCATGTTACGGGCCACCACCCGACCCCCCACCCCCAGTCGTAAGATACCCCTTCTGTCTCCTGCCTGTAGTTTCACTACGACAGCTTCCTTCCGGCCTCCCCTAGGAGCTCCCCATTGGCCAGTCTCCTTTTGGAACGTGCCAAACACTCTGGGAGGAACCACGCCTGGGGTCAGCTCAGATTCCACTTAGCGAGATCAGCCGGAAGGCAGGGGGGGTGTGGCAGTGGAGTCCAGAGTAGGGTCAGGGGCTGGATTAGGGGTCAAATGACGACGTTTGTTGACCGCTCGGGTCGAGCTCTTGCCCTCCACACACTCACCGCTGGGCCGCGCCGCGGGTCCGTGTCCATTCCCTTTCAAACTGGAAAACAAGTTCTTCGGAGGTGTTTTCTCTCCCAAGTGACCAGAGGTCTTTTGGCCCCAGTGGCCTCTTGTAGCCCCTCCAGACCAAGCTGTAAAAGAGGGTCACCAGGGCAAGCTCCTTCTGCCATTCACCCCTGCCGGGTCCCTGTGGGTAGCTGTGTGACCCTGGGTAAGTCACTTTACCTCCCTGTGCCTCTGGGTAAAACGAAACCAAGGAACTAACCCCACCTAACATTTGCAGGGCACTTCTCCAGTTTACAAAGGTCTCATTTAATTCTCACGTGACCCCATATAATGATGGTAGATGATTACAATTTTTTAATTGTAAATAGATAGCTTATAATTGTATAAATGTATGGGGGGTAGATTATTATTGACCCATTTTACAGATGAGGAAAATTATAGAGGCTCAGATTAAGTGACTTAACCAAGGGACAACCAGTGTGTCAGGGGAAATAGACCTCTCCCCGCGAGTCAGGAATCCAGGGTCCAAAATTGTCATTGTGGAGGAAGCTTGAGCTCCTCCCTCAGCTTCAAATGTCCCCCGTCTCCTCCTCATTCACTGCGGCAGCCACCTGGCCTCAGGACCTTTGCATGTGCACATCACTCTGCTTAAAATTCTTTTCCTGCGCTCTCCACCTGGCTAATTATTTTTTTCACCTGCCTGTTTCTTACTCCTCCTTCACATTTAAGCTTAGACATGACTTCCTGAGGAAAGCCCACTTTGACCCCCCAGCCCAAGCAGGTTCCATCAAGGGTGACTATAGTTGCCTGAGCCTGTTTTTTTTTTTTTAAGACAGGATCTCGCTGTCACCCCAGCAGTGACATTGCTGTGCAGTGGCGTCATCACAGCTCACTGCAGCCTCAAACTCCTGGGCTCGTGTGATCCTCCTGCCTCAGCTTCTGAGTAGCTGGGACTACAGGCGTGTGCCACACCTGGCTAATTTTTCTATTTTTAGTAGAGACGGGGTCTCGCTCTTGCTCAGGCTGGTCTCGAACTCCCGGCCTCAAGTGATCCTCCCGCCTCGGCCTCCCAGAGTGCTGGGATTACAGGCGTGAGCCACCGTGCCCGGCCTTGAGCCTCTTTTTTATAATACTTGTTGCAATTATGATTATTTATTTTTGGGGGGTCTAATTATTTAGTGAGTGAGCTCTGTGGGGGCAAAGGCACTGATCTCTCATCCCTCCGCCTCCGCATCCTCACCTCCTGGCACAGGGTGCAAGAAGATTTGTCAAATGAAGCCACTTAGCAGTTCTGTGACTTTGGGCAAGTCACTTCCCATTCAATTTTCTCAATTTTCTCACCTTAAAATGGGAATGCTTCCCAGTGCATGGGCTGGTATGAGATGACCGTAGGTGGCACATACATGAGAAATGAAATACTATGGACTTCCACAGTGGGAGCATTATTTTCTTTTCAGGTCTCTTTGATCTTTCTGATGACACCAAGGAGAAGGTCTTGCTTGGTGCTGGTCTTTGACTCTTCTCTAAGAATTGCCAATTTCTCTTTTCTGACACAGAGCAAATTCGGGGAAGCAACAGTTCTGTGTTATTAACATTGCTTGGCTTTCTCTGAAATTATTTTTGGAGTTCTACTATATGGCAAGTGATGCTATAGATTTTTCCAATTTCAGCATTGATAGAAAATTTCCTTTAAAAAAATTTATTAGAGTAAAAAAGTGAGTCAATTTAAAGAAAAACATTAAGTAAATAGAGTATGGGTGATACCCCAATGTGGCAAAAAACATGACGAGTGGTCCCTAAATGGCTAAGTTTGGGAAGCAGGGGGCAAGACCCCCAGTAGAGCTGTTTAGAAAACTTCTAAGCTCTTTCCACCAATTCCACACATCCAAAGCCTCATGTTCTTCATTTATTTAATAACCACTTATACTCATTATGTGCCAGGTCCTGTTCTAAGTGCTTCATAAGCCTAGTCTCATTTAATCCTCACAACTCATGAGCTAGGTGCTGTTATTAGTCCCATTTTACAGGTGTGGAGACTGAGGCACAGAGAGGTTAAGTAGCTTGCCCAAGGCTACACAGCCAGGAAGTGGTGGGGCCAGGATTCTAATCCACGTGGCCCAGTACTACGGAGGTCCGAAAGCAGTGTGGTCAGGAGGGGGCCCGGTAGGTGGGGACATCCTCACTGCCTGGTGGGCTGGCACTGGAGAAGCTGCTGTCTTCTCCCCCAGCCTGGGACCCTCTGGGGAGTGGACTCTTGGTTCTCTATCTCTTCACCCCCAGTGCTTAGCACATAGTAGGTACTTATTAAGTGTTGGAATGACTGAAGATACCATTTTATTGAGGACTGGCTATGTGTGAGCACCAGGCACTTTCCACTGATGAAGGTAGAGTTGTCCCCATTTTACAGACAGAGGGGAAAACTGGGACTCTGGGTGTTTGTGACATGGCCCCCTAAGAGGCAGAGCCTGTATTCAAATCAAGATCTCACTCCAGTAAGTGAACGGGGATGGGATACGGGTGGTGTTCACACCGCAAACTCAGAGGGAAGCGCTGAGGCTGGGACAGAGAAAGCCTGGGCAACCTCTGTAAGCTTAGGAGGAAACCTCATGGAGGGAGAACCATGGGGGAAATTAGAGCAGCAAACACAGGTGGGTGAGGGCACCGCCCCTTCCCTGCCACTTTACTCACCTAGAAACCCACCAGAACATGGCCTTGGAGGGGAAGGAGGCCCCAGCCTCTGGACAGGGATTCTGCAACAGAAAAAAGATGGGGGTGGGGGTGGCCTTGGTTTCTATCCCATGGTGAGTATGTGGCAAGGGGAACCAAGGGCAGGTAGACAGGATGAACCGGCCATGCACTGAATACTGAAAGTACAAGCCCAAGTGCCCTGTGTCCTTGCCAGAGGTGGACACCAATGGGCCTGGCACTTTCTAGCAAGCAGGGCAAAAAGGGATTGGACTACAGGACTGATAGTGTCCACAAGGTAAGAACTAACAGCTGCTCAGAAGAACAACTATTATCATACCAAGACCAAGAAGTTCTGAAAGCAAGGACCCTGCATAAATATAATGATGCCCTCAACAATGTCCCTCAGTGAATTTTGTGTAGAGTGATCTGTCCTGTGATTTTGTCAGGTGCTGCAGAAAGATTGCACCAATCTGTACTCTTCACCAGTGAGGTATGAAGGTGCCCATTTCACCACATCTTTGCCATCACAGCTTGCTATCAATTTTTAGATTTTTTTTTTGCCATTCTGATAGGCAAAAAAAAAAAAAAGTCCTATTATAGTTTTAACAAGATTTCTCAAGCATTTGAGCATCTTCTTAGATGATCTCAGATCAGTATCTTCCTTGAAGAATTTTTTCCTGATTTCACAGACTTCTTCAGTGTTACCTGTTGTTATAAACTCTCATGGAGCATGAACGTCTACAGAGCACTTCCCCCAGGTGTAACTTTCTACACATTCATGTAATTATGTGGCTAATGCCTGGCTCCCCTGCTTGAGTGTTGGCTGCATGGGGACAGGGACTGCATCTGCTTGTTCACCATAGATCCTCTATACCTCCCTAGGGCACAGAGCAGGAGGCAGCAAACCATGGCCTCTGGGCCAAATCTTTATTCTGCAAATAAAGTTTTACTGGAACACAGACATGTTCATTCGTTGACATATTATTTACGGCTGCTTTTGTGCTATGATGGCAGAGTTGAGCAGTTGCCACAGAGATTGTTGTATGGCTCACAAAACCAAAAATATTTTCTATCTTGCCCTATATGGAAAAAGTCCGCCAACCTGTGGCACAGAGTATATATGCAATTCATGTTTTGCTGAGTGGCTGAGTGAGCAAAAAATTAAAGAACTTTGGTCACACGGGGAGACTGAGGCATGAAGTGGGACAGGAACAAGGGAGACACTGGATTGGGGACCTGGCGACTTACGGATTGCTGGGGGTCTTTGGGGAAGAAGGGAGGTTGATCTGCCAGGCAGGACAGCACAAACTGTGCCATCACGAGAGACAAGCACAAGTAGGTGGACAGTTGGCGGACGGGGTCACTCTGGAAGCCCTGCGGGAGAGAAAGCAGAAGTCAGGCTGAGTGTAGCAGGCGGAAGGCAGCCGTGAGGAGCGGGGGCGTGGGGGGGCCCACAGGGGATAAAAGGTTGAGGCGAACAGGGTTTCTGAATGCTGGGGCCACTGCCCAGGCAGGGCATCAGGACCACAATGGCTGAAAGCCAGAGCCCCTGGCATTCCTGGTTGTCCCAATTTTCAAACACTTGACTTATCCATATTCTAGACATATCCTGTACAAAAAGGGCCAGGGCTGTGTCTGGGGTTTGTCCTTAACCGGGTGATGTCTGCTATGGCCGCTGGGACAATGAGATGAAGGGATACTTTATCTTTTTCCTTGTGCCACAAAGGAGATCCTTCTCCATCCCAGCACGCAGCCCAATCTCCCTTCTCACCCCTCCTTGGCCAGTGTTTACAGAGAAGGAAGCTGGGTTTTGAGCATTTGCTGTGCCCTGGGCACATGCAGCATTCTTTCCATGCATGGTCTCATCAGCCTCCCCTCTCCCTGACCCCAGCTGGGGCTTACGTGCTGCATTTTACTCTTGGGGAAACCAAGGCTCAGAGAAGCAATAGCACCTTGCTCAAGGGTACACAGATGATCTGATCCAAATCGTGAACTTTTGACGTGGCACCCTGATTGCTTTTGCCTCCGCTGTCCTGTCCTTGGTCATAACACCCTAATTTTCTCTCCCCATGCTTAGGTATATGGTTTGTGCAGAACTGACTCCCCTCCAGTGGTGGGTGGGTGATCGAGCCCTGGCCAGTGAGTACATTCTACCCCCCTGGCTACTGTGATCCGGTCAGGAATGGACCTTGGACCCATGCTGGGCTAGTGAGAGCTAGAACTGTCGGGAGATTCCACCAGGTTTGCTACGTTGGTTGAACATAGGTGTGGAGCTATCTGTGGCTCTTCTTGTCACCTCATTGGAGAATGAACCTACCACGGTGGAGCTAAGAGACAGAAATGGACATCAGGTGTTGTTACCTGAATGCCTAGATCAGTCATGCCTGGGAGATTGACGGACGTGAGCTCATATTAATAAAATTCCCTCTGGTTTTTCCTTCTCCTTAAGCTAGTGTTAGTTGAGTCTTTGTAGCGTAAAACAAGAGCCTTAGTTTCAATATTCATAATTCCTCTACTGGATTTTATAAGCTTCTGGGTTTTTGTTTTTGTTTTTTGTTGGGTTTTTTTTTTGCAGATAGTAGACAATTTGACATTCTGGCTACATTATGGCCCACCTTCCCTATACTGCTATTTTCTCCTTTATTTGTATTGGAAAGTTTGTTCTGAATTTGGATGAGAGAGACTTGGGCTCTGCACTCCCAAGCCGTGTGACCCCGAGGAAGTCTTTCCCTTCCTTCTCTTAGCCTTAGTTTCCTCATCTTTAAAATAGGACTGCGAGAATCTACCCTGAGTGCTATTGTGAGAGCCCCGTGAGGACACGTCTGTAGGTGCTTGCTGCAGTGCTTGGCACATGGCTGGAGCTCTAGAACACGTATGGTTCTGCTATTATTATTTCTATGCTGTGTCCCAAACAGGTGATTCATAAGTCCACAGCAGGAGCCCACCCTTTCATAAATTAGTGGACGCCCTGTGGAAATTTCCCATTGGTTACAAAGGTTACTGTTTTTAAAAAATCTATCCTTAGGGACAGGATGATGTTTCTCTACCTTCTCCTTTAGGAGCAGGAAAAAGGAACCACTCAAGAAATGATGATCTGTAAGCTGCTGCAGCCTGACTGTCAGTTTCAAGATGACCCCCTCGCCCAGAAGCCTTGGCTCTGCTGAGGCCGGTGGTTCTCAACAGGTGGGCAATTTTGCTGCCCTCCACCCCCCCCCCCGAGACATTTGGCAATAAATGGAGACATTTTGGGTTACCACAATTGGGGGGTGGTGTGCTACTGGCATCTAGCGGGTAGTGGCTGGGGATGCTGTTCCACATCCTACAGGGAACAGGACAGCCCTACCCTCCAGCAGAGAACCAACTAGCCAAATATCAATAAAGCTTGGGTTAAGAAAACCTGGTCCAGATGACATATTTTCCTCTTTGCAGAGAAAATGACTCATCTTGTTTCCTAATATGGAAATGCTGCTCCCAGATTGGGAAACAGAAATATGGGTGGGTGTGCAAAATGAGTGTGTAAATACAGATGTGTGGGAATGTGGGGGAGGGTGCACGTGTGGGAATGAGAAATGTGTATGTATGCAGGGTAAGAGTGCACGCATGTGCGTCTGTGCCCAGGTAGTGTGTGTGTGATTGCGTGATGTGTGAGTGGGGACATACAAGTGTGTGTCCCACATGCAAGTGGAGTGTGTGTAAGACAATGGGAATTTGTGTTGATAAAAATGTGTGGGATGATGGCTACTTCTAGGTGTGAGAGTGGGTTAAAGTGACTGGTGTGTGTGTGTCTCTGTGTAGACCATAAGTCACATGTGGAAAGGGGAGGAGGAAGGGTGGGACCCAAGGCCTGACGCCACCATGTTGGTTTCCGCAGGTGGCCCAGGCCCCACTTACCCCTCTCGAGGCCTGCTGGGCGGCACTGGTAGCTGGTAAGAGAAAGCAGAGCAGCCAGTACCCAAACAGCACCCCAGACGCCTGGACTCCCTTCTTCCTCTCCACGTGCATCAGGAACACAGCGAAACTCTGGACAAGAAAGTCAGGGCGGGCCCCTTAGGGTGGCTTGGGAGGGTCGGGAGTCTGCTTTTCCCCTGTGTTCTCCACCAGGGCAGGAAAAGCAGCAGCCGGGACCAAGCCAGGCCCCAACCTGAGGACATCATTACCATCGTGGTGAGCCACACTGTAGGGTGGATGAGGAATTCCGGGGCCTCAGGTGTTCCCCGCTGGATTTTCCAGAGAGCGACAGACACACTGGAGGTGCACAGGACTACAAGGGTGAACCCAAGCACCTGGGGAAACAGGCTCGGATGAGGCTGGGGGGGATAATGAGAAAGGTGGCAGCAAACCAGAGGGTGACCCCGTGTCAAGGCGGGCGATGGTTCTGCAATATCCCAGCTGGGGCCCTGTAATGAACCAGTGTCACAAGTTGCCAATGTGCCAATGTGAAGAATGCATAAGGGGCCTTGCAGATCAATCCTGACCAGTAACTATTGCATAAATAACGCATAACAAGGACTTGAGCCAACCCAGTGTTTTCCAAAATGCAGGAGGTGTTCCAACAGTGCACATGCAAGATGACTTTAGGTATGAAGAAAGAGCAGGCAATGAAATTTACTCACCAGGTGAAAAGCAATACTGTCTCCAAGTCGTTTTCAACCCTTGCTACAAAACCAAGGAGAAACTCTCTGTTGGGCCAGTAAGTTTCTAGGGTCTAATGTGTACTGGTCTCTCTTTTGAATAAGAGCAAGTAAGAAAGTGAGAGAGCGTGCATACGCCAGAGGGAAGGCCAGAGCAAGGAACACTGGAGGACGTGTTGAAAGTCCCTGTTAGTTGAAATCAGGGGTTGGCAAACTACCACCTGCTGCCTGTTTTTGTACAGGCTAGAGATGATTTTACATTTTTCAATCATTGAAAAAAAATCAAAAGAAGTATATGTTGTGATATGTGAAGTTATATGAAATTCAAATTTCAATGACTATAAATAAAGTTTTATTGAAACACAGTCACGCCTATTGTCTAAGGCGGCTTTCATGCTGTAATGGTAGAGTTAAGTATTTGGAAGAGAGACACCTACCTGGCTCACAAAACCTCAAATACTATGTAACTACCTGGCTCCTTAACTTTGCCAACCCTTAGAGAGGTGGTAGGCAATGATGCAAAAATTAACAAAATGGTATGGGAAATGAATGAACCTTGAAGAACATTCTTGTAGGAGTCTAGAGGAAAAGGGGATGGATGAGTGGAAAGGCTCACAGATGAAACACCAGTGATTGTGTAACACACCAAAATAAATATGTAACAATTGTAAAAACTGTTCTATAACACTGCCAGTGGGGAAACATAAAAATAAATGTGTGACTTTTGAAATTTTAAAATAGGTTCATCCTAGCATGGCCCTAAAATCACCCTGTGTAGCTCAGAAGCACATGCCGCATACTTTGGGAAATGCCAGGTTATGTAGCTATAAACTGTCCTGGGACGTGTGAATGTCTGTATCTGTTTATGCATGCATGGATTTTCATAATTACAAAATCTGTTTGGGGGAACCTTGTTCTACCAAGTTACCTCTGTAGCCTTTCTAGAATTGCTCTGTCTGATTAACATGTTCCCTTCTTGTTCCCTGTGTGTCCCGGATGGAAGGAATGTCCACTTTGGGTCTCTGCCAGGTTCCAGCCTGTCCCCCCACCACATTGTCTGGTTCTAGGCTCCCAGGGGCGGGGAATACCATTTTGGCTTTGAAGAGGGGGGACATCCGGATGTAGCCCCTGCCATGGCGGTGGATATAGAGGAGGTAGATGGGGCCGAGGATCCAGAGGTACATGGGGGGCAGCCAGACCCCTGCTGTTCTCAGGAAGCACAGGTTCAGCAGGCCGGTGGTGGCAGGTTCGGGCTCTGTCTGGTTCCAGACCTGAGGGAACACCAGGGGGAGCCTTATGACAGTATGCAGCAGGGGTCCCAAACTCACCTGCCCAGAAGGCCAGGCAACTTTTTGGTTCCCTAACATTTACATAAGATTGTGCCAAGCACTTTTTGAAATACCTAATAATTCTCAGCTCCTTTCATCCTACCATCAACCCTACGAAGTAGATGCATTTATCATACTGATTTGGCAGATAAGGTAGCTGAGGCCCAGAGAGGTTGAGTAACTTGACTGATGTCACTCAGCTGGGAAGCGGTGGTGCTGGGATTTGAACCCAGGGTGTTGGGTCCTGGATTCTAAAAGACCTCAGCTCCTAAACAGTGCTAGGTACAGATTGTCCCTTACTCCTTATAACCACTCTAGGAGGTAGGCACCGCTGTCCCCATTTCACAGACCAGTGGACTGAGGCATGGAGAGGGAAGTGCCTCATCCAGGCCCACAAAAATGGGAAGCGGCAGAGCTGACTGTGACTCAGGCCCGTCTGATCCCAAAGCTGGTTCTACTGGAGTTCTTCGTCTGTGATTTTTATCTCAGTAGGTCTGCTGACCCTAACTAACCCTAGAAGAAATTTGAAGTTTAGTGGACATTGCCTCTCCAATTCTCTCCCCTCTGTATTTTTACTCCTCCTGTTTCACCACTCACCAGGTGTGTAAACTTTAACCTCGCTGTGCCTCAGTTTCCTTCCCTGCAAAAGGGGGATAATAAGAGAATCTACCTCTCAGGGTTGTATTAAATAGGTTAATAGCAGTAAAGCGCATAGCACAATGCTGGGCATAGAGTAAGCCCTCTGTTAATATCAGCTGCTATTGCCTTACCTACCTGGCTGCCCTCCACCCACCCCCGACCACCCGGCAAAGGCTGGGAGCAGCCCCTACCCTGCCCCGTGAACTCCCTCCCTAGAGTCCTTTGCTGAGAGCCCAGATAGGAGAGGAAACCAGAGAGGGAGGGAATCCAGGAGCCCTGAATGGGCTCTCTGGGGGTGGGAAGGTTTGGGAGACCCACTAGCTTTATGCAAATAAGGGTCAAAGCCCCCAGTAGCTGGGAGGTCTGGAGGCCCCTTAAACAGTGCTGGGCTCTCTGGGCCGGCTCGGTGAAAGGGGTCAAGGGGTCGCAATGTGCTGCTGTTAGGGAGCCGTAGCAGTTTCCCAGGACCAGGAATTTGGTGGGGGGGTGGGGGGGTGGGGGTGTCTTCTCTCGCCAGTACCGCAGCCCGAGGGATCTGCGGCCAGACCGCGCCTGGAAAAGGGGATTGTGTCGGAGTGGGACACTCACCCCCGGGCCCCAGGGCTCGCCAGGCGCGGCCATCGGGCGCCGTCCGTCCGGTGGTCCTAGCGTCGGTCTGTCGGTCAGTCCCCGGGCAGCCTCCTCGGCCACGCTCCCGGCCAGGGAAGGGGCGGGTCCGGGCAGATCTGGCCGGGATTCGAGCTCGGGGATCGGGAGGCTCTGGGCAAGGTCCAGCCGCGCGCCGGGGGTGGGGCGAACAGGGGTTAAACGAGGCGAGGTCGGGTGGGGTGAGGGCCCTGGGGGGGGGGGGTTGGAGGGAAGGGGATCTCGGACTGGGAACCCCCGAAAGTGCAGTGGCACCCTCATATTTCCCTTCTCCCCCTGCTACAAGTATCATCCCAAACTTCCCGAACACTTTGGATCCAGTAATTCTAGGACTTTATCCTGATGAAAGAACCCAACAGGTGCGCACGCTTTTGTAACAAGGACACCTGGTGATGGCTTAAGTGCCCAACATGGGGGACCGCCTGGTGAAGGCCATCGGGCGGAGACTGTGTGGCAGTTCCTCACCGTGGGATGGACACTGTCTACCCATGGGGTGGTGGGAAGAATTTAAGAAGATTATTAAAGGGTTTAGCACGGTGCTAGGCATGCGGTAAATGCTCACTAAGGGTTAGCTATTATCACTATGTCGTTTAGTCCATGGATTACTAACCAGTGGTTTAAATGCCATTGCATATGTATATTAATATGGAAAGATGGTTGCTAAATGGTAGGTGAAAAAAAGAGATTATAATACAAAATAGGCTATATTAAAAAAAAAAAGAAAAAAAAGAAAGGAAAGGATGTGCCTAAATTGGGGAAAGTAGAGAAGAAAGTCAAGGCATTTCCCTTCCTCTCCTGGTCTTAAAGCAAAGTGTGTGCCTTGGGTCAGATTCCCAGCCACTGCTTCTTAGAAATGGCTCTGTGTAACATACCATATGTGCATAGATAAAAAGATGGAAATGCACTAAAGCAGTGATCATGAGGAATCTCAATTTTCTTTTCCAGTTTCTTTCTTGCTGCAATGAGCATGTATTCCTTTCAAGATAGGAATGGAAAAACTCAGCGCTTTCAGACAAGCACAGGTGCTCAGTTTGGGAGAAGAATTAAAATCCTCTGCACTCTCCATGCTGCCCTGTTACTTCCTCGGGTCTCATCTTCCTGTTCTACTCCTGCCTCCTTCAAGGCCTCCACAGCGTGTATTTCCCCAGCTTTGTTTCCCCCAGTCCTTTGAAGTCTCCCCAACCCCTATCTGGGCCTCAGCAGTGCCTCTAAAGCTGTCTTCCTGAGTCTTCTGGAGGAGCAGGGATACAAAGATCCCAAGGATTTATCTCGAAGCGGAGTGTGGCAGGTCTACTGTTTCCATTTAAATCATGTTTATTTGAGGTGGTTTTGGTGGAGGCTGGTGGAAATTCTGGGGACGGTAAAGCCCCCTCTCCCAGCAAGCCACATCCTTCCTGCTCCCCCAGCCCCCCAAATTGGCATTACCAAAGTCCTGGTGCTTTATTTCTTTGCATATTTAAAGATGAATTTGAAGGAATAGTTAGGAAGTCAGGAAGAACACAGAGGAAATCAGTTGGGGTGAGCCAAGAACGAGACTGAGGGATGCCAATTCCTCCTTTCTAGCTCTCTGACCATGCAGAAAGTCCTAGACAAGTTCCTTCTCCTCTCTGTGCCTCAGCTTCCCATTTTATAAGATAAGAAGTTTCCACAGGTCAGCACTTCCTAATTGGTGGTTTTCAATTCCCTGGTGATTTGGGTAAAAGACATCTATTTCAATTGTGGTTATGAATTACAAATCCCAATAAATGGGCTAATTATTTAAATAGTTTCTCTTTGTAACTGAAAAACTTTATAACTGAGTGTCACTGTATGTGAGTGAGAACTCAGAGAAACTGAAATCAGATTCGCCCACAATTGTGACCTTGCAGTCAATGTATCATTCCCTTGTAGCCACTGTGAAGGTTCAGACTATCGTGTAGTTTAACTTGTGATTCTTAGTTGTATATTGCTTAAGTTTTAGCCACAATGGCAAATTGCAATGGGAAGTCTTGTGTTACCTTGTCACTTAGAAACAAAATATAAAAACTCTCAAGATAAAGCACTAGTTTTGTTTTGTTTTTTTAAAGGTGCAGAATGGAAGAATTCCAAATATCAGGTCAGAAAAACAATTTTTTGTGTATTTTGATGTGGTGAATGGTAGTTAATGCATACATTATTAACTACCAGTATGCATTCAGTCTCAGGACAAAATGCAACATGCTGATATTTGAACTTCTTTTCAGACAAATCATGCTGCATCTCACAGAGCTACTTAACCTTTTGCTTATGGTGAAAAAACTCATCAAAATTTGTTTCTATACATATGTTATTAAAGCTGGGATTAAAATAAAATTTAAATACCTTCTTGAATATGCTAAACTTAACATATGCGTTTTTCTTAAAAAAACTTATTGATCATTTATCATGGAAAAATGCTCCAACTTACACAAATTCCTAAAGGTTTTTTGAGATTATATATTTTACTTGTGACATATATGGGTCAAAAAGATTTGAGAAAGTTGTTGTATACTTCAGTTAACAAAGTCTCTCGTCCTTTCCATCTGTGATATTGAATTTGAAAGCGTTAAATAGAATTCAACTTTGGAGTTTTGCCTGTAGGCATGCACCTTACGCTGCACCTGCCAGACAGTGCGCGGAGTCCTCCGGTCCTCCAGAGGGCACACATGGTCTTGTTTCATTCCTGAGCATGCGCTGTAGTTGTCTTTCCGGGGGGGGGCGGGGTCGGAGTGCGCATGCGCGGCGCGGCGGCGGGGCAGGGCCTGGGCTGTCAGCCGGCCGCAGAGGAGGAAGGAGCCGGCCTCGTGCGGTGTGAGGGGCGGGACCGGGCCGCCTGCGGAGGGTCGGGCTGCGGGAGGCCGGGTCATGCGGCCGAGCCGGGGCGCGGGGCCGCCGGGGCCCGTGGTGGTCGCCGCGGTCGTGGTGCTGCTGCTGATCGGCGTGGTGCCGGCGCGCGGCTCGGAGGACATCGTGGTGGGTTGCGGGGGCTTCGTCAAGTCGGACGTGGAGATCAACTACTCGCTCATCGAGGTGAGCGCCCGCCCCGCGGCCCGGCCCGGCCCGGCCTTGCGGTGTGACCCCGGGCCAGTCGCTCAGCCTCTCTGGGCCGCGCCGGCCTGGCTCTGACACTGGGTTTCCACCAGCCCCGCGTTCTAGGAATCCTCTCCTGTTTGAAGGCTCTGCTTTCCGCGGGCTCTCCACACTTCCTCCCCAGTCGCGCTGGAGGGGAGTTTCTTATCGTGGGGTCCGCTACGGACTGGGGGTGCCAGACCCCAGAGTCTTAAAAACTCGAACTCCACATCCCCAGAATTCAGACCCCAGGTCGCCTAGAACCAGACCCCCTGAAACTCAAAGCTCCCCACACTCATGTTCCAGAACCTAGGGACCACATGTCTTATCCTCCAAACTCCACAATCCAGACCACCCCCCCCCAAATTCTAATGCATTGCTTCTCCAAAGCCCTGGGGTGCTTTTGTTTTTGTCTCTTCGTGCGCAGGCTGGAGTGCAGTGGCGCAGTCATAGCCCACTGCAACCTCGAACCCCTGGGCTCCAGAGATCCTCCCCCCTCAGCTTCCTGGGTAGCTGGGACTACAGGTGCGCACCACCGCGTCGGCTAATTTTTAAAATTTTTTTGTAGCGATGGGGTCTCACCATGTTGTCCAGGCTGGTCTCAAACTCCTGGCCTTCTTGGCCTCCCAAAGTGCTGGGATTACAGGCGTGAGCCACCGCGCCCAGCCCACAGGGATGCCTTTAAGGAGCATTGATTCCCGTCTCATAGATCCTGACCCAGTAGATCAGTATTGGAATCTCTGGGGCCTGGAATCTGTATTTGTATTTCTCTTTCCCCCTTCCTTCCACACTCTTTTTCCTCTGAAAATGGAGAGTTGTCAGCTGCCCTGATTGCCGTAGTGGGTAGTTGTTGGAATTACCCCAGAGATTTGTGTAGAAGTTTTTAAAAATTAAGTTGTAAAGTCCTATTAAATTTTTGTCAGCCCAGTGGAGTTATGACCCAGAAAGCTTCTGTGAAGAGGAAGGGGGGTGGGTGAAGGTAGAGGCAGAAGGTCACTTGTGAAGGTAGATGGGAGGTGACCTGTGGGAGGCTGGGCCTCCTTTTTGGGAGGGGATTGAGGATGGCACAAGAGAAGGGTAGGGAAAGGAAGTGGAAGAGGCAAAGAACAGGTGCCTGGGAGGTAATGTGAAAGAAAACAGAGGCTGGGAAATGCCAAAGAGAAGGGACTGGGGAATCAGACCCGAAAGGCCATCTGAGAGCATGTGTGAGCTGCTCAGGGCTGGCAGTAGAGGACGAACCACTCTGTCCTGCAAAGTAGGTTGCTGAGGATTGGGGGAGAGGTAGGAAGGCAATTCCACACCCCACTAGCTCTTGGCCCTGCCTTGCTCCAAGTCCCAGGTTTTGTACCTGTAGGATGGTGTTGGGAAAGAAAGAGCAGAACCCAGCACCATGTATTTCCTAAAGAAGAGGATCGATTATCGTCTTCAAGGCCGCCTTGTCTGCTGCCTTTTTAGTCTTAAGAGGTTGGGCATTGAATGAATCTACCCATTGGCAGCAGCCAGGGTCCTAGGATCTGCTGGGGTACATGCTGCTGGGTGCCCTTGGCACCTCCTGGGTTTGCCTCTCAATGGGTGGGCACAGGGCATTTCAGAAGCTGCCTTGAAAAGCTTATTGCAACTTGTTGTTTCCTGGGGTTCTGGAAGAAAGGGAAAGCTAGTTAGGGGCATCCCTGGGCCCCAGTACTAATAGTGACCTCTAGAGCAGAGAGCAGATTTTGTGACCCATTATTAAGTGTGTTCCTTGAGCCCTGGGGCGGTCTGTCCACATGGTTTGAGACAGTCATTCTTTCATAATTTCTGATTATGAAATCAGACATTTCATATATGTGATGTTGATGTAGATTTATATTGCCATCCTGTGTCCTGATCTGTATTTTATGAAAGAAATGTAAATAATCAAGATATTTCACAATCATTTCTTGATTGTGTTTTCTGTGTTCCAGTACAACTCCCTTTACTCCTGTCCAGCCTTCTTCCCCTCCTGGGTGTTTTACATAATTTTCATTCAATCAACAGCTATCTATTGAGCCCCTGCACATACTGAAGCCTTGTCTCAGGTGGGGATACAGCAATACAGTGAACAGAACAGACAAAAATCCCTACTTTCATGAGATTGACGTTCTATTCTTTGACAGTGGCCTTACTATTTAAAAGAAAACTATATTCGTTGCTAATATGTTAACAATCAGGAGATTTCACAGTAAAAACTGGGTTCGTTATTTCTCTGGAAAGCCAGCTGATCCCCTTGGGGTGCAAAACTTGGCTTGGGTTGCATAGTGATCTGATCCCTTTGGATGAATGCCCTTTGACATTGCCTCCCTAGCCTTTCTAGGCTGGTGAATGTCCCATTCCTGCTTTAAATGCATGCTTCTGAATTTCTTTATGACCTGTAACAAATTCGTTGAGTATTCATTGAATACCTAGAGTAAATAAGACACTGTCCCAGGTGCTGTGGAGTGTAAAGCCATGGTCACTGCCCACAGAGAGCTTACAACCTGTGCATTGTTTCACACTGTTCCTTTCCCAAGTGTTCATGTTGTGAGTTTGTCGCTTTATACATCTTCTTAGCTAGTAAGATTCAACTCTGTCATTTCTGTATCATGGTCACAGAGCACTAACATTTTAGAGGTGAGGGTTTTAGACATCATCAGACCCAACTGCTTCCTTTTACAGATGTGGCAACTGAGGCTCAGAGTGGTTGAGCCATGCAGGTAAGGTTAGGAAATTTTCCTTAAACCTCGTCTATGCCCTGCCAATTATACCATGTTGCCTTTTGCTTCAGAGAGATATTAAATAGTAATATAAACTGCTTTTCTTTTTTCTTTTTTTATATTTCAGAGTATTACGGGGGTACAGACGTTTAGGTTACATGTATTGCCTTTGCTGTGCCTGAGTCAGAGCTACAAGCATGCCCATCCCCTAGATAGTGTGCCCTGCACCCCTTAGGTGTGAATTTACCCATCCCCTCCTCCTCCCTCCCACCTGCCTGACACCTGCTTATTTTTTGAGTCTATACTCTATACCAGGTGCTTAATATGCATCAATATGAATCTATACAACCACCCTGAAGGGGAGTGGCTTTCCTTCTACCTATGAAGAAACTGAACTTCAGGAGGTTAAGTGACTTGGCCGTGGTCACACAGCATGTGCATGTGGAAGACCCAGATATTATATTACTTGAGCATCTTACTGGGTTAACAGTTTGTGTCTGGTAATGCCCAGGATACAAGAGTTTTAGAGAGTCCTTGAGGAGAGGACATATATTGTCTTTTTGGTCTGTTATTGTCTGAGAATAAAAGTAAAGAGAAAATTAAGTTTCTAGATGAATGTTACTCCAAGCATTTGAAATTATTTGGAGTTAAGAATGCAGATCCCTGGCCCTTATCCCAGGCCTTCTAGTTGAGAAACAGAATCTGCACTTTAATAAGCACCTTAGTATTAATAACAGCACAATTTGAAAATTCATTTTAGACCCAGAAACTTATATGAACAACCTAGAGATAGCCACTAAAATAAACAGAAAAGCATTGAAAAATAAGACATTTGGGATAGGCTTTAGGTGGTTTCTGATTTGAAGAACATTGAATCACATTATGTTGGGGAGACTGTCTTATTTCCCTCCGTTCCTGATGCCCAGCATTAAAAGCTGGGACTCTGTGCTATAGATCTACAGTAAAGCAAATGCACGTCAAATGCATTCAGGCGTCATGTATGCAGGTGATTCTCAAAGGCAATGTTATGACTTCTCTTTTCTTTCCTTCTTTTCCAGATAAAATTGTATACCAAGCATGGGACTTTGAAATACCAGACAGACTGTGCCCCTAATAATGGTTACTTTATGATACCTTTGTATGATAAGGTAAGAGTACAGGGCGCTTTAGTCTTTACTGCTTGTCTTTTATGATGGGAAGTAATTAGTGTGCCCCACAGGGCTGTGCAACCCATGGCCTCTCCCACACTAGCAAATGCTCATCTGTTTTGTAAATTATTAGTGGAACATGGCAAGCCTAGCCACATTCTGAGGGAAACAACTTATAAACTAGTTCAATTGAATGCAGTGGCCCTCCATGTCTCCAGGGTCATTTGGCAATGTCTAGGGACATTTTTGGTTGTGACAGCTGTGGAGGGGTGCTAGAATTACCCAGTGAGTAGAGGCCAGGAATGAAGCCAGACATGCTACAATGGTGCATAGGACAGCACAAATGTCAGTAGTGCCAGGGTTGAGAAACTCTGATTTAATAGAACCCTTTACTTGTAAGCAGCTTAAAATATTGTTTAAAAAGTTGTACAAGTAATTATGTGAATTCATTAGCTTCGTGAAAAAAAAAAAAGGTCTTTAGAAATATATGAAGTAAATTTGTCCCCTTTTCTCTCCAATTCTATCTCCCTCTACAGTGATAACCTCTGGGAGATAAAAATTTTGGTGTGCATCCTAACAGATTGCTTTCTGCTTATGGTTATTCATATATACACGAATGTAGAGTCATAGGAAGTTGCAAAAATAGTATACATAGTTTTTTTATACAAATGGAATCAAACAATAGGAATTATTCTATAGTTTCATTTTTTCCCCCTTGATATTGCTTTCATCACCTTAGGTACATTTGATTTTTGCCCTTGCATGCTTTCAACATCATGTACAGATCTGCTGCCATCTTTTTAATGGCTGCGTAGTGTGTCAGAGTCAAACTATAGTTTAACCATTTCTCTGTCAATGGACATACAGGCTTTTCTCATTTTTTAAAATTATTGTTACTGCTAACAACCAGCAGGAAATATATTCTTGAACTTATATGTCTTTGTGAATAATGCATAGGATTGATTTCTAGAGGTGGATTAGCTAGGTCTTGAGATCTGTTTATTTATTTATTTTTTAACAATATCAATCTCAAGAAACCGGGATTGATTAGTAAAAATCCAGTTTTAAGAAGTGACTTTTGTTCCTAAAGATACGTGCTAACCCTTGCAACTGTAAGCATGTGAGGGGTTAATGGGCGACGTGAGTAATGGTATGTTTGGTATCAAAAAACAGTGAGTGGCTGAATACAGTGTCTTTAGAACGCAAGGATGGGCTTCAGCACCAACTTCTGATTGTTTAGATGGAAACTTCTGGTGTTCGGCTTCAGCTTGTAGCACCTGAAGGTAATCAAGGAGCTCACTACCATTTAGAAGAATATCGCTTACTCTTAGAATTTCATTTCCAGTGTAGAAATTTTTGAGTACGTGATAGCACTAAACTAAATTGCACCAGCATCATCAGTTCTCATCCCCTTACACTTCATTTTCTTTTTTCCTTTCAGGGGGATTTCATTCTGAAGATTGAGCCTCCCCTAGGGTGGAGTTTTGGTAAGTTAACTGAATAACCAGACACACTTTGTAAGGGATTAGATTATGTGCTGACTATTGATTTAGGTTGGCAGAGTGCATAGACTGTTAAAATATTAAGGATCTTTTCTAGCGTGGAAGAGGGTTTTTGTGTTTTTTTCTCCCCTGTTCACTTTGGGGTAGTTTGAATTCACCTTCATCTACCTTAAGGCTTTCTGTCATCTTTTTAAAATAGGCATCTTTTGTTGGACCTCTTTTTGCAAACTCTACCTTCACAGTTTCACTCCATACATGGCAGTAAACAGTATAGAAATCAAGAGCAGGGACTTTGTTTGGGTCCCGGGACAGCTGATTTTTTTTTAGCCCCCACAGGTTTTTTTTTTTTTAATTTTTTTAACAGAATTTAACATTTAAACATTATGAGATTTGACATAAAAATCCAGATCTACTCTTAAGAGATGAGATTTGGCAACCTTGGGCCTCACCCAAGTTATATGACACGTTGGACAAGCTACATCCCCTTTGTAAGCCTTTGTCTCCTGACATGGAGTCGGGGTAGTTACAGTCCCTGACCCACAGGGGACAGGGAGAATTAGTGGGCCAATGTTAAGTGTTCAGCGTGGCTGGCACATAATTGGCAAGCACTCACTCAATACTTAAAAACAGCCTTCTGCATACGTGCAAACAAAAGCTCAAAACTTTCCTGATACAGCCACCTTGTAGCAGAATTGGAGAGTTGGGAACGGGGTTGGGCTCAGAAGAGTCTGTTTTGATATGGCTCGTGTCTCTGAAGAGCAGAGACTCTTGATGTTTTGGTGGAGTGGGCGTGGGTGTCCCCAGTCCACAGCTTGGGAAGAGGAGTAGGGGCTACAGTTGTTCCTATCAGGCTTGCTTGTGCGTTAGATAAGGACATTACCCTTTGCCGTCCCAAAGGGTAACGTGAAGCTCAGGCAGCTGCCAGCTAATTTGGCTCTGTGAGGTCAGCTCTTTTTTATTAATAGTTTGCAGTCAGGGGCGCCTGGCAGGTACATTCCAGAAACCTGGGGGGGAATCTGGACCATTAGGCCCAACTAATGGTCGAAGCAGAGGTTCCAAGTTGGTGGCCTGTGGGAGTGTCTTGTTTGAGCCCCTCCCCTCGTGCTGGTGCGTTTGCTTTTGCTAAGCCTTTTATTGAATTATACTTTCAGGAAAGTACACTGAGTGCAAGGGTATCACTTGATGAATTTTCACAAAGTGAGCACACCCATGTAACTACCATCCAGACCATGAGATGGCCCTTTACCAGCACCCCAGAGGTGCCCACCCCAGGTGCCCATTAGCCATCCTGCCCCACACCCCAGGCGACCACCACCCTCACCTTCTAAAATTATAGATTCATTTTGTCCGTTTGCAACTTCATATGAATGAAATTATACTGGGTACTTTTTTGTATATGGTTTCTTTCTCTCAGCATTGCTCATGAGACTCATCTGTATTATGTGTAGCTCTAGTTCATTTTCTTTGCTGTACAGAATTCCTATGTGTGAATATAAAATGATTTATCCAATCTACTGTTGATGGACATTTGCCTTCTGATTTTGGCCACTAAGAATAGTGCTCCTGTGAACATTTTTTACGTATGTTTTGGTACACATTCATTTGCATTTTTGTTGAGTATATACCAGGAGAGAAATTGCTGGGCAACAGAATTTATACACGCTCAGTTTTAGCAGATATTTCCAAACATCCAAAGTGGATCTACCAATTTATGCTGTACCAGCAGTGTACAAGAGTTCCACTTGCCCTACATCCTCACCAACACTTGGTGTGGTTTTTCATTTCAGCTATTCTGGTGAGGGTGTGGTAGTATCTCATTGTGGTCTTGATGTACATTTCTCTGATGGCCAATGAGATTGGACACTTTTTCATATGTTTTTGTTTATTTGCCATTGGGTGGCTTCTTTTGTGAGATGGCTTTTCAAGTCTTTTGCCCATTTTTTTTATTGGAAACTGTGTGTGTGATTCTTCATTGTACCTGAAAATCTCATGGTTTAAAAATTTTTTTCTCTGTTTATTTTTCCTAACCTTTTAAAAACTCAACTTTAACCCCTATTATGCTGTACTCTTCAGTTTTTTTAAAAAATGGAATTAATTGCTAATGTTGAAAAATCTCACAAGCTCTGTGACCTTGGGAGATCCTTTAACCTTTCTGTGCCTTAGTTTATGCCTCAATAAATTGCAGATACTACTACCTACCTCTTAAGGTAATAATGAGAATTAAATGCACTCAGCTCAGGGCCTGGTTTGTGGTGAGCATTCAGTAAATAAAATTATTTGGTGCCTACTGAATTTTCAGTGGCACTCTGCGATATAACTCAGCTGAAAGACTATTTTAAAACTATTTTATACTCTAAACACTTGTTCCCTTGGGGGCAGGAAACCAGGTGGCCGGGCACACAGGGGTGACAGGGAGACTTTTCCTTGCATACCTTTTTGTACCTTTGGATTGTGAACCTTACGAGTGTATTAAGTGTTTAGAAATAAATAAGATGAAAGCGTAACAATGAAACGTGTTTTACTTGGGTGGTTTCACTGTATCCCAGAACTAAGCTTGCCCTTGTATCTTGTACCGTTTCCTCTTCCTCCTCAGAGCCGACAACTGTGGAGCTCTATGTGGACTGGCGTCAATGACATCTGCACCAAGGGCGAGGACATCAACTTTGTGTTCACGGGATTCTCTGTGAACGGAAAGGTTTGGCTTCGGAGCTTTGTTGTTTTTCACGTTTGCTCTGTGGTATATACTAAGTCTTAGCCTTTAAAAAAAAGCAGGATGTTTTGATCTGGGGGCTTTGATCCCACAGGGGACCCACAAATAAGCTTCAGGAGAGCCTGTGAACTCTGTCTACACTCTATTGTGTGTAGAATGTCATGAGTGTTCGTAAGAGTCAGATCCCCTCTGCCCCCCAGAGTGTAGACTGTTAGTGTTTATGCCAGGAATGGCCTTTTATAGGGAGGCAGAGTTGGAAGAACACACTCCCCAGGGCTCCTGGCATTGTGCCATCCCTGTGTGTCTTCCTTGTGGGAAGTTGGCTTCTTCCAGAGAGGATTTGCATTTGCTTCTGCCGCTCACCTAGGAGTATTCGCAGTATTTAAATTCTCTGAGACTTTTTTGCACTGCCTTGGCAGTGTGAATTTAGAGTACTAATGTATATGAACACCAGCTCCAGTTCATATTCTCAGGGGAGAGTTTTGTCCTCCATCCATCCTGTGCCCAGGGTTGAGTTGTGCAGATTTCCTTGCTGTCCTTTACTTCATGACAGGCGTATTTCTCCTTCACCTTTACGTTGCAAGTGAGGCCCTTCCGTGCCAGTTGCGTGTGGGGGTTTCTTATTAGCGATGGGATCTTGGGTATTTTTTCTCTCTCAGTTGTTTGTAAAATAACGCATCCTTAACTGATGGGTTCTGCGATTCAATGAAACAGTATCATTTTGCTGTTACTGTTCCCTTTCCCACTTCACCCCTGGGCAGGGTGTCCATGATTTATATCATCTTTCTGAAGGGGTCCTCGATGCAAAGGTTCCAGGCTCCACCTGGGGAGCATGAGCAGGATTGACAGCGCTTTGAGAGGAGCGTGCTTTGCTGTCAGGTGGGGCCTAACCTTCTTCTCCATGGCAGGTCCTCAGCAAAGGGCAGCCCCTGGGCCCCGCGGGAGTCCAGGTGTCTCTGAGAAACACGGGGACCGAAGCAAAGATCCAGTCCACGGTTACACAGCCTGGTGGAAAGTGAGTGGCGTCCTGTACCCAGCCTTGCATTAGAGCTGGGCTGTGCTGGGGGTGGGGGTGGGGGTTTGGATTCTGGGAGACCTGGATTCAGATCTTGATTTGGCCTCTTAACTTTGGGAGAGTTCATGCCCCTCAGAGCCCCAGGTTCCTTGTGTGTAAAAGGCAAGTCATTTGACCCATCTCACTTAGCATTGATAGGATGACTAAATATGAGTTAATGCCCATAAGATACCTGGCACTTAATAGGCCTTCATTTAACGGTTGGGGCTAGCTCTGGCTCTGCAGCCTGATAACCTGAATTTGAATCCTGGGTCCCCCATTTGCCAGCTGTTTGACCTGGTGCAAGTTACTTAACCCTCTGTGCCTCAGTTTCCTCATTTGTAAGTAAAGATAATTGTGGAACCTACCTCTTAAGGTTACTGGGAAGATTAAATTAATGTTATTGTTGCAAACTGCCTGGCATGGAGTATATGCTTAATAAATGTTCACTCCATATAGGTTAGCTCAGTTATGATTTTTAAAAAATCATATTATCCCTTTTATATCAAAACCATTTTGTAGTTGGAACTGATGATTATTTAACTAACCTTGCAGAGTCAGATGTAAAGCATTTACTTAATGGATTTGTATGATCAAGTTGTAAATGTTTATGGATATGCTAAGATTAATACCAGAAGAGTTCAAACTGATAATTTTGAAAGCATTCAAATCATTACTAACCACTTTCATATACAAAACTGACTAAATTGCTAAATAGAAGTTTATAATGAGTCTGTCAGTAAGTCATCCAATTTTAAAATTATTATTGAAGTTATTTTTTATCTTTGAAATAACATTTCTTCATTGGTGCCTCTCCATCTCTGTTCTATAGCAGGGATATGGAGCTGTAATTTTTTTCTAGGCTAGTAGTTTGTTGTTGACCTTACCAACAAACCAGAAAAAAGTGACTTGAACTTTCTGAATCCTTTTCATGTGCACTAACTAAAAGGATGATACTGACTGGCAGCGCTGGGCTACTCTGGGAATGAAGTAGAAGCTAAATCTTACTAAGACCAAAATCCAATGGCAATTTTACTTTTATTATAGAAAGTGATTTCCAAGCCCTATCCAGGTATTACCAGCAACATTTGAGATAATAAGACACCACCACAGAAGAGATCAAATGCTTTTTTTCAAGCCCTCTACTTGTCAGGTGCTTTGCAAATTTAAAATGTTACATATGTCAGAGTCCTGGCAGTAGCATCTCCAGCCTCGGCTTGGCTTGCTCTGGTCTTAGTTTGCCTATAGCACAGAGTGATCTTCATTGGCTACTGGTTTCATCCCAGTTGCTTTGTGGAAGAGCCCAGAATGTCTTATGTTTGTTTCTACACCCTTTGTATAGGATCCAAAGCTTGACATTGTTTGCCCTACCCATATTATTAGTGTCATCTTACGTTAGCATCCGCCCAGTGTATGGATCTGTTCTCTGTTCTTCGATGCCACCCCTCCCTTCCCACTTCTGTTCCTGTGGACATTTCTCTCCACTCCTCCTTGCCTATTCGTGCCTGTCACCTCTGTTAAGCAGTCGAATGTTCTATGCCTGATCATTGCTGAACTACAGTGACTGGTTTTATGCCAGAAATCCTTGAGATTAAGGGAACGGTAAAGCCTCCTCCTTCCTGTCAGCACATGTAACACCCCTCCTTGCACAGAGGGAGTGCTCAATAAGTGCTCTTTGATATGAATTTGTACAGTGAAAGACTGAATTTCATTCATGTTCATTTAACAAGCTAATGGCGAGTTGTGATAATTCAAACATTAGTGCAGCCAGTATTAGTCATAAAATTAGAAACACTTGGGTTGTTTGGAGAAAGTTAAGTGGTAATTTTGTATTTCTTAGGTTTGCATTTTTTAAAGTTCTTCCTGGAGATTATGAAATCCTTGCAACTCATCCAACCTGGGCATTGAGAGAGGTGAGTTTCAGCTACCTCTATAGCCATGCCAATAATATGCTAGTTTGTGGACAAATGTAAGGGTTTTCAGTTTAGGAGAGGAAATGAATTTATGGTTTTTCTAGAAGTGGATGAAGAAACACTGGTGCTGCTGATTAGTTTGGTGGTATTTATATGGTATAAATCCTTGGTGTAGCAGATGTTGCTTGTGTTGGTTTCAGTTTTACATGACAATGTTGTCTTCCTACTGTGAAATAGGTCTGATATTAACTATAGCTATTTGAAGCTAAATCAACAACAGAAGGACCTGATTAGATATATTTGTTGTTCTTTTTTCAGTCTGAAACAGAAATATGTAAATATACTAGACATTCTAGAAGCTGTTGTACATGTGTCCAGGGAGAATGTATAAGAATGTTTATTGCAGCTTTGTTTGTAATAGCAAAATATTATAAACAACCTAAATGCCAATTAAGAGAAGAGTAGATTATGGTTTCATCACACAGTAGAAATCTGTGAGTCAGCAGTAACAAATGAACCAGAGCTACGTATCAGTAAAACTACATTTAAGGGGGGTTGAGGAGAAGTTGGTTAATGGGTACACAAATACAGTTAGATAGAAGAAAGAAGTTCTAGCATTTGACAGTACAGTAGGGATATTATAGTTAACAACAATTTATTGTATATTTAAAAATAGCTAGAAGAATTGTAATGTTCCCAATACAAAGAAAAGATAAATGTTTAAGGTGATGGATATCCTAATTACCCTGACTTGATCATTACATATTGTATACATGTATCAAAATATCACATATGCCCCCAAAGTATGTACAGCTATGATATATCAATAAAAATATGAATAAATATATCTAGCTATATTTTAAAACAAAATTATAGGAAATATGACGAAAACACTCATGATTTATGGATATACAGTGTTATGTGGAAGCATTATAAAGACATGATGGGAATGGCATACACTATGTTCATGGTGATGCTGGCATCTAGAGAAGGAGGGAGGTAGGGGTTTGGGGGTACACCAGCCTCCTGAATTGTATTTCTACTCTTGTGTTTCTTTGGCTGGTTAGAGGGCATATAGATGTTCTTTGGAGTGTTCTTTATATCTTTTTGTTAGGCTTAAATAGTTTATAATAAAAGATCAAAAAAAGAAGAAACATTACTGAGTGAGGTTCTGTAATAGCTGTGAAAAACCATATTGAAGTAAGACTTAAAGGACATTTTAACATGTTAGCCTCTGTATTAGTTTTGACGCTGTGTCTCATTCTTGCTAAAGAAGCATCAGAATCAGTATTTCAGTTTTTACTCTATAGGTTTTACACATTTATAATTGATGGTATACTTTATACTTTCACACGAAGATGTATCTGTATATTGTTTATGACTTGGTTTTCAGGATTTTTCTCTTCTGGAGCATCATTTAAAAATGTTTTACTTAAAACTCAAGAGCTTATACATTATAAATAGAATAGATTTTTAAGGTTTATATTGTATGTTTATTGTATACATAAAGGATTTTGAGTCTATTAATGTAAAATTTGGATTTTAAAGTAAAGTATGCTGTTAGAAATCAGGATAATGATTACCCTTTGGGGGTTAATGACTGGAAGTGAACTTGAGGACTTCTGGGGTGCTGGTTCTGTTCTCTTTCTGGGTGTTGGTTACCCAAAATAGTGTGTTCAGTTTGTAAAAATCACTACACTGTATACTTAGATTATGTGCACTTTTCTCTATATAAATTGTACTTTAACAAAAAAGTTAAAAAATATATGCCTGTATATCATTAAACATGGAAAAAAGTAAAATATGCTCATTTAAAAACTTTGGAACATACAGAGGAGTATAAAGGAATGGAAACAAAGAAATTTTGGAAGTTGGAAAAGTGTAAAGTAAAATAATCACCGTGTAGACAGACTCCTTTTGATTTTGCCACATTTTCTTTCTCTTCATTTTGGGCATTAAAAAATAGTTGTGATCATCCTAGATATGCAGTTTTATATATTGTTTTCCCAGTTGATATTTGAGCTTGAGCATGTCCTCATGTTGTTAGACACTTTGGGAGTGTTTATTTTTTTGAAAGTTAAAATCTTTTCCTGTTGTAGGCGAGCACCACGGTGCGTGTAACCAACTCCAATGCCAACGCGGCCAGTCCCCTCATAGTTGCTGGCTACAACGTGTCTGGCTCTGTCCGAAGTGATGGGGAGCCCATGAAAGGGGTGAAGTTCCTTCTCTTTTCTTCTTTAGTAACTAACGAGGTAAGCAAGGAAAAGTAAAGAACAAAAGAGATTTGCATGTGTGTATTGGATGGGGAAAGGCAAGAGGGAAGGGATTATAGACTAAAATGTACTGTTTAAAATGTGGGTTCAGGTTGATTTATGTCTTAACATTTAAGAACATTGTGTGTCTCTGTTGACTCACAAGACATCGAATGTTTATACTTGGCGGCAGTGGCATTTGGTGGAAAGTGCACAGGCTTTGAAATCAAACAGACCCAGTTCAAACAAATCCCAGTTTCAAACAAATGCCTCGTGCTAGCTGTGTGACCTTGGACCAGTCAGTTTATCTTCCCAAGCGTCTGTTTCCTTGTCAGGAGAATGGTGACCCGTTGTAGGGAAGGACAGTCATGTCATTTTTCCCAAGAAGACTGTGCCAATTTTTAACTTTACAACTTTGAATATAAAGATTTTTTATTCCTTTTATCTGAACTAATAATGCCATGGATTTCAGAAATATATATTGACATAAAACTTATAACATTTTCCTATGGTGTGGCTATTTGATGGTAATCAGAACATGTCAGTGGAAAAAGGAATCTTTTTTCCCCCTGGCATAGGATGTCCTGGGCTGCAACATCTCACCGGTGCCTGGGTTCCAGCCCCAAGACGAGAGCCTGGTGTATTTGTGCTATGCGGTCTCCAAAGAAGATGGCTCATTCTCCTTCTATTCCTTGCCAAGTGGGGGCTACACAGTGGTGAGTGAAGCAGATTTCCGTTCTGTTTACGTCTGGGACTCTTATGACACAGTAAGAGCCGATGTTGTTTGGGTGTTAAAGGAACAAACGGTTGGCCTGCAGTTCCATGAATGTTCTGTTTAGTAGTTACTTAGGATGAGACTCTGGCCCCCCCTCAGTAATAGCTGCAAAAAGTACAGGGCTTCCGCTTTTAAAATTGGTGACAGTTAGGATTAATGTTTCCGTTGGCCTGTCTCGAACCCCTTGTCACTTGTGGGCTGCTGGGTCAATTATTAATATTGACGGTTGATCATGTGACTGGTTCTTCGTAATAACAGACTTTTCTTTCCAGATCCCGTTCTATAGAGGGGGGAGAATTACCTTTGATGTTGCACCTTCCAGACTTGACTTTACGGTGGAACACGATAGCCTGAAAATTGAGGTAAGACCTTCCTATCTGTTGGAGGGACAGGTGTTTGAGTTCCCACTCCTGGGCACAGGTGTTGCAAACATACTTCAAAAAAAAAATCATTATTTTATCCAGAAGGGCTGTTGGAAAAAATGGAATCTTGTCTTGTATTTTCATTTAGCCTGGGATCCACTAGATGCCTCATTTCTTTTATACATAATATCTTTATCATAGAGAATCAGATTCCTGGTTGTATCTGCTTCATTCAGTGAAATGAGTGTGTACTGAGTGCCAGTGACATACATTTCAGATACCATTCCAGGGCTGGGGATACAGCAGTGACCAAAAGAGGTAAATATTCCTGTCCCTGTGGAACTCACGTTGTAAAGATGGAAAGGGACAATAAATGTATAGATAAGTAAGTTAGAAAGTATATTGGAAGTTCGTAAGTGTTCTCTAGAAAAATAAAGCAAGAAAGGAGATCACACAATTTCAGGGTGGAGACGGATTGCAGTTTTAATAGGGTGTTCTTGGGAAGTCCTTACTGTGAAGGTGACATTTGAGCAACAACCTGAAGGGGAAGAATGAGTGAATTGTATTTACCTCTGTGGGAAGAGTGCTTAAGACAGAAGGGATGGCACGTGCAAAGGTCCTGGGGCAGGAGTGTGCCTGGAGGGTTTGGGGCTCCCCAAGGAGGCCAGGGTGGCTGGAGTGGAGGAAATGAGGAAGGAAGGAAGAGGAACAGAGGGTCAAAGAGGTGAGGGGCAGATTGTGCAGGGCCTTGGGGGCCACTTTGCCCATGGGTCTGGGTGAGAATTGGTACCACTGAAGGTTCTGAGCAGAGGAGAGGTGCGATCCCTCTGGCTGCTGTGTTGAGAAAAGTTTGCAGAGGACCAGGGTGGAAGCAGGGGACCAGTTAGGAGGTCATGGCAGTAACCAGGTAAGAGCTGACGGAGCTTGGGCTGTGGGGATAGGCATGGGCAGTGTGATATGTGGCCTGATAAATTCCCTAGACCCTCAAGTGGATGGTAGATGTATTTTTTTTTTTTATCATATTTATGTCTTCTTTAATTACAGAGGTAGGAAATGGTTACTGTAGAAAATTGGCCAGATGGGGTAAATCCCAAAAGAAAATAACAATCTTTCTTAAATGGACCACCCAGTGTTAGAGTTATTGAAAAAGTTATATTTTAATCGTTTTCTTTTAATGTTACATTTGAAGTACTGTGTTAAAATAGATTAAACTGGTAGGAGCTAGCTTTTAGGTCACAAGCACAGTGGGGTGCTGACTCTGCTTTTTAAGATTCAGTAAAGCATTTGACTGTTCCGGGCCCTGGAGGGGGAGGAGGAGGGTGAGAAGATGAAGTCTTTCTTTGCTTCAAAGGCTTGCAGAGAAGGACATTACCAGATCACCACCAAATACAAATTTTTAAAGAGATAAATGGAATTTCAGAGACTGAGGGCCGGTAAGTTCCATGAGATTAGGAACCATTAGTGTCTTATTCTTTACTGTTTTCCTGACATGTGAATTAATGTCTGGCACAGAGTAGGTGACTAATAAGAATATTTGTTGAGTGCGTATATGAATTAATAAGTGGATAAATGGATTGGATGAACCGCATCTTTTTGGAAGGCTCAAGAAGGGCTACCTGAATAAAAAAGGTGCCGTTTGATTTTTTAAAGCTCTATCTCAAATGTTGTTGCGTATGTTCACTCATTCATTTGGGAGTCGTGTATTGAGTCCCTGCCATGTACTGGATAACTAAGGTAGAAAAGGTCCCGGGAGGGAGACAACTCTAAGAAATCAAACAAGTTAGCAGCTTGGGAGGCCAAGGCGGGAGGATCACTTGAGGCCAGGAGTTTGATACCACCTTATGAGCAGAGGAGAGGCCATGGTGGAAAGACAGAGGAGGGGCACATGAGACCTTGTAGAGGTGGAATCCACAGGGCTGATCGATGCTGGAGGTGCGGGGAGCAGGGTCCAAGGTGATGCTGGGCTTTATACTTAGGAGACTGGTGGATGGCGTGATTCACTGAAATGGGGACATCTTGGGGTGGGGGAGGTGGGAAGTGGGGTAGGCTGGAGAAGCTTTCATAAGACTGAGTCAGTGACTTTGAACTTGATCTTTTTTATTCCACTATATGACAGACATCAGCATGCTGGGAATACAACAGAGAAGACAGACTCTGGGAGGAGGGTGACATAAGCGACAGTGTGCACACCAGGAGGAGTCTTTGTGGCTCCAACATACAAGCCCCTTCTCCCTGTTCTTCATTTTCTAGCCCGTGTTCCACGTCATGGGGTTCTCTGTCACTGGGAGGGTCTTGAACGGACCTGAAGGAGAAGGTGTCCCGGAGGCAGTAGTCACTCTGAATAACCAAATCAAAGGTGGGCAGACACATTTGCCCCTGGAACTGTTGGCCAGTGCTCTTTTTGGATCACAGAGAAATGGAAAGGAACCAAATCTTAATGACTATATGAAAACATGCTAGTTTTTGGTCTCAAGTATTCTCATGTACCTGTAAGGAGATGCAGTTGTTTTTGGCTCATTTTCTGTTTACATGTTTTTGTTTTACAGTAAAAACAAAAGCTGATGGCTCATTCCGCCTGGAGAACATAACAACAGGGACGTACACCATCCATGCTCAGAAAGAGCACCTCTACTTTGAGACGATTACAATCAAAATTGCACCTAACACACCTCAGCTGGCTGACATTATCGCAACAGGGTAAGCTTATTGTGTGTGGATTTGGAAGCACCAGTGCTTATGCTGGCAGCCAGTGGAGAATAAAATTACCTGTGACCTGACTGTGTGTTTCTGCTGAGCATCCGCATCCAGTCTTGGACACGTGTCGAGAAATTCAGGCTGGCAGCTTTAGAAAGATTAGTGCTGAATCTTACAAACTGAAGGTACTTACATGTTGGATGCTTAAAGAAAATTCTCTTGCTTCAAAGTTAAAATGGGTTTGTTAAATTAGAAAAGGATCTTTCATGTCTGACTTCATATCTATCCATGGGACCTTTTTTTGCTTGATCTTTGAGGACTTTGGAAGATGGTATAGTTGGTTGTGAAAGTTTGTTGGAAGGTGCTTCAGGTCATTGGCATAGTTCTCCCTGTTTTGTAGTTACTGATTATAAGTATAGGAGGGAACATGCTGTGGTTGAATTTGTGTAGTTTTATCCTCTGAAGCAAGATCATGTAGTGCAGAGAACTCAGGCTGTGGCATCAGGTCTCGGATCGTTTTCTCACCTGTGTGTCACCTGGAGAATGGAGATGCTGCCATCTTCCTTTTAGACAGCAACAGGTGCTTACAAAATGGTAGCTTGGAAGGAGAGTGCAGGGTCTATTTGGGAGACGGGCAGAGTGAGCAGAGGCAAGTGGTCTCAAAGCAGCACGATGTGGATGGGAGCTTGGTGCTGCCGGGGCAGAACATGCTGGGCAGGTGAAGGAAAGTGGCAAGGCTGGAAAGGGCAGATCTCAGAGCGCCCCCTCACACTCCATTGGAGCATAGGGGCTTTCTCCTCCAGGGGCCAAAGGGCCATGAACAGTTCTGAGCATCGAGGTACCATGGTTTGATCTTTATTTTCAGTAGGGCATTCAGATGGCATGGACGAGGGCACCTTTGAAGGGGACAAGAGTAGGACACAGGATGTCTAAAAACAGAGTCAACAAGGGCTAGCCTTGGAGAGAAGTCAAGGACAGATTGGCAAGATATTTAGGGGTGCCCAGCTTGACAGGCAGGATGGCTGAGCACAGGCAGAGGAGTCAGTTAGGTGATGAGGGTTCAGTTTTGGCCATGTGGGTCTGTAGGACCACTAGGTGGAGCTCTCCAGTAGGTGCTTGCATAGATTGTAACAAGGATTCGGCTGCAGGTGGCAGCCAGAACCCTGAATATGTACAAGCAGCTAGAATTAGAAGAACATAGGCCAAAAATGGAACGCCGGTGTTTACAGGGTGGCCCACAGAGGGCCTAGGGTGGGTGAGGTCATAGGAGCTAAGAAAGTAAGTTTTAGGTACGAGGTGTGCCCGACAAGGAGGTCCACAGAGCTGAGCCCTAGAAAACAGTTCACTGGCTTGGTCCCTGAGGAGGCCATGGTGACCCTATTCTGTAGACAGGTGCGGGTCAGGGTCAGGTTTGGTGGTGAGTGGGAGAAGAGGAAACAAATCACCCTCAGAAACCAATTCTTGGGCGTAAGCCGTCGCTCCTTCCCTCCCTCCCATAAATGCTTTCTGGCAGCTGCTCTGGGCAAGGCACTGTGAGAAATGCTAGGTGCATAATAGTCAAACTAACATTCCAAAGATGTGGCTTTCACCCTACTGGGGAGACAGAGTTAAGATAAATACATTTGTAATTATAAATTAGGGTAGGTGTTGTGCAGGGAAGAGACCAAGTATGAGAAGACCTAACTTAGATTGGGAGCCCTGGGAGGTGCTGTGGGTTGCTGAGACCTTGGGGAAGACTGGGAGTTGCTCAGGGAAGACCTTCCTAAGTTGGGGAGCAGCAGGTCAGAGGCCTGGAGGGCAGAGGAAGGCGCAGAAAGGCAGCCAGCGTGACTGGAGGTGGTTGAGGTCACAGAGCTCTGGGGCCTCGTTGTCTTTCTGTGGGCGTAGGCTGTGTTCCCTAAATGCAGTGGAAATGCGTTTAAAGAGTTGTCAGCAAGTGAGTGATATAGACCATGGCATTTTGAAAAGGTTTTTTTTTTTTCTTTCTGGCCACTGTGTGGAGTATGGATTGGAGGGAAACCAGAGTGTGTGTGGAGGGACCGCTTAGGAGGCAGGGGCAGTTGTCCGGAGGAGATGTGGTGGCTGGGACCAGGGTGCTGGCAGGGGAGGGGGTGAGGTGTAGATGGGTTGGGTAGGTCCTGCAGAGAGAGCACCAACAGGCCTGTGCTCTGGGAGTCCCAGGTTTCTTATTTGAGCCCCTGGGTGGATGGAGGAGGTGCTATTCATGGAGATGGGGGGAAAATATTTATGTTCTTTAAAGTGGAATATTTGGGTCAAAAAATAAAAATAATATTTGTTGAGCATCTTCAGAAAAATTCATCATTTTTCATTTGGGCCAACATAGCACATTTACCTTTTTAACATATTCATGTTTCTTACTTTTTCTTGTTTTCTTTCAAAAAAATTACTCCATTTATTTTAAAAACAAACTCTTTGACTTCTGTCCAAATGACTATGAGAATATAGTTATCTCAGTATATACCAAGATTACCAGTTTCTATCCAAAATTCACTAAACTGTACTGAAATAATCTATTGACACAAATCAATTTTTAAGAGCTTCAGTATAACTGAACCTTCTTCTATCAGCCTTATAGTTATTTTTCCAAACTAAACCAATATATATTTGAGGTTTGGGTTAACTGGGGGCTTCTCTTTCATTGAGAATATGAGCTAAAACAGATCTTATGGTTAAAATATTTCCCATTTAGAGAGGCAAAGAGCTTCAGCTGGGGACAGAAAAGGTGACGTGTTCCCCGACAGGTTCACAAGTCAGGAGAATGTGAAAGGTCCTTAGGAATAATTCCATCAATAATTGCTTCCTATCCTTTTATTCTGAAAGTACATGGTAGGGAAATGTGAGAACCAAAACGCATGCCTTTTAATCTAGATCAGAGGTTGGCAAACTTTTTCTGTAGAGAGCAGAGAATAAACATTTCAGGCTTCTTGGGCCATATGGTTTCTGGGACGAAAGGCACTGTAGACAATTTGTAAATGAATGGATGTGGCTGTGTTCTAATAAAATTTCATTTTTTGACACTGAAATTTGCATTTCTTATGATTTTTGCATGTCAAAAATACACTTTTTTTGATTTTGTTTTTCCTCTTTTAACCACTTGAGAGTTTGAAAACCATTCTTGGCTTTTGGTGTGTACAAAAACAGATGAGGGCCTGACGTGGCCCATGGGCCATAGTTTGTTGACCCCTGCTGTAGCGTGAGCTCATGCGGTTGGGTAGTTGCTTCACTCTGAAGAAATGGTGTGCTTTTAATTATTTGTGGGTTTCACATACATAGTCTTTGGCCATTTTATTTTCTTTCCACAGTTTTTTATTTGAGGCAGAGTGGTTGTTCCAACATTTAGTGTATCCCGTAATTGTCAGAATCCAGCATTCCTTATCTTTCTGTCAAAAGCTGATTTTATCTAAAATGATTCTTTAAGATTAGAAAATATAACCTTTAGTCAGTTGAAGAAACAATTGTGGCTTCCAGCTGTGATGTATTATTATACTTTAACACACCATCTGACTAAAATGTGAAGGCCATCACTCCAAGGATGATGGTCTTTGTAGATGTGCCTTTCATGTGTTTCTCAAGGGATGCTTTGCAGCACCTTACTGCTCATTTAGAATCTCAAATCTGAGTCATTATCTTAATAGGGCTTTTTAGTTATAAGTTGTGCCTGCTCCTAAGGATTTCAATTTTAGCTTTACATTTTTTAACTTAATTACCTTTTCTGTTCCAAACCCTCACTTTGCTTTTATCCATGCATTATATATAATCACAAGCGAGGAAGAAGGAAGAAGTCTTTGATAACCCTGCCTTGTTTTATGGCCTGGTTAATGGCACAGTTTCTTAGGCAACTTACAGCTCTTGCTTTTAAGGGCTAGCTCACATTCCCAGTCCGAAGCTGCTCCACCAGCAATGATCCAATTACCTGAAGCATTTTTATTATCTGCAGATTTTCTGAAAATTGCTTCTGTAGTGGGGGATTGCCAGATGTCACCTAGAACACACAAACAGCCCCACCACGGGCCTCTGCAGACAGAAGTCTAATCTTCCTTCCAAGGGTTTTTTTTTAAAACCAGACTCATCTGGACTGCATTCTGTCTCTTCATTATGATTAAACTAGTCTTAGGAACAAGGGCTGGAAGAAGGCTCCGTCTTTTTGGGTTGATAAGAACCTTTCCTGTTATAATTGAGTTCTCATGCTGGAATGAATGGTCGTCTTTTTGCAGGTTCAGTGTCTGTGGTCAGATATCAATCATTCGCTTCCCTGACACCGTCAAGCAGATGAATAAATACAGAGTTGTTCTGTCATCTCAAGACAAGGACAAGTCTTTGGTCACCGTGGAGACAGATGCTCACGGATCATTTTGTTTCAAAGCAAAACCGGGGACCTACAAAGTTCAGGTGCGATGTGTTTAAAATTTAAAATATTTGAGAAACAGCAATGATTTTTAAAAGGGTTATTAGCTAAAATGGGGTTTGAGAAGGAGCATTTCAATTTCTAAATTCTTATTTTTTAAAAATTTTTATTTATTTATTTTTTGAGACAAAGTCTCACTCCATCGCTCCTGATAGAGTGCAGTAGTGTCATCGTAGCTCACTGCAACCTCAGACTCCTGGGCTCAAGCGATCCTCCTGCCTCAGCCTCCCTGTAGCTGGGACTACAGGCATGCACCATGATGCCCGTCTAATTTTTCTATTTTTAGTAGAGACGGGGTCTCGCTCTTGCTCAGGCTGGTCTCGAACTCCTGAGCTCAAGCGATACTCCCTCCTTGGCCTCCTAGGGTGCTAGGATTATAGGCATGAGCCACCACTCCTGGCCCTAAATTCTTATTTTTAAGTCTTTACATTACTGCGTGTCACCATTAGTAGAGCCAGACAGGCATCCAGTTCAGAGATAATGCCATCTGCCTCTCTCTTTTCTGGTCATGGTGTTTATTATGGGTTAGTAGCAGGCTGCCAGTCATACCTCCACTTCTCAGGCTTCTGGCTGCTGTAGAATATCCATGAGTCCAAGAGGAGATCAGAATGAATTCAATTATTAATGGCAGCTCAAAAATTGCCAGAACAGAGGTCCAACCACTGTGCTTTCAGTGCAGTGGCCCTGCCCTTGGTGAAAGACATTGTCTCTCTGGGTCTCAGTCACTCCCCATCCAGTCAGTGGCTGCTCCCCTCCCTAGGTTTTTTTTTTTTTTTTTAGTCAGGATCTCGCTCTGTCACCCAGGCTATAGTGCAGTGCGCAGTAGTGTCATCATAGCTCACTGCAACCTCCAACTCCTGGGCTCACGTGATCCTCCTTCCTCAGCCTCCCATGTAGCTGGGACTACAGGTATGCGCCACCACACATGGCTAATTTTTAAAAATTTTTTTGTAGAGACAGGGTCTCGTTGTGTTGCCCAGGCTGATCTCAAACTCCAGGCCTCCCAGGGTGCTAGGATTATAGGCGTGAGCCACCGCACCTGGTCCTCCTTCTTGTGGAAGAGCAAGTAACACGAGGGAGGGAAGAGGGCCGAGAAGATTCTCTACCTTCTCAGACTGTGCTTTCCTCTGGGGCAGAGTGGGATCCCTCCCTCTGTGGGGAAACAGGGTAGGAGGTAGCATTCTTCCTGCTACCAAACAGTGTGGTGTGTGGGTTGACAGCTGCTTTTACTAGACAGCAGCCAGCTTCTTGTGAAGATGGCCACCTTGACAAGCCTTTGGAAGCCCTTTTCCAAGGGAGGGCAATGTAATCTTTACTAGGGATAAAATAGATGACCCCTTCTCCCATCCCTCTTCTTAGCCTGGGAAAGGCACACAGAAGAAAAGGTAGAAAAAAATTACTTAATCCCACCAAGGAGTCATCCACACAGTGTCAGCAGGTTCATAGCTTGTGTTATGAGTGACATAAAGGCAGGAAAAGGGACTGGGATTTGGTATGGGTTCCACCCAGTATTCAGGTGATGCGTGTCAGCTTTGTGGGCCTCTGTGGGGAATTATGCCGGATACACTTTTATGCATACCCATGGGACTCATTTTTTAAGGCTAATTTTTTATTTCTTAGTAGCAATGAGTTTGCTTCATACGAGTTATTCATGGATTTGTTGTGATTATAAAACTAGGCTTGGAAATGAACCTTTGTCCTTTACAATCTGTTTAGCCTTGGACTCAGATGAATGTTCTAGTGCCCTGTAGGTCCACGGAAGTGCAACCCTTATGCGGCCTCTAACATTCCTAACGTGTTTCTGCAGGTGATGGTTCCGGAGGCAGAGACCAGAGCAGGACTAACGTTGAAACCCCAGACGTTTCCTCTTACTGTGACCGACAGGCCGGTGATGGACGTGGCCTTTGTACAGTTTTTGGCATCAGTTTCTGGGAAAGTCTCTTGTTTGGGTAAGATGTCACTTGAAAGCAAGAACGGATAGTTTCAAAGAAGGAGGCAGGTGGGGGTGGAATTTGGGTGAACCTTTCCTCACTGGGTAGCATTAATGTTGACTGCAAATGCTCCTCCTGGGCTGTGGTTTTTGAAAGTCTGTGTTGCACTTAGTTCTTTCTGGATGACTGTCACGTGAGTCACCAGAAACATTCTCTTGGAGTATTTCTGCTCTGGCTCCTGAAGGAGCACATAGGGTTTTTTTCCCCCCTCTTACTGTGAGAGGAAGATGGAATCAGGCTCAGGTGTCAGTCCTAGCTCTGTGTCTTTCCAGCTGTTAGACTCTACGCATTTTATCTACCCAGCCTCGGTTTTTTGTCTGTAAAATGGTAATACTACCCCGCTCGAGCTAAGAGCATAGACTCTGGAACCAGAGTGCACAGCTTGACCCCTCGCTGTGTGACCTGGGGCAAGTTACCCAACCTCTCTGTGCTTTTGAGTCCCTCATCTGTAATACGGAGATAGGAATAGTACCTACCTCACAGGGTCGTGAGGGTCAGATGAGTTTGTGTATCTTTAGCCTTTAGAACAGTACGTGGAACACAGAAAGAGCCATATAAATCTTTGCTATTATTAGTAATATTATCACTGTGATAAAGGGCCCGGTTCTGTGCGTGGTATAAGATGGGCATTCGGTAACTGTTCCGTCACGTTTCCTCTCTCTCTCTGGCTCCTGTTGGTTCTCCGTAGATGTTACTTCCCCCGTTTAATCTCACGGCTCACTTAGTAGGTGCTTTCCCTTCCCTCTAGCGCAGCCAGGAGTGTTCCGTAAACGATGGGGCCGCTTTCACTGGGGGTGCTTTCAGTATTTGTTACTGATGACCTGCATGGGGGGGACACTTCTTGATATCAAGTGGCTACACATTAACTTTAAAGAAGCCCTCCTGGCACTGCCTCTTGGGAGCTCAGCAGTAGCAAGCAGCACACAGAAGCTGAGGATTCCGGCGTGTGCTTGTGGTTCGAGAGGGCAGTCGCGCAGGGCTCTCCCGTCTTTCCTCTGCAGACACCTGCGGTGACCTGCTGGTGACCCTGCAGTCCCTGAGCCGCCAGGGCGAGAAGCGGAGCCTCCAGCTCTCTGGCAAGGCCAACTCCATGACTTTCATGTTTGACAGCGTGCTCCCTGGAAAATACAAAAGTAAGAACCAAACACAGCATTTCGTGGCCCTCACACACTTCCTGTCTTTGTAAACTTTCTAAAATCCAGTTCTCAAGTTGTGTCTTGACCCTGTGCCTTTCCTTGTTTAACTCTTCATTGCGCTGTGACCTTGACCATGCGTTGTTTAGTGTTGGGCAATGATGCAGAAGTCCAGGCTCTGTGAACTATCAGCGTCTGTGTAGGGAGGGCACCCTGGTTCACGCCATTTCACTTCTAAATGCCAGCAAAGAGAGTTGATATAATTCCACTGATGTGTTCTACCACTTAACACCAGTGTGACTGGCAAGTTACTCGATATTCTGAGACTCAGTTTTCTCATCTGTAAAATAGGTGTAATAGAACCTTTCTGCAGAATGTAAACTAAATAAGGTTTGTGAAGCCCCTTGCACAGTGCCTGGTAAGTAGCAGGTGCTGGGAAACATCAGTTCCTTTCCCCCTGCCCTTCTCAAGAAGCCATGTCCTGTTGGTATTTTTGCTTTTTCAAAAATCAGCTTGGAGCTGATGGCAGTGAATAGCTTATAAAACAGACTGCTTTTTCTGGGGAATTACATTTTCTGTTACATCTGGGGTTGGCAAACTGCAGCCCAAGGGCTGACTGCCTGGTTTCATAAATAAAGTTTCCTTAGAACACAGCTGTGACCATTTGTTTATGTATTGTCTATGGTTGCGTGTGTGCTACAGTGGTGGAATCAAATAGTCAGGACCTACAAAGCATGTGGCCTGCAAGAACAAGTTTGCTGATGCCCTGAATGTTTTACTTGTGGCTTTATCTTTTAGGCCCAGTTAGATTTCTTTCTTGGTGATATAATGGCCATTGGTTCCAGTTTTTCTTTAGCAGTAATTTGTTCCAGGCATTGCTAGCTAAAAATATATATATATGCACACACACACACACACACATACACACACACAAATGTGTCTATGTATATATATTTATGTCTGTATGTCTACACATTTTAAAATTAGTTAATTCATTACAATTTTTTCTGGTGGTGTGCAGGAAGGTGGTATGCCCTATATCCATGTGTCCCTTGTGGCGTTTGCTTTTGCAGTAAGCATCACACATGAGGATTGGTGCTGGAAGAACAAGAGTCTGGAGGTGGAAGTTCTGGAAGACGACGTGTCAGCGGTTGAATTTAGGCAGACGGGCTACATGCTGAGATGTTCCCTTTCTCACGCCATCACTCTGGTATGTGTGGCTTGTGAAGAGTCTCTTATTTGAAAGAACGCTTGCCTTGTAGAAGTCAAAAAAGAATAGCATGCCAAGAATATATAACCATAGTCAAGCCAGATTTCCATTTCTGCCCCTTGACTTGCCCACCTGTTAGGGAGGGCATAATCTGGAAGCATTTAAAATTCCTTAGCGGAAAGACACCTGTACTGAGATTTCCTTGTCTGGGCTTCACATTAAATCTGGTGATTTGGGGAGGCCATTGCTATAGTGCAAAGCACACTGGTTTTATAGCTTTGGGCAAATTTGTTTACTGCTTCTGAGCCTTAGGTTTCTTATACAATTGGGATCACAATACCCATTTCTCAGGGTTGTAGGGAGGCTTATGTGAACCTCTCAGGTATTAACATTTCCTGGTGTCTGGGCGCAGTGGTTCACACCTGTAATCCCAACACTTTGGGACGCTGAGGCAGGAGGACTGCTTGAGGCCAAGAGTTGGAGACCAGCCTGGGCAACAATAGGAAGACCCCATCTGTACAAAAAATTTTTAAAAAAGAAGTTTCCTGGCATACACTGCTGTTATTTATTAAGAGGTGCTGCTGAGTGAGTTTCTCCAGTATTTTTATTCCAGTACAGAGGACAGAGCTGTTAAACAGGACCTTAGTCTCTCGTTGGCTGTAGTCTGTGTGGCCTGAAAGGCAGTGTACCACATGGGTTTCAGGAACATCTATGTAGGTCCATTCATGAATTTTCTATAATGTTTTGATGTCAGGCATTGGCAAATGTCGTTGTCAGGTCTCAGTTTCTCAGTAGAGAAACTAAATGGCAAATGGCAATTATGTGGCTGCTTATGTTCAACACTGGAGGAATTGGAACTGGTATTTCAAATGCCAGCTTAGTGCCCTCACTGCTTCACTACAAATGCTCAGCAAACTGTTTTGTTACAGGAGGTGGGCTAATTAATATCCGGTTGAGAATAAGTGATAGACGTATAGGAAACCATTCTCTTCTGGCAGTGGATTTCCGCTTCCCTTGGAATAAGATCCATATTCCTTGACGACGGCCAACAAGGCCCTTGCTTAACTCATCTTACCTCCCACCCCTCCCCCCCTCGCTCGCTGGGCTCCAGCCGCACTGGCCTTCTCCAGTTCCACACCAAGCTCATTCCCTGCTCTGGGCCTTTGCATATGCTCTTCCCACTGCCTGGAATGCCACGTCTTCTCCAGAAATGCACATGTTTGGCTTTTCTGCATTATTCAGGCTGCCACCCCACTGTTACCTACTCAGGAGAGGGCTGCCCCAAGACCAGCAAGACAAAGAACCGTCTACAGGGATTGTTCTTTATCCTGCTTCCCTGTTTATTTTCTTCATAGCTCCATTACTGAGCTGAAATCACTGATTTATTTGTTGCCTCGTTGATTTTCCGTCTTCCCATATTAGAATGTAAGTCCCCTGAGAACAGGAGCCGTATCCAGTGCCTCCCAAGACCCAGCCTTGTGCCTGTCACATAGCAGGTGCTCAATAAATATTAGTTGATTGAGTGAAAAAGAGCACACTTTTGTTGAAAGTTTTGAAAGGTTTTTAATTTTCCTGTGGCTCCCAACTGCTCAAATGATTAATGAGCAAAACAGATGACTGGTTCGGAAACAGAAATATTATTAATCATCTTGGTGTCTCCATCTTTCCTGGTAAGTCATTGTATTGGCTTTGGTCCCTTAGGAATTTTATCAGGATGGAAATGGACCTGAGAATGTGGGGATTTATAACCTCTCCAAAGGAGTCAACCGGTTCTGCCTGTCCAAGCCTGGTGAGTCTGGAAGGATTGATGTGCTATGCGTTAGAAAAACGGAAAGGCCCTGAGGATGGTTTTAAAGGTGTTTTTTCCTACCTTGGATCTATTTGCATCAGGCTGTCAATTTTAGTTGTGTTCAGCATGTTCTTGTTTTTCTGTCTCTTTCCTCTGGAGAGAGTGGTGTTGGAAAGTGTTCCTGGTCTCTTGGGTTTGAGTTGGGTAGAAACCACTGGGCCCTTCCATCTTTAAAAATATACCATTGGCCAGTGACCTCTCTTCGTAGTGATCTTTTAAAAAGTGAATCATTTCCATTTTGCTTAAAATCCTTCAGTGGCTTCTCTCTCTTTTTTTGACAACTTTACTGAGAGATAATTTGTGTACCATTAAAATTCACCCATCTAAGATGTATGATAAAATGATTTTTAGCAAACTTACCAAGTTACACAAACATTACTACCATAATCCAGTCTTACAACATTTTCATTGACCCCAATAAGACCCTTTGTGCCTGTTGACAGTTATTCCCCATTCCCAGCCCCAGGCAGCCACTGATCTACTTTCTGTCTCTGTGGATTTGCCTTTTCTGGACATTTCATATAAATGATGTCACACAATCCTGGTATTTTGTCTGGTTCCTTTTATTTAACATATTGTTTTTGAAGTTTATCTGTGTTGTATGTAGCACATATCAGTAGTTTGTTCCTTTATATTGCTGAATAGTATTGCATTGTGTGGATAAATTGCATTTTGTGTATCTGTTTACCAGTTGGTGGGTATTTGGGTTGTTTCCAGTTTTTGGCTAATTATGAATGATGTTGCTATGAAAATTCTTGTACAAGTCTTTATGTCCATGTGTTCTCATTTTTCTTGTTTAGATACATACCTAGGAATGGAATTGCTGGATCATATGGCAAATTTATGTTTACTTTTTTAGGACACTGCCAAATTGTTTTCCAAAGAGACTGTACCATTTGATATTCCCACCAGCAATGCACGAGAGTTCCTGTTTCTGCACATCCTTGCCAACATTTGTTATTGTTTGTCTTTTTGATTATAGCCATCCTGGTAGATGTGACGTGGTATCTCATGGTGGTTTCGTTTTGCATTTTCCAATGAATAGTTTCAGTGGCTCCTCTTGGTTGTCAAGATAAAATACGAACTCCTTAACCTGACCTTGAGCTCCTGTATAACCTAGCCCTGTCTGGCACTCTCTACCCCAGGCACTCCGTCCTTCCCTGTGTCAGTTAGGATGCCTTTGGCTGCATGTAACAAAATGTATACAACAGTGCCAACAAGAAGTTGGGGTTTATTTGGCTCAGTAGAAAAGTCTGGCAGTGTGTGGCTGCTAGCGTGGGGTCAGCAGCTGATAGATGTTAGGGATGTTTTTGTGATTCTTTTGGCCTTTCCCTTGTATTTTTTGCCTTATGTTTTCAAGATGGCTACGGTTGCCTCAGAAACCTTGATGTGTTTAAGGCAGGAAGGTAAGGATGGGGTGGGGCAAACATTTTCCCATGCCCCCTTGCCAGTAAGCTGCCTTTTTGTATTACTGGCCAGAGCCATGTCACATGGTCGCTTCTAACTGCAAGGGAGGCTGGGACACTTGGATATATTGCCCAAGCTGGGCACATTGCTACCCTCAATGTAACCAGAGTCTGTTCCCAAGGCAGAAAGGACGGCTGTCGAGGAAACAGCTAGCCAGCCTGTGATGCAGGTGCTGCCCTCTGCACAAGTGTCCCCACCCTCCTTGTCCCTCACCACCGAGACCCCCCCAGGTCTCGGTTCTGTATTACTTCCCCGGGGGAGGCCAGCCCCCAGTGTCACTTAGTTCTCCCTGGTACACTCCTGCATTCAGTTCTGTCCCCTTCTTGCATGTGCCCCAGTTGGTATGTTGGTGGCTATGGAACGCTCCCCCCAGATGCTAAGCCCCGTGAAGGCAGGGGCCACAGCTGTCTCACTGCCCACTGTGCACCAGCAGCTGGCGCAGCGCCCGGCCTGGAGGAGGGGCTCTGTCAGTATTTGTTGAATGAAAGAAAAAACAGAATGAACGGAGAAACCACGTGACTTTTCTCAATGATAACCACACTGGGGCTAGCAGGGTAGTCTGAACCGATTTCAGGTTTTTATAGGAAGTATGGCCAAAATATTGGTTAATTATCGTTTGGGGGAATAAATTGTTATACTTTGCTTCTTCTTGAAGTTGACTGTATTTCTCTAGCAAATGATGAAAGGTGCCCCCAATCTGAGTGTTATCCTACATAGGCTTATGGTGTAAAAGTGTTTTCTGCGATTGTTTCGTAATTTTCTGGGACTTCCCTTACTCCCTGCCCCTTTCAAGGAATATTTATAGGAAGGGATTAGGCTGTGGTTACCTTTTGGATCCTTAACAGAATCTTTTCAGTAGAAAATTATTGTCAGTCTAATTTGCAGTACTTCCTGTTCCTTCTTGTGCATGTGTCTGTTAGCTTGGTCTGTGACGTTTTGACTATCGCAAGTTGTTAAATTATGGAAAATGAGAAAGCTGTGCCTGTGAGTGGGCTGTTAAATGGATTGGGTCATTGGTAAGAAGCCGTCGTACGCAGTGGCAAAGCTGCCTGCCCAGTATTTCTGATCTTATTTTTGTAGATCTGTAATATGTTTGAGTTTTCAAATGAAAGGAGCTGCCTTTGGATTTCAAATGTTGGAATTGCTTAGCGTAATAGGTGCCATTCTCTGAAAATTACTTTTGATTTCCTGTCTGTAGGTGTGTACAAAGTGACCCCTCGCTCCTGCCACCGGTTTGAGCAAGCATTCTACACCTATGACACGTAAGCTGGCTGTTGAACACTTTGTGCTGTTTGTGTGCGTTCTGTGGAGAACAGTGCATCTCTTCTTCAGCTATGTAGAGAACAAAAGGAATTTTTCTATTTTTTTCTGGAAGAGGGAAATTTAGGCATTAAAACGATTCTAGATTAGGATTGTAAGACACTTGGATAAGTCACTGAGGAACTGGACATAGGATCTCTTTCCCAGGAAGTCTTTAAACCCAGGATAGAAGGCTGTGTTTTTGAAGTGGCTTAAATATAATCTTTGTCAAATCTCCCAGCACTCACTGATGGGAACCTCTCAAGCTCAAGTCTGCCATTTTTATATTTTTACAAATGTGTGTGGGTTTCACTGGGAATTGGAAGTGTAAAGTTTTGGAATGCAGGATTAGTTTTTAATTTCATTTGAAAATAAATGAAAATTAAATCTTTCAAATGCTTGTGCACATCTCCAGAGTTACTTGATCCCAGACGAAGAGCAATTTCATGTCACCTATTCTCAGGGTCAGGAAGGTTGCCCGGAAAGGGTGTTGTTGGCGAGCCTTTGAGAATGACTTGGTAGTATTGCTAGTTTTCTTTCCACTTCTTTGATTTATAGGTCTTCACCTAGTATCTTGACGTTGACAGCCATTCGCCACCATGTCCTTGGAACTATCACCACTGACAAAATGATGGATGTCACCCTGACTATCAAGTAAGACGAGTGTTCCTCAGAGGGCTGAGGTGGGGCGGGGGGCGGTGGATGAGGCCTGGGGAGTCTCTAAGAGACTCTCTGAAAATTATTTTTGATTTCTTATCTCTGGGTGTATATACAGATGGCCTTCCCTCTCTTATGTGACTAGCCATAAATTCACAGCAGCCTTGATCCTTTTTTTTATGATTCAAGAATTACCTGCGGGTGAGGAAGAGCCTTGTGACAGCTTGTTTCAGTGTCTTAAATTTCTGTTTGAACTCTTTATATTTCTTGTCTTTGATAAGAAAAAAAAATCTCTGGGGTTTGTTCATTGTATTTCGAGTATTTTAGCAAATTCAAAAACATTGCCTATTTTTCTTTAGACCTTTTCTTGAAGGCTTGGGAAATAGAAATAGCACCTGATATAAGAAGGGTCATAAGAGAGAAAGTGATTGAAAGGCTGTCCCTCACCGAGGGTCTCGTTCACGTGAATGTCACCTCTGAGAGGAATTTTTGCAATGTGGTGAGGTACATCTGATACCCTAATTTTCTCGAGTAATGGAAGAATTTTAGCAACGTGACCGTCTTTGCCAAGTAGAGTGGAAATCTGAGTCACTTTCTCCCTGTTGACTATGGTTGAAGTTGCCTTTTCAGCTGTGTTTCTGTTTTCTGTCCACCACCTGTTCATCCATCCGTCATCCAGGTGGAAAAGATGAGAATCTCCAGTGTTGAGGTACTGGGCTTATTTGGCCACAGCCTCCACCTTCCTGGAGTTTATAGTCTCATGGGGAAGGTAGACAGTGGTCAGAGTCACACGCAGAACTGTAAAATGACAACTGTGCTGAGTGCTTTGAGCTTGACCTTGGGGGCTGAGGTAGGCTGGTGGGGGGCCAGGCCGTGGTAAGGGTCTTGGTCTTTGTCTCCTGGACACCGCTGACATGTTTTAAGTAGATGGATGACTTTTTTGTTTCAAAAAGGTCCCCCTGGCCGCTGAATGGAGAACAAACAGAAGATGCTCGAGAGTGGCAGACAGTTGAGGCAGGGGGAGGAGGCTTGCAGGGTCCGTGGGAGAGGTGGTGGGGTCTCAGCCAGACTGACGGCTGTGGACATGGGGTGCAGCAGACAGTTCTGAGAGCCATTGGTGGACTGAGTTGACAGGACAGGGCACTAGACTGACCGCTGGGTCAGGGAGGGAGAAGTGTCGGGACAGCCTGGCTGGTTTCTGGCTGAAGGGACTGGGCTGCTGGGGAGCCAGGTTTTTAGAGGGGGAGGATTTGCTGAGGGTCTGTTGGGGACCAGCGTGGTGCCTCCTGGCACAATGTCATTTACTGTCATTGACTGTTCTCTTCCTTGGAAAGTATCAATTACTGGTGTGACTGCAAGTCCACATTCTTTCTAATAGTGACTGCATATTACCTTATTTTCATCTTGGTTAAGTTCATTTTTATAACTTAGAAGGGTTTTTGTGTTATTTGCTGGTGCCAGGGATTGTATGAAATGCACCGTCCATCCAGCTGGGCGCAGCCACTTGGATCCCCACTGTGGTCTTGTGCTTACCAGATCCCAAGCCAGACCCCTGGCCGTGGCCTCCACACCCCTGCTCTGTAGTCTTCCCTGATTTAAAAATGGCAGCTCTGTCTCTTGAGTCCTCTTCCTCTCTCACCCCAGTCCAGCAGATCCCTCAGCAAGCCCTTGGCTTTACAGTCAAAATACACCATAGCCGAGTCTTTTAACACTTCGCCGTCAGACTTTGGTCTGACCCATGATTGTCTCCTGCCTGGATTGTCACACCAGCTCCCATCCGGCCTCCCTGTTTCAGCTGTTGCTGTGACAGTGTGTCCTCCATGCAGCAGCCAGAGTGATTCCTTTTGGTGGGGATCATACGATTCCTTAACTTAAAACTCCAGTGGCTTTCCATCCCATTGGGATCAAATCCAAAGTCTGCACCAAGCCTACAAAGCCCCAGTTTGACACCTGCTGCCCCTTGGACCAGTCTGACCAATCCGACTCTTCCACGGGTCCCTCTGCCCCAGACTGCGTTGGTCTCCTTGCTGTCCCTTGAACATCCAAGTGAAATCTCTCCAGGGACGTTGCACTTGGCGTCCCCTTGCCAGAGCCACTCTCCGCCCTGAGAACCGCATGGTGCTGTCCCTCTCTCCAGGCCTTTGCTCCGTGTCACCTTGTTGGGAAGGCCTTGGCTGACCCTTTAATATAAAATAGCACTCCTGGCTCACTTTCCTCCCTCGCTGCTTTATTTGTCTTCCTTGTACCTATCATCTGATATTATTTTTCTGTTTCTTGTCTGCCCCTTCCCACTAATGTGTGGGTTCCATGGGGCTGGGGGACATTGTCTGTTTTGTTTACGCTGTGTCCCCGGTGCCCAGAGCAGTGCCTGGTTCTCTAGCGGAGCATGTTCTCCGTGAAGATAGGATGAAAAACAGAAGATGGTGGTGTGGGGAGAACTTCACATCCTTCGTGGAAACTAACAAGCTTTCATCCAGTCTTCGTAAAGTCGATAGTATTTTATTCCAGCCCAGATCTACCAGAAACTGCTATCATCACTACAAAGTTCAGTTTTTCTTTTTTGTTAAAGTAGCAGTTTATTTAAAACAGAAGTCTGTGCCACTAGGGCATCAGTATAAGGTGCTCACTAGTCCCTACGTGGAGAAATGTTGAACTCCCCTGACGACAGGGCTGAGCGACCTTGTCCTGTGGGCTGCCCCTTTTTCTCTTCCAGGTCTTCCATTGACAGTGAACCCGCCTTAGTCTTAGGCCCTCTCAAGTCTGTGCAGGAGCTGCGGAGGGAGCAGCAGCTGGCCGAGATCGAGACCCGAAGGCAGGAGAGGGAGAAGAACGGCAAAGAGGAAGGCGGGGAAGGAAGGACCAAAGCTCCCGTGCAGGAGATGGTCGATGAGTTACAAGGCCCCTTCTCCTACGATTTCTCTTACTGGGCGCGGTAAGCTCTCTCTTGCGTTTCTCTGCAGTGTCCTCTGCTCTGGGGGTACAGAAAACCTGCCAAACTGAAGTATTTTAATTATTTTAGGTCTGGAGAGAGAATCACTGTCACACCCTCGTCTAAAGAGCTGCTCTTTTATCCCCCCTCGATGGAAGCCATTGTCAGCGGAGGTAAATGTCAACTCAGTGAGCAGATGTCATGCCTCTGCAATTGTTCCTTTACTTGCACTGAAAAGTTGGTTTGTGGTGTCATGGTGAAGCCATCTTTGTAAGCCACCGTACATCCTCTCTGGCACACAGGTGTTACTGTTTGGTGGATGAATGAATGAATGATTTAAATAAATTCAAGTAACTTTTGCTGTTAGAATGGAGGCGATCTTTTTGGAAAAGGACTTGGTTTTCTTTGACTTTATCAGGTTGACACCAGAAGGTAGGTGAAAAGCAAAACCACCACTTACTAAAATGCGAGTATTTGTCTTCATGTGTCCGAACTGTTTATGATCTTTTCTGTTGTTTGGCAGGGTGTGATGGGAGGGTCTTTTTGGGGGATGGGTGATTGGAGTCATTGCTTGTGGAGTATTTGTCTTTTGGCTACTGATAGCTTTTGCCAGCATTATGGGTTCATTAAATCGTGGGCGTTATATGGTTTGTGTTTGGAAGTAGAGTATGTTGGAGGGCATGACTTTCTATTAGGCAGGCTCTTCGGGGCAGTCTTTGTGCTGGGTCCTCTGGGGGTTGAGCAGCACGGCCTCCTGTCGGCTCTAAAGGGTTCTCTCTTGAGCTGTGGCCTTGTGAGAATTCAGGAGGAGTCGTAATGAAAACCGGCTTTTGACATTTGTTCACTTCGCCTGCTAAAGTCCTTGGCAGTTGAGCAAGGCCTTTTGGGGATGGAGAGAGGCTTGGGCTGCCTCTGATTACTGAGCTTCCTGGAGCACTAAATCACCTCATTTGGAAGTAGCTTCTCATATCTCAGTTCTAGGCCCTTCTTTCTTGGAAATCCCCAAGCAAAAGGCTCCTCTGTCTGTGCAGCTAAGTCTCATCCTCTGTTTATTTCTTCCCTTTGTAGAGAGCTGCCCAGGGAAGCTGATCGAGATCCATGGGAAGGCAGGTTTGTTTTTAGAAGGCCAGATCCACCCAGAGCTGGAAGGAGTCGAGATTGTCATCAGCGAAAAGGGGGCGAGTTCACCCCTGATCACAGTCTTTACTGATGACAAAGGGGCCTACAGGTGAGCCCATGATGAAGCAGCATGTGCTTGGGACCAGTTGGGGAGCCGCTTAGATGAACTGGGGAGCCCACATTTCCTTGGGGCAGGTGGCGCCTCCTCCACATTTGGAACCAAAGCCATCTGCAGTGCTCTGCTTTCTTCCATTCAGTGTCGGCCCCCTGCACAGTGACCTGGAGTACACTGTGACCTCACAGAAGGAGGGCTACGTTTTGACTGCAGTGGAAGGAACCATAGGAGACTTTAAGGCTTATGCCTTGGCAGGCGTAAGCTTTGAGGTAACACTATATTTTTAAAAGGTAGTTTTATGGAGGTATAATTAACTTGTAATAAAAGTGCACAAAAAGTATACAATTTGACAGTTTCGACATATGTATACACCCATGAAAACATCTCCACGATCAAAATAGTGAGCGTATCCATCACCCCCAAAATTTCCTCCTGCCCCTTGGCAGACACTCCCTCCTTCACCCTCAGCTGATCTGATCTGTTTTCTGTCACTGTTGATCAGTTTGCGTTTTCTAGAGTTTTTGTATAAATGGCATCACACAGGATGTGCTCTTTGTTTGGTCTGGCTTCTTTCACTCAGTATACTTTGGAGAGCTGTTGACTTTAGCATGTTTGTGTACCTTCTGGGAAGTGCTTTAAGCTTCCATCTTTCACCGTCCTGTGTTGAAGGACACAGAATGTTCTTATGGTGGTGTTTACTGTCTAGCTTTCTTCCACCCATCTTTCCTGGGGAGAAGCATGCTGTGTATTGTACAAAGTGGGTCTGGAGATCTTCGAGTATGAATATTTATAAACTACAGACCAAGCGAAAAGAATGACAGATTACATCACATAAAAATTTGAAATTCTGTATTGCCAAATACATTCTAAACCAAAGTAAAAGCTGTCCAAACTGGGAAGAAATATTTGTATCGTAAATAATATCCCCAGTTTACAAGAAGTTCCTAAAATTGATAAGAAAAAGACAACCTAATAGAAAAAAATGAACAAAGGATATGAAAAGGCAAATCGTGAAAATAGTGCAAGTGACTAATAAGCACAGGAGAAATGCTGAGCCTTGGCAGTTACTGAGGAAATGCAGATGAAGTTACCACCAAAACGATGTTTTTGCAGGGGGTGGGATAAGATTTGCAATAGTTACGGCAATATCCATCTTTTGGTGTGTGCTTTCCCATGCATAAATAACTTATGGGTCTGTGAATGATTATAGCCACTTTGGAATGCCGTTTGGTAATATCTTTCTGAATTTAAAGTGCACGTACTCATCAATTCTTCTCCCAGGAATTGATTGTTCAGAAAAAGAGGAAAACATAAGTTCACAAAGATATATATGTCAGGGGGACATTCTGATTGTCTCCCCTTTTCTACCACAAAAGTAGGTGGCTGGCCTGTGTGCCACAGTTTGCAGACACCTGCTTTAGAATATCTTCAGTGGTTGAGAAACAGGGAGGCAGATGTCTGGACTGGCACAAGAGGCGAGCCAGGATAAATTGTCGGGGAGGAGAGCGAGCCGCAGGACTCCACGTGTAACGTGCCATTTTGTTTCACCTCCTCCTCCACCTCCTCACGAACTCGCAGTCTGTCAACAACATACGTAATGTTTGTAAAATTTGTGGGCACAGAAAGTTCTGGAAGGCTACACACCAAACTTTTAACATTAGTTACCTGTGAGGAGGAAGAATAGGCCCCCCACACTCCCATGAATAACAATAAAAGAAAAAAAACTTACAAGGATTACCTCTTATCTTGTGGAACTAGTGTCTTTATGGTTAACAGGAGTTTAACCTTACTTTGGTCTCCCTTTCTCCTGCCCAGATAAAAGCTGAAGATGACCAGCCCCTCCCTGGGGTCCTCTTATCCCTTAGTGGTGGCGTGTTTCGTTCCAACCTCTTGACCCAGGACAACGGCATTCTGACGTTCTCAAACCTGGTAATGTGTCCTTCTGCAATTTACCGCCTGCCTGTCTTCCCCTAGAGAGAACCGGGACACGGCATCGTGACTTACGTATCGCTTGACAACGTGAGAAAAGAAAACCAACATGGAGTGGTTTAAGTTTCTTAGGGGACCACATTTAATTAGAGGATTGCTCTTACTAGAACTTAATGCTGCTGATTCATGTTCCTTTCCACACACACTTGTTGTTTTCCCTCACCCACTTGTCACTAAGACAGTGTAATTAATTTCCCTGGTGGCAGTGGCTCCTCTCTTAGGCATCCTTTTGTTTTGCCATGGGATCACGTTGTTTACAATGCCGAGTCTTGTTCGGTGGTTAGCTTGTGTTTCTTCTGCAAAGCACGTTCCACGTGGTGGGAAAACAGCACCGATTTTTCATTCAAGATGTAGTCTGAGGCCCTGACTGGTGGGGACTCAGGAAGTGCATGTTGGTTGGCCACTGTCATTCGAGGGAACACAGTGACTGCTGTGGGGCTATCATAGACAGGCAGTGGGGGGTATCCAAAAGATCCCACGCTGTGCCGTGATGCACAGTGCTCCTTACTTGGTGCGTCCTATCAGGCAAGTTACTTCACCTCTCTGAGCCTCAGTTTCTTCATCCATAAAATTCAGATATGACTTCTACCTGATAGAGTTGGTATAGGCACATAATAATGACAGCTGCTGTTGTTAGGATTGTAATGGCCATTACCTGGCTGTGATTATTGATTGTAGAGATGGGGTTACTATGTCCGTCTGGGAAGCCCTGGAGCTCCTGTGGCATGATTCTGGTTGATCATGACATTAGTCCCCCACCTTTTAAGCCATACTTAGATGTGGCCACTGAGGCTCAGTGTGATTGTCTCTCGGCAGAGCCCTGGCCAGTACTACTTCAAACCCATGATGAAGGAATTCCGGTTTGAGCCATCCTCACAGATGATTGAGGTGCAGGAGGGCCAGAACCTGAAGATCACCATCACGGGGTACCGGACAGCCTACAGGTGAGCAGCCCCGGCTGCTGCCCTCCTCCAGGGCAGGGCTGGCGAGTCACGCTCATGCTTCTGTCACCTAGAAACATGTCCCAGGCTTCAGATGGATTTGATTTGGGAGGCAGGGAGGTGAGATATGAGGCCAGAGGACTTTTGATTGCGGCGCTTTCTTTTCGTATCCCAGCCCGGTGGTTCATCTCCAATTTCCTATTTTGCAATTGGCCTGAGAGAGCCTATTGAATCGCTAAAACATTTTATTTTTAAAAAAGGTTTTAAGCTTGAATTAAATCTTTAAAAGGGGGGAATTTATTCACTTGAGTAAAACTTCACAACGTAGAAAAGAGTCTACTATGGTATAAAATTGCCCTCCTATTCTTGTGTCCCAGCCACCAAGTTCCCCTTTTGGGAGACAACCAGTGTTTCCAGTTTTTCTTAATACTTTCAGGGATAGTTTATACAAACACTGTAGATAGATAGATAGATAGATAGATACATGCGTACATATTAATATATAGAGAGAGACACTTACACATACTTTTTTTATACATGTATACAAAAGCACCTTAGGTGAAGACTAATTGGAAAGATTGGGTTTAGAAAAATGGACCATTTTCAACTGAATGTATGGAATGAAAAAGATAGTTATTTTCATGTTACTGAATGCTCCATTATTTAAAATAAAGCCTAGCAAGAATAAAGTAAAGCTTAGCCTTTTCAAATTACAATTTTCTGGAGCATCCCTCAAAACGTGTGAGAAGAGAAATTGATGGTAACTTATCCCTCTGGCAGGAAAGCTTGATTGGGAAGTGCCATGGCCACACCTGAGTTGCCTGGGTCATTGGGGTGCAATTCGCACAAAAAACTGAGCTGTTTTGTCCCATAATTGTTGGTAAATGCAGAACACTTTGCCTTGGGATCCTTTGGGTGCTTCGGACAACCACGAGAATATCACATTCCGTTTCTTTTCTTGTCATACTAGTTGCTATGGTACAGTGTCGTCTTTAAATGGAGAACCGGAACAGGGTGTTGCCGTGGAAGCAGTGGGCCAGAACGACTGTAGCATTTATGGAGAAGACACGGTGACAGATGAAGAGGGCAAGTTCAGATTACGTGGATTGCTGGTGAGACTTGGAATATGTTTTATAATGTTAGTGCGTTTTTGACATCCTGGATTTAGAGGTGTCTCGTGGTACCCCAGCACTGCCAGGAGTGGGGTAGGCGAGAGGGCTGAGGGTGGGGCTCTGGAACCCACACCATCCCTGTCTTAAGTGGCACGGTTTGCCTTTTATCTAGTCAGTGGGTTGGGTTGAGGTTCTGTGGCAAAATCAAGTTTGAAAACGTTGGGTTTGGTGCAAGTTTTGCCTAGCAGCGTGTGGTTATGGCTTATGCCGGGGCTCTTAAACCGAACGCCCGTGGGTCAGAAGAGAAGCGTGAATGCCGAAGGAGGCTGGGTAGGCAGTAGGGAGTGGTGAGGACTGTGGCGAGGCACGGCCCAGGGAAAGGGCACAGCCTGTTTGTCAGCGCCAGCTCGTTGTAGCCATGTGGGAAGACAGACTTGGGGTTGCCTGATTGTTTGAAAGAAAAGTCAGAAAGTGAGATTTCTATGTGAAAACTGATTTTTAGATGTTAACAGCTAATTAAGAAAAAAGAAACCCGTAACATCTTTGGGCCAAATACGCAACTCATTTGTCCTTTTGGCTGCTAAATTGCAACATTTGGCTTAGGATTTGGTGCTTTTTTCCTCGATTTTTATTTGTTCATTCAGCAGACCCAGAGTGTATATTGTGGTATATGTCTGAGAGGGAGTGTGAGTTGGGTAGCACCAGTGGACTGGGCCACTAAGATCTGGAGTTTGGTCCCAGCCTTTCTGATTCACAAACCGGGCGTTCGTAGTTGAGCCCAGAGTCAGCCACACAGATCTCGGAGCGAGTGACCAGTGCCTTCTCTTCCAGGCCTCAGTGCTACTGTTCTTCCTTTTCCTCAAAACCAGCTACTGAGGTCTTTTTCCCTCTGAGGTGCAAATAGCTATTTTGAACTGAACCCGATGGTGCCAGTTCTAATTGAGCTATAAAATGAATTAACATGTCTATTGGTGATCATAAATTTGGTTGTTCTCATAGTTTTTTTTTAAATAATAGCTTTATTATCTTTGTAAAAGCTCATTGTAAAATAATTCAGGTAACATATAGAAAAGGACAAAACCTTGAAAGGGAAAAAACCACCCTACCTATCACCCAGAAATACTCCTGGTTAACGCATAGTGAATGCCATTTCTGATTGTTCTACCTGCATTCAGAGATGGTCAAAGCATACATAATTTTAGGTGACCAGAACCATGTGATCCAGTATCCATGCTCGTTTGATAATAAACCATTGCATCTTAGAGTTTTCTCCTCTTAGATGCACATAGACACCTTTGAACTTGACCCCGTGCTTCAGATCCTAATGGATCACAGGGTTGGTTGTGCTATTGGTGATCAGAAATTGGTTGTTTTAAAAGTTTTTTTAGAATAAATGACTTTTTTTTATCAAACATGATATGTGCCAATAAATTTGAGCAATAGGATAGGAAGTATAAAGAAGAAAATTTTTTAAAAAAGGAGAAACCTCAAATCCCACTTCTCAGAAATAATATTCATTATAAGCATTTGGGAGTTCCAGACATCATTCTGCATATATATGGATAGAGGGGAAGAGTGGACAGGATTTTAGAAGAGGAAGAGCACTGTATACTTATAATTTTGAAATAAGAACTTCAGATGTTTCATCACCAGGGGTGCTTTTAAAGGAACTCTTAAGAAGGTTTACGGGCCGTAGACTGGGAAACGAGAGGACAGAAATATTCCTGTCTTGGTGACCACGTGCAGTCAAACCAGGCTTAGGTCAGGTGTGACACGGCAAGCCCCCTCTCTACAGAAGTGACTGCTGTGTTTATTTGCAGCCGGGGTGCGCATACCACGTCCAGCTCAAGGCAGAAGGCAATGACCACATTGAGCGGGCGCTTCCCCACCATCGGGTGATCGAGGTGAGGCATTCGGTGCTGCTGCTGCATCTTGGTCTGTTCGCTTCCCTGAACAGAAATCCTTTCCTGCTTCTCTGGCTGTCTGCTTTTCGTCTGTGGTCGGGGGAACTTCAAATCCTAATTAAGGGTCCTCTTAGAATAGTGTCATCTTCACAAGCGGCATCTTATATAGGTTTTTAATGAACAGTGTTGCTGTCATGCATCCAGAAAGGAAATTGGAACTGTTGTGTCCTCGCTCCCCCCACCATTTCCCCTGCAAGCTCTGATCATCATTCTGCGAGAGTTGAGGATCTTAAGGCATAAGTAGCATTTCAAAGCAAGGGAGAGTCATAGAGAGAACATGGCTTAATTGGTAACAGGGCCACCCGGTTTTCTTAGGTTCAGACGACCTTGCCCCCCTCCCCATTTGGTAGGGAGTCTTTTGATATTCAAGATCATCATGTAGCTAAAATTGATCCCTAACGAAGCCACCCTCTAGGTCACAGAATGTGGCCCAGGAATCATTTGAAGTAAGGTTTTTCTGTCACTGAATAACTGTCGTGAATAGAGGTCTTGGTGGGACAAGAGGAACTGCCTTGGTGGCTTTATTTAGGTGGCTTCATTAGGCATGAAGATTGTGAGGAGTTCAGAGGGAGGGTGGTGGGTTATTCAGGACTTTGGACCTAGGAAGTGGATTCTTTCCATGTCTTTGTGGCATCTAACACTTTAAGTGGCTGGGATGACTGCATTTCACACCAAAATGCTTTACAATTTCATATTTCCTTGCTGTGGTAACTTAGGCCAGGATCACCAGCAGAAATGTGGACTGTGGCCAGGCAGGTATGGAAGGAAGTAGGCTCTCTGGGGTCTCACAAACTGTGAGCTCAGACCCTACGCCAGGGGGGCTGCTATGACTCTGCCCTGCTGATGACTGCCAGGCAAGAATATCCTTTTTTCAAGGGAAGCTGGGAAATCTGGCTTTGTATATGAAATTTCTTACTTTTTACAATGTTGGTAAGTAATTAAAACTTCAGAAAAAAATACAGTGCTCGTCAAACAAAATGTGTTTGTGGACCATCAGTTTGTTCAGTTTGTGACCTTGGACTTAGGCTACTTCATGGAAAACTTCGCTCCCTGAATGTAAGAAGTGAAGTTTGCTGTGAAGTAGCTCTCAGTTCGCCAACAGCTAGCATAGAAGTTCCTCCTACAGCTTTCTCACTACCAGCGTTCCTTCTCTGTCTTTCTCTAGGTTGGGAATAATGACATTGACGATGTAAACATCATAGTTTTCCGGCAGATTAATCAATTTGATTTAAGTGGAAATGTGATCACTTCCTCTGAGTATCTCCCTACATTATGGGTAAGACCAGCCTTTTAAGATGCAAAGATTGTGTTCTCTTGAGCTTTGAGACAAGTAGGAGGGGATGTTTGTGCCTGTCTCGCTCTTGCTTTAGCACACGGCAAATGGAGATGCTCCAGAGTGCCGCCTGCTGGGGGTTGAGGTTGAGATTTAAGAAACTTGCATCACAGCACATATATGGGAGAGTGATTGTTGATTGTTGGAGAGAATGTGCTCCAGTTTCAGATAACTGATTTGCCGGAAGTTAATCTTCCAAAAGATTGTAGTAGAAGCCTGATGAATGATTGACACAGTCTGGAGTCTAACATGGAAAGACAGTTGTGGGGCAGAGAGCCTTGTAACTTTTTAGATTCTGTCCAGGGTGGAGGTGGTGTGCAGTGGACTGGAAGGCAGGCAGTCTGGGCACTCTTGTCACCTATAGTTACTATTTTGAGCGATAACGTAGGTAGTCAGAATCTATTTTAAATCTTACATTTCTATGCCTGGCACGTAACTTGGTATCAGATGATTGGAGAAATTCGTGATATATGGTCCATCAGGGGAGGGTGGTTTCTTTTTCAAATATTCATGTTTCCAAAGACAACCCCCCTCCCCAAGAGATCAGCTGTCCTGAGGATGTCTGAAATGAAATGTTTATCATGTTTCAATTTCAAAAGCATGTCCCGCTTTCCTCTTGCTCTCCAGGTAAAGCTTTACAAAAGTGAAAGCCTTGACAGTCCAATTCAGACGGTGTCTCTCGGCCAGTCCCTCTTCTTCCTTTTTCCGCCGCTGCTCAGAGACGGCGAGGTAATGCCTGTGGCCTGCTTCTACCTTCTGCCTTTGTTTTCATAATTCCACCTTTTAGTTTAGGGAAACACAATTTTCTCATGATCTCCCCAAATACCGCTCTGCAAAAAAATGCTGTCTGAGTGAATCAAAGGATGTTGGGCTCTGTAGGGATTATTTTTTCTTAATTGTTTTTCTATTTACAAAAATAATACATATTCATGGCAGGAGATTTTGGAAAAAAGAAAAAAATCAGACATCATCCCATTATTCCAGAAATAACCACTGCTAACGTATTGATTGATATCCCTTGGGTCTTTTCTCTGTGCATGTGTGTGTGTACGTGTATAAGTATGAATGTACATAAATGTTTATTTATTGTAATAATTTAAAACTGGGGCTGTTTTGTTCATTGTTTTGAACTCTGTGCTTTTCGGTGAAGAATATGTCACAAATCTGTTTGCCATCATTAAATCTTTTATAACGTGACTTTTATGGACAGTAGTCCATAATATGGCAAATACCATAATTTATTTAACCAAAGCCCTCCTGTTAGGCATTATTGACTCTTAGCACGTTGAGCATATCACCTGTTCTTTCCTGGCCTGCAAGGTTTCTATTGAGAAATTCACTGATAGTCTTATGATGGGAGTTCCCTTGAATGTGACAAGTCACTTTTCTTATGCTGCTTTCAAAATTCTCTCTTTGACAATCTAATTATAATGCATCTCGTGGAGACCACTTTAGGTTCTATTTGGTGACGTTTGGGTTTCGTGAATCTCGATGTGCGTCTCCTTCCCCACAATTGAGAAGTTTTCAGCCATTATTTTGGACGTCATTTACTGATTATAAAATGTTTAGTATCGGTTCTATTTGGGCAGGGCTAACTATTGTAGTTGGTGTGGTGAGAGCAAACTTTGCAAAGACTTTGGTTCTTTTCTGGCAGTCTTAGCCTGAGGATGTCGGTTGTGAACCTGTGTGTGAAGTTCCCTCTCCTGCCTCCTTACCGGCTGCCTCGGGGATGATACACCATGGCCTTTCTCTATGTAAAGTGGCTGTAAAATAATGAAATAGGTTGTCATGGAATTTTTCCCCCCCCTGTTTCTCCAGATGGGGGTTGCCCTTTAAAATAGTCACTTTCCACAGCAATCTGGTAACATTGTGGGCTGAGGTCAGACGTCACCGGGGTTCGGAGCCTTCATAGATGCTTGGCTGCCTTGCTAGCTGATAGATCTTGGACAAGTTAACTCTCAGCTGCTTCAGGCTTTGCTCTGCTCCTCTGTAAAATGGGGGATAATAATCCTGACCTTGCCTGTGGTTGGGAGCAAAGCAGCTGTGGGCCTAATGCAGTGTACATGGGGCCTGGCACCCGGCCGGGACTCAGCACCCAGGGTTGTGACTGTCACTGGTACTATTCCAGAGATATTATATTTTTAGAACTTGCCAGCTTATGAGCCACTTAAGTATCATCCCTCAGAAGTTAGCCTCATTTTGGATTGAAAACAGTCTTCCTCAGTTGGATCACATACTTCCCTCATCAGAATTAGCTCATAACAACTTTTTGTGTTTCATAAAGTAATTTCCTCGAAAGACCGTAATGTTGAGGTTGAATATGCCCGTTAACAGTGTTGTGGGCCCTGATAGCCTATCAGAAGACACAGTCTCAGAGACACTGGGGACCCATGGCTGTCACTGATGGAGTAGCCCACTGAGGTTACTGCTTTGAAGTTAACAACCTTGGTTTGGATATGTAGACTTGGGGATTCCTTTAAAAACGTGAAGTTCTTTACATCACAGCCGTATGTTAGGTTTTAGTTTTCATTTGCTTTGCCAAAGCTGTCCTTTACAAAAATAACTCTTTCTTACGTGTGCACAGAATTATGTTGTGCTTCTGGACTCTACACTCCCCAGATCCCAGTATGACTACGTCTTACCTCAAGTTTCTTTCACCGCAGTGGGCTACCATAAACATATCACCTTGATTTTTAATCCCACGGTAAGTAAAAGGGGGAGTTAAAAAAAAAACCATCCCACCCATGGGGTGGTAAGAGAAGGCAAGTCCATGCAACCTGTGCTCCAGGCCACATATTGGAAGGCAGCTATCTAAAGGGCTTCCCATATTGGGTCACTTTCCCATTCTGGATTCTGCATTCTGGATTCAGGATTTCCCCACATGCTTTTTAACTTTTCTGAGCAGTGATGCCTGCCATTCCCTTTGAGGAGGAAACTGGTGACGAGAAGGGTGTAATTGTTTAGATCAGTGACTCAGGAGTGATTTTGGGGAAGGAGGGACACCACTACCCTGTGATGGGTGGTGTCATGTGCTTCCATCAGGAGGCACATGATACCTGACCTGCTGAAACCTCTAGAATCAACTGCCAGTTTACTGGAAACATAGAGGACACAGGAGCATGTAAATGGTACCACGGAGATGCAGGACAACCACCTGGAGCCTGGTTTGTTTGACAAATAAATTGCAAGAGAAAAAAACCAGATGGACAGGATACCTGTAGGTTAAAAGAAACTTAATTTATCACTTAATTTATTGCAATATGTGGCCCTTACTGGATCTTGTATCCAATAGACTATAAACAACAGAATAAACAAACCATACACATGTCTTTCACATTCATGAGAAAATTGTTTAGATCAGTGATTCTCAAAGCTCAGGTGCAATGGAATCACCTAAGGATTGAACAGCCACATCGGCAACAACAAAAAAAACCAGATTCCAGGGCCCAAACTCAGGACTACTGATTCTGAACTTGGTAGGGGGGTGAAAGTAGAGCTTAGGAATCTGCATTAAAAAACAAAAATATGGCCTCATAAGTACTGGTGTTGGTCATTGTTTCTAGGCCTTTTTAGTGGGAAGAGTAAGAATTTTATTTTTATATTTTTAAAAAAGATAACTGTGTGTGGAACAATATATTTAGCTGTTCCTTACTCCTTTTTTATAACTGAATAGTATTCCTTTGCATGGATATACCATACGTCTCAGTCCATTCAGGCTGCTATAACAAAATATCTTAGACTGGGTAATTTATAAACAACAAACATTTATTTCTTACAGTTCTAGAGGCTGGGAAGTCCAAGATCAAGGCGCCAGCAGATTCAGTGTCTGGTGAGGGCTCACTCTCCGCTTCATAGATAGTGCCATCTAGCTGTGTCCTCATGTGGCGGAAGGGGCAGACATACACCCTTAGGTCTCTTTTATAAGGGCGCTGATCCCATTCATGAAGGCTGTGCCCTCATGACTTAATCACCTCCTAAAAGTGGTGTCCTCTTAATACTCTCACATTGGGGATTAGGTTTTAACCTGTGGATTTTGGGTGAACACAAACATTCAGACTTTAGCACCAAATTCAGTTAGTCCCTGGTTGGGCCTTTGGGTTGTCCAGTAGCTCTCTGCTATTACAAATAACCCTTTAATGAATGGCCTTATGTGTGCATGTTTTTGAATGTTTGTCAGTCTATCTTTGGAATAGACTCCCAGAAGTAGAGTTGCTGGATCAAAGGGTAAATGCGTATGGAATTTTGATTGATATTGTTACTTTTTCTCCAGAGGGATTGCACTGTTTTGCATTCCCACCAGCAATGTATGAATACCCTTTTTCTCCAACAGAGTATGTTGCCAACTGTTTCAATTTTTGCATCTAGTAGATGAGAAGTCATGTTATCTCAGTGTAGTTTTAATCTGCGTTTCTCTCTTTTCATGTGGCTAAAGGCCATTTGTATTTTCTTTTCTGTGAACTGTTTACTTCTTTAACCTATTTTTCTATGGGATTGTTGGCCTTTTTCCACTGTTTTCAGAAACTCTGTGTATTAGGAATATTAACCCTTTGTCTGTAATATATATTGTACACATTTCTCCCAGTTTGTCACTTTCTTTTCACTTAGCTTATGCAAAAGTTTATTTTATTTCTATGTTAAATGTATTGATATTTTTCTTATTGCTTCTGGATTTTGAGTCATGGTTAGGAAGGTTTTCCCCACTCCCAGTTTTTAGAGGAATTTATTGTGTTTTCTTCTGGGACTTGTATGGTTTCATTTTTTACATTTAAATCTCCCTGTCCATTTGGAGTTTTTCCTGGTATAAGGCGTGAAGAACAGTTCCAAATTATCTTTTTGCACATTCTACCCAGTTACCATTTAGTGCTTTTTAGACACCATCCTGTATGGAAGGAATGTTGGTAGGAATTATCCCTAGTTTGGAGATGAGAAGGTTGGGACCCAGAGGGGAGACGTGAACAGCCCAAGGTCACCAGCTCCTGTGGGGCAGAGCTAGGACTTGAGCAAAGCTCCTCTGCTGATTTTGGGGCTCTGTGAGGATGGCTCAGGCTCGGTGAGCTGGCAAATATGATCTTACTGGAAGAAGAGAGTTTTTCTGGCAACCCTAGGAGGAAGTACTTATCTTGTTCCCCAACAGTGGAGACCTGGTTGGAAAGTGCCAAAGAGATGAGCATGTTAGGGAACCATTTGTATCTTTGTGGAGGCACGTCGTGATCCCAGTGAACAGGAGAGGGCCTCTGCAAAGGCCATTGACAGCCGCGGACTGCGACATTCCCAAGGGCCCCTCTGTAGGAGACTTGTCTGGGTCCAGGGACACACTTGTACAGCCAGTGGTGGGAGCACAGAGATGCCACTTGGTGGTGGCTGAACAGCCCAGCCTTGTAGCTGCCACCGGGAGTGTGTCTGTCACTTCTGAGAAGATGAAAAATGATGTCCTCCAGGGGTTGGGTCCTCAAGCCAAGGGTGCCAAGACAGCTGGGGCCTATGCAGGGCATTCATGGGTTGATCCTCACAATAAGCCTTAGGGGCAGTGCCATTTTTACAGAAGCCCAGAGAGATTCAGTCACTCACCTAGGCATAGTCAGCAGAGCCAGGACTCAGATGGGGTGGTTTGTCTCAAGCCAGGTGGTTCCACCACATTATAGCCTTCCACGTGATGGCAGGTTAGCATTGTACGCTCACAAGGGGCTTTATACTCACTTTGGTTTCCCCTTTTGTTGGCTGTGGCTACCTGTAGCCACATTAATTCGGTTTTTACTCAGTATTCCATGTGCTGCAGAGCATCGCACATATCTTGTTTCATTGAATTTTCACAACATCCTGCTGTAGTAGCTGCTATTCATATTACTCCATTTTATAGTTAAATAAACTGAGTCTTCACGTGGTTGCCCAAGGTTACCTGGTAAGACCTGGAACTTGAGCCTAGACTCATAATCACACTAATTCCCACTGGGTTAAACTTTTGATGAAATGTTTACTTCAGTGGAAAATGGGATGGATCTAAGACATGTTAGAAAATACAGCTGGAGGCAGAAACCTGTCCCTGCCCTTATTCTGTCATTTATTAAAGGGCGTCCGTCCTGCCTCAACCGCCTCGGGTCCTGTGGCCCCACAGTCCTTCTCCAGCCTAGCAGCTCTCAGGTGTTCTGTTCTCAGGCCCCTTTGCACTGTTAGAAATTGTTGAGGATCTCAAAGAGCTTGAGTTTATATGGAATCTATCTCTCTATATTTATCATATTAGAAATTAAAACTGAGATGTTGAAAACACAAGAATCCACAAGCCACACATTCCGTTCGCTGTCAGCATGATGACATCATGTCACGGAGCCCCTGGAAAAGTCCACCGTACACTTGGGAGAGAATGAGACTGGACAAGGCACTTAACATCTTAGTATCGTTCTGGAAATAGTTTGGGACTTGTGAACCTCCTGAGAGGGCCATCCCTGCACTGTACTTTAAGAGCATTCTCTGGCTCATTAGTTTGTTTTTATCATTATCTGAAAGTTCTCATTTAATTTATTTGTTTCCTTTGTGGGAATAGAGTGGGCTAGTTGGGTTATATATTCACTTGATGTTTTAGAATGCAAAATTTCAGGGGCTTTAGCAAGATAGGTATTTCTGTCCTGTGTCCATGTCCAGGAGCGAGCAGTCCAGAGATCATGTGGGAGCTCCCAGGTGTTGAGGACCTAGAGGCCCCCTTTTTCCTATTGCTCTTCTCCAAAATGGTGCACTTGGCCAACTGCTGTCTAGCCAGCGAGAAGGGAGGCACACCATTTCTCTCTCAGGTACAACCAGGGTGTTGCACCTGTTGCTTCTGTTCATGCGCTGTGGGCCAGAATTTAGTTCCATGGCCACACCTAGCTGCAAGGGAGGCTGGGAAATGTCTGTATTCTGATTGGCCCAGATAAAAGTTGGGGGTTCTATTGGAAGGAAGGGAGAATGGTCACAGAGATACTAGTAGCAGTCTCTGCTTCGCTTCCTCACTAGGGTACACTCTCTGGGACTAGCTTGTCACTGCGTGCCTTGGGCCCCGAACAGTGAGTTGTGGATATATCCTTGTGGGACAAAGTCGCTGCGTATAGCTGAGACTCAGCAAACTAAGACCCATTTACTTTTAAACCACAAGGACTCCCCGTTTTCTGCATCTCTTCATTTTCTCAGTTTGGATAGTGAATGTTCAGGGGGTGAGGAATACCTTGTTATTGGAATCTCTTTGTTCCTAAGTCTCAGAAGCAAGCAGCAAGAGTTTGGACATGAGAGGATTCATGTGAAAATTTGTCTGAATTGCTTTGGTTTCTTCCTTTGGATAGTAAGAATTTGTTTCACAAGGGACTCTGGTTGTCCTTGGACAGCCAGTTTGGAAGGCTGGGTGGGTCATGGCTGTGTAACTGTGGGTGATGGAGAACCATGAGACCTTGATGAGTAATGGTGTGCTTGGTGTTTGCAGAGGAAGCTGCCTGAGCAAGACATTGCCCAAGGATCATACATTGCCCTGCCACTGACGTTGCTTGTTCTGTTGGCTGGTTACAACCATGACAAGGTAGGAAATCCAGAGACCTCACGAGAAAGCAGGCGTGTCAGGGCACATGAGTCCTCATAGCTGTAGGAGTGACAGGTTGTCCAGTGTTATGGAAATCACCAAATTTGGGGATTGGAAGGGCCCGTGAAGGCCTCAAGTCCAGTCCTAGGCATTCTTTGAAGGCTGTAAACCTCTAGTAACATCTCTCCTAGTTCTTAAACCTGGACTACCTCTAGGGATATGTTGCTCCCGGAGAGAGGCCAGTGTGTCTCTGGGGACCCTGTAGTACAAAGTCCCACCTCATTTGAACTGAAATCCACCCATTAGCACACGGGTGCCGACCATGCCCGAAGAAGAAGGTGTGTTGATAGGTGAGACTCCACTGTCCATCTGGGCAGAAGTCTTCTCCTGGCGTCTCTGTCTCTCACACTCTCCCTCTCTCTCCAGCTCATTCCTTTGCTGTTGCAGTTGACAAGTCGACTGCAGGGAGTCCGAGCTCTTGGCCAGGCAGCCTCTGACAATAGCGGCCCAGAAGATGCAAAGAGACAAGCCAAGAAACAGAAGACAAGGCGGACGTGAGGAGAAAGAGGGGGCAGCTGTAGTCTCCCTCAGGACAGGCCACAGCCAGGGGCCCACCACCCGCCCGTGGGATAAAAGCATAGAGCATGCATCGATTAACTTCAGCCTGTGCTGTCGGCCCCATTCCCCCCGTCAGCCTGGCGGCCTGTATCTGTCCTCCCCTTTGTGTGGCCCCTTGTGCAATGCAATGAATGGACCCTCCTGTCACTCTGCTGCACACAATTTATTTTCTGAGTCGAAGATAATTTATTTTTACTATTTTTGTCAAAGAAGTATTTAAGCTGTGCTGGTGGTGTAAGAATGTAATTCTTAATCTTTAGCATTCGTTTGCAAGAAGAGTTCTAGTAAACATGGCGTTTGGTTCCATAATGAAGTACCTTTCCGGTTTATCTATCTCCTTAACTTCCCTTTGCATTTGAGATCCCTGCTGGAAACTACAGCAGCCTGTATCCACTACTAGGAGGATGTGTTAGGAGGTAAAAATCAATAAAATTGCCCATTCATTTGTGTTGTAGCTCATCTCAGATGTATTTCTTGGATGACATGGGCGTCATAAATTGAGCTGCGTATAGAGTAGATCAGAGTCCTGAGTGAAGTGGCCTGGGGCACAAGAAATGGCAGCGCCACTGAGATGATCCCAGGCAGCTGTCTTTTGGCCTCAGTGGTAGAAAAATAGGGGACAATGGGGGTTGTAGCAAATTGAAGAGTGCCTGCCCCATCTAAAGGAGGCGTAGTCACTCAGCTATGGCTCACTGTTGCTCTGCAGGAATATGCATTCATTTTTCTAGAGAAGCCAGAAAGATTAAATTTTATGTGAAATCTTCACAGTTTTAAACGTTAGTGACAAATTCCGTTTTTTAAAAAATGACACACTTTGGCCAAACAAAATGCTTGTGTAGGCTGGGTGAGGCTTGCATGTGATCCACAGAAAGTCACAGCATTTTAGTAGCATGAACTTAGTTCTTATAGGAAGTCATTAAGTTAATTACATTATGTTGAGGAAGGGGACACATCCATCCATCCAACATTTATTGAGTGCCACATGTGACAGGCATGGACATATGAAGATGAGTAGATGACACCAAAAAGGGAGTTGGGAGAGGCCAGGGGCCACATCTGCTTTGTTCTTCATCATGTTCCCAGAGCTTGGCATGTGTGTGGTGGGCATTCAGTAAGGAGCAAATGAATGCATGCACGCAGGAATGAAGAGATATGCACATAGCGCCTGCCCTCACAAGAGTACAGGACCCATCGCTGGGTAGAAGGCAAGCTAATAAGTGAACAAGGGCAGTGTAGTGAGACGAGGGCCTCCAAGTGGAGGAAGCTCGGGCCACAGGAGCATAGAGCAGAGTTATCCTCCCACGCAAGGGCTTAGGGCAGCTGTCTGGATGTGATGCTTGAGCAGAGTCTGGAAGGCCCAAGAATAGAGAGGAAAAACAACGTGGAAGTTCTTGTCAGGTGCCACCGCCAATGCAGAGGGTCAGCTTGGAGGACTCCCTGGCTCACAGGGGCCACCCACAGAGCTGCTGTGCGTCCAACTTGGCGGCTGTTGGGGTGCTGGCACCATGGAAGGAAGGTGAACTGTGTTGGTGATCTGGAACAGGTGTGGCACATAATCCATTTCCTGGAGTGTTTTCTAAATCTTGTTCCAAGTGGACACCCAGAAACATCCCTTTTAAATGTTGGTGGGGGAAAGGTTGAAGAGCTTGTGAAAAATACAACTAAATGTCAATATGCTTTGTCCAGTTCTGGATGCTGCCATTAAGTGGCAGTCTTTCCCCGTCGCTGGCTACAGGTCACCCTTGCATTGGGGGAGCTTCCGTAGGGTATTTCTCAGTCCGTTTGAGAGTTGAGCCTATTCTGTTGTGTATAATTTTCATTTTCTGGCAGTCTCAGGGCAGAACTCCTTTGATCTTCCCGTGGGAAGTAAATGTTAATGTTATTAGAGGACTTTGAGTGGGGCAAAAGTTGCATGAGACATTTTTTTCCTGAGGAATTAAAAAAATTACTGTCTAAAATGGCGGGTGCTTAGAGAACTCTGTTGCTTGCCCATTTTTTACCTATTGAAGTGACCATAAAAACAAACATAAAATCTCGATGAGGACGCCCCAAAGAGTGTTAGGGCAGTGTGCCATTCTAGGGCGATGGCTTCACGTCAGTCTTCTTTTCTGTTTCATGTTTTGAATTTTATCCACCAACCAGCAAGGATCGTTGAACTCCTGCTGTAGGTAGAAGTGGGGGATGGGAAGGGCCAAAGGTGGTTGGGAGAACGTGTGTGTGTGTGTGTGTGTGTGTGTGTGTGTGTGTGTCAGGGGGAGAGGAGTGTGTGTGAGGGGAGGGGCTGGTGTAAAGGGGAGGGGCAGTCCTCGTGCTAAATTCTAACAGTCTGATTGTGAGGAGGGAAGATTCATGCAATGAGGTCAAAGTAGTGATTGTCTTCCAGGACTAAGCGCACCAGCAGGAACGAGCAGGTACTGTGTGCTGGACACTGTGTTGGGCCCTTGCATGCACATTGACTCGTCATGACCTCATGAAGCAGGCGTGCTTGCAGCCCCATTTTGTGGAAGAGGAAACTGAGACTTAATGATCTTGTAGCTATCAAGTGGCAAAGCTGGAGTTTGAACCCAGGTCCAAGAGTTTTTAACCCCTGTGTTCTCCTGCCCCTGCTATATGAAATGAGATGAAGTAGTCACATGCCAGCTTGTCTGGGGATGACCCAGAGGTTTAGAAATGGATGTTGTGTGCAGGAGATGCAGCATATGCCATAGTGAAGTTAGTAAAAGCACAGTGACATGGAGCAACGTGTACCATGGATGGGGTCCCGGGGTGGAGTGAGGATGGTGGAGGATCTTTGATTGTCCCATCAGCATTGTTCCTGGAGCCACAGAGTTACATGACCAACGCTGAGATCCAGTTCCTTCATAGGCAAGATTCCACTTTCCTTAAAAGCTGGAGTGACCTTAAGAGAAGAGTTGAGAAGGGTGCAGGGGACAAAGCTTGCTTGGTTGCCTCCTGCATAGGCTGAGTGTTCACTGGGGGTGAGGGCTGTGTCCATCCCCAGCACACAGTGGGGGTTTATGGTATGCAGCCAGCCCAATGATCCACACTGCCCCTCCCACACTGAATCAGGGCTGGCCCTGTGTGACCAGTGGAATATGGCAGAAGTGAATGATGATGTGTGACTTCTCAGGCTAGGTCATAGAAGTCGTTGCACTTCGCACTTTGGCTCTGGGGAAGTCAACTGCCTTGCGTGAGGATGTTTAGGCAGTCCCTTGGAGAGGAGTCAGGACCCCTGGCCAACAGCCAGCGCCAGCTTGCTGCCATGTGAGGGTGCCACCTTGGGAGTGGATCCTCCAGCCCCGGTCAAGCCTTCAGATGACTGCAGCTCCAACAGACCTCTGACTGCTACCACTTGAGAGACCCCAGGTCAGTACTGCCCAGCTGAGCTCTTCCCAAATTCTCGACCCACAGAGTCTGTGAATATGATATATGATTATATTAGGCCTCTAAGTTATGGGGTAACTTATGCAACATTAGGTAACTGGAACAATGCTCAATAAATATCTGTCACATGAATGGACAGTGAGGGAGAGACTCCTAGTAAACTGATGTGTTTCTACTTGTGTAATAGTCAAGGTTCTTTTGGTTTCAAGTAGCAGAAACCCAACTCTAACTAGCTTGAGCAAAACGGAGCATTTCACTGATCTTGTAATTGAGAAATCCTGGAGTATCTGGCTTTGTGCATGGCTGGACACAGGGTCAGTTTCCATCTCCTGGCTCTGCTTCCCTCTAGCCAGATCTCTCAGTAATCAGCTTTCTGAAAGACACTCTGCCAGAAACTGACAGGCACATCCTTTAAACCAGGTCCAGGACTGTTTGCTCAGCCACCACTCTCAGAGGCAGGGGCAGAGGCAGTCACTGGACACAACATCCACGCAAGTGGAGATAACAGGGAACTGAGAGTGGAGTTTTGGAAAACTGGCGTTTGGCTTTTGCCTGTTGGTTCTGCCTCTGTGGAAGACGGTCATCTGGCAGAGTTGGACCTTACACCACCTCACTGTTCAGGCCCGGCAGAAGGAGGACTTCCATGCCATAGCACCACGTGTCAGTCCTAGGGCAGGTGAAGGACTGCTGGGCAAAGTTACAGAACCCCTGAGGCCTGGCCACACATAAGCCCCGCCTACGCCCTTGTGACAGGCAGCCCCGGTGACTGGGGTGCTGTATTACCCAGAAGAACAAGTGGTCCTGGGTGGGCAAAACCAACAGGAGTCAGCTCTGCTTTCTTCCAAAAGTTGATGACAAGGCCTGGTCAAAGTCACCCACTTTTGGCTTTATCTTTTCATTAGCAAAATGCCCCTGACCATATGACCATGACCATGACATACCTAGAGAAGGCAGAAACTCACTTTAATGTGTGTCTACTATGTGCTAAGGCCAGGAGACTCCTTTCCTGCCCTGGGACTTGGTAGGTGGGGGAAGGTATGGTATAACGTGATTCCTTCCCCCTTTTCAGTGGGGGCAGGTGTTTAATGCTTCATGATACAACGGTGGGCTCTTGGTTGGATCACAAACATTTTAATTATACCCGTTCTGCTGTACTTTCCAGCTGGGGTTGTTTAAGATGCCACAGATTTACATATCCTTTAGGATGAGCAAATATTTTAGTATTTTGCTGTGTGGATGAAACAGCAGCCCTTCTTGCATTTGCTTTTGGGAATTTGAAGATTTTGTAAAACAAGATGAATGCATTGGAACAAGCGGTCCCCAATTCTGTGCAGATTCCATGCCCCCGGAGACTGACAGCCACCCCTCCCTGTCTAGTCTGTGCAAGGGAGGCGGCTGGCAAGACGACAGAAGCTGACAGCTGCTGCATTTTCATCCTGTTCCTGGTCTTGGAGCTGAGAGGAAGAGGTGACTAATAGCGGCTGAGTGATCAAGCTTGCCTCTCTTGCTTCCTTTTCATGGCCTGGAGGGGGCAGGAAAATGGAGAAAGAATATTTTGCTGCCTACTAAAAATGCCTCTTGCCTTGCAGGGTTTCAAGAACACCTCAGCTGAGTGATGACTGATACTCAACGTGCATTTGTTGACTAAGTAATTATGATGGCAAAGAACTCTTCACATATGAACTATTTACGTGGATGGTGTCCAAGAATTAGACTGGGCTAGTGCAGGGGTTAGCAGACTATGGCCCTCGGGCCAAATCTGGCCCACTGCTGTTTTTGCAGATGAAGTGTTATGGGAACATAGCTGTGCCCATTCATTTACAGATTGTCTGTGGCTGCTTTTGCCCTGCAATGGCAGAAATAAGTGGTTGCAGCAGAGACCATATGGCCTCTAAAGCCTAAAATATTTACAATCTGGCTTTTACAGAAAAAATTTTCTGACCTCTAATTTAGTGGATGCTTTGCAAAGTTTAGTTTTGGGGGAGTCATTAATTCATTCAGCAAGTATTAACTGGGCATCTGCCCTGTGCTAGGCACTGCCTGGAGTACTGGGTGGGGATTTAGTGGTGAGAAAGGGAGACCAGGTCTCAACTCCCATGAAGCATAATGCCAATGGGGGAGAGGGACGATGGAACACGTAAATTAGAATTTCTTGCAAAATGACAAGTGTTATGGAAAAAAGAAACAGAACAGAGCAATGTGATAGAGGACACCTGGTGTCAGGAAAAGTCTCTCTGAGGAGGTGGCATTTGAGTTGAGAGCTGAGGAAGGGAAGGGGCCAGCTGTGGAAAGATCTGGAGGAAGAGCTGCCCAGGTAGAGGGGACAATGATTGTGAAGGTCCCAAGGCGGAAATGAGCTTCGTGAATTTGAGAAACAGCAAAGAGGCCTGTGTGGCCAGAGCAAAGTGACAGAGAGGAAGAGGTGAGGAAGATGGCCAAGGCTGGATCACGAGGAAGCCCTGGAAAGAAGTCTGGATTTTATCCTAATTGCAATGGAAGTCATTGGAGGGCTTAAATGGGAAAAGGGGAGTGATCTGATTTATGTTTTTAAGTAACTGCTTTTTAAAATTTGGGGGCGATTGGACTATTGGGGAGCAAGAATGAATGCAGGAGACCAGCAAGGAGGGTGTTGCATTGGTCTAGGCAAGAAAGAGCAAAGGCTTGGATTAGGGTGCTGGAAGCGGAACTGGCAGACAGTGGTCAGCTTGGGGCTATAATTCAGAGACAGAACAGAAAGGTCTGCTGATGGATTAAATATAGGAGGTGAGGGAAGAGAGGAATCGATGGTGAGTAAGTCCTACGTTTCTGGCCTGAACCACTGAACTGGTATGGTAGGGAAATTGAGAGCTCTGTCTTGGCCATCATGAGTTTGAGATGCTTATCAGACACCCAGGTGGTTCTGAGTCTGAAGCCCGGTGAGAAATAAAGGCTGGTGATGAGGCATGGTGAGCGGTTAGTGTTTTTAGGTGATAGATGAAGCCACGGGACTGAACAGGAGGCATCCTCGTGAAGACCAAAAAGAGGAGGGGGCTGGGGACCACGCCCTGGGACAGTTCAACCTTCAGAGGGTGGGCAGGGAGGAGGGGCCTGTCAGAGGGACAGGGGAAGTGGCCAGGGAGGTACAGAGAAACCCGGGAGAGGGTGCTGCAGTGACTAGTTAATGCTCCACCCATTCATTGGTGACTGAATGGATGAGTAAATAAATAAACATGTGAATAAACATTAGTCATACTGTCGGTCATGGTCCATCCATATGACTCATGCGGAGACCATGTTCCCAGTTCACACCAGTCTTCTGTTTGGAGAAACCGTACAAAACTGCCATTGTATAGGTCAAAAATAGTTTGAATAACCAACCACCGCACATGCATACAGACATTAAACAAGGAAACGGATGGTGGATGGGGGAGCCAGGTTTCTCACCGTTGGTGTGGGGGGCCGCAGGTGAGCACAGGGGCCTAGGATGACCTGTGGGTAATGGGTTGGCATTGCAGATGTCAGCATGAGCACATGTTTAGCTTAATATAGACACAGATGGGTACATAGAGAAGTATGTACAGATGCGTGCGCAGGTATGGGTCACTAACACATGTGTGTCCTTGCTCTGGCAGCTGAGAGACGCCCCAGGAGCAAGGAACACCTAGTGCCCGGGTCTCCATTCCTTAATAAGCACCATCTCCAGTGAAAGGAACCAGGCTCCTTGGAGAAATCTGGATTCTAGGACGGAGGGAGGACATGTATAAGATGAGCCTTTAAGCCTCTTGCAGGGCAGAAGGTAAGGAAGTACTAAACCGAACAGAACAAAACTGCCACAGTGATGGGGGATCCCAAAGGGACACGGGAGCCACCTGCTAGAGCTCCCAGTGGTCAAAGCTAGGAAAATTTGAGCAAAAAAAATGTAGCAGAATTGGATTAGAACCCAAGAATAAAATTAAGCCCCATGATTTCATAGTGATATAAATAAACAATTAAATAAATGAGAGAGAAGAGACCGGTCTCCCATGCAGAATTCCAAATAATTTATGCGGCTCCTCCATCCCTGAGGAGGTGGAGCGTGACTCCCCATTCCTTAAGTCCTGGCTGTGCATGGTGACTTTCTTGCCAAGAGTACACTATGAAAAAAGGGGGAAAAGTGACTTTACCAGTGGAGAAACCTGACAGACAGACACCACCTCAGCCAGGTGAGCGAGGTCACCAGCAACAGTGCTAAGTGCTCCGGAGAGACACACAGCGACGAGACCGATACTTTGCCTCTGTGGTCTTCCTCCCCCAAACACATAAAAGTCCAATCTAATTATGAGAAAAACATCTGACAAATTCCAGCTGGGGTATATTTCTGCAAAATACCTGGCCAGCACGCCTCCAAACCCTCAATGTGGCATCTTGGAACAGAAGAAGGACATTGAATAAAAACAAAGGAAATCTGAGTAAAGTACGGGCTTTAATTAATAATGATGCGTCAATATGTGGGGCACATGGAAACTCTCTGTTCTACCTTCACCATTTTTCTAAAACAGTTCTAAAATAAAAAGTTTATTTAAACTTTTTTTTTTTAAAAATGGTTGAGTACCAGCAATGTCACATGGTCAATTTAGTATGTCTTTTGCCTGGTTTAGATGCAGGAATTTGTATTGAGCTGTTTGACCTTGGTGGCCTGACCTTCCCCAGAGCCAATGACTCAGATTAACAGACAAAAAGCCCAAGTTACGGTTGTGCCCTGTGGCCATAAAGTAGCCCAGCATCCTCACAGCATTCACTGGTGCCCGAAAAAGCCAAGGAATAGGAATAGGATAGGCAGGGGTCGGCAAACTATGTAGCTCGTGGTCCAAATCCGGCTGCCTGCCTGTTTTTGTAAATAAAGTTTTATTGGAACAGCCACGCCCATTCATTTATGTGTCTTCTATGACTACCTTTGTGTGACAACAGCAGAGTCGAGTAGTTGCAGCATAGAGTATATGGCCCACAAAATATTTACCATCTGGCCCTTTATAGAAAAATTTTGCCAACCTCTGGCAAACGGGGATGGGGACACAAGTCCTATCATCATCCCATCCTTTAGCGGGAAGGGATAGGAATTCCTATCAAGGGACAAGTTGGTCTTTTAACAGCAGAGCACACAGCTGGACAAAGTCCAGGGCTCTCTTCTTTGGTACTGAAGTGGATCATTAATACCGAATGTTTACAGCCTCCTTGTTCCATTTCGTTTCTACCGTCCCCTGTAACGGGGCTCCCATGAGCAGGGGTCGGGCCTGTGTGTCTTCGTCGGCTTCCTGACGCCTCAGAGCATATTGATTCTGTAAAATGTACATTTCTCTGAAAGGAGCATCTCCTGACATGACAGGAGATCACACATCGCTTGTTTTCTGTCCCTTCCATTCCCCTCTGAACGTGATAAAATCATGATCTGGCCTCACCGAGGGACCTTTGTGTCTCTTGGAAGCAGGACTTCTTCTTTTGCTTTCTTTTGTAATCTCTTTCAAGCCAGCGACACAGGGTGGAAAATGTTTACTGGCTTTGGAGCCAGACGGAACTGAGTGCGAGTCCCGCCCCTGTTATTGATGGGGCTGTGTGGCTTTGGGAGGGCCACCTGGTGTCCCTCAGTCTTAGGCTGTTCAGCAGTAAAATGGGGATAATCCCAGCATTATAGGGTGCTTATGAGAATTCGGAGAAATGATGCTCACAGAGCAACTGGTCCAGGGCTTGGTTCGTGGTAAGATCCCTTTGCAGAGGTAGCGTTGACATCCTGCTGGTATCTGCTAGTGTGGCTGTGCCCATTTGTCATAGCTGGTCACAGTGTCTGTTCTGATTGGTCAGTGCTTGTGCGTGTCGAATGTTCAATATTTTGAAAATCACCCCTGGCTAGAGATGAATACTGTCCTCCCTGCAGGTCCACACTGGTGTAGATGCTGTTAGAGCCCTACCTGAGTCTTCTTTACTTGGCAGCACACCTCTCCCAACTGCTGTGAATGCCGGCTGCTAAGAGCTCGTAGCTGTCCCCTTCTCCAGAGAATCACTCTCAGATGGGAGCCCCCTTGCCTGGGAGGGAATGCCATGTCCCAGTAATGGCCCAGGGACTAATTGAAACAGCAGTATGAATGGCTGTCCCCTGTCCCACAGTGTAGACAATTCTGTGATGCACTCTCTGCTCTTTGTGGGATCAGGCTGGACTTTAGGGACCACATTCTCACTCAGCTCTGTCCCCTTCTGCATCCTGCAGCCCTTACTTCTCTTCACCTGAAGTCTTCCCTCAAAAAACCACATCAAAAACAAAACACAAAACAAAACAAAAAAAACCAAACCATATCCACCCAAGTCCGTGTCTCTGGCTCTGCCTCTAGGGCAGCTGTCTGAAGGCCACAGTATCAGCTGTTACAGATCTAGATGCTTCTGAGATCTCCAGGACAGAGATCCATCCCTGGAGACCCTGTGGGGAGGGATCTGAGGGACCACGGAGCTGGTTGGGTGGGGTCTGTAGGCAGGCAGGGACGCTGTGGGGATGTGACTCAAGGGTTTTGTCAAATATCTTTATTCTCCTGACACATGCAAAAAAAAAGAAGAGACCAGACTCCAGTGCTTCCTCCATGCCATGCCGTGACCCGTCATTTGTTGTGCTATCAGCAGGAGCTGAGTCTGGAAGGAATGTGCCTGTGTGTGTGTGACGTGTGGATGCATTTGTGTGTAGGGTTGTGTGCGTGAGTGGAAATGTGTGTGAGCTGAGGCTGTGAGCCCCACTTCTGGCCCAGTGCCCCTGAAAAAGCTGGCCCTGCCCTCCTGCTGCTCTGTGCCCCTTGGGTGGTGACCAGCTGGCAAATGGGGAAGGCACTGTGATGCCTTTTTCATTGGAACGCTGGGCCATCCCCACCATATTGGGCCTTTTAGCCTCTTGGGCATGACTTGGCCTCTGCTGGCCTTAAGGGCCTGCCAGAGACGCCATCTGGTCTGGGAAATGTTCTCATCCTGGGCACAGCCCACTGACCACCGCCTGCTTGTCTGTGACTTCTTTGTCCAGGAAAACAGCCCAGCCTGACTTGAGTGGGCACTGGGCATGGGGCCATGATTTGGGAAAGGCTGGTTGGGGGTCAACCTGGTTTCTGGACCTGGTTCTGCCTTTTGCAGGGGGCCTTGAGTCAGTTAGTCCCCATTGGCTTCATCCTAAGCCCTCCTAGGGGAGAGCTGATCTGGTCTCCCCCTGGGTTTGCCTAGGCTGGGCCAGTTCTACCTAGTGATGGGTTGGGAGAAAGACATTAATATTTGGAGCAGTGTTGTATTCATCGGCGCTCTCGTTTACAAAAGTTAGAAACCCAGCTCAAAATAACTTAGGCAAATGTCTCTCCAAGCCCAGGGCAGGACAATGATGCAATTGTGCTTCAGGAAACTTGAATCCATTGACTGAGTCCTTTCTTCATCTTAGGTACTGTGCTAAGGGCTTTATTGTAATTTTCTTATTTGATTCTCGAAACAAACTGATGAGGAAACAGGGGCTCAGAGTAAAAGCTGCTTCTTAAGGTCACATAGTAAATGTCGTCACTGGGAGTTGAACTCAAGTCTTTCTGACGCTCACGTCTGTGCTCTTAGCCACTGTGCAACATGCCATCTCAGCCACTGCCTCCATTGTGTATCAGTCAGGGTTGGCTGAACAGCTGTAACAAATAGACCCAACTCTACGGGCGCACAGACACTAGGGGTTTATTTCTTATTCACACTGTGGTTCAGGGTGGTCCCAGATGAACGGGGAGGGGTAGGTCTGTGTTCTGCATGGTCATCGGGGGCCCAGGCTCATAGAGTCTCTGCCCCTTCATCATGTGGCTTCTAAGGTCACCTTGGAGACAGAGTTTGGGTGGGAGGACTTTATGGGCGAGAACAGGAAGTGACTTGCACGGCTGTTCCCTTCCCACTGAGCTGAATCCAGTCCTGTGGCTCCGCCTGGCTGCAAGGGCTTCGGGGAAATCCTGTCCAGGAGCAGGAGAGGACAGTGGGCAGCCAGTGGTCTCGGCCACACGTGGCAAGTGCCTTCATCACTTCTCGCTCTCTTCTTGCCCTTGTTTCTAAGTAGTTTTCCTGCTTGGGACATAATATGTATTCTAGTTTTTATATGACTTCTTTCATTTAATCATAATCCTTTTTCCGTGTGGCTCGACTGAGTTTTCGTAACGATCATGGTTGTAGGCTGTGTACGCCAACTGTCAGACAGTTAACTTGTTCCAGGTTTTCCAGATGATAAAACAGTAAACACCTTTATGCAAAGAAAAAAAACCAAAAAGACCTTTGTTACTGTTGAATTATTTCTGGAAATTCTCAGGAGGGAGAATGCCAAGTCTAATAGTTGAACAATTTTACAGCTTTTGACGCTTCCTACCTGACTGCTTTGCAGAGAGTTTGTCTCCAACTCCAAAGATACTCACAGTATTACCAGCATTGGGTGCTATAGTTTTTTAATAATTTAGTTGTAAAGTGGTTCCTTAGTTTATTTTAGCCTTTTCCAGATCAAAGTCCTTTAGGGTAGGAAGCGTTTAAATGTGTATATCTGGCTAAGTCACATCTACTGCAATTTAGCCCCGTTTTTTGTCTTGGGCAGGGGAGAGGGGGTGACAAAATCATTTATTCACTCAACAAAAATTTAGGGAGTACCTGTTAAGTGCCAGGCAGTGGTCTGGGCCCCGGGCATATAGTGAATAAAAAAAGACAAAGTCCTCACTGTCACAGAGCTTTGTATTCTAGTGGGAAGACAGACATTGGTGAAATAAACACATGAATACGTGGGGTCATCTTAGTGACAGGTGCCAAGAGGAAAATAGAGCTGGGTAATAGGAGGGGACTGGGGACTATTCTAGTTTGGGGGCGGATCTTGATACTGAAAATTCTTACTGCCTCTCTCTTCAAAGATATCCATCTTTCATAGCTTACAGCTCCATCTTGCTATCTTACACTTTTACAGAACCCTTCTCTGACTTTTGAATATCTTGATTCTGATCCATTAGGTGTTTGCTTTATTGTTAACTCTCAGTTCAGCTTTATTTCCCAGTTTTTGGCGGTGGTGGAAGAATCTTTCTCCCTCATGAGGTTGCCTGCTCTCCCAGGGCAGAGCCTGATCTTTTGTCCAAGGCTGCCTTCCCGGCCCGCAGCACACCGCCAGGCACATAACTGTTGAATGAAGAAACTGTAAGATCCTCCATTCTCCTGTGGACTCCTCAAGGGCAATCTTTGGGCTCAGTGACTATTGTATTCTAGCCTTCCCAGTAGCTAGTTGGGTGCCCGGCACACACTAGGTGCTCAGTAAATGTAAGCTGAATTATTTGAAGTGTGTTCACATTTACACCTGAGATCATTTTTAATCCATTGCTGCTTAAGTATGGTTTGGGGACCAATAGCTGTACCAGTTATAGACTTTGTGGGGCTCAGTGCAAAATAAAGACACAGGCTCCTTGCTAAAAAAACTATTAAGAATAAAGATGATGACAACAGAGCATTAAACCATGCATGAGCCCCCTTTGAATGTCGTGTGCCCATGAAGCAGTATCAGCACCACCTTGAGAAATAGACTCCCAGGGCTGGCCTCAGACTTGCTGAGTGGGGATCTCTGGGCTGGGGCCCAGGAAGCTCCTGGCAATCCTTATACATAGGAAAGTTTGAGCTCTGTCTTTGTCTTTCAGGCTGGGGGAAGTCATGAAGCCCTGTCAGAGAGAGAACCCTGCCTGCGATGCTTCATTGGTCTGACCCAGGCCAGCATTTATCATGTAATAGTCTCGCTTTTGGTGAGTGGCTTTGACAAAAGAAGCCATTGCTTAAGTTGGTCTGGGAACAGGCACTTCATCTGCCCCACATGTCTGATCTGGAGGCCTGCTCATTCTTCAAGTGCCTTCCTGAGGTGCCAAATCCATCCATTGCCTTGGGTGCAGTGAAATGACTCCTCTGTAACAGGCGGTTGGTTGGCTGCTGGAATCCCATCTGGGTCTAGTGATGGGAACCTCTTCAGAGGCTGACCCTCTGTTGGAGGTGTGGTGAGCTCCCTGTCACGGAACTGTGCAAGTAGAGGCCCGATGATCACTTGGCGGGGATGCTTTTGGGGGAGTCCAGCATGCAAGGCAGGGCCAGAGTGGGGCCCTCTCAATAGTCACGAATGCCTCTGCCGTCTCTGTGCAGTACCAGCATCTGCTTTCTCCTGCCCAGTGCCTCTTCATCACCATCATCTATGCAGAGCTGAGGAATCAGGATGAATAATAGCCACCGTGATAGGAAGTAAAGACCATGGATCTGGGAATCATATGCGACTGCGTTGAACTATCTAGGTGTCCTCTCAGCAGTTGTATGATCTCGAGCATGCAGCAGACGCCGTTTTTGTCCTGCCCGTCTCCCTCGGGCTGGTGGTGTGCTGGAGTCAGCTAGTATGGGCTTGTGAGACCCAACTGTTCAATTTTCAGGAATATTGCAAGCCAGTTGGCATCATGTTGGTAGCTTGAAATTGGCCATCATGGGAGTATTTACACCATAGGCATCAGCAAACATTACAGATCAAGGCTTCCCTCACCCCACCCTGATCTAGAGAGCCGGTTGTTAAACATTTACCACCACACCACTGCTCTGGCCTTGCTGCACCAGTAACTTTCAGCTGCTGGGATCTGCCTGTCCTCATCTGAGAGCTTTCCCCCAAGCTGTAGAATGCTGCTGTGCCTTTGCACAGGGCAGGCTGGAAGTGTGCTCCTGACAGCATCCCTCAACAAATGATGACAGGTGTATAATACCCCAGCTCCCTTGCCTCTGGGCTGGGATGGCCCTGAGGTGTGTTTCACATGGACTTGCGGTGTTTCCCAACAGCTCTGGTTGCCCGCTGCCAGAACCTCTTTGAGAATATGGTCTTTATTGGCTGCCTTCCCTTCCCTATGTCACTTCCCCATTTCTGTACAGGTATTTTCTGTGCCTCCCAAATAAACTACTTGTACTTGAATCCTTGTTCTCGTATCCTTGCCTTGTGTCCTCTTCTGGGGGAGCCCAAACTAAGACTGCATAGGACTTAACCTCTCAGAGCCCCAGTTGCCTGATTTAGAAGTTGGGTCCTATAGCTATCTCACAGGCAGATGTGGTGGTTAAGTCAGCACAGTGGAAGTGGGAAGCTGACCCTGAGCAGAAACTGAGTCTACTTTGAAGTGCCTAGAACAGTGCCTGGGATATGTTCAGGAAACATCATTGCCAGTGCCTAGAATAAAATAAGAAGTCAGCAAGTGGTGCACTGGCATCCCCTACGGCTAATCTGAGTGGTTGCATCTCCTTCGGTTACAAGTTACCGAAGCCCACGCCAAGCACTTGAAAGCAGAACCAGAACTCAGTGGCTTACAGAATGGAGGGAGCAGCTGCACAGACCAGGGCCTTGTGGCAGGAACTAGGACTCAGTGAGATGACGCCAGGATGCCTGCTGTGTCTGTTCATCCGTTTCCTCTGCTGGTGCCAGCATCTCTTGGTGACATGGCCTCATCTTGTCCTGCAGAAGAGCTACTCTCCTGTGGCAGGGAACTTGGAGTGAGTGAAGAAAAAACCCTCTGTTGCACTAAGCCACTGATACTTAAAGATTTATTAGACTCCTGAGCTGGCTATCCTAGAATGTTCCCTACATTATCTGTAACCGTCTCAACTACCTTACAAGGCAGGCATTGGTATCTTCACTTATGAGGTGAAAACGCTGAGGTTCAGAGAGGTTGAATAACTTTCCCAAGACCACCCAGCTGGTAAGTGGCAAATCCCAGATTCAACCCAATTCTGACTGGTTGTGAAGCTTGCTTTCTTGCCCCACCACCCTGGGGGTCTTGGGATGTAAATTAGGGTTGAGGGGTGAAGGAAAAGGCAATAGAAGTGACAAATAGGATGAAGTGGAAGCTAATGTAAACTTAGCCCATCTCCTGCCAAAACTGCAACTGGGAAATGGAACAGATTACACAACAAGTCCTGAGTTCTGCATTTTTTTTAGGCAACATTTTCAGACGAGCTGTTCTGGAGCATTTGCCAAACACTCTGGACATGTCCTCAAAGACCCCTTTCATATTTCATCCAGGCAGGCAGAGCAGGATGGTAATGCATGCTAATGCCCCTTTGCGGGAGTCCTGGAGGACTGTCCCCTTTGGTCCCTTATTAAAGCTGCATGTGCTCTCTGAAGGAACCACGTTCAGCATCTGGACCGGATGTCGGAAGGGCCACAGCTGGGAATGCCCTTGGTTGTCGGCCAACTGGCTTCTTCCCAGTGAGGCTTCCTGGTGAATTTCCCTTGCTCAGATGAAATAAATGCCAGTGCCCCAGCATGCCTTCCTTCTCATAACAGCTGCTCTTACCCACTTCCTATCCCTGCCACTTTGACCCTGTGGTGGGGTCCTGCGTCCACCTACCACTGATTGATTTTGCCCTGAAGCCCTGAAGCTACAGCACTCTGGTCCCCTGGCCACAGGTGATTGGCCCAGAGGTTGGCACATGACCCAACTGGGCCAATCAGAGCCTTTCTCTGGGATTTTGAACTTGGAATTGGAGAGAGTGTGCATCAGTCCTTCTCTGTTGATGGAGGTTGGAGAAATGAGGCTGGGTGCTGTCGGGACCAACCTCTCTTGCCAACAGGAGGGAAGCTTATCTGCTGTGAGAAGGGAAAAGTTGACAGAGGCACAGATGAAGAGTGTGTCCTGTAGAAATTCAGGTGCTTGGTTTCAGTTACATTTTATATTCCTGCTCTTCCAATTACTCATCCTTTGACTATGGCCTGATGGTGATGGGTGCAGCTTCTGGAGCCAGACCAAATCCTGGGTTCCAGTCCTGGCTCATGGACTAGGTGTGTGACAGCAGTTTTTATCTTGTGTAAAATGGGATAAACAAGAATACCCACCTCATAAGGTGGTTGTGTCATAATGAGATACGTGCAAGGTGTTTGGAGTAGTAACCGGGTGGTATTTAATGCCTCATAAGTGTCTCTAACAAATTATCATTATATCTAATAATGACAATAATAATTACAGGTTATTTAGTATGCATCTGATAAGGTGGGCTTCTATCACTTGCAACAGAAAGCACTGAGGGACTCTTGAGAGATGAAGAAGTCCTTCAGGAGAAGTTGGTGGGGCTGAAGTGGAACCAATGCAATCATTCATTGGGTGCAGGGTCTGACTGTCAAATATGTGCCACCAGTGACCTGAGGGTTGACCACTTCCTTTGGACAGGAAGTGAAGTCTGGGTAGTAGGAGGGCTTTGGAAACAGGAAGAGGTGGGGCTTCTGCCTCAGCTGTGGAAGGGAAATAAAGTGGCTTCCCAAGGATTGAGAACATGGAGCTGGGAGCCCCGGCATAAGCTGGAAGCAGAAGCAGAGCCTCCCTGCAGGGCTGAGTGGGACAAATTAAACAAAACAGTGGGAGAAAATTGGGACTGAAGGTGCAACTCCTGGGGCCTTCGCTCATGCTGTTCCATGTGCCTGTCCTCCTTGCATTCTGGCTGAAGGCGTCTACTCAACTTTTAACACCTGGAGTTTACCAGAAGCCACCATATGGCACCACCAGGAGGGGAGCAGGATCAGGAGATGGAGAAGTTGATCCCAAAGTATTGTTTGAGCTCCTGAATCCAACGTACTTGAAGCCAGTTCTACCCCTGGACTCTTCAGATACGTGAACCAGAATTCACTGTTTGCTTAACTGATCCCAGTTGGTTTTCTGTCACTTTGCAGCAGTGTGGGCCAGCGTTGCAGAAAGAGACCTGGCCAATACCACCTCCGAAATAATCAGGCAAGAGCCAGATGCCAGCTATGTTTAAACATTTGAGACAATCAATGTGAAGCTTAAAAGAAAAGAAAATCTCAGGGCTGTGGACTCTGAGAACATGTTGCCCTAGAGAATAATTCTGGGCCAAGGAGGAGTTGCCAATCCAGAGGCAGGACTGGGGCCTGGGTGGAGCAGGAGGGACATGTGCCACTGACTGACAGTCAGGAATGGCAGAGACATAAATCAAGGTTCTAGGGCTGAGATGTGCGTTTCCTTGGAGGAAGTGCTGCACGGTCTAAGACTGACAGATGAGAAGGGCTCAGCTTGAGTCCGAGGGCCCCTGATTGTTCAGGAGGGCTTTGCTCTCTGCAGTGAGATTCTTGTTGAAAAGATGGTGGAAAAGAGAAGTTAAGAAAACCAGGTATTATTTTCCAGGTGATTTCTGTACTTGCAACAGATTCATTTGAACACCTGTTATGTGCTATGCCCTCTGCTCATTTCTTTCATGTGCGGCATTACTCCTTCCAACCAGGGCTGCCATATACATCTGTTCCTACTGGGTACTGTAAAACTCAAGGAGGGAACCACTGGCATCACAGTCTATTTGAACAACACCCCTTGGAATTGTGTAGTGCACAACCTTTGCAGCAGTATGGGCCAATCCTGTTTCCAACAAACTGCAGGTTAGGTGGTGTTATACCTCCATTTTTATAGATGACGGTATATTTTGAAACCCAGGCAGAGAGAGGGCAGATGATTTGCCCAAGATCACATAGCTAGTGGAGGGCAGAACTTCAATTTGAACCCTGATCAGATTGACTCACTTTCTATTATTTACAGTGGGCATTTGGCAAGTGCTTGTTGAGCTGAACAGGCAATGAACAGGGTGGCAGGGCTCCATGAAGAAGACCTCACCTAGGGGGCTGGACACAGGAAAAAGGACTTGGAGAGGAATGTGTATTTTCTGGTTTCTAGTGGAAATAAATCCACTAATGTGCCTTGAAGTTGATGATGAAAGGACTGATTTCTGCAGACACCACCAAACCTTGGGAAAGTCTGGGGAGCTGTCCAGCATCCTGATGGAGCACACAGCCAGGCCTGTCTGGCTACTTGGTGGAAACTTGTTTATTACCCTGGTGTATCCTTCAGTGTCCCTAAAATACAGTAGGGACTAAGCAATGTTTGTGAAATGGGATTTTAAAAGAATCATACCTTTGTTGAGAAATGCTTCTTTGAGATACTTAGCTGGATGAAGTTCGGGTCTGAGGATTGCAATTTAACCTGGAGATAGAAAAATCCATGCGTAAGACTCTAAAGGGATTTGCTACTTCTTTCTGAAATTGGCCTTCAGATGGGGCTATGTTTGACTATACATTGTTTTAACTAAATTTGAATGAAAAGCCAACATTTAAAAGTTAGAAGAATCCACATTCACAATCCTGATTTTGACCTCTTAAAAATCAGAAGATGGGGCAACATGGCCCCACATGCCTGCAGGGAATGAGCAGTGGGAGGTGAGAAGCAGCCACCCCCTGGAGACAGAGCATGGGCTCTCCAGTTCACTGCAGTCCTCACCGCTCCCTATTGTGTCATGCCCACACTGTTTCTCCCATTTTTGTTGCTCACCAGTCCTCATAGACATTTGAGTTTAGGATTCTTAATTTGAAATCCAGGCTGGAAGATCAGCCATTTTTGGTTTTTAGTACAGCTTTTCACCTAAAGTGAGAGTCACAAAGATGCAATAGATTCTCATCCCTTTTTGGAGATGAAGAAACTGTGTAGGTTAAATCACTTGCGTGGGGTCACATGGCAGGATAGTGGCTGGTTCTAGAGAGTCAAGTGTCTTTCTCCTTGTGGACCACGAGAACGTCTTCTACTGCCCTTTTTGACTTGGCCACCAGGAACTCAGAGCCGTGTACTTAGATCCAGTTTAGTAACTGACCTTCTGGTCTCAATATCTTTATTCTACCTTCCAGCCTGCTCTATTCTTCAGTTTTTACCTCTAATTCTAGATTATCTTTCTCTAGTCCCAATTTTAAATTTATATCCTATAATTTTGTCATATGTATTTCTTGGAGTCTACTGTAAGTTCTACGTGGGTAGTGAATGAATAAATAAAATGCAATGAATTTTAAAAGCCCAAGAAGGGCCCAAATCACACCAAACTCCATGCTGGATGGTTTGTCATCAACCCAGACTATGGCTCTGAACTTACCAATTACCAGAAGGTTTTTTTAGTTTTTTGCCAACAATACAATTTGCTTTCATGGCATTGAAGTGGTGCAGGCTGATGGCTTCCAGCCTACACTGGCCATGTGGGGTCGGTGTGGTGTCAGGAGGGGGTTGGAAGACTCTGCCCCCAGATAGGCAGCAAGGGTGGAGGTGGGGTGGGGGCAGCTTCACCACCTGCCTGGTGTCTGGGTCTGGGTTAGAGAAAGAATTCCAGGCTCTCCTGACTCCTGCTGTCTCTCTCAGTTCCATGGATGTGGCTATTCCTGCAGAGATCTAGAGAGAAAATTTCCAGCTAGGAGTTTGTGACTTGTTTGATTTGGAACATGTTTTGAATATGTCTCTCCCCCTGCTGCCCCCGGCCCCCATCCTTACTCACTACACCAGTCCACAGTCATTGTTTCAAGGAAACAGTTCTGAGGCAAGATCAAATCCAAAAATTCAAAACAGAGGGGCCATTTTTATTTATTTTGGCTGTTTCAGGGTAGGGAAGGGAGCTTACATTTTTTGAGCTCTTATTCTATACCAGCCACTGTGCTACATTCTTAGCTTGAAAGCCTGCTTCTCTTTGATTTCAGAATAACTTAGAAATGGATTATCAGACCCTGCTCGCCCCGATCCTGACTGTCTTCTCTAACTAAATCTCCTCTTCCTTGCCTCCACCAGCCAACTGGCTTCCCTCCACCTCCCAGTGTGAGTTCTGCTCGTGCTGTTCTCTGTGCTGGGAAGGCCTGTCCCTTCCCAATCTTTATGTGGCCGGCCCCACGCCCCCTGCACACCCCCAGGTCTCAGCTGAGATGTCCTTCGAGGCCTTCTCGGATGCCTTAATCTAAAGTAGATGATGCTTTCACAGAAACCTCTTTTCTTGTTTTATAGCTTTCAACATTTTTAATGCTTTTTATACTTGATTATTAATAAATATGTTTCTCTCATCATGCCATAAGTTTATTCCTTCCATTCTAAGTTTCACGTGCGTCTTGTTTCCTGTTGTGTGCCCAGATGCCTAGCACATAGTAGGTGTTCAATGAAAATTGATTGAATGAACGGACACTCAGTCCCGCAATTTGAGCACCATCATTGTTGTAATTATTATTACTAACAGCTACTAGTTAGTAGGCGCTGCCTGGGTGCCAGACACTGTGTTGATGTTTTATATACAGCATGTCCTTGAATCCCCGCCACGATCCTGTGGGGGTGGGTTGGATTATCCCCACTCCTCGGAGGAGGAAACCCAGTTCCGGTTCTTTGCTCAAGGCCACCCAACCCGTTGGTGATCGAGTTAGGATTCGAATGCAGATTTTCTAATGCCAAAGCTCCTTCCACCCTTCGGCTGTGTTCCTCTCCGGGGAGGGGCCCTTGCAGGGCTGTGACTTCTTGTTGGACGTGTGCCAAGATGTGAGTGCTACGGAGAGGAAGGGGAGAAGGTACAGGCTTTGGGGCCAGACAAACATATTTTCACACTCTGCCTGGTCATCTCCTCTCTGTTGGATCTTACTTTTTTGAATCTCCTTTTCTTTATTTGTGAAATGGGGACACCGCAATCTGCCCTGCCTGCTTCATGGAGCACTAAGGAGCAGACGATAGGACATATATGGAAAAAAAACCCGCTTGTTTTTATTTGTATAACTTATTGTCATTATCACTATTCTCGAGCAGGCAGACTGTTAATTTTTTTTCTCTTTCTTTCTTTTTTTTTCCACCCTTGAGTTGTTTGGAAGTTATTTTTAAAAGTCTTTGAAGTGTCCTTTTCTGTATTGGGCAAAAAGCAAAATGGAAATTGATAGCGTTGTCTCGGCTGGCATCCCCCTCCCTCTGGCTGCCCAGGTGGGGGGCAGCTCTGGGAAAGGGTGGAGATTTCTGTCGAGGGCAGCTGGTTTGTTATTGCATGAACTTTTCTTGCGAGACCTGACCAGCTCTCTTCTAAAGCAGTTTCTCGTTTTCTTGTCCCTCCTCTTTTCTTTCCCTGTCGATGTTGGGTCCTCGGAGCCGTATCCGGATTCAGAAATCCATGCAGCAGGAGTTGGACCCCAGCCCGGCCACTGCCAGCTGAAAAGGCCTGCAATGGCTTCCCTTCAACCTAGAATAACATCCAACTCCCCTCATTGTTACCATAGGCCCTGTGTGGTCTCCTGTCATGTTCCCGTCTTTCACACAGTTCCAAAAACGTAGCCTCCCTGGACTCCTTAAATGTGGTTCCCAGGACCACGGGCTTGGCAGGGTCTCTGCCTAGAACCCTGTTCCCCCATTTTTGTCATGGATGACTCCTTCTCATCTTTGACAGCTCTGCTCAAGCATCACCTCCATAGCCAGTCCTTTCCTAACCCCCAGTGAAAAATAAATCTTTTTAAAAAAAGGAAAAGAAGAAGCTGGTGTGGTGGTGCGCACCTGTAGTCCTGGCTACTTGGGAGGCTGAGTTGGGAAGATTGCTTGAGCCCAGGAGTTAGAGGCTACAACTCCAGCCTGGGCAACATAGTGAGACTTTGTGTCTAAACAAATAAAATGAAATGAAATAAATTTTTAAAAACTCTCCTTTCTTATCCAGTGTCTGGATTAGGGTTACCAGATAAAAACAGGGTGCCCATTTAAATTTGAATCTTAGGTAAACATCGAATAATTTTCTAGCATTGCATTGGACATACTTGTACTAAAAAAATCAGTCCTTGTTTCTCTGAATTTAAACAACTGGGTGTCCTGTATTTTTATTTGCCAAATCTGGCAGCCCTGTGCTCAAGAGATAGGTGCTGAATGAATGTAAAGCCCTTAGCATAGAGCATGGCACAGAGTAGGTGCTAAGTAAACATTAGCTGTCAGCATCTTCATCCTCCTCCTCCTCATCTGGTTGCCTCTTGGAACTACAGTCTCCCTGTTCCCTTTTCCCTATTTAGGAATGGGCAAGAAAATGTTTTCTAACAGAGGGCCATCACCCAGTCCTTAGAATAGCATAAAATATTCTCTGCCGCAGTTTTGAAATCTGATTGCAGTGGTGTTTGGCAGGGAAACGCAGTGAGTTATCACAGAGCGTTCCCTCCAGCACTGGGTCATGCAAATATTTATTGCGAGCATTAAATAATAGATGGAACAGCCTGCCCAATGGTAAATCTGTCATGTTTGGTTTCAGCCAGGAGTTGTGATGGCTCTGGAATTGCTGCCTGTTTCGCTGCGTCTGCCTGCCCTCCAGAGGGGCAAGGCAAACAGCCGAGTCCTCCGGGGCGGAATCGACCGGGCTGATTAGACACCTGGAAGCCAGAGGGGCTGCAGGGGAGACCCAGCCAGGCATGGAAACTGGCAGGTAGGGCTGGGTTGCGGCCCAGGGACCCAAGCCGCAGAGATGCAGAGCAGGCCTGGACCCTTGAGTCCCACTGCTGCCACAGTTGTCGGGGGACACGGTCTCATTGGCCACGTCTCCAGTTACCTTTAAATATTTCCCCTGTTGCTTATACCAGCTTCACCCTGGTTGAATGGCCGGAGCTGGCAAGCTTCTCAAAGTGGAGTCAATGTTCCGACTCCTTTTCTAGGCTGAGAGAAGGTGGGAGATGAGAAGGAAAAGATGAGAAGGAAAGAGACCATGCGTTAGACCCGGATTCAGACACTGTAATGTTTCCTGAGCCCCTGGTGTGTGCCAAGGCCCCCGGCACACACTCTCCCATCGAACCCTGGCATGGCAACGTGGAACTCAGACACGTGGGCTCTTGAGCCAGACGCATCTGAGTGGGAATCCTGTCTCTGAGCTCAGAAGCTGTATGACCTTGGGCAAGCCACTTCATCTTTCAGAACCTCCGTTTCCTGATCTGCGGGGGTGATGCTGGTGCCCGCCTCATAGGGTTGTTGTGAGGTAATGAGCTAATGTAGGTGGAGGCCTTCGTAACAGGGCGTGGGACCTAGGGACACACACTAGCTCTAGTGGCCAGTAATCATCCAGAGAGGGAAAGAACTTGCCCAGACACACAGACAGGGCTGCCCAGTCAACATGCAGGGATTAGTTCCATCCCAGAGTGTAGGGTAGGTGGTGCTCTGATCGACAGTTACTGAGTGGTAGAATTAAGGCTTCAGTCTGGGGTTTTGTGGCTCCAAATATAATATTCTTTCTCCTACCCCTGATCGGCTCCGTCCCTTGTAGGATGGCAGGGAGAGTGGAGCACGTGCCTGGCGCCAACCCTCATGGCTTGGGATTGGTGCTGTCCTCACAGCGAGGAGGGGTGGAGTTGTGGGGATACCAGGTATGGTGTGTTTGGCTTCAAGTCACTGAGAACCCAACTGCAAGTGGCTTAGATGATGACAGCAGTTATTGTTTCACTGAAGGTGGCCCTGTGGTCAGTTCATTCAGTGGCTCAGTCCTGGAGTGGCGGGCCTGGTTTCCATCCACTTTCTGCTCTTCCATTCTAGCAGGTGGCTCTCGTCCCCTGGGTGTGCCCCTTCATGGTCTCAAGATGATACAGAAAGGAGAGAAGAGAGCCTGGCCCTTCCCAAAAGCCCCTGGCTGACTTCCCCTTGAATCTCACTGGTCAGAAATGCATTACAGGCCTTTTCTAAGCTAATTGCTGGCAAGGGAAATGGAATTCCCATGGTTGGCTTGGACCAGTGGTTCTCAAAGTGTGATTCCTCACACCAGCATCAGCATCCTCCTCCCCTGGGAACTTGTTAGAAATACAAATTCTCAGCCCCCAGCCCAGACCTACAGAATCAGAAACTCTGGGGTGGGGTCCACAATCTATGTTTGAATAAGCCCTCCAGGTGATTCTTATGGACACCAAGTTTGAGAACCTCTGGTTGTCTAAGGTCTTTTCCTGTAAAGAGCCAGAGAAGAAATATTTTAGCCTTGTCGCCATAGTTTCTGTAGCAACTATGCAGATCTGCTATTGCAGAGTGAAAGGAGCTATAGATAATACATTCATGAGTGGGCTTATTTATGAAGACTGAGATTTGAGTTTCATATAATTTTTATGTGTGAGGAGATATTATTATGCTTTTGATCTTTTCTAGCCACTTAAAAACGTGAAAGCCATTTTCAGCTCCTGGGCTGTACAAAAGCAGGCGGTGGGCTGGGTTTATACCATGGTTTGCCAACCCTTGCTGAGACTGGTCAAGGTTCATCCCCTGAGACTGGGGAGAGCCCAGCCTTCCCTTGAAACACAGAGAGCCCCAATTCCTTAAGAAAATTGGAATTTGATTTACAAGAAAGAAGGGGAAGATGGCTGTTGCATGTTCACCTGCAGAACTCACTATAAGATGCCCCCAAATCCAGGTCAGCCAAGAGTCAACTTATTTAATGTCTTGTTTTAAAAGTCTTGATTTAGTTTTGTTTCTTAGGCAGATTTTTCTTCTTTTTCAGGAAGACAGTCTTCATTGTCCTGAAAGCTTGGATATAATCTGTTCTCTTACCTGAAACTCCAGCTCAAATCCCCAGCCGGCATCAGAGCATGGGAAAGCAGCAGTGTGTGGTGTCCAGGACACTGTTTCAAGCTTCCTGCATGTTAATTGTGACTCTCTAAGACAAAAATCCCAAGTGCCATTTTGTCGATGGGACAACTGAAAGGTTAGAGGCCTAATGTCTAGAGCTACCTGGTAGCTTCCCATTCTGTGATTATATGCCAGTCCTCTGAGCTACATGCTCCCTGGACGGTTGACCATCCTATGGCCTGGCTCCTGGCCTCCTTTTATATTTTTAGTAAAATTAATAATAATAATAATGCTGGTAATGACAATGACAACCACAGTAGTAAATAGCTCCCACGCATGTAGTGGTCACTGTCTTCTAGTCTCCATCCTAGGCACTTTATAGACAGTACGTCCTTGAACATATATATCCCCTTATTATAGGTGAGGAAACTGAGGCACAGGGAGGTGAAGTTGCTCAAAGTCCCCACTAGTGAATGGGTGGCCAAGTTTTGAGCCTGACCCTAAAGGCCAGGGCATGTGCTAGGGACTGGGGTCCGGGACAGGAACACAGGTGGAACGTGTGCATGTGAGTGTGTGGATTTGTACAACAAGGGCGGCAGCACCTCAGGAGGTGGGTGGGGGTCCCTGCTGTCTTCTCCCTGCTCCTTATCGGTTCCACACTGGTGTCCTCAGCCCTCCTCCCTCATTCATGCCTCTCCTTGGCCTCTTCCTGTGGACCCCGTGGGAGCCCTTCCCCAGCTTGTCTGTGGGAGACGTGGGTGGAGGAGAGAGGCCCACCTGCACCGCATGGCCCTCCTCCTTGCCTCTCTCCTGTGCTCTGGGACATCTGAACTGCCCGGTGGCTGTCACATGGCCAGCTGGCAGGGAAGCTCAGTTTTCCCTAGGCTCTCCAGAGGGTCTGATTTGTAGATTAGGGATGAGATAGAGCCCTTGGGGTCCAGGTGGGTGGGACTCTGGCTCCCTGGGCTACTGGCAGATGCCATCTGGTTGTGCTGGACGGAGCTGAGAGGAAGGGTTTCCACCTGGATAGTGTCTGAGGGAAGAGCTGGCAGGGATGGGGCAGGTGCAGGGAGTGCCGGGGAGGTGGGGGCAGCTGCTTCCAGGGTTCTCGGTGACTTTGCCAGGGGTCCATGTCTAGACTGCCTCCGTCTGACACATCCTTGCCTCCCCTGCCATCCCCACACTGCGGCTCCTTGGCCTGAGGCCTTCCCACCAGCCTGGTGCAGGGACATGCTATTGAACAAAGTCTACATGTGCTTTGTACACAGTTCTGAGCTCAGCATTGTCTGAGAACGAAAAGCAGCTCCTGAAACTCAGCCCTGCCCTATGTGCAAGGAGCTGCCAGTCTTGCCAGGAGGCCTGAAGCCCTGATGAATATGAGGGGGCTCCCCCAAATAGATACCAGTGCCATGGTCTGAATGTTGGTGTCCCCTCAAAATTTGTATGTTGGAACCTAATACATTATATTAAGAGGTAACACCTTTGGGAAATGACTAATTCATGAGGGCTCTACCCTCATGGATGGGATTAGTGTCCTTATAAAAGAGGCTCCAGCAAGCTGCCTTGCCTCTTCTGCCATGTGAGGACACAGCAACCAGGTGCCATCTATGAAGCAGAGAAAGCCCTCACTGGACACTGAATCCTGAGGGCCTTGATCTTAGACTTCTCAGCCCCCAGAACTGTGAGCAATACATTTCTGTTCATAAATGACCCAGTCTAAGGTATTTTGTTATAGCAGCTTGAATGGACTAAGACACCCAGAGAATGTGGGCCCTGCAGAGGTCATTTCCTCCAGGGCTCCACCAGGTGCTGAGCTCTAGCCCACAACCCCAGGCTGTTGGACATCAGAGGAGGCTGAGTTCAGGGAGGGAGGAAGAAATGGCAGGGATAGGGGGTTAGGGGGAGGCTGAGAATGCAAAGCAGTTCCTGAAACTCAGCCCTGCCCCAGGTGCGATGACGTACAGGTCCCTGGAGAGACCGGCTTGGGGAGAAGAGGGACGCCAATGGGGCCTGAGGGTTGAGTGGGGTTGGAGGTGTGAAGAGGGGGCATTAAAGAACCCAGGTAAAGGCTGGAGTGGCAGTGACCATGGGGATGTGAGAAGCTGGCTTGGGTGGAGATACAGCGAGTCAAATAGAGACCCACTGGGCAGAGGCAGGTGCGCAAATGCTTCCCTGAACCTGGTGCATCTCCCCTGGCCAGCGCAGCCAATGTCCACACACCTGTTCTTCATCCAGGTGGGCCTCAGGTATAGGCAAGGGTGGAGGAATTAAAGCCTGGAGCAGGGGTTTAAATCCTGGCTCTGTCTCTTCTGCTGTGTGACCTGGGGTAAGCCACTGAGTTACCAGAAACTCAGGTTCCTTGTTTGGAAAATGAGGGAAAATGGCCTTCATATCTCACATGGTTCTTATGAGGGTCTTGGGTGATAGTGGATGAGAAAGTGCCTTGTAATCAATTGAGACATTCAACCATATCTTCTGAGCGTCTGTTATGTGCCTGGCCCCAGAACCAATTGCTGGGGGTGGGGGGTGGGGCACAGAAGAGTTTCAGATGGGTGGTGGGTGGAATGGGCTGGTGGGCTCATGGCTGGAGCCTCAGGCCCCCTCTGCCACTCCTCTGGGCAGGAATGAGAGATGCCCACCCCACCCCAGGCTTGGGCCAAGTTGTTCAGTGGGGTGCCTCTCAGGGGCATCTGCTGGTCCTGGCATGATTGGAGCTATTTTGTGGGTGCTGTGCCCTCTCTGTTGGAGCCTCATGGGAGGCCTTGGTGGGTCCTGTCCCTCCCCCAGGCTGTCCCATTGGCATGGGAGAATGAGGCATATTTCCGTCAAGTCTCCATCAAGTCTATTTATCCAACCATCCATTTTTTTCCATCCCGCCATCTGTCCTTAGACTTAAGGGATTTCATGTTTGGAAGGGAACCTTTTTGTAGCCAAGGAGCCTGAACCCCAAAAGGGGACTATTTTCTTTTCTTTTTTTTTTTTTAGAGATAGGGTGTCTCTCTGTTGTCCAGGCTGGAGTGCAGCGGTGCCATCATAGCTCACTGTATCCTCGAACTCCTGGGCTCAAGGGATCCTCCTGCCTCAGCCTCTTGAGTAGGTGGGACTACAGGCATGTGCCATCATGCCTGGCTAATTTTTCTATTTTTTTATAGAGACGGGGGTCTCACTATGTTGCTCAGGCTGGTCTTGAACTCCTGGCCTCAAGCTATACTCCCGCCTTGGCCTCCCAAATTGCTGGGATTATAGGTGTGAGTCACTGCGCTTGGCTGTAAGTGGGACTATTTCTCAGCATAAATGACTGAGCCCCGTTCCCTGGGCAGATCCTGTACTGGGGATTCAGAGTTGGATCAGATTTGTCTCAGACTGTGAGGGAGAGACACATCAACAGGTGGCAACAAAAAGAGGAGAGTTTATAAACCGGCATCAGGGTTTTAGAAGTGTGGTCAGCTGTGGAGTGCGTGGGTCTTCGGTGGGGAGCGTCTCCCTTCCCATCCGCTTTCTCTCTCCTGGGGTCACCCATCAAATCGATCGTGTGTCCACACCTGGGGTTGCCCTGGCTTCTTCCACTCTTCGTCAAAGTGCAATTAAACTCGGAAGGTGAAGGGCGTGTTGGGTTCAGCAGGCAGGGATTACGTCTTGACACCTGGCAGTGTCAGCACGTGCTGAGTTTCTATCTTAATGTTTGCTTGTCCCTTCTGGGTTTGAACCTTTGTCTTTGAGGTTGAATTGTAGATTACAGAAGGTAGGGAGTGAAGCGTTTGGATTTCAACGTGCTATGATGGGACTTACTGCTTCTGTTGGTTACTGTGCTCAGAACACCTGCTCTCCATTCTTCTTGAACCTTCTAGAGTGGGGGCTGGCAGAACAGTATTGCATATTATATTATACAGCAAGGGCAACTAGCTCTGTTGTCCCCCCACTTCTTCTCTGCCTCTCTTATAGGCCTCCCTCACCCATCTGGGGGCACTCAGGCTGCTTATGAACAATTTATCCCATTCATCTCCCCTTAAGTTGTTTGTAAGCTCACTTCATGAGCTACCCTACCCATGGGTATTTGCATTAAAGAAGTGGGCATAGGAGAAAGGTGGTCATTGGGTTCTGGTTGTGGAAACTGACCCTGATCTGCAAACTGGGCAAGGCATTGATACTTTTTCTTGGCTGGCTGCCATTCTTAATTTCTTTTGGTTGAAATGATTGATTGATACCCTGGCTGTCCTTCTCTTTTGCCCTTTGGACACCACATTCTATCAACCATCTCCATAGTTCCCTGTGAGTCTGGGTCCCTGGCTTCCAATCCAACCTTGTCATTTATTAGGATAACTGCACTCACCTTACTTCTGATGACCGAGCGCCACCACCTGGCCTCTGTTCATTTGGGATTTCATCATCCATCCCCAACGCTATCAGGAAGCCCAGTTCTACAACAGCATCTTACATCTCCCCGAGTCCTGCGGAGGACAGCCACCACCGAGCACCCCTGTTATACCAGGGACCTCCATCACCACATTTCTTCTCACTTTGCTAAATGGGCGTCCCTGGGTTTTCCCACAGAACACAATCCATTAGTGGGTTTTCTGGGCTCATGCAATATATTCTCCCTAACATGTCCACTCTGCTGGGCCCTTGGATTCTTTCTCCCACTGTCTGCCATCGCTGTTCTGGCATTTCTACTGTTGTTAGTGTGGTCCATCACTTTTCCATGCCTCTGGACACTGCCCTAAGCAGCATGTCCTATAACTTCTCCTATATGCAACATCATATAGTCCACCTTCCTGGATCCAACACTCTCAGGATGCAGTCCCATGTATGTGCTCCTGGACCCTGCAGGTACATGTTGGCTGCATCCCATAGCAACTTTTTAATATAGTTCCCTTCCTTCCTTAGCATGCCAAAAAAGTTCCCCAGCCAGGTTGTGTTTTCACACCAGTGTTTGGATCTGGTGGCCAGGAAGTGAGGTGAGGATGGATCCTAAGAAAGTTACTTTTGTCTTACCAGGTGGAGTCCTGTGCATCATCTTAGGCAAGGTGGGGCGGGCACCGGCCTTTAATAGGGAGGAGTGGGCTACTTTTGCAAGACCAGGAGTCCAGAGGGATCTGGCGTTCTAAAGGTCTTGAGTGACTGGATCCAGACAGCCCCTTCTCAAGTCTAGGGTCCTTCTCAACTAGGGGCCTGACTGTGGCATTGTAGACTTGCTGGAGTTGAGAGTTCAGCCTTCTCCAGAGTTCTATTACCTTCATGACTATGTCCTGGGCTTGGTCGGCTGCTTTTCCTACTCTCCAGTCACAGGGGACAGAGAGTCTCTATTTGCTGCTGAGGGGGCCCTCTGGTTTTCTCATGTGGCTCATCGGTAATGACTGTGAGGCATTCATTGTCTTTCTCTATTGCGTTCAAAATCCCCCAAAACAGCCATTAGGTTTCCTTATCCTTGTAACACTACTCAGGGCCTGGGCTAGGGTGAGGCGAGTGAGGCGCATTGGGCAGAGACTCGAAGGAGGAGCTTGCAGGCCCATGTGAGCGCGGAGTCGGCGCTTGCAGGACCTTGAGAACGAACACCTCCCTACATTTCACACCCTAGACACTTCACCCTAGTCCTGGGTCTGATACCCCTTCTCCGTCCCAGCATGCCAAGAGAGATTAGTGTTCACTTCCCACCAGGGGTGGGGATCTAGCTGCCAGCCAATGGGTGAGCCAGCTGCAAAGCATGTTTTAGAGTCCGATCCTGGGACCACTCATCAACCCTCCTAGGTTGTGTTCCTTGGAAACAGACTCTGAGATGCAGACTTGCCTGCAGGAAGTTTACTGGGGTGATGCAGGAGTGAGGATTAGGTAAAGGGAGAAGTTGGATCATGACGAGGCGTGGCAGAGGCCTCAGCCGATCCCAGTTGCAGTCATGAGGCTGGAAAAGCCCTCCAACCTTGTTCCAAGTTGAGACATGCGTGCTGGCCTTTGCATTGCACAGCAGCCAGTCATGAGACATGGACTGCACCCTGGAGGTGTAACCTTGGGTGAGGCAGCTCCCTTTGGCCAAGGGAAATTTGTGAGGAGGACACGGCAGTGAGCGCAACGCCCCTATCAGCTGAGGAATGATCTGTGCAGAACAGTGGGGCAACCACTCTTCTTCTGAGGTCACTATCTGCAAAATGTAGAGTGAACTAGTGGTGGGTCTCTGGACCCATGTGTCCCTTCCCCTACAAACGCCCCACACTCCATGTGGCCTTAATGGGGGCTGCTGTGTTCTTCCATGTTGACCCCTGGCTTAGAGGAGGGCAGCTCAGTGAAGCTGGGCCCATTATGACACCTGTCTTTATGGCCACAGGTGATGGGTCCAGCTATAGGTGCCTGCACTACACTGGTGCAATCAGGAGATTGTCTGTGTGCAACAGAGAATGTTAATTGGTCACTTCTCTGAGGATGGGAGGCCCACGGTATAGAACTTGGGAACTTTGGTGGCTGGGGAGGAGGCCAGTCTGTAGTGTGAGAGATGGATCTGATGTGTAGGGGAAGCAGAGAGGAAAGACAGGACCTATGAGTCCTGGGGACCAGAAGGATCCTGGTTCCAGCTGTTCCTGAAGCTGACCTCTTTCTACCTTTCCCATGGTTTGGTTGTTTAATCCTTCCTTAACTATGAGTTTAATAAATCTGCTTTTTCATTTGTCAGCTTGGGTTGGGTTCTCTTCAATAGCAACCAAGTGAATCCCAACATGTGTACAACCGTAGAGAGTATTCTTCTGAATGTGGCTTGGTTGATTATAGTTAACCCTTTTCTTATCTCCATAAAGTCCCAACTTAACAAATCCCTCCAAGGTGTGGCTCTTGAGGTTGCAAGCTGGGGGCCCAAGGGCGATTTCTGGCCCTCACATGTATTTTGTTTGTTTGGTAAGGTGTTTTAAAAGTTCAGTTGCAATCATTTAATAATTGGGAAATTTATACAGCTTAGCATCTAGCCTTTAGCTTCTCTTGGTGTACTGGAAGCTCTGACAGCATTGCCCCGTGTTCCCAGAGGGGAACAGTCGGTAGGCACAAGTTAAGAAGCAGCTGCCCCACCTTTCCATGGGACATGGACTCTAATTTGCCACAGACCTCACCATTCCCTATTGTTTTCACTTGTCCCTCTTTCTTCCTGTATGTTACCTGCCTTTACTCTGCAGGCATTTTCATTTGTGGTTCCTGTTTTACACAGACCCCTGGCTTGTGTGGCCCCTCCTGACCCTGCCAAACCTCCCCAGAGTGAGGCCCAAACAGATTTTCCACATTGTGCAAGGATCAGCTGAGCTTTCAGTAGGTGAAAGCTCTCAGAAAGCCTAAAGCTCTCTGAAATCACAAAGCTACACAAATATGGATTATTATCATCATTATTAATAACAACTGAAAGGACAGGAGACAAGGAAGTCATCCCCCACTGCACTCCCCTCCCCACCTCCAAGCCCAGAAGGATATTTGTGCCACCGTGATGGCATTTATCATTGACATTGACAGTTATTATTAAACTATGTCAAATCGCAAATGCAAAATGTTTACCAAACGAACTAAAATGTACTGGCAGAAATAACATCTAGGCACTGTCTACCTTAAACTGTTCTTTCCGTGAATTGCTGTGGCATTTCTCCAGGGCCCAGAGTACATGAAGAAGAAAAAATGACTCCTCCGGCTTGTTGAAGGTGTGACTTGTTATTCCAGCCAATTTTCTGTTTGTCCTGTTGTCCCCCTGCCACTGCTGATATGGACCCTCTGATCTTGGAGACTATACTATGCTGGCCAACTCTCTCCCTAGGACAGATTTATTAAAAAGTGGGTGAAGCGTCTCTCCCTTTGTCTCTGTTCTTCCCCAAGTGGAAGTTGATTGACAACAAGGCGCCGTTTGCAAGCTTGGATTGCTGGCAGAGGTCAGACAAAGCATTGTGCTGTGATCTGCAAGTGGGCTGGAAAACATGATGTGTCTGTGTCTGTAGATCTCTTGCTTTTCCCAACCAGTCCATCACTGTGGCTTTATTTAATGCACATCCAGGACCCACTGTAATCTGTCCTGTCTCTCTCTGGGTCTCCCCCTCTGTGGTCCCCTCCCTACCGTATTTCTGGCCCCCTGGGTCTGTCACGTGGGTTTGCTTCTGCATGCTGTTTGTCTGTCTAAAATGTTCTCTCCTGTGGTGGCTTTCTGTAAACATCTTCCCTTTCCTGACTTTCTTTGATGATTAAGAAGCTTATAGGACCTGAGTCATAATTCTGAAAATCATCTCCCAGTTTCCTGGACCCCAGATGCAGCAGCATGGCTTAGAGGAAGGAGAATGGCCTTTGGAGAGAGAATCACATGGGCTTGAGTCCTGGCTCTGTAACTTACTAGGCATACCATTTGGGACAAATTATAAACCTCTGAACCTTAGTTTCCTCATCTGTGAAATGGACATAATGATAGGACCTAAATCTTGTTGTGAGGATTCAGTGTGACAATGGCTGTAAGTGTACATAGTCATGATGCCTGGCACATAATAAATAATAGGAATGATTAATGAGATGGATCCAAAGACAGATGAACATGAGGCAGACCCTAGGAACCTTTCGAACTGAAATCACAGCACCCTATGTTTTGACTTCTATGCTCCCTTTCCCTAAAAGGCAAGTTTAGAGACGAATCTAGGAGTTTTTGGTTTATCAAGGGCTGGCTACCCACCAATCGCTTCAGGTTGATTTTAGGATAAAGACCCACACCTTCAATGTGGCTTATAAGGCCCTCTGATGTAGTTTGGATACTTGTCCCCTCCAAATTTCATGTTGAAATGCGATCCCCAGTGTTAGAGGTGGGGCCTGGTGGGAGGTGTCTGGGTCATGGGGGTGGATCCCTCAGTAATGGCTTGCTGCCCTCCCCATGATAATGAATGGGCTCTCGCTTTATTAGTTCAGGGACAGCTGGTTCTTTAAAGGAGCCTGGCACCTTCTCCTGCCCCCGCCCCCTCGCCGGGTGACGCGCATGTGTGACGCGCATGCTCCCCCTCGCCTTCACCTTGATCGGCAGCTCCCTGAGGCCCTCACCAGAAGCAGATGCCAGCGCTGTGCTGCTTGTACAGCCTGCAGGACTATGAGCCAAACTCTTTTCTTTATAAATTACCCAGCCTCAGGTATTCCTTGATAGTAACGCAAAACGGACCAATACACCCTCCATGGCCAGGCCCGTTTGTGTCCCAGCCTTGCAGACACTTCTCTGCTCCTCAGTCCCTGGGCCCTGGCACCCTGCACGAGGCCCTCGCACCTGCTGCTCCACCTGCATCCACGTTGCCCTCCCACTTAACTCCTGCTCATTCTTGGGAGCCCAGGCACTGCCTCTGGAAGCCTCCCATGACCTCCCGTGTATCAAACCGTGTTCCTTCCCTACACAGCACTTCCTCTGGTTTCCAATTATACATTCATTACTGTGTTTATTTGATTAATGTGTAATTCCTCCACTGGACTGTGAGCTCCATGTGGGCAGGGACCAAATCTGTAGGTGGCTCTCTGTGGTGTCCCTAGCACCTAAAATGGCAGCCCCCCCATACAGGCATTCACTAAGTAATAAATAGTGAATGCACAGGTGAATAAGCGACTTAGTGTTTTAAGAATGTGTGAATTCAAGATGTTTGCTTGGAATGATGCAGTCTTACTTTTGAAGTAAAAAGGACCAAGGGACAAGTCATTGGAAGCCAGAGATGTTGAGCTGGGTTGCTACCGGCATCTGGGAAAGGAATCCTTAGGGAGGATTTCTGAAGGAAGTGAGCATGCTTCATCTCAATGGGCGAACTTCCTCTTCTCCGCGGCTAACGTGGCTTCTAACTCAGGGAGTAAGTTTTGGAATGAGGCTGCCCCTGTAAATGGGGCGATGGTGAATGGGTGGCCTGACCCACCTGAGGGTTCTTATAGGGTTTCAGGCCAGCCCGTGTTTCCCAAGTGCCTGACCTGCTGTCAAGGGCACGCCTTAAATAAGCCAAACATTTATTAGCCCCCAAATAATGCACACCTGCTCTTGACAAACAAATTTGGGAAAAAGAAAGTAAATATTAACCAGTATTTCACCACCCAAAGATAACCATATTAACATTTTGGGGAATATGTTTCTGATTCTTTAAAAAAATATTTGTGTTTCTCCATGTGTTCTATTTATAGTTATACATCTATTTACATTTGTATTACAAACTGATTTTTTAAAAAAAAATTAGCAAATGTATGATGAATAGAAAATTTCCAGGAAAGCAAGTCTCTCCCCACTGCAGGCCCGATAGGATAATACAAACGTTATTCCAAGAGGTAGGAAGTCCCAGAACTGCAGAGCATCTGATAGAGGTGTGAACAGTGGCCTTTGGAAGGAATGATTATGGCCAGGTAAGGAGACAGGTAATGGTGCAAGCAGAGGCATGAAATGATGGGGCAGTTCATGTGAGACACCCCCTGGATACTTACCAAGAGATCCTGGGAGGGGGAGAAGGAACATGTAGGGACTTCAAAAGCAGGGTCCTGATGCTGATAATCTGCAAGGTAGAGTCTTGGAGACATTGTATCTTTCATTTATTCACTCGAGAAGGATTTAAGTGGCTAGCATGTGTCAGGTGCTGAAGTAGCTGAAGGGATTGTAGGTAACAAAGTGACCTCATTTGAAACATGCATTATCCATTTACATATGTAAAGTGCTTGGCACAGAGTAGAAGCTTGATACTGGGGCAACCATAGAGATTAAAATTAATTACTTTTCCAGAATCTCATCTATGGTTGGCCCTTATTCCCATGTTGCCATATTACCAGAAGGGGCAGAGACCTACATTTTTGTGACGCTTTGTGTACATATAAATGACTGCTGTAAATATATACCGAATCCTTTTAATACGTATGTAACTAATTGAATGAGAGCAGTTTGTGGTGCAGTATCAGTGAAACTCGCTGTGCCACCATTAACTATAGCTTTGTTACATTATTGAGAAAACCTTCCTCGGGGGCATTGGGGTAAGTTATTGCTCCTTCAATCACATTTTGGTCCTTGGAGGACCAACCGTTAGGCAAACTTTTATTGCCCGTTGTTGTTTTGTTTTTGTTTTTTTTTAATCACAACAGGGAAATGACGGCAAGGCATTATCGGGAGGAGAGACTTTTCGTATAAGATGAAATGAGCCAAGATTGGAAGATGGCATTTTTATTTGCCTTACGAATGGAGTGGATACAGTGTGAATGGCTTTGTGAACGAGGTGAAGGGCTCTGCTGAGCGGCAAACCCAAACCCTTTACCCTCGTGCAGAGGAAGGGCGCCTCCTAAATGGATTGGGTTCTGTGGGAGTCAGCTGTTCTCATTTTCCTGTGCCAGAGACTGGAGTTGGAGGGTAGCCATTTCACGACCAATACCAATTAGCTTTGATTCCAGGCAACGTGTGTGTTTTTAATCCATTAGGCATGGACTCTTTGTGGGCTTTTCAAGGGTCTACAAAAGTGAGACCTGGGAGGGGGAAAAAAAAAGAACTTATTGGCTTCAAAATGCAAAAAAAAAAAAGAAAATTGAAGTTAATGAATATTTATAAAATTACCTACAAACTGTGCTACTTTGTCAATATTACTAATTGGTAAATTTAGTGTTTGTAGGGATTTCATTACATCTGAAAACGTGGATAGTTGGAATTTCTCACTTTCAAGAGCTTCTGAATATGCACAATTGCCAAGAAATCACATGCAATCAAAAATTAAATAAGTCACTTGTTGCCAAATAATTTCAGGAACAAAATTTAAAAATTTTCTCAAATTTTTTTATAGCAAAAAATCCATTTAATGTAGGAAGTTGACAAATTTGTAGTATGTTTGAAATGCTGTCTGGTGAGGCCTCCAAAAGTAAGTGTATCTAGGACATAGAAAATTCATAAAAGGGCCTCATCGCTCTTCCTCCCCACACACCCATGAAACAGATTAGAGAGAAGCTATTTCTAAGGGTGGCTCTTTTGTGAACTGTTTGAACTTTATAGTAGATTAGATTGTTGTTCAGTAAGTATTTGTTCCCTTCCCCATCACCTCATTGACGTTCAGCTAGACCGTGTGACTTGCTTTGCCCTGATGGTGTATGTGGTGTGCTTCCCCACCCTTGGACTGTTGGGTTGCCTATGACTTTCTTTGGCCAATGGCATATGAGAGGACATAACCATTGTGAGAGCCTTGCCCTCTTGTGCTGCTTCCTCCTCCATAAGAACAACGTGCCTTAGTTAGTTACTGGTCTTAGAGGAATGAAGTACATTTGGGCAGAACTAGCCAGCTCACCTGCAGACCTGCTGCCTCCAGCACAGCTGCTGCAGCCAACCCATCCAGATGTGGCTGAGAAATAAATGCTTGCTGAGAGTTTGTGGCTGTTTCACAGCATCACTGTGGCCATAGCTGACTGCTACAAGTTCCTATACACAGTGGTGTTTACTCATGTTTCTCAAGGCATAGCAGTTATTTTCAACTACATTGCTAGTTGTGTGTTATTTGCAGCCATATTGCTGGGGTTATAACTCTGAAAACAAGTTCAGCTGCTTTGCACATGCTGCTCCCTCTGCCTGGAAACTTTGCCTCCCTGCTCTGCACGTAGATGGTTCTTTTTCTTTGGCTCTGGCTTTATTACTTCCTTGGAATGACCTCTTCTGATACATTATTTAAGTACCATCTGTGGTGGAGCCTGCTATTTGCATAGTGGAACATCCATATTCCCTTTTCTTCTCTAAAAGAAAGCCCTATTTTTTGGGGGGGAAACATTTCAAACTTGGAAAAAAGTTGCAAGAATAATACAAGTAAGTTTTGCCCCTCCCCTGAATCATTTGTAAGTTTCTGACTTGCTTCCCATCATTTGTCAATACTTTACTGTGTATTTTTTATAATAAAGGACGTTCTCCCATATACCGATACCCCAACGATTAAAATCAGGAAATTAGCATTGGTATGTTATGACCAACTAATCCATAGGCCCCATTCAATTCTACTGACTGTCCCAATAATGTCTTTTATAAAGGATCCAGGGCAGGATCATACATAGCATTTAGTTGTCATGTCTTATTCTAGAATGTTCTTCAGTCTCTTTGTTACTTTCTTGACCTATGATACTTTGGAAGAGTCCAGAACATTTATTTTGTATAAGGTTTCTCATTTTGGGATTGTTTGGTGCTTTCTCATGACTAAATTCAGGCTATAAACCCATTTTAGGCTTTAACACCCCATGCTGCGTCTCTGTCCCATCCCCTCTCATGGCTGCTCACCTTGTTTTGTTCTATTTAATGACTTTAAGACTGAATTTTTGAGGAAGGAAGATAAAACCCTGATTTTAATTAGGGTGACATAGACTCTGCTAAAAAAAAACCACATCACATTTTCTAATCTCTCATGAACTAGCTGTGGCCATGTGATTTAGTTTTGGCCAGTGAAATGCAAAGAGAAGAGAAATATGGAAATATTCTCAAGGAAGATCATATCTTTCTTTGTCCATTTTCCTGTTGTGGTCTTGGATTAGGATGCAATGGCTGGATCTCCAGATGCCATATTTGACCAGGAAGACAAGTCCAAATGAGAAATGATGGTTCCCAAATTAAGGTCATGGTTTAAGGAGGGAGATTAAAGAGAATGTGGCAATTGGTTGCATGTGGGGTGTAAGGGAGGAGGACTCAAAGGTGATGTCCAGCTCTTGGCTTGGGTAGCTGGGTGAATGGTGATGATAGTCACTTAGAAAGGGAGCTCAGAAACAGGGGTAAAATTATTTGGGAGGAAGAATAAATTTATTTTTGGACAAGTTGAGTTTGAGTTACCCAATGGACATCCCCTGGAGTTCTCTAAAGTCACAGGAATTGGAAACAGATTTCAATACTGAGACAGTAGACGAAGGGGTCAAATCACGATTCTTCTACTTGGAAGGGAGGCTGAAGGGGAGAATTTAGGCCTCTGGTTTCTTCTCCATGCCAGTCATGCTTTATGACATGGCACAGAACACGTCAGATACTGTGGAGACAGAGCTCCAGGCCTGATGATGGCTTGGGGGCACTGGTACAAATTACTGGAGTCTTCATTCTAGAAGAAAGAACGGGGACAAATCCTTTCTAAGGATCTTTACCTAGTCTACCCTGCCTGCAGGAAGTGGACCAGATTTTTTTTCTATGAGTCCTAACACTGTTCTCTCCATTTCTGGTGAACATGTATTACCTTATCCTATCCACAAACCAACTCTGTGAGGAAGGTACTATTACTACACCCATTTTACAAATGGGGAAACTAAGGCTTAAACAAGTTAAGTTGCCTGAAGTTATATTGGAACCCAACTAGTCTGATTTAAGACCTTAGCTTCATAACCACCGTGCCTTCACCCTGTGCTACAGCCAGCTCGTACCAGCTTGCAAGAGCTGGTCATGTGCATCTTTTCCCAAGTCCTTGATCAGGGATGTTATATTAGTAGTATGAAATCAGCCATGGTGGGAGTATTCATACCATGGATATGGGCAGACACTGCAAATCTGGGTGGCTTTTCTGGAGAGTCAGTCATTAAACATTTACTAGCACACTACTAGATGTAGTCCTATACTGTCTCCTAGAGTTTCCCAGCAGGCTTAAGCTCCAGTTGTCCAAAGTAGTAACTTGTTTGATAATGTGCCCTTTATTGGCTGCCTTCCCCACCTCTCTCATTTCCCCTATCATATTTCATTTACCTCCCAAATAAGTTACTTGTACTTGGATTCTTGTCTTACTATCTGCTTCTGGGGAAACCCAGACTGAGGCATACTGCTAGTAAGTGATGAAGCCAGCATTTAAAACTGGGCCTGTCTGACTCCAAATCCATGTGTATTTTACTAACATTCCACCACCTTTCGTGTCCGCCCTGTTCTTTGCCAGTCCGTGGTGACAGGTATCCTCTTGATGGAGAGGAGCCTCTAAGGAGTGGGACAAATACGTTATATTGATGAAATTAGCTGGCAATTATGAAGTTATCTTTCTTATGCTAAGGGCTGGATTAATTAGATAACACATGAGGAAATCTAATTTACTTAGTAAATTATTCTTTATTAAAAAAGGATTTTAAAACATAGTTATGTTTTCCATAAACTATGTAGGAGCCAAGACATTTTATTACTCTCCTGGGGAATGATCCACAGCATGCTTCCCTTGCATGCTTGTGATAATTTACTATTTATAGTTCCTAACTCTCTGTTTAAAGGCTGGTTTGACTATTCAAGGGCCTCCCCAGGTGCTTTAACAGATTCGACAGAGTGATGGTGTTAGGTGCAAACTAATGGGCCCTCAGCTGAAAAGAGGCAAAAGGGCAGAGCAGAAAGGGCTCAGGCTTCGGAGCCTTGCACTTGTCAGGACACTTTGGTTCACAGGGGAGAGAAACTCAGTTCAAGCTGGTCTATGCAGAAAAGAAAGAAAGAACTTAATGTTTCAGGAAATTGGAACGTTCAAGGATGTGGAATGAACTTCAGGCATGGCTGGATCAGGGGTTCCTTGCCCATAAATTCTCTCTCCCTCCCTAGAATATGAGCTCCATAGAGACAGGAACCTTGTTTGTCCTACTCATTGATGCATTCTCTGTGGTAAAGAACAGTGCCTGGCACACAGGAATAATAACAAATATTACAGAGCCCTTCATATGGGCAGGGCACTGTTCTAAGTGCTCTGTGTATATTAACTTAATCCTTTCGACCCAATGAGGTAGATATCTATCAATTATAATCCCCATTTTTCTGGATGGGGAAACTGAGGCACTGAGAAGTCATATAGCTAATAAGGAGGGGAGCTGGGATTTGAACTTAGGCCCTCTTGCTCCAGAGTCTGTGCTCATAACCACAATGCTATATTAATTCACCAAATGGTTGTTGACTGAGTGAATGAGTAAGTGAATACTGATAAACTTGCCAGACACAGTATTCAATAGCTAGTAGTGATGACATGTATTTGGGCAGCCTCTGTCTTCGGTATCCCATTAGCTTTGGCTACTGGTGTCTTCCATCTGCAGGATTCAGCATCCTTAGCCTGCCCAGAAGAGTGTTGGAGGTTCGGGATGAGTCATGCTCAAGGAATGTAGGCTGGAGATATTTTGAGAATTACTTCTCTACTGAACCAGGAATTTGAGGATCATGGATAGACAGGTCTTAGCCTGGATTTTGAGAAGCACTCAAAGAATTATCTGCTGGACCAGCAGGGTCTGATAAATGGGAAACATTTTGAAGGAAAACACCCCAAACCCAGACTTCTTTATAAGTGTTTTGGGACATCCATAGGGAAGTTCCAAGTCTCCCCCTCCCCGCCTTTGTGATGGAGTGTCAAATACCAAGGCATCTGATGTTATCTGGATGGGAAGCCAATGTGATGATATAAGGTCTTTTAAGCCTCAGCATTGTTAATTCAGTTCACCAACTATTTCCAGTTCTCTGTCTCTGGGCATGTGTAGGATTACCCCTCTATCCCCTACCCTCCAAATTAGACATGGCCATGCGACTTGGTTTGGCCAATGACATACACACAGAAGTGATGGTTGTCACTTTCAGGTGGAAGCTTTAGGAGCAAGTATGTGATCCACCACACTCTTTTCTCTGTTGCAGATCCTGGCGACATTCCAGGTAGTGGCTGCTCTGGAAGCCTGGGTCACGGAGCAAGGTCAGTACTGGGCAGAGCCACATCTGGCCTGCTATGGGCATGCAGGGTGAGTAAGAGATGCAATTGTGTGTTTTAAGCTCCTGAGACTCAGGGGCTGTTTGTTACTGCAGCACAGCCTAGCCTGCCCTGAATACAAGTCCTTACTTAGGTAGGACATGGTCATGGAGTTCAGAGAGTGGGTATAGAGGAATGAGCACAGGCTTTAAAATCAGGGGGATGGAGTTCTGGCTCTTCACTCACTTGCTGTGTGACCTTGGGTAAGTCTTTCAACCTCTCTGAGCCTCACCACATTCTCACCAATATGTTAGAGCCATAATAACTACTTCATGGGATTACTTTGAGTATTAAAATAGGAAACCTCTGTTAAGGGTATAACCTAGTAGGTGTCAATGAATTTTAGCTATTACTTTTACTATTTTATTACTATTATGTAGCAAAGTGTTTGTTACTTTGGCTATTTTTTAAAAAAACCTGTTTCTATCAATTAAGGATAAAGTAGCTGAATTAAGTAAACTCTGTAAGCAAACAGGGATGGGCTTTAATTTTCCCCCACTCTCCACTCATGGCTGGGGATTTGCCAGTTATCTGAAGGCTGACTAGCTTGAAAACCAAGGCATCTGCATACAGACTTCCCTTTTGTTCTTCTCATTAGTGTAATTAATTGTTTTAGGACATCTCCGCCAACCCGCTCCCCAGTATCCATCTAGCCTAGAGCTTTTATGGCCCCGGTGAGAACCTGGCTTCCCCTGGGGTCTTTAAAGTTAGAGGACAGGATATTCAAAATCGAACTGTCTTGGTTCCAGAGAGTCTGAGATGTTCAGAAATAACCCAGATTTCTCTCTAAACGTCATAAAGAATGCATTATTTTGGCAGAACCAGATCAAGGTTTTGTGGGACTTGATGCTTATACAATTTGGGGATCTCTGTTTAAGAAAAAGAACACAAAATTATGAATATAAAATGAGGCACAAAAGGGAGTATTCATTTGGAATGAGAAATTAAGTCAAAACTTCCTGGAGCCTTTGGAGATTTACATTCCTTTCTTCTGGGATCCGTGTAGGCAATTAACCAGACATGTGGACGTGGAGGTGCTTCCTCCTTGCACCTAGAGCCCTCCACAAGTCCAGCATTTAGAGAGACTCATGCCAGAAAAGACCCCGAAGCGTAAGTTTCATTAGCTCCATGGTGAATTCACCTCTGCTGTCTGGAGAAGGGGACAACAGAGGCCTCTTCTGAATACTGAGATGGGGGTGTGTGTGTTCGTGTGTGTGAGATCCAAGTTGAGTACATGGGAACCTAGCTCAGGTTTCCTTTGAGGTGAGTTTGAAGCTTTAGGTAGCTCCCTCTCAGATAATATAAACCCATTTTCTGAGGTAGCTGTAAAATATTCTGTCCCCACCTTTCCCCCCAAACAGCTTACTTAACCCCACCCCACGGTATGTCATCATGTGCTTCTGAAACACACACATACTTAGCCACCTGCAATCAGAAGGGTTTGCCAACCCTTGGCAAATCCTTAGCTGTAACGTAGCACAGCTCTGTTCATTATCTGACATCGTTAACATTTTTAGGCTGGTTTCCTTTTTTTTTTTTTTTTTCCCTTTGCCAAGACTCTATTTGTAATATGATATAGAATTTTTTTCCCCATAACAAAATGCAGAGAGGGTGCCAGGTGACAAACACCCTGTCAATATTAGATTCGGAAGCTCTCCTGTGAGCTGTGCATTGTGCGAAGGGTGAGGTGTTCATGCTAAGTGTTTCCCCAGCCGGCGGGAAGGGGCCTGATGGGATGGAAACCAGGAAAACAAACAAGATGCCCTGAGCGAATATCAATTATTCATGAACTGCAATCCGCACTGGATCGGGGTTCGCTGATTCTGTATTTTAAAAATGTTTGTCAAACACACACCTACTATGCACCAGGGACTGTTACGAGTGGTGGTGAGTTACCATGTATTATATATCAGTTTGCTGGGACTGCTGTAACAAAATCCCACAGTCTAGGTGGCTTAAACAACAGAAATTTATTTCCTCACAGTTCTGGAGGCTGGAAGTCTGAGATCAAGGTGTGTATACACATTCCTGGTGTTACTCTGTGTGTGCAAATCTCCTCTTCTTATAGGACACAAGTGGGATTGGATTAGAACCCACCTTAACAGCCTTGGTTTAACTTAATTTCCTCTTTAAAGGCCCTATCTCCAAATACAGTCACACTCTGAGGTTCTGGGGGTTAGGGCTTCACATACAATTTTTTTTTTGGGGGGATGCGGTTTTGCCCATAGCATGTGGATAGCTAGAGAAAGCAGCGCCCTGCCCCTGACCACACTGAATGCTGGCTGGACTTGAACAGGGCCACTGCCCCCCCCTACCTTTCACCTTGTAAAGGGCCACCTGATTAGCGCTCACCTGAGCTCCTTCTCTTCCTTCAATCCCCAATTCTCTTCCTTCCCCAGCACTGGGGAAAGAAATGATGTATCTGTATTATACCATAGTGAAGAGTGTGTGCTCTGGGTTTAAACTTTGACTCTGCCCCTTATCAGCTGAGCAACTCTGGGCAAGTTGTTTCACATCACTAAGCCTGTTTCCCCTTTTTTTAAATTGGGGGTTAATAAAAATACTTTACCTCCAGAATTGTAGAGAGGATTAGGTGGATTAACGGGCACAATACAGTTAAACACTCATGGAATGCTAGCTACTATTAATTGGATTATGTTGGTTGCAAGGAAGAGAAACTCATTGGAAGTCATTTAGGCAGCAAAAGGAGGGGAATTTATTGACTCTCATAACCAAATCCAGGAAGGTAGGAGTGCAGTTGAGCAGCAGGGTCAACTGAAACCATGCAGGAGACCATTCCCTGTGTCTGTCATAGCTGTTTTCACCATGGTGGTTTTGTTTTTTTTCAGATTGGCTTTTCATCCTTGGCTAGAATCATGGCTGCCAACAACTTTCTCTCTTTCATAATGGGAGACCTTCTCACATGGTTACAGTGTGAAAAATCCCAGGGAAGGACTCGGATTGGTTCAGCTCAGGCCCACCATGTGGCCAGGTCAGGGACTGGGGTATAGGCCCTATTAAAGCTGCTTAGGTAGAACAGGGGCTTCGGGGTAGATAAAAGTAATTAATCCTGCCCATCTTATCTAAATGATCTTTGCTCTGTGCCTGGCACTTGGTGGAAATTAAGCAAATTCCCTTTTTCTCATTTTGTCTGACCATCATGACCAATTTTTGTTACACAAAAGAGTAATCCAGAAAAGAAAATTGCTCAACTGAGAAACCTGAGTAGTGAGAAAAAACTTTTTACAGGATGTTAGGTAGGAATGGTGGCTTAGGATGGTGTGAGCGCTGCATGGAAGGAAGACATTACAGCCTAAGGTCACCTAGGAGTCCTGAGGCAGATATTAATATATCCCTTCCTGAAGACAAGACAAGTTTCAAGCAATGACTCATATTTAAGTTTGGAGAGCTATTTGACAATACATATTAAGAGTCTTAGCAATTGTCCATGCCCTTTGACCCAGCAAGTTCACTTCTGGGGTGTCAAGAACTATGAAGGGTCTAAGATAGCACCCTACGTATAAGCTAACAAGTTAGTCTGTCAGAGTTTCGTGGATGTTGGCAGAAGACAGGAGTCTCTGGGTTCAGAGATAAGGGACTTAATTTTTCATGGTACAGTGGCAAGCTTGAGCTTCATGTTTGCACCTTTCTCCTTGACCCCCAAGTCCCTCAAGGGTGACACAGAAGTGGAACCAGGTGGGTGCTGTGCATGCTGGATTTGCATCACAGCTGAGGAACCCCAATTTCAGGAATCCCAATCTTTTGTAAAGGTGCTGCCCAGCCTTTGCCCTGGAGGGAGACATTATCATTATAATCCTGGTCAGCAAATAAATCTGTTTTCTGCCTTATTATCTCTCTTCTAATGCTGTTAGAACATCCTTGTAGAGATAGCCTGGAACAAAAGCTGATACAAGATGAGCAGAAATGTGAGACACACGCGGAGAATTGTCGCCCAACATAGAGAATCTTTCCTGAGGAAACTATGCCTGAAACACATGCAGAAAATTTATTCATAAAGTAACAAAAGTCCAACATTAGGGGAAGAGGTTAAACAAACTGTCGCTGGGCTATTCTGCCATTTCTAAATTTCTGAAAATCTTGGAATGGCAAGTGGAAATGTTCAACTTAAAATCTAAAGTGAGAAAAGCCAGGCTGCAAAAATTGAATATATGTTTTTATTAACTCTGTAGAATTATCCATTATAGAAAAACTTGGGGAGGAAATCTGCTAAAATGTTGGTAGTCTTTTCTAGGCAGTGAGTCTAGGGTCAATTGTTCCTCCTTTGGCATTTTTTCGGTTTTTCACAATGAACATGTGTTACTTTTATAATAGAAAAAACCAGATAAATTATATTTGAAAGCAGTGTCTAGCATCCAGAATTTGGCAAAAAACAAGAGAAGAAAGCATAAAATAAGCAGGGAAAAAAAGATTTCAGTTAAATTATAAGTCCAATTAAGAGATTAGCTTGGCTGCAAAATATCTTTTTGACAGACAATTAGTTCTGGGCAAGTCAAATGTTTCAACAGTGTGTTCTTATGGGGCAATTAAAGTCATTCGTATTTGATGTGTGAAAGTGTTGCAGTAATTGGGAAACTTCCCCAAATGGCAGTTGAAACTGGGCTGGAGAAGAAGTTAGATCATAGCCTTGACAAGCCTTCTAGCTGAGTCTAATGATGAGGCCTTGGGCTAGGAGATTTTAAGATGGAATTTTCTATTATGTATAGGAAGTTATGTTGGGGACAGAATAGAAGTGTCAATGGTAAAAACATTAACAACATTTATTATAATATAAATACAGTTGGCCTTTGAACAACACCAGTTTGAATTGTGCAAATACACTTACATGTGGATTTTCTTCCGCCTCTGCCACCCCTGAGGCAGGGTCTCTGCAAGACCAACCCCTCTTCCTCAGCTTCCTCAACATGAAGACCACACGGACGAAGACCTTTATGATGACCCACTTCCACTTAGTGAATAGTGAATATATTGTCTCTTCCTTAAGATTTTCTTAATAACTTTTTTCTCTAGATTACTTTATTATAACAATACAGTATGTAAATTACATATATAAAATATGTGTTAACCAACTGTTTATGTTATCGGTGAGGTTTCCAGTCAACAATAGGCTATCATTAGGTAAGTTTTTGGGGAGTCAAAAGTTATACATGGATTTTCGACTGTGCAGGGAGTTGGTACCTCTAATCCCGCATGATTCAAGGGTCAACTATGGTATCAACAACAATCATACCATATGTTGATACATATTTTGAGTGTCAGACATTGCACTAAGCACTTTATATATCTATTAATTTCTACAACTATCCTATGCAATAGATGTGATTGGGTCTCCATATTACAGATGAGGAAACTAAGGGCCAGAGAGGTTAACTGACTTGTTCAAGGACACACAGCTAGTTAGTAATGGAGCTGGAATCCAAATCCAGGCAGTCTGACCCTAGAGCCCTTGTTTATTTGCCCCTGGACTTATATACTGGAATTTCTTTGAAAATAGTAATGTTTTATAACTTTCTCTGTACTTTCCCCGATAAGGTAAGCCAATTTCCCTCCAAGGCAAGCACGGTATATTGTATTTGCTACATTTCAGAGAGAAAAAAGCTGTAGTTCAGAATGGATTAGAAATTTACCTAGGCTACATGGTGAAAGAGTAATAAAGTTTCATTTTTAAAATAGCAGAGCTTTTATTTGAATGCTGTGTATAAATTTTATTTGATAATGTCTTTTATAGTCCAGGAAACTGAGTGAGAGGTGAGGTGGTATATTAGCCAAAACTCTTTTAGTTACGTCTTGTTATTGCTCATGTGACTTCAAAGCCCACAAATAGACCTGGACTTTAAGTATGGCTGGATCCAGGTGCTTCAGTGATGTACTTTGGAATCTGTCTGGTCACTACCTCCCAGCTCTCTTTTCATCCATTTTGGCCTCATTATCAGACAGGCTCTTTTCTTGTGTCATCCGTAGCTCCTGACTTACCTCCTGCCTGCTTAGTAATCTCAGGAAAACGAACTTTGCCAAGAACATTGACATAAGAAGCTGGGATGACTCTCATTGGATCGTAAGGGTCATGTGCCCATCTCTGAACCAAATGTGGCTGTGGAAGTATCATAGAAGATGGTGATCGGTCAGTCCTGGTCATGTGCTCAACCCTAGCTCCAGGGGATGGTGTCAGCCCTATCCAAACTAATGAATGAACAGTGAAGGAAGGACCACTGCCCCGAGGAAAGCAGAAATGCTGTTACCAGGAAAGCAGAATGGGGGTGAAGGAGGTAAGGGTCCAGGGGGTGGGAGCTGGAATGGAATTAGACCCAAATAGCCAGAGTTTGGAGGATGTAAGTGAGTGTCAGCTGAATGTCAAAAGCAGAATTTGCAAGGTGGTGTATTAGCCTAGTTCTTCTGAGAAAGAAACTCCAATATGGAATTAAACATACATGATTTTTATTATAGGAAATGCCTGTGGGAGAAAATAGGGAGGGTGCCAGAAGAGGCCAGGAGAGCCCTCAGATGGCAGTGCAAATCTGACCCTGAGTGAAGGAGAGAGGGAAGGAAGTTAGGGTGGAAACATCACAGGGGAGTCCTCAAGCCAAAGCTGGGGGTAGAGGAAACCTGTGTCTTCCAGGAAGGGGTCTGCTTTAGTATCCTGGCCATACTCAGTCATTCCTGGGAAGTGCTCTGGAAGCATACGGACCTCCTAGCACAGCAGAAGGGAGCCCTGGTCAGTGACAACCCCTGTAGAGGGAGGTCTGTGAGGCCCATTTTTGAGGCCACCACATGAAGACCCATGCGGCACTGGGCTGGCAGAGAATTTGATTCTGCTCATGCAGTATTTACATTTAAAAAGTCGGTTGCTAGCATTCAACGATGTATATATTTTAGATTAAAAAAACCTCCTGGATTTTCTGCTTCTTTTTAAAAAATAGAGGCAGTTTGGCAACATTTGGTTTCCATTTCCACAATTCTTGCAAAATTGAGTCCTTGCTGCCTTTTCAGATGGGGGGGGGTGTGCTCTCCAGTTTGCCACAATCCTCACCAGGCCTTGTTGTCCTGTCTCTAGTCTTCTTTACCCATTTGTGTTACTTTCTGCCCTCTGTGGGCAGTTAAGTTTGTAACCCTTGCCTTAAAGCCATTTGAGAAATTGAGACAATGGAAGTCAAGTTCAGCCACGGAATCTAACAGGGGAGAGCAAAGCTGGAGATTGGGATACAAGGCTAGAGGCTGACCAAACGGAAATAGAGCAGGGGGCCCCAGACACAGAGCTCCCATCCTGGCTGGGGGAAGTCACTGAGAGCCCAGGCAGAGAGTAAAAGCTCTGATCTTCATAGAGAAACCTTAGTCGAGATGGATGTTTGAGCAGGTGGATACTCTGCCTTTGTGTCAGGCCAGTCCAGGAGTCACAGCAACATTTTGACACTTGTTGAGAACTGTCTCACCGCATCCCACTTGTTCAGCAGCGCGGACCATTGTGGATTTAGGTTGTTTGAATTGCCCGCACCCTTTTTTAGGTAGTGTTCCTTCCCCCTTCTGCGTGGTTCTGTAAGGCTGCCAATCCTAGAGCTCTTTCTTCTCCTCTGAAAGTCATGGGTGTCTTAGGCTGGGTTTCCTAGAAGCAAGCTCTGTGATAAGGATTTCTATGTAAATGGTTTATTTGTAGGGTGACACTGGGAAGCACCAGTAGGAGAATGGGAATGTATTAGGGTTTTTCAGAGAAACAGAACTGGTAGAATAACTCACATACACACATACATTTTCACATGATTATGGAGGATGACAAGTCCTGAGATCTGCAGTGTGAGTCAGCAAGTTGGACACCCAGGAGAGCCAATGGTATAATTCTAGTCTGAAAGCCGCTAGGCTCAAGACCCAGAAAGAGCAGTGTTTCCAAAGGCAGTAAAAAGCTGATGTTCCAGTATGAAGGCTGTCAGGCAGGAATAATTTTCTCTTACTCAGAGAAGGGTCAGCCTTTTGTTCTATTGGACCTTCAACTGATTGGATGAGGTCCACCCACATATGGAAAGGTGCATCTGCTTTACTCATTCTACCAATTTAAATGTTTATCTCATCCAAAAACACCCTCACAGACACACCTGGAATAATGTTTGATCAAATATCTGGGCACCCAGTGGCTCAGTCAAGTCAACAAATAAGATTAACAATCACAGGCCAGGTGCAAGGGCTCACACCGGTAATCCCAGCACTTTGGGAGGCCAAGGTGGGAAGATTGCTTGAGGCCAGGAGTTTGAGACTAGTCTCAGCAACATAGTGAGACTATCTCTACAAAAAATAAAAATCTTATCCAGGCATGGTGGTACACACCTGTAGTCCCAGCTGTTTGGGAGGCCGAGGCAGGAGGATGGCTTAAGCCCAGGAGTTTGAGGTTACAGTGAGCTATCATGGTGCCGCTGCACTCCAGCCTGGGTGACAGAGTGAGACCCTGTCTCAAACAAAACAAAACAAATCAAAACAAAGATTAACCATCACAGGGAAAGAGGAGACAAGGGAATTTAAACCAAGATAGAGTGAGGTAATGGGCAAGTTACTTCTGTGGGCAACTGGGGCTCAATCCTTTTGGTGAGCTTTGGTTGATGACATGGAACACACCTCAAAGTATTGAGAAAACCGAGATGTTCATCCTCCATGTCCCATCTGAGAATGACTGAGGGACGCTCCCAGGGACTTTTACGTCCTAGAACTTCCTTTACTTCTAGGCCAAGAAAAAGCCTTCAGGTGGAGAGTCTCAGGTCCCTGCAGTGGGATACCTTCAGCTTGTGTGGGCTGAGGAGGGCCCCGGGGATGTGGGTGGGGCGTGGCCAGTGTCTGCTATAGTGGGTAAGTGGCTGGTGCTTGGTCAGCCACAGGCTCCATCCACCAGCAGTGTTGGGCCATGGAGTGACTCATGCCTAAACAGGACCTACCAGAGTCTAACCCTGGGATTAATTTATGGTGGTTCCTGAACAGGGAGGATGAGAATCTGGAGCAGTCAGCACCTCCTTGTCCTCCCACGTGGAGAGAGATGAGGTAAGGCTCAGTAAAGACAAACAGAGAAGAGAAACGAGGAGAGAGCAAGCATGTGTGTGTCTTGGTGGCAGTGAGTCCTGTTTCTAGTCCCCAGGGCCCTAGTTCTTGCCCCCTCCCTGTCTTAGTCTGTTTCTGTTGCTATAACAAAACACCTGAATTTATTTCTCACAGTTCTAGAGGCTGGGAAGTCCAAGACCAAGGCACCAGTGGGTTTGGTGTCTGCTGAGGGCCCCGTTCCGTGCTTCCAAGATGATGCCTTGTTGTTGTGTCCTCCAGAGGGGATGAATGCTGCATCCTCACGTGCAGAAGGCGGGAGGGCAAAAGGGCCTAAACTAGTTCCCTTCAGCCCTTTTATAAGGCACCCAGCCATTCATGAAGGAGGAGCCCTCATGGCTTAATCACTCTTACTAAAAGGCCTCACCTCTTAATACCACTGCAATGGGATTAAGTTTCAATATGAATTTTAGAGGAGACACATTCAAACTGTATCACTCCCTTTCTGCAAATGACTCCAGCTGGATGAATCAATGTATTCTTTTCTTGATTAATTTAGCTAGAGTTAGGTTTCTGGGCATGCAACCAAGAGCCCTTACTAACAGTGAAGGTGGGTGGATTGGGGGCAGAGGGGGAGATTGGGATATAGGGAGAGATTGCCCTGGGCCTATGTGCTTTCTCTCCTTATAAGCTCCCGGTGTCTGGGATTTAAGGTGCTGGAAGGAGGATGAGTTTATGGTGGAAATTTGTAACCGACCATTAACTAGAATGGCACAGCGAAGCCCCTGTGCCTGACCGATTGATAGGACTTAACGAAACAGTGATGAAGAAAGAGCTTTTAGTTTCGGAGCTTAATTAGCCATTCTTCTTCCTGACTTTCAGTTTTATGAGTCTGGCTTCTAGGATAGAATTTTATTATACTGGAGTACGAATTAAACCCAAACAAGGACTCTCCCGTGTTTTTGCTTTCTCAATTTAAATTTATTCTTTGTAGGGTGACACAACGTACTGCATTACATGTCATGTGTAAGGACTGTAAATTTTTTAGAGAGAGAGACAGAGCAAGCATTTATCACTGTGATCTCTTTTCTAAACACTATAGGAACTTATGTTAATTAAAAAAATAAAGTTACTATTTGTTGCCTTAAAAAAAAGGTAGAGGGGTTTATCTGAAGTACCATAAGAATTGGTACCCTAAAATATGCAATGATGAAACATACTAGTAGCTTCCATTTGTTGAAAATCTATTAGTATGATGCTAGGTCCTAAACATTCAGTATCTCTAATACCCTGGGATGCTTTGAGGATGGTTGAGCTTCAATTTCCATGTGAGGAAATGGTGGCTCACAGAACACTTAACCAGTGTCTCAAAGATGGAAAAGATAGGAATCAGAGCCAATTGCATTAAGACCTTTTGAACTCCAAGAAAATCTATGTGCTCCCCACTTGCAAAGGGTGTGTTTTGCATGCTGGGTATGGGGGTGGTGGAGGTGGTGGTGTATGTACTGCGTGTTTCAGTGCTAGACATTGTGCTGGGTACCGCACATAGTAGGCACCCAATAGCATTTCTGTTCAGTGAATTTAGAATATGTAGGTAACTGAAACCTCTTTAGATTGAGGGGCAATTTATCTTTCCCTTATGTCTGAACAAAGGGTTTGTCAGGTAAAGTAATTATATTTGTGCCCCATGGAAATTATATTTGTGTCTCTATAGAGAACAAAGATCCTTATTTATTTCTCTCTCGGAATTCAAAATAAAGAGGCTTGCTGACATTTACCCTAAATCCTCTTTTGTAAAAAGGCAGAGTATAAATAACTCAATAAGAAGAGATTAATGCTGTCTTGCATTTGTACAACACTTTACAGTTTACAAAGTATTTGCTTACCATGTCCATTTTGATCCTACTGACAGGCTGGTGAGGTGGGAAGGAAAGGTACTATAATGCCTATTTTCCTGGTGGGGAGACAAAGGTTTGGAGAGGTTGAGTGACTTGCCCCAAGGTGACACAACAGTTAAGTGCTCAAACTAGAACTTAGGGTGTCAGAACGGGTCAGAATAGGTGTCTTAGTAAATGCGGGCTGCTGTAACAAAATACCATAAACTGGTTGGCTTCAATAACAGAAATCTATTTGTCACAGTTTGGGAGGCTGAGAAGTTCTGTGATCTGGGAACTGGTTGATTTGGTTCCCTAGTGAGGATCCTCTCTCTGGCTTGCAGACAGCTACCTTTTCTCTGTATTGTCACATGGTAGAGGGAGAGAGAGGGAGAGAGAGCATGCATATGCACGCTCTGGTGTCTCTTTTTAAAAAAAAATTTAAATTTTTAATTATTGTGGGTACATAATAGTTGTATATCTTTATAGGGTACATGTGATGTTTTGATACAGGCATACAATGTGAATTAATCAAATCCAGGCAACTAGGGAATTTATCATCTCAGGTGTTTAACATTTCTTTGTATTAGGAACATTCCAGTTCTACTGTTTTAGTTATTTAAAGTATCCCCTAACTTATTGTTGATTATAGTCATTTTGTTGTGCTATCAAATATTATTAATTCTATCTAACTCCAATTATATTTTTGTACCTATTAACTATCCCTCCTTTATCCCCCTTCCCTGCTATCCTTCCCAGGCTGTGGTAGCCATCATTCTACTCTGTCTCCATGAGATCAACTGTTTTTAATATTTAGCTCCCACGTGTGAGTTAGAACATGTAAGATTTGTCTATCTGTGCTTGGCCTATTTCATTTAACATAATGTTCTCCAGTTCCATCCGTGCTGTTTCAAAAGGCAGGATTTCATTCTTTTTGTGGCTATATGATATTCCATTGTGTATATGTACCATAATTTCTTTATCTATTCATCTGCTGATGGACACTTAGGTTGATTCCATATCTTGGCTATTGTGAATAGTGCTACAAAAAATATGGGAGTGCAGATATGTTTTTGATATACTGAATTACGCTCCTTTGAATATCTACCAAAGGAGCAATGGGTTGCTGGGTCATGTGGTAGTTCTATTTTTAGTTTTTTGAGGAACCTCCATACTGTTCTCCATAGTGGTTGCACTAATTTACATTCCCACCAACAGTGTACGAGGGTGCCTCTTTCTCCACATCCTTGCCAGCATTCATTATTGCCTGCCTGTCTTTTTGATAAAAGGTGTTTTTAACTGGGGTAAGATGATATCTGATTGTAGTTTTGATTTGCATTTCTCTGATGACTAATGATGTTGAGAATTTTTCATATACCTATTGGCCATTTGTATGTCTTCTTTTGAGAAATGTCTATTCAGATCCTTTGTCCATTTTTTAATCAGGTTATTTGATTTTTTCCTATTGAGTTTTTGGAGCTCCTTATATATTCTAGTTATTAATCCCTTGTCAGATGGGTAGTTTGCAAATATTTGCTCCCATTCTGTGGGTTGTCTCTTCATTTTGTGGATTGTTTCCTTTGCTGTGCAGAAGCTTTTTAGCTTGATGTGGTCCCATTGGTCCAATTGTGCTTTGGTTGCCTGTGCTTTGGGAGTATTTCTCAAGAACTCTTTGCCAGACCAATGTCCTGAAGCGTTTCCTCAATTTTTTCTTTTAGTAGCTTCATAGTTTCAGGTCTTAGATTTAAGTCTTTAATTCATTTTTATTTTATTTTTGTATACAGTGAGAGATAAAGGTCTAGTTTTATTCTTCTACATATGCATATCCAATTTTCCCAGTACTGTTTATTGAAGAGACTGTCCTTTCCCCACTGTATGTTCTTGGTGCCTTTGTCAAAGATAAGTTCACTATAGGTGGATTTATTTCTGGGTTCTCTAATCTGTTCCATTGGTCTTTGTGTCTGTTTTTATGCCAGTACCAAGCTGTTTTGGTTACTACAGCTCTGTAGTATAATTTGAAGTCAGGTAATGTGATTCCTCCAGTTTTTTTATTTTTGCTCAGGATGGCTTTGTCTACTCTGGGTCTTTTGTGGTTTCATATAAATTTTAGGATCATTTTTTCTATTTCTGTGAAGAATTTAATTGGTATTTTAATGGAGATTGCATTGAATCTGTAGATTGCTTTGGGTAGTACAGACATTCTAACAATATCGATTCTTCCAACCCATGAGCATTGAATATCTTTCCATTTATTGTGTCCTCTTCAATTTCTTTCATCAATGTTTTGTAGTTTTCATTGTAGAGATCTTTCACTTCTTTGGTTAAGTTTATTCCTAGGTATTTTATTTTATTTGTAGCTACTGTAAGTGGGATTACTTTCTTGGTTTCTTTTTCATATTGTTTACTGTTGTCATATAGAAATGCTACTGATTTTTGTATATTGATTTAGTATCCTGCAACTTTACTGAATTTGTTTATCACTTCTGTTTTTTTGTGGAGTCCTTAGGTTTCTCTAGATATAAGATCATATTGTCTGCAAACCAGGATAATTTGACTTCTTCCTTTACAATTTGGATGCCATTTATTTCCTTCTCTTGTCTAATTGCTCTAGCTAGAACTTCCAGTCCTATGTTGAATAACAGTGGTGACAGTGGGCATCCTTGTCTTGTTCCAGATCTTAGAGGAAAGGCTTTAGTTTTTCCCCATTCAGTATATTAGTTGTGGGTCTGTCATATATGGCTTTTATCATGTTAAATTCCTTCTATACCCAGTTTTTTGAGAGTTTTTATCATGAAAGGATGTTGAATTTTATCAAATGCTTTTCAGCATCTATTGAAATGATCCTATGGCTTTTGTCCTTTGTTCTGTTGATATGATGTATCACATTGATTGATTTGCATATGTTGAACCATCCTTGCATCCTTGGGGTGAATCCCATTTGATCATGATGAATAATCTTTTTAATGTGTTGTTGAATTCAGTGTGCTACTATTTTGTTGAGAATTTTTGCATCTATGTTCATCAGAGATATTGGCCTATAGTTTTCTTTTTTTGTTATGTCTTTGCCTAGTTTTTGTATCAGGGTGATACAGGCCTTGTAGAATAAGTTTGGGAGTATCCCCTCCTCCTCGATTTTTTGGAATAGTTTATGTAGGATTGGTATTAGTTTTTCTTTGAATGCTTGATAGAATTCAGCAGTGAAGCCATCAGGTCCTGGACTTTTCTTTGACAGGAAGACTTTTTCTTACTCCTCCTATCTCATTACTTGTTATTGGTTTGTTCAGGTTTTGGATTTCTTCCTGGTTAAATATTGGTAGATTGTATGTGTCTAGGAATTTATCTGCTTCTTCTAGGTCTTCTAATTTATTGGCATATAGTTGTTCATAGTAGTCTGTAATGATCCTTTGGATTTCTGCAGTATCAGTTGTAATGTCTCCTTTTTCATCTCTGATTTTATTTATTTGAGTCTTCTCTCTTTTTTCTTAGTCTGGCTGAAGTTGTGTCAATTTTGTTTATCTTTTCAAAAAACCTACTTTTTGTTTCATTGATCTTTTGTATTGTTCTTTTGGTTTCAATTGTATTTATTTCTGCTCTGATATTTATTATTTTTTCCTACTAATTTTTGGTTTAGTTTTCTCTTGTTTCTCTTGCTTAGTTCTTTGAGATGCATCATTAGGTTTTTTATTTGAAGCTTTTCTACTTTTTTGATGTAGGCACTTATTGCTATGAATACGTTTTTCTTATTACTGCTTTTGCTGTATCCCATGGGTTTTGATATGTGGTATTTTTATTTTCATTTGTTTTGAGAAATTTTTAAATTTCCTTCTTAATCTCTTCATTGACCCACTGGTCATCCAGGAGCATATTGGTTAATTTTCACGTGTTTGCATATTTTCCAATGTTCCTCTTGTTATTGATGTCCAATTTTATTCCATTGTAGTCAGAGAAAATACTTGGTATGATTTGAATTTTTTTGAATTTTTAAGGACTTGTTTTGTGGCCTAACATATGGTCTGTCCTTGAGAATGATCCATGAGCTGAGCAGAAGAATGTGTATTCTACAGCTGTAAATATCTATTAGGTCCATTTGGTCTATAGTGCAGATTAAGTCCAATGTTTCATTGTTGATTTTCTGCCTGGATGATCTGTCCAGTGCTAAAAGTGGAGTGTTGAGTTGTCCAGTGATTATTGTATTGGGGTCTCTCTCTTTAGCTTTGATAATATTTGCTTTATATATCTGGGTGCTCCAGTGTTGGGTGCATATACATTTAGAATTTTTATGTCCTCTTGCTGAACTGACCCCTTTATCATTATATAATAACCTTCTTTGTCTCCTCTTACAGTTTGGTCTTGAGATCTATTTTATCTGATAGAAGTATAGCTACTCCTGCTCTTTTTTGGTTTCCATTTGAATGGAATATTTTTTTCATCCCTTTATTTTCAGTCTGTGTGTGTCTTTACAGATGAAGTGGGTTTCTTGAAGACAACATATAGTTGGCTCTAGTTTCTTTATTCAGTCAGCCAGTCTGTGTCTTTTGATTGGAGAGTTTAGTCCATTAACATTCAGTGTTATTACTGATAGGTAAGGACTTACTACTGCCATGTTGTTATTTGATTTCTGGTTGTTTTGTGATCCTCTCTTTCTTACTTCCTTCTTGTCTTCCTTTGTTAAAAGTGATTTTCTCTGGTAGTGTGTTTTAATTTCTTGCTTTTTTAGTGTATCTGTTGAAAGTTTTTTTATTTGAGGTTACTATGAGGCTTGTAAAAAAAATTTTATAACCAATTATTGTAAACATTATGACGACTCTGCTTACAAACAAACAAATAAACAAGCAAAGAGAAATCTAACAGAAATTCTACCCTTTGACTTCATCCCCCTGCTTTTTAACTTTTTGTTGTTGTTTTCATCCATATCTTTTAATATTATCTATCTCTCAAAAAGTTATTGTTATTTTTGATAGGTTTGTCTTTAGTCTTCCTACTCAATATATAAGAGGTTTATACACTGAAATTACAACAATAAAGTGTTCCATATTTGTGTACTTGTTTTTACCAGTTCTTTCAGATTGAAGAACTTCTTTTTAGCATTTCTTGTAGGACAGGTCTGGTGTTGATGAAATCCCTCAGCTTTTGTTTGTCTGGGCAAGTCTTTATTTCTCCTTCATGTTTGAAGGATATTTTTGCAGGATATAATATTCTAGGGTTAAGGATTTTTTCCTTCAGCACTTTGAATATGTCATGCCACTTGCTCCTGGCCTGTAAGTTTTCCCCTGAGAAGTCTGCTGCCAGATGTATTGGAGCTCCTTTTTATGTTATTTTTTTCTTTTTTCTTGCTTCTCTTAGGATTTTTTCTTTATCCATGCCTTTTTGGAGCTTGATTATTAAATGCCTCGAGGTAGCCTTGTTTGGGTTAAATCTGCTTGGTGTTCTATGACCTTCTTGTACCTAAATATTGATATTTTTCTCTAGGTTTGGAAAGTTCTCTGTTATTATTTCTTTGAATAAACTTTCTACCCCAATCTCTCTCTCTACCTCCTCTTTAAGGTCAATAACTCTTAGATCTGACCTTTTGAGGCTATTTTCTGAATCTTGTAGGTGTGCCTTGTTCTTATTTTTTCTTTATTCTTTTTTCTCTTCTGACTGTGTATTTTCAAATAGCCTGTCTTCAAGCTCACTAATTCTTTCTTTTGCTTGGTCAGTTCTACTGTTGAGAGACTCTGATGCATTTCTCAGTTTGTCAGTCATATTCTTAAGCTCTAGAATTTCTGCTTCTTGATTTTTTAAATTATTTCAATCTCTTTGTTAAATTTCTCTGATAGGCTTCTGAATTCCTTCTCTGTGTTGTCTTGAAGTTCATTGAGCTTCATCAGGACAGCTATTTTGAATTCTTTGTCTGAAAGGTCACCTACCTCCATCACTCCAGGATTGGTCACTGGTGCCTTATTTAGTTCGTTTGGTGAGGTCATGTCTTCCTGGATGCTCCTGATGCTTGTGGATGTTTGTTGATGTCCGGACATTGAAGAGTTAGGTATTTATTTTAATCTTCACAGTCTCAGCTTGTTTGAACCCATCCTTCTTGAGAAGGTCTTCCTGATATTCAAAGGGAATTGAGTGTTGTGATCTAAATCTTTGGTCACTGCAGCTAGATCAGTGCTGGGGGTGCCCCAAGCCCAGTAATGCTGTGACTCTTACAGACTCTTGCTGGTATCACCTTGGTGGACATGGGTGAGATATCGGAGAATTCCCTGGATTACCAGGCAAAGTCTCTCACTCTCTTCCCTTACTTTCTGTGCTGGACTGCTGGAGTTTGGGGAGGAATGACATGGGCACTCTCCTCATGGTCACCAGCACCAGGTCACACCTGAAGACAGTCCAGTCTCACCCAAAGCCCATGGTAACTGTTGCCTGGCTACCTCTGATGTTTATTCCAAGCCCAAAGGCTCTTTAGTCAGCAGGTGGTGAATCCTGCCAGCACTTGGTCCTTCCCTTCAGGGCAGCATGTTTCCTTCTGGCCAAGGGTGGGTCCGGAAATGCAGTCCAGAAGGCCTGGACTCAGGGACCTCAGGAGTCTTCTTGGTACTTTATTTATTTTACTGTGGCTGAGCTGGTACCCAAGTTACAAAACAAAGTCCTTTGAGCTCTTCCCTTTCCTTTTCCCAGGTGGAAGAAGACTCTCCCTGAGCCTTGCTGCCTGTAGTTGGGGAGGGGTGACTCAGGCATAGGCTTAGCTGCAACTGCTGGTGTCTCACTGGGTCATGTTGCATCCCAAGTCAACTGACTCCGAGCCAGCACAGCCAAAGGAATTGCCCAAGGACTGTAGCCTTTGTGTCCTGACTGCCTTATGAATTTAGTCCAGGCTCCAGCCTGCTTTTTATCAGCCAGTGGTGGGGCTGGTCAGAACTAGCTGGAACTTGTGTTTCAGGGCAGAGGATTTCCCACTAGCCAAGTTGGTCAAAATGCTCCCTCCATGGGCACCAGCAGAATTCTGCCCTACGCTATGTTCTCCTCTGCCAGGGTGGCCCTGAGTTTCAATGCAAAGTCCCACAATCACTTCAGTCTCCCTCCCCCAGGTACACAGATTCCCTCTCCACTCTGCATGCAGGTGTGGCACTGCCGGGGGATGGGGCAGGGGTGGCGTAGGCAGTGCAAGACTGTCTATTCTGCCCTCTTCAGTGCCTCTTTCCTTCATGTAATGTTAAAACCAGGTAGTATGATTGGTCACCTGATTTTTGGTTCTTCTGAAGGTGCGTGGATAGTTGTTGAATTTGGTGTTCGTGCAGAGGGATGATTGCTGGAGGCTTCTATTTGGCCATCTTGCTCCCAACATGTCTTTATAGGGATGCTAATCCCATCATGAAGACCCTACCCTCATGACCTCATCTAAACCTAAATTGTCTTCCAGAAGACCCATCTCCAAATACCATCTCACTGGAAGTTAAGGCTTCAACATATCTATTGGTGGGGAGACACAACTCAGTCCATAGCAGTGGAGTTCATCTGATTTATAGTTCACACTTCCTGAACAAGATTTTGGAGTGGTATAAAGCTTTCTTCAGAAAAACAACTGCTTTTTTTCCCCCCAGGCATTTATAGCCTACTTTAGCAGCACTCAACTGCATGCCTCTGATCTATATGCTAATTTTGGATGTGCCTTATCTCTTAAATAATCCAAGGATTTGTGTGTGGATGCTCTTTGGTTTGAAATCCTTATGTGCTTAGAACTAATGGAGTTGTAAAAACATGCTCTAGAATTTACACTTCTCTAATTCAGCCTGATTTTTCTCATCACTCCACGTTAGCAGGGCTGCTGCCTCACTCCTGCTTCTGACCATGATTGTCCAACTTGAAAGCACAAAGTGAGCCTCTTACAGTTTTTCTCCAGAGTGTGAGAGACCAGCACTGGCAGATGGGAGAGGGCAGGGGATTTGAACTGGAGAAAGACGTTTTTAGTTTCAGCCTGTTCTCCTAAACTTAGGAAGTTACATGCTGCCTGTAGGGTATATCTCCATTTTATTCTTTACTTATTTGTTTACAAAACCAAGGCAAAACAACGACAAAAACACAAGATGAGCCTCTCTGCTCTAACTGGAGTGGCCATGCTCTGAAAGTGGAGTGGCCAAACCAGAAATTGGTGGCCAAAGGCCCCGTTCAGGATGAGCATGCAGAGAGTTAATGCCAGCTTTCTGTCTGATTACAAAAGTTATACTTGGTCGTTATAGAGAATTTGGAATCTGGGAAATCATAAAGAAGAAAAATGTAAATCTTTATCCATCTCTTGTCAGGCTTTGGGCTGGCTGGTCAGAGATCATTACTGTTACAGACATTCACTGCTTAATGAAAATGAATTGATCAGAAGCCATTTCCTTGATAATACTAATATTTCTTGAATGGTTACTCTACACCAAGTCCCGGCTAAGAGCTTTACATATATATACATACTTTTATTTTCCAAGTGGAGAAACAGGCTCAGAGAGGGTAGGAACTTACCCACAGTCACACAGCATCTGAAAGGGGTGGCTAGGATTTTGGTTCAGATAGTCAGACTCTTACAGTCCAGGGTCCTCATCCTTCTCTACCTACACATTATTCAAGGGATAACAAAATTCACTTTGGGTTTGAAGGGGAGTGATGGGAAAGAAACACAAGTACCAAATGGAAAAACATAGAGCAAGGAAACACACTCCATTTGTGGTCATAAGCTATACTTAAAAAACAAAGCAAAGCTGATGTTTTTGCTGGACTGTTTTTTCCTCCCGAATAGCTATTATTGGAGCATGTGCCTTATTCTGATGGTGCTGCCAACGCTGAGAACATGAGCAACTTCTTTTGCCTGTAATCTTTAGAATTAATAACATATTGACTCTCTGAGGGTGGATTGGAATTTTTTTTTAAACAGTTGGAAGTCATTTGTAGTCAAGTTGGGTGAAAATAGTAGATGATCAAGCTCATTACTACAATTTTTATTGAAATGAAGTTTATCTTTTAGTAATGAGATTGATTTTTTTGTGTGTGTGCGTGACTCTGGAGGGCAATTTGCCCAGAGCAGTGGTTTTCAAACTTTTAACAAACCATCCCTAAGAGGAAAGGAGAATGAATTCAAACCCTGTGGAGTATAGCCCCAAATAGCCTCCGCAAGGGTGAAACTTTCTTTGAAGTCTCACGTTTTATCTTACATATTTGTGAATTCTGCATTCTACTTTGTGCCATATCTATTTTAAATTCCTATCACTTTTACTAAAGTCTACTGATGCCCCAGGAGGGTGGTCATAATTGTACTGTAGCTTTGTATGTTCTGGGGATATGGCAGGGTTCCCCTGGGGTACCTATTGTCCTAGTTTGAGAACCTTGGCTTTATTAGAGGGAGTCTCAAACTGTGATCCAGGCAGCTGGTTGTCCCTGAGGACATTCTCTCTCTTTCTTACTCTCTTTCTCTCTAATTCCAATGTTTTGAATAGGAACTATAGTTTAAAGTTCAAAAATGAAATAATACAAAAAGTGTAGTGAAAAGTCTCCGTCGTGTCCTTGTCCTGCATCTTTCCGGTGCTCCTCCGAGGTATCCAGCTTCCAAGATAGCCCCCAGTGATCCCGCCTAGTGGCATTCACACCCTTGGGTAGTCCTCTCCCACGTCGGAACAGGGTTGGTCTTTGTGACCAACGGAATGTTGCAGATGTGGTGGTATGCCGTTTCTGAGATTAAGTTGTAAAATCTGCAGCTTTCATCTTCAGCTCTTTCTCTTTCATGGGTCAGTTGCTTTGGAGGAAGTTGGCCGCCATACTGTGAGGACACTCAAGCATCTTACGGAGAAGCCCATGTTGCGAGGAATTGAGGTATCTGGCCAATAGCCAGTCAGGAATAGAGACCTGGCAACAGCAACATGAGTGAGGCTGGAAGGGTGTCCGTCAGCCCCGGACAACCCTGCGATGATTGCAGTCCTGGATGACATCTTACCTGAAGCCTCATGAGAGACCCTGAGCCAGAACCGTCCAGCTAAGCTGCTTGTGAATTTCAGATTCACGGACTATGTGAGCTAATAAATGTTTGTTGTTCTAAGCTGCTACGTTTTGTATAATTTATTATACAGTGATAGGTAACTGGTACATCCTGCCCTCAAGAGTTTCTTATGTTCTTTCTGAGATTTATATATGTGAATGCAAGCAAATATAAGTATGAATTCTTCTTCCCCTTTCCTCAAAGCATAGCCTGCTACACATACTGTTCTATACCTTAGAGAGATATTAGTACATAGAAATAGTATAGAAATCTTCTGTCCCTTTTTTTTTTTTTTTTTTTTTGGGAGACAGGGTCTTGCTCTGTTGCCTGGGCTAGAGTACAGTGGCATCATCATAGCTCACTGCAGCCTCAAACTCCAGGGCTCAAGCCATCCTCCCATCTCAGCCTCCTGAGTACCTGGGACTACAGGTGTGCATCACCAAACTCAGCTAAGTTTTGTGTTTTTTGTATAGACGGAGTCTTCCTATGTTACTCAGGCTGGTCTTAAACTCCTGTCCTCAGGTAATCCTCCTGCCTTGGCCTCCTAAAATGCTGAAATTACAGGTGTTTCCCTGTCCTTTTTATAAATCTGAATAATATTCCATTGATTGGCTATATTTGTTGAGCCAGTCCCTTATTGATGGCATTTCCAATGTTTTGATATTATACTGCTCTCATGAATAGTCTTGTACATATATATGCAAGTACATTGGTAGCATATATTTCTAGAGATAAAATTACTGGGTCAAAAGGATATGTGAATTTGTAATTTTGATATCATTAAAATCCCCTAGATAAGGACTATATCAAGTCACATGTTTTCTACCCACCTGCCTCTAGCAACATTTAAAAGTCCTGTCTCTCCACAAGGGAAGGAGAGCTGGCTGGGATTGAACCAATGCAAAAATGAAATTCTTCAGTTCTAATGAGCTGATGAAATGTACCTCCAAAGACTTTATTTTACTTATAACTAAGGCAGTCTTCCAAATTTAAGTGTTTTCAAAATTTTGTATGTATAAATGAAATAGTGTGTTCCCTGGAGTTTGCTGAGGATACAAATTAAGTTTTCTTTTATGGCTAGCTGCTACAGATTGTTGTCAACAACTGCACATGCTCAAAGTGGGAGCAAATAGGGTGGTGCATGGCTGTTGGGATCTCCTTCCCCACCAAAAAAAATGTGAGCTGCCTCAATATGAACATTTGAGAAATGTAGTTCTAGAGGATTTCAGAAGTGTTTTCAACACTGGCAGTGTCATCAGAATAAGTAGGTGCCTTCTTAAGGTGGTGATTTTTACCATATTTCCTCATTTATAAGATGCCATTGATTGTAAGTTAGATCATTGATTTGATAACAGCTCTTTGTGTGTGTATGAGGGGGGGAAGAAACACTACATTAAATGCTCACATCGATTGTAAGATGAATCTGTTTTAGAGATGATAAAATGTAAAAAAGCATGTAGCTTGGAATGATAGAAACACAGTCATTCAATTCAACTGTATTCAGTTCAATCTAAGTGAGTGAAAACCTGCATTGGGTACTTTTTCTTTCTCTCTTTTTCTTTTCTAAAACTTCATTTCTCCTTTTCCCTTTTTCTTCCTTTCTCAATGACAGTTTGGGCTGGAAGGGAGTAATTAAGTCAGTCCGGATCTTAGGAGATTGATGTGATGGGGCGGAATGAGCTTGCACTGGATCAGACAACCCTGGTTGAGTGCTACTGGCTTTGACCGCATAGCACCTGGGAAATCTTTGGCAGATTACTTAATTCACCATTTTTGGAGACTTAGTGTTCTCTTCTGGAAAGCAGAGATATTAACAACTGTCCTAGAAGGTTTTTATATTATTTGGGATGTTTGTGATTGCAAGTGCCGGAAGCCCAACTCAACTCAACGTATCTTATGTGCAAAAAAGGAATTTATTCAGAAGATACTGGGGTAGTTCAGAGAACAAAAGGCCACAGGAAGGCAGGATCTCCACCAGGTCTCAGAAAACTGGTTCTAGGATTCGTGCATCTCTAGGATTGTTTTGCATAAGACTTTGCATCTCTTGTGTAGAGCAGAATTCTCCATGAGATAAATCTTTACATCTTATTGATTCAATGACAAGAGTGAGAAGGATCCAGTTGTTCTTGTCCCCAAATCCAAAAGCCCAAGGAAAGAACCATTTGGTCCAACTTGGGTGATGTGTCCATTCCTGGGTCAAGCAACTCTGATCAGATAGTTCTGATCAGAACTGGGAAGTACTTAGAAAAGGGGCAATGGGCAGGAAATATGACAAGTATCCAAACAGTGTTGCTGTGGGGAATAAATGTCTATACTGCAGCTATCCCATAGTAAATCCTCAATAACCAGCCAGTATTAATAAGAATGATGATATAAATACAGATAGCTAACGTTTATTGAATATTTTTTCCATGTCAGACACTATATCAAACACTTCACATGTATATCTCTTCAATAAAACATTTGTGTTTTTATTTCTTATCACTAGTAAATCCTTCTCCTCCCAGAAGCATTTAAAAATCTACAAACCATAGCTGACATCCCAAGGAAGGGCTTAGTGGGCACAAAATGAGAAGAAGGGGAGCTTGGGTCCATGTTTCTTGCCCAGAGATGAGTGAGTTTCTCTTTTCTGTGCATGAAGGAAACACTGTCATCTTGGATGACGCTAAGCCTTAGAAAGTTATTGCTACCTCCCAGATGGAAGTGAAGGGCTCACAGTGAATAATAATGTGTTTGCTGCTTTTTAGGCAAGGGGAAGAGAGCCTGTGCCTCTGTTGGGGTAGCTTACCCATGCTGTCTGCCCATGGTCCAGATTCCTGGCATTGATATGACTTCCTGGCTCTCTTGAGCCCTGGATCCGCTTCAAACTCAGAAAGCCCCAAGACTTCTGGGCTCTGTAATTATTCTGGGCTTTGGAGAATAGTTTCCCCTACGAGCAAAATAATGGTGGAAACTTGTACAGATGAAGGAGATACACTAGAGTTTGGGGTAAGCCTGCTGTTTGCTGATGATGCTGGAGGCTGGTTGGTGGGATTAACTCTCTGGAGAGCTTTGGCCCCTTTGGTGTTGGAGGATTTTGGTGAAAGAGGTTCTCTTAGTCTGTCTATCCTATCTCTGGGTAGTATCTGTCTTAGTCTGTTTTGTGCTGCTGTGACAGAGTACCAGACTGGGTAATTTATAATGAATAGAAATTTATTTAGCTCAGAGTTCTGGAGGCTGGACAGTCCAAGATTGAGGGCTGCATCTGGTGGGATTCCTCTTGCTGGGTTATAACATGGCAGAAGGCATCACATGGGTGAGAGAGAACACGCATTCCTGTGATAACAAACCCACTCCAGCGATAATGGCATTAATCCATCTGTGAGGGTCGCGCCCCCATGACCCAGATACTTCTTAAAGGTCCCACCTCTCAACACTGTTGCATTGCGGATTAAATTTCCAACACATGAACTTTGGGGGACACATGTGAACCATAGCAGTATCTGTGTTGGATATTTTGCATTTACCCCTCCAGACTGACTTTCCACCCCCTCCCCTCCTCTGTACCTGGGAGGCTGACCGCTAAGGACTGTGTCACCTGGGCTCTCTCATCCTCTGATCACTAGTTGCATTTGGCCAATGGGGGGCCCTCATAGGATAGAGGGTGGGAGGAGAGAGGAGTCGGGGTATTTATTCCTGTGCCTTGCCGCAGGTTGGCAGCTGTTACCAGGTGGTTCTCTTTCCCCGACAGGTGTGGCTACTCTCCTTGGGTTCCACAACTACTTCCCCTCCAGGACAACGGGTGGTAAGGGCTCCTCACTGTTGCTAGTTTGGGCCACTGCTACGTTCCTTTTTTGTTTTCCTTAATCCAGCTCACACTGCTATACATAGCCCTTTGCTAAACTCTCTTCAGTTGGCCCATTTGAATGTGCCCTATGTTTCCTGCCACAACCCTGATTGATACGGTATCCCAAAGAGAGGAGTCAATTCACTGAACTTACTCCTTTATCCGCTCATCAAACTGTCCACAAACACTTACTCCGTGCTGGGGCTTCTGAGAACGAGATGTGATTTCTTGTCTATGTCTCTGAGTTCTCACCTGTTCACCCCAGAAACCGACTTTTAAAGAAAAAAGGGAGCACGCTGAGGGGATTGCTGAAAACAGACCCCAAACAAGGTAGCTCCAGAGGGCTACAGAGCAGCACCTCTACCAAGGCCATATGTTAGGGATGGGCGGGTCTGAGGACCCCCACCGTCCCTGTGGAGAGTCTGTGGAAACACAGTAGGCGCCCGCTCTTGCATCATGAGTCAAGGTCTGCAAGAGAAATCGTGATTGCTTGAGCCTCAGTCATGCTGTTGGGGGAGGGGTACAGAAGGCCATAGGCCGAGGCACAGGGATCAGAGATAAAGCATTTCCTTGCAGCTCTGATTCTGACAACTCCTCCTGGGCCTTTCTGAATCCCGCCACTGCTCTTGAGGACAGCAAGGGTGAATTATGTCAGAAGCATTTCACAAGAAAAGAACAAGTTGGGATCCAAATGTCTTTGTTACTAAGTAACAGAAAGTTCAACTCAAATGGTTTAAATGATATGGGGAATTATTACCTCACATAAAAAGGAATTTGGAGGTAGGTGACTCTAGGGTTGATTTATTCAGTAGTTCAATGACATCGTCAAAGACCTGGGCTCTTACCATCTTTCTGCTCTGACTTATGCACAGTGTGGGCTTTGTTCTAGTCTTTTCTTCTAATGGTCACAAGATGGCTGCCACAGTGCCATATATCACATCACATCTGCACACAACAGTGTCCAGTGTGCAAAGATCAGAAGAGAAATTTGTCTTCCTTGTGTCCCTTTTTAACAGCAAGGAGAAACTTCCCAACAGCTCTCCTTGGTCAGAATTGGTCACTTGCCTATTCCTAAAGCAATCACTAGAAAGGGTCAGTATTACTGTGATTGGTTTAGAACAGTCAGGATTCACTCCTTGCGGCTCAGAAGGGTCCCAGCTTCTCATGAATCACATGACTGTTCAATACTTTAAAAATTAAGGTTCTCTTAGCAAAGAAAGGGGGCTCTTTCTTAGTCAAGTGATAATAGCTTCTACCAAAGTGTAGGAAAAGCTTGTGCAGCATGGTGACTGATGAGGTTGGAGACTGAGAAAGTTCCAGAAAGTGACATCCTGGTGAAGTGGGCAGGATCTAGGAGCCTCCAAAGTGACTGTCCCAATGTTACAGAGCCAATTGGTGGCAGAGGAATTGAGGCCCCTTGGGGTCTCATTTTCTCCATAGAAAAGGAGGCATTTTCTCCACAAAAACCAGAACTGCCGATTCCAGTGACTTTTAGCTGTAGAGACCCCTTCAGGGAATCAGTGATGACTTTGGCCTCCTAGTTGTCCCAACAGTGCCTAGAATGCTCTATCTTTGGGCTCGACATCCATGAAACACTCAGGAGTGTCCAAAGCATTTCCAACTCTATAGTCTCATTTGCTCTCCACTTTGCAGTGGGGAAATTGAGGTTCAGAAAGGTGGAGGGACCTGCTCAAAGACACAGCTAGAAAATGGGAACCTCTGGACTCAAGCCCAGCTCTTTTAACCGAAGACGTCCTAGTTCTCTGCCTCCCTGCCTTCTAATAAATCCATACAATCTACAGGGTAGCTACCCAATCATGATGTATTAAAGGTATGAATGAATGCAAAACAAAATGTTTAAAAAGTTGTGCAGAGATAAAAGCCCAGTTGTGACTCTCATTGTGGACCCCTGAATAAAGCAAGCGTATCCAATAGAGACGTATGAGCTGCCGAGCAGAACTCACTGGGTTTATAGGGCTTTGTCAGGCACCTCTGACAACGCGTGGTATTTACCTTATAGCTGAATGACTTCATTTCGTGCCCCAGATGCATCACCGGTGGGTAATATTTATGCAGATTGGAAGCCATTCGCCTTACTTTATTTGGTCCTAGGATGTTTGTACCCATTTGATTTTTTACCTTTTGACTTCACATTGTTCTTCAGGGGACTACAGTATGGGATGCATTTTGATAAATAATGCTGAAGTGACAGATTTTGGCTTTCAGTGAAATTGTGTTCTATAAAGTGGGAGACAAAGGCTTATAACTCACTGTTGGCTACAGACATTTCAGCAAAAATTATCTTTCATGCTTTGATCTCCACTGTATCATTTTACTGAGTGGCCTCATGTGCTCTATCAATCAAACCCACTGAAGATGCAGGAGAATCACTTTTAAAATCAAATACAAATTGTAGATTCATCTGCCCAGGAGGAATAGAAATGTGTCGTGAATCCTAGTTTCAATCTTCTGTGATTACAACTGAATCAGTTTTTGGAAACTCCAGAGGATGAAGTTTTCCACTTCCCAATGTTCATATTATTATTTTTATTTTTATTTTTCCGAAGGGGGCAATATTAGATCGGTAGAGAGGCAGAGTAAAGTGATCCAGCTGTGAGATCCCAGCCTCGCCTTCCACCTAACTGTAGGTTAGGGCCTTTTAATATTCCTCTGATAGGCATTTTTTTAATGTAGCAAGGGATCTTAAGAAGAAAGATGTTTTCTAACAAGAAAAACACTTAGACAAGGAGCATATGACCTCCCTCACTCATTCTTGTCTGCTTTCTTGGCCTATGTGGGAAGAGAGTATGAACCAGAAAGGAAATACTATTTGCTGATCTCCTTTCTCTGTCTGAGGCACCTTGCATGACTTGTCTCGTCTGATATCCACATATCCGTGTGAGGTGGGTAATCCACAACCCTGCTTTATAGAAGAGGCGGCTCAGGTCCCAAAACATGCTCAAGACCAGTAGAGCTGAAAGGAGATCCCAGGTCTACATGATTCTGAATGACATGCTTTTAAAATTGTTGAGAAGGAATATTTCTTGTTGATTGCCTCCTCTCTCTATAACCTTCGTGTCTGGCACATAGTAGGTGCTTGAAAGCACTTGTTTAGTGTCTGAACCAGAGGTCAGCCAACTTACTGTAAAGGCCCAGATAGTGAATATTTGAGGCTTTGCGGGCTGTGTGGTCTCTGTTGCAACTACTCAACTCCGCTGTTGCAGCACGAAAGTGGCCACAGACAATATATAAATGTACAGGTGTAGTTGCGTTCCAGTAAAACTTGATTTTATGAACTCTGAAATCTGAATTTCATATAATTTTCATGTCATGACATACTATACTTCTTTTGATTCCTCACCTCCTCCCTCCAAACCATTTGAAAGGTAAAAACCATTCTTAGCTTGCAGGCCATAGGAAAACAGGTGGCCCAGATTTGGCCTGGGGGCTGTAGTTTGCAGACCCCTGGTCTAAATAATAATTACCTTAATCCTCACATGAGCACATACCAAGAATTGGTGCATCTCCAAGGTCTAGTCCGGAACAAATGTTCTTTCCCCATGGTGGTGTGCAGTTGACAAGGGCCGAAAGCCATGGTGTTGGGGGAGAGACAGAAGACAATCTCAGCTGTCTGGGCATCAGAGAGGTCTTTGGGGTTTGTTCTAGGGAAGCCGGGAAATGCAAGAGAACTGAGGAGGCAGGAAAGGGGGCTTTAAGAATGTCATGGTGCTTTAGGACTTGGAACTCCTGTTATGGGTGTTCTTACTGGGGACTGAATTGCTGTGTGTGGACACACGCGCGTGTATGTGTGTGTATGTATTCCCCACATTCTGCTTGATATTTGAATGATCTATCAGGCATTAAAATGCGCTAGAAGACTACTTATGATTATCTGAGTCTATAACCTTATCATGTTTTACACATAAACAATGAATACTGAAGTTTCTAGGAACGCAACTGCAGTGCAAATCAAGAGAAGATCCTGCTTTGTTTTGTGGGGGACTTTATCAAGAAGGAGCTGCCCTTTCGGGAGCCCGTGGCAGTCTCGGTAGTGCTGCTGTGACAACACACTGCACAGTCTGTATTTATGACTGTCACCTTCACGGTTATTCTGTGCTGTACACGTGAGCATCCGACTACTTTACTCTGTCTTTCCTGATAGACACCCACAGCGTTTTACTATAAATTATTTCATTGTAAATTCCTTTCATTTAATTTCTCCTTTTTATTGTAATTAGGGCATGATAGCGATCAGTTAAAATAAGGGTAGGTAGGTTATGTGATCAATGAGTTTCCTTTCAGGAGGGAAAAGAGAGCTTTTCAAAATATTGGTTTAAACACTGGGCGTTGGATCCGATGGCACTGAGAACCTCTGCCGTGTAATGGTCTTTGAGTTGTTGTGTGGGAACTGCTTTTGAATCTCCTTTGGCTTGCTGAAATATGCTTCCTTGAATGCGGAGACGGGGCCCCTGATTATATTTGGGACACAAACCATCCCCTGTAGGCACCTTGGCAGGATGAAATGAATGGGCGCTTCCTCAGGGAGCAACTGCTTCCTCTGCCCCTGTTTTGTTTGTGGGGCAAAGACGATGTCTTTTATCTCTTGCATCAGCGCTTGTTGTCTGGGCAGAACTTTTTAAGTGCTTCAAATTCTCCTTTAGCTCAGTTTGAAGAGAGTTATTCCTTCACAACGTAATTACAACTGGAGCTGTCATCAGCTCAGGCCACACCCAGTCCCTGGCCTCCCAGGGCCCGAGTCCCTGCCCTTTCTCTCTCCCTGGAAAGTGGCTGTTGCTAATTTTCTTCCTTAGCAGCCAGAAAATCCTTCCATTTACCCTGTGGGACTTTGATAAAACTAGCATCTCCAGCTTTCCCTTCCTTAGTTGGTTTTTCTGCTGCGAAGGGCCCAGAGGCATTGTATATGAAAACGTTGGCTGGGGCTGGGCGGGTGTTTTATTCTCATGGAAAATTCCACAAGGATTTTCTATTATTACAATAGAGTGTGGGTCCTTGATCAAACCCTCTGCCACTCACTAGAAGCTCTGTGACTTTGGGCAAATGACTTAACCTCTCTGAGCCTCCCTTTTCTTATTTGTACAAGAGTGGTGGGATGGTTAGTTTTACATGTCAACTTGACTGGGCCAGAGGGTGCCCAGCTATGTGGTCAAACATTATTCTGGGTGTTCCTGTGAGGGTGTTTTGGATGGGATTAACATTTAAATTGGTGGGCTGAAGAAAGCAGATTGCTCTCCCCAATGTGGGTGGGCCTCATCTAATCAGTTGAAAGGCTACTATAACAAGGCTGAACCTCCCCTGAGTAAGTGAGAATTCCTCTGGCCTGATAATCTTCATACTGGTGAATCAGCTTTTTCCTTGCCTTTGGACTTGAACTGAAACACTGCTCTTCCTGGGTCTTGAGCCTCCCAGCCTTAGTACTGTAACTTACACGATTGGCTCTCTTGAGCCTCCAGCTTACTGACTCACCCTGGAGATTTTAGGACTTGCCAACTTCTGTCATCATACAAGCCAATTCCTTATAATAAATCTCTCTCTCTCTGTGTGCACACACATCCTATTGGTTCAATTTCTCTGGAGAACACTGATACAGGTGGTGATAATATGATGAGGACTAAATGATATAATGCATAGAATATGCTCAACGCACAGTGCTTGGCACGTATTACCCATTTGATACACATCAGCTTTCTAATAGCAATTATTATTTATCATTAAACAAAAATAATATTCCAAACCCACGTTCTCTTAAACATTCTCTAAATTATTCAATCAAACCAAAAGCTTCGCTCATTTTGTGTGTGTGTGTGTGTGTGTGTGTGTGTGCAAACAATATCCCTCAGCAAGTTTTTTCCAAGTTATTGTATGTTCTCAAGGACGTAATTCTGTTTGATTTTGCATCTTTCCAACACTAGCAGTGAGCTTAATTAGCACAGGAATGCCAGTGTCTTTCCCGAGATGTCCTTTCCTTCACTGTCCTGTTTGCCTTGCCCATGGTGGGCATTGGAATGAAGAAATGTTGGAGGAAGGACCATCTATTACTGTTTTAGTCTGCTCAGGCTGCCATAACAAAATGCCATAGGTGGCTGAAACAATAGAAATTTATTTCTCACAGTTCCAGAGGCTGGGAAGTCCAAGGTCAAGGTGCTGGCTGATTCAGTTCCCCAGTGAAGGTCCTTTCCTGGCTTTCAGATAGTAGCCTTCTTGCTGTATCTTCATGCGGCAGACAGAGAGAGAGAGAGAGACAGAGACAGAGATATCTCTGGTGTCTCTTCTAATGAAGATACTAATCTCATCATGAGGTTTTTACCCTCATGACCTCATCTAACCCTAATTATCTCCCAAAGACCCATCTCCAAATATCATCACATAGGAGATTAGGGCTTTAACATATCAATTTGGTGGGACTCAAACATTCAGTTCATGGTGCTTCTTTTTCCAAATATCCCCTTTAAGCCCTCCCTGTCATCCTTGCTATTCTCATTTGACAGATGAGGAAATTAAGGCTCTGAGACGTGGCTTGGGATGTCCATGGCTGTGCAACTTATAAGTGCCAGTTGCCCAGATAATTGCATTCAGCCATAGGAGCAGAATTAACCACAGCATCCTGTCCATCCAGGGAGCATAACACCCCATTAATAACAGCAAAGTGGGGAGACCCAGCTCAAACTTAAGATGTGTATGTGGTTGGGGTTAAGGTTATTTGATTCCCAGATCTACCGCCCAGGTGTTTGACAAATTACATCACCTCTGGTGCTCATTTCCACACCTATAAAATGGGAATAATAATAGTGCCTTTCTGTTGTTGAGAGGGTTTTGGGTGTAACACACGTGAAATGCCTATCTAGAGCTTGACATAGTGCATGTTGGATGCACGTTGGGCATTGTTACTTAAGATGCACAATCAGCAGAGGTTTGGTTCTTATTAGTGGATTATATTCCTGCTTGTTGTCATTTAGCAATAGCAGAGCCGTAAGTGGGGGCAGGACACAAATCAGGAGAGTTTTGGGGGCTGTTTCCATGTAATGTCTCCACAGTGGGTAAACCTGGGGACCCCATGAGAGCCTCTGATGCCTTAAAGCAAAATGTGGACATGAAGAAAGAGGCAAAGCTGCTTGGGGAGGGAAGGGAAAAACCACCTATGGAGCTCTCAGGAGGTGCCAGGTGTTTTTCATTTGTTGCATCACCTGATTGCAAAACCACATGGCAAGGTCGGTCATGTTATCCTCATTTTACAGATGAGAGAAGGGAGGCTGGGCAAGTTAATGAACTGGTTCAAAGTATCAGAGCTAGAGAGAGCTGGAGCCCAAATGAGAACCCACAACTGCTCAGACTCCAAAGCCTATGTCTATATATTGAAGCAAATTGTCCTCGCTAGCTGGCTCAGTCAGGTAAACTGAGGCAGGGGGTGACAAGGAGGGCTTAAGAAAGAGCTCCTCCTTAAACATCTCCCTTCCCACTGCCAGTTACCATCTATAAACTCTTTCAGAATATGATAATGGCTTTGATTTTCCTGTCATTTCGATTTGATATGAGAAATTTGGGATTTCCAAGTTGACACAAAACCTGATTTTAAAGATGCTGGAAGGCAAACATCTGTGAAAAATCACAGGAACAATGTCAACATCTGTCCCTGTGAAAGGAAATTGCTGAGGTTCTCAATTTACAGACAATCAATCTTGGAGGCCAGGATGCTTGCAAATTTAAATGCATGTTGAAGCTATAGGCATGGCTAATTAATTTAGTTTGTATGCCTATAAGATTTTTCATTGTTTCCAGTTAAAAAAATTTCTTTTTTGAATAGGGAATATGTGCATATGGCAAAAAAAAATTAAACAGTACCAGAAAAGTGTACAGTGAAAATTAAGTCTCCTTCCCATCCCAACACACCAGTTCTTTTTCTCCAAAGTCACAAATGTCACTGGCTTCTCTAGAAACCTTCCAGAGATACCGTTTTTATGTAGAAGAATCTATGTATATATTGTCCTGTCCCAGTTTTAAAAAATAGAAATGATAGCCCACTGTACATATTATTCTGTATCTTGATTTTTTTTCACTTAACAATGTATCTTTGGGGCTCTTGCATATCAGTACATATAGAGGTGCCTCATCCTTTTTAAGAGCTACATAGTATTCCAGTATATGGATGTGTTTAAGTTAGCTAACCTGTTCCCTCATGGTGAACATCCAGGATGTCTACATATTTACAGTTACCCCAGCCCATGAAGTCTGATGTGTTTCTTTCTTTATCCTAAACTTCTTTGTCCAATACTTTCCTTGTTTTTCCTAGATCCGCACTAGCCTCCCAGAACTCCTGTGACAGAACACACAATCTTGCTAAGTCAATGTAAACCCAGACCCTTCTGGTTTAAAACCTAGTCTCTTGGGTAAACAGTCAATTCAGGATTCTTAAGTCAACCTGGGTTTTAAACTTTAATCAGTTCAAGGTTTCTTATGTCTTTCTCTTTCCACTTTGGTCATGGGCTTTGCTGTGGGTGCTGTACCACCCAGACCTCTGTGCAGTACCACCAAGGCACTCTCTCCCCAGCTGCTGGGAGAGTTGGCTCCTCACAGCTCATAGTGGAGTCACATAGTTCCAGGAAATCCTCCCTCCTCTCAAAAGGCATCCTGTATCCAATGGCTGATCCTTGAGGGTTACAAAGGCTATGTCCCTTGCCTTGATTTGGGACATCTCTGAAGACGTGTCCAGTTTCAAGGCTCCCCTATGGGGTTGCCTTGGGTGTCTATAGCCACTGTTCCACAGTACCACTCCTCCCTCACTTCCTGAAAAGTGCATGCAGATCTCCATCCCAGGGTTAGTCTCCCTGGGAACTGACAGGCTTATAAACGTCACAGTAGGGCATGGGTATGGGGCAGGAGAGCTACCCCTCCTGCCTGTCAAGGGACCCACCTCCTGGGTACTCCCAGGGAAGGGTGATGTTCCTGTTGTCCATCTGGTAGGTCCTATATAGGGTTAGGGGTGGAGGTGGCTCCTGTTTCTACCTGTATGTGTCTTCTTTTAACCTGGTTCTATTTGTTTACTCTGCTACCCAGAAGCTAAAGAGTGTGGCATCTTTTTCATCTATATGTTGTCCCCATGCAGTGGAAGAGTTGACTCAGCAAGTCTGGGGTGTTCAAACCCTACAAATTCCAAAGAAAGCTCTGGCCCTTCACTGGCTCCTAGGAGATAACCTCTATGTCTTTAGAATATTCTGCCCGATAAGAGTATCTTTATTTACCTGGGGCCTTGGGCCAAGCCAGACTGTCTATGTGAATGATGTGATTTATGGTGAGTGCCTGATTTTGTATGCCAGGCTTTGGGCCGTGCTATGTCAGTTTGACTTCCAGAGGGGCTGGAGACTGAGTAAGGAAGGTCAGCCATGCAAGTGCTCCATGCCTGTGAGACGAAACCCCAATAAAAACCATGGACGCCAAGGCTTGGGGGAGCTTTTCTGTCTGGTAGCACTTTGTGTATATTGCCACACGTTGTTACTTGGAGAATTAGGAGCTGTCCTGTGACTCCACTGGGAGAGGACAGCTGGAAACTTGCCCCTGGGCCCTCTTTGACTCTGCCCCATGCACCTGTTATTCCTGTTGATTTTAATCTGTATCCCTTCACTGTAATAAACCATAACTGTGAGTATAATGGCTTTTCTGATTCTGTGAGTCCTTCTAGCAGATCACCAAGCCTGAGGGTGGTCTTGGGGACCCCTGACAACAGTTACTGTGGACAGGGACCATCTTCTGTTTAGCTTCTCTAAGAGGGAGGGGTCATGGGTAACAGGTATTGGGGGTGTAGGAGGACATTCTTTTGTTCTAGGTGTTGTTCTAGGTGTTGGTGACAGAACTATGAACCAAAGGCCATTGCCTTCAAGGAGCTTACATTTTAGTGGAGAAGATAGACGACGTTGCCTCAAACAAACAGGAGCCAAAACCTCACAAATAAATATTAGCGTTCTATGAAGTTGGTGGTTTTCTGTGAACACATAAAATCCTTAACAGAGTTTCCCTAATCCTATGTGAGCTAGCCTCTGCCAGCGTCCCCAGCACAACTCTCTCACCACACCCTCCTTATTCCTCTCGGCATCCCGATTCCTCCAACACATGACACTCCTCACCCCAGGGCCTTTGCACATGTTGTTATCTCTATATGAATGCTTTCCTCTCACCTCCCACCTGCCTAACTCCTCCTTGTCTTCTAGTCTTAGCTTAAATGTCATGACCCTGGGGAAGCTCACTTGGATACTCCCCTTTCCCCAGACCAACTGGATCACCAGACACTCTTCCAGCACCGGTTCTCTTTCTTCAGAACTCTTATCCCATTGATAACGCGTTACCTTTCATTTTGAAATGAAGGGTATCATTCAGCCATCATTCTGAGTGGCTGGGCGTCTGGATGTGTTGATTATCAAAATAAACAATTTAGGCAAAGTGTTATGTGCCCCCTCAAAATTCAGAATCCGGCCCTGCAATGGGTCTGTCATTCGGCCAAGCCACACTCCTCTCTGTGGGAGTCCAAGTTCTCTGCTTTAGACCTGCAGCAGGAAGCTTTCCAAGGACCAGCCAGCTCCCCTGTCTCCAGGGTCGTCCCTCATCTGCTGACCCCTTGGTATGCCAGTTTGCCCCTCTTGCTGCCTGCTGCCTTCCCAGCCAGGCCAGCTGACAGGAGAGCTGGTGAGTACTTGAAATGTTCTCTGCAGAAGGTAAACGAGAGGGGAATCTCAGCAGGTAGTGAGCTCTGCACCTAACAACTAGCAGTCGGGGCTTCTAATTTTAGGCCCAGGGAAGAGGCTGACTTCTGTGATGAAGGTGGCCACGTGCTTTATCAAGGGCCAATTTAGCAGAAATCTGAAATGTATATGAAGCTGTGATAAGTCTCGATTTTCTCAGTATTCATGCTGGGGGGTTATTTATGAGTATTTGCTGTGTGGCTACATGGAAGTATTAATCACAGGTAGCATTATAATTCTTTAAAATGACAGCCACAAGGCATCAAGGTAATTGAGGCTTACATTAAGGGAATGGTCCTTTTTTTCTCACTGAAGTTAGGCAACATGAGCTGGTGTGCCTTTCTTTAAGGCACCAAGAAATCTGAGGGTTCACACTGGGAATTCCTGGGCTCTTCAAGTCCTTTGGGTCCTCAGGGTCCTCTCTTTGCCAACACAGCCTTGGGTTCTCTGCTACCTGCTGGGGTGATAGGTACACCTTGGGGGTCCCTGATGGATGTACCAGCCACACCCCCTAAATTTTCCTGCTTGCTTCCAGGGGGTAACTCTAGCCCCATCCCTTGAAGATAAATTTTTGTTATTAACCTCATGTTTTTGCAGAAATCTCCTCTTCCTTCTGCTATATGGTGTTTGGGAAAAGTCTGCTCTACCATTCACTAGGTCTGAAAAATTGGGATAATTCTTTCACCGTTTTGAACTTTGATTTTGTATTGGCTACTGTTTTTGATTTGTCTGACCTGCTCTATCTTTATTTTCCAGGAAAGCTTTCTCCTTTGTGTAATTCTCCTTCCTTTGGTTTTACCCTGTGAAGTAAAACATGAGGGAACTTGTATGTTTGTTTGTTCATCTATCTGTCCATCCATTATATATTGGACACTTACCATGTGAAAGGTCCAGTGCTAGAAGCTAGGGATACATCTAGCACTAGACAGGCCCAGCGCCAGCAACTCATAGACTTATAAACCAAAATTTGAGTGTGTGAAAGGTGGTATTGTAGAGGCAACATTTATAGGGCCCCAAAATGGGCCATGTGAGGGAATGAACCACTTGGACAAGGGCGAGGTGGGGAATAAAAGGCTTACAGAGGAAGAGATTTTTTGGCTGGGTCTTGAAGGGTGAGTAGGAGTTTGCCAAATGAACAGGGATGGGGGAAGGGCTCACCAAGCAGCCCTGTAGAGGAAGTCTATACTTTTGCTTGTTCAGAATTCATCTGCTGCTCCTACAGTAAGAATAAAATGTTCTTTGGGTAATCACTGCTCCCCAGGGTTGATAATTAGCCAGCACACACAGGTATGGCCACACTGGTTATTTCTGGCCAGCATCCATTCTGACTGGTGGGTGTGCTGTGCTAACTGTTAACTATTTTCAATGTCACCCTTCCCTCTCTTTTATTTTCAGGCCATGTGGTTTTTGAGGGACTGTGTCTCATCCACCTTCTTAGGGGTGAGCTTGTGTACCAGGTCTGGCCCGTCAGCTTACCCAGCATCTTAGCCACAGTGATTGACTCAGGGAATGGATATGTGGCTGAAGCCAAGCCAATGGATATCAGCCCCAAGACTTTTGATGGGATTATCTGTCCACTGGGGTTGCTAAGTTGGTAGAACATAAGCCAAAAGTTGTTAGGAAGAGCTAGTGTATGGGAAGAGCCATTATAGAGTTTTAAAAAGAGCTGAGAGATAAAATATGGATTTCTGTTTGCATCATCAGAACTCCTGGATCCAGCCATGCCTGAGTCTACCTCTGGATATAAGTTAATAAACCATGTATTTTTGCTTAGTTAGGCAAGTTTGATTTTGGGTTATATTTGCATCATAAGGAATCATGATTGTTGCAAATGATTATGTAGACAACTGCTTTTCTTCTTCAGTCTGAGATATTCACAGTGAAAATTACAAGAAATTATTTCTGAGACACCTGTTGGAAGCATCTGCCATTTTTTCCCCAACCAATTATATCAAAGAGGCAGCTTTGCCCAGTGTGAAAGCACCAGGGACTTAGAGTGACACAGATATACCATTTACCAGCTGAGTGACCTTGGGCATAATACTTAAACTTTCTGTGCCTCTGTTTTGTCATCTTTAAATGGGGATAACACAGGGTTGGTGTGAGGAATAAATGAGTTAATATCGCCATAGTAATATACTAACATAGTTAAATATAATTCTATCTGTCAGATGTGGATGGGGTGGAGGATGCCTTGGCAATCACTTCTTTCTGCAGAATAAAGAAGGAAGACAGCAATCTAATCCTGTCTCCTAGAGGCTTGACGCAGGAAGACATCGACCAGCTCTTTTTTCTCTGGCCCCATTCTGCCTTCCTTTGACACTTGCACTTCCCAGAGCCCTGGAAGATTCAGAACTCTGTACCTATGATTCTTTTTGTTCTGGCCACGGGCCGATTGTACCAAGAGGGGGAAAATGGGATCAGAGCCAGACCATGTGGACTCTCTCCTAGGAATTTGGAGTTGAGAGTCCCTGAGCTCATCTCCGGCAGGTGCTGGAACCTAGAGGAGATGGAAAATTGATGACAGCACAGTCATCAGTGGCCTGTGGGCACCTGCAGCAGAAAAAACTGGTGTGTAGTGAGGGACAGAGAAAAACACATTATGAAGGCAGTGACATCCAGCACCTTTGCCATATTCTATTGATTAGTAGGAAGTCCAGGTTCCATCCACACTCAAGAGGAGGGGGTTGTCCAAGGGGGTCATCTTAGTTGTGTCCACCACAAACAGGTAGAGCCATCAGGGATGAGGCCCAGGGACCATTCCTGGCACATCCCAAGGCTCAACGTGATCATGCTTGTTAATATGAAGATGCCAGTGCTAAATCCTGTTTGGGTGTTTGTTAAGGACCAGCCCTCCCCATGCATGTCCCTCTGGGTATGCCTCCTATGACTTGGGACACACTTTAGCAGTGAGAGACATTTTGGAACTTACCAGCCAAAATGACAGCCCAGAGAATTCTGGGCAGTTGCTTTTCCGGCTCCAGGCAAGTGATTTTGGCCCAGTCCTGCAACCAGAATCATTTCCTTGCTCTGGATCTACCAGCAGCAGATGCTCCAGCAGAGGACATGTGTCCACTCTGAGCAAGGTTGTTGAGAGAATCAAATTAATTTCTTTTATGACCTGAGGCAAGTTTGAAATTGGCTCTTCCAAGATGAAAAAGAAAGGCAGGAGCAGCTCTGCAGACTCCCCACCCCACTTCTCCTCCACCTCCCCTCCTTTCCTTCAGGGCTCCAGCAATCTAATTGGGGTGGGATTCCTTCCACCCAGCAAGGCTGTCTGACTCTCACTGCAGCATGGGCCACGCCAGAGATGATTTTTTCAAAGTGGCATCTGTGGGCAGATACCTGGGCAGCTCCACTTGGCTGGTGTGCCCTGGTAGATTTTGGTGACCTCTTAGAAGTAGGCAGCAGGGACTGTCAGCAGTACCAGAGTGGGAGCGGGGAGAAGGGATCAAAGGTGTCAAAGGGGAGCCTCAGCTGGGAAGTGCATCTCTGGGGTCCTGTAATTGACAAGTGTGGCGGTGAAACATTTTCCCTGAATCTCGGCCTCGAATGATGATGGCTTTATCTCATATTTGGACAGGGTGTTGAGAGTAGGGTAACCATATGTTCTTGTTTGCTGACACCATCCCTGTTATGCCTGCTTTCCTGGTTTTGCCTGTCTCAGAAGCATTCTGGTTTGGGCGATAGACTCTGTGGTCACTGTAATTGAGGGTCTCACAATCTCGATACTGCTGACATTTTGGGCTGGATGATCCTTTGTTGTGGGGGCTGTCCTTATGCACTGTAGGGTGTTTAGCAGCATCCCTAGCCTCTACTCACTAGATACCAGTAGCACACTCCTCTGTCCCCTAAGCCATTGCCAAATGTCCCTGGGGGTAGGGAGGAATCACCCCTGGTTGATAACCATAGCCCTAATTAGAGGGCACTGTTGAATCCTTCCTCCTGATACCATCTGGGCGTAACTTGACCACTTGGTTCATATTCTGGATAGAAAAACCTCCATGAAGTGATTCTCTGTTTCTTTTGCCTGTTTAGCCTCTGTCCTTAGTTTTCTTAGACCAGTATCCCACTTTTTTGTGGGGTATAACTTCCCCTCCTCCATTCTCAGTCTGTGTGTTTTGGGTGACTTAGGGGACGGGGAGTTGCCCACTTGGGCTGGGCAGATGGGAGAATGCCATTGGACTGGCTATTGGACTGGTTCAGGAACAGACATTTAAGTTGGGCCAGTGAGCGTCAGCTGCAGGACTTTTGTTAGATCAACAGGGAAAGAGGTGTTCTTTTTTTGCTGGGGTTGAGAAGCTGGTAGCATGGACCCCGGGAGCTGCTGGTGGTCATCTCGTCACCTTGGGAGAGAGCCTGCCTGAGAAGGAAGTCACAGGAGAGCAGAGCTAAGAGAGCAAAAAGCAAGCTGGCACACTGCCCAGGAGGCTGCACTCCACTGAGCCTGAAGACAGAGCTCACCTAGAGTCAATTTCTTAACTAAGCCAGTCTGAGTTGCGTTTCTATCAACTTGCAACTCAAAAAGGCCATATGTTTCCACGAGATATCTCTCTATCTTCTTTCCTAATCCATACATTATGTGACTTTAATTCTGCTAATGATCAGTTTTGTCCCATCAAATGGGAACATCACAGAAGTCTCTGATCTTGCTCCCTCAACCCTCCCCATTGCCTCTGGGGCTCAGCCGTCGCTGCTGGTACCTTTCAACTCACCTTTCTTCATCTCTTAAGACTGTTTGGAAATAATATCGACTCCTTGTCTTTGTTTCTCTTTACCCTCTTTCTCTTTCCAACACTATACCCCTCTTTTAATTATGACCCACATTTACAAAAGGTCCTTGTAAGTTAACGGCACACCCAGAGATAATCTTCTCTAGGTTAATTCTCTAGTTTGCTACAATCTCCTGCTCTAGATTCTACCCAGCCCTCCCTGATTATAAAGGTGACTATTGAGGAAAATCTGGAAAAATGCACAAAACCATGAGAAGTCCCATCCCAAACCCAGAGTGGATGACTTGTGAATTATTTCCTTCCCTTTGTCTTTCATATGTTTACATAATCAAATTCATAGTCTATATGAAATTTTACATATATAGTTAAAAAAATAGAATCTCCCCAATGAAAACATCGTGAACACTATTTTAATAGCTGCAAAAGACTCCATTCCATTGTATGAACATAACATAATTTTAAAAACGTTTTTCTATTGGTTGACACTTCATTTTTTTTTTTACTATTTGCAATAATATGATAATATCCTTGGGCATACATCTTTGTCCCCATACTGGATCACTCCCCTAAAATAAATTCCTAGCAGCAGACTTTCTGGGTCAAAGCAAGTGGGTATTTGTAAGGCTCTTGATACATATTGCCAAATGGCTTTCTAGAAAAATTATACCTGTTTACATTCCCACCCATGGGAGTGTCAGCATCATGATTGCAATTATTGATAGGGATCCACATATTTCAGATATCGCCAATAATATTTTAACACCCCCAGCACTTCCACCAATGATAGTATTATAATAAAAGAGACTTACTGGTAGCTTATAATATTTCAGGTATCTTAACTAAGAATTTTATATATTTAGTCCTTTTATATTTAGTCATTTATATATTTAGTCTCATTTAGTTCTTCCAGTAACCTATAGGTTAGGTATTATTTTAAGTTCTACAGATGAAGATAAGAAAGCCCAAAGAGGTTAAGCACCATGCCTAATTACCACAGCCAGGAAATGATGGATCCCAGATTTGACCCTGGGCAGTTTGACTTCTACAAGTGTTATTCTTTACTTTTTTAGCAAGACAGAGATGACTAGTTGAGGGTAATGCTATCTGAATGGTTAGCTTTACTGTGTACAGCTCACTAAAGATGTAACTTGAGCAAAACCATTGCAACACTTTGCAAATAAAAGTCAGGGCTCTGATATTAGTTTTTTTCCCAAGTCTCTCCCTCCTCAGGACATTGTCACTTTCCCAGCCAGGTGTGTAGCTGAGGGAAATGACTCTCTCCTGATCCTATGAATTCCAAAGAATTTCCATTAACTGTATTTCTGAGCAGGTTTGCTTCTTTCCAATTTGTGCTTTCTGCAAAATGCCAGCTGCACCCGTTTCCTGGGAAAAGCATTTCTCTAAGGTGAGGTTGGAGGGGTTCTTGTGAAGATGGGGACTTGCCTAATATTTGGCAATTACCTTTTTTGGGGAATGTACAGTAATTTGTGGACTGACTTCTTGAAAAATCATTAACTTGATTTTTACTGTCTTTTCCTGACTGGCAGGTTTAATGCCTGCTTCCCAACATGTGTGAATGGACAAACGGCATCAGCATCATCTGGGAACTTGTCAGAAATACAAATTCTCAGGTTTTACCCTAGACTCACTGAATCAGAAACTCTGAGAGTGGGGCCAGAAGTCTGTGATTTCACAAATCTTCTAGGTGATTCTGACTCATGCTAAAGTTTGAGATCTACTGCTCTAAACCTTAATTTCTTCCTTTATAAAATAATAGTAGTCATAGTAGTCATAGCAATAGTAAGAATAGTAATATATGCATCATGGATTTCAGGGAGGATTATAGGAACTAATTGGACTCCTTGTCACAGTGCCTGGCATACAGTAAGCACTTAATAAGTGGTAGTTGGCATCACTATCTCTGAACTTGTCCAAGGTACCTGTGTGGAACCTATGTAGTATTTATCTGTCCTCCAACCCAATCCATTCAGGGACAGCCTTCTCCTGCCTGTGGGTCTGACTGGACCACCAGGCACAACTTCCACCCTCTACCACGGTGTGACTGAAGCAGGGCCCATCAAATGCTTGTCTTCTGGGATTTGCATTTTAACGAGAGATCCTGAGGACGTAGAGTGGTTAATTTGCTTAAGACTAACCTGACGATCCTGTTCAAAGGCAGATTCTAATTCAGAAGGTCTGGGGTGGTTCTGAGAGCCTGCGTTTCTAACTAGCTCCTCTGGAGGGGATGATGCTAGTACTGCTGGTTTGTGGACCCCACGTGCAGTGGATCTTATTTTGAACCTCACATTAGGGTCACCTGCAAGAGCTTTGAAACAAGATAGTCCCACTCAGACCAATTAAATCCCAATTTCTGAGGGTGCGGGCCTGGCATCAGAGGTTTTGAAAAGGCTTTCTGCTTGATTCTTACCTGCAGCAAGGGCTGAAAACCACAGCCACGGAGAGGTGGTCCCCTACCCCCCCAACCTCATCGGGTGTGGGAACTCTATTCTTCTTCTGATGCCATAAGTTTCTCCTTTTTAATTTCTTTTTCTAATGAACACCTTTATTTCTACATGTTGATTTTGTTGTTGTTTTTAAAGAACACAAAGTTCTTTATTTAGCTTCCAACTTCTGAGATTCCCAAAACTTAAAATTATTCAAGACCACAGAAAATAATACAGTAGTTACGGATCATTTTCTGCCATCCTTTGTAAGGAATATTTTCTTTTGGTTTTAACTTATTTGTTATTTTTCAAAATTTTTATTTTAAAATAAAAAAGGGGTGCAAGTGTTTTTGTTACATGGATACCTTGTATAATGCTCAAGTCAGGGCTTGTAGTGTGCCTGTCACCAGATTAGTGTTCACTGTGCCCGATAGGTAAGTCTTTATCCCTCACCCCCTCCCACCCTCCTCTTGGTTTCCAACGTCATTTACATCTCTTTGTGCCTGCGTGTGCCCGTCGTTTAGTTCCCAGTTATTAGTGAGGACATGTGGTGTTTGTTTCTCCATTCCTAAGATACTTCACTTAGGATAATGGTCTCCAGCTCCATGCGAGTTGCTGCAAAAGATATTATTTCATTCCTTTCTACAGCTGAGCAGTACTCCATGGTATATCTATGCCACATTTTCTTTATCCACTCATGAATTGATGGGCACGTAGGTTGATTCCACATTTTTGCTATTGTGAATAGTGTTGTGACAAACATTCGGGTGCAGGTGTCTTTTTGATACAATGACTTCTTTTCCTTTGGGTAGATAACCCAGTAGTGGGATTGCTGGATGAAATGGTAAGTCTACAATTATTTCTTTGAGGAATCTCCACACTGTTTTCCATAGAGGTTGTACTAATTTGCAGTCCCACCAACAGAGTGTAAGCATTCCTTTCTCTCTGTGTTCACACCAGCATTTATTGTTTTTGAACTTTTTAGTAATGGCCATTCTGACAGGTGTAAGGTGGTATCTCATTGTGGTTTTAATTTGCATTTCCCAATGATTAGTGATGTTGAGCATTTTTTCATATGTTTGTTGGCCATTTGTGTATCATCTTTTGAAAAACTGCTGTTCATGTATGTCTTTTGCCTTCTTTTCTTTTTATTTTTTTGTTTTATTTTTAGTTGATACATACTAATTGTACATATTTATGGGGTACAGTGTGATGTTTCAATACATGTATACATTGTGGAATAATCCAATCGGGGTATTTGGCATATTTTTGCCTTCTTTTTAAAGGGGTTGTTTGTCTTTTTCTTGCTAATTTGAGTTTTTTGTAGATTCTGGGTATTAGCCCTTTATCTGATGTATAGTTTATGAATATTTTCTCCCATTCTGTAGGTTGTCTGTTTACTCTGTCAATTATTTCCTTTGCTGTACAGAAACCTTTTAATTAAAGCCCCCTTCATCTATTTTTGTTGTTGCTGTATTTGCCTTAGGGGTCTTAATCATAAATTCTTTGTCTAGGCTGATGTCTAGAAGTGTTTTTCCTACATTTTCTTCTAGAATTTTTATGGTTTCATGTCTTACATTTAAGTCTTTTATCCATCTCGAATTAATTTTTGTCCATGGTGAGAGATAGGGGTCCTATTTCACTCGTTGGCATGTGGCTATCCAGTTTTCCCAGCACCATTTATTGATGAGGGCTTCCTTTCCCCAGTGTATGTTGTTGTCTGCTTTATTGGAGCTAAGTTGGTTGTAGGTAAATGGTTTTACTTCTGGGTTCTCCATTCTGTTCCATTGGTCTATGTATCTACTTTTATTCCAGTACCACACTGTTGTGGTTACTGTAGCCTTATATTATAATTTGAAGTCAGGTAATGTGATGCCTCCAGATTTGTTTTTTTTGCTTAAGATTGCTTTGGCTATTTGGGCTCTTTTTTGGTTCCAAATGAAACTTAGAATTATTTTCTTTACCTCTGTGAAATATGATGTTAGTATTTTAATGGGGATTGCATTGAATCTGTATATCACTTTGGGTAGTTATGGACATTTTAATGATGTTGATTCTACCAATCCATGAGCTAACATAGGAGCTCCCTGATTCATAAAACAAATTCTACTGGACCTAAGTAAAGAAATAAACAGTAGCATCATAATTGCCAGGGACTTCAACACTTTACTGACAGAACTGGATAGTTCATCAAAGCAGAAAATCAATAAAGAAACACTAGACTTAAATGGGATTCTAGAACAAATGAACCTAACAGACAATTTACAGAATATTTTACCCAAAAACTACTGAATATACATTTCTTCTCCTCAGAACATGGGAAGTTTTCCAAGACTGACCATATCCTAGGCCACAAAAGAAGTCTCAGCAAAATAAAAAAAATTGAAATCATACCATATATCTTCTCAGACCACAGTAGAATAAAACTAGAAATCAATTCTAAGAGAAACTCTCAAATCTACACAAAGTCATGGAAATTAAACAACCTTCTGCTGAATGATCTGCTACTCCACACAGCTCTCTGGGATGGGGTTTTGATTTGCTTGGGAGAGACAAGCCATACCAGCTGACAGGAGTGTGAACCAGCCTGCTCGCCTGTCAGGTGGTAATAATGAAAACCAATGGTCTGTACCAGGCAGGGGGGTCAGCAGCTGGTATAGGACCTTCTTCCTGTCTGGGGCATGACTTGCTTGGACACCTGTGCTGTTTGGGTTTAGCTCGGAGGTGACGGTTCCCTGAAGCTGACTATATCTACCTCGTGGCTGTGACATTCTCTCACTCCAAGCTGACTGTGATCTCCCGGAGACAGCGTTGCCAGGCAGATCCAGGTGCAAAACAGGTGTCCAGGAAGGCTTGGCCGTCGTTGTGCCTGGAGGTCCAGATGTCCGGCTCTTCTTCCAGTCTCTCTGCTTGGATGATTTCTGCACCTCTGGAGTCAATGAGCCCCTCACAAGCAGGGCTGTTGTTCAGTGGCATTTGCCAGTGTCGAAATACTTCCACACAATGGCAGGCAGCTGTTCCCCTACCTGCCCCTCTTGCCCCCCAAGCCCCATGATCTGCATTAAAGAGTTAACATCTGGCCTAGCAGAGGGGTCTCCAGGGGCTGCTTCTACTCCTTGTTCTGTTCCCCAGTGCCCCTACCATAGAACTGTTAAATATGGGACACTGCCCTGCCATGAGATGCTGATCCTTAGTGATTGTGGCAGAGTCACCTTTAAAAGATCAGATGCTAAAAAGGGCTTGCACTGCCTGCCTATGGGGAGCAGGATTGGGTGGGGAGAAGGGCTGGAGCAAGACAGCTTTGTTTTTCATTTCAAGCCATTTTCATCGTGCACTAGCACTGCTTGGATAAAGAGAAATTTTAAAATTCTTGAAAAAATCAGATGCAAAAACAATTCCTCTACGATCATGGGAAGAACAATTAACATTAGTAATTGATGCTAGATACTAACTTATATGGATATACTAGGTTTTTTACATGTCATCTCACGCACCTTTAATTATCACTACAACTTTGGGTGGCCAACTTGTCTGGGTTTTTGCACTTTCCCAGTTTGGACAATGAAAGTTCTGTGTCCCTGGAACCTCCTCAGTCCCAGGCAAACCAAATGAGATGGCTGGTCACCCTACTACAACCATAAGAGACACCTGTTATTAACCAAAGGTATGTTACAGGGAGGAGTCTGAAGCTCTGAGAGCTTCTGTAATACGCATAATGGTCACACCAGCCAGTCAGTGGCAGACACAGTTAATTAAGGGCCACACAGCTAGTTTAGTGGTAGAGCTTGGATATGAATCAGGCACTGCCTGATTCAGAGTCTTGTGCTCTATTTGTGACATCATATCATATGGAGTCTTAGAGTCGAAAGGACTTTAGGGTCACGATGTCCAACCCTCTTGTTTGTAGATGGGGAAACTTGGCCTGAGAGGTGAAATGATCTACCTAAGTTCACGCAGTGAGTTAGTTTTGTGCTTCCCGGGGACCACTGGGCTCGAAGTTGGAGGAGGGATGTCTGACATGGCAGGGACCCAACAGGAGGCCTGCCAATTGGCTTGGAGAGGAGCAGTCCTGCGTGTCCCAGAGAAGGACTGGCACAGGCAAGGTGGGTGTAGGGCCAGGGGCCTGTGCCCAGGTTTGGGGCTGGGGCTGGGGGTGGAGAGGGAGGCCGCTTCTCTTTATAATTTACATACGCAGCAGCAACAGCCTGGGGGAAAACAAGCCAAACACATTCTCAAAGGATGTTTTGGACTTAATCCCAGATTGGAAGCAGCTCGGTAAGATAAATAAGATAAAGTTGGTGTGCCTCTGAGGTTGAGCGATGGTATCACTGTTGCATTTGAAATATTCATGAGGGGAAGGGAGGTATGAGAAACAGCTACAGAAACATATTCTGCTTTGAAAAGGTAGAATTCAAAGGCATGAAAAATGAATCAGGGGAAATTAATGTCGGGGTGGGAGGCTGGGGTGATGGAGAAACAGTTATTGCCCAGAAGGGATAAGGAAGGGGATGTGGAGGAGATGTTTCAGGCTGGGCTATGAGCAGCACCCTCTATCCTGCCTGGAGTATTTGAAATGTTAGTCGTCTCATGTTTCATTTGAAGTCAACATTTGGTCACCAAATGGATGATTCTAGCAAGGATTGAAAAGCAGAGTGGGCTGGGGGTTATGGGGTGGGGCAGGGCAGGGGATATGGAGAAAGATCAGCAGCATGAACTAACTCCTCTAAATTATGGACGAGTTTCTGATCACTCAAAGAGCGCTCTGGGGAGGGGCAAGATGCCAAGAGACAGGAATTTCTAAAACCTGGCAGTGCCAAAAACACTTCTGTGATTTCTTGGGCTGGTTGTCCTCCTAGATCACCCCACTCCAGCATTTAGGGGCTCTGATTTTGGGGTGTACTTGGAAACTGAGGGTCACTTCAGGCAAAGTGGTCAAGGGTATTGACTAGAGGTGGGAATATTAGACATAATACTTTTTGGTTAATGGTGGCTGTTAGCAGAGCCCCTCAAGTCTATATCATGTCAGGGAGGGCAGTGGGGCTTGGCCCCTTTTAAAGGCAAGTCCTGAGAGTGTCTGTTGACCGGTGCAGCCATTCTAGAGAGATCTGGTAATAAAGCAGATGAAGTCTGCATATACTGCAGACCAGCAGCATCAGTATCACCTGGGCAGCAATTCCACGCCTAGATTTATACCCCAGAGAAAGTTGCACCCAAGGATGTTCCAGGAGGCGGGTTTGTGGTTGTGTGAAATTGGAAGCCATCGAGGTGTCCATCCGAGGGGGAATAGGTAAGGAAAACGTGACGGATGCACAGCGTGGAATACTACTGTACAGTAGTTAGAAGAATAGATGTGGTGTGCCCACACCAATGTGGATGGATCATAAAAACAAAGCACCAAGGGGGAAAACCATAAGCAACAGAATCAGTTCTGTAGCATGACACAATTCTTATTGGTTAAAAATGTATCACACACAAACTAACACAATGTTTAAAGCTTCACGAGGGCAGGAATTTTTGTCTATTTTATTTACCACTATATCCTCAGCACTTAGTAAGCACTCAGTGTTTGTTGAACAAATGCACTTTACAAGAATATGTACACGTTCGAGAGAAAAGGAACACATCAAACAAGAGGACTTTGCACTGCAGGATGATGCTGTGCCAGCACCTGAGGGGTAATTTACTCCACTTTCTGCACCTGGGATGAGACAAGGGCTGCTGGCCAAGCCGGGCTCCATTTGCAAGCTGTCCTCCTCCAGTGGTGGCTTGGCTGCCCTGCCCCTGGTCCATCCAAGGTCCTGCTTGCTAGTCTCTTGGCTTGCCACCTTCCTGCTCTGTCTAAGGCTTTAGTGACTTAGTTCTGTAGAAACAGACTCTCCAGGTCCTGGCTGTCTACTCAGTGCTTTCCATATCCTCCCAACACTGCCCAGACCACTGGTTCTCAACTGGGGACAATTTTATCCCCATAGAGGGCATTTGGCAATGTCTGGAGACATTTTTGATGATCACAAGTATGTGTGTGTGTGTGGGGGGGTGTGTGCACTGTGCTACTGGCATCCAGTGTGTAGAGGCCGAGGAAGCTACTAAACATCTTACAATGCACAGACTGTCCCCCACCCCCAGTAGAGAATGATCAGGTCCCAAATGTCAATGGTGTTGAGGTTGACCTAAGGGAGGGTGCTCTATTATCTCCATTTTACAGGTGATGAAACTGAGGCATGGAGAGGTTGTGTAATACTGTGACTGAGGTCCCATAGCTGGCAAGCAATGGAGGTGGCATGTAGACCAAGTGAGGTTGGCTCTGGAGCCCTTGCTTTTAACCTAACTGCTATACCTGGTTGCTTCTCACAAATGGAAAGCACAGAGACAGGTGCTTTTTACGCCTTCACTCAATTATGTCACAACTAGGGTGACCAGCTGCCTGGTGTACCCAAGACTGGGCAGTTTCCCAGGATGTGGGACTGTCAGTGCTCAACTGGGATGGGTGGTCACCCTGGTGGAACCCAGACTCTGTATGCATCTGCGTTTGTGACTTAACTGCTGCATTCAGTCTGTTGAGTTCATGCTATGTGCTAATCACTCTTGACAGAGAGACCCAACCCCAGTCCTAAGTTCACCTCCAGTGACTTTGTCATCCATAGTGCTCAAGGCCATGGCCAAGTTTCCCCCTGTTCTGAAAATATTTATCTGTTAGGCTCTTGAGTTCAGTCAGCAAGGCTCTAGGTAGATCAACATTCATCCTTAGAGGATTTCTGAAGTTTGTTTGAGGAAGAGATCAGCTGGGGATGGTGTGGTAGAGGAAAAAAAATCCCAAGGTTTGATGCCAAGGCCAGAGTGCCCTTCTGACCTTGAGCAAATTGTTTAACCTGTCTGGGCCTCAGGGTCCTCATGTGTAAAATGAGTCAATAATAAGAGCCATGATTATGTAAGTACCCTGTACCGGGCGCTGTGTTAAGCACTCTACTTGGAGGTGTTTTACATATAAGTTGTTATAAGGTTATCTAATTTAATCCTCAGGACAACAGGGAGCGGGCAGTTCCCGGGGTTAAGTGGCTAGCCCAAGGACGCAGCTGTGAGTATTAGAGTCAGGATGTAAACCCAAACACCACGCTTTTAACTGCTATGTTATGTTGTCTCCTGTGGCTGTTTCTGAGACAGAAAAACATGCCAATTAGGTCCAAAAACCAGGAGGTGGCCGCAATGGCGGCACATTAAGTGTGTTTGCAAAGGCATGTGTGTTTCTCCACCCCCTGATGTCCCAGAAGGCATTCCTGACTCCCTGACACCCACATGTGGAGTTGCCCTCACCTCCTGAGCACCTTGCTGGCTCCGCTGGCAGTGTGTGATGTGATCGGTGGGTTTGAAGCAAGGGTCAGGCCCCAGGAATCTTCCTCTTTCGTGGAGAAGCAGAGCTCGCGTCTCCCAGTGGCAGCTGGCCTGTCTGTTTTCAGCCCGACTGTCTGGCTTGAGTGGCAGGGACTGTGTGTCAGACATAACAGCGCCTGCGGCTGTATCCACCCACTGAAGGTCCTTGGTCTATCGCTGAGGTTTACCAAAGGTTCCAAGGACAGGGGTCCGCTGGGGAGTAGAGAGACTGATTTTATGCGCCAGACACTTTGTGGAACACTTCACATCAAATGCATCCCTCCTCCTCCCTGGCTGTCCTTATCCTGCTTGCTTTTTTCTTTTCTTCCCACAGCTAGTAACTGTATTCTAAACACCTAGTAGAGGACCTAGCAAATTTAGTCATTCAATAAATATTTGTTCAACAAATAAATGAGTGAGTGGAGTGTGTATGTGTTAGGCTCTATGCTAAACCCATTATGTGTATTATTTCACTTAAATCTCACAATAATCCCATGACATAGGCACCATTTTTATCTTCATGTTACAAAGGAGAAAATGTACTCAGAGAGGTCAAGTAATTTCCCCCCAAACACAAGCCAGTAAGTATCAGAGCAAGAATGCAAATTTAGTCGTCTTCAAATCCTATTCCATTTACTGTCTCCCAAACACAGAGACATATTTTCAGTATTTATACACATGTATCTCTATATAACACATCCACAGTAATGTATCCTATATAATATGTACATGTATTAATATAATATGCATACATATCCATGTGTGAATCTATCAGTCACCTATAGCTGTGTAATATGCAACCCATAAAAAAATCCCTAGTGTTCTGTGGTTTGGCTGGGGAGACTCTGCTTTAGGCTGTAGGTTGAGTTCAGATCTGATTCCTACACTTACTTCTGAGGCCCAGACTGGAGAACCAGTGGTTTCCTGGTGGAAGGTAGCAGCTTCCAGAGTGTGTGAGCAGAAATATTTGATGCCTCTTAAAGCCTAAGCTGGGCTTCTGGTCATGTTCCGTTGACCAAAACAAAGCCAACGTTAATGGGGCAGAGAATTATATTCCTCCCATGGTGGAAGGAGTGGAAGTAAATATTTACTGAACAATAATATACACCAATATCATATTTTCATTATATACAAATGTATTTGTATTTTTTCACCCATGACCCCAGCTTCAGTGAAGGGTTCTATTATGTTCCACACTTTTACTGGGCATTAATTTCCTTGTTTGAAAAATGGCAACTATGGTTAATAACAATATACTGTATTCTTGAAAATTGCTAAAAGAGTAGATTTTAAATGTTCTCATTACAAAAAAAGTGAGATAATGCAAATGTTAATTAGTTTGATTTAGCCATTCCATAATGTGTACATATGTTAGAACATCATGTTGCACATGGTAAATATATACAATTTTATTTGTCAACTTAAAAATTAAAAATAAATAAAATAAATGTAAGATACTTTAAAAAATGACCATCTTATATTGAGAATTAACTTTTACTATTTACTTGAGTTAAGCTAACACACCCTTGAGCTCCCCACGTGTAATAAAGTGACATGGACAAGGTCTGGAGGTCTGCAGCTGGATTTCCTGGGTCTTCATGATTACCTGGGTGGCCTTGTAGACACCTCTCTGAGCCTCAGTCTTCTTCTCTGTGAAATGGGCATGAAACAATACCCATTTTGTAGAGCACTGTGAGAATTAAGTGAGAGCATGCATGTGAAAGTTTAGCACAGGGCCTGGCTCCAGAAGGCACTTGATAAATATTAGCTGTTTTTATTAATATTAATACTATTCTTACAACAAAAACAACACAAGAATTCTAATGCTGCTCAAGACAATTATCCTAGCCTGTCATCTGCTGGTCCCTAATCAAAAGTCTCCTTCCCGACTATGATCCTGCTCTTTCCTTCTAGACTTACCTGGGGTTTGGTCTTCCTGCTTTGGCTCGATTCCCTTCCTACAGAAATGTTTGGAGCCACCGTACTGATCTGTGCCTCCTTGTCTTTTCTGCCTGGTCAGACCCTTGGAACACAGGGCTGGCCCCACGTTGGTCCTTCCGGAAGGATGGTTCTCTGGGGCATCGCAGGCTGCCTGTGGAATTTCAACAACAGGACGGGCAGTGGGGGAAACTTCGGATGGCTGCAGACAGCAGCCTGGATGTATACGAGGATGGGGGTGGTGTTCTTTCCATCTGGAGTCCTCTGGGAGCTGTCAAGCCTGGAATCTTTGCAATTTAGGCAGTCTGTTTGTAATGGTCTCAAGAAAATCCATTCTGCCTACAAATGTGGTGACCTTTAATTTTTTTTTCTCAGAATTTTCCAAGATGCACATTGACTCTTCCTGTCAACGTGGAAGGCTCTAATGCCACCTGGGGCATTTAGATTGCATTTGCCAATCGCTGACTGCTGTAGCCAATTTGTTCCTGATCTCAAGGTCGATTTTGAATAACTTTAGCTGGGCTAAGTCTCTTGCATTGAATAACTGGGAAATAAACTCTTAAGGTGGGGGGCAGGAGGGGGAAGGGGGCTGTTTCTTTTTTGGAGAAGTTCTTTGATTTTGGTAAATGAGAAGGCTCCTACCTTTGCCAGTCATGCCGTAGGTGGCCTTGAACGAGGCAAAAGGGAATATACAAGTGCCAAGTACCTAGTATACACTGGACACAGTGTAGGCACTTTACACATGCCAGCTGTTCAGTCCACGTCACAGATAAAGAAACTGAGGCCATGGAACTTGCAGGGCTGGGACTGGATCTGTCTCAAGCCCATATTCTTTTCACTCTCCCTCACTTCTTCCCCAAGACCAGGGTTCAAAAGTGCACCTGCTCTATCATGCCCTCTTTAAACTACCCTTATGAACGCTTTTCAGCAGCCCTCATTAGAGTACAGCAGGCTGCGCTTGAATTTGCTGTGTCCCCTGCTGTCATCTCCTTGGATTCACTCCCCTAGTCTGAGATAGTGCCTGGCTTACCTTGCTCCCCCAACAGTGGGCTTATTCCTGGCAGGGGTTGGCATCAGCAACTGCTCTTTGATCCCATGATGCAGACTTAGAGGTGAGCGTGGTGTAGATTGGTGGTCTAACGTGGGGCCCTTTGGAAGGGGAACGCCTGGTCTGCATCCCTGTGAGTTGTGTGACTTGGGTTGGATTCCTCAGAAGGCTGAGATCAGGATTTGGGCAGGTGTGGTTTATTCAAGGAGGGTTCTCAGAAGGGAAGTGAGGGAAGGAGGGTGGGAAGGGGACAAAGCCAAGCGTGGGTAGGGTCTTATAGGCCAGATCTGGCCTTGATCCCACATGGGGCTCTGGAGTGTACTGTGCCTTGAAGCAAGAGGACTGGACTTTTGTACAACTCCCCACAGCCCCCAACCCCCGACCTAACCCCATATCAGGTATATGGCTGTCCCAGGAGGAAATAGTCTAACTGCCCTGGGTGCGATGGCTTTCATCAGCCAAGGGGAGTTCTCTGGAGGAAGTGTTGGTATACGCCATTAGGCACAGACTGGCAAAGGCTGAGGATGAATGGGTTGGCTCGTAAAGAGGTTCTGGGTGAGGCACCAGGAGCAGCTATAGTATTACATAGCTTCTCTCAGTTTTCCTCATCTGTAAAATGGGGATGCTGATAAAACGTATTTCTGAGTGTTGATTCAAAGATTAAATGAGATACCTGCATCCATATTACCGACATGATGTACCTGTCACTGGCCTTTTGCAAAATAAGGGCTCAAAAAAAACTCAAGCTATTTTACTGGAAGTTGTGAAACAGTAACAACAAGCAACACTTATAAACGACTAAATGCTCTCTTATTCTCTTGTTTAATTCCTGTAACTCTTACGAGTTCTCCATTTTACAGATATGGAAACTGAGGCACTTGAGGTAAAGCACCTTGACTGAGCACACACGATGGGGCTGACATTCCAATTCAGGCTGTTTAGTCCCAGCCCCCGAGTGAGTGGTCTTTTGGGACTGTCTCTTCTGATCATGGGGAATCTTTTTTTGGTCACTCCTAATTCTTTGAATTTATCCATCTTCTATCTTGTCTCTGAGTCTTTGCATATCCTGTTCTCTGTGCTGGAAACACTTTTTCCCATTTAGCCTGATCTGCTGTGCTGAACTTAGATTTGTCCTCTTCTGGAACGCCCTCCGGGTTATCTCCTTCTACAGCTCTTTGTACTTTCCCCAGTCAGAGCACCTATCGGGATATGTTGCATCTTCCCGGTCACTTGGCTGCCTCCCCCACTAATCTATGGCTCCAAAGAGGTGGGTATTTTCCCTATGTCGTTTGTCATTGTTGCACCAGCAACTAGCGTTTGTCCAGCACATAGTAGGTGCTCGATACATGCTTATTTTGTGGCTGAATGGGCATTCCAAATTCAGAACTGAATACATTGGAGACTTATAAAAGTTCTTGTTGAGTTGAATTAAAATGGACTAAGTTCCTTCTCGGAAGATTTCATAACCAAATCTGCCAGTATGGCTGACTGGAGTCTCCCAGAAGCTCTGGACAGCGTCCCCCATCTGTAGATAGGGACAGAGGATCAGGGACTTAAAACATGCTTCTCGTGTAGTAGCTGAGAGTTCTTCAGAGACTCTTCTGACATTTTTATTTAATCACTGCTCGATTCACTTATTTAATGTAATGAATTTACTTCTTTTCATTAGGAAAGCAAGAGAATCGCATTACTAAAAATTTGGGAAACCCAGAAAAGAAGAGAAACCCACCTGCTATCATTTGTTGGGTACATTTTTTTGCAGTCTTTCCCTCCCATATGTTTTCTTTCATTTTTTTTGTTAAATACACTTGCGACCATACTATTAATATAGTTGTGTATCCTGCTATTTTTTTTTCCACTTAGCAAAATGAGATTTTTTTCCTCCAGGTTTAATTACATAGTTTTAAAGATAATCATCACCATGTTTTTAAAACCTTTTTTCCCCTTTTGAAATTTTTAAATCAAAGTCATATGTGCACATGTTACACAGCAAAAGTACGGAAGAGTTGCTAATGAAAGCAGGGGTTCCTCACCCCTTCCCCCTTCTCTCCCCTCCTCAAGTCTTATTTCCCAGAGGAAACGGCTTGAAATGTTTCCATTTTTACGCCTTCTGGTGTTTATCTCTATAACTCCAAATAAGATGCTTATGCAGCTGTTTCTTGATTTATCAGTTTAGGACATTTTCTATTGACTTTCTGCCATACAAGATGAGAATTCAGGTTATTGACATTGTCCCTCCCCCTGCTTTTGTCCTTCCCCATTTTTTATTCAAAAAAGGTAATACATGCACATGGGAAATCATGTCAGCAGGATGAAAGGACCCCTCCTGCTCCAACGCTTTAGGCTTCAGCCCACTCTTCTCCCCAGTTTCTTGCGTATCTGTGATAGGTTAAAGATGACTGCAAACTAATACCCCGTGCGTTGAGAAGTGTGATCTCTTACCCTTCCCCTTGACCCTGGGCTGGCCTGGGAGTGCCTTGACAAATAGAATGCCATAGAAGTGGCACCATGATGGTTCTCATCCTAGCCTTTAAGGGATCATGTAGTTTCTGCTTCCTGCCTCTTGGAACACTTGGTCTTACAGCCCCGAGTTACCATGCGAAAAATCTGAAGACCCAGTTGGAGGGACACATGGAGAGACCCCCAAGGGACAGGTGTGGAGACCCCAAGATGATGTGGAGAGGGAGAGGGTCCCTGCTGAGCCTAGCTTCCAGCTGGTCCCACCAAGATGCCTGGCATGTCACTGAAACTGTCTTGGACCCTTCAGAGCAGCCCAGAAGCCATCTGAATACCACTGAATGACCCCAGCAGACACCATGTGGAGCAGAAGAATTGCCCAGCTGGGTCCAGCTTGAATTCCTCAAAACCAGGAGCCCTAATAAAAACAGTTGTAGTTTTAAGCCATGATGTTTTGGGATTAACCAGAGCAGTATCCTTCAGGAGATGCTCCATGTGTCACAGATTTTGGGAGAGATCATCTCAGCCTAGCCACAGTGCCCGTTACAAATACGCTAGTGCTTTATTGGGTCATGCAACCTCAAGGAAGCAGGAATGAAGGAAAGAAGCAGGAAAGGAAGCAAACACAAAGAGGTGCACTTTACTGAGAGGAGCTACAGTTTCGCAGAAATACGGCATGGGACGCTTCTGGAGTCATTTATCTGCCAGCTCTCTCCTGCCTCTGGTTGCTAATTGTTTAAAGCTTGCTCCACCTTGTACTTCTGTGTTATGGCACCCAGCTCCTCCTAGCAGCTGCTGGAGAATCCGGAACCTCTGGGAGTTGACAGGTGTGATGGAGGCCACCCCCGACCTCTACCCAGGGTAGGCTGAGTAATTTTCTTTTTTAATTTTAAAATATTTATTCATTTCTTATTTTTTAAAAATAATTTTTGATTAGATGTCAGACATTGTGAATTTGACCTTGGTGGGTGCTGGATATCTTTGTGCCTGGGGCTATCTGAGGTACTGAGGATCTAGCATTGAACAAGAAGCAAAGATCCCTGCTGTTGTTGAACTTCTGTACTACTACGGTGGGGAGGCAATCAGTGAACAAAAAGCATAATTTACTTTTGTTATTATTATCCTATTACATACACATCTGAATACTTACCCCTGAACAGCCATTGTTTTTTAGTGGTTGCATAATATTTGATTGAATGGATATATGCTTGTTTAATGAGCCATTTCTCTATTGGTGGGTAATTAAACTACTTTCTCCAAGAAGAATCATGAGGAATCTTAGAGGCTTAGGATTTTAAGCTCAAAAAACAGAGGCTGAGAGGTCATTCTGAAATCCATTGTGCAGGGGCAGCCACTCCTAACCTTGAGACCAAGGATCGATCTTCCTTGACCTGTGAACTGGACTTGCCCTGGATTGGACTGTCCTACTAGGCCAGCAAAAGAGAAGATGGGGAGTTGTTAGGATGGGGGGAAGGTCCTTAGACTCCCCTCTTCCATAAAGTCTCCAGCTCTTTGACTAACACCTGTACCCCAACATCCAATCAGTCACCCAGGCCTAGAGTCAAAGTCTTTGATATCTTGTGGATTTATACTTTCCCCTCTGTTCCTGTGCCTTTCTTTGTCTTCATTTGCTTTTTGCCTAATGGGTTTGAATTAAACTTCATGTCTTCTGTTCCATTGATCTCCAGTCTCCAGCAATAATTATGTTGTTTGCATTGGAGGATGTGGCAGGTGCAGCTGGTGCCTTGCCCACACACCCCTTTGGTACTCACCATTCCTACTGCAAGCACCTGCAATGATGCCGGGGGCTTTCTCTGGCCACCATAGCATGCTAGGTACTTGTGGGGCAGGCTGAAGGTGCAGAGAAATGAAAGCCCAGGAGAATCTCCCCCCAACTAACTGCTGAGGGCAGTTGTTCCACCTTCCTTACCCCAGGGTGAGGCATGCTCTATGCTGCCGCCCAGATGTCCCCAGTGAGATAGAGTTGCCCGCAGTAGCAACCTGCTCATCAGCGTGACCTGGATTGGCTTCCTCCCCTTCTGTATCACTCCTCCACTATCGTACCAGTGTTTCCTGGGATTGGTTTCCAAATAAACCACTTGCCTTCAAATCCTTCCCATAGGATCTGTTCCTGGGGAAATGCAACCTAAGACAATGAGGAATACAAGGAACCAGGAGGATATATAAATATATAACAGGCGTAGCAAAGCATGACTTCCCTGACAAGGTGACTTTCCTAACCTGAGACCTGGAGGATGAGTAGGAATTAGCTAAACAAAGCAGGCATGGGGAGAATAGCAGGGGAAGATTGTTCAAGCATAGGGAATGGCATATGTGAAGGTCCTGGGGCAGAAATGCTAGCATGGCTGAAGTGCAGAGAGAGGTAGAGTAAGGTGGTCATGTTGGGAGGATATGTGGCCTGAAAGTGAATTTGGGCCCCTGACTTTGTATCTCTTTCCTCTTCACTTTGGTTCTCTGTCTGTACACTTTTTAAAACCCCAATATGGTCTGGCTTCATTTAAATGCATCTGAAATGAAATCTCTAATGTTAACAGTGTTGTCAGATGTGAAGGCCTCATTTCTCTTTGGTTCTTTTTCACCAAACGCTATTGTGAATTTCTGGGGAGGATATGAGGATTTTGATTGTTTTGATTGTTTGTTTTTTTTTTTTTTTGGTATGACCACATTATGTTAATTTCCCCATTGTCTCAGGGTATGAGAACATAAAAGCAATAACTCATTTATATGAACACTGAATGTGCTGAGAGGTTGTCATGGAAACCAGGGGGAAATATTCATGTTGGCTTGAGTAAATTGAGTAACCCCTGTTAAAAGATTGAACACAGAACTTATTTACCCAATTGTGTGGTGTTCGCAAGAGATGAGAAAATCAACATGATAAATGAGATTTTTTTGGACGGGGGCCAGGGGCAGGGAGGAGGATGAAGAGGGTGAATGAGTGCTAGGAATGTATTATTTTTATTTAAACAGTTACTTCCCTTCTCCTTCCAAAGATTATATTTTTGCTGCCAAATGGGAGTGGGTTTGTGAGGTGGTAGAGAAAGGGTCCGAGGGAAATGGTCTGGTAAAATTGCTCCTGGGAGGAAAGACAAGCTTAGGGTGTCTGTGACTCCTGCTGCTGTAGCTCGGAGCCTATTTCTCCCCTTGGAGCATCCTCTGAGTTCTTGGTCGGAGCAGTTGAAGGGACATGAACATTTCTAGCATTTTCTGCTTTGCTTTGGCAGGGTTGTTTACTCTGTTTCAAGCTGACTTTCAAAAAATACTGGTTCTGTTTTTTGTTTTTTTTTTTTCTTTTTTATTATTTATTTTTATTTTTATTTTTTTAAATTTCAGAATATCATGGGGGTACAACACTTTGGCTATATATATCGCCCATGCACTGCCCGTGTCAGAGCTACAATCATGGTCATCCCCCAAACTGTGCTCCCCGCATCCGTTCAGTGAGAGTTTTTCTTTGTTTTTCATTTTTTAAAAGCAAATCGTTTCAGCTCTTCCTAAATAATTCTTTAAAAGAAAAGACATGGAAGACAGATGAGAGCAGAGTTGGGGACAGTGCTATGCTCGCTCATGATCACAGTGGCAGACAGAAGCCCTCCGAGCCTGGGACAGCCTCCTAAAAGTAGTTATGGGTTGATGGATCGGGGAGGGCTTTACTAGCACCACTTTGGTGGTCATATCGGGCCAGCTTGGAGATCAGGTCCTGGGCTCCAGAAGGCATTGATGGTTGTTCTACCTGGATGTTGCATGGTAGGCATCGCCATATGGGGTGATTTTGAGGGGCAGGTTTCTCATCAGTGGCTTCCACTGCAAAGCACCACAGTCCTACCTCCTTATTATATCTCTTCCTTCTCATGCTCTGGTCCTTTATGATTTCTGGAAGTAGGTAACCCAGAGCCCCACTGTGGTTGGTTGATTGCAAATAGGCCCCAATAATGTCCCTGCCTGTGTCCGCATCCTCTGCAATGTGACTTTGCAGCAACTCTCGTTAAGAGCTGGATCCAATTTCCTCACTCCTTGAATCTGGGTTGGCCGTGGAACTTGATTTAACCCACAGAACACGGGGAAGTGATGTCATGCCAGTTTGGAGCCTAGGTCTCAAGAGACCTTGTATGCCCCCACCTGTTCTCTTGGAACCCTTCCATGCCATGTGAAGGCATGGGATTCTCAAGGGAAGATGAGTGACCACGTGGATGAGAACTCACTTATCCCAGCTGAAGCCCCAGACACAGGAGAGAGCCCAGCCAAGATCACTAGAGCCACCTACCTAACTTGCAATTGCCTGCAGTCATTTGAAGGAGTCTAACTGGAACCAGAAGAACCACACAGCTGATCTGTAGCAGTAGCAAGTGTTTCTTGTTTTATGCCACTGAAACTTTGTAGCTGTTTGTTACGCAGCATTATTGTAGCAACTAGAGAGGTGAACCGCTCAGGTGCCATCTTTCTCCTCCTCTCCATGGCGGTGAGTCAAGGTATCTTGTTTCTTCCTGTGTGTGGCTCTTCACGGGTGCCTTGGCATTAACTTTTAGAGTTCATTCCTTGAAGCGTATTTGAGAATCGGAGACACCTGATATTTGTCACAGAAGCGACTGAGTAGTGCAGAGTGTTGGGTGCTGTACAGGGGTCAGGATTTTGTTTCCTTGTGAAGTTGATACTCCAAACCTCCCATTTCTATCTGAGACTTGAAGAAGAACTTCAGGGCCACTGTGAAATGGTTCCCCTTCAGCCAAGCAAAATAGATGTTCCCCAATTTCCCTTTTTCTGGAAAATGTCCATTTTCAAATACAGTTTGGGCAAGTGTGGACTGTGCATTGACAGAGACTGCTACGCCAGAGCATCCAGAGATGGCTGGGAAGTGCTCCTGCTCTTCAAGACCCTGTGGGCCCAAGGCTAGACATTTTATAACAAGGTAGAACAATCCAGATGTCAGCTGGCATCCCTCGATCCTCAAAGATCTAGGTAAAATTTACTCAGGCGAATTCCTGCTAATTTGGGGAGGGGGATCTTTTCAGGGTCCCATCTGTCTCTGGCTCCAGTGCCCCCAAGCTGCCTTGGTTTCACCCCCCGTGAGCTCAGATGCAGAACTTGTCCTCTCCCCATTGCCTACAGGAAACTTACTCACAGCTTGTGAGTTCATGGGACCCTCTGAAGACTGGGGGCTTCAGGAGGGGATGATTTTCTGGCACATGCAGGAAACTTCTATCCTCTCCCCAGCTCTGCCCCTTCCCCCTTTCTTGTCTGGCTCCAAAACCTTTCCCTTTTTATTAAGCAGGTAATTTCTCTCCAGTTCCTGCTTCCACATTTCCTTTCCTCAATGCTTCTAGGGCCTCATAAGAACAAGGAACTCAGCGCGGATGAAGTTTAAAAAAACCAAAAACCAAAAAACAACCCTAAGAAACAAACAACACTATTTTTTATATTTTTCCTCCGGACAAAACATGCATCTTATTTGTAGCATCAGATGAGGCCCCCTTTGGAAACATTTTCCTGTGTTCTATGATTCTGCCAAGTCCTCTAAGTTTCATCTCCTCCTTTAGCAGGTGGGTTTCAGGACTCACACAGTCAAGTGCACGGAATACATCTTTGGCATGCTTTGCTTCTGTTCTGCCTCCTAAAACAGAGACTATGTGTCTCACCCAGTATGATGTTAGGGCTGTATAGCACAATATCATTACATAGAGCTGAGTCCTTGGAAATACCATCTGTCTTGTTTTCCTGATAGTTAATTAAATAAGGCATCTAAATGCAGCCTAGAAAATTCCTCTCATAACCAAGTTCCCAAGAGTTTAGGTCTTTGCTGTGCTATTTATTTATTTTTTGGAAGTCGTTGGAGTGCAAGTGGAAACCGATTAAAAAGAAACAACCTGAATTAGGTTAAGCAAATTCTGCAGCGTGAAACGGTGTTTGGAAAAGCTAACCAGTAATGTATCCACGTTGGAGACTTGGGCCTCCCTCTCACACAAAGAAAATTTCAGGTCAGTTTCATCCCCTATGCTAAGCAAGTGGAGGGTTCAGGGAATGTGATTTTAGTTTTATAAAAATTGTCCTTTCTCAGTCCCCTCAAATGATCTGATTTTCTTCTCAGCTCATTTAGAAGTAAAAATGGAAAGGTTAGATCATTTAAATATTTTAAATATATTTGTATTCATTTCCATGAAGTCACGTAAGCCTCCCAGACCAGTTTCAGAGTTTTGTCTTCCAACCCATCTTGTCTCTGCTGTACGTTTTCTGCACTTAAAATGAGAGATGACTTTTAATTGGAATACCCCGGGTTTTAGAGAGAATGCCTCTCTTGTTGCTGTTTCTCATCTCTAATTTTAATTCAGAGAATCAAAGTGTGTCTTACAGGCTTTGATATCAAGCTGAGCTGTTGACAACAGTGGGGCCCAGGAAGCTGAGTTTAAAACAAACACCTTGGATTATGCTAAGTGAAATAAGTCAGACAGAGAAAGACAAATACTATGTGATTGCACTTATTTGCAGAGTCTGCAAACGTGAAACTCCTGGAAAGAGAGAACAGAATTGGAATGGTGGTTGCCAGGGGCTGCAGGGTTGGGGAAACGGGGAGATGCTAGTCAAAGGGTACAAAGTTTCAGTTATAAGATGAATTAGGTTCTGGGGATCTAATGTAGGGCGTGGTGACTATCGTTAACAATACTGTGTTGTATGCTAGAAATTTGTTAAAAGAGTAGCTATCAAGCATTCTGACCTCACACACACAAAGATAACTATGTGAGGCGATGGATAGGGTCATTAGCTGGTTCCTGGTAATAATTTCACAATGTATGCATATATCAAAACATCACTTTGTCCACGGTAAATATATTCCATTTTTATTTGTCAATTATACCTCAATAAAGATGGAAAAAATGAAATAAAACAAGCATGCTGGGCAGGACTGCCTACATAATTTGCAGGGCCCCGCGCAAAGTGAACATGCAGGGATCGCTCCTTGTAAAAATTAGTAGGAATTTCAAGATAGCAGCAGCAGAGTGGGGTCCTTTAACCACAGGGCTGTGTGTAGCTACACAGGTGGTACAACAGGATGTGGTCTTGACCTCAGGTAATTACTTTGTGCTCCACTTTTTAAAAAAACTCTCTGCCTCAAGTTCTTTGGCTGTGACATGGATGTGAATGAAGAGGTTATAACTGGCATCAAGTTCGGGTGTTTGGTGTTGTTGCATATGTGAATACAATTGGAAGATTTTTTGATAAGCGTTTTTCCAACTCTTATTTATTATGTTATCTATTTGCTCACTGCTATATGCAAGTGGTCCCCCAGGGGACATTCGGCAGTGCCTGGAGATATTTTTGGTTGCCTCAACTGGGAAGTGGAGGACTGGATGCTACTGGCATCTGGTGGGTAGATTCAAGGATGCTACTAAACATCTTACAATGCACAGGACAGCCCCTCACAGTAGAGAATGATCCAGCCCAGAAGTCAGTAGTGCCTGCTACACACGACATCCTGGGCTGTACCCACTCTCTGGATGTGAAAATGGAGGCCTGGAGAGGCTAAGCATTTTCATTTATTATTTCTTTGTAGTTACAAAAAAATCCATCTTGTTCCAGGAAGGAACAGTCAGTATAATTTCTAAAGATCTATGCAGCATAAAATAAAAATAACTAGGAAATTGGTGGAAATGTGTTTTCAAGGGCACTGCGTGGACTGAGAACAAATTTTCAGGCTTCAGTTTGTCCGGTGAGGTTAAGAGCTTGTGCGCTGGGCCAAGTCAACATCCTTTTAGTGGTGTCTTGTCTCCTTCCTGATTTAGAAAAGGCAAACCCACCTGCTGTCATGAAAAATACCTTCTAGAAGCTACTGGGTAATTGGGTGATATTTCTGGATTTGTCTCCCTGTCTAATGTACATCAGTTAAACTTTTGACTCTTCTGTGCCTTCTGGAGAAAGTAATAATCAGAAACTAAATCGACTTGGGTTTTTTCCTCCCCCTTTGCCCCGTATTTGTAAAGATTAATCTTCAGTATCTATGAGCACTGGGTGATTTGCAGAAACTGCAGCTGCTTTATCAATATCAGCCTGGCCCCCATTGATCAAACCCTCATTTAGGCATCCACTGCCGTCTGCTGGAAACAGCCCAGGGACAAGGAAGGAAGGGAAAAGGCCACTTCAGGAGGCCGCCTTGCCTTGGAGTTTCTGCTGTTTTTCTGAGATGAGCGCGAACATTATTGCTCAGCACGGTCAATTGCAGAGGGTCCTTGAGGTTGTGCTGTGGGGGAATTCTGTGTGGGAATAAATCCTGATGGTGGGAAATATGAATAAAGCATTGGTTTCACTGTCCTGGATGGATTGTTTTCCTTTTCCATCTCACCACACTGTGTTCCCTGTGCATGTGTTTGTGACCTCTGGAGGGCTCGCAAATAAAGGTGATGCATCTTCATTTTGTTGGAGGAGTTATTTGTGTGTATTCAGCGGTAAAACAGTACTCACAATGTGTATCATATTTTGGGCACCCACTGTACATTGGGCACTTTCCATAAATTAACTCTGATTATTCTTAGCAGCTTGCGATGGCTCCTGTTTCTCTAATTTGATTTGCAAAAACCTCGATTTCATCAGGATCCCTGTTTACTTTTGCAAACTTTTCACTCAGCACCTTCTTTTCATCCACTCCATTTCAGCTGTGCTGAACTTCTTTCTGTTGCCTAAATTGACTTCGCTCACTCGCACCCCTGGGCCTTTGCACATGCTGTGCCCTGGGGTTACTACATTTCACTTTCATTTTCTCACCCTCACTAGTGTCTTGCATGGGACAACAGGATTACCCTTGACTGTAAATATCAGAAAACCCTGCTATAATGGCTTAAAGAGGCAGGGTTTTAATTGGCTTGAGCAACAATAAACTAAGAAGTAGGCAAGCCATGTTTGGGACAATGAGTCAGAGATGCCATCAGGAACCCCAGCTTTTTCATCTTCCTGCTGTGCCATGCAGTTTCCATCCTCATGGTGACAAAATGGCTGCTTCACCTCCAGGCATCATGTCAGCAGGCATGGAGGCCAAGGAAGGACAAAGGGCCAAAAGGCTAAAGGTACACTTGCCTTCCTTTCACTGCTCATATGGCCAGCCCTAGCTGCAAGAGATGCTAGTAAAGGAGAGTTTTAAGACGGATACATTGTTGCCCTTGGGAAAAAGAAAAAAGACAAAACAGGATTCTGTTACTAAGGAAGAAGGAGGAAATGGATATTGAGGAGGTTTCTTCACATCTTTTAACGCTCAGCTTAGATGCCACTCAGCTGAGAGGTCCTCCCTGAACCCCCAAGACTGACTTGGGACATACAGGTGTTATGCCATCTCATGGATGGCATTGGAGTTACATGAAATTGTGATCATGTTTACATATCTGGCTCATAATTTCCATGAGGAAGAGGACCTAGTCTACCTTGTTCACTGTTACATCCTGGTACCTAACATAGTTCCAGATATGTAGTAAATCTTCTATAAATACTTGTTGAATAAATGAAAAATAGCTACTATTTTGCCCACTTTGCAGTTGACACCCAAAGGTTTAGGGAGACAAAATAACTTGGCCCAAGTAACACCATTTATTCATGAATTCCTTCATTCAGTAATATTCATTATGCACCTACTATGTTCCAGGTCCTGTCCAGGCACTTGGAATACACCAGTGAACAAAGCAGATAAAATTCCTGGCTTTGGGAACATTACCCCAACCTATTATTATGAAAAATTTCACACATACAGCAGAATTAAGTTTCCCAGGGAACACATGCACAGTTACTACCTAGATTCTACCATTCCTAGGCGTACGTTGATTATAGTGGAGGAAGGCAGAAAATAAACCAGAAATAAAATAATTAAATTATATAGCCTTGTTGAAGGTGGCAACTGCTATGGAAAATATATGGCAGGTAAAGGGGTTTAGGGTGTGCAGTTGAGGGTTGTGGTGGCCAGATTTGGCCTCATGGAGATGGTGACATTGGTGCAAAGACTTGGGGAGGAGGTGAGGGATGGAGCCATGTGCATATTGGAGGGCAAAGCATTTCCAGGCAGAGGGAACAGCCAGTGCAAAGGTCCCGAGGTGGGAATCTCCTTTGTTCAAGGAAGAGCAGGGTGAAAAGTGTGGCTGGGGGAGAGTGAGTGAGTAGGAAAGTTGAAGGTGATGAGGTCAGCATGGGAGGAGCAGCTGTGGGAGAAAGATCAGAAGCTTAGTTTTGGACACATTATGCTTGAGCCTCTCAGGAGCAGAGCTGGGATTTGGACCCCCAGACCTCACAACTCTTCTGTATTAGTCAGGGTTCTCCAGAGAAACAGAACCAGGAAAGCTGATGGTGTAAGCCTCAGTTCATAGTCCTAAGGCCCAAGAACCAGGCACTCCAATCGCTGAGGGCAGGAGAAGATGGATGTCCCAGCTCAAACCGAGAGAAAATGTACCCTTCCTTCACTTTTTGTTCTATTTGGGCTCTCAACAGACTGGGGGATGCCCACCCACGTTGGTGAGGGTGATCTTTATTCAGACTACAGATTTAAATGCTAATCTCTTCCAGAAACACCTTCGCAGACACACCCAGAAATAATGTTTTATCAGCTATCTGGGCATCCTTTAGCCCAATCAAGTTGACACACAAAATTAACCATCACACCTTCCCATTTTGCCACATCTGTCCCCCAATCATTCAAAGACTCTGTGACCAGCTGGCCAGGTGACAAGAGGGCCCAGGCTGCAAACCTGAAGGGCCGTACGAGAAACTTCAGCTTTACATGGACAGATTGTTTGGCAACCATTTAGGTTGAAAGCAAAAGTGCTCTGGATTAAGCACTTTCATTTGTGGCAACTGTCTCTGTCACAGGCAATGACAGAGACCTGCAGATCAGAAGATCTTTATGAAGAGCAGGGTCATGCTTTGGATTCACGCAGAGACTTTGGTTCAAGTCCTGGCTCTACCACTTTTTAGCTAAGTCACTTCAGGTAATCCATTTGACCTCCTTGAGCCTCACTTTCTTGATCTGTAAAATGGATGTAATAATAGTGTCCCTCCCTGAGGGTGGATGAGCTAATGTATATATGTGGTTTAGCACAGGGCTCGTCTGTAGGTGGACAGAGATGCTCTTTGATGCTCTGTTTCTCCGAAAGTCTAGGGAGGCCTCATAACCACAGTGGCCGAGGACTTCCCAGCTTCATATCCTCAGAGGACCTGACATTTTTTAGCCACCAACATTTGTTCACACCATGCCCCTCATCAAAAATGTCTTTCCTGCGCCTTGATGCCTGGGTATCTACCCCTTTAGAGTGCATCTCAAAATTCTCCTCCTCAAAGATGCCTTTGGTTACGGTCCCAGTCTGTAGGATGTTCTGTCTTGTCCAGATTCCTTCTGTGCTGCTCGCTGGGACTCACAGACACAGAGTAAAGCAAGTGGCAAGGGGCGGGGCCCAGGCACTGCCCCTGGAATGGGGGCAGAGCTCACCACGAGATGGCGTGATTGAGCCATCGCTGTCAATTGGGTTTTCTCTGTTTTCATTTTCTTATTTAATGAGAAACGTGTGATTTCCAAAGTCCCAGAAGGAATAGAACTTTGACTTGTTGTCCCCCCTGTTAAAAAGGTGATTACGCAGACCTCTGATAGTCCTATCGCATCGCCCACAGTTAAAAATTCCACCCCCACAGGCAGAGGAATTGGAATAAACCTGTCACACACTTGCCACTATCCCCTTTCCATGCAAATACTGTGGCACTTGCATACACACTCGGTATCCAAAGACTGCCTCTGCCTTTTGCGGATTATATTTGCTATATTGGATTCGAGTATAAGGCCCTTGAGGGGAGGACCTGGGGTCCATGCTAACTCATCAGGAGCTCTATAGAGTCTTGTTGAATGGACTTGACCTCTCTGGGATACGGAATCCACACAGCTCCTGGGAAAGGTGGAAAACCCAAGCTTTGAGGCAACCCTGCTTCATTTCCATACCAACGGAAAGGAAAGCAATAAATCCTTTATGGCCAAGAATCAGTTCTATTCATTTCTTCCTGGAAATGCTACTGATGGTGGCTGGGGAAGTCATTTGTCTCCTTGTCTTTCCCTTTGCTGGGTCTGACCACTCCTAGCTCTTCCTTGTGCTCCAGTGACATAGAGGGCAGTTGTTCAGAAGCCCAGCAATGCCGGCAGGGTTTGTTGCGCAGAGGAGAATTACAGCTTAAGTAAAGAAAATCAGGTGGGGTCACATGTCCAGGCCTCAGCCCTGTGGTCCCTCACTCTAACTCCTGCACAAAGGTCCTTGAGTAGACTTAAGTGAGCAAACTTGAAGTCAAGATGCTCTTTGCGAAGCACCACAATGTTATTGACATAATTGACTTACAATAATAAAATTTTGTAATTGATTATGTGCTAAGTTGGATACACAGTACATTAGATTTTTATACAGGCAAGTAGAAGTTAGTGCCAAGATTTAAAGAAAAATCAGTGGGGGAAAGAATTTTTTTTACCAGTTAAAACTTATTTATTTTTAAAAATTTATTTTTAGGATTTATTCATTCTTCCATCCACCATTCATACGTGTATCTACTTAACAAAGGTGTTTAAAAATTAGCTTTATGTTGTTATTTATTTTTAAAATAGGTATTACACACATGGCTCAAAATTTGAAAGGTACAAAAGATTATATAGTAAAAGGTAGTTTCCAATCCCACCCTTGTCTTAGTCATTTTGTTCCTTCCCAGGAATGGCAACCACTGTTGATAGTTTCCTATGTTACCTTTTAGAAATATTCTGTATTGTAAATGCATATCCAGCCACCCATCCATCCACTTATCTACCCATCCATCCATCCATATAATTATTTTTTTCCAGGAATGAGGAAAAGGCAGCCATTATTTGGTTTTAGATGGTAAACCAAACTTGTTCCCCGGATCCACTGGAAAGGAGATTTGGAACCATTCTCCTTGCTGTTTAGCCAGCCACTCCAAGGCTGTAGTGTTGAAGTGTCAGAGACCTGTCAGTAAAGAATGGACATTTTACAAACAGGTGTGGCTATTCAGATTTTATTCTCTCTATAGCCTATGGGCTTGTGTTTGATCCTGAGGGAGAGAGAGGCTTGCAATAAATGAGCAAAGAGAAATTAAAAGCAGACAGTGAGGTGCCATGGAAAGGGTGGTTGGAGTCAGACATTCTCGGATCCATATCCCATCTCTACCCCTATTAAAAGCCATAGGATGAGGTTATTTAACTTCCTGGAGTCTCAGTTTTCCTATCTGTGAAATGGCAATAACTATATCTTGTTTTGCAGGTTAAAGCCTAGCACAATGCCTAGATATGGTCTGTGCTCATATCATGATAACTGCTGTTAACAGAATTAAGCACATGTGATTCTCTGTGTTTTTTTGCAAGTAACTGAGTTCTTTAGGTTGATGATTCAAGATACAGCGTGAAAGAGTCAGAGGGTTAGTGGCAATAATGTAGAGCAGGGATTTGGAATACGGAGTGGAGGGATGGCAGAGGACATCTTCCAGCGGGAGCAGAGATGGGTGCTGAGCTACAGGGCTACTGGAGAAACAGCAACCTCAGGTTACTGGCGAGGACCCTCGTTTCCTGCAAGGAGTTCTTGGAGAAATCTCTCCCACTCTCTCTGGGCAGGGTATTCACATTTCTGGCTTGGATTAGGGTCTCCTTGCTTTTGGCCTCACCCTCCATCCACTGTCATCTGTTGAATCTTTCTAAAACGCTTGCTTAACTCCCCATCAGCTTCAGGAGAAAGTTAAATTCCTTAGTACACAAGGCCTGCACCCAGGAGCCCTTTCTAATTCCTCCCATCTCGATTTTGCGCACTTCTCTGCGAGCATCTACGTCTCATGATTCAGATGCTCTAGAATGCGTCCTCTCTCTGGAAGCCTCTTCCCTTTCTTCATCTGGCTACCTCCTGTTCTTCCTTCAAGATGCAGCTCAGACTCTCTTGGGCAAGTTTTCCAAGACTCCTCAAGAAGGGCCTGGTCTCGGTTGACTTGGTGTCTCCACTGTCAAGCTCAATGCCTGGTTCACAACGGACTCTCCCGTGCATCTCCTTCCATGAGATGGCTCACGGGGGAGAGGATGGATCAGAGGCTGAGGGTTGGAGCTGAGGGTCTTATCAACCCATGAGAATGGGAGCTTAGCCCGAGACATTCACTTTTGTGGCTGTCATTGTGTATTATAATCCTTCGGAGTGGTGAGGTTGGTTGGAATGGTAAACAAACATTGAGAAACCCAGTTCCTTTGTCGGGGTTTTTCCTGTCGCAATTCATAGAGAGAAACATCCACCATATTTGAATTTAATTTTAGATTTCTTTTTTGTTGTTTCTTTTTGTCTTTGCTGGGATTTTAAAAGAGGTTTTTTTTTTTTTTTTTTTTTTTTTTTTTAAGAAAAGGAGTCATAGGAATGGCTTTGCCTTCCTCTCTGGACTTGATGTTTTGTTTTTAGACTATTATATCAAGTTTATTATAGAATAAATTTAATTATTTTCATCAAACTATCACTAATGCACAGTGGATTTTTTTTACAGTATATAAATATTTTAAAATAGTTTTTAAAATTTTGAAATAGTTTTAGATTTTTAGGAAAGTTGCAATGATCCCTATCGAGTTTCAGTTCCCTCTCATGTTACCATCTTACATTACTGTGGTCTGTTTGTCACAGCTAAGACACCGACATTGGAAACTATTAACTGAATTCCAGATATTATTTGGATTTCACCAGTTTTTCTACTAATGTCCTTTTTCTGTCTAGGATTCAATCCTGAGTCCCATGTTCTGTTTTGTCTCATGGCCCTGTAGTATTCTCTGGTCTGTGACAATTTCTCTGTCTTTTCTTGTTTTTCGTGGGTCTTGATAGTTTTTAAGAGTACTGGTCAGGAATTTTGCAGAATTGGACTTGGTGATTATAACCTAGATCTGGCCATCTACCCATCACAGTATCAATAAAAGCCTCTCTTGAGATTTACCAGTGGCATGAAAATTTCAAACGAATGTGCCATCTTTGGTGCTCCTGGGACATGGGAGAGACCCACCTTGCAGACAGTGACTTCACAGATTCAGGTGCTTTTTGTGGTGGTGCTTTTTGTCTGGAGGCTGATTACAAAGATGGATGAGATTTTGGCCAAGGCCAAGGCTGCAGGATCTGGGATAAAAATTTCCAGAATTACTTCCTTGCCATAGGAGGCTGAGTTCCAAATCCCAGCCCGTGTGCAGCCTGCTTCATCGAGTAATGAGGTCCTGGGTGCTTTTTAAGGCAGCTGACCTTTGGAGCAAATTATCCAAGGAAATCTGATTAGCTAGTTCACTGGGTTCCTGCAAAATGGATCTTGGTGTATTTCTGCAGCAGAAATGTCAGCATAATTGGAGTTCCTGGAGCTCAAAGAGCTTCTTTCTCATCGTTTCCATTCTTTGGGGGAAAAAAAACAACAAACCAAACAACCAAACAAACAAAACCCAAACCCCCAAAGAATTATTCTTTGACTTATAGTCTTTGCTTTTGCACATGGTTCAGAAGCTGCTTCTGACTGTGTTTACGACTTTATTAATCAGGGGAACAGCCTGAACATCATTTAAACAAACAAGCCAAAAAAAAAAAAATCCATCCCCAAACAGATGATGTGAGCTTAATAGAGATGGCCCAGCCAAAGACCTTAAATAAATAAACTGACTTTAATTTGAGGGTAAGAGCACAGGGTGGTAATTACTTGAGGCTGTGTGCCATGCGATGTAACCAAATTCGAAACTTGCTAATTTCATTATTTTAATGGAAGTCTGCGTCCCATTCATTAGGCTGACATATGACTAGCCATTAGTAACAGTCCATTTCCAAAGCTATGGTGGATAAAGGGTGATTGGAAATGAGTGAGGGCCAGGCCTGGCGGAAGCTGGCAATGCTCAGAAGGGAAGTGGTGGGTGAGGTTTGTGGAAGGGGCAGGGAGCACAAATGGGAAAATTACCAAGGTGGATGGAGACAGCAAACCATCAAGTCCAAATACAGGCCTTGGATCCAGAGAAACATGGGTTCAAATCCTGGTTCTGCTACATACTGTCTGTGTGACATTGGGCAAGTTATATCCCTGCTCTGAGCTGCAGTTTGCTCATCTGTGAAATGGGGGTAATCATAGTTCCTACCTCACAGGGTTGCTTGAGATGATTCAATGCGATGAGTCCTTACAGGGCTCTAGTATAGGGCTTGGCAAATAGCAAGCACTTAATAAATGGTAGCCATGATGATCCTAATGAATGCCATTATTAGATAACAGTACTTTGGGGGCTTGGAGATTTTGCTGATGAAGAAACCGAGCCTGACAGGGGTGACGTCAGTCATCCAAGTTTGCCCCATCTCTCAAGTTTCTGATTCCCAATCTGGTGCTCTTAAAACATATTTTTTATTATTTCCTTTTTTGAATAGGCCATTCATTCACATGATTCACAAATTTACAAATAAGAGTACGGTGGGGTATCTGGTGAAAACTCTCCCTCCTACCTCTGATGTTCCATTTTCACAAGCAGCTGTTATTACTTGTTTCTTCTTTATCTTTGCAGAATTTCAGGCATATAGAAGCAAATACAAATATGTATATGCTCTTTTAAAAAAAATTACACAGTTCTGTATCCTGCCTTTTTAAACTTACAATATATCTTGCTTACCCTTCCATATCAGGGTATATAATGAGTTCTTTCATTCTTATTTATATGTTTTTGTATAATACGCATAAGTCATGATTTATTTAATTATTCCCCTCTTGATGGAGATTTGGGATATTTTCAATCTTTTGCTATTACAAACCACAACGCAATGAATAACATTGCATGTATGCTGTTGTGTCCAGGTATATGTTTATGTAAAGGATAAATTTCCAAAAGTAGAATTGGTGAGTTAAAGGGTGAGTGCATTTGTAATTTTGATGGTGCTCAAAGGTCCAGGGGCACATGGGGATGGTGCTTTAGCAATGAGCTTAAGCTGCCAGTTGGTTAAGAGATGCTTGCCTCAGGTTGCCAGTTAAAAAAAAATCTGAATGACATGTTGCTTAAAGAACGGGGTAAGGTGAAAGCTTGGAGATGATGGTGTCGTTAGAAAGACAGAAAGATGAGGAAGCTGGATTGTGTTGGGAAGAGAGAATAGAATCTCAAGTAAGATGGACCTGGGTTTGAATCTTGACTTTGTTACTCATGGCTGTGTGACCTTGGACAGGTTGCTTCACCTGTAAAATGGAAATGATAATACTTCCATTATAGGCTGCTGGAAGGATTAAGGAAGAGCATATAAACAGCAGTTAGCATGATGCCTGGCACATAGTGGGTACTCAGAATATAACTTGGGCCTCTGGGTGAGTAACTAAGACCTTGATAACTCATAACTAGCCAGCATTATATTACATACATTTGTAAACTAAAAATAAAATCCTAAGCTCCCCCCACCAACTGAGCAGGCCCTCTCTTGGCCAAGGGGACCCCAGAAAACCTTAAAACTGAGATCCCACTCATGACTGGAAGGGAGGTTGGACACACCTCCTCATACTCCCTCCCTTTTGGAGTTTAGACAACAACTGGCCAGCATTAACATTAAAATAGAGATTATAAGACTGACAAAACATACTCTTTGTTGCAATAAGATACCAAATTATAAACAAGACCTAAGTCCATGACAGGCAAAGGTTAGGTCACATCTTATAATCCATAAAATCTAGTTAAACAGGTCTTTTTTTTTTGCTGGCATGGTATCACATGACAGATAATAAACTCCCTTATGTTAACTTAAGCATTCCTTCCTACTGATTTCAAATTTGTAAACAAAGCTTAACACTCTCAACCAATTGCCAACTAAAAAAAAAAAAATCCCTAAACCCACCTGTAATTTTTAAGCCTGTACTTCAAGATGTCCCACCTTTTTGGGCCAAACCAATGTATACCTTCCATGTATTGATTTATGATTTTACCTACAATTCCTGTCTCCCCAACATGTATAAAGCCAGATTGCAACCCGATTGCCTTGGGCACACTTTCTCAGGACCTCTTGAGACTATGTCTCCTCGGGCTGTGGTCACTCATATTTGGCTCAGAATAAACCTCTTTAAAATATTTTACAGTGTTTGGTTTTTTCCATTAAAATAGCTAATGTTTATGGAGTGTTTGCTATGTGATAGGCACAGTGTTTACTATTTGATGGGCACTGTGCTTACTGCTTCCCATGAAACACCCACTTACCACTCACAGTAGCTCTGTGAAGTATTCTTGTTATCCTCACTTTACAGATGAGGAAACTGAGGCAGGGAAGTCAAGCATTTCATTCAGTGAAACACAGTAAGTAAGTGGCAGAGCTGATATTTACACTGAAGCCACCTCGGAGGGCTCCTCTGATCCCACACCCTGCTCTCTTGATCCATGAGTTATGGGGATAAGAGGCTGGCTATGCCAAGAGACAAGGACATCATGGATGGAACAGTATACCCCCACCCCCCAGAGCAGTCAAAGTTGGGAATATGCTTCCCCTAGCTGGTAAATAAATTTGGAAATTTTGAGATTTGGCATTGCAATGCCAAGATGTCTAAGTAAATCTCAAATTCTTCCACATTTACAAATAAATGCCAAGGATCATCAAATGCCAAGAGCTCAGAAAACAAAAAGAGCTCACCTCACTGTCTGAATCAGAGACCCCCTTCAATCAAAACATCCCACCTGAAAAGTAGTCCCTTTCTGTCCTACCCCATTGTATACATATGGCAGTCAGCTTCCTTCCCACCTCAGTGTGACCCAGTTCAGCTTCCTCCTCTCCTAGGCAGATACCCATTCTGTTCAGAAAGGGTCAAGGGTATTTGTTCTCCTTCCTGGTCAGCATTTCCTAAAATGGTCCATGACTTATGACTATGCTGTGTCCAAAATCAGATGAAGATCTTTATCCTTACATGAAGAACAGATACTCCACCCAAACAACGTAACTCCATTACAGCATCGATCCACTGCTTGTGGTCACAACTCCTAGGATCTTGGAGAAATTTAAATAAGAATCTATTAAAAAGTAAGGTCTCTGTTCTGTTCACTATTGTAATGCCAGTGATTAGAAAAATGTCCAAAGGTAGCAAAGGAGGCACTCATGTTATATGGAGAGATGGGTAAAGGCATGAATTCAGGAGAAAGGGACTGGCACAGAATCCTGAGATTTTACTGTCCTCGGCATAGGAACCAGGTGATATCCCAGCCAAGCATGACATCAGTGACATCCATATGTCCATATGGGGTAGGAGAGAAAGGGACCACTTTTCAGATGGGACGTTTTGATTGAAGGGGGTCTCTGATTCAGACAGTGAGGTGAGCTCTTTTTGTTTTCTGAGTTCTTGGCATTTGATGATCCTTGGCATTTATTTGTAAATGTGGAAGAATTTGAGATTTACTTAGACTATTGACATTGCAATGCCAAATCTCAAAATTCCCAAATTTATTTTCCAGCTAGGGGAAGCATATTCCCAATTTTAATTTTATTTACAAAGGGTTCTAATCTGGTGTGAAGTCTGAAGGCATGTTTTTTTTTTGTTTTTGTTTTTTAACAAGTTACTCCATTAGCCAGCAAGAAAAGAACAAAGGAAAGTCATTATGCAGATGTATGTCCATTCAAAGCCATTCTGCCTTTTCATGTTTTCTTTAAATGGAGGAGGGATTCTAGTCTGCAAGTTTCCTGTCCCTGCTGTGTTTACTGCTAATTCTCTTCTTAATATTAGACCATGAATGATTAATAATATTGCGTTTCAACACTTAGATTTGTCCATTTTTTCAATATAAAAGCATATAAGTATAGATTATTTTAAAATCCAGGAAAGGAAATCAGCCATGAACTACACTCTAGCTCATTTACAACCCCTTGAATAGATTTCTTTCTTTCTTTAATAGGAGATTGAAGTTTATTTAGTCATATACACAAGTCATGTCTGACAGTTGAGAAAATGCTATTTACGTAAAACATCATAAATTACAAATACATAGTATTTATATTTGAATTCCAGGATTCAAACAAGGAAGTCTGGAGTTTGCATTATGTAGTTATGTACTTTGCTACAAAGAACTATGGTAGAGGTAAATTTTGTCAGTGAATTTCTCAAGGGTCAAATATTAATGAATTTCATACACGGTTTTGCATCTACAGAGGAAGATACAATTCCTTCAGCACATGTGCCAATTTGTGAGTTCACTTCAGAGTTCTCACTAGTTTCCTCTTCAGAATAAAATTCCTGACTATTCGGTGATTCAAAGTTACCCAGAGGTTCATCATTCAGTCTGTCTGTTACCTTAGCCATAGGTTGTACATGTTCTCTGCTTATGCCAACTCTTTCTCCTGCTTTTTCAGGTGAGCAAGTTCATTGTCCTTTTGTTCAATTTCTTTACAAAGTTTCTTGCTTAAGTGCTTACTAGAGGGACTTCCTTTGTTTTTCTGTCACTTCTTTCCAAAATTGAGAGGATGGATTTTTTTTTTAAGTCATAAAATCCAATGCTTCTTGGGTGACTCCTCCAAGATTTTTATTTTTCACTGTATTCTGGGACAAGAACAAGTCCGGAGCTGAAAGTTCTGTATGTTAACTGGTCATTCGAACGTTTCCTTTTGGATAATCCGTTAGCTAACTCATTTTCTCTTCCAACAAGAGGTCCGGCTATTGAAGGCTGAATCATCCTCAGAGTTCCTCTTGGGACAGGACTATTCTTCACATTCTCTTTGATTTCTTCTTGTTTCTGCTTTGTACTGGGATTCATTATACAGCTGGTGAAGCACAAAAGATGTGTGGAGACGCTCAATCCTCTCCTCAAAGCGAATGCAGGTAGCTATAGCAGCAGTGCGTCTCACGATGCCCACAGCCAACTCACCTGTGTTGGTCCCCACAGTCCCTGGAGTGGCTGGTGCACACTGCAGTAAAGACTTACTCCCTTTGAATATATTTCTTTAAGTAGTTTTTGCATACATAATTTTATATTTTTTATAATCCTACTGCACATACAATGGTGAGTATTGCATTTTCCACCCATGGTATCTTAAAATTATTTTGATTTTTATTATGAAACTTTCAAACATATAGAAAATAAGATACAATACTGTAATAAACACCCACATGTTCATCACTTAGAATTATCACTAATATTTGTCATTTTTTTTTTGTCTGTGTTTCTTTTCTTCTGAAGTGGTTTAAAATAAATTATAGACATTATGATATTAAACCCTAAATCAGTGGCTTTCAACTGGGGGTGATTTTGATACCCCTACCCCCCAAGAGAAATTTTGGCAATGTCTGGAGATAGTTTGTTTCGGCTGTTAAAAGTAAATGGAAGTATGCTCCTAGCATCTAGTGGGTAGAGACCAGGGATGCTACTAAACAACCTACGATGCACAGGACAGCCCCCTCCACCATACTGGTCCCAAATGTCAGTAGTGCTGACATTGAAAACTTTTCCCTAAATTTTTAAGAATGCATTTTTTAAAAATATAAAATTCCATATAACCACGTAGCACCATTACTTCTAAAAGGGTCAAAAATAAATTTTTAAAATCATCCGATAGCAACTCCGTATTTCCCCAGAATTCCTGTAAAATGTCTTTTACAGCTGGTTTTAGCAAAAATTTTCTCATTTTGTTAGTGCTCTTCATAGAATCTCATTCTAAATGACTACCAAATAGTCTGTGGAATAGATTTATTCCTTTGAATTTATTCAAAGGATTCATTATTATTTTTGGACATTAGTTTTACTTCCAGGTTTTAGATAAATTATATTTTTGAAAATAATGACAGCTTACATCTTCTTTTCCAACTTTATGCCTTTTATTTCTTTCACTTGCCTTATGTCCTGGCTGGGAATTTCAGTAAGTATTAGACACGGCTTATGAGAGTGGGCATCTTTTCCTTGTTCCTCATTTTAGGAGAAAAAGGTTTCATGTGTTATCAGTAATTGTGATATTAACTGTCGGTTTTTCATAGATGAACTCTATCATATTGGAGATGGTCCCGTCTATTCCTGGTTTCACTGAGTGCTTTTAACATGAAGGACTGGTGATTTTCGTCAAATACTTTTGCTGCGTATTTGAGATGAGCAAATGGTTTTTTCCTCTTTTATTCTGTTAGTGTGATGAATTACACTGATTACTTTTCATGTTAAACTAACCTTGCTTTCTTGGAATAAACCCTACTTGGTCATGATGTGTTATCCTTTTTATATATTGCTGAATTCATTTGCTAATATTTTGTCTAGAATTTTTGTGTCTGTGTTCATGAGAGATTGGCCTGTTATTCTTTTTCCTTGTAACATCTTTGTCAGATTTTGGTATTTGGGTTATGCTGGCCTTATCGATTAGGCTGGGAAATGATACCTCTTCCTCTATATTCTGAGTTTGTACAAAATTGATATTATTTCTCCCTTAAGTGTTTTGTAGAATTTACTAGTTAACCATATATGCCTGAAGTTTACTTTGTAGGAAGGTTTTACAGATTTAATTTCTTTAATAGATATTGAGTTATTTATTTTTTACGTCTTCACTGTCAGCGATTCGTGATTTTAGTTACTTAATATAAGTTGAATTATTGGCATAATGGTGTTTTAATAATCCTTCATTATCTCTTTTAACATTTGTGGGATCTGTAGTGATGTTCCATTCTTCCTCTTTTCTTGAGACAGAGTCTCGCTCTGTTGCCGGGGCTAGAGTGCGGTGGCATCAGCCTAGCTCACGGCAATGTCAAACTCCAGGGGCTCAAGCGATCCTCCTGCCTCAGCCTCCCGAGTAGCTGGGACTACAGGTGCGTGCCACCACACCCAGCTAATTTTTCTATTTTTAGTAGATACAGGGTCTCACTCTTGCTCAGGCTGGTCTTGAGCTCCTGGCCTCAAGCGATCCTCCCGCCTTGGCTTCCCAGAGTGCTGGGATTACGGGTGTGAGCCACCGCGCCCGGCCTCCATTATTATTCTCGATGTTGGTGTTTTCCCTCTTTTTTCTTTCATTGTTGTTAAGACTTTGTATTGCCACTTCATTTTTAGTATTTCCTTTCTTTTACTTACTTTAAGTTTATCTTATTTGTCTTTTTCTAGCTGCTTAAGTGGAAACTTAGATAGTCAATTTCATGCATTTCTTCTCCAATATAAGTATTTAAAGTCATAAATTTCCCTCTAAGCACTGCTTTTTCTTTATCCCACAAATTTTCCTATGTTATATTTTCATTATTATTCAGATCAAAATATTTCCTAATTTCCTTTGTTATTTCTTCTTTGATCCATGGCTTATTTAGAAAAGTGTCATTTTATTTCCCAATACATGGGAAATTTTCTAGCTATCTTATGGTTAATGATTTTATTCTATTGTATAACTTTATATCGTTGGTCCCCAACCCCTGGGCCATGGACCAGTACTGGTCTGTGGCCTGTTAGGAACTGGGCTGCACAGCAGGAAGTGAGCAGCAGGTGAGCAAACAAAGCTTCATCTGTATTTACAGCTGCTCCCCATCACTCGCATCACCGCGTAAGCTCCACCTGCTGTCAGATCAGCAGTGGCATTAGATTCTCATAGGAGCTCGGACCCCACTGTAAACTGTGCATGTGAGGGATCTAGATTGTGCACTCCTTGTGAGAATCTAATGCCTGATGATCTGAGGTGGAGCTGAGGTGGTGATGGTAGTGCTGGGGAGTGGCTACAAATACAGATTATCACTAGCAGAGAGGTTTGACTGCACAATAAATGTAATGCACTTGAATCATCCTGAAACCATCACCCCCCCACCCTACCCCCAGGGAAAAATTGTCTTCCACGAAGCCAGTCCCTGGTGCCAAAAAGGTTGGGGACTATTGCTTTATATGATTTCATTCTTTGATATTCATTAAAACTTTTATATGGCTCAGAATATGGTCTATTTTGCTGAATAGACCATGTAGACTTTAAAAGAATGTGTTTTCTACAATTGTTGGATATAGTATTCTGTAACACTATGTCAATTTGGTTGATAGAGTTGTTCAAATAGTCTTTATCTTTACTGAATCTTTGGTCTGCTTGTTCTATCAATTATAGATTGAGGATCCCTAATCCCAAAATCTGAAACCTAAAATTTTCCAAAATCCAAAACTTTTTGAACACCAACGTGGTGCTTAAAGGTCATGCTCAAAGGAAGTACTCATTGGAGCATTTTGGGTTTTGGATTTTTGGATTAGGGGTTCTCAATGGGTAAGTATAATGCAAATTTTCCAAAATCTGAAAAAATAAAAATCTGAAACACTTGTGGTCTCAAGCATTTTGGGTAAGGGATGTTCAACCTGTGCCAAGAGGGTATGTAGTCTCCAACTATGATTCTAAATTTATTTCTCCTTTCCGTTCCGTTAGTTTTTTCTTTACGAGTTTTGTAACTCTGTTATTAGCTGTATGTATATTTATGATTTGTCCTTTTGAAGAATTGATCTTTTTATCATTTTGAGATGTCCATCTTAATCTCTAGTAATACTTTTTGTCTTAAAGGCTACTTTATCGGATATTAACATAGTCATACCATGTTTCTTATTTTTAGGGTTTTTATAGTTTTTTTTTAAATCCTTTTACTTTCTTCCATATCTTTATAACAAAATTGTTTCTTGAAAACAGCACAGAACTTCTTTTAGTGAGTACCTCAGCTTTTGTCTCTCGATTTCATCTTCTTTTTGAAGGATATTCTTGCTAGATATAAAATTCTCTGCTTCCATTTTTGTTCTTTTAGTACTTTAAAGATATCATTTAATTGGTTTCTGGCTTCTTTATTATAGCTTCCGATAAAAAGTCAGCCATCATTAATTTTTTGCCCTCCCTTATGTAACGTGTCATTTTGCTCTTGTTGCTTTTTAGATTTGTTCTTTATTATTGTTTTTCATGATTTTAACTGTTGTGTGTCTAGGTGTAGTTTTGCTTGTATTTATCTTGTTTGGGGTTTACTGAGATTTGTGGGTCAAAAGGTTTATGTCTTTCATCCATTTTGGAATGTTCTCAGCTATTTATATTATTACTTCAAATATATCATTTGCCCCATTTTTTCTCTTCTCCTTCTGGGACTTCTATTACACTACTTGATACCAAGTTAGACTCATTTATACTGTCCCATGGATTTTGAATATTCTACTCTGATTTTTTCTATTATTTTTTTCTTTTTGCACTTCAGTTTGGAAACTCTCTATTGATCTACCTCTTAGTTCCTGATATATTCCTCTGTTCTTTTTTACCTGTTTACTATTAAGCTCATCTAGTGAGTCATTCATTTCTAATATTATATTTTTCATTTCTAATTATTGCATTTGATTTCCTTCTAACATTTCTAATATTTCATGATGAACATGTCTCTGTGAAACTTCCCATCTCTTCATGCACATCCCCTACATTTTCTGTTAGATTTTTAGCAATTTTATTATAGTTATTTTAAAGTCCCTGTCTAGTAATTCCAACATCTGGGTCATTTCTGGGTCTATTTCTATTGATTGTTTCCTCTTTTAACTGTGGGCCACATTTTTTTGTCTTTTAAAATTATTATGAATGCATGTTTTAATGTTTGATTGTATGCTGAAAATTCTGTGTAAAAGAGCAGTAGAGACTAAAGTAAAAAATATTTACCTTCAAAAAAAAGCATGCTTTTTTTTTTTTTTTTTAATTAGAATGAGAGCTGAGTCCATCTGACTGTAGTTGAGCTCAGTCTGGACTTCACTGCAGCTTTAGTTTTATTCAGTTCACCACTGGCTCTATATACTTTGATGATGGGATGAGAACTTCCTCTCCAGCAGGTCCTTGGATCTAAGCACATGTGTGATTCTAGAAAAGTGGGTGTGATTTAAAGCTGAACTACCACCTTGTGGGACTGTGGGGGACTTCTCAAGTTTTATAGCTTGGAGACCTGCCCTTTGGGTCATTGGAGAACTCTCCTGGCTCTCCTGTCCCTCTCTCCTTGCTTTCTGAACACTGTGAGATCTATCTTAATCCTGATGCTCTACTCTTGGGTATTCTGAAGGAGACATTTCTACCCCTGAGAAGTCTGGAATGCCTTGAGAGGGATTCTCTTGGTTCTCCTGCCCTTCCTCCAGGCTTTGGCAGGTAAAAATGATGGTGCTTTGGGGCATCTCTGCTGCCCTGCCTGTCAAGAGTGCTTCTGGGAGGTTTATCTCAATTATTCTACCCTAACTATAATAATTCTCCCTCCCCATTTTAGAAAACAGCTGCCCTGTACTTTGTGGCACCCCTATAAGGATCAGGAGGAACTCTCTCTCTTCTTCTCTGACTCCTTGGGGTTCTAATCCATCATGCCAGCCTGAAAATGGCCACTACCAGTTTGGTAGAAGTTTGGCTGTTTTCTCCTTACCTTGTCTGTCACCCTTCTTCGTCCTGTTGTTCTGCCAGGTATAATATCAGTGGTAAATCTCTTCTTTCCTCTAAAATGATCCTCACTTTCTGGAGTTTAGTTCATTTGGATTTCTCTGTTTTTAGCTTGCTGAAAGCTTTTTTTGAAAAACAGTTTTATAGTTTGTCTAATTTGTTTTGGTTATTTGGGTGAGAATGGCATTTTCTGGTCTGACTTTCTACTCTGAATTAAAAGTAAAATGCAACCAATGTGCTTCAATAAATATCTGCCTTCATAAAGTGGTTTTGTAAAAAAAATTTACAATAATTTCCTTAATATAAATTCTAGAAGGTGGATATTGGGCAAAATATCTAAAGATTTTTTTTGGTTCTAAATAAAATATGGTCCTATTGATTTTCAAAAAAGAGAAGTTATACCTATTTTTAATGAATGAGAATAACCATTTTGCTTCACAAGCTTTGAGTATTAGAATTAATTTTACTTTGCTAATTTATTAGAAAAATATTATTATGGATTACACATCTTTAACTTCAAGATGTGTAATCCATAATAATATGTATAGGATAAAAGTCTTATGTCCATTTTTTAGCAGGATTGACTTTACACAGAGAACCCATAAAGCATCAGAATTGTTATCAAGCAAATGATGGCTACCATTTTTTGAATGCTTATTATGAGAAAAAGTGGTGTTTTAATTCACATAGTAACCTGCAAAGAAAGTATCATTTTATTCCTCTGGAAGGAGGATTTATTCCTTACAGAGGAGGAAAAAAAGGCTCAGAGATGGGGGCACAGCATTAAGTCCAGGATGATCTGAGTCCAAAACCTCAGTCAGTCACACAACTTTGATGTGATTTTCATCATATCTGAACCTAGCCAATTTTGCTATTTGTATCAGTCAGCTGTTACTACACTAATGCCGCACAACAAATAACCTCTAAATTTAGACTTAAAACAATAGTCGTTTATTCTCATTGAGCTGCAGTTCAGCTGTGGCAGTTCAGCTTCAAAATTCCTCAAAATTCCCATCTTAATCATCTATTGAAGAAAAATGTATTGTGTGCCTCTCATTTTCCATGTACTCTTCTGGGCTCTGGGGAAACAGCATTGAATACACTGGACATAAATTCTGCCCTTGTGGAGCTTACATATGTAGAATCTACAGTATGTAAGATGCTGATAATTTCCAATAAGAGAAATAAAGCAGGGGAAGAGGACAGGATGAGTCAGGTGGAGATGGGGGTTGCTCTTGTGATGTGTGTTCTCTTGTCACCCCTTCCCAGCACGCTGCCAAACCCTAGCATCTCTGTTCATTTTTAAAATGCAGAGCTGTTCCATCACTTGTTTGTTTCACTGTTTCCTTGTAAACTGTGTCCTGGGGGGGCCTCACATTTCATAACCAAAGCTACCTATCAAAGTATTTTGCTAAAGAAGAGATATTTAGTCTGGAGAGAAATAATGTCTCTCCCTTAGGGACAGAAGCAGCTGTAGTCAGTAGTAGTTTTAAATAGCATTTTTCCTCCCTCTGTTACTCATGATCGCAATCTCTTCGTTATTTAAAAGTTCGGGGTCAGAGGTGAAGATGTGGAAGGAATTTACTAAGAAAAGGAAACATTTTGGGAGCACCTACGACATGCTAGATGTGGTGCAAGCTGATGTCTTCCTAATAATCCTTGAATTACACATTATTTTTCTCATTCTCCTAATGCAAAAACTGAGCCTTGTGCAGGCAAAATAATCCACTCCCAGGCACATAACCAGCAGTCGTAGATGTAAGATTTGATTCCTGAGTGTAGCCTCGTACCCTGCCCCCAACCACCCTGCTGCTCATTTGGACTGGATGTGAGAGATGCTTGTTTTCCAACCTTTGTGGCTGGATTTGAGGTGCTGGCTTTGTGATCCTGGGTCCTCTCCCACTTCATTGTTAGTCTGTGTGGTGTGGACCGTCTGTTGCCTCCAGTAATGGGAGGAGGCAGTCAGATCTGGGGTAAATGAAAGGAGTTCCCAGGGCACCAGGCAAATGAATGAATCCCACTGATCTTGTTTGGTTCCTTATGGGATCATCCATCATGATTTAACCACCTGAAGCCCGGGGTAGCTACAGGCATGCTTCCTGCCTAGAGCCACAGAGACAGTATAATTCGTGGCTGAAAAACTGATTTGTTTTTCTGTTATTATTACCTGCATCATGCCCGTTATACTATATTATATACTGTATTATCCTATAATTTAGTCCTCCGTCTGCTCCACTGACATTTGCTTTTGAGAAGCCTTGGTTTCCTTTACCCTTTGGTAATGCACTAAGGCAAACCAATTCCCTGGCTGTAATGTAAGCAGATATTCGTTGAGGGCCCACTGTGTGCACAACAAACAGGATACAGAAAAGCTTTGGTTTTGCTCTTGTCCTCAGGAAACCCATCCTCCTATTGTTTTACTCGTTCAATTTATTTTTACATATTTTTAAATGCAATGTTTGAAACACACGAAAGAATGTGTATGATGTATGTAATTTATAAAGCATATTAACAAAATAAAGGCCCATGAAGATCATTGTCTAAATTATAAATTAAAATTACTAATTCTACAGGATTTATCTGGGTATGAATTACCTCTCCCATCCCCCCATCCCATCCCTTTGCAGGAATCTGCCATCCTGTTTTTTGTTTGTCTTTCCCTTCCTTTGCTTTATTAACTTCATTACAAATGTGTTTATATATGTGTATGTATTTATTTTGTTTGCTTTTGAGCTTTATAAAACTGATATCATACCATAAATAATATTTTTGGACTTGCTTTTTTCACTCCATGTATTTTCTAAGATTTACCCCATTTTTTTCTATGCTTCTATTCTCTCCTTTTTTTGAACTGAAGTTTTTGTTTTTTTTTTTTGTTTTCATATTCTGTTTTTCCCTCTAGTATGAAATTTTAAAATTCTAAAATTTAAACTTAATAATTCCAAAATTAAAAAAATTAAAATACCCCAAATTCCAAAAATTTCAAAAGTTAAAAACCCCTTTTCTATTATTTTTCCTTGAAATTTTACTATGTATATCTAATAAAATTGAAAGTCTTTGGGAGGCCAGGGTGGGAGGATTGCTTGAGGCAAGGAGGTCGAGACCCACCTGGGCAATATAGCAAGACCCCTGCCTCTAAAAAATAAATAAATAAATACATAAATAAAAATTAGCTGGGCATGGTGGTATACACCTGTAGTCCCAGCTACTCAGGAGGCTGAGGTGGGAGGATCTTTTGGGTCCAGGACTTCGAGGTTACAGTGAGCTATGATCATGCCACTGCATTCCAGTCTGGGTGACAGAGTAAGACCCTGTTTTTAAAAAAAAAAAAAAATCTATGACTGTCTTAACTTCCCCTTCCAAACAACATAAGGACTTTATAATACTTTAATGTCAATGGCTTCTCTTGACTTAAATGTCAATGTTATCTTTAGTGTCAATTTTGTCTTTTTAAAAAACCCTCACAAATTAGATTTGTTATCATTAATGTTTTATATAGATAATGTTTTAGATTTACCTTCCAGTTTATGAGTTTATTTACTAATTCTTCTTCTTGCACCTGAAACCTTCCTGCTGGGCCATTTTCCTTTTTCCATTGCCTTTAGAATCCTTTTAGTGGAAATCTATTGGTAATGAAATCTCTCAGTTTTTGTTTATATGGAAATATCATCATATCACACTCATTCTTAAAAGATATATTTTGCCTGATGCACAGTTCTAGAATGATGATTGTTTTCTCTTAGAATTTTGAAGATATTATTTCAGTGTCTTCTGGCTTTTATTGCTGTGCCTAAAAACTCAAATGATGATTTAAATGTTGCTCTTTTGAGGGTCACCCATCTTTTTCCTCTGGGAGATCCTAGGTCTTCTCTGTCTTTGATGTTCGGTGGTTTCATTGCAATAGGTTCTGGTATGAATTTCTTTTTATTCATCTTGCTTATATATGTTGTGCTTGTATCTGAAGATTGATATATAGTCATGCACCACTTAACAAGGGAGATACATTCTGAGAAGTACATTATTAGGCAGTTTTGCTGTTGTGTGAACATCATAGAGTGTACTTCCAGGAGTGGGGAACCTTTGGCCTTAAGGCCACATGAGGCCTTCTAGGTCCTTAAGTGTGGCCTATTGACTGAATCCAAACTTTACAGAACAACGTTCAGTCAAAAAGCTGCACTTAAGGACCTAGAAGGCCACATGTGGCCTTAAGGCAGCAAGTTCCCCACCCCTTGGAGGCTACACACCTGTACAGCTTGTTACTGTACTGAATACTGTAGGCAATTTGAACACAATGGTAAGTATCTGTGTATCTAAGTATATCTAAATATAGAAAAGGTACAGTAAAAATATGGTATTATAATCTTATGGAGCCACTTTTGGATGTGGTCTGTCATTGACTGAAACATTGTTATGTAGTGCAAGACTGTATTTTACCATTTCTTTAAAATCTCCAGCTATTATAACTTTAAATACTGCCTCTCATCCAATCTCTTTATTCCCTCCTAATATTATGTCTAATATATTAGGAACATATTAAATAGTCTGTCTCTTTCTGTCCTCTATATCTCTTAACCTCTCTTTAATAGTTCTAACCTTCTCATCTATTTGTGTTGTATTCTGGATAATTTCTTTAGAAATGTCTTCACATTTTAATTCTCTTTTCTGCTGTTTTTAAACTGAATTGAGTTTTTGACTTCAACAGTTATATATTTGATTTCTAAAATTTTTGTTTGGCTCTTTTTCAACTATGTGTCACTTTTTTTTACAATCTTGGATTACTTTCTCATTTTTCTAATTCCATCTTTTATTTGTTTAAATAAATATTTTCTTCACAATTATTTTACATTATGTATCTGGTTGTTTCAATGGTTCCAAGATCTGAAGTTGGTAGGGGTAAAAATATGTCGTTTATTATTTCTGGTAATTCTCATTCATGGTGGCTTATTTCCTAGTGAGTTTGGTAGCCTTTGATTGTGAGCTCGTAGAAGTTTGATCTTAATCTATGGAAATTCTGGTGGCCTACGTAGGAACTGCTTTCAGGCAGAGAGGGTTTTCGTTTGCTTCTGTTAGGAGCCAGGGGACACCACCAACTTCGCCTGCCTTCAAAAGAACTGGCTTCCTGTGGGAATCTCAGATTTGTATTCTTATCCTTGCCACAGTCAATGATAGGTTGTTATCTTAATCATAATCACTTGGTAGCTTTTTATGCCAGACACTGTCCTGGGTACTCTACAAACATTGTTTGTGACCTGCACAATAACTTTGTAACCCACTTCTCACTGATGAGGAGATAAAGGCTCAGAGAGACCTTCCGCACAATCTCTTCCACCTCTTCCACACAGCTCTCCTGCACTTCCACCCAAACTCTGCTCATCAAATTCCCTTCCTTCCTTCAACACCTACCTCAAGTGCTGCTTCCTCAGGGACACTAACCAGGAGCTACAAAGCCAAGCTTAGGTTTTTGCTTCCCTGTGTTCTTACAACATGTAATTTATACCAGCTACTGGGGTACTCATTGAGTTCACAGATGAAGCATTTGAGGTCCCTGAATTTCATTTATGGGCATTTGTGCAGATTTTCCTAAAAACTGTAATCTGGCAGCAAGGACAATTGCCTCAGTTATTTCTGCCTCATCCTTTTCCATCCCTCCTAGGTAACCCCAAGTTCCTCACCCTCCTTATACACATACAGAATGGGAGACTGAAAGGAAGCATTCAGAAATGTTGGACACATTTAAATTTAGGTGGAGAGACCAGGAACAAATGAAGAACAGACCACAAGCTTAAGTGATTGTCGGGTGACTGCTATTGTCAATATGTGCCCCTGTGGCACGCCTTAAGTCCTTTCCTCATTGGGTCTTCCATGGTCCTTCAGTTACCTCAGGTAAACAATCACTAAAGTGAGATTTTGTTCAAAAATTACACTTGCAGTGGTTTTAGTGGGTCACCTTGGCTCTTCATGAGTCTCTCTGCATTCTTATAAGCCAGATCTTTGGCATTTTATTGACCCGTGCTTCTGCAGCATGTTTGAGATTTTCTGGGGATGTAAAACATTTTTATCTCTTTTGTTTATTGACAGAGTAAGCATTTCCACAAATACCTCAAGAACAAATACTATCACATGTTTTAGATTTTTTCCCTCAAATTTAAGTCAAAATTACTTGATTTACCAGATTCTGCGTTGACCAGAAGTCTTGAATTACCTTATTGGGACTTTCCTCTCCAATTCCAGGGTTCTTGTATAGTTAAGAGGTCCTCACAACTTGTACTCCCAATTAGGGAAAAGCTCTGGAATTTGTCAGGTTGTTGGTGTTCTTTGCTGCCACCAGATGGCGCTGTTGAACACAAAGCCAGCACCGCTGGGCTGTGTTGCGGCGCAGCCTGGTAACACTCAGGTAACCCCTCTTCAGAGGTCCTGTTCCAGATGAGGTTGGTTTATTTATTCACTATGGTTCCTGCAACTCCTATGCCTTTTTCAAGGATGGGGGTGGTGAGAGAGATCTACCCAGCATCAGGCCATTTTTAGTTTTAGTCCCTGAAAGAAAAAGGGAATTTATTTGGTTCTCTTTCCTAGACAATAGAGATTTATTGCCTCTAATTATTTTTAAAACAATATCCAATGGGCAAAGAATGCTTAGACTTTAGATAAACCAAAAGGACAGTCATCCTTGTGGCAGAATGCTAATTATACTCCAGTATTTATTTTATCCTTTCTGTTAGTAGTAGAACCTCCCAAGCTTTAGCTGAGCACATGACAATCCACATAGAGACTACATTTCCATGCTTCTCTTGCAACTGTTTGTAGACACGTAACTGAGTTATTGTCAATGGTGTGTGGGCAGAAGTGATGCATGCAACTTCAAGTCACAGCATTTGAAAGGAAAATGCTTGCATTCCCTTCTCTATTTTCCTCTTTGGCTGGAATTTGATGGGGTTCTGGTAATCCTGCTTCAAATATGTGGATTAGGACAATACTCTGGAAGAAAGAAGAACAATAAAATACAAGGAACCAGATCCTGGGATGATTGCAAAGGGCGTATTGCGTGGCCACCCCAGACTATTTACCCCTGGACCAATCTCTGACAGTGATTTTGCTTGAGTCACTATGTTTTTTGAGTCTCTTGTACCAGCAACTCAGCTGGTGTCCCAACTAACATGCACCTTCACTAATAGGACTGGAGATCATATAGGCTCTGTCTCGTATATGATCCAACCTCTTTAGGGCAGACAAGAGGAATTTCATGTAACTTTCTCGGTAAAGCAGTGATAAGTAAAACACAAGTTAAGTGGGATACTCCGCTGCATGTAATTTTTGGGTTCTGCAGCCTAACAAGTTAAAGGAGGAAGAGGAAGATAGAGCACCCTGGCTTCATAATCACAAATGCGTAGAAGGCAAAATCATTTAGATAGCAGCCTTGAGTGGTGGAGAGAACATGGGCTAAGAGTCAGATATTTCAGGGTTCTCGTCCTGTCTTAGTTGTTCTCATGCTTGAACTTAGTTGTTCAAGTCACTACTTTCTCATCTGTAAGATGGGAATTACAATCCATAATTTATGTACTTGTTCTAGGAATTAAATGAGATAATATTTTTAAAGGTCCTGGCACAGGGTCTGGTAAAAATTAGGTGCTAAATGAAATTAAGTTCCCTTCCTATGTCTGGCTGTTTAATCATTGCATTGGGTTCCTCTGCAAGGCATGCAAGACTCTACATGATCTGACCCCCCTGCTTTTTTTTTTTTTTAAACTCTTCAGCTTCATCTGGGGCCACCTTTCCTGTGCCCATGATTCTCTGTGACTCTCCTGAGCCCATAGCTAGTTTGTCTTCAGTACTAAGACCACTCCAAATGCTTTCCTGCCTCTGGATCTATGCACTTCCTTTTCCTTCTGCTTGCAACCCTTCTCATTGTCACATCTCAGAGAAGCCCTCCTAAGACCACTGCATCTAAAGTAGTTTCTTGCCCATTGTGGAAGGCAGAACAATGACCCTACCCCCCACCCCCTGCCAAAGGTGTTCACATTCTAATCCCCAGAACCTGTGGATATGTTAGATGACATGGCAAGGGGGCGTTAAGGTAGCAGATGGAATTAAGGTTACTAATCAGCTGATCTCAAAATAGGGAGATCACCCTGGAATATCTGGCTGGGCCCAATGGAATCATAAAAATCCTTAAAAATGGAAGAGAGAGGCAAGAAAAAAAGAGTCAGAGATAGAAATGTGATGATGGAAACAGAGTCAGAAAGATGTCATGATGCTGCCTTTGTGGCAGGGGCCACAGACCAAGGGACACGGTTGGCTTCGAGACACTAGAAAAAGGCAAGGAAATGGATTCTCTCCTAGAGCTTCCAGAAGGAGGCCCTACTGGCATCTTGATTTCAGCCCAATAATTTTAGCCATGTTGGATTTCTGAAGGACAGAACTGTAAGATAATTTGGGTTGTTTTAAGCCCTGGGTCCATGACAACTTGCTCCAGCAGCAATAGGGATCTATTACATCCATGTACCAGCCCAGTTTCTAACACTTTCTAACACACACATCACCTTCTTTATTTCCTTCCTAGCACTTCTAACAATCTGTAATTATCTTGTTTGTTTATTTGTCCACTCGATGATTCTAGTCAAATGTGGCTTTTATGAAGACAGAAATGTCTATTTTATTTACCAGTTCACCTGCCAGAGTGTGGGTCATATAGCACATACTCAATAAATATTTATTGAATGCGTGCATGCATGCACGAAAAAGTGGATGAAAACGTTGAAATTGATTTTCTTCATCTGTAGGGCTTCTTGTTTCTGAGAGTTCACAAGGAGACTGAAGGGTGAAGCTGGCCGGGGCCCACATGATGTAGTGGTAGGACAAGGAGACCGGGAATTCTGACCACTGACCAAACCAAGTCCTAAAATTCAAGTTCTATTGGGAGTGAGGCAGGTTAGAGGAGATGAAAACCCAGCCTATTTTTTTTAAACTCATTTTTCCAGCCTACTTTTAATCAGCGGTAAATGTTTAGTGACCATCGGGAGGTGAGCTGAATGCCCCACATGCTGCCTTTTTCTCAGGAAAACTCCTCAGGATGGGATACTCCTAGTTTTTTTTTAACTCCCTGCAACAGTTCGGCTCACTCATGGCAAGACCTGGCCCTCTGCCGACACTGAAGTGTGTGTTTGTTTAATTAGGGCGCTGAGTAGAGCCTCATCTGGTGGCAGATGTTGCCATGTGTAATATAATAAATAAAAGTCTTTATAGGACCCAGCAGGCAGTAGAGCCTTCAGTTAGCAGATGGCAAAATATTAAACTGGCAGAGCAATAACTTAACTGCCTGAATCAGCTAGTCCCTGCCCAGATTTGCTCCAACATGAATCAACTTCATATAGGATGTGTCACTCAGCCTCAGACATATACCCTCACCTACCCTCCCTCCCTTTCCCTGCTAGGACCGTTCTTTCCTTGGCATCCCATTATTAAAGTCGGTTTCATAGCGAGTGAAATCCTATAACCCCATTAGCTGGTCGATGAGAGCGCTTGCTGGGCTGGACTGTAGGGTTCCTTTATGGGGAAAGGAAATACAGTAAGCCAGCGGATGTCCTCCAGTGCCAGTTTCTGCTTGGCTCCAAATTAGCCAGACGGTATGTTACCTGGCCCTGGGGTCCTTGTGGTGCTGGAGGACAATCCCACTCAGCTCTAGGAATCCTTCTGTTTAACTAAGTTAGCCCAGGGCGACCCCAGTGGAGGAGAGAACAGGCCTTTTTGGTCTGAAAATGTAGAGCTTGAAAAGCGATTGACTGACATCTCTAAAACTGCTCAGGGGGAGGACAAAGGGGGGGCCTTGGACTTGTTTACTAAATTCTGGATTATACTACTGATGTTTATGGAGCGCTTGCTACGTGCCAGGACTTTGGATAAGGGCTTTGCAGGCACACCAAAGCCCATTCCATCTCCACCATAATCCCTGAGGCAGTAACAACAAACCCTTCTAGCACTTCCTGTGTGCCAGCCACTGTTCTAAGAGCTTTCTGTACATTGACTCACTTAACCCTCTCAACATTAAACCTTAAACTCCTTCTCACATGGGGAAACTGAGGCTCTGAGAGTTTTGATGATTTGTTCAACATCACACAGCTACGAGGTGTCAGAGCTGGGATGCCACCCAACTGTGTCTAAATTCAGAGGTAGCAATTGCACAACTCTTGAGTCCAGGAAACATAAACATTAACTTGGACAGAAGATGGCGAACACATAGGCAAAATACCACCAAGAAAATGAGGTGGGGAAGTGAAATCAGGAAAAAGCATATGGCATTTGTGACATTTGTTGACATTTATTGAGATAAACTTGACTGCTTTTCAGCAGATATTCTAAAATACATTTTCTCCTTTAATCCTCATTGCAAGGTGTTGAGGCAGCTACAATTATAATCTAATTTTACCAACCAGAAAGTTGGTATCAGAAGGATGATTTGACTTGCCCGAGATCACGTGGCCGGTAAGGAGAGAGGCCTGGATTGAAACAGGGCCTGTCTGATCCAAGCTCTTGCTTTATTCACTCAACAGTTTTTCCAAAGTCTTCTTGGAAGAGGGTTTAGAAGATGTGAAGAATTTAAACAAGTGGAAATGAGGGAAAGGCATTCCAGGCAGAGGAAACGGTGTGAACAATGCCTTGGCAGGTATGGACAGTAGGGGTGTGTGTGTGTGTGTGTGTGTGGTGTGTGTAGGGGAAAGGTGGCTGATTATTGGAGACAGACCCAGGGAAGCCTTGAATGCCATGCTCAAAGGATTTGGCTTTCCTTTTCAGGCAACAGCAGGATGTCAGTGTTTTCTGAGCCTATAAGTGAGCCAATGCAAACAAAGTGGCCTTTCAGATCACCATGTTAACTTCTTCTCCACTAACTTCTACAGCGAGAATGACAGTCAAGACTGTTCTTGCCATTGTGGTCAGGGGAGTGAGGGTTTGAGGACGTCCTTAGAATGTCTTCCAGTTCCTGCCATGTAGGGGGTGTGGGAATGTCCTTGGTCTGAATGAGGGCTGGCCGCTGCTGCTCTTTTTGACACTTTTACCTCCCAATGTCTGGAATCTCTCAGTCTAGTTTTCCCTGTGTCCGACCTTGCTAGACCTGTAGGTTCTGTCCCCTTATTCACCAACTCCTGAGCTAATGGGACAGACTCTTTGGGTCGCATGGACTCCCAGCCTGTCCCATGACCTCTAAGCCCCGGCCCGAGGAGGAGGCATAACTCCAGGAGGTTGAGGTGAACCTGGAGCTGCAAATGGCCCCCTGGTTTATGGAATCATAGATATCAGAGTTGGTTAATTAGCTCCCCCAATTTTCTTTCGAATTCATTTTCCCTGTTCAAAAAACATTCCCTTTTCCCCCCTCATTGCAATAGTAATACATGCCTATTATATGATATGAAGAAGATGCAGAAAAATATAAGTTATGAAATGACAGCCTATCATAATCCCATAACCCAAAGACAACCACTGTTAACCTTGGGTACATTTCCTTACAGTTATTCATACAGATGTACACAAAACACACACATGCTTGTCTACATGAAATGTTTATATAATCAAAATCATGCTGAATATATAATTTTGCATTCCAACTTTCCACCCTCATAAAATCAGTACCAATTTCTCACATCATTAAACTTCTTTGTAAGAATTTGTAGATATGGGAAACCACCTCAAAACAATATTAAAGGGGAAAAAAAAGAAGGATTCAAATTCATATGTTTGATAGAATTTCAATTGTGTTAGATAAATACACATGGGCACATGAATGCCCACGCACTGAAAAAGTACTACACAGAATGGAAGGATAGCCTACAAAATGTTAATAGAGGTTATCTCTGGGGGGTCAGTTTTATTTTCTTCTTGGCATCTTTCTGTGTTTTCCACATTTTTAATGATGAATATAATGATGAGAAAATTTTGCATAGCTATATAATAGTCCAAGGTATGAACATACTGTTGCTTATTTAATTATTGCCCTATTGAAGGCCATTGGGCAGTTTCCAAGTCTTTACAATTATAAATAATGCTGCAATGAATATTCATTTATTTGTTCAACAAATATTCAAGGGTCTACGACATGCCATGTATCTTGGCATTATATCCACTTATGTTATGCAGCCCCTGTCAGTTTACTTTTGTGGAATCTGAAGAGCAAAGAAATCATTAAGTTAGTTGGGGGCACAGAGGGGACTGTGCTTTTAGGTCTTTCAATTCTGAGGCTTTATCTTTGCCAGACTGCTTTCCTCAAACCTCTAGTCTATTTTTTTGGCAGAATGGCAGCAAATTGGGTGATTCACTTCAGGTGTACTGAGTCAGGGATCTCCTTGAATAGTGTGTGATACCACTCAAGGAGTACCTACATGGTGCCCACCCTATTGTGTGGTGGCCTCCTTCTTGCAGAGTCACTGGCTCTTGGGCCAGTGGGCCAAAGCATGTACTCTTACACCACTAATACTTGTCTTTGTGGGAAGTTGTCCTCCCTCTGCTTGGCTGCTGTACTTTCCTGTGTGCCCATCCGAGGTGTAGCTTTGTGACACCCAGTCAATCTGATTTAGATGGTTCTTGCTTACCAGCTTGGTGCCATTTGGGATGACATATTTGAAGCCCAACTTAAATGTCTGAGGTTTTCCAGATGCCCTCAGACAAGGTTCACAGCTGTCTTTGTATTTTCTTAGTACTCGGTTTATGGCCTTATTAAAAAACATATCTCACCATGCCATGGCTATTACATACATATGTTTCTCATCTAATATATTAGCAAACAAGTTCTTCAAGAACTTGACTTCTTCAAGAGCGGTCCAGCCCTTTAAGGTCAGAGCTCACGTGTTCCCTACTTTGGTACCCTGTCCATCTGGTTCTGTTGCTCAGTCTGGCCACTTCCCTTCATTGCCACTGCCACTGCTCAAGTCCATGCCATCCATCCATCACCTCCGACCTGGGACACTGAACCAGTGTCCTTCCTAATGGGACTTCCTGGACCCACTCTTGCGTCCCTTACAATCCATTTCCACGTGGCAGTGAAAGGGACTACTTGAAATCACAAATCAAACGTGCCATTCTTTTCCACAGCCCAACAAGATCTGGCCCCTGCCTACCTCTCTGACATCGTTCCAGTAAACTCTCCCCATCCCTCACTGTGCTCCACTCTCTCCAATCCCGCATAAATCACTTTTAAAAATCACATCATTCTCTGTGATAGTTTGGATTATTGCCCGACAAATGTTCACTCGTTTTCCCCTCGAGTTGTGCATGAAGTTTACTCCCTTGCCCCATGATTTTGGGCTTGGCCATACGACTTGTTTTGGCCAATAGGATATTAGTGGGCATGACATGAAAAGAGATTTGAAATACGATAGAGTAGTTGGGCTTGCCTGCTTTACTTCTGCCATGGCTGTGAGAGCAACATGCCCTGGGTAACCTGCTGGTCCCAGAAGGATGAGAGATGCATGGGACAGACCTGAACTGAGCCAAGCCCAGTTCACAGGCCAAACCCAAGCCAAACAATAGATGCATGAATGTGACCTGAATGCTTGTAGTTGGAAGCCACTGGTTGCATGCTACACAGCACCACTGTGGCATGGTTGACTAATACATCCTGTTTTACTTTCTTCATAATCATTATTGTGAAATTTTCATCTTTTCTCATTACGACATAGTTTCCACAAGAAAAGAGACATTGTCTATTTTGTTCCCTCTATAACTCCAGCTATATATATACAAAAAATCTCCAATAAACATTCACTGAATGACTGAATACCCCCAGAATACTTAGCACAATTCCTGTAGCCAATCAATATTTGCCGAATGGAATTGTTGAACCATCCAAACCAGTTTGTGTTGTGTCCTAACAAGTATATCTTTAAACTCAAGCTGGCAGGTGGGCCAAAAGTGGTTAGTGGTGACACTTCTATCTCCTTTCCTGCTCCCTTTGATCACATAAAAGATCCTCCTTGTAAGAATAAACACACTGAAAACAGATGATGTGTCAACTCAGTAATTTAAACCATGAATCTGTACTTGCTTAAAGATGAACTTGTTTGGGAGAAAAATGGGAAAAATGCTTGTGACCGTCCAGCAGAGTCCCCAGATAAGTGCATCAATTTTGGTTCTTAGCAGATCCAGCACATAATAAAAGGAAACTGCTGAGGTCAGCAGCAGAGAGACGCCACACTTCTTATTTTCACAAACACAGTTTTGGGGATGGTAATCATATCTATTAGCAAGGGTGACACCGCTGTGGGCCTGGCAGAAAAATGAGCTCTCCCACGTTGCAAAATGAGCAAAGTGGAGATCGATAAATCATAAAATTAGTTGAGACATCATCTATCTTTCATGGCTTTCCCTTTATTCCCACCACAGTCCCTCAGGACACTAATTCATTTATTGCATTTTATCGTTGGGAAAACATGTCAAGGTTTGGAGGCTGCATTCAGTTAGGGGAACAGGGGCAATAATGTGTGTCATTAATTAGGCAGGTTTGGGAGGTTCAATCCAAACTCTCATCTCAACTGACTTCCATAAATTGAGTTTTAGGATTGCTTCTGTGTCTTGTTTTACTTCGTCAAAAAGGAGAGTTATTGAAATATGTCCTTAGAGGGAGAGAGAAGGGGACATGTCCGCTCACTCTGAAGAAACAATAAATTTAGGGACAAACCAGGTGATAAGCTCAGATGCTATCTGAGTTGTCTAAAGACTCTTTCTGTTTCTGCCTGTAATTGAAGTAAATGTGAGACACAGAGCTTGGAGTACATATATATGTTGTCCAGTGGCTATATTCTTGATTCTAAGGCATATAGTAAACAAATTCTAAAAAAATTAATTTTATTGCGGTAAGAACACTTAACATGAGATCTACCCTCTTAATAAATTTTTAAGCGTACAATACGTTATTGTTGACTACAGGTCCATATTATACAGCAGATCTCTAGAACATACTCATCTTGCTTAACTGAAACTTTGTGCCCATTGATTAGTAACTCCCCATTTTCCCTTCCTCCCAGCCCCTGGCATCCACCACTCCACTCTTTGATTTTATAAATTTGACTATTTTAGATACTTCCTATAAGTGGAAATATGCAGTATTTGTCTTTGTGTGACTGATTTATTTCACTTAACATAATGTCCTCAAGGTTCAATCCATGTTCTTGCATATTGCAGAATTTCCTTCTTTTTAAAGGCTGAATAATATTTCTATGTATATACCACATATTCTTTAGCCATTCATCTGTAGATGGCCATTTAGGTTGTCTCCACATCTTGGCTATTGTGAATAGTGCAGCAATGAACGTGCGAGTGCTAATATTTCTTTAAGATCCTGATTTTAATTCTTTTGGATAAATATCCAGAAGTAGGATTGCTGAATCATATGGTGGTTCTATTTTTAATTTTTTGAGGGACCTTTATACTGTTTTCTTTAGTGGCTGTATCATTTTTCATTTACAACAATAGTGTGCAAGGGTTTCAATTTCTCCACATCCTTGCCAACCCTTGTTGTCTTTTGTCTTTTCGGTAATAGCCATCCTGATGGGTGTGAGGTGATATCTCTTTGTGATTTTGATTTGCATTTAGTGATGTTGATTAGTGATGTTGAGCATTTTTCATATACTTGTTCTTTTCACTAAGGAGGTGAAAGACTAGCATACTTAAAACTATAAAATTTTGATGAAGAAATGGAAGAAGGCATAAACATATAGAAAGATATTCCATATTCGTGAATTTGAAGATTTAATATTATTAAGGTGTCCATACTACCCCAAACAATCCAGGTTCAATGCAATCCCTATCAAAATCCCAAAGGCATTTTTTCACAGAAATAGAAAAAACAAACCTAAAATTTGTATAAAACCACAAAAGACCGTGAATAGCCAAATCAATCTTGATAAAGAAAAACTGTGTTGAAGACATCATACTTCCTGATTTCAAAATATATTACAAAGCTACAGTAATCAAAATAATATGGTATTGGCATAAAGACAGACATATAAGCCAATGGAATAGAATAGAGAGCCCAGAAATAAATCAATGCATATACAGTCAAATGATCTTCAACAAGGCTGCCCAGAATGTACAGTGGGGAAATGACAATCTCTTTGACAAATGATATTTAAAAAATAGGATAACCACATGTGAAAGAATGAAATTGGATCTTTATCGAACACCACACACAAAAATCAACCCAAAATGGATTAAAGACTTACATGTAAGACCCAAAACTGTAAAACTACTAGAAGAAAACAGAGGGGAAAGGCTTCATGACATTGATCTTGGCAATGATTTCATGGACATGACACCAAAAGCACGGGCAACAAAACCAAAAATAAAGTAGGGCTACATCAAACTAAAAGGTAGTCTGCACAGCAAAAGAAACAATAAATAGAGTGAAAAGAAAGTGTACAAAATATGGGAAAACATTTCCCAAGGATGAGGCGTTAATCTCTAAAATGTATAAGGAACTCCTACAACTCAGTAACAAAAAACTAACAACCTGATTAAAAAATGGGCTAAGGACTTTAACAGACATTTCTTTAAAGAAGACATTAAAGAGGTTTCAAAAATTGTGATGTGTTTTTCATTTGATTTGTGCATTTAATGTAGGCTTATTAGTACATCGAAAGTGTCCAAGAATCAAAAACCATAGAACTTACTCATCTGGGTGTTTCAGTTATCAATTGTTGCATAGTAAACTGCCTCGAAACATAGTGCATTAAGACTAATTCGCCATTGCTGTGATTCTGGGAGTTGACTGGGTTCAGCTGGCAAACCTTCTGCTCTATATGGGACAAGTCCCCAGATGGCCCTGGCTGGCCCAGGGCTTCTGCCTTTCTCACTTCTAGTTCTCAAGAATAACTGCAGAATTTGCTGGAATGCAACGTCCTGAGACAAGGAGGAACTGGCTGAAAGAGCCCAGGCTGTTCCCACCCCTCCTAGGGCAGGATGTCCTGCAATGCTTTCACCCAGACAGTCCGGTTGCCCCTGGGTATAAAACCCAAGGTAGGACATGGTTTTGAGGTCCCTTAGTTGCAGTGTGATGTGGGACACACGCAGATGAGACTCCACTTGCCCTGGCAGCTTTCATGAGCCTTGGGTATAGGCTCTCCATGAATCTAAGGCTTCTATTGTCCGATTTGTATAATAAAGTCACTTCACTTGTTGTGTGAATGTTCTGTTTCGCTGGACTCGTGCAAGTGGATTGGTTCTGGCGTGTAGTATCGGTGAGGTGTTTAGATCCTCCTCCGGGATCGACACCATTGCATAGTGAACCTGCTTCATGCTCCCATGTGACATCAGCAGGGGCTGCAGTCATCCAGGACTTGACTGGGCTGGAGCGTGCACCACAGCTTGCTCGCATGGCTGGCCGATGTGCACTAGCTCTCGGCTGGGAGCTCAGTGGGAATGCCTTGGTTCTCTCCGTGTCTTCTCTGCGTGGCCTGGGCTTCTCCCAGCACAGGGGCAAGAAGTGACAGCTGTCAGTCCTCTTCAGAAGGCCTGGCACATCACTTTCTTCGTATTCTATTGCTTATACGTGGTCCCAGGGCCTGGCCAGCCTGAAAGGGAGGGAAAATCAGCCCTGCTTCTTCATGTGAAGAAGGCAGGCATGTTGGGGCCATCCTTGAAAATTAGGTACCTGGTGAGCTCTGGTGCAAAGTCTAATATAAACCCTCCTTTGTCGTGGTCCTTCTGCAAAGCAAAACAACTCCTTTCCTTTCTTTGTGCGGAGAACCTGGGCTTGGCTAAGCAGGGAGGGAGCTTTTGCTAGAAGGGATCGGGCTTTGTGCTCTGAAGAGGGCAGGGGTCAGTGGTTTCCAAAAGCTTGTATCCAGCCCCTCTAGTCCCTTGGTGTTCTTGGGATAAAACATGACCAACTTTTTATCCACCCCCCCAGGTATATTTTTCTAGACTCCCCATCTCAGTAAATGCCACATCATCCACTCAGTTGCTCTGCTCCTTAAACCTAGAGTCATCTTTGCCTTTTCTCTTTCTTCCACATTCCGTATCCAGTTTATCCACAAGTGGCCAAGAAACACCCACAAGGCTTCTCTCTACTTGTGTCTATCTTCAGTGCCAAACCCTTAATCCAAGCCTCCGCCCCATCTCCCTTGGACTATTCCAGTGGCCTCAATTGGTCACCTGCTTTACGTCTTTCCTAATAGTCTATTCTTCATATAGAAACAAGAATGATCTTTAGACTAAACATAATCAGATGATGTCGCTCCCCATCCTCCCGACTACCCACCTATCTTCCGGCTCTCCAGAGGCTACCCATTGTACTCGGAATAAAACCCAAATCACCTGCCTTGGCCTAGAAAGGCCCTGCCTACCTCTCTTAGCTCATCTCTAGCACTCTCCTTCTGGCTACACTGGCCTTCTTTCGTCTCCTTTAGCACACCATGGCCATTTGCGCCTCAGGGCCTTTGCACCTACTGTTAATATTTACTATGAAAAAAAATTAGGCTCTGCAGATGCATCATCGAAAGACCCTGCTCTTATGGAGCTTTCAGAGAGGAGAGACAGCAAACAAGTCAACATATGTCAAGAGGTAGTGAGCATTATGGAGATAAATAAAGTCAGGTGAAGGGGGTGGACAGAGATGGGAGGGGTGCCTCAGTTTTGATAGAGTGGGGAGGGAAGGCCTCTCTGAAGAGGTGGCTTTGAGTAAACACCTGAATAAACTGAGAGCATGAGCCATGCAAGTATCTGGGGACAAATGGGAGCACAGAAAGCAGCTGTTTCAAAGGCTCCAACATGGGCAAATACCCCCTGGGCTTAGAAATAATGGCTGTAATCATAAACCATGCAATAATAGAAGTCTTATAATGAGACATCAAGGTCATGCACTGAGGATGCAATGAGTTCTTTGTGGGGGGTTTATGTGAAGAGGGGTTTTCCTTTTGGAAAAATCCTAGAGATAAGTGTGCACAAAGGAATTATTTGTTGACTTGGATGGAAAGGGCCTGTCCTCAGCTTTCATTCTGCTCTGCCCTGCCCGGCTGCCTCTCAGTGTCAGGTTCAATGCTTGAGGCTTTGCCAACTTGATTTCCCTGTAAGAGCCTACGCCTGATACGAGGGCAGAGTGCCAGTCCTGTTGATAATGAAATCTTCATGTCCCTGTTGACACTTCTAAAAAGGACAGAACAAGGAACTGCAAGTGCCCATTCTGATCTTTTATTATTTGTCACCCCTGAGAAGGTCTGTCTGGAAGCTTGAGGGACCTGGGCTCACACGAACCTGGATTTGAATTCTGCTATGATTTTTGCTGTTGTGGGATTTTGGTGAGAGCTGCTCAAACCTGGACTCAAGGGGGGCCTGTGGTGATGGTGCTCAAATTTGGATTATTTACGACTGATATTGCAACTCTTTTCTTTTTGTTTTCAAATTTTGTTTTATTTTTGTGCGCACAAAACATTTACACCATTCCAAACTAAGAACTCAATTAAAAAGAAAGGTATCCTCAGAGCAGGTGCAGGATGAGTGGTTGCCCTGGTTGGCGGAGTGGGAAGTTCTACCACCAATATTATTTAGAATTGCCAGTAATAATGAAAACAGACGACCTTGACCTTTAGTTGCTTTTTTTCCCCATTTCATAATGTTTATTCATGCATATGAAATTCAGCACGTCTCATATATTTTTAAAAATAACCTTTTTGTTTTGGAATAATTTTAGATTTACAGAAAAGTCACACAGATAGCACAGAGAATTCCTGTATTTACCCTTCATCCAGCTTCCCTTACTATTAGCATCTTACATTACCATGGTATATTTGTCAAAACCAAGAAATTAATATTAACACCATGCTATTAACTAAACTACAGTCCTTATTTAGGCTTTGCTGGTTTTTCCACTAATGTCCTTTTTTGGACCCAGGATCTAATCCAGATACCACTTTGCATTTAGTAGTTGGTTTTATTATTGTTTTCTAAATTCTCTGCAGACAATGTACCTATTGGCTGCACCTGGCACGGCAGACCACCCCCATGCTCCCCGCTTCTTGGCCTCAGAGAAATCCATTGCTATTCCTATCACTCCTACTCTTCTCTCCCCACCCAAGGGAAACATTTTCTGTGGTTTTATCCTTCCATTATTTTATTTTGCGAATATAAACATTCTTATCCCTTTCAGTTTCTTATGCAAAACTATATACTCTTTTTTGAAAACCTTGATGATTTTATAAGAAAGATATAAACTGGAGACTCTTCCTTATTGGGGCATGGAGATTTTTCTCATTCTTTTAGTATAGTTTCACAGAACTCTATTGGGTGGATATACCATGGTTCATTCAACCATTCCCCTACTGATGGACATTCAGGTTGTTTCTATTCATTGGGTATTTTAACACTGCGAGGAATTAGTTGTGGTTTTCTTTTTAGGGAAAAAGATGAGGATGGGAGGGAGAAAAGTGACATTAATTTATAAATTATGGATAGTTGCATAAAGAATGGAACCGAATTGCCTTTTCTATGAAAACCCAGGGACCCCTAAAACTTACCTTTCTTCTTGCCTAAGGGATTATCCCTTTGTGATGACCTTGACTGGGAGGTGGGTTTTGAAGACTGTATCCTTGGTGTTACTCAAAGGATCCTATAGATGAGGCTTCAAGATTTGCACTTGCACTTGCTCTGTAGCCGCTGCTGGAGAAGAAAAACAATTATGCCAGCTCAGGAAATGGACTCCAGTCAATAAGGCCTTCAGTGCAAATATTCTCTTGGAATAATTTATTAACTCCCTGCAGACCTGGTGGTCAGGTACAATTAGAGCCTTCTCCCACAGAGGCTGCATGCCATTTAGCAGGATTGGGGCTACAGCCTGCAACCTGGGATTGAGGAGGCCCAGGGGATGTCCGGGAATCCAGGTGGGTGAAGATGGAATTCAGGAAACAGCTTGATGTAGGGGAAAGAGCAGAGGACGTGCGGGGGAACAGGCCTGGGTTCGAATCCTTACTCTGCTGATTCTTTAGCTGGAGTCCTTTGGGCAAGTTACTTTACCTCTTTGTGCCTCAGTTTCCACATCGGCTAGATGGGGGTAAGGGTTGTTGTGAGGTTTAAATGAACTAAATTTCTGCTCTTGTAGGGAAATCAAGTTGGCAAAGCCTCAGGCATTGACCCAAGCACTGACAGGCAGCCAGCAGGGTAGAACGAAAGCTGAGGACAGGCCCTTTCCAGCCAAGTCAACAAGTATTTCCTTTGAGCACAGGTATCTCAGGGTTTTACCCTAAAAGGAAAATATGTAAAGCACTTAGCACAAAGTACCTATTATGTGACAGTAATTAGTTTGGGGAGAAGTTTCAACTCCATATGTGTAAAAACATGAAACATTCTTATTTTTTTTCGATCCTGTTATCAACTGTGTGTTCAGTCTCTCTACTCAGCTGGGCGATAAGTCCCTTAACTTTCTGACCACTTTCAGCTGTTAAAAATACTCAGTTCAGTCTAGTTGAAACCTCCAATTTCAGATCCAGTTAAAAGCTCTCTCCCTTCCCCATGGCAGGGACCTGAAGAGGTGTGTAAAGGGGGCATGTTCAGTTCTTTGTACATCCCCCACCCCTCTCCTTGTGTGTTGAGACGGGGAGGAGGGAGAGAGAAAATGGGTAGGCGTATCTTTCCTTAGCATAGTTGTAGCTGTGGGTGCCATTTCTGATCTCACTCTGAATAACACCAGATCTTCCTGCTGCTCAAGACTTTTGCAAACAGGATGGCTCTGTCATACATGGTGTGCTTGGTTCCATGGTCGCCTGTGCCCAATCAATTGCTGAGACCCCTAAGAGAGGGCCAGCTCTGCCTCCCTGCAGCCCCTTTCAATTATCTGTGGCCCCAAGGCCCTCTCTTGGTGGCTCCCTGGATAGCTTCACAGCTATCTCTCCAGCTTCCTTCTCTACCATGAAGTCATGGGCATCTGTGAAGCACTCTAAGGACGCAGGGAATGAGAGGGACATGCCTGCCCTCGTCCTTTTCCTACATTAAGCTCTACTCAGAGTCAAGTTGTCCAAGAATGTCCTCACTCCAATTCGCTCAAATGACAATACTATAAGGGCCTTGCAGTTCTGCAGTTCAGGGATGGAGATGCTAGTCCCTCCTTCTTGCAGTCAACACCCAACCCTGGCTTCATGTTAGGTGACCACATAATTTATACTCCAAACTTGGACACCTCTGAGTATGAAAGGGAGTGGAGAGTTATTAACAGTTATGCTAAGGAAACAGGTATAAATTGGGACCATCCAAGGCAAACCTGCGATGTATGATCACCTTCTGTAGGAGCACTTTCTCCTGGAGATCTCCCAGCCTGAGCTAGGTACCAACTGTCTGCTGTAGTCATCAATTCAAGAACAGAAAAATTACCGCTTGATGTCCTGTTACGCACATCTGCTGTTACGGCAGCAAGGGTGGCAAAGTAGACAGTGGTGAGGATGAAATGAGGGTGCGTTTAAAATGCTTAGCACAGCTGCTGGCACACAGTAGGCACTCGTGGTGGGCCCTATTGTCTCTGCTCCCCCTTCTATGCCACTGAACCTCTACTGTGACCAGTCTATCCTCTGAATTCAAAGCCAAATGATAAAAGCTCATGTTCATTAAACACCATCTATGTGCCAGAGGCTGTGCTAAGTACTTTATATGCCTTACCTTTTTTAGTCCTAACAACTACCCTAACGTAGGTAAATATTATTATGTCTATTGTACAGTAGGACAACTGAGGCTCAGGGAGGTTAAGTGCCTTCTCAAGAGCACATAGCACATAAGTGGCAGAGCTGTGGTGGAAACCAGGACTGCCTGGCTTCATGGTTCATGCCGCTAGCGACTCAGCTACACCAGGAGTGGAGAGAACGTAAGTACAGACGGGGCTGAGCATTTTATTTGTTTATTTTTATTTTGTTGTTGTTGTTTGAGACTCTTCATCCCTGAGTAGGCAAGCTGGGGATCTCAGGCTTGTAACCTCATGGAGGGAAGTACAGGAATGGTGTCTCTGGATTGGAAATAGAGCCATGTGCAAACATGAAAGACCGAAAGATCCACTCAAGAGGTGTAGACATCTTAGAAGATGACCGGAAAGAAACCAACCAACTGGGGGAGGGTAGATGCCACCTGGGAGCTAAGACCAGGAAACCTACCCCTGCACCAACTGTTTTTGGTCCTCTGGCAGAGCTGATATGATGCAAGGCATTGAGAGCATCTACATTTATAGACTGTCTGATTCCATCAGTTGATTGTCCAGTTTTGCAAATATTTTGACTTTAGTTCATTCCACCATTTCTCTTGAAATGCCTCGGGTTGGTTATGTTCCCAATACTGATTGACACATTGGCACTAAGTGTCTTTAAATGCCCAGCTCCATGGTGGTCACTTAGATGGGAAATAAGGTTTGTCGTTGAGGAGTTACTACTTAGTTGGTGGGAAAACTTAAGTAACATGGAATAATTTTTCCTATTTTGGCCCCACAAAAGATTGCTTTTATTTATTTATTTGTTTTGCCATGCTTTTGTGTAATTCTTTAACTTTGGAGTTTGGAGATGTTTTGGTTAGCTAGTGCCAGAATAATGCCACATAACAAGCCTTCCCCAAACTCTGTGGCATGCAACAATGAATGTGAATTTAGCTCATGCATCTGGGGATATGGCTGGGAAGGCTTTGCTAAACCCAGCTGGGCTTGCTCATGCAACCGCAGGTCAGCAGGGCATCTGCTGAGCTAGACTGGGCTCAGCCGTGTGGTTCTATAGGCTTCTGTAGGCTGCAGGTCTGTGGGTTAAATTGAATCAACTTGACTCCAAATATCTCTCACATTCTTTGAACCAAGGATCTAGCTGAGGCATGTTCTTCTCATGGTGATAGCAGCAATGCAAGAAAATCACATCCAGCTGCACAAACACATCTAAAGCTCCTACTTACATCATGTCTGTCTTTATTTCATTGACCAAAACAAGTCACAAGGCCAAGCACAAACTCAGGGATGGAGAGAAACTATCAAGTTACACAGCAAAGAGAATGAGTTCAGGGACAGGAGAAGAACGCAGAGGAAGTTATAAGAAATAGTCATGAAGGACTCCTGGTGTATTGATGCTGTTGAGAGGTTTGTCCACTTTACCCCCAGAGCCCCTCATGTCTCAGCTGCAAAGAAAGCTGTGTTTCCCTCAAGCAACTGGGGCATTTTTATTGCACGGATGCCATAAGTCTCATGTTTCCCTCTTTTCTGTGGCCAACCAGAAGCCCAGAGACAAATGTCAGCTCATCTCTACCTTATGGTTATAACAACCATTCCTGACACTTACCTGATCCCAATTTACATATAACTTCATCTTAGCTTCTCCTTCTAAGATACCATCACTTATTTTATCCTGTTGTGTTGCATAGGTTTTTGTTAGCAGCTACAAATATTTTCTAGAATAAGGTACGGTAGAAGTGAACACACCTAAATACCAGATGAGGGTTACAGATAATTCATTCCAGTCATATTTGCCAAATACTTAATGTGTGCCAGGCTCTGTACTTGGTACCGAGGTTATGCAGGTGAGCATTACACATTCCCTGCCCTCGAGGAACTCACGTGACAATAGGCTATAGCAGGGTTTCTCAAGCTCAGAACTACTGATGTTTTCAGATAATTCTTTGCCGGGGGTAGGGGGGGTGGGGAGTGGGGGGGAGTAGGAGGTGGTCCTGTGCATTGTAGGATGTTTAGGAGCATCCCTAGCCTCCACCCACTAGATGGCAGTAGCACCCTCCCAATTGTGACAATTAAAATTATTTCTAGAATTGCCAAGTTTCCCTCGAGGAGCACAATCACCCCTGGTTGAATGCAATTGTAGGAGGCTTGGGAGCCCAGAATAGTTAGGTGTATAGAGGATGCCTGCCTTAGGACAGGGTTCTCAATCTTGCTTGTACGATGGAATCACCTATGGAAGCTTGAACCATGACCTATGTCAGGATCTCCCTCCCGTCAATCACATCTGAATCTCTGGGGGTGGTGCTCTGGAGGCACTATTTCATTTTATTTTTGCTGATCCTTATTTTATTAAGCACGCACCTACTCATGTATTCACACACTGGCACTTACTTATTCAGTCCCATTTTGTGCCGAGCACCTTTCAAAGTACTGGGGATATAGAAGTGAAGAAGCCATAGTTTCTACTTTTACTTATTAAGATTACCTTTATTGTGGTGGTAGACAATAAGCAAATAAATATTAAATAAATATATTTACTTATGAAGAAATATATGAAGTAATACAGAATAGTAAGGAAATGATGGGGATAGGATATTTCTTTTTTTTAATATTATATAATAGCTTTATTTGTATATAACTCACATATCATAGAATTCACTCACTTAAGGTGCACAATTCAATAGTTTTTAGTATATTCAAAGAATTGTACACCCATCACCACAATCAACTTTTCAACATTTTCATCACCCCTAAAAGAAACTCTGTACCCACTACTAGAAAATTCCCGTCTCTTCCCACCTCTCCTTCCCCAGCCCTGGCAACCACTAATCTACTTTCTGTCTCTACGGCTTTGCCTGTTTTGCATATTTCATAGAAATGGAATCAGACAATATATGGTTCTTTGTGATTGGTTTCTTTTCACTCAGCATAATATTTTTAAGGTCCATCGGTGTTGTACTGTGTAGCAGTACTTCATTCCTTGTTGCTGAATATCCCACTGTGTGGATAGACCATATTTTGTTCATTCATTCATTGGTTGATGGACACAGGTTGTTTCTACATTTTGGATGTTATGAACATTTGTATACATGTTTTTGTGTGGACATGTATTTTCAATTCTCTTGGATATATACCTAGAAGTGGAATTGCTGTGTTGTATGTTAACTCTATGTTTAACTTTTTGAGGAACTGCCAACTTTGTTTTCCAAAGTGACTGCACCATTTTACATTCCCACCAGCAGTATATGAAGGTTCAGTATCTCCATATCTTCACCAGTGCTTGTTATTGTATGTCTTTTTTATTGCAACCGTTCTAGTGTGTGTGAAGTGGTACCTCATTGTGGTTTGGATTTGCATTTCCCTGATGGCTGATGATATTGAGCATCTTTCCATGTGCTTGTCGGTGAACAGTGTGGTGTAAGGCTTCCTCAGGTTATTCTGACGTGCAGGCAGAGTTGCAAATTCTGTGTTGAGGGAAAGCAGAAATTTGTATGGGTTAGTGTCGTTGGGAAAAGCTTCCCGGAGGAAGGTCTGTGGCCTGGAAGGGTTAGACTTTGCAGCTGGACCTACTGAAAGGGTGACATCCCCCTGGGAGCCCCTGCAGAATGGATTGGCGGGAGAAGAGCTGGAAGCCGAGAGCCCAGGTAGGAGGCTTCTTCAGGCCTGCAGCTGGGAAGTGGAGGGGTCTTATTTGGGGAGAGGAGAGTGGAACTGCAGAGGGCTGGATGCGAGACACATGGGGAAGTTGGAATCGAGCTGACTTCAGGCTGCCAAAGTACTGGTTGGGCAGGGCGGAGGTGAGAGAGGGGAAGGCAGAGTCTGATTCTGAATTTGTTCGATTTCAGTGGCAGAAGTGGGGAAGCCATTTGGGGAAAAAAGACGATGGTATGGAAGAAAGTCAGAAGAGGTGGGATTACAAACCCTTTCCTAGCCTCCCTTGGCTCACCTGTAAATTGCAGGGGCGGGGGTGGCAATCCTTTGTTGCAAGATGCCTATGGAAAGCTATGTTGACAGGCACTTTGTTCATACATCTGATTAATTACCTGGTATTATTATTTACATTTGAACCTCTTGCTAAGAGACTGTCTTATTTATCTTTGTAACTGTCTCTTGTATTTGCTTAACCTCAGGGCCTGTAACAGAGCTGGATTTACGGTTTCCTTCCCTTCCCCCTATGAACAGCCGAGCGCTGTGTGCCGGTTGTCGTGTATATATGGGTTACGTTACCTCTGCCTCCAGCAAGCCTGTTTTACAGATGAGCCAAACAAGCCCGCCTGGGGTTACTTGACTGTGGACTGAGTCAATTTATGGTGCTGCGGGGGGAAGGGAATACGTTTATTGGCTGTATGTTATATGCCTGAGTATGTTGTTTATCTTATTTCATCTTCCAATCACCCAGTAAGGTGGGCACGACTCTCCTCGTTTTGCAGATAAAGAAACAAATTACCCAAGACCCCACAGCTAGTGAAGTGGCAGGGTCTGACTGCAAAGCTCGTGACACCCCACCGTAGCGCATGGCGGCAATGGCAACGGGAGAAGAGACCCCGGAGGGAAAGGGTCTGTCTGCAGGGACCAGAGGCGAAGTCCAAGGGTGGGAGCCTGCAGTGCCGCCCTCTGCTCCTAGATGGCGCTCAAGGCTCAGCGTCCCGGACACACCTGGCGTTCCAGCCCCTCTGGTAAACAGGCTGCTGGTTTTATGCAACAATTTATTTTAAGGAAAGGAAGAGGGTTTTTAATTTTCTTTTGTTTTGTTCTTGGGGTGGTTTTTTTTTTTTTTTTTTTTTTGTCATTGTCTTGTTTTCGTTTCTGCTTACAAAGCCGATCTACTGCCTCTCAGCCTGCAGTTCATCTTGGTAGCTACATCGCCTTACATCCTGGCAAAACCCTGGGGAGGGAAGGGGGATGCGGGGCAGGGGACTGAGGGTAGGACATTTCAGGAAAAAAAATAAAATAAAGTGAAATGGTCCCATCATAGAGATTTCCTCTCCTGACCTTTTACTCAAAGTTGGCATGGTTTGTAAATGTCAGCAAATTCGCCCACCCTGGAAAGCGGGACCTCTGTCAGTCAGAAGAAAGAATATTGTCAGAGGTGGAAAGAATTTGTCATCTGGCATCTGACCCTTTGTTTTGTGGATCCAGAAAATGGATGGTTAAGTCACGGGGCTGAATTCAGGTCTTTTGGAGAAATTTTGCCCGCCTCATTTTCCTCTTCTCTTTATTGGGGGAAAAAAATATTTGAAGTATTTACTGCCCAGACTGGGGTTTGCACCGGCATGAGTGCACAAAATGGGGAGATGTGATAAATGGGAGGTGCCTTTCCCCGCCCAGGCAGGTGACTGTTCCCCACCTCCAGCTGTGGGGAGATGCTGTGTTGTCTAATTTTTTATTCCACCTGATTTGTTCTAAAAAGTGAAAAATCAGGGTTTCTATGTGAGATTTGCTAATGTTCAACCGTTGTCAACTAAGTTGTTTTAAAAAAGGAATGAAGCAGAAGATACCAGGAGGCTTAGAGGGTTGTGAGGGAGCATCTTGGGTGCCTGGTTTTTGTCTGGTTTGGGCAGCACCCCCGGAGGGGGCGGGCAAGGGGGCAGCCCCGTGGAGTGGACGTGTGTGTGCAGCTATGGTGGGGCATGGGGCACGTGCAGTCCGTTTGGAAGGGTCTTGCCCTGCTGGTTGGAGAGGTGGACTTGACTGGATTTTCTGCTGTTGGGACCTATGTTCAAAGGAGAAACAGAACGGTTCTGAGAAATTGGGAGTTGTGCCATCTCAATGTCCTATTTTCCTCCTTGTGATTATTCTTAAAATTTAAATGTGGGGATCCTCTTTATGCACATCGTGAATCTGGACACTAACTCTAATTCTCCACTCCTTCCCTCACCACCTTTTTTTTTTTGCACTTAGAACCCAGTTGGAGTCCAAATGCTTAAAAATTGTGCAGAACCTAATGCCTCACATAGATCTATTTCCCCTTGGTCTTTATTTCTTGTCCCATGTATATTTTCCTTGGTTTTGTCTTTTAACTACATTTTCCAATTTTATTGTGTTGGGTACATTTTTGGAAGCTGCCTCAAGTCCTTCATGGAACAAGTAGAAATGCTTGTGTAGTGGTGCTTTTGGCTGGCTGGGGTCGAGAGGCTTTTACTGTGGACAGTATTTTCCTGTCCTCTCTCTGCTCCCATGCCCTGGGGCTTTTGTTTATGGGAAGGAGGAAGGTAGAGGGAAGGGAATAGCATCTGTTTTCTATTAGCCCCTCTGTGCTGGGTTTGAGGTCCTGTGATTAGAAGGCTAGAGACTGACAGCTGTTTTTCATGGCGGGGGGTGGGGTGGGGTGGGGGTTGGTGACATCCTAGGCAAAGCATGGTGGCCAGGAGTTGGTGGAACTCTCAGAGGGGATTTGTATCACTCTGGAGACAAGCAAAATGGCTTCAGGATCTGGGTGACAACTGGTGACCAGACTCATGGAAGGGAAATTTGCTATTTGCTATTCTTAGGCAGCTCAACAGATTGGAAGTTTTGGGGGCATCTGGAATAATCTGTTGGCTAGAAGCAGCAGTGACACTTCACTCAGCCTCTTTTTGTGGACAAATGTGTGACAGGGCAGACGCGAAAGAGCCCCGTGGACTCTGATTGTTAAATGCAAATGGGCACATCACAGAGACCCTTCAAGTTGACTTTGAGGGAGCTAATTTTGGCAAACAATCCAGGTAAATGGGGCACATGCCACAATCATTTACGTATGAAAGAACGTATGAGTAGTTCCTCAGGATCTGTTGAAATTAAAAACACATTGTCCAACAATTCTACTTTTTGGAATCAATTCTACAGAAACATTCATGTTTACAGAATAATGTATGTTCAAGGCATTCATTGCAGCATCGTTTGTGATAGTGAAAAAGTGGGAGTAACCTAAATATCCATCAATTAGGGGGTGGTTAAATTATGGTACATCCATTCCATTGAGTGCCATGTAGCTATTAAAATGATGAGATAAATTTATACATGCTAACATGGAAATATTACCCAAACATAAGTTTACATAGACTCTGTGTGTGTGTGTTTGTGTGTGTGTGTGTGTATAATATGTACAGTTGACCCTTGAATACAACATGGGTTTGAACTGCGCAGGTCCACTTATATATGGATTTTCTTCAACCAAACATGGGGTTCAAAACCTGCTATACTGAGGGCTGACTTTTTGTGTGAGTGAGTTCTGCAAGGCCAACTGCAGGATTTGAGTATGCATGGATTTTGGTACACTTGGGGGATCCTGGAAACAGTTACCTTCATATACCAATGGACAACTATATATAGTTTATATGTAGTTATAGTTTATATACTATATATACTATACTTGTATGTAGTTAACTATACTATAACTACAGTATAGTTAACTATACATACTTATATATAGTACAGTTAACTACACATAGTTGTATTTAGTATATAATAGTATGTATGAATATTTAATAGAACGTAATATAAAATATAAATATTTTCATATTATATGTGGTTTTATACACATAACTATGTATGTATAACTAGTATATAAATAGTTGTGTGTGACATTATTTATGTATTAAAAACACTGCCCTCCCCCAAGGAAGGTATCTGGGTTTTAGACAGGCTGGTGACTAACTGATATCCATCAGTGGAAAGCTATTGTCTGTGATCAGGGGCATACTCGAAATATTTGACCATCTGTAGGGCATGAGCATGTACTCGTCAGAGTGGATGCTGGCACAGGCTCTGAAGACCCCTTGCTGTGCCAGGTGTTAACACTTTAGTTCTTGGCTAATGGGAGGGAGTGGTCTGGGAGGTCCCAGGGTGGATGCTGAGCAGGTGGCGTGGAAGAATTTTCATGTTTTAACAATAGTATGGCCACACTGACACTTCTAGTTAAATATCAGCCTTGCCAGTGGTAGTTGCTTTTTTAAATTCTGATAAAAATGTGCTGGGCTTCCTATACCCTGATTTGCGAGTGGCAGACTGTGTCGGGGGCTCCACAGAGCAAAGGCCCTCGTGAGTTTCTTTATCCTGAACCTTGGACTTCCCAATCTGGGAACCGGATCCCTGACCTGGGTCTGGCATTGCCAATGAGTCCTGCTGTATCGCAGCCTTTAAGGGAATTACCCCAATTCTGCAGAAAACTTGGTATAATTTGTTGTTAATAACCAGGGCCCAGGTTCCCCACGGTGCAAATTGTTTCCTTATTGATCTCCACCTGCGTTGTCAGCACTCTGGAAAGATTGAACTTTAAGTGTTTAATTCAGCCCCATTCAACCGATAATTTTCGTTTTGTTCTCCAAACAAAAGCACCCATGTTTATTCTTCTTTTTTCTTCCCACAAATAATAAAGTCAATCCATTTCTCCCCCTTCCCCTGCCCAAATCTCGTAGGTTCCTGTAATCAGTACATTTGGAAATGTCAATGTATTCGTGAGGGAGGAGCTGGTTGGGTGGGTGTGGGGCTGGGGCGTCGGAGCTGATGGGAAGGTGGCTTCAGCATCTCCCAGGCAAACAGGTTGTTGTTGCTTAAATCCTATCATGGCAAATGCCGAGCTGTATCAAATCTCTGGGCTTCTACCCCTGGGTACGTGATGTACACAGCCTTTCAGATGTGGTTGACAGAAAAACACTTGCACATTTGCTTCACTACCTCAAAACCAAACTGCTGAGCTTTTGGCTTTTTAAAAGTTACCAAGAAACCTGCATGGGAGTCATTCATGCTCAGTCTAACCTCATCCCAGATCACACTCTGGGAGTTTCACCTTGTCTGTGAAGCTAGAGCTGTGTGTGGGGGCCCGGAGAGGGGGTGGGGACGTGGATGGGGAGAGACTCAGAGCTGGTGTGTTGGGTGAGCCAGCCACGAACCACATTAACACGCCCAATCTCAGCCAATCAGAGGGCTAGTTATCCAGTTTAAGACTTTAATGATATTCCTGAAGAATAAGGGTCTAGGAAAGTATCCAGAGGTTATTGTTTGGGGAAAGAGGCATTAACATTGAGTACCTACTATGTGCCGATAATTCTGCACTAGTATTTTTAATGATCACAACAAATATTTTCCCTTTCCGGAGGTGACGAAACAAGCAATGACTAAGCGAATTGCCTCCAGGTCACACAGATGATAAATGAAGAAGCACATTAGGAACCATGCTCTTCTGACTCCAAAAGTGTGTGTGTGTGTGTGTGTGTGTGTGTGTTTGTGCGTAAGCGCACACATGTATGGTCTCTCTGTGCTTCACTTGCCTCATGCAAAAAAAAAAAAATAAAAACAATACTTCCTCATAGGGTGGTTAAAAGGATTAAATGAGCTATGCTCATAAAGTGTTTAGTCATATTAAGCCCTTAAAAATCATTGATATTGTTATTATCATCATAATTATTCCCCTGGTATGCTTTAAACAGTTGCTTTCAGAAATTTCTGGCTTTAGCACACTTGTAAAAACTTTGTTTTTTCTTGATTTTTTATCCTTAAAATATGTATGACATTGAAAATAAATAAGATAAGATCTCTATCCTGAAAGAGATGACCATCTGGCTACGAGGGGGACAAAGAAAGAGGATAAAAAAACAAGTTTCGATACTGTGTCATGTTTATTATGGTGGGACTACGTTAGAAGGAGCAGAGAGCAAAGTTGCCTCCTACAGCCTGCAGAGGGGCCTCAGAAATGGCCTGTGGGGGGTTTGAACTTATGAAAGATGATGGTGATGAGGTGTTAGCTCAGCAGCTAAGGAAGGGATAGGACGTTGTGGGCAGAAGGAACAGCACATGCAAAGGCACGGAGATGTGGAAAGGCCTGGCCCATGGGGGAGCTGCATCTGAAGGAGGCAGGGCTAGATTGTGGTAGGCCCTGGCTGAGGAGCAGAGATTTTGTCCTGGAGATTTTGTGAATTCTTGAAGGATTTTAAACTGGAAGGTGACAGATTGCTGATTATGTATCAGAAGATGGCTTTTGTGCTATGCGTAGGGACTCCACTGAGGAAGAACAAGCGTCGTAAGACCACATGGGAGGCTGCTGTAGTATTTTAGAGGAGACATTATGAGCTCTGAGTGTGAGTCGGAGTCAGATACAAATGGAGAGACAGGTCTGACGGGAGAACCATGTCAGACCCAGAGCCCACAAGAATTGGGGACTGATTGGCTATGAGAGTGAGGAGGGAGGGGGGGTCTAGAATGACTCTAATTTGGGTGGTTGGTGGGAACCTTTACCAAGAAAGGAGGCGGGGGAGAAGCATATTTTAAAAGAAAGATGGAAAGTCAATGTCTCAGTTTGGGCTGCTATAACAAAATACCATAGATCGAGGGGCTTAAACAACAGACATCTATTTGTCACAGTTCTGGAGGCTGGGAAGTCCGAGATCACAGTGCCAGCTGCCTGGGTTCCAGGTGAGGGCTTGCTTCCTGGCTTGCAGATGATTGTTTTCTCCCTGTGCCCTCACATGGTGAAGAGAGAGCAAGAGAGCTCGCTAGTATCTTCTTATAAGGGCACTATCCCATCACGAGGACCCCACCCTCATGGTCTCATCTAAACATAATTACCTCCCAAAGGCCCCATCTCCAAATAACATCACATTCCCAAATGTGCTAGGGCTTCAACATATGAATTCTGGGGGTGGGGGTGGGGGACACTATTCCTCTTATAGCATCAAGTGTTGGACATTTTGAGTTTCAGTTATCTTGGGCACCTAAGAGGAGATGAGTAGGATACGTGGTGCCTAGCTCTGTGCGTAGAGCACAGTAATTGGTGATCAATAGATGACTAATAATATTTGTGGAGGGAATGATTAGATGTCTAAACCATGATATGTGGATGAGATTTTCCACAAGAAACATGAATCAAGCCGAGTGCAGAGGAAATAGTCTTGGGGAACACTGACTACCTCCACAGACCCCCCCCAATAATGAATTAAGAGAAGCTTAAAATTCAGAAAGTATAAGCATATAGATCAAGAGAAGAAGATTCAGAGTATGGCAAAGAGTCATTTTCAGGATTGATGTTGACCTATAAAATTTACAGACTAGCTAACCTTTTTTCTTCTTAGAATAAATAGCCAATATTTATCGAGTGCTTGCTGTGTGGTGCTGGGCCCTGTGTCAAGGGCTTTACCTGTATTTCTTCACTTAACATTCACAACCTGATGAGAGGGAGATACTATGTTTATTCCCTTTTTAGAGATGAAGAAACTGAGGCTTAGAGACATTCAGTAATTGTTCATGGTCCTGCAACTGGTGTGCTCTGGATTCAAACCTATATCTGGTTGACTCTCGAGTCAAGACTCTTCATCACTCTGAATTTTGCCTCCTGAATTTTTATTCACTTAAAAATCAAGGGTGAGCATATCAGGCTGTGCAAAAAATGCTTTGGCTTATGAGACAATCAGGTTGAGAGACTGATATTATTTTGGAGGAAAATGGGAAGCACAAATTGCTATCCTGGCCCTGTGTATCTTTGAGTTTTTGCAGGTGCTTTACCCACCATCTGCCTCTGCTCATCTCTTGTGATATGAAGTTGGTGTTGACAGAGGGGTGCTCACATACCCAGTCTTGGCCTGGAGGACTTCTCTCCATCCAATGTGCGTCATGACCAAGGGTGAGCTAGTCCAAAGGTCAACAGGTTGAATAGATCCCTTCTTTTATTGGCTTATGGAGGCCAATTAGTAATATTGGATGAATGAATCCAATTAAATGCCACCAATGAGCTAGGTCGTAAACTCCCAAATGGGGTGAGGGACCCATCTGAACTGAATGTATAACCTTGTCCTGGCTTTGGTGGCTCCAAACCCAAAGGAGTGGCTTCTTCAAGGATCACGAAGAAGCAGGTCTACCAGCACTCCAATTCATTTTTTCCCCCCTATTTATTTGTTTTTTGAGGAGCTTTTTTTCCCCAATCCTCATCCCTTGTAGTGGAAAAAGCACAGTCTCTAGAGTCAGGCAGATACAGCTTTGATTTCTAGCCCTGTTTCTTGCTAAATGCATGGGTGTGGGCAATGATCGTAACCTCTCTAAACCTCAGTTTTCTTGTCTGAGAAATGGAGCCAATAGAATTTACCTTGCCATAACCCTTATTGAGGATATGAAATGCAATAACATTTAAAATTCTCATTGCTAGGCCTGGTACTATGAAAGTTCTCCATGTATATGAGCTCCTTTTCCTGAAGGGTTGGAGGGTGTACCCTGTCGATAATTTGTAGCTGGCTATTTATTTCAGTGCCCTAGGGATTTTGATATTTTCATCCAAATAAGATTTGACATTAAAACGGTCCCGTATTTTGTTTCTGTGTTTCAAAAGTAAGTAGCAATTGTCCAAGGAATTCAGATGTTATAACTACTTGCAACCCATTGCTTCTTAACTGAGTGTAAGAACTCTTGATAGAGCCCACTACATATACTTCCGTATTATTTATGTACAAAATCACATGAGCTTGGTTCCAGTTTCAATGAAGACTCTGTTCCCCTGAAAATAAAAATCGGTACAAAATAAATAAAGGCAGTCTGAGATTCACAGCCACACCTTGATTCTGCAGTTGAGGAAGTACAATACTTACGGGGACTTGTGCTGACTCTTCTGTGAGTCTTGGGCATTTTGGATGCAGGTGACCTCTCACAAGTTGAAGTACAAGCGGCTCCAAAGCTCAAGAAGTATGATGTGATGGGCAGTTGCAAGACTGAAGTAAGGATAGGTTTCTGTAAGATAGTACGGAAAGAGTGGGTTGTACTTTGACAACGAACTCTTCAGGATATTTTGTTATGGAATCTTGGAATGTAAGAATTAAAGGTGTAGAAGATGAAGGATACTCTGAATTTAAAAATAAGGAATACTTTATTGTGAAAATATAAAACTAATAAGCAATGGGTCAGGGTAGAGAAATGCAAAGTCACTGTAACAACAACAACAACACACAATGATAAATGCATGCTACGTGCCATGTATTTTTCTAGGCTGGGGATTTGTCTAAGTTTGGGAATATATTCTAACGGGGGAGGATAGACAATGAACAACATAAATAAGTATATTAGCAAATGATAAATGCCACTGTGAAAATAAAGTCAGGAAAGGGGATAGGGACTGCAGAGCAAGGGGTGGATGTTACAATTTCAAGTAGATCATTGCGGAGGGTTTCAATGAGGAAATAGCACTTGAGCAAGAAATGCTCTCTTGTTCTGGGAAGAGCGCTGCAGGAAGAGGGAACCCCAGAGTGTGCAGGCATTGAGGATGAACACTCCTGGCATGATCAAATAAGAGCAAAAAGGCCAATGTAGCTAGAATGAAGCAAGTTTAGGCAGGAACGGGGCGATGGGAAGAGGAACAGCTAACAAGACAGATGGTTCCTGGGACAACCAACTTGATATTTACCCAATCAAAGGGCTTATTGTCATTATCATCCCTCTTATTCTTTTTAAAAAATTTATTTTAATTTATTTTAATTATTATTATTATTTTTTAAGAGATAAGGTCTTGCTCTGTCACCCAGGCTGGAGTGCAGGGGCATGATCATAGCTCACTGCAACCTCGAACTTCTGGGCTCAAGTGATCCTCCTGCCTCAGCCTCCTGAGTAGGTGGGACTACAGGCGCGCCCACCATGCCTGGCTAATTTTTAATTTTTTTGTAGAGATGGGGTCTCACTACGTTGCCCAGGCTGGTCTCAAGGTCCTGGCCTTAAGTGAGCCTTCTGCTTCAGCCCCCCCACAGTGCTGGGATTACAGGTGTGAGCCACCACACCTGGCCGCTCTTTCTTGATCTGATCATCCTCTTCCTTGCTTTAGCATTTTGCTAGGCACTGAGGCAGGTACATTACCTGTAGGATCTTCTCAATCCTCACAACAACCTTTTGAGGCACAGCGTGTATCATTCCCATTGCACATATGAGAAAACCAAGGCATACAGAAGTCAAGTACTTCATATATATGTGTTCCTTTTCCTGAAGGGAATAGCTCAGTGGCAAAGGCTCTGTGACTTTTCTATCATACTATCCTGCTTCCATTTTCAAAGCAATTTTATCTGTATCCCACCTTCCAGCTTTTGCTTACAGCCTTTTAAATAAGAGCCTCCAGGAAGCTCTCGTTAGTCCTACCAATTGCTTTTGATACCTCCTCTTCCTTCTCACTGGAAATGGAATTGAATAGTAAAAATTGAATGGGTAGACAAAATGTCTGAGCCTCTTTGCTATGGATTCACATTTGTGTCTCCCCCTTTTCCCCAAATTCATATATTAAAACCCTAACCCCCCAATGGGATGGTATTAGGAAGTGGGGCCTTTGGGAGGTAATTAAGTCAGGAAGATGGAGCCCTCATCAATGGGATTAGTGTCCCAATTAAAAAAAGAGAGAGACTAGACCTCCCTCTCTCTCTGCCATGTGCGGACATAACAAGAAAGTCACTGTCTATAAACCACGAAACAAGCTCTTACCAGAACTTGGCCGTGCTGCTACTCTGATATGGGACTTCCAGCTTCCAGAACTGTAAGAAAGAAACTTCTGTTGTTTATAAGGCACGCGGTCTATGGTATTTTTGTTATAGCAGCCCAAACTGATGAAGGTACTCCCATTTATTTTGCACAATATTTCCTTCCTGAGTTGTGGCCAGGGGACCTTGTTCATGGCACCAGCCTTTCTCATATGCTTGCTGATTCTTGGTTGTGAAATCATCTTCCATAACCCGATTCTCCTGTCAACAGCATTCCCTTTTTTTCTTTTTTTTTTTGAGCATTGCTACATAGTTATTAATTTTTGTTTTCACGTTTTTCCTCTCTCTCCTGGTAGTATGCACAGGCAGAGTTTGGCAAGCGTTCATTGCCACAGATGGAAGCTTCCTTTCGCAACTTTACACCAGGTGCTATGGTGGGGACTTCTGATGCTCAACCATTTCTTGTTCATTCTCCTTCTAGGTGGACAAGTGCACTTCTCTGCCCCGTGGCATTAGGTTATGTCATTTGAATGGAAGTGACGCATGCTACTTCGGGGTGGAAGCATTTAATTACTGGAGTGAGGTCTTCCAGGACTTTTTCCCCCCTGACTGAGGCAAACCCTGAAGCATCTGTTGAGATGGAGTTTCCTGAGCTGCAAGCAGACTGGGGTACTGAGCCAACACATGCAGGGTGGTGGCTTTGTCCTGGAAAGCTGCTAAGGCTTGAAGAAATAACTTTATTGTGTCATATTATTGAAATTGGGGGGGGCGTGTGTGTGTGTGTTTTGTTACCATAGCATTACCTAGCCTATACCGTATGTTACTGCTTTTTCATCAACTGTAGGTTTTTTTTTTTTTTTTGAGACAGTCTCGCTCTGTCACCCTGGGTAGAGTACAGTGTCATCATTGTAGCTCACTGCAACCTCAAACTCCTGGGCTCAAGTGATCCTCCTGCCTTAGCCTCCCCAGTAGCTGGGACTATAGGCATACACCACAATGCCTGGCTAATTTTTCTATTTTTGGTAGAGATGGGGTCTCGCTCTTGCTCAGGCTGGTCTCAAACTCCTGAGCTGAAGTGATCCTCCCACCTTGGCCTCCCAGAGTGCTAGGATTACAGGCATGAGCCACCATGCTGTGGCCAAACTCTAGGTTTTAAATCGGGCAATGCCCTACTTTCTTGCTCAGCAGCACAGTGTGAGGTTAGAACCTGAGGTTTGCAGGCAGATAGACTCGGATTGTATGACCTCGAACAAGTGACTTTACCTTTCTGCATTTTCTGGTTTTCTCTTCTGCATGTTGAAGTGACTTACACCTACCTTCTAGGGTTGTCATGAGAATTAAATGTAGTAACACAAGTAATAAAGGGAGCACACAGTAGGTGTTTAATGAATGCTTATTTCCTTTCTTCCTTTCTTGTGCTATTATTAATTTTAAGATTACGTGCCCATTTTATTTTCTCCCAAGGATTCCACTTTTCTCATTAACTGGTGTTTCCTTGTTGCCAGGATTTAGTGCCAAGTAACCATTTCCTTTGTTGCTTTCTCTGTCTTCTGAAAGATGAAATCGTCAGCAAGGCAAGGCGAGGATTTATCAGATGAGACGCCCAACAGATGTCCAGAGAGTATAAATCCCCACTGCTGCTCCGTCTTGCCTCTGTGCCAGTTTTGTAATCTGTATTAGGAAAACATGGTCTGGTTGATTGCTCTGTAATAGACTTTCACAACATTAACACTTGTTTCCCTATCTTCTAGTTTTCCCTGATATTTGTTTTCATTTTCAATTTTGATTCAATTCAATTAGATGCTTGTTTTGACTCAGGCTCTGGGCTGGGCATAGGGGATACAGAGGTGGATTAAGGCATAGCCCCTGCCTGCAAGAAAGTCACTCTGGTGAGGGAAACAGATAAATCAGCTAAACCAATCAACCAACCCAGAGAACAAAACCTCAGACATTATGATAATTATAAAAATGTAAGCATGTACATGATACAGAGAGAGGACTAGGAAGAATGTACGAATTCCTCTGGGTGTAGGAGTGGGAGAGGGATGAGGAAGCTTTCTTCCGAAAGGTTATGTTTCACCAGGGTTTTTGATGGGTGAACAGGGGTTTGCCAAGTGGATTGCAGAGGAAGAGTGTTTGGGAGGAAGGAACAGCATTTGCAAAGGCACAGTGACGTGGAACATGGGACACAGCTGGGCGACAGAAGCAATTTGGTGTTTAACAGAGCAGAAAGTGCAAAGTGGGAAGAGTAAGACATGAAGAAGAAGGTTTCTCCAGGTAGGCCAGGGTGAAGAGGACATATTCTTGAGTTTGTGGGTATTTTTTAGAACTACTTTTCTTTGAGATTTGCCCTTTATTGCTCTATGCCAGCAATGAACTCCAGTATATGTGATTGTATTTGTTGCCTTGCCTGATAATATTGACTGTTCAACACTCATAGGTCTAGATGGGAGAAAGAACTCTGGGAATATGCTAGAAAGAACATGGAGTTAGGATGAAGACAGACATGGGCTCCAATCTTGACCATTTGCTTTGTTAACCCTATGTTCTTAAGCAAGTACCTGAGGGTCTCCATTTCCTCTTCTGCAGAATGGGCATAATCATTCCTACCTCACTGAACATCTGTGAGAATTACAAAATGAAAGAAATATTTAAAATATCCAGCCTAGTACTTGGCATCCTTTGGGTGCTCAGTACATCTTCCCATTGTAGAAATCAGTTATTAATGTTTGAGGATTGCATTAAACTCATAAAGAAATGGCTGGAAATTATTAAAATTGATTTAAAAAATACAATCATGATTTTTTTTCTCTTTGAGAACAGTTCTTTATTCTTTTTCATAACAAAACTTTCAGTGCCCTCAAAGGAGAAAAACGAATTTACAACAGGAAAAAAAAAAAAAAAGAAACTTCAAACAATATGACATTTCTACGGTATCAAGCCTCAAAGTTCTTACCCTCAGATTATTTTGGTAAATCCATTTACATTTTTTACTGTCCCCTCCCTGCAAAATGTCATGTGTTAGAACACACAACTATTTTGACATCTCCATTGTGATATTTATTTTAAGCCATGAGTAGAGTTTTAAATATCTCAGAAGTGAACTCTGGCCTTTGTGGAAGGCAAACTAATTATTTCCCAAACTGTTCCATACAGCAAGCCTCTGGCATTTGTTTCCTTGCAGCTTGGAAAGGAAATGTGAAGCTGGTGGCTTTTTAAAGCTTTTTAAGGAAGGGGATGTGCGGTCAGACAAGAGCCCAGAAACTTGGGGTCCAAAGCCATCTTGGCTGCCACATTTCACAAGGAAGCCCTGATGTCCCTGGAGAGCAGCTGGGACCAGAGTTTCGCACAAGCGATTCCGCAGGTGACTCCAGCAAAACAAAAGCAGTGGTGATGGCTGGGAAAAGATTTGTTGTCACAGATGTCAAGGGCCGACCGAGGTTTTATATAACTATTTGATCTCTATGAAGTAGAGATTTTTATAGTAGTCTCCTCTTCTAGATGTGGAAACTGAGTCTTGGAGAAGTTAAGTCTCTTGTCCAAGGTCACAGGGCCAGGAAGTTGAGAACTGTTGTTTGCCTGACACTGGAGTGTGGGATCTTACCCACTCAGCTCTGCTGCCTTGGAATCTCCATGCTGTCTGACCTAACCTCTGAGCATTTCAGTTTCTTCTTCCACCAAATGGGGATGATGACACCTGCCACCGACCCCATAGTTGTGCTGCTCAGATATGCTTCCAGAGGTGGAAGCACTTAGAGAAAATAAGTAAAAGCAAAACATTGCAATGAATTTGGTTTTGAGTAATGCTGTCTTCTATATCTTATCATGACAACATACAGCCCCTTACCTGGCTACCAATTTTCTGTTGTAGGTGGTACCACTTTGGACGACATACACATTCCTTTATTCCTTTTATCTTAAGCCACCCTCCCCCCAATCTCAGGCTTTTTGCTTACAGGGTTCCCTGACTTCTGAAGCTCTCACTGATAGTCTCTTTCTCAGAGGTATTATGAGTTTCACAGTGGAGGTGAGCACTTGGGCTGTGGAGTGCTGGTATTGCTTGTTAAATTTTCAATGAGTATTTTTTCCCTTATCTTCTTAGCTAGACTTACTCACAGGAGAGCAAAGACTATACCTTAGTTTTATACCCTCATGGTGCCCAACCTAGGGATAGGCACAGAGCCAGCCCCAGGAGAGACCCATGTTATTGATCTGTTAACACTCACATGCTGATGAGTTAAGTTTTATTGGGTGAAATGGACAGCATGGCAATGTAGAAAGGCCATAGACTTTGGAGTCAGACCTTATGCAAGCCACTTATTCTCTCTGAGCCTCGGTTTCTTCATCTGTGAGATGGGGGTAATACATACATACCTCGTAGAATTGTTGTAAAAATGAAACATGGCATGATATATGTGAAGGGATGAACTAAGCAGGCACAACATGAGTTATTGTGAGCATTGCTCACTGCCTGCTATAGTTTTGAAATTTGCCCTTCCCCAAGCTCATGTTGAAGTGGGGGCCTAGTGAGAGGTGCTTGGGTCATGGAGGTGAATCCCCCATGAGTGGCTTGGTGCTGTCCTCATGGTAATGAATGAATTCTTGCTCTATTAGTTTCCACAAGAGCTGGCTGTTAAAAAGAGCCTGGCACCCCTCAGCTCTCTTTTGCTTCCTTTCTCGCCACGGGACCTCCGTACATGCCAGCTCCTCCTCCCCTTCTGCCACGAGTGGAAGCAACCTGAAGTTTTTACCAGATGCTCAATCTTCCAGCCAGCAGAATTGCAAGCCAAATAAACTCTTTTTCTTTATGCATTATCCAGTCTGCAGTATTCCTTTATAGCAACACAAAACAGACTAAGACACTGTTGTATATGTTAATCCTAATGGCTTTGTGGAGGCTCCAACCTTATCGACGGCAGGCAAGGATGGGTGAGTTATCTAAGCAGATAACTGCCCCAGTTGGCTACAGCTCAAGTTAGCTCACCCCAGCTGTGTGCCAGGAGGCACACCTCCCTGTCCTGATGGGAGTTTGTGCCCATAACAGGTAAAATAGAAGAGGACACAGGGGTGCAGGAAACATTTTGTTTATTTATGCTCCCCTCTGCCAAAGGTGGTGGGAGTTGTTATAGGCTTGTGGGACCTAGGGAGTGTTCAGGCTCAATGCAATCTCTTTTATCCACAGTCCTTGACCTTCCTCTGGGTTCTCACCCTTTGCCTACTACAGTGTATGCCCCACAAGTGCAGGAATCTTTGTTTTGTTTGTATTCTAAGCCTGGGAGAGTGCCAGGCACAGAGTAGGGGCTCAATAATTTTGTAGGAAGAATAAATGCACAAACCCCGCCTGGCCTCTATCCCTTATTTGCCTTCAAGGTGGAATTGGTAAGATCACATGTTGTCCTGCCCTGTTGCTGCCTTCTTCCTTTGCATGTGCCTGTTTTTTAAATAAAATCATTAGCACAGAGGGTGGTATATAGCCTGGGCAACCAGGAGTGGAACTCCTACAGGGAGGTCTTGTTAACTCTCTGTTCTGTTCAAACGAGTTGTTGGCTCATCTTGGCCCTGTGGCCATGAGATTGTACATGCTCGGTGATGTTTGGTCAACTCATTCCTGATGAGCCTTTGATCCAACGATTTGATACATTTGAAGCTACTTCCCCAAATGGATGGATTTCTCTCCCTCTAATAAAGGATCAATATAACTCTACCATTAATACTATTGATCCCATCCCCCTTTCCATGCCAAAAAACTGGGTCAGATCACCAGGTGTTACAAAGCACCTACTCTGCACCGGGCACTCGCTGACCATTTTTTCTCACTCCGTTTTCATAAGCATCACGGTTGTCTTCAGATGCACAAGGACATCTAAGAAACAGGTCCACACATCTCACTGTGCCTGTGTCTTCAAAGCCCACCCGGCTGATGTTTTAAAAGACACTTGAAAAGATGATAGTTACACTTCTCTTGGAACTTCATTTCTATTTTGTTTTTTCTTATTCAACACAATGTGACATTTCCTTGAAAGGGAGACTCCAATTTAGGGGCCAAGAGGTGAGTCAGCATCACCAAGATAAGAGTATTTATTGGCAAAAAGAATTGCAGATAGAATTAGTGGATGCAGCCCGTCTGCCCAGGCTTTGCTGCTAATTACAACCCTGCCATCCTTCATTCTGAAGGAGTAACTCTATTCGGGCTGAACTTCAATTTAAAATATGAGGTTGATGATCAAACACAAGCTTCACCCAAAACGATGACATCGGAAGAAATGGATCCGATGGATGAAGGTGGCTGTGATGGAGCTTAATGAAATGGGGGTTTCAGGGATGTGGTATTTCTGTTTTCATTTTGCAATCAATAAAGCCATGAATGAGAAGAAAAATATGTTGGTTACATTACTTTAAAATAGCTTGGCAAAAATATAATTTCTTATTGATTAGCTTCCCATCGAAGGCAAGGTCTGTGGATAAAAGAAAATTGACTGCTGGAAATTCTAAAATAAAGAAAGTAAATGAGGGAAGATGTTTAAATTTTTAAAGGGGAGAAAAAGTGTAATCAATTTACCCAAATGTGCATTTATAAAGGTACTGCTGGAACTGAGATCTAAGTTATTCTTGATCTGATTAACTTATTTTTATTTACTCCAGTATTTAAAAAAAATGTGAAATCAGCTGAATGGCTTTGGAAAGCAAAGCCCATAGAAAGATGTTTCAGGTACCACAGAAAGTAAAGAAATGTAGGCGTGAGAATTATTCCTGGAAATTGGGTAGGGAATTATTTGGCGGGTTACTGTGTGCTCATGACTCTTTTGGTTGCAAGCAATAGAAACCTAATTCAAACTGGTTTAAACCAGTGGTTCTTTTTTGTTGTTTTTGATACAGTGTCTCGCTCTGTCGACCTGGCTAGAGTGCAGTGGAGTCACCATAGCTCACTGCAACCTCCAACTCCTGGCTCAAGCCATCCTCCTGCCTCAGCCTCCTGAGTAGCTGGGACTACAGGCGTGCTACCATGCCCAGATAATTTTTCTATTTTTTGTAGAGACAGGGTCTCGAAATCAGTGATTCTTAATCAGAGGCAATTCTCCCTCCCCCACCTCCCCGGACCCCAGGGGACTGGAGCTATTTTTGGTGGCTACAACTGGGGGTTAAGGATGGCTCTTCAACGTCTAGTGGGTAGAAGCCAGGGATAATGCTAAACATCTGACAGTGCATAAGACAACCTCCATCCAGCCAAAAACTATCAGCAGTGCTGAGGTTCAGAAACCCTAGCTTAAACAGAAACAGTAGAATTTATTGAGCCATAATGGAAAAATCCAGGATGGATCTAGTTGGATCCAGATGTTCAAACTATCATCAGAAGCATCTTTTTTCTCAGGCCTTCTACTTTTCTTGTCAGCTCAGGGAGGTTTTTCCCCTCATAGTTACAAGATGGGCTTTAGCAGCTCAAGGTTGCTGCCAGCTTAGGGACACTAGTGACAAAAGAGCTTGTCTTTCTCATTGGTTCCCCCAAGAATCCTGAAATTGACTGTCCTTTGACTAAACTCTGTCCTATGATTATCCCTAAATCACTCAGCGTGAGGTTAGAATATGCTGGTTGACTAGACCTGGGATAAACCCCCAGCTCTGATGCTGGGGTCAGGGGGTGTTGATTTAGCACCATCTACACCAAGGTAGGGGTGGACCAAGAAGGCAGGAGGGTGCTTTTCCAAAAGGAAATCGGAGTTCTATATCTAGAGTCAGGGAAAATAGCTGGTGAACAGCCAAAAATGAGATGTCTACTACATTTATTTTCTGTGAAAATTCAGAAGAATGGTGATATGGGGATACTAGAAACCCTCTCCTCTACCCCCTGCCCCCACCATCCAAGATACCTTTAAAAATATTCCTGGGATAGTGTCTGTCTGTCTCTCTTTCCCATTCAAAGAAATTATGTAAGTGAATAGGAAGTTTATTGTCAGGACACAGAAGGTTCTCCGGGAATCCAATGTATGCAGTGGGACCTCATGGGACCTGGAATGTTGTTAATCAAGTGCTCTTTCCATCTTGCTCTCTAGAGCTTATCTCTGCACATCTGCCCCATCCTCCTCTCTGCAGACCAGTGTCTGCCATTGGGATCTCAGATTTTGTTCTTGCCTAGTTTCTACTTGTCTAGGGTTCTGGTCCTTCTTCTCTGTGACCTTATAGCTCCAGCTTGTAACATCCTCTGACCCATTCAGCCTCTTTCTGATTTGTAAGAATTTCCCAGGTGTAAGAATCTGATTGGTCCAGATAGTGGTAGGTGTTCATTCTTGTCCCATCAGTTGTGGCCAGATGGGGGAGTCCCATGGCTGCCTGTGCTGTGTGTGGGCTAGACAGGGTCTCTGAGAAGTTATGCAGACAGGGAAGAATTGCCAGGCCTCTCTGGAGCGGTGTGGCGATGAGGATGATGTTGCTGTTGGCACTCAAATGTGCCCAGCCCTCTTCTAATAACTTTATATTTGTTAGCTTATTTGACACTCATGACCACCCAACGAAAGGTTAATGTTATTCTCTATGGCAGAGGAAGCAACTGAGATGCAGAAAGGTAGACAAATACTGCTTCAGGTGTTATTTTTGAGAATGTTAATTGCCTGACATATCTGCATTCCGATCTCAGGGAAAATGTCCCCCCAGATAGTAGCCTGGACTTGCACAGCCAAGGTAATTCTCAGTCTGTCTCCTCACCCAGCATACTCTAGCCATGCTGGAATTCTTCTGGGTTTCTCAAACACACAGCCTTTGGCTGTGCTGTTTTCTCTGCCAGAAATGCTCTTCCCTGCCATTCTTTACGTGGTTAACTTTTATTCACCCTTCCGGTCTTAGACATTTCTTCCTCAGCGAGATCTTTTCTGACTCCCTGAACAGAATGTTTTACCCTGTTCATTCTGGTTCATGACATCCTGTTCTTTTCTCTTAGCTTTTTGTCAGAATTTGTAATCTTACAAGTTTTGTATAATTATCCTGTCTAGATCATTAACTCTTTGAAGAGGAGGAATCACACCTGCCTAGCATCTAGTACGTGCCCTATAATAGTGGTTAGATCACTAAAGCAAATGTAATTATCCAGAAGGAGACCACTTTGAAAGTTTTGTTTGGTTAGAGTAAAACTTTAAACTACTGTTTAAAATGATCCCCTCTTTATGTAGAGTTAGGGGAATGCCTTAAATAGGGATAACTCTGACATTTGATAAGGTTGCTAAATTGAAGATGCCCAAATAAACCTCACAGATAAGTTAGGAAGATCCATTCTCTGCTCCTACCTTTTTTCATCTGTTCTTTTGGGATGATCCACAGGGCCAACCTGTAGCAAAATTTTCATAAAGAGAAGGGAAACTAGTGTTTATTGAGAACCTGCTAAGGGCCAGGCACTGTGAGAGGCACTTTATAAATACCATCTCATTTAATTCTCTTGATGAGCCTGCAACAAGAGGATGTGGCACTTTTTGGATGGGCCCCTTCAACTTCCATTCCAGCCTCTGCCAACTGTGCCATTCTGCACTGCAGAGGCAGGAATGCTAAAACACATGTTTCCTAGACTCCCTGACAGCTAGGATTCTAGATATGATTCAGGTTCTGAAAATCAGATGCTCTCCCATGAATCTTGAATTCAGAACTTAGTTAAGAGGGGAGCAAGGCATAATGCCATCTACTTTGCTCCTGTAGATCATCACAGGCTCTGAGTGGTTCTGTAGACATTAGCTTTCTGACTTCTTGTAGTGGTGGTGGCAGTTTTCCCCATCATAGCAGAGGCAGAGTGATTTGGGGGGTGGGCAGGGAATTGTTTTTGGAAGCTATAACTCTTTAAGTCCTTCTAACAGTTTTCTCAGTCACCTTACATCTGTTAACAAATTCCTTTCTGCTTAAAGTAGCTGGAGTGGTTTCTGTTGTCTGCAACTGAATGCTGATTAAAACAGTAGGTTTTATGTATCCCCCTTCTGCATTTTACAGAGGAGAATCTGAGGACTGAGGATCAGAGAGTTGAAATGACTTGACTCAGATTTCACAGCAGGGAAGCAGTAGAGAATTTGAAACCAGAACTGACCTTTTCCATTTATTTACCTTCAGTTCTGCCACCCAAGACTCTGTCTTTCCTCCAATATCCTTCCCCCATGGCATGCTTTGTTTCAAACAGATGGGAGCAGATGGTCAAATTCATTCCAAGGCTTTAGGGACTTGATCTAACTTTTCCTGGGCATCTCTGTGTCTTTAAGAGGACAGTGGTGAAAGGGAGGGGCGTGAATTCCAGGCACCCTGACACCTGCTTGAGGGGGAGGTTAAGGGTCAGGGGAGAAAACTGGGATGGGATAGAGTGGAAGGAAGGTCAGGAAAAATAACTTGGGTCTTGTCTTGTAATTGTCGTGGCCTGATTTCCTGTGCTAATCTTCCCAGTTTGTTGAGAGAGGGTTGCTGCAGGTGGTAAGCCTCCTTAAGCTTTGGATCCGGGTTTTTAAGCTGGTTGGAGCACACTCCCCTCTGACCCATCCCCAAGAGCTCTCCGGTCAGATTTTAGACATGCCAGCTAATTCCTTTCTATAGATTCGCCTGGCTTTATTAGGAGTAATGGTGTCAAGGGTATTTTTCTTTGTAGACATTATAATTAGTAATTGTTTTGAAGGGCAATCGCTGTTAAACTACTTATTTTTTCTTTTCCTAGAGGACAGGACAATTTCCAAGACTGATTATTTCACAATTGAAATTCCATGTCTCCCAGAGGTAGATTTTTATAGCGGTTGGTGGAAGTCAAATCCTCTCTTTTTAATTTTTTTTTTCCATTACGCATTCAGATACAGACACATAGAAAAACATCTCTGGGAAAGGAGGCAGAAAGTTGAAGCCTCCAATGAGTGTTCGACAGCTTTTATAGACAGTTTCCTGGCTCTCTGGCTAATGTGATGGGTGATAAATGCTCCCAAGATACCATTTCAGTCAATTAATTAGTTAATGTTTAAAGATGGAAAGTGTCATGTAGATAGAGAACATTATGACTCTCTTAATAAAAAAGACTTAAAGTAAGAAAAAATTGGGATGAGGAGGTAGTGCAAGTCTTGCCTTTGAACTATAATTTCTCTCTTTGATTCTGGTCGTCAGTCACAGAGCTGTAAGCACCTCCATATTGTTAGGTCACCTCCATAAAGCTTTCTCTTCTGGTCAGAAATTTTCAGTACAGTAAATACGGTGAAGTAATGGATTATTTTCTTTTAAGTGGAACTGGGGTTGTGTTGAAGTCTATTTGGGTTGCCATAACAAAATACTATAAACTGGGTGACTTACAAACAACAGAAATTTATTTCTCACAGTTCTGGAGCCTGGGAAGTCCAAGATCAAGGTGCCAGCAGATTTGATGTCTGGTGAGGGCCTGTTTCCTGCTTCATAGATGGTCGACTTTTCACTATAATCTCACCTGGCGGAAGGGACAAGGGTCTCTTATATAAAGTCACTAATCCCATTCATGATGGCTTCACCCTTCTGACCTAATCACCTTCCAAAGGCCCCACCTCCTAATATCATCTCCTTGGGGGTTAGGATTTCAACAGATGAGTTTTTCTGGGAGACAGAAACATTCAAACCATAGCAGTTAGGGATGTCCAGACTTGAACTTGCTTTTGGCTTTGAAACTGTGTTGGATCAACTTCCTATTTAGGCTCAGGAATGACTAGAAGATGGGGGTGTGGTATATAGGCCTCTCTTTTAGGTAACCCCAAGGATCAAGACCCAAAAAGTAAAATCCAGTCCTTTATTGTCAGGCTTTTGAGCTTTGAACTGGAGACAAGAAGTACAGCAAAGGATGAGACGTCTGGGTGAAGGTTAACGTGAAGATGGGAGTATAAGCAACAGTGTTAAAAAAAGGAGAAGGTCCAGGAAAAATGGCTACCAACAGGGATGCAGGGCCCACTTCTCAGGAGGTTGCAGGGCTGGCTTCCCTGCTGGGCGGTGGTCACTTTGGTGAGAAGGTGCGGGTGAGGACAGATAGTCCCCATCAGGTAAAGAGTTCATCAAATCCATCCACTCCAACCATCCTAGACAAATGCCTGCCTCATCCATTCTACTGCTTGGACCTCATCTGCCTATTGAGAGGATCCCAAAGAAACAGGTGCATTAGTGAAGCATCAGAAATAATGGTTTCCTAAAATTCCGTTCTATTCTGACATTTGACAAAATGGCAGAGCTTGATGCAGAAGACACATCCCTGGTATGACATACTCACAACTGTGGGTTGATAAAAGACTTTTTCTTTCCTTGTCACAGCTTCCCAGACATTTTTCATTAACAGAAGTTAGAAAACAATTGATTAAGGCATAATCTCCTGTCTTCCCACACGGTATCTAGGAGTGATGGAGAATGCAAGCAGTGGAGTCGGACAGTTCTGTGGTTGGCAGCCTGGCTCTATCATCTACTACTGTGCAAACTTGCAGAGTTTCCTTATCTGCTCAGAGCCTCAGCTTCCTTATCTGCTAATGGGGAGAATAACAATATTTATCTTGGGAGGATTCAGAGAGAAAGTTATATATTCATTCATTCCAGAGAAGTTTATAGAGCTTCTATAAGATGGCAGGCACATACCGGCATGTTGGTCTCTCAATAGTAAGACAGAAAAGCCCCTTGCTTTCTTGAAGCTTATATGTTCAGGGAGAGGCAGACAATAGCTGAGTTAATTTTAAATGGTGGTGTGCTGTGGAGACAATACAATAAAGGAAGATGATAGAGAATGGCTGGGCATAAGAAGTGGGCAGCTTAGCTAAGGAGGACTTTTTGGAGGTGACATTGAGTTGAGAAATGAAGGATGACAAGGAGTAAGCCATGCAAATATCTGAAGAAGAGCATTCTTGGTAGAGGGAACAGCAAGTGCAAAGGTCCTGAGGTAAGAAGAGCGTGGCAGGATCTAGAAAATGTGAAGGGCCAAGTGTGGATGTAGCATAGTAAGTGACGTGGGGACATGGTCAGAGATGTAGTCAAAAAGGCAGAGGCTGGATTGTGTAGGGCTCTGATCAGGAGTACAAAAATACATTTTTAATTCGGTGCCTGGCACAGTCAGTGGTCAATAATCTAATGTTTCCTTTCATTGCAATTCCTTTCCCTTAAAACAGGGTTGAAACTTGGTCAAGGTATCCAGTTACCATTCTGGCTGCTTCTTCCTCCCCTAGAAATGAAAGGATCTGGTAGTTGCATAGCAAGAAAGGTTTCTCTTTTCTCACCCTACCATAGACCATGGAAAGGTATTGAGTAGGAGTTTCCTGGGCCTCAGAGGGGATGGGAAGAGGATCCGAAATGCTTAGGAGATTGTGAGTACCCACTGAGTAGATAGAATATGAGACATTAATTTAATAAGCTTGAATTTACATATCTGTGAGTCTCAATCATATAAATTAGAATATAATACAATTTGTGTGAGCTGGAATTTTAAGAATCTGGAACCCTTAAATAACCAGAACACACATTCTCTATGCTTTGCTTCTAGGAGAAGGGCAAGGACAAGGAATATGAGTGATAGCAAATATTCTTTTAAATAAAAACTCCACACGTCAGAGATCTCTGCCAATGCAGCCTAATTTCTAACACTATCTTTAGTACCAGAATACATGATCCCAAGGCTTGCAAGATTGCTCATCTTTTCCAGAGAGACTCAATTTCTTTGGGGGAATTTATTGACAGTGGGCAGCAATGTGGGCTAACCTATTGATTCCTTTTTCAGGTAATAAGGGAGGAAATAAATGGGGTTTTCAGTTTTATCCCTCTGTTAACCAGGAAAAAAAAAAAAAACACCCATGTGCACTAAGTCCTGGTTAATCAAGTTTTTGCTGTGGTTGGCAGACAGAAACTGAGCAGATTTCTTCCAAGTGTGGTGCAAAGTAGGGCTGGATTTTGCTGTAATGTTATCTTTAGGACCCAAAGAAGAAATCACATTAATCAGAGATAATTTCCCTGGGCTTCCCAGAGGGGTATGAAAGGCAGAGTGAACTCCCCATTGCTCTGAAGTGGCAGCGAGTGACCCTCTGACAGATGAATCGAACAGATGGGAGGAAGTGTCAATGTGAAATTGATAAGCACCCTGGTGATGGGAAAAGAAGCTGCTGCCTAGAAAATGATGCGGGAGGAACATGGAGTGGAGATCTCGCTGAATAGTGCAGGCCTGCTTTACCCTTGATTTGGCATCTGCAAAATGATGGAGTATAGGAAGACATTTGGCCAAAATCTCATGGAGGAAATAATTAACAAATACATTAATTACTTGAATAAACATTTATTAAGCATCTACTATATACCAGATACTATGCTTAGGTGATGAGTAAAGAAACATGTCAGGCTGGGTGCAGTGGCTCATGCCTATAATCCTAGCACTCTGGGAGGCCAGGGTGGGAGGATTGCTTGAGGTCAGGAGTTTGAGACCAGCCTGAGCAAGAGTGATACCCTGTCTCTTCCAAAAATAGAAAAAATTAGCCGGCTGTGGTGATGTATGCCTGTGGTCCCAGCTACTCAGGAGGTTGAGGCAGGAGGACCACTCAAGCCCAGGAGTTGGAGGTTGCAGTGAGCTATGATGACCGCACTGCACTCTGCCCAGGGCAACAGAGTGAGACCCTGTCTCACAGAAAAAAAAAGAAACATATCAGACCTTATCTTTCCAAAAGCTCTGCCTTGAAGGCGATGAGTAGGGGAGACAAATGGGGAGTGGCAGGGGATATTGATGATTAAATTCAGGTTGATGAGGACCATGACAGAGGGGAGACATGGGCTCTGGCCTGGGGGTTCAGGAATGGCTTTCTGAGGATGTCTGGGATGGAATCTTTTTAAGTTATCAAAGTATTACATGTTGCCTTAAGTTGGGATCCTGTGTTAGTTATCTATTGCTACACAGCAGGTCACCCCAAAACTTAGCAGGTTAATGTACATTTACCATCTCACAGTTGTGGACTGGGAATCTGGCTGTGAGTTAGCTAGGTCCTCTGCTTCATGGCTTTGCACAAGGCTGCAATCAAGTGTTGGCCCAAGGTCTGTGGTCTCATCTGAAGACCCAACTGGGGAAGGATCCATTCCCAATCTCCTTCAGTAGTTTTTGGTAGCACTGAGCTCTTCATTTGGCAGTTGACCAGAGGTTACCTTCAGTTCCTTGCCATGTGGGTCCCTTCAACAGGGCAGCTTGCATGATCAAAGCATGCAAGGCGAGAAGACAATCCAGAGGGTCTAGTAGCAAGATGGAAGTCACAATCTCTTTTAACCTAATCATGGAAGTGACATCCATCACCTTTAGATTTAGAAGCAAGTCACACTCAGAGTGAGAGGCTTGCACAAGGGTATGAACATAAGGAGGTGGAGATCACTGAAGGCCATGTCAGAAGCTGCCTATCACAGGTCCTAGAAGCAGATCCTAAAAGGAGGACTCATTTTAAACCAATTATTAGGGAGTATTTCAAGAAAAAAACACAACCAAGTGTGTGATAACAAACAAAGTCCTGCAGAAGAGAACTTTGGCTCAATCTGCAGGGGATATTTGGACACAGCATATTTTGGAATAATCTCAGGAGGCAAGGGAGCTGAAGTATTTATACCCCTGCCCCTGTCAGTCATTGGCTAAGGGCTGTTCTTGGGCAGCATAGATTCCCAGGTGCTTCTGGCTCTCCATGCATGCGGAGAAAGTGTTGAGAGCAGGTGTGCACAAAACTGTCAAGAGGTCTGAGGGACTATGGGGGAGGAGTGACACTATCTGCTATTCAGGGTCATTGTAAAAAACTTTGACAATATGGAGAAGCATAAAGAAATAGATAATTCTGCAGGAGTAACTACAACTAGAAGTGAGTTTTAAAGGTTGGGCAGGAATGAATCCAGGAAATGAGATGGAGAGGCATAATCTAGGCAGAGAAAACATCAGGGAGGTATTTATGGAGGGGAGCAAGCATAGCACCTTCCGGTAAATCTAAGCAGTTAAAAAAAAATAGAATCTAATTAAAGCATAGAGATCCATGGGCCGCAGATGGGTGTTTTCTGGCCTGTGCAGTGTTCAAACATTTTTGAGCCAATATTGAAAAATGGCAGATCCTACCAAAAAAACTCTGAATTTCCTGATTCTTCTGAAAACTTGAAAGAGCTTGCAATATTGAGTCTGTATTCCTGCTGGGAAAAGGGGCTGGACCTGGGAAACTGGTCAGTTCTTGAGTTGGGACATGCACTTGTGGTTTTTTCTGGGCCCAGCACCATCCATGGAGTCCCTGTATGCCTTTGAGATTGGGACCCCCTGGTCTGAGTGTGTCAGGGTGATGGTGGAAGCTGCAGCTGACAAGAGCTACATCGTTAAGGGCCTCAAAGATCATGCTGAAGACTGAGGAGTGTGTTGTAGGGCAATGGGGAGCCATTGAAGGTTCTAAGTAGCAGTATAACATTGTGAGATTTGTGCTCTAGAAAGCCCATGTCACTTGACCCTGTTGATGTACTGAATCAGATCTGGGGATCAGCTATTACCTAGATCAAACACTTTATTTATTTATTTTTTAGAGACAGAGTCTCACTCTGTCACCAGGCTGGAGTACAGTGGCATGATCATAGCTCACTGCAGCCTCAAACTCCTGGGCTGAAGTGATCCTCCTGCCTCAGCCTCTCAAGTAGCTGGGACTACAGACATGCCCCACTGTGCCCAGCTAATTTTTTAATTTTTTAGTAGAGATGGGGGTCTCTCTTTGTGGCTCAGGCTGGTCTCAAACTCCTGGCCTCAAGTAATCCTCCCATCTCAGCCTCCCAAAGTGCTGGGATTACAGGCACATGCCAGGATGCTGGGCCTAGAGCAAATGTTTTAAATGGACCTCAGACGTTTAGAATTAAGTTAATTATAATCCTTGTTCATGACATACTGTCAGCATTTCTCTAAGAATGGATCTCTTTTAGTTTAATTGATTAAATATTTAATAATCTCATAAATACCCTTGAATTTATCATTCAACCAGGAGCTATCACATTGACAAAAACATATCTATTCCTATCTCACCTTCTAGTGGGAATCTGTTGTCTTTGCCTGCTCAGCAATCATTCGCCATCATAATAACCTAGTCAAAGTTAGATGAGCTTAGAAGTCATCTAGTATGGCTATTTTTAAAGAATCTCCCTTTTAAAGAATCTTTTTGTCCACTGATGGGAAATTCATGACTTCATCAAGGAGCCAATTCTACCTGTTGGGCCTGCCCACTGATTCTAGCTGTGCTGTCTGTTAACTTCCTTCCATTTACCTGGTAAACACAATCTTCATTCATTCAACCTGTATTGAGCACCTGCCTTGTTTAAGGCACTGTGGGGGAATACAAAGGTGGTTGAGACAAGGTTTTTCTGACCCAGTGGAGTTTACAGTTTAGTAGAGGAGCTAAGACAAATACACAAATAATTGTAGTACAATGTCAAGGTGCTGTGTATTATAAGAGAGGAACAAACAAAGTGTTATTGGAATTCAGAGGGAGAGAAAGAGATTAATTCTGAGTAGAGGAATTTGGAGAAGCTTCGTGGAGGAGGTAGCATTTGAGCTGTGTCTTGATGGGAGGAGGAGATGATGGTTTTTCAGACTGGGGAGGAGAAACAGGAGAATGCTATCCAGGCAGAGGGAATGGCATGGACAAAGGCATGGAGGTGGGAGAGCACAGGGTTGGTGACTCCAGGGACATGACTATGGGCACAGATTCTCCTTGGCCAGGAGTCTCAATGTAGAAATCAAAGGCCACAGCCTTTCATAGTCTAAACTGTTTACTTGCCAATATTCAGCTTTACTAATTCTTCTTCCTCCTCCTCCTCCTCCTCCTCCTCCAGGAAGCCTTTGATACTTCCCCAGGTTGGCTTAGGGTCCTTCCTGTGCACTCTCAAATCTCCCTGGGCTTGCTTTTACCACAGGGCTTAGCTGTGTCCTGTCTTGTCATGGCTCTATTATGATTGTGTGTTTATCTCTTGGTCTCCTCCATCAGGCCATGAGCAACTAAGGGCTGGGATCATATCTTCTACACCAGCAACTCCCCAGTACTTAGCACAGAGCCTGGCATATGGTAGGTGTTTAGTATGTAGTTGCCAAGTGAGTGAATGCTATTTTGACCCTATTTCTGCCTCCTTCCGTCCCTCATTATCCTGCCTATTGGACTTAGAGTGTGTATTTAGTTCCCTCTACTTTGTCCTCAGCTGTCATTCAAGGTCTCGACTTTGCTTTATTCTAGTGTGTGTATATATATATTTATTTTATGTATTACCTCTGGACTCAGATTCCATCCCCCATACTAGCCCATCCTGCAAAGAGAAAATCTGGACAAATCCCATTCATTCAGCCAAGCTGCTCTGCTTTGAGCCCCAGTACACAATCGCTTGGGTATTTTTCAATTCAACATTGTTGCCTAACACATGCCAGGAACACATGATGAAGGCAGCGCTATGATGTCCTTGGGCTGGCCCACGTTTGGCTGTATCCCTGAATCTCAAAAGAAAAACTAAGAGGCTGGAGAAAATGGCAAGTTCCCATGGAGGAGAGTGGGCTGATGTGTCAGCCAGATTAATTCATCCCATGCCACTATTAGATGAGTGTTTGGGTCCATCGAGCAAGTCCTGATGGCAGCTAGCTCTTCTGATACTCATCGAGAATCTATCTGGGCTCTTTCGCGGGGAATAAGAGATTGTAATTCTGAAGTGGAACAGAAAGAAATGTAATTGGATCAATGGGCTGTTAATGATGCTATTGAACCTTTTTCTGTTGGAGCCGTGTTGTGAATGGGGCCGGCCTCAGAGGATCTGGCCACGGCCACGTGAATATTCGACTTTGACACAAAGCCTTCTACAGACTGTGAAGTGTTTTTCGTACATGTGGTCTCATGTGATTCATACAATCCTCTCTGGCCAGAGATGGTGTTTAAGTGGTATCAAGGCAGGCCTGCCAGGCATTTGGCTATGTGTCCTGCGATGGGAAGAAAGATTCATATAGATATGTGTGCTTTATAGGGTGGTTGTGAGCCTCAGGTGACCCCCTGTTTGTTGCTGTGTTGTTTCTGCTGGGCAGAAATGGGGAGGAAGGTGAGTGTTCATCCACAGAGAATGACTGAGCTATGGTGCCTCCACCCATGGACTAGTATGTGCCCATTAAGGACAGTAAAGTAGAGCAATACCATCAGGGGACTTGGAGGACTGTCAACAGGGAAGTGTTGAATGAGGAAAGCTACATGGAGAACAATGGGTAGAATATGATCCTATTTCTACAAAACAGACAAAGATGGCCCAAGATCATATGTGTCTGTATGTCTGCCTGGAGTTAAATGAAAAAGGAAACTATAGGGAAGACCACAAACTGGACAGCTAACATAGATTTTCTGGAGGAGCAGGTGGTGGGGCAGGGGAGGGAAAGCATTCAGGGTGGACATGGGAGGGGGCAGGGCAGCCGAGCCAAAATTGGTAAGGAAAAAAAGTTCGCGTGTCCTCTCTCTCCTCTCTCTGTCTCTGTCTGTCTCTGTCTTTGTCTCTGTCTCAGTCTCTCACATGCACACAAAGAAGCATGTATTTGGTCACTTCTATGCTTTTATGTAAAATTTATATATATGTGGATATATGTATAAGTCTAAATAATTGAAAAAACAATAAACAAAGGAATGAAGTGACATCATTTATTTTGTTTATAATCGACACATAATTATATATGTTTATGGGTACACTGTGAAGTGTCAATACGTGTGTACTTTGTATAGTGACCAAATCAGGGTAGTTAGTATGTCTATTACCTGAAACCTTCATCTTTTCCTTGTGGTGATAACTTTCAAGATCCTCTTTTCTAGCTATCTTGAAATACACAATACATTGTTATTAGCTGTAGTCACCCTACTGTGTAATACTGTGGTCCCAGCCCCAGCCCCCATTAGAGTCCCTGTTAGGGACCAGGCTGCAGAACTCTGCACCCCCCTCCCCCATCCATGGAAAAATTGTCTTCTATGAAACTTAGGAAGTGGGGGGCACACAGCAGGAGGTGGGTGTGTGGTGGGCGAGCTAAGCTTCATCTGTATTTATAGCCGTTTCCCATCGCTTGCATCCCCACCTGAGCTCCCCCCAGCCCTCCATGGAAAAACTGTCTTCCATGAAACTGGTCCCTGGTGCCAAAAAGTTTGGGGACCGCTGGTATAATAGCTCACCAGAACTTATTCTTCCTGTCTGACTGTAACTTTGTACCTGTTGACCACCCTCTTCCCATCCTCCCTCTCCCCTCCCCAGTCTCTGCTAAACATCAAGTGGCCTTGTTTATTTTTATTCACGTGATGTGTATTAGTGGCACACTCTCTGCCAGGCATTGAGCTTGGTATGGGTGATACAGCTGTAAGACCCAGGACATCCTTTAGAAAGTACTTTGTAATCTATCAAAGAATAATGCAAACTAGGGTGTTTTCCAGTCCTGGCTGCACATTAGAGTCACCACTGGAGATTAGACCTTTAAAAAAATCCTGATGCCTGGACCCCAGAACAAGTAGATCAGAATCTGGAGTGTAGGCACCTGAATTTTTAAAAATCTCCCCTAATGTGATGGTTGAGAACCGTTGTCTTAGAACCTGAATTCTAATACCTTAAGACATACTATCTTAGACCAAAATATCTATTAGTAACTTTAGGCTAGCCTTTTGCACAGATTGTGTGTATTTAATAAAATGCTAGAGCAGTTTTAGCCATGTGGAAGTGGCACCTAAATGTCTGTGTAGTGCTATCATTCCCGGGCTACTGAGCTAAAGGTGGGGGGGTACCAAGGAGGATGCTAAAGGCTGATGACAATTCAGAAGGGTGTGGTGTGATCTCATGGCCCCTCCCCACCACCTGCTGAAGAAAGTTGGTCTCTTTGGCTTGGTGGCTTTCAGATAAAAGCAGCACCTCCTTGGCCTGCTCTCTTACGTGGTGGAAGCAGTGTGGTTCTCAAATTAACCAGGGGGGCTCTACCTCCTCTGAGATGTTGGCACTGCCTAATGAATTGTTTTCCCACTTAAAAATACACACTCATGTCATTTAAGGCAACTCAACAGGTGAAGCCCAGTAATTAAGGATCTCTGCAGGAAGGGAAACTGAAGGCGGCAGCTGGATCTCTTCTTAACAGTGCCATTAGTCAGCCCCACCTGCACAGGGAAAGCAAGACACCAATCGCTGTGTAAGCCCAGAGGGTCAAGCTAGTGTCCCCCTTAGGATTGTCACTGTCCTACATTTCAGGGCAGTGGAAGGGAAGGTGCAGGGCGGGGGCTATGGTGAGGAAAGTGAGGTGCCCAGAATACAAATTAAAGCTGCACTCAGGCTGCACCTGCAGGATCTTGCACCCTGCTCTTAAGGAGGCACCCATTCTCAGGGTCATGCTCGCATAGGGTCGGCACCCGAGAGTGAGTGCCACCTTAAATTTTGCACTTCCTTGCCTTATCACTGCTTGAGCATTGGCAAGGTGTGTTGGTTTTGGGGACAGATGGCTTGAATCTTCACTTTTCTACTTTCTAGCTCAGCAATTGGGGGCTTGTAGTAGTCTTCTTCCCTTCTGAGCCTCAGTTTGTTCGTCTGGAAGACGGAGAAATGGATGTAAAGTGCCATAGGCCAATATGCAGGTTCAATACTTGATGTTACTATTAATATTATTTAATGGAAACATTTTAAACATTGGCTGCTATTTGAATTGGTTGATCTAGGAGGATCAGGAAGAATCCCTCTGAGACAGCTGCACTTTTTTTTTTTTTCCGGAAAAAATGCTTTAATTGTTGAGGTTTGCTTATTTGCAGTGAGGCGTCCCCTGGGGCATACTGGGTGGAGATGGGAGAAGTTTGGGTAAAGGAGAGTTGCGTTGTTATGCATGAGAGAAAGTGGGAATTTGAGGTCTTCTCCCAACTCTGGGAGACAGGGTCTTGGGGGGCTTGCAAAAAATGGAAATTACAAAAAATGAAACGCAGAAGGAGGAGAAGAAACTTGGTAGGGGACTCAAGAAAGAGGCCAGCAGTTGGGCTGAGGAAAGCTTAGGGAGTTCCCAAGGGCAGGGGCAGGTGGGGAACTTCAGGACAGAGAGAACTACACTATGTGGAAGGCCTCGCTTATTGTGTGCTGTAACCACCCTCCGTTTCCTGAGAGCTTCGGTAAAGTCAGCTGCGTGAAACAGCCCTGCCTTAGAGGTGCTTTGGGGAAATGAAGGAAGAGATGGGGTCCATTGTGGGTTGCAGCAGGGTGGAGAGAGGCCACAAACAGAACTCACTGCAAGGAATTCTTCCAGAGTGGGAATCTGGAGTGAGGCATGAGTTTGAGCAGGAAACCCTCGGAAACTGGGCCAAACCAAATTGGAAGGAGGAATTTCATATGCATATATCCCAAACATTTAGAATAATGCCTGGTACATAGCAGGTGTTTAGTAATTAATGGTTGAATTACTGATGTTAACCAATGGCAAAGAAGGATAAGCTAGCAGGAATTTCAGGCAGGCAATTTTCAGCCTAATGTAATCTAAGCTGCTTGGAGAGGTGATGAGCCCCCCATCACTGGATAGGTAGGTGCCTGAAAGGCTGGACTAGGTGGCTTCAAGCTCGTCTGGACTAGACAACTAAATTCATCTCTCAAGTGCGTAAACTAAGAATCAAATCCTAAGCTCCCAGTTGACTGAATGGACTCCCTTTTGGCCAAAGGAACCCCAGAAAAAAGTAATATTGAACATGAACACTCTCATCTCCTTTAGGTCTTTATTCAAAAATGACTTTTCTATTTATTCTTATTGTATTTATTTTTATTCTTTTCTTGACTCTACTATTTAAAGTTGAAACTCTTCCCAGCTAGTCTCAAGCCCCCATTTTTAATTTTGTTTCTCCCCATAGCACACAACATCATTTACCATTCTATATGTTATAGTTTTTTTTTTTTTAATAGTCTGTCTCTCCCTCTCTAGAATGTAAGTTCCATGGAGTTAGGGGATGTTTGTCTGTTTTGGTTCCTGTTACATTCTCAGCAGCTAGAACGGTGCCTGGCCTATTGTAGGTACTCAATAAATACCTGTTGAAAAATAGATAAATCACCTCTCTCTATTTCTATCCATTTGTATCTAGTTCTGTCTATATCTGTCTATCTCCAAACATCCATTCATCCGTCCACCCACCCACCCATTCATTTATCCATCCATCATTGTAGTGAGCCTGCCTGGTTAGCACTGTGGCATGGCTTAAATAATAGTCAGAAAAACTGACAACTAGGAGCAGATCAATTAATATCAGAGAATTTCTGGGGATCCTAGGCTCCTTGTTCTTGCTGAGCATCTCTCTTCGAGGTGAGGGAAGTCTGTGGTGAACATAAAGGCAATTCTTCTAAACAGAGTCCAGGCCTTGCTATATCTGAGAGACATCATTAGGGAACAAAAACTCTTTAATGCCTGAAACTTTAAAAAACTGAAACTGCACATATTAGAGAATTTCTCCTTTTAATCTGAGAAGCTTTGGTGCCAGGGGGCTCAGAGGGTCATTGCAGTAGGGTGAGAATCATTCCATCTTTATATTATCCTTGAGGAGAGATTTGTGGGTTGTTCTCTGCACCTCTATACTTGGGGGTCTTTTCTGTTTTTAAGCATTTGCTGAGAGATTTTTTGTGTCTTTTGGTTGTCATACAGTCAGGCCAAAGGTGAGAGAAAAATACATTCAGGTCAGCTTGCTGGGACTGTTGGTGTTTTAATACAGAGGAAAGTGGGGGAATTCACTCTGTCTCCCTGTCACCGGTGGCCAACATCTAACTCATGGGGCAGAGGTGGGGGTGGATTTTCCCTGTGGTTGTATCCCTGGAAGCAAAGCATAGTCATAAGCAGAATGCTCATGGCTGTATCTGGTTAAACCATTGTTTTGTTCAGCTTATACAGTATTGATTTTATTTTACTTTTTCTTTTGGATCATAGACTCATGGCGCATAAATATTGGTCTGTGCAAAGCCACAGTGCAAGGAAGAATTAACAAAGCAGGCATGAGGTTGCTATCTTTAGAAAGGCCTGCTTTTGGGCTTGACCCTTGACTGGCATCTGGGAACTTGGCTTTTGGATTGTTCCCTAACTGTGGATGAGACTTTTTTGCCCACCTGGGACACTGAATACCTGCTTCCCTTTCAGGAGCCTGGAATTTCAGTAGTTGTGTCTGTTTGTTGTGCCTACATAACCAGCTCTCAATAAAAGCCCTGAACTTTGAGTCTAAACTTGGGCTTGCCTGGGCAGAATCACTGCACAGGTGTTGCTAACTTTTGCTGGAGGAAGGAGCATGTTCACTGTGAGCCCCCAGAGAGGTGGGGAGAATGTTGGGAGCCTGTGCATGGATTCCTGCAGACTTTGCCTGATGTGTCCTGCAGATTTTGCCCCTTGCAGATCCTGTAATAAACTACATCCGTGAGTACAATTGCCCCTTGGTCCTGTGAGTCTTACTGGTGCATTACCAAATGTGTCTCTTATTTATTTGTGTGTAGGTTCATTTCCTTTTATACCCGTGCCTCATACCCATTCTTTACATTTGCTACCCATAATAGACCACCCTTTTGTGCTTAATGCATATCTTTCTGTTTGTGTATGTTCTTGCAGAATGTGTATTTTGTGTGCATATATATGTTTATTCTTAACATAGTTCTTTATTAATTGTGGAGTATGTCTCTGAATCAATATCTTACTTATTTTATATTTTAAAATATCATACAAAGTTGACTTTTTTTTTGGTGTATAGTTCTATGAATTTTAACACATATACAGATTCATGTAACCACTATGACCACAATTAGAATACTGAACTCTTTTATCATCCCAAAGAAGTCCTTCATGTTACTTCTTAAAGTCACACCCTCCCCACACCCATAGTCCCTGGCAACCACCAATCTGTCTCCACTATAATTTCGTTATTTTTAAGAAAGTCATGTTATGGACTGTTATATCCCTCCAAAATTCATTTGTTGAAATATAATCCCCAATGTGATGGTATCAGGAGGTGGGGACTTTGGGAGGTAATTAGGTGATGAGGGTGAAGCCTTATGAATAGGATTAGTGCCCCTTATAAAAGAGGCCCCAGAGAGCTCTGTCATGCTCTTTCTGCCACATGAGGATACAATGAGAAGTCAGCCATCTGCAACCCGGAAGAGGGCCCTCACCAGAACCCGACCACGTGGCACCTTGATCTTGGACATCCAGCCCCCAGAACTGTGTGAAATAAATTTCTGTTGTTTATAAGCCACCCAGTTTATGGCATTTTGTTATAGAAGCCTGAATGGATCAAGATAGTAACCTTTTGAGGCTGGCTTCTTTCAGGATAATGCCTTTGAGAATCATTCAGGTTGTTGCTTATATCAGTAGTTTGTTTCTTTTATTACTGAATAGTATTCCGTGGTATGGATGTTTGTTTATCCACTCCCTCATTGAAGGACATTTGGATTGTCTCCAGGTTTTGGTGATTATGAATAGAGCTGTTATAAACATTTGTGTATCCAGGTATAGGTTTTTGTGTGAACATCAATTTTCATTTCTTTAGGGTGCCCAGGAGTGGGATTATAGGGTCATATTATAAGGGTATATTTAACTTTATAAGAAACTGTCTAACTGTTTTCCATAGTGGCTGTGCTATTTTGCCTTCCTACCAGCAATATATGAAAATTCCTAATTGCTCTGCCTGCTTTCCAGTAGTTAGTATTGCCAGTTGACTCTATATCTTTTGAAAGTGCCCTCTCCTGAGTTTTATTTTTAGTAAAGGTATAATTAACATAAAGAGCACAAATCTTACACATACAGCTTGATGTTTTCTAACATATGTATAGGCCCCATATAATCACTGCCTAGATTAACATATAGAACATTTCCAGCACTGCAGAAATCTCTCTTGTGAATCCTTGAAGTCTATCCTTTCCAAAGGGCACCACTATGATGACTTCCACCACCATCAGATGGGTTTGCCTGATTTTGAACTTCACCAAAGAATTCATGCCATATGTGCTTTTTTGTGTTTGGTTTTTTTTTGCTCAACATTGTGCCTGTGAGATTCATCTATGTTACATGTACTTGTGGTCTGCCCATTTTCACTGCTGTATAGTATTCCATTGTATGGATACACCTCAATTTCTTCATTAATAGCTGGCTGTTTCCAGTTAGGGACTGTTATGAATTAGATTTATATATGTCTTTTGGTGGACACCAATACTCATATCTCTTGAGGACAGTTTTAGGAGTGGAATTGCTGGTTCAAAGTATATTTAGCTTAGTAAATTCTACTAAACAGTTTTCCAAAGTGTGTGTACCAATTTACTTTTCCAGTATGTACACTTTAGAAAAGAGGGATGTATATGGAATTGTCCTAATGGCTGCTTTTTAACTCCCTCTCCTGCCTTTCACTGTAGTTGTGAGGTCCATCTCTATTGCTATTTGTACCTCTAAAATGTCACCTCTAATACTCTATAGTATTCGCTCATTCATATAAATTAAAAAAAATTTTTTTTACTAGATATATATATGTTCAGGGTACGTGTGATAATGTGATACATGCATATAGTCAAATCAGGGCAACTGGGATATCCATGGCCCCAAATATTTATCTTGTCTTCATGCTAGGGACATTCAAATTATTCTATTCTAGCTATTTGAAATGTACAATAGATTAAAGTTAACTACGGTCACCCTACTGTGTTATCAAACACCAGGTCTTATTCCTTCTAAGGGTATATTTGTGCCCATTAATCAGCTTCTCTTCGTGCCCACCTCCACTCTTCCATTCATGCACTGTTACCTGCCTACTCCCCCCGTGATAGACGCCCCCGTTGCCTCCAGCTTCCTGACACCACAAATAACCTTGCAATGATTTTCTTTGTGTGTGTCCTTTTAAGGAGCCTTGTGAGAATTTCTCACAGAACTGCTAGTGGCTGAGCCTGGGAATCTTACTTTGACTAAACAGTAGCAGGTCGCAGCAGTGGACACTCCCGCCAACTGTGCATGAGGGAGGGTTCCTGTATCCAGGGGTTCCTGCCAATACTTCTCCTTTATGAACTTTGTCTTCATACTGAGTGTGAAATACCTCATTAATATTTTAATTTGCATTTCTCTGCATACAAATATGTTTTAACATCTCTTTAGATGTGTTTAAGATTTATGTGGGTGAGCTGTGTTCTTTAAAAGCAGCGATTTTCAACCTTGGCACTACTAACATTTTAGGCAGGATAATCTGCTGTGCGTGCGGGGCCGTCCTGTGCACTGCAGGGTGTTTAGCAGCATCCCTGGCTTCTACCCACTAGGTGACAGTTGCGCTCCCTCCCCCTAGTTGTGACAACCAAAAATGTCTCCAGACATGGCCACATGTCCCTTAGGAAGCAGAACTGGCCCTGGTGGAGAATCAGTGCTGTAAAGGGACTAGACAGCAGGCAATGGAAATTTGGGTTCCTGGGATGTGGAATTATCTTCACTGACCTAACTAGTTGCAGTGGCATCAAGATCTGGAGTTGTAGCCCCCACATTTTCTTGTCCCCATTACCCATTGACTTCTGTCTTAGTGAATTTCCACTCCAGAGCCAGGCAAACCTGGCTAACAATGCCACCCAACGGGAAGGTAGAGCACCGAAGTAGGGGATTAAGGTGGTCAGGCTAGAGGGATGTCCCCGGGGGTCAGGCAGAGGGAGAGTCCAGTTGTGGTTGAGGCGGAATGAGACACCTGTGGCTGGAGAAGCGATGCCCTTCAGCAGAACTGGTCGTGCACCTTGGGGTCCAGAGCTGGCTGGGCCAGGACCACAGGGGAAGTGGCGCCAAAGGGCATTGGACGCTTGCTTTTGAGGATGCCAGATGCACCACTGGCCTTCTTTTCTCTTCCCTGAAACACTGCAACACTGCAAGGTTATTCCTGCTTTAACACCTCAGGACATGAAGTTCCTTCTGCTTTGAATGTTCTTCCTTTTGTGCTCAGGGTGGCCAGCTCCTCATCATTCAGGACTTGGCTCAAATATTACTTTGGGCCATCTATTGTTTTTGGGTTTTTTTCAGCATATTACGGGGTTACAAATGTTTTGGTTACATAAATTGCTTTTGTACCGTTTAAATCAAAGTTATAAGTGTGCCCATCCCCCAGATAGTGTGCACTGTACCCATTAGGTGTGAATTTACCCATCCCCTTCTCCCCCTCCCACCTGCTTGATTTCCATTGAGTTTTGCTTCCATATGTGCACATAAGTGTTGATTGATTAGTTCCAATTTAATGATGAGTACATGCGGAGTTTGTTTTTCCATTCTTGTGATACTTCACTTAGAAGAATGGGCTCCAGCTCCATCCAGTTAATACAAGAGGTAGTTCACCATTTTTTTTATGGCTGAGTAGTACTCCATGGTATACATATACCACATTTTATTAATCCACTTATGTATTGATGGGCACTTGGGTTGTTTCCACATCTTTGCAATTGTGAATTGTGCTGCTATAAACATTCAAGTGCAGGTGTCTTTTTTATAGAATGTCTTTTTTTCCTTTGGGTAAATACCCAGTGGTGGGGTTGCTGGATCAAATGGTAGTCCTACTTTTAGTTCTTTGAGGTATCTCCATAGTACTTTCCATACAGGTTGTACTAGTTTGCAGTCTCACCAGCAGTGTATGAGTGTTCCGACCTCTCTGTATCCATGCCAGCATTTGTTGTTTTGGGACTTTTTGATAAAAGCCATTCTCATTGGAGTTAAGTGTTATCTTATGTGGTTTTTATTTGGATTTCCATGATGATTAGAGATGTTGAACATTTTTTCATATTTGTTAGGCCATCCTATTGTTTACTGCCATATTCCCAGCCCTGAGAACAGGGTTGAAGGAATTCTGAATTTACCATGATTGTCATTTTATAGATGAGAAAAAAATTTAGAGAGCTTAAATAACTTGTTTAAGGTCACACAGCCATTAAGTGGAAGAGTTGGTATTCAAACTCATGGTCTTCAAAGTTATGGTCTTATCACTATACTACACTTAACCTCTGTGATGCAGTAAAAAGTATGTATTTAATCTTAGTCCCCAGTTGGTGGCACAGAGCACCTAGAATTCTTGGAATTTCCTGAGTGATGGGGTTAGGAGAGTATCTTTTGTTATTTATAACAAGTCCCTTTTAACCATACTTGAGCTTATGCTAATGAGGGGACTCTTGGTGGGGCCCTAGATAGATTCAGGATGAGGCTGGCTGCAGAGGAACCAACCACAGTGATTAGAGGGCTGGAGCTTTCAGCCCCACTTCCCACCCCCCATCCCCCACCTCAGGGAGGAGAGAGGGGCTGGAGCCAATCACTACTGATTTAATCACCAAGTGGCCAATGACTTAATCAGTCGCGCCTACATAATGGAACCTCCATAAGACCCCTAAATCGTGGGGTTTGGAGAGCTTCGAGTTGGTGAGCACATGGTGCTGGGAGGGTGTTGTGCTCTGGGCTCTTCCCTCATGCCTTTCCCTACGTATCCCTTCCATTTGTCTGTTCCTGAGTTGTGTACTTTATAATAAACCCATAGTAGTAAGTAAAACACTTTCCTGAGTTCTGTGAGTCATTCTAGCGAATTATCAAACCTGAAGGGGGGTATGGGAACCCCTGATTTATAGCCAGTCGGTCAGAAGTGCAGCTATCAGCCTGGGACTTGTAACTGGCATCTGAAGTGGGGGCAGTCTTGTGGGACCGAGCCCTTAACTCCTGGGGTCTGATGCTAACTCCAGGTAGATAGAGCCAAAATTAAATCGAATTATAGGACACCCAGTTGGTGTCCACCGAGAATTGGAAAATAGCTTCGTGTGAAAAATCCCATACACTTGGTGTGCAAAAGTTCATAACCTCCATCTGTGAAATAAGATGATAACTCCTGTTCAAATTAGCAAATATGCAACTATGAGTCCAGCAATGCCCTACCCACTGGGATACAGTGGGCAAGAGGAAAGCAAGGGCTGTGGCTTTGTGGAGCTCACAGTCTAGTGATTGACTTGCAAGAAGATAATTATAATAGAGTGTGGTGACACTGGAGGCAGACACAGGGGACCGCTGGAGAGTAGGTGTTGGCCAGGGTTGAAGAGTAGGGGATGATAGGATTATTCTAGGAAGAGAGACGTTGTATGTGACAAGAACCTGGTGACTCTGAGGAGCTGACAAAAGTTCTGGTTTGCTGGAGGCTAAAGGAATAGTTGGAGGTTGGGTAGAGGGTCGGGGTGGGGGGTCCCAGAGACAAGAACTGGAGGGACAGAGAACTTGAACTTTATCCCAAGGACACCAACCTGCACCAGAGACTCAGCTGGAATCCTGAAGACATCTGGGGTTAGGGCTTTTCTAGGTGGCTCTTATTTGCCTTGGTAACCCAAGTACCCAGCCCAGGCTTTGGTGGGGTTTATTAGCCAGGTGGGGGCCAGCCACAGGAGCTGAATTAATTAACTAACCATTTGATTAACCACTTTATCAATCAGATAACTAGCCAATGAATTAAACAATGAGGCACTGAGTGCCTAATATATGCTAGACACTGTTTTAGGTGACTGTGGAGGGGAGCATTGAATGAAAAAGCAAAACTCCTGCCTTCACAGGGTTGCCATACTAAGGCGGGAGAAGAGGGAGCAGGTGATAAGCGTAATGGACAGTGAGTATGTCAGGTGGGATAGCTGTTGTGGGAAAGGATAGAGCAGGGAAGCCGATAGCAAGTGACAAGGAGGAGAGGGGCCTACGGAGGTGACGTGAGCAGAGTCCAAAGGGAGGTCAGGGGCAGAGCAGGTACAAATGACCTTGAAGTGAAAGTGTCCTTGATGTGTTTGAGAAGCGGCAAGGAGGCCCCTGGGGCTGCAGTGCGGTGAACCTGGGGCGTGAGTCGTAGCAGATGAGATCAAATGGGAAGAAGCCAAGCCCCCTGTCTCTGCAACTTGAAGGTGATCATCCCCAACCACCCCCTGGAAACTGTAACAAGGTTGTCTGGGCCGTGCACCTGTCAGCTGGAGCAGCTGGTGCTGACTGGCTGCTGTTAATTACATGTCTCAGCCAGGGTGGCTTAACTCAGATTAAGTCTTTGATTTAATACAAGGTTTTTGTCTCATGTGTTTAAGGATATGGCTTGATTTAACTGTTGAATCTATAAATTGACCTTTCAGTTGAGGGTTTTCTTTTAATCTTTCAATTAGATCTAAAGGTGCTAACTCTGTTTGCAGAGGGATAGATACTGTTGCACTTCAAGGACCTCTGCATCTGGACAGAAGGCCCAAAGCAGATTCAGTTGACTTGGGCTAGCCTTGGGAGAAGCCCAGACTGTTCCAAGGATAGCCCTTCTCCCTTGCAATATACACTATATACCTACAGGGAGAAAAAAGAAGAAAACCCCATGCAAGAGCTTTAAAGGAAGAAAAACAATAACATGGAGCCTCAGTGAATATCCCATTGGGGTTTGTGTGTGTGTGTGTGTGTGTTTAAAAAATAAAAGGAAGAGGGGGTTGGGAAGAGCTACCTCCAGGTTTGGCCATTCCATCATTCAGAGATATTTATTAAGTACCACGTGCCAGGCACTATTCTGGATGTTGGGGTTATGACAGTGAACAAAGTAGACAAAGGCACTTGACCTCATAGGATGTACATTATAGTGGGATGGTGGGAAGGGACAGAGAATTTAAAAATAGAAAAACTGTTGTATGTTAGGAGGTAGAAAACGCTACAAAGGAAAACAAAGCAGGGCCCAGAGCTTGTTGGGAGGAGTGGGGTTCCAGTTGTAAATAAATAGGGTGGTCAACGTTTTTTTTTTTTTTTCTTACTGTAAAGGCAACTATTGGGGAAATTGGTGAAATACGAATAAGGTTTATGGATTAGATAATAGTATTAAGTTAAATTTCCTGACTTTAGATAGTAGTTACCTAAGATAATGACCTTGGCCTTAGGAAATACACTCTGAAGTGTTTAGAGGTAAAGGAATGTCATGACCCCAACTCACTCTCAAATGACTCAGAAAAAAAATACAAATGTACTATGTGTATATCGAGAAAAAATGACAAAGCAAGTATGGTAAAATATTGGCCATTTTGGGGAGATTGGGTGAAAAGGGTACATGACAGCTCTTTATGCTGATCTTATAATTTCCCTGTTAGGATGAAATTATTTGAAATTCCAAAAAAAATTAGAAAAATAAGTAAACAAAGTGGTCAGGGAACCGTCACAATTTCTCATGCCCATCTCCCGCCCCTCTGCTCCCCCGCATTCAACACTATACTTTCCTGCATTATGTGCAGTCCTCTTAGCTTCCCACTTTGCTTCTCCCACCAAATATGTGCTTTCAGAATTTTCTGCCTTTGTTTGCATCTGCCTTTGCCAGAAATGACCTTTCCTGTTTTTCTCCCCAGAAAACTCCTATTCATCCTTAAAAACCCTCCTTTGTGGAAATGTACCTTTGTTTTTTCCTACCCTCTCCAAAGAGAAGATGAAATAACCCCTTCCTTTGTATCTTGTTTTTCCTTATATTACTGCATGGGAAACACATTATAATTTTCATTTTGGTGTAAGTCATCTACCCTCTCCTCCTGACTGTGAGTGCCATGTATCTCATAAGGCCTGAGTCTCATTCATCTTGCTATCCCCAGCCTAGCCTGGTGCTCAGCCCAGAGTGGAAGCTCAGTAGCACATTGCTGAAATGAATTGAAGGGTCTGATTGATGCATAGGAGCTTGGGGAAGGGACTTCACATGGAAGAAGAAAGAGAGAGTATGCTAACATTAGCTCAGTCAGCAGAAAGACCTGTGTATGGGGACAGATAATGACATACCTGCAGTCGAGGTAAAGCTGTCTGGAGAATCTTACAAGGCAGGGAGACATCTGCAGAAGGTTTTCAGACAGTGACTGGGTGCAGGGCAGGGGCAGGGAGTGATAGGGTGAGATCATGGGTAGAAGTATCACTTAGGTGGGTCTCAAAATAAATTGACAGTGGAAAGTTGACCAGTTAGCCTTTGTCATTAAATGACCAAGACTTCTTTTGACCAGGATCCTTGTCAAGTTTTCTTACCACACTAAACTCTCAAAATCACACGAGTTTAGGGCTGAACAGAAGCTCACAAATCATTAATCCAAACCCCATGGAATGCTCGCACCCTCTCATTATTTGATGACCCTGGTTTTTAAGGCTCAGAAGGAGTGTGACCCTGAGTGTTAACCTTCCAAGTAGAATGCGGAACACAAGACTGTTAACGGATCTATTTCGGTCTCTCTGGGTGCTCTGGGAACAGAGATTCTATGTTATACGTGACACAATTTTCAGTCATTGTAGCTATCAATATAGTTCAAGTGAGGCTTTTCCCTAAAGTGTGGAGATTCAGGCACAAATAGATTGGGGCAGAGTTGAGTCATGTGGGGTTTGCAGGAATCTGCTGATGAGGGAGCATAAAAGAATGCCGTGGAATTGAATAACATGATGGTTAATGGAAAAGGAGGAGTCTTGGATACAGGTAGGTCTGGGCTTGAGTCAAAGCCCAGTCACTCATCAGCTGGGAGACCTTGAGCAAGTCACTTGTCATCTCTGAGCCTAAGTGTCTGCATCTGTGAGATGGAAAGAGTCATCACAATACCTCAGAGAGTCCTTAAGAGGATTAAATTAGTTAATGCATGTGAAGTGCTTAGTGTAGTTCCTGGCACATAGTAAGCGCAATGCTTTTGTAATAACAATAGTAAAAGAAAAATAATTTTAAAATACAAATAATATATCTCGTTTTCTTGTCTGTCTCTTCTATTATTCCATGAGCACTTCAGAGCAGCGCTGTGTCTGATATATCTGTGGTATTTCCTCATCTCCTATAAAGGCTGGCATGGATAGGGTGCTTGGTGAATGCATGTCTTGAACTGAGTTAGAGCCACCATCCTGCAGCCCAGATCTTGTTTCTAGGAAGGGCACCATGTCCACCTGGTTCCAAGCTGCATTCTGAGCACCAGCATGGCACCTGGCACATGGTGGGCACTTAAACATCTGTTAACTGGTAGAGGAAAGAATAAAAGAAGCAGTAAACAAGGTTTCTGAGAGGCATCCACAATCATGCCACACGCACACTCCAGAGACTAGGCAAAGCTGCTGGGTGCTTGGGTGTATATTTCAGCACTTCTCTATAAATATGTAACATTATATTAAATATGATTTACTTACATGTGCACAGTGAACATTGTGGAAGAATATGTACCAAACTGTCACCAGCAGTTTCCAAAGTTTCTTGCTTTTTACTATGAATTTATCTATTGCTTGACAGTTTTATAAGAAGCATGTATTACCTTGGCAATTAAAACACTAAGTAAGATAAAGAAATAAAATATTGAAAAAGAAGAAGGGGAAGATGAAGATGAAGAAGAAAGAGGAACAGAAATGAGCAGATTTTCTAGAAAGGAAAGTGCCAGGAGCAGGTGGGAGGGAGCAGCCCTTGGTCTTGCATTTTGCCCTTCCCAAACCTCAAATGTTAATCTCCTGCCCTGTAGGGGGCATGGTCTTTTCCTGTTCTCCTTTAAATATCTGGGTCCCACAGCAGAGAAGGGGTGAACTGAGGATACTTTCACATTTTTACGGCAATGTTTTGTTTGGAATAATGCTAACAGTTCATGGGAGGAAAAGATTTTGCGGCTGGACAGATCTGGGTCAGAATGCCTGCTTCATTATTTGCTAGTTGGACAAATTATTTCTCCTCTTAAGCCTCAGTGTTCTCATCTCTAGATGGGGACTAATAAATGCCTACTTTCTAGCATTGCTTAGAGGATTAAGTGAGGTGGTTAGTGTTGCCATACAGCCTGGTTCTTGGCACCTAGTAAAAACCCTCGGTTATCTTTTATGATGACGATGATGGCTTTCGTTGTATGGGTAGCCAGTGAGCCACTAATCCACATCCTTGTTTCTCTTACCTGTCCAAAGATTTGGCCTAAGAACTTGTTTTCAAATTTTCAAATCATTTTCCGGAAACAGCATGTGCCATTTTAAAATTTGGCTTTTCTAGTGGTCTTAATCTGGTAATTCTACAACATGCTTTTGGCGAGTTTATGGTAGGTTTTATTAATCAATCTTCTCTAAGCCCACATATATCTGCTATTTTATAATTTGTTCAATAATTTACTCAGATAATAAGTTCAAGAGATCTATGGTACGAAATGGTGACTATAGTTAATAACAATGTATTGTATTCTTGAAAATCGCTAAGAGAGTACGTTTAATTGTCCTCACCACAAAAATGATAAGGATGTGAGGTAATGCATATTAATTAGCTCAGTTTAGCCATTCCACAATGTACACGTATTTCAAAACATCATGTTGCTCATGATAAACACAGTATATACAATTTTTGTCAATTAAAAAATTAATTAATTAGAAACATTTACTCAGAAATCAATGCCTGCCTGCCTCTGGTACTTGGATATCAACTTGCAACTCAACCCCATCCCCTTTGTGAAAACAGAGAAGCCCAGTGACCTCTCTCCAGCTTTTTTTGTTTATCTCAAAGGTGTCACAATCCAGGTCTTTGACGGTAGCATCAGGGACGCGAGCACGGATTCTGAGACTTCGTTTGTGTGTCCTGGAAATTTGAACTCATTTAAAACCACATCTTCTTACTCATTCATCTCAGATTTCAAGTTCCTCTCAATGGTGTATGGGTATTTTTTTTCATTTTGCTCTTATTTATTTATTTTGATTTGAAAAGATGGGCACACTAAATTTGCAATTTTCTCTGTTACCTGTTGTTTTGGTGCCCAATGCACAGTCTCTTCTGCTGGTACTGGCTCTTCCTCTGGAACAACGTGCATCAGAGGGTGTTGGTTCCACTCTGGCCAGTCAGAGCATTGCATTCTCTTAACACCAGGGGCAGTTTCAGAGATGGGCATGGGACCTAATCGGGGTGCATTGGATGCTGTTTCATTTGCTGGGGAAGGGGCAGAGGCTCTTTTCTTCTAGAATGGCTTATAAAAAAGTGGAGTGAACGTGGGCTTCTAGCAGCCACTGACTGGGGATTGATATTGAGAGTGGAAAGCTGAACTAAGAGAGAGAAAGTAAATCAAGATGCCAGTGAGCCACAGACCCGAGCCAGACACTAAGTCAGTCTTTACCCTGAACTTTTCAATTATTTAAACCAATAAATCTCTTCTTTTGCTTAATCCAGTTTGATTTGCAGTTCTTGTTAACTGAAACAAAGAGTCCTAACCAATACACTTAAAACAACAACAGCAACAAACCTCTGAACGATGCTTTAAGACTCAATTTTGAGAAGCCCTTGGCTTTTTATTTTCTGGCAAGTTATTCTGGGATTTATGCCTTCCTGACCACATCCTTGACATTTTCTGCCGTTCTTTGGTGTTTCTTCCTTGATCATTGGTCCATTCTTATGTGATGTAAGGTGTTAAAAATCCAAGCAAATTTCTAGTTTGGACCTAGGATTTCTATTATTTAAAAATGTCTTTTTTTCATGATAAAAGTATTTCATTCTACCACACATCTAAATTTGGAAATACAGAAAAACGGGAGAAAAAGATTACCCAGTGGTCTTCTACCCAAACAAAACCAGTGAACGTTTTCCCAAAATTCTTTCCTGAATTTTCTTGTTCCTACCTACATAAATCATTGGATTACATTCTATAGTTTGACATATTGCTTTAAATTGTTTTTGAAAAGAACACACGCATGTGACATAAAATTTAAAAGAGAGCACACATTCTTCTGTACCTTGCATTTTAAAATTTATTTTGTTTTTAATTGACAAATAATTGTATATATTTGTGGGGTAAAATATGTTGTGCTACATGTATCCATTGTGTGATGATTAAATCAGGACAATTAACATGTACATCATCTCACATACTTATCATTTCTTTGTGGTGAGAACATTTAACGTCTACTCTTTTAGCAATGGTGGTTATCAGAAGCTGAGTACAGGTGGACAGGGAAAAGGAGCTGTTAGTTAAAGGGTACAAAATTTCACTTGGAAAGGAGGAATAAATTCTAGTGACCTATTGCACAGCATGGTGACTATAGTTAATAATAATGTATATTTCACAATTGTACCTTGCATTTTTCACTTAATGGTTAATCGTGGAAATGGTTCTATGTCAGTAGAGAGTCACCACATTTTTCCATTATATGGATGTACCAGAGGTAATTTAAGCAAACCTCTACTGTTGGACACTTAGTTTGCTTCCAGGTCTTGTGCTATTATAACCAGTGCTTCACATCTTTGTGCATGAAGCATTTGTGATAGTTCCACAGGATGGACTCTCTGAAAAGAATGAACATAGTCAAATGGCAGGAATGCTTTTTAAGGCCATTGATACTGTTGTGAGATTATCTTTCCAAAGGACTGCTGCCTTTGCTGCTCCCTCCAGTAGCTAATGAAAGGGCTGTGTTTGTTTATACGTGCTTACCACTGAGATTAGTGCCTGGCACATAGTAAGTGCTTAATATGTTAGACATTATGACTGCTGCTTTTATTATTTTTCCCTTTGGGTCTTCTCATTCTCTTCTACCTAATTAATATCTTTGGAGAACATATTGCTGGTATTTCCACTGTGCGAACCTCTCTCCCAAGCCTAGGGACTATGATCTTGGAAGCATAATCTTTTCCGTGAACTTTAGGAAACATCCCTCTCCCTTCTCAGGGAATAATATAGGACATAATTCTGAAAAGGGAAAAGCAGAAGGAAACAGTGATACCTCCCTTGGTTAGGCTTCAATCTAAGATACGACTTTCTTTTTTATTTTTTTAAATAAGTGGTATGTCAAATGTTCCTTTTTATTTGTATAAAAGATTTGTTTAATTCATCTTCCCATAAATCAAAATACAAAAAAGAAGTAATTGCTTTGCACACAGTGTACTTATACTAGGATGGACCCCAGAGATTCTGTGTATAGAACCCAGAATTCAAACATTAACTATATTCCATCCATTAATTCGATCTGGGAATAATTGGATACTTTGTTGATAAAGACTTTGGAATACATAGTTGGAAATGATGCCTCTTTATTAGGTTTCTGTTGGGGCTCAGAAAAAAATACCCCAAATTATGGTGCTTTGACATCTGAACCGAAGCAACCACAAGATCTCCCTGACCATCCTCCCGGCCCCCTGCCCCCACCCCTTCTTTACTCACTCAACCCTCTGTCTCTCCCAAAGAACAGGGTGACGCTTTTCTCTGATATTCCCTTATCTGCATGAGGACTTGATCCACCAAAGAGAACATAATATAATATCTTCCGTCCCCTTCCTGAAGTATCACTATCTAGCTCAGAAAAAGAAAACTAAGGAATGCAACACCTGGACGGACTTTTTCACAAAATATCTGCCTCTCTGGATCATTCAAATTCCAAAGAGCATCATTTATAAGTTGATTTCTGTCTCCCAGTTTCATCCATTCTCCCTAATAATCATTGACTATTTTTCAAAGGAATTGTCTGCATTTCGTATCTCCCCCTTCCCCTACGCAGGTGGGTATATAAACATAAGGTATGACTTTCTCCCAAGTTTCTTGTTGTTTCCCATTTTTAAAGGCCTAATCAAAAATTCCACTTCCTTAGCACAGAGCCCAGTGCAGAGTAGGTACTTAATTGCACTCTTTGATTGATGTCTCCGGTGGTCAACTGTCAGCCCCATGAGGAACATAACCGTCTTTTCTTCTTATTTCGTGCTCGCCAAAAACATAGTAAACATGTACTGGATAATAGTTAAACAAATGAATGTCAATGTCCACGTATCTGGATTGCTACTAAACTAATGATAAAATGATCTTCATATTGGAACTCAAACAGTCCCAAACTTGGCTGCTTCTTCAGCACCGTCCCCTGAGATTCTTTTAAAAACTGTTAATGGATTTCCAGGTACCACCTTAGACTCACTGGACTAGAAACCCTAGGGATGGGTTTCAGATTCTGTATTTTAAACCTCCTTCCCCCACCCGTCCCCACTGCCAGGAGATTCTGATGTCACCATCCTTACAGAAGAACATGGTCCGGTACTTGAGGACCACTGGTCTTCCTATCCTATCCCAGTATCTCATTACAATTTTTTATTTCCGCAGTGGCCTTTTGGTTGCTCTGTGGGTGATCTTATCTGCTAGTACACACTATTTCACGCTGATAAGCCACCCCGACTCTCCAGCAGCTCCCCCCTGGTTTTAATCCTATTAATAAACCTGTCCCCTGGCCTCTGAGGATATGCCCTTTATCTTGCCTGTTAAGGCTGCAGCAAACAGCTTTTCCTAGCATTCCACCACAACTCAGTTTTATTACAAAGTTCTGCTCTCTTTTGGAGAAATAGACTTGATGCTCACGATTTCAATCACCAGGACCTTGCTGGCCAAATGGCTTCACCAGTGTTTTTATGGGGCTCTAGTGATTCCACTGTATTGTGGAAGTAGCAGGTGGAGAAAGAATTAGCATGGGGCCATCTACTTTTATGTGCAGACTCTGTGCCAGCGACGTTACAGGCACTTAATTTTTATATTAATGAGTGGGTATTGTTATTCCACTTTTCAGGTGAGAAAACTGAGGTCAGAGAGATTAAGTCAGTGGCCCAAGGGCACTGGTTAGTAAGACACTGAATGTCAGGATTTAAACACAGGTCTGTAAAATTTAAGAGTCCCAGTTTGGAGTCAGGGAGGGCTCAGAAAGTGGAGGTTTTGGGACCCCAGGACCTGGGAGGTTAGGGAGCATTGGGATTAGGGTGCCAGGTTCTAACAGCCAGGCAGGGCTGGGTGAGGTGGCTCATGCCTGTAATCCCAGAACTTTGGGAGGCCAAGGAAGGAGGATCGATTGAGGCCAGGAATTTGAGACCAGCCTGTGCAATATAGCAAGACCCTGTTTCTACAAAAAATAGAAAAATTAGCTGGGCGTGGTGGCTCATGCCTGCAGTCCCAGCTACTTGGGAGGCTGAGGCAGGAGGATCGCTCGAGCCCAGGAGTTTGAGGTTGCAGTGAGCTATGATGATGCCACTGCTCTCTATCTAGGGTGACAGCGCAAGACCCTGTCTCCAAAAAAAAAAAAAAAAAAAAGCCAGGCAGGCTAAGTTAGTGGGGTGGGCTGACCAGCAGGTCTCAAGTGCCAAGTCAAGAAGGAAAGATGCAGTTTCAGAAGGCAGGAGCTGGAATCATAGGAATGACCCAAAGCATCAAGTTCAAAGGGGGCTAGACAAGATGCAGGAACCAGATCTGACATGTGGGGCACGGACCCTTGGGCAGGAGAGACAGAGTGAATGATCCAGGAGGGCTGGCTGAGCCTATCCAACCAGGGCTAAAACTTGCAGAAGGGCTGCTGAGACTCTGCTTGCTGGAAGGAAGGAACAGCGTGAGGCGCTTGGGCAGTGGGTCTGCAGGCTGATCCGGATCATAATTTGTCACTGGCTAAACTTGCCATTTAATCCAGTCATTCCACAAGCATTTATTGAGTTCCTCCTGTGTGCTGGAGGTGCTGAGGTGCTGAGAAAACAAGGCAGCAGCAAGGGTCCCTGCTATGTTGGAGCATATATAATACTATATTAATAATCATTAACATGGCAAGTAACAGTCATTGAGCACTTAAGTGCTAGGCACTTGTTTTAATTACTTTACATATATTAATACATTCAATCTTAACAGCTACCCTACGAGGCAAATACTATTATTATCTCTAGTTTACAACTGAGCAAGGTTTTGCTCAGAGAAGTTGTGCCACATGCATGCCCATGTGTCACAGCCCATGAGCAGCTCTGCTGGGACTGGGACCTGTGGCTGGTGGCTTCTGAGGCACTGGACTCTGTAAGTTCCCATGGGGACCCCATACCATTTTCCTCAACTTCTTTCAATAGATTTTGATAATTTCCAGTTTCATTTACAGTGTTTTGTGCTCTTAATTGTTCTCATAGGCATTTCTTAAACAGTCTGCTTTTAAAATGTAGAGCGCTTAATTGGCCTCTGTGGTGAAAAGGCAGGCACCTGCATTTCGTAGAATGTCATCTGTATGCAAATTACCAAATAGCCAGAGTAGTCATTCTGCTGCTTGGAAATTAGGGCTTCGGGGATACCCACTCCTGGCTTCATCACTGACCACCTCCTGCTTCTATGACCTGCAACACTGATTTTGGCATCTGTTGAATTGCTCAGTTCAATTATGACACATTTTTCTTTTCTTTCCTCCTAAGCGCTCACTACAGTGTGGGTACCCAAGGTATATGAAGCAGGGGACCTGCCCTTGAGAAGTCTGCAGTCTAGCTGTGGAGACAAGACATACCAAGGTTGAAATAAAGGAGATATCACAGCAATGTATAATTACTAAATCCATGGCGACATATGGGATTGCCAGATTTGCTGCACAGGTTCAGAGAAGGGAAATAGTACAATGGATTTCTGGGAGAAGGGAGGTGAGCTAGGATTTGAGAGATCTGGATGGGCGGAAATATTAATAAAAAGGGAGGTCATTCCAGGCAGGAGCCCTGCAAGGGCAAAAACGGGGTGGCTGGGATGGCTTGACCTCTGAAAAACATGGAGAAGATTAGATTCCCTGGAGCATAGGGTTGCAGTGGTGTTCTGGAAGGTGAAAAGCCTTCAGCACTACCCCAACAATGACAATAGCTAATGTTTAAGTGCTTGATATGTGCAAAGCACCATTTAAACTCTCTGCTTTGAGCTTCCCAACACTCAGTAGAGTATATCCTATGTACATTGTACTTTGTGGAAGCTGAGGCTCAGAAAGCTAATGTATCTTGTCTCAAGCAATAGTGTAACAACAGAGGTAGAATTGGAACCTGGGCAATCCAACCTCAACCTCTGGACACCTATGTTATATTCCTAGTTTTGCTAATTATTCTTCACATTTTCTGGATAAGGAAAAAGACTCAGAATGCTGAAGTTACATTTGGTTGCAGACAACAAAACACACTCAAGCTACTTCAAGCAGAAAGGAATTTATTAAATGCTAGGAGGAAGCACACAGACTTTCTTAAGGGGGTGGGGCTTGCCAGGAACTCCACCACGGGGCTGAAGACCCCACTCTTGTAGCCCCTGGGCACGGGCACCAAGTTCATGTTCTGACTCCGAACACTGTCCTGATGCCTCGAGAGCCAACTGCCTCTACTGCCACCATTGCCAAAAACATGGATTCCTCACATTTCGGGCTTCTGAATTGATGTTTCCCAAGACCACACCTGATTCTCACAGGATTGGAAGAGCAAGTCATCTGCCTTCTCTCTTGAGGAAGGTCAGGGGGAAATGCCCACAACAAAGGAGAGCTATTGTCCAAAAAGTGCTGTGCAGCTGGGAAACATGACAGTTTTCCACCATGTTAGCAAATACAGGAGCTGGCGTCTCGTCCTGAGTCAGTCTGGCTCCAGGGATCATGCTCATGATTACTGCAGCAAGGCTCCCAAATAATGGTCCATGGTCTGAGGCTGGGCTGGCTGACAGAGAATCACCCAGGAAGTTTACTAAAAACATATTGCCTCAGGCCTTTCCTCCAGAATTTCTGATTCATTGAGTCGGAGCAAGATCTGGGAATCTACATTTCCCCAAACGCTTCAGATGATTCTAATTGGTAACCAAGTTTAGGAGTCAAGGCATTGCATGATATTCTCAGCGACATTTTTCTTAATTCTAAAATATGCTTAATCTATTAAAGCAGTAGTTCTCAACTGGGGGCAATTCGCCCCCCACCATGGGACATTTGGCAATATCTGAAGGTGTTTTTGGTCATCACATCTAGGGGGTACCACTGCCATTTAATGGGTAGAGGCCAGGGATGCTCTTAAACAACCCACAGTGCACAGGGACAGGCTGCCACAACACAGAATTATTCATCTTCAAATACCAATAAAGTTAAGGGTGAGAAATCCTGTATTAGAAGGTGCTCATTTTTGCTGAGCTCCTACAGCATCATTCTCTCCAAAGCTGTCATCCTCTCATTAAAACAGAATGGCTTGTGAGAGCTCTGGACATGCCAGTCTCTCTTTAAATCATGACCATTTGGAACATAACCCCAATGTTCCTGCTGTCATTTCACAGAGAGGGAAAAAGTTTCCAGAGTAATGTCACTGTGACCACTTGATCTCCTCTGTTCTCTGGCTCTTAAATTTCACCTGCTCTGACTATGACTCAGACCCTGATAAAAGCCCTGGAAAAGTGTCACAGCTGGTGCAGCCCTCAGCTTTCTTGCCCTGAAAGTTCAGGGAGGTGGCGTCATGTAGTGGTTTTAAGCATGGTATTTAAAGGAAGACCTAGGTTAGAAACCCAGCTGTATCACTTACTGCTCTAGGGCAAGTTACTTAACCTCCCCAAGACTCTGTTTCCTCCTCTATAAAATGGGGACAGTGACAGTGCTTACCTACCTGGGTTGTGGTGAGGATGAAATGAGCTAATCATGTGTCTCAGTCAGCTCTTGCTGCAATAACACTGTGTAACAAACACCCTCAGAATTTCGGTAGCATTCTGCAGTAAGCATCTATTTCCTGCCCATGCATCTGAAGTTTGGCTGTGGTGTGGCTGATCTGGGCTGGGCTTGCCTCTAACCCTGTGGGTTGGTAAAGGTCTGTTCTACTATCTTGCATCTTTCTTAGGACAGATGCTACCCAAGACTTATTCCTTATAGAGTGAGAGGCAGGAACATAAGAGGGCAAGCCCAAGCGCACAAGTGCATTTCAAGCTTTCGCTCACATCATTTGTTCCTATCCCACTGGCCAAAGCAAGTCTCACAGCCAAGCCTCAGATTGATGGGGCTGTGAAATATATCTTGCTCACGGCAAGAAGGAAAGAGGAACAATAATCCAAACCATTACTCATGCATAGCGAGGGCTTCAGAAATGTTTTTTGTTGTCCTTAATGTGGTGAGTCACTACTTTGAACTCGCTCAGTCTTTGTTCTTTCTTAACCTGGTGCTCTGACCTCTATATTGATCCATGTGTGCATTAGCTTCGACCCTTTGCCTGTGAACCAGTCTCAGATCTGTTCATCTGGTCCCCTAGGAACATCAGTTTCCTCTTCTGTATCTTCTTGTTTAGTTGTGTAAATAAGCCGCTCACCCTCTGTTGCTGCCTGGTATCACATCGCTGCCCAACAGGAGTACATGTTGGCCTTTTGTATGGTGGGTACAGTTACTGGAATTCACACTGGCCTTGATTTACCGAAACTTTTAGTCTCTTATTTTCTTTGTTGTTTATCTTAAGTCACCACCTCCTTTCTAGGGTCTGGTCAACCAGGAAACCTTTTTAAATAGGTCCAGGCTTCAGGAGTCTCATGTCAGCATTTTTCTTTTCTTCCTTACCCAGATTGGTGAACACTGCTTCTTTAGGGGGGCTACTTTCTTTCCATGGATTCTTCTGGGCATGTGGACAGGGTTCTAAAATCAACAGGGTGCTCAGTAGGTGCTCAGGCAATGTTTGTTGGTATCGGGGGGTTTTAAAAAAGTAATTGTTTATCTTTGTCAATTTGTTGGCGAGAGAGGTCCCCGTGTATGGAGAAGCAAGGTAGCACTGTGGTTGAGCACTCAGGCTTTTGAGCATTAGTTCTCAATTTCGGCTGCGTGTTGTAATTGCTGGGAACATTTAAGTAATACTGATGCCTGGGTCCCACACCCAAGGATTTGGATTTAACTGGTCTGTGTTATGGCCTGGGGATCAGGCTTTTAAAAAAGCTTCCCGTGTGATTCTAACATGCAGTTGAAGTTGGAAAGGGCTGCTTTGGAGTAGGTCAAAATTCATTTTTAAACCTTGGCTTTGCACTTAGGAGCTGCAGCTTGGTCAAGCTGCTCAGCCTGTTTGAGCCTCATGTCTTTACCTGTAAAACAAGGCTAATAATATGCATTTCCTCCAGTTATGCAAAACAGAATGAAATAGCCATATAACAAGCACTTAGTAAGAACCATTATATTCCTAAAACTGGAATTTTGTTTTATGGATGAGAGATAGGTTCATTAATGAAAATTAGGGCAATGTAGAAAATGACAGGTATTAAAACCACTCTGAGTCCAAGTCCTGAAACTTCTCCCGTATTGCCTTTAGCTTTTGTCTTTTTGATGTTGCGCATATTTTTATTTTGTTTTTCATCAACCTGGAAATCATCGTGAAATATAATTTATACCCTGCTTTTCTTCACTCAGCTTTTATGATGGTGAAGTGATAACTACCATTTCAAATCTGCTAAGGTTTCAGATTTCTGAATGTCTTGTAAAGTTAAGGCGGAGCTCCTGGATTGAGAGTCACAGAGAATTGTCGGTCTCCTTGTGATTTTCCCGGTGACAGTTTGGTCCCTAAGAGGCCCGCTTTGCATGCTCCAGAGCTCTGTGTCCAGGGATCAGCCCTGAGGGCATGTGTGTGCCCGGTGAGCTGACTTTTCATCTGGAAGATCCTGCTACTCTTTGCATTACAGGGCAGGAGGGATGCAATCTACCAAATATGGTGCTATCTTTATGGGGGATTAAACTTCACTGGGATGAGAGCATCCCCTCTCTGTTGCCACAGTGCAGGGTTGTCTGCGCTCAGCCCATTCTGTCAGCAGCCCAGTTACCCTTCCATGCCCCCGGGCTCCCACCCTTCATTTCCAATCGTACCAACACTGTCCTGACTCAGGGCAGAAAGAAGCAGCCCTATTTTCTGTCCACTTGCACTCACCTACAAACCTAGCCCTTCTGGAGTTTCAGGGCTATTGAAGAGACAGTGTGATGGGAGGAGAAGTGAATAACCTTTGGAAAGTAGCAACCCTAAGCTTGGAATCTAGGATCTGCACTTTATGTTTGACCTTTGGAGAGTTACTAAACACTCCAAGCCTCAGTGTTCTCATCTTTAAAAGGGGAACAATGTAATCTACCTTGTAAAAGTGTGTGAAGGTTAACAATGAACTCATTCACCTATTCAAAAATATTTCTTGACTATGTCGTGGACCATGTTAGATGCTGGAAATATTGGTGAAGACAGAAGGTTCATGCCTGTACGGAATTTGCAACTTGCCGGGGGAGGGGGTGATTGGGAGGAGATGCTTAAAGCAGAGATTACAATCCTGTGTGGTTTAGATTTTGATGGGAGTGCATTGCGATAATACCTGATTTGGTTGGGGGGGAATTTAAAAAGTAAGTAGAGTGGAGTGAGCTGATGTGGCAAATCCATTCTCACTACTTCTCTTGAATTACAGAGAAATTCTGGGTAAAATATAACAAGAAAAAAAAAGTGTGGCTGAGCTTGGAAAAAAGAAAGGAGAGCTTCAAGTAGCAGGAAAAAAAAGAGGAAACCGAAGCTCGAGTAATGAAGAGGAAGCTGCAGCTAGACAGCCCTAGGTGTCTCCTGGGTGCATGGAGCTCCCGCCTTCATGCAGAACTTGCCCCTCAGGGAAAGAGGACCTCAAAATTCTCTACCTGCTGGCTTAGAGGGGCAGCAAGGAGGTCAAGCTTCTGTCTGGGGCCATGGGTGGGAGAAGAGTCCTCTGTGAGAAGCTGGAATCACGTGGGGCACTGTGGGTGCAGGTTGTTACTTCGCGCATCACATGCTTGGGGAGCCCAGAGTGGAGAAATGAACGCAAAAACTGGTCTGAAGGGCCCCAGCAGGGGGCGCACCTGAGAGCTCCCCTGGAGACCCTCAAAGCCCCAGGGCAGCTGCATGTGCCGCACCGGGGGCCTTTGCACAGGCTGCTCCCTCCTCCCATCCCAGCCTGCTCCCCAGACAGTGTCCTGACTCCAGTGTTACTCTTCTCTGAGAGGTTCCAGGATTCAACCAGGGGACCCGTTCTGCTCTCCGGGCTCACTCCTTTTCTCTTCTGTATTCCTTCCTACAAGCACAACTCAATAACTGTGTAATTGTTACATGACTGCCTCCCCTACTGGATTGTTAAGTTGTAAAAGTAGGAACCGTGTACCTCTGTGTCTTTTAAAATACATTTTATTGTCCCCAGGGAAGTGTCTGGCATGTAGTGTTCAAGAAATGAATATGGAATGGATGGATGAATGAATGAATTTGTTCATCCTCAGTGAACACGTGCACAGCCCCTATTTCCTAAATAAAACGATAACAATGTTTACTAATTAATTAATTTATTAATAATATCCTTCATGCTTTGCAGTTACTGGAGAGTGTAAATATATACTCCACTACAGCAGTGGTGCTCAAAAATCAGTGTCCATCAGCATCACCTGGAAGCCTTGGTGAAACAGATTGCTGGGCACCACCCCCAGAGTTTCAGATTCCGTAGGTCTGGGCTGGGGCCCAGGACTGGCACTTCTAACACGTTCCCAAGTGATGCTGATGCCGTGGTTGAAGGACCACACTTTGAGAACCACTGCTGTACAGCATCATTAGTTTGATTTATTGGATTTTGAAGCCAGAGCTATCAAATATATCACCAATGACATGACTATAGCTTTATGTGCTTAAAGCATATCATAAATGACTGATGACACATAAGTGCTCTTCCTGGGAAAGGTGAGATTTCTGTTTTCCTTGTAAGTGGGGGAGAAAGTAGAGGGGTTCAGAGGTTAGGCTCTGGGGTCAGGTTTGCCTGGGTTGCAACTTTGTCACCACCCCCAGCAAGTGCCAGAACTCATGGAAATTAGGGAACCTCTCTGACTCAGTTTCCTAATCTCTAAAATGGGATGAATTGTAGGACCTGCTTCACAGGGCTGTTGGGTAAAGCGGATGGCATTCATAGTGTCCTTTCAATAGTGCCTGGCGTACACTAAGTACTCCCCAAATATTAATTATAATGGGGAAGGTAAGAAATATTTAACAGCGTGTTAGCCATCTGTTTAAGGGTGTTCACACGCATTGTCTTATTTAAGTCTCCCAGCAATGCTATAAGGCATCATTAGCCCTATTTTATAAAAGGGGAAACTGAGGCAGGGAGCGGTTAAGTACTTTGTCTAAGAACGCATATACAGGAAGAGTATCTAGGGTTGGCGACACACACTCTGTTGTTCTGGCAATGCCAGCCCTCCCGGGATCTCTAGGAAGCAGGTGCCTTGGAGGGAGCAACAGCCCCCCAGTCAGGGAGGGGAGGTCCCATCCATCCTGTTGGTCCACATGTCCCTCATCCCCTATTTGGTTTCCTTTTCCTTCCATGTGTGTGTGTACTCTGTTCTGACACCCTCCCCCAGCCGTGCCAAGGTTCCAGCTCTGTCCTTTCTCACTCACACTGAAGGGTGAGACTGACACAGAAAAATTTCAAAGGAGCCCCAGCAAGGCAGGCTGTGCTGTCCATCACGCTCAGAGACCGATAGACTCCACGGGCTTCACCCGCCTGACAGCGACAACGCTCCCCAGGAGAGCTGCGCCAGGCAGGACCGGAAGATTGTCATTGCTGAGATACCCGCCTTTAAATCAAGTCCGCGAGCACCTGCCTGACTTGCAAAGGTAACAGGCCCCTGGCTCCTGTCCCAAGGCAGGACATGGCTTTGGTCCTCATTTTCCAAGTGGAGGCTTAGTGGAAGCAACAGCATCTGCCACACACAGCAGCTCTGGCTGACATGTTTTGAGTTGGCCGAGGGTCCTGATCTTGACTGGTTTGGATAAAACACCTTTGAAGGTTTTACTGCAAAAGCATCCCGGTGATGCAGGTGGCCTGGGCTCCAGTCTGGGCTTGGCGGCTCCCTAGCTGTGTGGCCTCAGATGCGTCACCTAAATGCTCTGGAATCTCAAGTACCCCTGGCAGGTGGGACCACCTCTGCCTGGGAGGTGGGCAAATACCCTTCCTTGGCGGGGGGATTTTCATGCATGGTCGATACAGGCACCTTCCTCTGGGGTGTGAACTGTGGGCTATAGAAAGTTGCTGGAGTCCACCTCATTCATTTAGTATTGACTGATTGATTGATTGATTGACAGAGTCTCTCTCTGTCACCTTGGGTAGAGTGCAGTGGCGTCATCGTAGCTCACTGCAACCTCAGACTCCTGGGCTCAAGTGATCCTCTTGCTTCAGCCTCCCCAGTAGCGGGGACTACAGGCATATGCCACTACGCCCAGCTAGTTTTTCTATTTTTAGTAGATACAGGGTCTTGCTCTTGGTTCTTGCTCAGGCTGGTCTCGAACTCCTGAGCTCAAGCAATCCTCCTGCCTTGGCCTCGCAGAGTGCTAGGATTACAGCTGTGAGCTACTGTGCCCAGCCCAATTTAGTTTTTAAAACGCATAACAGATTGTGGGCTGCCCTGTTAGTGACCTTTGTGGCTGCCCATTGCCCTCAGGGTGAAGTCAGGAATGGCTTATAAGATTGTCTTAGTTTGGGATCATGTAGAAGTAGTCTAATGAGGTCATGGATGTGAGACTGGGTCTTTTCTTTGGGAAGGAGTTCAGAAAACAACCATATAGGGGTGTGAAAGTCAAACAGGGAAGGGAAAGAATCAATAAAGGGTCACTTCAAGCAAGTGACTGCTGTGGGCAGCTGCAGCTTAATCCTCTGGGCAATGCTGAAGAATGGCGCAGAACACGCACGTCAGCGTTATCTCCCGCCAGGGGTGAGGGAGCTGGGGTATTGATCCACCAACATGCCTCAGTCATTGATTGAAAGCTTCTGAGGGTGGGGAGTATGAATTCACTGGTATTGCTGAGAATGGGGGCAGAGTGAGACCAGACCCAGAAACAGGCCCTAGGCAAAGCTACACGGGTGCTGGCATTTGGAAGTCAGGTGTCTTGCATCGAAGGGATATTAAGTGGAGAACCAGCAGCATCTGCTATATCCTCCACAGCCCAGCTCAGCCTACCCCTTTAGCCTGACCTCACACCCCCCACCCACACCCCCAACCCCCCCAACCCACAGTCAATATACATACAACCTGTAACTCCCCCCAACTCCCCACATAACCCAAAACACACACACACGCAGTCTCCCATGCATATTCACAACCTGTAACACACACAAAACTCACAACCATGTGTACAACTTGCAACCCCCATTCATGCACAGCATATACATTCAACCCCTCACAATCTATAGCCCCAGCCACATAATCCAAAACACACACCCACATGAATGCCACAACACACAATCCACCACAAACTCACAAACATACAACCTATAGCACACACAACCCACAACCCATACACACACAACCCCTCCTACATAACCAAAACACACACCTACACACATGCAACCTACTATACACACACACAACCTGCAACATATACATAACCCAAAACCCTCACACACAATTTGCAACCTACAACTCACAATCCATACACAACTCCCTTCAACCTGCAACGCACCCACATAACCCAGAATATGAACCCATACACCCACATGCATACAACCTACAAATACACATGACCCACAACACACCAACACAACTCACACACACTCCCACATAACCCGCAACATACATACTTGCACACATACACTCACACACAACCCACAACCCCCCCCCCCACATAACCTCAAACACACATGCAACCTATAGCACACACAGAACCCACAACTCACACACACTCACAGCACACACACCCTGCTGGACTTGACTTTAGTTCATCTAACGTGAAAGGTTCCCTCTTAATTCCTGACTTTAAAATGTCCTGTTACTTTCACTGGGCAAATCCTTCTTCACCCTCCAGGACTCTGTTGAACTCCAGTTTCCTCAGAAGGGACATGTTGACCAGAACCAGCGGGCTGGTTCCCCTCCATATACGCGCCCCCAGCAGCTTGTTCTTCTTTGTTCCTGCCAGTTTTTCCATTTGACTCCCTGGTTTAAGATTGCCTGTGCTTGCTAGACTGCAAACTCCAGAAGGGCAGCCCTCCTCACTCTCCTGTCTACTGCTTATTCCTTAGCACCTAGCACAGTGCCTGGCATAAAACAGGTGCCCAATGAACATTTGTTGAATTTATTTGAAAATAATCTTTAACAATAATAGCAACATGTCTATATAGCAGCAACCTCCCTATATAGCATTTCCTTATATGTCCAGAAATTTCATTTATTTTTTAGAACATTGCTGTTAGACAAACATTATTACTCTATATGATGGATGCAGAAAGTGAGGCCCGCAGGGTTTATGAGTTATTTGAGGATGTACATTCAATCTGTGTCCTGTCCGGACTGGATCCTGGATGTTCAGTCCCCCGCTCAGGCATTTTTTCCACTTCACTCCATGAGAATGGATGTGGACTCGCTTGAAGTGCTCACCTGGGGAAGCTCCGTATTTACTCTGAGAGTGCTGCGGTTTCTCCAGGTGTTTTCCTTTTTCCAAATGAAAATATCGTTTTTAAGTAGAAAGGTAATATATGCTTTTCTTCTCAAATGTTTTGGGAAAAGGCCTTTAAGACAAGACAAAAAAAAATTGTTTTTAGTTTTTAACAAAAGCAGAATTTTTTGACTTCCGCTTCCTTATCTGTAAAACAGGGGTGTCAAAATAGGTCATGTTTCCTCTGTGGGTCTGTGACACTCCCACTGATGAGCTTCAGGAGATACGGGAATCTTCCGAAATTTATGAAAAAAAATTGAGTGTACAAGGTCTGTCCAGAAAGTAAACGGCCACGTCATAGGAAAAATAGAGACATTTATTGAAGATGACACAAGAGACAAAAAACATTGTAAGACAAGGACGCCTCAGTCCCCTTCAAAGTAGGCACCTTGGGGCCTCACAGTTTTCCCAGCGTCTCTTAACCTAACCCGCACACGTTCGACATTCTGAGGGGTTCTGCTTGTCACAGGCCTTCCAGAACGTGGATCACTTTCAACATATTCTCGACCATCTTTGGAGCATTTGTGACACACTTTTATTTGCGCTGCACTCATGGCATCGTACCTGAAAGCCTTCTGAATCATCTGAATAGTTTCCGTGGAGGAATGTTCAAGCTTACCGCAAAATTGGATGCACATCTGTAGCTCTACTTGCTCAGTCATTTTGAATGTGACAGCCACACAGTACACGTGCTCACTCAATGGCATGTAGTGCCCCGCGGACTGGTACAGTGAGGGCATCCTTGTTCACGCATGCACATCCCAGTCCACTCGCCTTGGCTGCCAGGTTACATCGATGTTGCAGAAACTGTTCTCGTTATATTAACGATGGCCGGACACTTTCCAGACAGACCTTGTGTGCACATTTTTCTGGAAAGAAGATGTGACTATCAGAGAAAATGTGGCTTCTCTGGCTGTCAGAGAAGGCTGTGCTTGATCTGATTCTTAAAGTAAGAGCCAGTGATATTTTTTAGGTGAATAAGGCAGGGAAGGGTATTCCTGGAAGAGGGGTGTCATGGGCTGAGTTGTGTCCCCCCAAATTCCTATGTTGAAGTCTTAACCCCGAGTATCTAAGAATGTGACTGTCTTTGGAGACAGGGTTCTTAAAGAGCTCATAAGAGTTAACCAAGGTCATTGGGGTGGACCCTAATCCAGTAGCTTTTTCAGATTATTAGAGTTTTGTGACCTTGAAGTGTTTCTTAATCATTGCACTAAGGTATTCTGTAATAGCTCTTTCAGAGGAATTGTGTTAAAATCTTTATGAAATGTCAGCGGTAACATAAACCTGAAGACCAACAATTACTTTTTAAGGTGTGCAGTAAGAAAGTGGGAAAGAGGTGGTATATCTTGTATTTTTTTTAGCTAATATTAAATAGTCTTATAAATTAACAGAAATTTTAGTTATTAAAACACAACTCATGAGCATAATGGGCATTTTTCATCCACTGCTAGGTAGGGAGTGTCAATTGGCCTAATCCTTTGAGGATGCAGTTTAACAAAATCCATGAAAAACTCTCGAATGTTTATATCTTTGGTCTAATAATTCCACTGTTGTTCCTGTAACATGTTGGAAAATAAAGGGTTATGGAAATCTATAGCATGGAAGAAAGTATTATATAAATCTTAAGATCATCTTGGTAGACCCCTAAAATATTTGATATAATCTGACATCTATCATTGACAATAGGAAGATTGGAATCTGAAAATGCATTTTTTTAAGCATGACAAAAAAGAAAAACTAAACCAAACCAACCAATATTATGCCTGTTGATACAAGGAGACACTAAAGGCATTTTTATTGAATATGGGAACAAACTACTATCTCTGTTATTATTTACAAGCGCTCTGGGGTTGCTCACCAATGCAATTATAGAAGAAAATGGGCTAGGGGTAAGTAGGGGAATGAACATGGAAAAATAATCATTACTTAAAATGATAAGAATATCTATATAGAAAATCTAATAGAATCAACTGAAAGCTACTAGAAGTAATAAGAGAATTCAGTAGTTTGGCTGAAATTTTACCTTTTTTTTTTTTAGCCAACAATAAGCAGGTAGAAGATACAACCATTTAAAAAGATTTCACTGAGAGTAGTCACTGACAATATAAACAACCTAGCAATAGATAATTGATATGCAGGCCATACTGGAATATACTTATTAAGTATACTGAATGTTTTAAAGGCCCCCTAGGTGTGTTTTAGTATGAGATACTCAAGAGTCCTAAGTCACTTCCCAGTAGGTTAATCTGTAAATTTAACATAAATTTTTATGTGACAAATTGATTCTAAATGGTATCTGTATGAACAAATATGTAAGGACACAGAGTTCCATGGATGAATTTTGTGCCTACGTTTTAATCCATTTAAAATTTTCTACAATAGGCATTTCTTTATACAGTGGTACCCAAATTGCCTTTACTTTTAAAAAAATCATGGAAAAGAGATAGGAAGGGAAATGGACATTATGGCAGCTGTGCTGAGTTCCCGCTGGCTTTGTGCTTTTAGCAGAGTGGGAGTCCCTGTGTGGCTGGTACCACTTCTCATGTTATTACTAGAGAATTTCTAGAAATGGTCCATCACTTCCTTACAGGCTGATATGGGCTGGGATGCACCTGAAATGGGCATCATTTACCCAGAGGGAGTCCTCTTAGGCCTAGACACCTGCCGCTCCCTCTTTTCTTCCCCCCAACAAATTTACCCAAAAGTTGCATACGGGAAAATATAGCCCATCTCTGGGTCTGGCCACTGGCAACCAGACCTTGCCTCTGGGGACTTTGAGGCAGGGGGTGGGAGATGTTGGTGGGCTTTGTCTTGGTCCTCGAATCTCTTCCCAGGGATGCTGTGGAGTCTCATGATTTCAGGATGGATATAGGGATGCAGTGACCCAAAGCTCAGGGTCATTAAATGATATGAGCTTTTAGGACAAGGGGAGCCTCCCTTGACATTCTACGTAATAACTGCCTCAGTAACTCAGGGTCAAAAATGTCCTGAATTCCAGGTTTGGAAATGTTCTAAGGCAGCAGTCCCCAACCCTTTTGACACCAGGGACTGGTATCATGAAAGACAATTTTTCCATGGACCGGGGAGTGGGAGGGGGGATGGTTTCGGGATGATTCAAGCACATTACATTTATTGTGCACTTTATTTCTATTATTATTACATTGTACTATATAATGAAATAATTATACAACTCACCATAATGCAGAATCTAATGCTGCTGCTTATCTGATGGGGAGTGGCTGTAAATACAGATGAAGCTTCGCTTGCTCACCCACCTCTTACCTCCTGCTGTGCAGCCCGGTTTCTAACAGGCCATGGACCAGTACTGGCCCATGGCCCGAGGGTTGGGGACCGCAATTCTAAGGAGTCTAGACCCCTCTTCCTTCCCAGGTGAATGTGTTGCCCCCATAGCAGTCATTGAATGTTTTTTGAACACCTACCATGGGTTAAGCATGGTGGTGTATAATTTATCACAATTGTGTATTGACTTATTTACTGTTCCTTTCCCTCTCTAGAATGTAAGCTCCATGTAGGCTGGGACCTTGACTGTCTTGTTCACTGCTGAATCTTTCTTCAGTGGCTTTAATGGTGCCTGGCTTGTGGTAGGCCCCCAGGGGACATTTATTGGATAAATAGAGATAAAAAGGATAGTTACTACCACCCAGAAGCTCACAGTTTAGTGGGAAAAAGGGAAAATATAAGTCATTAAAGCACAAGATGATAGTTCTCTAGTGAAGGTGTACATGAGTTGCAAAGAAACAGGGTAGGAAAGCAACCCTGCAGGGGCCGTCAGAGAAGGTTGTGCTTAATCTGATTCTTAAAGTAAGAGCAAGTGAATATTTGTTAGGTGAATAAGGTAGGGAAGGGACTCCTGAAATAGGGGAGTTATTTGTCTCCCTCCACCAAATTCCTATGTTGAAGTTCTCACCCCCAGTATCAAAGAATGTGACTGTCTTTGGAGATAGGGAACCTTAAAGAGCTAATAAGAATTAAATGAGGTCATTAGGCTGGGCCCTAATCTGAGTGGTGTCCTTATAAGAAGAGGAGATCAGGGCACACAAACACACAGAGGGAAGACCACACGAAGACACAGGGCAAAGACAGCCATCTACAAGCCAAGGAGAGAGGCCTCAGAAGAAATAACCCTGCTGTCACCTTGATCTTGGACTTCTAGCCTCCAGAACTGTGAGAAAATAAATTTCTGTTGGTTAAGGCACCCAGTCCGTGGTACTTGTTGTGGTACAAGAGGACAGCATGCACAAAAATGTGGAAGTGGGGGGGAGCATGGCTTCTTTGGGGACTCTCAGTCTTTTGGTATAACTATAGCAAAATAGTTCCAGGAAGAGGGCCAGTTGGTAGAGAAAGAAGGAAGCACAGGGGTTTTTAAACTCATATGCCTATGCGAGTGAAGCAGGGAAGGTGGAGGCGGTAGGGAGGGGTAGAGTCTGTGGTGAACTGGCAAACACAGGCTCCATCTAAAGGGGGCGGATGTGCGTTGATTCTGGCTGCTTGTTGCCATGTGGGAAAGGCACCAAGTGTTGCCAGGGTCCTCTATTTTTTAAGATAAGTCACCAATGTGAATTTTTATGTATAATCTTATGATTTTTAAAAGCTGGTAACTAATTTAAGATTTTAAACCCTATATGGACCAGAAAAGAATGATATGAACTAGATGAAGCCTGTGAGCTGGCGATTTTGTAGTCCTGAACTAGCTAAGGACCAATTCATAAAGGTTGTTGCATGTATGGCAAGGAATTTCCAATTTTCCTGAATGGCAGGAAGAACAGTTGGTGAATTTCGAAGAAGAGAAGTGATGTGAACTTATGCCGGTGGTGGTTTGGGGTGGCAAGTATTTTCTTAAAGGGCCAGAGAGTAAACATTTTTGACTTTGTGGGCTACATGGTCTCTTTGGCAATTACTCAATTCTGTTGTTGTAGCACAGAACAGCCACGGAAAATATGTAAACAAATTGGCATGGCTGCAGTCCAATAAACTTTATTTACAAAACTAGGTGATGGTCTAGATTTGGCCCATTTGTTGATTCCTGGTTTTGAGGGCTGGAGACTTGAATTAGGGGGATGAATTTGGAGAACAGTCCAGGTAAGAGATGCACTGAAGCCGTGGTAACGGAAAGGGTGGGACAGATTCAAGAGCTATTTAGCATGTATTGTTGTCAGGACTTGCTGCTCGATGGGTTGGTGAGGGAGAGAAGAAGAACCATGGATAATGCCCAGGTTTCTAGCTTGACTAATGGGGTCAGTTTGAGTCCCACTATCACCCATGACCTCCAAAGCCAGCCCATTCCACATTGGGGTAATCCTGTTGAATTCCTTCTCTCCATGAACTCTGACCTATTAAAAGAAACTTCTTAGATCAAAGGTGTCCATAGAATTGTCTTGCCTTGCCACTGTGTCTGAAATTGAAATATTCATTCTGTTCAGAGCAGAGGCAGTGAGAAAGTTTAATATCTCTTGCCTTCAGGTAATTAACAAAGTTTCTGGACCCTGGTCTTAGGATAGGAAAATGGGTCTCCAAGCAATTAGAGCAACAAGGTGCTACAGAGATCAGAGCATGCTAGGACTTGGGATGCCAATTACCAAATCTCTGTAGGTCCCGACTTCCCAGAGCAATGTGGAAAAAATTTGCTAAATTGTACTCTGAGCAGAGGAGACATGGCCAGGCCTGAAGTGTATCCACCAGGCTCTAGTCTGTGCCTGCAACATCAGAAACCTGCTTTGATGTGCTCCAGGTGGCCACCGGAGCCATGGCAGGGCACCAAGGGATGCTGGACTCTCTCTCCCTTTTCTCCGCCAGAGCCCACAGGTGCCTCTCAGACATAGGAGTGCACAGGAGGGTGAGTACTAGGACCTGTTGTGGAGCTAATGAATTCTGCTCACCGGTTTGCAGTGTCTGCCAGAGCCGCTGCTCAGAGGTGTGTGTAAAATGGTCCCTGAGCACTTAACAGGAAGAGAAGAAAAGGATCTATGGCCCAGCATGGAGGGGGCTGGGCTGAGCTGCCTCTGACTTGGAGAGAGAGGCCCTGGAGGATGGGAAGGAACCTATGTAGGGGTCAGACTGGTTTATTTTGAGACACACCAGGCCTGGTCCTGTAGCCAGAGGTGAGTGAGACCTTGAAAATTCAGGAGGGTAAGGAAGATCCAGAGAGTGGAAGAAAGGAAACTCATCCATGGGGCATGAGGTGGGCATGAAAGCCAGGCCCATTCACACATTTTATTATTGACTTCTCCTAACAACCCTAAAGCCAGCTGTGATGGTCCATTTGTGTGTGAACTTAACCATGTGTGACACAAGTCAATTCATGTGATTGATTTGTCACATCACTGGCCTAAGGGGTGCCCAGATAGCTAGTGAAACATTATTTCTGGGTATGTCTGTGAGGGCATTTACAGCAGAGATTAGCATTTGAATTGGTAGATCAAATAAGGAAGATCTGCCCTCACCAATATGGGTTGGCATCATCTAATCCCTTAAAGGCCCAAGTAGAACAAAAAGGCAGAGGAAGGGTGAATTCACTTTTTTTTTTTCCCTTGAACTGGGACATAGATCTTCTCCTGCCCTAGAACATCAGTGCTCCTGGTTCTTGGGCCTTTAGGCTTAGACTGAATTACACCACTGGCTTTCCTGAGCCTAGTTTGCAGACAGCAGATTGTAGAGGACTTCTGGGCCTCTATAATTGTGTGAGAGCCAATTCTATAATAAATCAATCTCTCTCTCTCTCTCCCCCTCCATATATGTATCTTATTGGTTCTATTTCTCTACAGACCCCTAATACACCAGGTATTATTAAGAATGTGATGTAATTAACTTTGAGTGTTAGTCATGCTCTTGGCTTCATCTTGTTTTTTCCTACCTTTGTTTTCTTTTCTAACTAATTTCCTCACTTTAAAAAAATTATATTTGTAGTTGGGGGTGGATTGGATAAATCTAAATTGAGGTCTGGGTGTGTGGGTCCATAATCCCAGTTGTCTTTGTGCATGAGTTGGTTTTTATAGTGGGAAGGGTTCTTCAAGGAGGACGTTTCGGGTATCGTGGCTGGCATTAGAGATTTGGGATCAGCACGGGAACCCTATGATGTCTGCTCTTCTGCCCACCTCACGGCCTAGGTGTGGGCTCTAGGGAGGATGTAGATTCTTTAAATTAGCTGAAGGGGGCATGTGAGATCTGAATACAAGTAAGGCTGCCAGGGGCCAACGTGACAGAGTACAGCACCCTCCACTGGTGAACAGCAGTGGTTCCAACTCAGGGAGCCCAGAAGGGGACATCGTGTCATTCAAGTCCTCAAGGATTTTACCTAGGTAGGGCAGTTATATAAGAGATAGTCAACACTTCTTTCCCGTCTTAGGAAACCTAAGCACCAACACCACAACCCCTTCATAGACAGCCTAATCTACCAACGAACCCCCGTGGATTGCGTTCCAGTTGTGCCGCCAGTGCCTTAGATGCTGTAAGAGACATATTACATATGGGCTTCAGGAGTCAGCCACTTGCCGGCCAGAGAGACGGGGGACACCTACTTACAACCAGAGGAGTGAAACAGCTCTAGTGGCCAACTGTGGGGCTGTTGGTCTGGGACATGTAGAATAGAGTCTAGATAGGTGGGTGGGGATCATTCCAGGTGGGAGTTGGGGGCACAACATAAGCAAAGATATAGTGGGGGGAACAGCGAGGAAACTGGCTCAGTGGAGACCCTCATTTCCTGTTAAGGAGGGCAGGCGGCTCCTCGTTCCTCTGCACATGCTCTGTACCACATGACTTTGCACCAAAGGACTGGAGTATGTGTACTTCCCTGCCCCTGAACTTTGGGTTTGGCTATGTGGACCGCTTTGGCCAATAGGATAAGGTGAGAGTTACAGTGTTCCAGTTCCAAGCCTGAGCCTGAAGAGGCCTCACATGTTTCTGTCTGTTCTCTTGTGTCACTGCCATCATCAAGAGAAAGGTCACCTGGGATAGTCTTCCAGAATCAGAGGGGGATGAGACACACATGGAACAGAGTCAGCCACTCCAGCCAAGCCTACACTAAATCAGCCAGGCCAGCTGAGCCTACATCAGCCACACTGCAGATGCACGAGCTACATAAATTCTTATCATTGCGCACCACTGGGATTTTGTGGTTGTTACACAGCAGTAAGTAGTATTGTAGCCATAACTGAGAGAGGAGTAAAGGAATTTACTGGCATCCCCGAATTCTGAAAGGATGTGTTTGCTTCTAAAGTCTATGTGCACAAGTTTGGGGATATTTTTATTACCTTTTTTTTCCTTCTAGTAAAATCTTCCCCAGAGAGAGTGATTTCCTCAAGGTCACATGAGTTAGCAGGAAAATCAAGATGACAATAGAACACCCCTTACCTCCAGGGCCAGAGTCCATTGCATCCCGTGACTTTTCTGTTCCCAGTGTTCATGCAGAGCACCGTCTGGAGGCCAGAAAAACTTTTCCTCTCAGGTTGGTGAGGTCTTAGGGTTTCCACAGACACCAACGCTCAGCTATTAACCAGATTGATATGGCCGTTTGCCATAACATTTAGCAACCTCTCCATCAAATAAATGGCCGGAGAGGCTCCTGACACTTCTAGTATAAAAGAAAGAGAAGCCATATTCTGCAGCTTTACAAGGTTGTCTGAACAAGACCTATTAAAGGGATTGGAGTGAATTGAGGCTCTGTGCTGAATCGGTGATGTATCTGTGCCTCACAGCCCTTCAGAGTTTCCTCTGGGTGGTTTAGAAAGATTAAAAAAGGTAGAAGCAGCTAAATACAGAGCCATCTGCCTGTGTGACTCACCCACTCTGGCCCTTAGTTTCTTTATCTGTCAGACGAGCAGCTTTACTCCTCTGCGATTCTATCACCCTGTGGACTTACATTACAAGTGATGGAAGGAGAAAGTGGGAAGAGAAGCTGGAGGGAAAACAACAGGATTGTTGTTAAGGCCAAGGGTTCCCTCCTTTGCCTTCTTCCCTTTACACTTCATTATCCTGCCCTCCGCGCTAGTGTTCTATCATTCTGGTCGGTTTGCGTCAAGGATCACAGCAGTTGGTCTTCCTTGCACCTCTGAAGCACACGCCCAAACTGGCCTTCCCTCACTTCTCTGCCGCTTTCTGTCTGCAATGCCTGCTAGGAGACAATGGGCCAGTTGTATACCCTGTCTGTGCCTCAGTTTCCTCATCTGTGACATGGGGGTAATAATCCCGCCTATTTCTTTGTGAGGATTATGTGAGTACTGCACACTTGTTCAGGGCTTGGTGAAGTGTTTGGTACGTAATGAGTACTGAATAAACATGAGCTATAATGAACACACTTATTTAATCTTCACTGTAACCTTCTGGAAAACAGGGTTATTATTCCTAGTCTGTCCAGGGGTTGACCTGCTGGAGAGAGTAGGATATGAAGTCAACACCTTGGAATGGTGAGCAGAGGCACTGAGTATGTCCTGGCCACAAAACCGTCTTTGTGGAAGAAAAGTCTGGGCTTGGAGACAAAGGGATTTCCAGGGAATTACAATTGGGAGAAGAGAAGCCAGGAAGAGGGAAGAGCAGAGTCCAAAGCCCTGGAGTAGGAAAGATCATGGCGATCAAGGATCTGAAAGACCTGGCACAGCAGGAAAGCAGGGTACTGGGAGAGAGTATAGGGAGATGAGGCTGCAGAGGAATGGACCACAGCTGTAAAATCATGGGCCAGCAAGAGACAGCCGCTTCATGAAGAACCTTGTAAATACTTCACTAGATTTAAATTTGAGAGTGGAGAGGGACTATTTTGCAAAAGATTTAACCATGTACAACCAAATGTCACCTGGCTCATTATCATTACTTAAGTCATTATTCAGTAGTAAATTGCAGGTGCTGCTGCAGTCCTCCTTATGGTAGGATTCTCCTTTGGAGTTAAATATGTCTAGTAACAATTGGAATTCTCGTGTGACATTGGGAGTGATTTCATATGAAATGTGCAAAATAACCACATGACAAAAATACAAAAATGTCAGAGAGGTTGAGAGAGCATGTGTGCGTATGGTGCTGACGGTGGTGGCACGGCTAGCGTTAGCAGGGTGAAGCGGTGCTTCCGAAAATCTGACTCCATAGAACTAAAGAAGGTGGAACTGATTCCCTGTCTAAGTCCCATGACCTTAGAAGCCTCTTGAGTCTCGAGTGGTAAAGAGAGAAAATACGGAGGGGCTGAAAGACTCTCTCACATTTTCATTATGCAGTGTCCACACCGCAGCAGCAGCAGAGACACTGCCTGGGTGCTTATTAGAAATGCAGAATCTCAGCTCCTTCCCAGACCCGCCGAATGAGAATCTGCACTTAAGAAGATCCCCAGATGATTTATGTGAGCAGTAAACTTGAAGAAGCTCTGTCTTGCATGTCTGTGATGAAGGCAGGCAGAAATGGTCTGTTTGATTTAGATGACACGAGAAATGAGGGCTTGCCCAGGTCATCAGTATGGTGTGAACTTTGGAGTTGGATTGACTTGGACTTCAATCCTGGCTCTCCTATTTGCCTTGCAAGAGTCCCTTGGCCCTTTAAAGCCTCAGCTTCTCCCATTTCGTCGATGGGGAAAATAGGACTAGCATGCAGATTTGCTGTGGGGATTACATAAGAAAATGTAAGTAAAGCCTCTGGCACAAACCTGAAGTTCAGTAAATGGTAGTTCTGTTATTCTTCCCCAAGACACTGACAATTGTCCTTTCTGAATAGGTGAGCAATTAGGAGGCACCTCAATGACAAAAAAGTACCTAAAATTTATTGAGCACTTACTATGTGCCAGGCACTCTACTGACAGGGTGGTCGCTAAGGGATTTTAGTCTGGAGCCAGACTGTTTGGTGCAAAGCATGCTATATACCCTCTCTGTGCCTCAGTTTTCTCTTCTGTGACATGGCGATAATAATCCTGCCTATTTCTTTGTGAGAATTGTATGAATAATATATATATTACATGTTCATTGCTTAATGAGGTATTTGGTACATAATGAATACTGAATAAACACTAGCTATTATTAACATACTTATTTAATCCTCACTGTGATATTCTGGGGGAGAAGGTTATTATTCCTATCTATAGTTGAAAAACTGAGAGGCTTAAGAACTTTCGAGGCTAGTAGATGGCAAAGCCGGGATTTGAGCCCACATCTCTTAGCCTCGGAGACTATGTGACTCATCAACTTATAAATCTGTTCTCCTAATATACAGAGGCCAGGAGAGTGACCCTGCAGCCAGACCAGCTGCCCCAGAAGTTGCTCTCAGCTTCCTTCCCTCTGCTAGTAAGGGCAAAACCAAATGGAATTGGAAAAAATCAAAGCGCCAGCCCCAGGACCTGGAAAGGAAGACTCTCAAAGCACTTGTGCCGATATTTAATGCATCCCTTTGAAACGCTCTGCTCATAACCTGTCAAGGGCAATTTGGAAACATGTGCTCAAGGAGGTGAGTGTTGGCTGCTTCCTGACACTGTCTCTTCTATTATATATACAGTGACAGCCACACAGATCAACCTGGGCATGACTTATTTATGGGGCAGCCCAGCCCCAGCTGAACAAGTCCTCAGTGCTTGCAATAGATTTCACTAGAAAAAAGAGAATGTGCAATTTAGGCAGGTAATTATTTTTTGTGAGTTCATTAAAAAAAAGTGAATTTTCCAATTACCAGTGGAATGAAAGAAACACTCTAAATTAAAATTTCATACTGAAATATATAAAGGGAACTTGTACTAGATTGGAAACCAAGAGTCTTGGGTTCAGTGAAGCTCAGTGTATCCCTCGGGTTCCAAATTTGTCTCTGTTTGTTGCTGGTTGAATGACCTTGGGCAAGTTGCTTCACCTTTCTGAGTCTAAGTTTCTTTATCAGTTAGATCAGCATTCTGATTGTCCCAGGAAGATTAAATGAGATATTGTACTTTGAGGGCTTAGTGCACAACCTGATACATAGTAGTTGCCTAATGCATATTAGCTGTTATTAATAACAGTTGCAGTACTGGCTTTGTAACCTGGGGTGAGTCAATTCCTTTTTCAGTACCTTGCCTTTTAAAAATGAGAAGGTGGGATAAGATTATCTTTTGGGTTTCTTCTAAATCATCCATATTGCATATTTTTCTTAAGTGTCTTTGTTTTGCATGCCCTTATGGACAGGAGAAAGAGTGTATCTGAATTGAATCTTATCGATCTCTATATCTGAATCCATCTCTACATTTCTCTCCTTCTCTCTCATTAGAGCCTCATTCCATCAGGACTCAAGGAATGAGAGGAAAAAGTATCAAAACATTCCCATTGCTTGAGACTAAGCAGAATATCAACCTTTCATTTGGCTGGATACTGAATTTGGGGCAATATATTCTCTTCTCAACTTATTACAACCTTTATAAACACATTAGAGATCTTGGCTTTGGATTAATTGCTGGATATTGGCTGGTTGTGCAGCTTTGTCTCCGTGTCTTTGTGTTTGATGACAGTTTGAAAGGAGTGGGCCAAGTCTCATGGAATCCACCTTACTGTCAAAGTGCATCACAAAAGGTCTAAAATCTAGTCTCTTTCTCCCTTAGACGAACATCTTGAAATAAAATAGTGATTAACAACACTTTTAAAGTAGGCATGCTGTCTAAAACATTTTAATGGATTTCAATGAAATTTATTCCGTAAGAACTAATGGAGAGATGTAATTTCCATGAGTAATAGTTATCATGGATATTATTATGCTCCCTGGCGGGGGGGAGGAGAGAGTGAGAGACTCACTCAAAGCAGAGAGTGTGTTGTTATAAATGACAGTAATTATTCCCTGCATTTGAGTACTGTTCTGTGACATTCAAAGCACTCATACAACCCTTTATTTCATCCTCACAGCTTTGTGAGGATGAAATGATTTTCCCACTATACAGATTGGGAAGCTGACATTCTGAGAAGCTTGCCTAGCCCACATAGTCACACCTCTGGTAAACTGAAGAGCCAGGTTTCCCACCCAGTTTTCTAGACTCCGAGTTCAGTGTTCTTTAAACTGTAACACAACCTTCCTATCATAAGCCCACTACGATTGTTTACAACTTATTTCCCCCATCTCTTCCCAACCCCCTGCACCCCCCGTGCTCTGGAATGTTTGAGAAGTGGGTTAGTTGATGAACAGAATATCCAAGTTAACTGAGAACTGCCCCAGAGAACATGCACTTATAGCTAATTTCCAGAAAGTTGCAACACATTTTATTCTAAAACTCCACAGGGAAAAAAATCTTCTTTTGATTCCGAGAGCACTTCAAGATCTCATAAGGTCTGAGCATCTTCTGGTTAAGAGCATCAACTGTTCTTTTAAAATTCTTAGAAATCTTTCTGGTTACTTTGAGCTCCCTGGTTGCTCTTATTCTGAATAAACAGATGTTTGCTGAACTTGTGCTGCACTCAAAGTGAACACTCCAGTATTGCGGAAGAAGCCACTTCGCTTTCTTCGTTTCCCTTGTGCCTTTCCGGTCTCTTGCTGTGTTGGCATATGTATTAGTCTAGAGCAGTGTAACTTATTAATTAATTGATTAGCAAATTCAGTCAATTATATTAAGCAAGACAACTCAGGGCTAAATGCTCTGAAAGAATTTCCCGTGGTCTGCCCCGCTTCTTGGGTGGAAGATCAGAGATGTTGAGAGCAGCTCCCTCTGTTTAGGGGAACCAGCACCCTTGGCGTGTTTCAAGGCAGCACCTTTAGAATGTGATCCAGTATTCTCCAGGCCATGAATTCTGGCCCCTTGCTTACCCACCTCCTCTAGGACAGGTAGGAAGGTGGAGGAGGGAAAGAAAATGAAGAGGGAGGAAGATGAGGAGCGAGCAAGTATGTGTCCAGGGCAGGGATGTACAGCATCTCCTTTTCAGGTTCCTCCAAAGGTCTTTCTCCTTCCAACTGGGTTTCCTGCTTTGCATTCACAACAGGTCTGTTTACAGGACTTTCTGTGCAGAGAGAAGGTAGTTTTTATGCAGCATTTATATCCTTGCAGGGCAAGGGTAGTCCTAGGTGGATATGTTGTGTAAATAAATTTGTTCATCACTTTAACTGTAAGGAAAAGAGTCTACTCCTGAACAAAATTGCCTCTATTTCCCACTTGCCCCTCACACCCTTGTTTTGAAGGTTCACGTTTGTTTGCTTGTTTATTTGGTTAGTTTGTCAATCTGTTGGTCTGGGATAAAGGAAGTACATAGAGGGTAAGAGGAACGAGACTTTGATTTCTGTTTCTTAGAAGGAAATAAGTGTTAATTCTAAATAGCATTTTAGGAAATGCAGAGGAGACATTTGTGTCTGCAATCCAAGGGGGCTGGGGGCTGTGCCTACATCACATCTTTGTTACTCAAGTGCCAGCATTAAGTAGACCAAGAAACAAAGGAACTGTGAGGCTTGATTAAGCCTAAACAAGGAAGAAGAGAGAATGCTAAGGTAGATTGCCCAGAGGTCCCAGACTCTGAATTCTAATGATAAAAGTTGAGCCGCCTCTGCTCTCTCTGGACTATCACTATTCATTCCCATCATTGCAACCTTGCGAGGAACTAGAAGGTGTTTACTTATATTAGAGCAGCATCTCTGGAGCAGAGCATGCTTTTGGATGGTTCCTGGGTAAACTTAAAAGATGTTCAGAGTTTTGTGTCTATTTTAATGACGATTAGCAGACAAAATATAGCTAATACACCAACCCCATGTTCCCAGCAGTTTCCCTTTTTTTTTTTTTTTTTTTGGAGACAGAGTCTTGCTCTGTCACCCTGGGTAGAGTGCAGTGGTGTCAGCATAGCTCACTGCAACCTCACACTCCTGGGCTCAAGAGATCCTCCTGCCTCAGCCTCCTGAGCAGCTGGGACTACAGGCACATGCCACCACACCCAGTTAATTTTTCTATTTTTTGTAGAGATGGGGTCTTGTTCTTGCTCAGGCTGGTCTCCTGGCCTCAAGCGATTCTCCAACCTCGGCCTCCCAAGGTACTAGGATTATAGGCATGAGCCACCATGCCCAGCCTAGCAGTTTTCTTTTAAAATACATCAAATAAAAATGTAGAATCTATTTGGAGAGAAATATTATGCAAATAATAGAGCAGGTGATGCACCAATACAACAGAAAATTGTGAAGGCAATACTTGCATGATTGAAGCATGGGAAATATCCTCTTAAAAAATCCCAAATGATACTTTCTGTTAAATTTTAAACATACCCAGATTAGGAGCCTGGACTTTGTGCTTATTGGCTAGAAGCAACACTTTGTAGCCTGAAATGAAAAGCATACTCTTAGTGATGACATTTATAAGGGTGGTAGGTAAGCACAATGGGTAGTGGATGTTTGTAAGTTTTTGGTCACTCAGCACTTAAATCCATTTTCTGTGTTTAGGGAATTGTCTACAGCTTGCCTTGGAGACATGCTTGGCTGCTGTTTCTACTACAGAAGCTAAAAGGCTAGAATTTGCTTGCCATGATCTCTGGAGGATAGAGTATGGGCTCTAGACTGAAATTCAGCCAATAACATGTTCCTTCCTAGGGCCTTGCACCTGGAGCTATCAACACAAAGAAATGGTCTGCAGAGGAGGTAGAGACACTCTTACTGGACTCTTCTTGGTGAAGAAGTGAGATTCCAGGTGATTTTGGTCACCTAGTTTCCCTTGATTTTTTCCCATTTTCAAAGTCTAATTTTCTATTTTCTCTTTGGCTTCATGAGCTGTTGGGTAATCTCCTAATAATCCCTTTACTGTTTAAGTTAAATAGAGTCCATTTCTGTTGTTTATAACTTGGAACCTAGTACCGGGAAGCTGTTTATCTAGTGGTTACAGCATAGATTCGGAATTCAGACTACTTGGGTTCAAGTCCAGGATCTGCCACTTATAAGTTGTGGGCCTCTACACAGACTCTTTTTTAAGCTTCCACTTACCCATCTGTAACAGGGACTTATTACCATAACAGGGTCTTCATTGTAGAGTTTCAAGAGGATTAAGTGAGCCAACCCTCTAAAATGGACTCTGTCATAGAGCAAGAATTTAATAAATGCTAGCTATTGCCATGACCAGAATTTGGAATTACAGAGGGACAAGAAAGATTTATTTCACATCCTTTGTGCCCACTCCAAGGTTCTCTTGAGAGACTTAGAATAGGCACTGTCCAGTGATATGAAAGCTGTCAGAGCTATTTACCAAGAAGTGCTTTCTTTACCAATGGGACTAACTTGTTTGGACCCAAACCATTGACCTCAGCATAATCTGAATGCTGAGAATTTTAGCACTAGGAACAGCACCACAGACACTGCAGCAAACATGCATTACCACCCCAGATGAAGAGTACAACCTAGAATGGGGTGCTATGCAATATGGTGGCCACTAGCCATGAATTAAATACTAAGTTCCTCCATCACACTGGTCATATTTCAAGTGCTTAGTAGCTACGTGAGGCTATTCTGTGCTATTGTACTAGCACAGAAGAATGTTTCCATCATCACAGAAAGTTCTATTGGACAGTACGGATGTAGATGATCTGGTTTGATAAGCTATCATTAATAATGGGTTCTTAGATGTCCCACGCGTGGTGTTAGGCTTTTTACTTGGGTTATCTCATTGAATCCTTGCAACAAGTCATCAAGGCCTGGGCTATCATTATCCCCACTTCACAGGTAGGGATACTGAGTCTTAGATCATCTTTATAACTTGCCCAAGGTCAACACAGCTAGTTAAATGGATGAATCAGCATTGAACCCAGGTATGCCTGATTTGAGAGTTCGAGTTCTACTCTGCTATACAATATGGATTTTCCCATATTCCAAAGTATGCTTTATTCATATGTAGCTTATTATGGCCCCTACAGCAGCCCCCTACGTTGTTGGCTTGCAGTTTATCTCAGCAAATAGGCCCCATTTTATCCATGCTAGCTGGGAACACCCACAAGGATATATGTACTTCTCAGAGCTCAGCTTAAGAGGAGAAGCCTGAAGCCACTCTTCTCATTTTTACATTCCCCATTTTTTTTGGGGGGGTGGGCTAGATATATGATTTTTGAATATACAGTAGTGACTGAAATACTCTCTTGCACTAGTGGGATTTACCGGGAAGAAGTTGAGGAAAGCATTAATCACACAAATAGGTTGTGATAACAGTGCAATGAAATAGAAGTATCAGGGGAAAGGAGACATATGACAGGGAGGTCTGATCTAGTCTGGGGTGCATGAGGGGGTGTTGGAGAAGAACTTTTCTGGGGAGGGGATGCTTGAGCTGAGATGTGGAATTAACTAAAAGCAAAGACAACACACGCAAAGGCCCTGAGGGGGCCAGGAGCAAGGTGCATTCAAAAGAAGGCAGTGGTTGAAGAATGATAGGAAATAAAATGACAAAGGGATGAATAAGTTGGGGGGGTGGATTGTGAGATCACTGAGAACCTTATCGGTCACTTCAGGAGTGTGGGGTTGTGAGTAATGGTGTGATCTGATCTGTGTTTTAAAAGATCAGTCTGGCTGCGGACTGGAAAATAGATTGTAGGGGACAAGGGGGAACTGAATGCAGACAGCTAGTTGGGAGGCCAGGTTTTCCCCAAATGAATGACACCAGGAAGGAACCCCAACAGTGAAAGGAAAGCCTAACCAAGAAAATTCAATTCAAATCTTTACTGGGGTTTCTCAACACACATCATGGGAGATTCCAGCTGAAACCTGCAGCAGACCTTTATCCCAGCCTCCTCTCCCTTCTCCCCCCAACACAGTGGTCCTCAAGATACTTCCTCCTCTACTTTCTCAGATCTAGACCCTCTTACTCCCAACTCAGCCACTGTGTGGCTTCCGATCTTGCCCTCCTTCTCACTTCCAGGTCATACTTTTAGATTAACTTTGCTCTTCGGACTCCTGTAATTCACCTCTCCTTCTGTCACCCACTACTGAGACTCAGAAAATGTACATTCTTAGGAAGCAGGAGGAACAGGGAAGGCAGCAAATACGTATCATGTAATAGTTTTTCTTTTATTGGTGGCTCTTTGGTTTGGCCAACTTGCCAGATGGGGTATCTCCATTCGCATCAACGCTGTCCTGATTCCGTCCTAGAACCCAAACGTTACACAGTTAAGTCTTGGTTCTGCCACTTATTTTACATGGGACCAAGATAAGTGACTCAGAAGCCTCAATGTCTTCATCTGTAAAATGAGGATAATAATAGTGTTTTCCTCGTAGGGTTGTCGTGTAAACTTACTGTTTAGTGTTCATAAAGCGCTTGGCCCAGGATGTGGTACACGGTAATGGTTGTTCTTATTATTGTTATCAACCTGATCTTCATCGTCACCCTCATCCGTAGTTTTGGATGAAGAGACACTCTGTGAGCCCCAGCCCCTGAGATCTTGCTGGCCAGGCTGACTCCGTCCCAGCCAGTGGACATGAATGTGAGCAGAAAAAGCATGGGTCCCTCTTTCTGCCTGTTCTTTACACACACCTGGATGCTGAGGTCTGTGCACTCAAAGGCTGGCTTCCTCGGGTCTCCATCCGGGCATATCTGGGGATGAGTCACTCAACAGAGGCTGCCGAGTCCTCCTCTTGGTTGGGCCCAATGATCCTGTCCACACGTTATGGTCTCCTTGTCCTCAGCCTCGAGAAAGAGATGATGTCATTGTTCCTCCTGCACCTGATGCCAGGGCCAAGGCAACCCTGAAAGGGAATGTGTTTGGGCTAGTATTTACCCAAGAACAACTTGAAGGGGCAATCCCAAAGGCGCAGCTTGAATACCACATGAGGAAGTCTCTCTCTTTTTTTTTTTTTTTTTTTTAGACAGGGTCTTACTCTGTTGCCCGGACTAGAGTGCAGTGGCGTCATCGTAGCTCACGGCAACCTCCAACTCCTGGGCTCAAGCAATCCTCCTGCCTCAGCCTCCCGAGTAGCTGGGATGACAGGCGTCCACCACCACACCTGGCTAATTTTTCTATTTTTTGTAGAGACGGGGTCTTGCTGGCTTCAAGTGGTCCTCCCGCCTCAGACCCCCAAAGCGTTAGTGTTACAGGTGTGATCCACCATGACGGGCCGTGAAGCTGTCTTTTTAATGAGGACATTTTACTATTGAAACTTCTGTAGGACATGTTATGCTTTACTTATTTATTTTGTGTATTGATTATTGTCTGTCTCCCTTTAATAAGATGTAAACTTTACGTAGCAAGGGAGTCTTTCTTTGGCCTGCAGCTCTATCCCAACTGCCTAGGACGGTACCTGTCACCAAGGAGGTGCTCCATTAATTCATGCTAAAGAATGAGTGAATGAGGAGGGCTTCATCTTATTTTGAAATATCTTTTTTTTAATTCTGCTTTTGGGTTTTGGGGTGGGAGAAACTAATGTCTAGATAAAAAAGGGACTTCAAGGTTAACTAGCTTAATTAAAATAGATACACTTTTAGAAGGAGGATAATCCCTCTCCTCAATGTTCCCTTCCTGGTCTTTCTTCTTCTCATCGGATCTACTTTTTTTACGGTTCGTCCGTCTTTCCTTTCTCCTTCAATGTTTGCAGTCCCTCAGTAGAATCCGTGCATACTCTGGGGTTCTGTTATCAGGGTCTGGAATTAGCTGAATAAAGGGACAAACCAATGAGAAAAATCTCCTGGTATTGAGGGAAGGCTCCTTTCCCTAAGCTGGACAAGGCTGCTTATTCTTTTCTCTGGAATAGAATGTATGCAAACGAGGCTGTTATAATGGTTAGAAACATGAATTCTGGCATCAGACAAACTTGGTTTTTAATTCTTCCACTATGCACTGGTAGGATAACTGTTGGGAATTCACTTTGCCTCTTTAATGCCTTAGTTTTCTCATCTGCAAAAAGGGATGATGGCAGTGCCCACCCTCCTGGGGAATTTGTGAGAGTGCAGTGACATGATGTAGCTCCGTGGAGGCCTGGGTGCTGATGGATCGGGGTGCTCCAGAGGAAAGTGTTATTATCAGCATCTTCCTCTCCTCCTCTAATCCCTTTCCAAAGACTAGGGGGAAGTGTTTATATATCTCATGGCCAAATGCATCTTGGGGAGATTATTTTTTGTTTTTGTTTTGGATAATTTTGGGGGGATAAGAATTTTGATGTCTTCCCATTCCAAGCACTTTATTTTGTTAGTTTAATTTGTGTTGCCTCTTTTCTGTGATTTTGTTTCCCCATTTTTGACATAAAGGAGTTTTCTTAGGCAATTAAAGCGTTTCTGACCTAAGGCTTTGGCGGCAGCAAAATGACATGTTTATCTTGTATTGTTCAATAGGAATCCTCGACTTCTAGGGGAAATCTGATGATTCCATTATTTATGCTCGAGAATGAGGGTAAGCAGACCTTTAGAGATCATGGAAAATAGGCTTAACTCTTTCCAGTCAAGGGCAGGCACGATATCGTACAAGATTCTGCTCACATGGAGCCCTGGCTGTGTTCCTGGCTGGGACCTCATCTTTAATCCTATTCTTTTTGCTCTACTTTTATCAGCACCTGTACTTAAGATTTTTTATTTCCTCCCTCACATTATAGTTCTCTTACTGTAGGGCATTTGTATATTCTCTTTCCACTGCCTTGGATGATCTACTGTTCTTTTTTCCTTTCAATTAGTTAACTTCCATGTATCCTTCAGATATCATCCCAAAGTCACATTCTCTCAGCTTTCTTTTGGTTTTTGGAGGGAAGCATGAATTAGTACCAAATGTTAAGAAAAAGTCAAGGAGTGATTCCTATGGAGATCGAAACATATCTTTGTTAAATTGGAAAAGCTGATGTTGGAAAACATGGCTCATTTCTGTGGGTGAGTGAGGTTCTTAATACTGAACCCTGAATTAACTAAACTCACCATTTTGTCACAGGCATCACTGGACCCCCTGGGATCCCCAGTGGTGGGCCTGCCTTTGTAAAAATTAAGTATGATATAACACCAAAAGTATAGGTAACCCCCATAAATAAAAAATAGACCAATTGGATTAGATCAAAATTAAAAATTTTTGTGCATCCAAGGACTTTATCCACAGAGTGAAAAGGCAACCCATAGAATGGGAAAAATATTTGCAAATCATATAACTGATAAGAGACTAATATACAGAATATGTAAAGAGCTTGTACAACTCAACAACAAGCAAACAACCTGATTTTAAAATGGGCAAAGGACTTGAATAAACATTTCTCCAAACTATACAATTGAGCGATAAGCACATGAAAAGATGCTTAACATCATGAATCAGTAGATAAATACAAATCAAAACCAGAACAAGATACCACTTGACGCCATTAGGATGGCTGTTGTCAAAAAGAAAAAGAAAAGAAAGAACAGGTGTCAGTGGGGATGTGGAGGAATTGGAACCCTGTGCATTGCTGGCAAGGAGGGGAAATGGTGTGATCTCCAAGGAAAACAGTAAGGTCGTTCCTCAAAAAATTCAAAATGGAATTACCATGTGGTCCAGCAATTCCACTTCTGAGTATATACCCCAAATAATTGAAAGGAGGGACTAAACAGATATTTGCGCACCCATATCCATAACGGCATTTTCTGCAATGGCCAAAAGTGGGAAATAACTCAAGTGTCCATTGATGGGTGAATGGATAAACAAAATGTGGTATATACATACAATAGAATATTATTCAGCCTTAAACAAAGAAGGAAATTCTGACACGTTCTACAACATGGACCAACCCTGAGGACATTACGCTAAGTGAAATAAGCCGGTCAGAAAAGTACAAATACCGTATGATTTCACTTATATGAGGTATATCTAAAGTAGTCAGACTCATAGAGATGGAAAGTAGAATGGTGGTCGCGAGGGGCTTGGAGGGGAGGGAATGGGGAGTTATTGTTTAACGGGTATAGAGTTTCAGGTTGGGAAGATGAAGATGAATGGTGGTGATGGTTGCACAACAATGTGAAAATACTTCATGTCACTGTAAAAATGATTAAAATGGTAAGTTTTATGTTATGTGTGTTTACCATAACCAAGACAGAACAAAAGAACCTAAGCGTAGAGAACCGGCGCCAAGCAGGTGTTCAGCGGTGGCTAGAGGAGGAGGGAGGGGTGCTCGGCACCAGTTCTCTCCCCAGCTCCCAGTGGAGGAGGCTGGAGGGTGGAGGGAGGCCAGGACTGTTTCATTAATGGAATTCCCTGCACTTGGGAAGCCACACAGGGGTGGAAAAGAAGCATCTCCCAGCACTATCTGGAAATCAGCATTTAGTCAGTTTCCTCCGTTTTACGTAGAACTTCACATTTTTCCTGCATGGCCATTTTCTCAGATTGTAATTGTACTTCTGTTTGTGTAATCATTTAATGTGTTTCCCCATTATTAGGTTGAATCATATGAGATTGCCATTTTTATGAGTAAAAAATGATTGAATATTTCCAATCTCCTATGGTTCAATACTCAGTTGAGAGTGAGTACCTGAAGCTTACAGACTGGGTCTGGTCTAGATAACCCATTCTAGACCAGGGTTTAGCACGGAGCCGGGCTTAAGGTAGAAGTGTAGCAAATATTATTATCCTTGTAAACATAAGTAACTATTTGCTGAATGAATGGACTGTATTCCTCCACCAACTATCACAAGTTAAAAGATGTAAAGCTTTAATTCTTTTAAAAAATCATTTAAAATAACTTGTTTTCTTTTATAGAAAAATTTCAATGGATTTAGGAGGTACAAGTTGAATTCTGTTACATGTATATATTGTATAACGGAGAAGCCTATGCTTTTGGTGTACCCATCACCCAAATAATGTACATTGTACCCAATAGGTAATTTTTCATCCCTGCCCCCTTTTACGTCTCCAGTGTCCATTATACCACTTGGTGTGTCCTTGCGTAGCCATAGCTTAGCTCCCACTTATAACTGAGAACATGCAGCATATTTTTCTGTTCCTGAATTACTTCCCTTAGGATAATGACTTCCAGTTCCACCTAAGTTGTTGCAAAAGACATTATTTCATTCTTTCTAAAAGAAATACAGTGAAATGTTGAATGCTAACATTATAATATGTAATGATCAAATATTATTTATGATTTTCTATATCTTGATTTTGTTGTCTTGAAAATTATAAAGCAATAAAACTAAAATTAAATAAATAAATATTACTTTCTCGATATGCAGGAACAGCACCATGTTTTAATGAATGGATAAGAATCCATTGAAGATTTACTAGCTTGTTTTTAGGAATAAACATTCATTTCATCAATCAAGATTGGGGCTGACTGCCTTGTCCTCCAATGTTCAGCTGGATATTAAGTTTCAGACAAAGATTTGACCCTAGTATTTTTTTTTTTTTGAGACAGAGTCTCGCTCTGTCACCCAGGTAGAGTGCAGTGGCGTCATCATGGCTCACTGCAGCCTCAAACTCCTGGGTTCAAGTGATCCTTCTGTCTCAGCCTCCCGAGTAACTGGGGCTACAGGTGCACACCATGACACCCAACTAAATTTTCTATTTTTAGTAGAGACAGGGTCTTGCTGTTGCTCAGGCTGGTCTCAAACTCCTGAGCTCAAGCAATCCTCCCACCTTGGCCTCTCAGAGTGCTAGGATTACAGGTATGAGCCACTGTGCCCTGCCTGACCCTAGTTTTGACTGAATCCACACCCAAATACTCTTCATGTTGCATCTTTGCCTTCACTTGTTGTGCCTGCTTTAACTTTGGCTCAGCGTCACCTTTTCCCACATTTTATTTCAGGTGGGCTTATTTGTTAAAAGCAACATCTGCATTGAAGTATTAGAGAAAGAGCTCACCTACTAACCCTCACTTGTATTTCACAGGGATGCAGAGTTGAACTTTTCCCTCTTTCTCTCCTTATTTCGCTACTAACTTGCCCTGTCGTTTGGATTCAAAGTTTATTTCTGGATATGGGGTTACAGTTCCATAAACATTGTTTCCATTGTCTATGTGGAGAGGCAAAATTGCATAATGGTTAAAAGTATAGACTTTGGAATTAGACGGCTTGGGTATGAATCCCAGCTGCCACTTAGGAGCTGTGTGACCTCAAACAAATTACTTAATTTCTCTCTGCTTCAGTTTCCTGATTTCCAAAATAGTGGCTAAATGGGCTAATATGCACAAAGATCTTAGAATCAACCCTGGAATATATGAAGAGCTCTAGAAATATTAGTTATTATTAATAGTAGTAGTATTCTTTATCATATGGTGACAATCACTGAATGTTTTAGTGTGAAGAAAATCTTGCTGAAAATATTCCTAGGAGATCAGAGGCAAACAAAACAAAACAAAACAACAAAAAAAGACAAGACAGTCAACTAAAGTTCCAGATATCTTTTTGAGAATCAGTTCTAAGGAAGGAAGGGAGCAAAACTGAATCTAAATGACAGGATAAGGTAGTAGGAAAGAGAAAGAGGGGAAAGTTTAGTTCTGTGCATTCCAATACAATAATACACACTGTTTTTCTTAACACCTCAAAGCTGTAGATGTTGCTTTTAAAAAATGGACCCAATCTTAAGTAGAATGGGAAAAATTGTCAGTGAATCCAAATTTAAGCAGGCAAAATGAGAGGAAATTCTGAGGTTATAGGTTGAAGCAAACCTGCTGAGAAGGGAAAAGCCTAGCACTTGACTGTAGTAGGCACGCAATAAAAGATTTTAAATTGATTTTGTTGAATGAGAGCAAATTAGGATTTGGGAGTTCAGAGGTTATGGGCAAAAGATGACATATCCCACTCTGGTGGAAACATTTCCACCTAGAAAATGAGATGGCACAGAGCCATTAGGTCCAGCTTCAGGAGTTCAAGACATCAAAGGCAACGTGGACTCAGTAGGTGATGCATAGGAATCTCTGAAGATAAAGAAGGGAAGTTGATGAATTCTGACCCCCCCAACACACAAACCCAGAAGGCTCCCTCCCCCCTTTGATCTCCCCTCCCTTCAGCTCTTTCCAACCTCTCCTCTTGGAGCACCCCCACCCCCACCCTCACCCCCAGCAGCTGCCGCAGCGGGACCCTCAAGTCTGTGCCATTGTAGGAGTAAGGCAGCAGAGAGGTGCGGGACATGTTAGCATTTAGATCATGGCAACCACAGAAGAAATTGCACATTAAATTATTGAACAACAAATTGGGAGACATTGTTACAGAGCAGCCAACTGGGCAGAAAATCCAGATTGTGACGGCACTTGATCATAATACACAAGGCAAGCAGTTCACTCTGACAAATCATAATGGCTCTACTCCAAGCAAAGTCATTCTGGCCAGGCAAGATTCCACTCCAGGAAAAGGTTTCCTCACAACTCCTGATGCAGCAGGTGTCAACCAGATTATTTTTTTGTCATTCCTGATCTGTCTGCACAACACCTCCAGCTCTTAACACATTAATTCTTCCCCAGACCAGGGACCCAATCATGTTTTTGATCTTTGTGTAGTATGTGGAGACACAGCATCAGGATGTCATCACGGAGCAGTAACTTGTGAAGGCTGCAAAGGATTTTTTAAAAGAAGCATCTGAAAAAATTTAGCATATTCCTATGGAGGATCAAAGGACTGTGTTATTAATAAACACCATCGAAACCGCTGTCAGTACTGCAGTTTACAGAGATGTATTGCGTTTGCAATGAAACAAGACTCTGTTCAGTGTGAAAGAAAACCCACTGAAGTATCACGAGAAAAATCTTCCAGCTGTGCCACTTCAACAGAAAAAACCTACGTCTGAACAGATCTTCCTAGCCCATTAGCTGTGACTCCAACTTTTGTAACAGAGAGTGAAACTACAAGGTCAACAGGACTATTAGATTCAGGAATGTTTGTGAATATTCATCCACCTGGAATAAAAACTGAGTCAACTGTGTTGATGACACCAGATAAAGCTGAATCACGTCAGGGAGATTTAAGTACACTGGCCAGTATGATTATGTCATTAGTTGAATCTTGGAAAAAACTAAAGATCTTTCTCAAAATAGTAATGACATGTCTATGATTGAAAACTTAAGCAATGGTAATACCTCTTTGTGTGAATTTCATCAAGAAATGCAGACCAATGGTGATGTTTCAAGGACATTTGACACTCTTGCAAAGGCATTGAATCCTGGAGGGAGCACAGCCTGTCAGAGCTCAGCAGAGGGCATGGAAGGATGTGTGCACCTAATTGCTGGAGATTCGAGCATAAATTACAACAAAAAAGAGGGGCCACTTCTCAGCGATTGACACATAGCTTTTTAGGCTTCTCCTATGCCTGAGTCCCCAAATGCGCATTACATTGGGAAGTGGCCTCAGACTGCTGTTCTCATCAATGCACTGGGCTCTTTTGATCCGTCTTTCCAGGCTCTATGGCAAGAAAACAGCATATCATTAATGAAAGCTTATTGGAATGAACTTTTTACTCTTTGGTCTCACCCAGTGCTGGCAAGTGATGAATGTAGCACCTATTTTAGCGACTTTTGTCAATTGCTTCACAATAGTCTCCAACAAGGTAAAACGTCAACAGAAGGAAGAAAATTACTGATGGAGCACATCTTCAAAATACAGAAGTTTTGTAACAGCATGGTTAAACTCTGCATTGATAGGTATGAATATGCAATAGTACTGAAGGCAATAATACTCTTTGGATCATCTGGGCCTAGAAAACATGGAACAGATTGAGAAATTTCAGGAAAAGGCTTATGTGGAATTCCAAGATTCTATAACCAAAACATATCCAGATGACACCTACAGATTATGCAGACTACTTCTGAGGTTGCCAGCTTTGAGATTGTCTTATGCTACCATCACCGAAGAATTGTTCTTCAAAGGTCTCATTGGCAGCGTATGCATTGACAGTGTCATCCTGGAAAAATGGAGCCTGCAGATTATACCTCTCGAATAATTGGTCACAGCATTTGAAAGCCAAGGCCATGGTGCTGTAAACTTACTGTTCTTTGCCAGAACACAATAAGACACCAAATTGAACTCATTGCTTCTGGGGCATCTGGAAATTTTGACTTTTGAAAAGTAACCAAAATCCAAGGTATTTTTTATTTCAGCTTCCTTAAGAATTTTTGAAGTGACTGGGCAGGTAGCAGGAATTAGAATTTCCCTTCCTGTCTTCTTTAAACAAATCAGAAATATTATGAAATTATTCTTGGTGAAGATGGTACCTGAAGCTGTCAACTGTTGAATATCTAAACTAAGATCTCATTCTATTTTATTTTACAAAACAAACAAATCAGTCTTTTTATTCTGGAAAAAAAAAGAAAGGAAGTTACTCTGCGTAGCAGTATCCCAATTGGCCTTGAAGAGACTGAATGATGCTCAGAGCTGGGTGAGACATGGCTGGAACCTTCTCAATCATGATAGTGGCAAATGATCAAAATGGTAATGAATTCTCCTATGTGACAGACAGTGTTCTAAGATGTTTCAATGTAAGACAACTCCATCACCCAGGTACCACTATCAGTTGTATGTTCCAGATGATGTCTTTTGTGGCAGGCAAGATTCCAAGATGGCCCTGTGATCTCTGCCCCCTGGTGTTATGTCTTGGGTGGTCCCCTCCTCTTCAGTGTGGCAAGACCTGTGACTTGCTCTGGCCAATAGAATATGACAAAGGTGATGGATGGGGGTGTCACTTCCTTGATTAAATTATATTATACGGCAAAGGTGATGGGATGTCATGGCCCTCATTATGCCATCTGTAATGACCCTGAGAAGGCTGACTTTCACTATCCTGCTGGCCTTGAAGAAGCAAGCTGCCATGAGTTCTATAGTCACCAGATGAATTCTACCAACAATCTGAATGAACTTGGAAGCCGATTTTTCTCTAGTCAAACCTCCACATGGGAACACAGCCTGATGCCTTGATGACAGCTCCATGGGATGCTGAGTGCTGGAGCCAGCTAAGCTGTGTCCGGACTCCTGATCCATGGAAACTGTGAGGCAATAATTTATGTTGTTTTAAGCTGCTAAGTGTATGGTAACTTGTTACACCACAGTAAAAAACAAATACATCTCCTGTCAAGGAATTAGAGCAATGAACTAGGTTCTATGATTCAGATAATTCAGTGCTCTCCCAAGAGGTCAAACCAGGGACGGAGAAGCGAAAGTGTGATTTGAGGTCCCCCTCCTAGCATAGAACTGCCTGTGTCCAAAAGATGATAGTTTCCCGTCATGCCTTTGACAAATCCTGAGCTTCTTAGTCTACTTAGTTGTCCTGCAAGTAGAGTACTTGCTTATGTGTCTGTTACTTTTACTGAAATATAAGCTCCGTGAGGGCAGGGACTGAATCTAGCACCTCCAGGATCTAGACCAGTGCTTGGCTCAATAAATCTTTGTTAAAAGAACATATGAGCAGACTGCATACCATCAATCAAGACAGCAAAGCCTGCTGATTAAGACTGAGAAAACTGAGAAGTAAAGTGACTTGCCCAAGGTATCACAACTACAAAGTGGTAGAGCAAGACAGGGCACCAACCTTAGAAGAGTCAATGCTATAGATCAGGGGTCTGCAAACTACAGCCTACAGGCCACATTGCCCATTGCCCATTTTTGTGTGGACGATAACAATAGTGTTTACATTTTAAATAGTTTAAGCCCCCCCCGACAAAGAATATTTTAAGATGTGCGAAAATAATAGATTCAAATTTCAGTGCTGATAAATAAAGTTTTATTGGCACTCAGCCGCACTTATTTATTTACTGATTATCTGTGGCTGGTTCCTGCCACCATGGCAGAGTTGAGTAGTTGCAACAAAGACTGTGGGACCTGCAAAGCCTAAAACGTTTGCTATGTGGCCTTTTACAGAAAGAGTTCTCTCTGGAGTCAGGCCATCTGGATTCAGATCCCAGCTCCCTCGCTTCTCTGCTGTATAATCTTGGCAAGTCACTTAAATGTTTTGTTTTCTCATTTGTAGAATGAAGATAAAAAAATTATTTAACTCCTACATTGCGGTAAGGATCACCCACCATGCATGCAAAATTCTTGAGCACAAATTAAGCTCCCAATAAATGTTAGTCATCACAATCATCATCTCAGTGTGCACTGTCACATCCAGTTCCTATTATGAAAGTGTATCTTGTAGGAGAAATGTTTGTGTTATTATAGATGGATATGTGATGTTTCTTAATGCTTTTTGATGATTGTAGTTAAGATTCTGGTGACCAGAATGGGTAAACTTTATACCTACTGAGCCACTATTCTCTAACGGTCCCTGCCAAACAGAGCATTACTTTTCCAAGGCTTATTTATGTGTGTTTGTGCATGTGTGTGCATACTTGTATGTACTGTATTGTGGGAAACTCACCCTTTGGCAAAATGCAATGCTCTGAAATCCTCACGACCAGACAACATTGGAAATTCATATTCATGCATGGGACTAGGTTCCAGCCCCCAATATACATCCTGGTAGCCAACCTTTATATGAGTCTCCCATGGGGCAGAGTCAGGGAAGTGGTAAGGTAGTATTGCCTATAAATAGAGTAAAAATATCTTCCCCCACCAGCCTCATGATACCTGAAATTCTTCTGTTGTATATTCATTACTTGAGTTCTCAAGTTATTTTCGCTTCTAAAAATATTCTAACAACTAGAAGAGTGCCAAGTATATTATAGATACATATTTCATCTCAAAACTGGGCAGGATTGTATAGAAATATTGTTATGCTAGTGGGGGGTCCAATGAAGGGTAAATGTCTCAGAGAGATGAACTTTCCTGAGGAATTTCATCTCCGTTTCTCTCCATGCAGCCCTGATGATGGGTTACATTTTCAGAAGAAAATAACCAAAGGCAAAGAAGAGAGGTGCTTACTAGTGGCATCTGAGGTCTCCACCTGGAGTAGGTGACTTGCTCTTCCAGGTCAGCTCTCATCCATCCCAACAAAGCTTGGCCAGAGTTTCCCAAAATTTAGCATATGAGAATAATCTGTAGAGCATGTTAAGAATGCAGATTCCTAAACCCAAACCCCAGAGATTCTGATTCTATAGGTTTAGGTGTAGGGGATTTTTCTTCCTTTAAAAGTACCTCAGGTGATTCGGATGGTCTGTGAACCATACTTTGGGAAATTTGACCTAGATATGACTGGCTTTCAAACTCTGCCAGTTTAACCCTAAGTAGATACCGATTGGGTTTTGCTTATGTTTCTTTGCTGTGATTGGTGATTACAAAGGTGGCTCAGCTTCACCAAAGGTGAAAATCCAACTCTAGAATCAGAGAAACAATTAGCCCCAGCGTTCTGCTAAGCCAGAGTATTGGAAGTCTAGTACTGGGCTTTCTGTTCAGATGAATATGCAATCGAGGATCTGTACATCAAACAACTTGTTTAAGTCATAGATGCCTGTTTTTGTCCTTAGAAATGAAAGCTATTGCCTTCTGGTCAACTACTGTTCTCCAAAAAGATTTTCAGAAAAAAAGGCTTGCTGAAGCAGTGAATACTGGCTTCCAAAAAAATCCCATCCAAGGGCCAGATACACTCACATCGGGAGCTAAAACAATAAGTGATAGAGGCTATAAACTTCAAAATAAAAGATTCCTTGGCCTCAGGCAGCGAGGCATTGTAAATCTCACTGAGAAGTTGGGACGCTGGTTAAACTCATTATTTGCTGTTCAAAACTCTCCTTTTGCAGTTTTCATCCTTTGTTAAATTTATAATCTCTAAATCCTTAGCCAAGATCCAAGCCTTTAGGGAGGGAGCAAGGGAAGATTTAAAAGTTATCCTGTCCCCAGGGATGTTAATGGTGAAATAGACTTTGGTAATACGTTCTTAATTGTCACCATAAATCAACATCCTACAATATGTTAAGTTTGCCCATGCAAATTGCTGATTGGAGAGGCTTCTCCATGCTTTGGAGACAGCTGTAAGTTTGATGAGACAAGTGGTTTATCTCAGGGGACGTGGCCCAATAAACATGCTAATTCATTTTCTGAATACCTGCCATGCTCTTTACCCTCAGAGAAGGTACCTGATTGGTTGAGGGAAGAAGCTTCTAAGTCTTTCGGGTTGAAGTTTCAACACACAGAGCGAAGGACATTTTTCACCCTTGGCTGTCATTTTTAACTGAAATCTTTTGTACCTTAGAGATTTTTTCCTTTAAATGTGTCCTCTGGAATCTGTCAGCCAGCTTATACAGCCTGTGAGAGTTTCTTCAAGAATATCCCAGTTGGTTTTTCTTTGCATGCATTTCATGCATTTCCTTTCCAATCTATTTATTTATCAAACGTTTATTGTGCATCTACATTTGCTGCACTGTTCTTGCCACTGAGGCTATAGTAGACAAGAACCTTATACTCAGGGAGCTTATATTCCAGAGGAGAACAGCAGACAACTTATTTTTGTATATAAAAATATCAGGTTCTCTGATGAGAATGGTAAATGCTCTTTAATCCGAAAAAGGCTCCTTCGGATTAGGGAAGGGGTGTTAACGAAATCATATGTGAAGGGGGCAGATCTGACGTGAGACTTTCATGAAAAGGAGAAACCAGCCATGACCCAGTGGAAGAGTGGTCCAGGCCAAGGATGCAGAGGAGCCAGGGGCCCTAGAGCAGGAGAGAATTTGGCATATTTGATAAACAGTAAAAAGGCAAGGATGCCCGAAGCCTGAGAGAGAGGGACAGGGCAAAGAGATCAGAGAAGTGGGCAAAGGTCAAATCATAGAGGGCCCGGAAACGGATTGTACTCTAAGCATGAAAGGAAGCAGGCTAGGGTTTTAATGGCATGATGAAATTTTAATTTAAAACACCAGTTCGTTCTGCAGAGAATAGCCTGTAGCAGGGCAGGCATAGAAGCCGGGAGATCACAGAGAAGGCTCTCCCAGTTTTCCAGGTGAGAGACTGGGACCAGGATGAGATGGATTAGTGAGGAGGGAGAGAGGTCAAAGGATTTGAAGGAGTAGATGCACCGGCAACGGGAGGGTGAGGGCACGGAAGGAATCAAGAGTGATACTTAGTTTTTGGCTTGAGCCCCTGGGTGAATGTTGGTGCTGTTTACTGAAATGCAAAAGAAAATTTGCTTTCATTTGGAGTTTTTTGTTTGGAATTTTATGCAGGGGGCAGGAACTTAATGGTTCTGTTTGGGCCACGTTTGAGTGTGAGGTGATGAGCAGACATGGACGTGGGGCTGTCGAGGCAGTGAGTCAATATATGAACCTAGGCTCAAGGGAGAGGTCAGGTGAAAACCATATGGGTGACTTGAAAGTCTTCCAGCTGAAAGACAGAAAAATGGCAGCTTCTGTTGGCACTGACTTTATGTTAGGATAGGTGATTAGCCAAGCTCCCAGCTGGCAGGGGCATTGAGCAATTAAGCAAATAAGAGTGCTGGAGGCCAAAAATTCAAGCTATTCCTGTAGAACTTTCCAGACACTATACTAAGTGCTTGGAAGAGGAATATATTAATATGTATGTGTACATATCAGTATCCCTGCTATCTTGAAACAGTTTGTCAACTAAATCGTAGCTGCTTTCATGGAGTAGTTTTATAGGTTTCAAGAGACCAAGTAGTCTCAAATTTGCTAGTCCTGTATTTTTAAGTTAATTTTAATTTTTAACATTATCATAAATTGTAAATTTACAAGAAGTAAAATTTACTTTTTTGCTACAGTTCTCTAACTGTTGCAGGCATATATTCATGTAATCACCACTACAATCAGGATGCAGAATGGTCCATCATCCCAGAAAACTCCATTGTGCTATCCTTTTATAGTCACCCTTGGACCCCAACCCCTGACCCCTGGCAACTACTGGTCTGTTCTCTGTCACCATAGTTTTGTCTTTTCAAGAATGTCATATGAATGAAATCACACAGTGAGTAACATTTTGAGACTGGTTTCTTTTACTTTGAGATGCAGCTGAGCTGTTGTGTGTGTCAGTAGTCCATTCCCGTTTTTTGCTGAGAAGCATTCCGTTATATGGATGTATCATGGTTTGTTTAACCATTTGCCCATTGAAGGACATTTAGTTTGTTTCGATTTTGGGGCAATTATAACACAAATGCTATAAACATTTGTGTACTGGCTTTTGCATAAACATAAATTTGTACTTCTTTAGGGGGAATAACCAAGGGTGGGATTAGTGGGTTGTATGATGAGTGTACATGTAACTTTTTAAGAAACTGGTAGTTCTGTAACTTTAAGTTGGTTTTCAATTCTCTGAACCTCAATTTCTATTTTATAGGGTCGTTCTGTGGACTAGATAAAGTAACACAGGTCCAGTGTCTGGCACATAGTTTTATGGAACCAGGATATGTCTCCCCATATCCAAAATACTAAGGTATTCTGGGATAATGAAATTAGTACAAATAGAATACCCAATAGAGTAGTCTGATTCCACGGGAATCAGATAATGCCCTGGTCTAAAAATACCCACAAAAACAGGCTTTTGCAAAGATTTTATGCTCTCTAAAACCTCATGTCTTTCTCATGTCTTCTCTAATTTTTACCCTCCCAAAATAAACCTCAACCCTCTACATCCTACGACAATAGAGTAGGGAGGAGCAATGGGTATAATCTCAGGCAATGGATTAATTTCCCTGTTGAGGCTACCTCCATTTCTTCTTACGGAGATCCCTGACTCTTGTACAGCGGTCTTGTTTCATCTCTTTATAATCCAAATAAGCTCAGACCAGGCTCTGCCAGACAGAAATTCCTAAATAACCTACATTTTATATGCCAAGTAGGGAAAGTGGGTATTATTTGTAGGGTTGCCAGATTTAGGAACAAAACAAAAGAAAATAACAACAACACATGCTTATGCAGTATTTGAGACATGCTAAAATATTTTTGTTGTTTATTTGAAATTCACACTTCGTTGGGCTCCCATTATTTTTATCTGGCAGCCCTAATCCTTCACTTTCCCACTGTCACAGCTACTCCAGGCAAACATACCTCTAGGCTTTAACAGAGGCATGCTAACTCCTTCAGGCTGGGAAGAAAAAGAACAAAGAACAGTTAATGCAGATGTCTGACCATCCAAAGCCATCCCACCCACAATAGGGAAAGGGGAAAACTTCTCTCTCAGCCCTCTTTGTAGTTATTTCTGTCACTGTTAATAGTGTATCAAAACTCCATGTAGATTACAACATTTTATATCAATTTCTGGCGATGAATGAGTAGAAGAATTCTTCCAGTGGTACTGAGTTTAGAGGAATGACTCAAGTATCAACGTATAGCAGAGACCTCCAAACAGTAAGTGATGGGGATGACGGTAATGATGATGATGATGATAACTAACATTCATTGACTACTTACTCTATGTCAAGAACTCTCCTAGGTATTTTATTAAATCATTTAATCCTCATAAGAATCCTATGATTTTCCCCATTTTACAGATTAGAAACATTGAGGCAGGGAACAGCCACCTGCCCGAGGACAGTGGCTAATTCTGCCTTCTCTGAAGAATTTCAGGCTTTCCATAGGGGAAGAAGCTGCATCTGGAAACCACACACCATCCTCTACTAAACTATGACATGTCACACTTGGAAAGTCCCACCACTCAACCTCAGATCTTAGGAAAATGGAAACGATTTCCTCCTAGTGAGGAGGGGCTGGTTGGCTACTGGGATGCCCCGGAGTTTAGTCCCAACTCTGGCCCAATCGTATCCCTGAAGCTTAGTCTCCTCACCTGCAAAAGGTAGAAGTTTTAATAAGTTATCTCAGAGTTTTCTCCCATGTTTCAGGTTCTCTTATCTATAATATCTAGTGCTTGATTCATGTGGAAAAGGACACACAGGTGCATAACTTGACCGATAGAAGAAAAACAAGGAGAAGCTAAATGTAGACAGGAGAATATATTGAATGGGATACTGCTGGCAATAGACACAGCCTCACAGAGAAGAGGCAGAGGAGGATGGCTGAATCCAGGCACCACTCACACAGAATACATGCTTGTTCTGATAGGAGGGCTGCATTTTGTTCCTATACGCTCACCCAGAAAAGCAGGGACTAAAAGCAGACTAGCGATGCATGGATGGGGGAAGCCAACCATGCTTACAGGTAACCCCGGGGCAGGAGGACCCCAAAGTTACTGAGACTAAGCTTTTATCTTCCCTTTGAAATGAGATCTGGAAATAAAAGGTGAGTTTGGTTTTAGAAAAATAATTATATTTCTTGTCCATTCTTTTTGGACTCTAATTTTTACCCAAGATGAAGAATAGCTTTAGGGGGAAGAATGACTTACTGGGTGTTGATAATGAAATGTACTGAGGCAGGACGTGGAAATACACATAGTTGCTAGGTTGTAAAAGAAACTTTTGAGGGCAATTTCTACATACAGTTACTGAAAGGGTCTTTCCACCAATACCTGACACACACAATGGGAAAAGAAAGCAAGGTAACCATCACCGGGATTGCTTGAGGGTGCGGGGTGGGTCACACCAAGAATTTGGGTCCTAACAGCATTTTGCTTTTTCCCTTCCCAGTTCCCTTTCCCTGAATTGTATGGCACATTAAACCTTTAAACAATAAGGGTTTTCAGGACCCAGAAACATTATTAAATAAGTTAAGGAGCTAATTAAAGGGAGGGGCACTATCTCCATGCTTTCCCTGTGCTAAATCGCTTGTGCCCCATTTCAGCAAGTGTTTCCAAGATGGGAATTTGCCCAGAAAATGATCTTGCATTAGCATTGCATGTTGGATTTCATTTTCTCTTATGCAATTATCTATTAGTGACTGGAGAAGGCATTACAACAGAATAAATAATTGACCATAAATTAAACAACTTTGGAGTTACACTTTGGCTGACAAGAGGTGCATATGTCATGTATTTAAACTTTCTAAGAATGCAAAGAAAGCGTCTTCTCCCTGCAATTGTCTGTTCTATTCTGGTAGCATGGAATTCCAATTGTTACATATCCTCTTTTTATAGAAGGGGAAATGACAACCCTGGAAAGGTCTACCCATCTGCTAGAATGTAAAAGAAGTTGGCAGTAAAGTCAGGGTGAAACCAGGAGAGTTTTAATTGTCTGACAAGGAGCCTTACATGGTGGCCTTTATTTTGGGAATGGATTTATCGCGGTCCAGGATCTTACAGACTAAGAAACTTTCTACATCAGCACAGGAAAGCAGAATATCCTCTGAGTCACTGGGGAGAGAGGTTGATCCAATCAAGCTTGCGGAGATGGAGGAGACACCCAAATGCCAACATATTCATTGAGAATGAGGACATATGGCATACTGAAGGCAGGGTCTCTGCAGTTAGTTGCACAGGTAGTGCCCTGTAGAACTCCAGGGGTTACCATTCATATGGTACCTGCCAAGGGCACACTTTTATCTCCTGGACAAAGCCTGCTATGTTAGAAGGCAAGCTATCACTTGATTTTACAGATGAAAAAACAAAAACCAACATAAATTTGGTGATACACCCAAGAAATATATTTATTTGGTGGTAGAACTTGGGCTCAAATCCAAGTCATCTGGCTCCTAATCCAGTCTCACCTCTTACTAAATTTTGACTTTAAGATGTTGATGTGGGTACCAGTTGTCTGTGAAATCCTCATGGACAAGGGTTATGTCTTATTTATTGTCTATCTCCAGCACCTAATGTAACAGCGGAAGGCAGGCTTAGCATAACCAACTCCATTTTGCTTCTGACCCCCCTCTGGTAATATCCTCTAGGTTAAAAGCTTCTGCTTAGCTATGCACATAGGCTAGAAGAAAGATGATAACCGTCCCTTTTGCAAAACTAACTCCCAGGGAGATAGGAAAGTATGCACACAAGTAACAGTGCTGTGTTAAAGATTTATTGGAGCATCGTGACCTGACCTACGTCATCCAACATAGACTGTCCAAGAACAAAGAAGTTTCTCAACCTCCTTGGACATTCACTGATGTCCAGATATCTGTGGTCCTTGGTTACTTCTTGAAACACCCTCTCCTCATTCCGTTAAGATAAAAAGGAGTCACAATAACTTAAAATGGTTCTTTAGGACATTAGTCTGCCACCTTTTTGGTTTGCTGGCTCTCCAAACAAAAGTCACCTTCCTTGCTCCAATACCTTGTCTCACGACTTATTGGCTGTCCTGCAGGGAGTGGTACGAACTTGGACTCAGTTACACTAACATGATGCCATGTACATACTATGTACATTGGATTCTCATTATTTGTGGTAGGTGTGTTCTGTCAATTCACTGCAAACACTGAGTTAGGGAATACCAAACTGTTGATCCCAGGGGAAATAGTGTTAGGTTCTGGTGAGCCTCTGATCACAACATTTTAATCTGCCATTCAATTCATGACCTTATGTATGTTTCTCTTTAAAGACACTTTCATATATATTGTTGATTCATTAACATCAAATTCACAATGAACAGCACTATAACTCATGCCTTAATGAAACTTATGTAACATATATATTATCTTTGTAAGGCACACCACAGCTTCCTTGTGCTTAGGAACACTAGACTACACTTGGGGGGGCATTTTAAACAGCAAAATCACCAATAAAAAGCATAAAAATGCAAAAATGTGGCACTAAGTAGACTGCAAAAAGGACACTTGTTTACAGTATGGGAGCTGAAACAAGAAGGCAGAGCTTTGCGTTGTTTGACTTCTCCTGGGAATGTGTATGTCAGGTGCCTCAAATTTTTCACTCCTCTGCATTTGTCTGCAAATGACCTCAAAGGAACAGCATTTAGGGGTTACAAGTAAATTTCAGTGAGTAGGTGATGCTATGGTTTGAATGTTTGCCCCCTCCCAAACTCCTGTTGAGATTTAGTTGCCATTGTAACAGTACCAAGAGGTGGGACATTTAAGAGGTGATTAAGCCACAAGGGCTCTGTCCTCATGAATGGGTTAATGCCCTTGTCACAGGAGTGGGTTTGCTATTGCAGGAGTTGGTTCATTATAAAAGGATGAATTTGGCCCCTTTTGGTCTCTCTCTTAGCCCTTCTGCCTTGAGACAATGCAATAAGAAGGTCCTTGCCAGATGCCAGCCCCTCAGTCTTAGACTCCCAGTCTCCAGCACCGTGAACCAATAAATTTCTGTTCATTATAAATTACCCAGTCTGTGGTATTCTGTTATAGCAGCACAAAATAGACTAAGGTGAATTCATAAATATAGAATCTGTGAATAATAAGGATTGACTATATTTAACCTATATTTAACAATGTTTGAGAAATAAATGAATGAACAAGTGAATGAACAAGTGAATGAGTGTTCCCCGTGAACAGATTTGCAGAAGGGAAACTGAGTCAGTTCATCTGCCCGCACCAAGTCCACTTCCATTTACCATCTTCCTAACTCCCTACGCCAGGAAGGAGGAGGTGCAGTTCTTATTGGTCAGCATGTATGTTATTAATTGAGTGGGATTTCCCAGGTGGACGGGATATTGTGTCCTGCAGGCAGAATCCCAGTCTTTACCATGTTCTCTTGTGATTCTTTTTGCAGACATAATGTCAGGCCACCTTATGTCTTCATCTCTTTTTTTCACCTCTTCTGCGGTTAGAGTTCATTAAGCAAACTGGATGAAAATTTTCCCTTCAGACCAGTCTTCTTTCTCCTTTATCTCTTTGCTTACCTCCAAGTTGCTCCAAGATTTAGATCATGGAGGGGAAGGAGGAGCCCTTGCTTGGGCAAGATGCTTAAGGTATGTTCTCCAAATTCTTCTAAACACAGAGGTTTATGCTGGACATTATTGGATGTTTTCTCTGACCTTAATATATAGTAGTACTCTTATTTTTATTCTTCTATTATCCCTGTGTATTGAGCTTATTGGTGCTGATTGTCAGGAAAGGATTCAGGCTTTTCTGGGTTTCTGTGTAGCATACTGACAAACAGCATCAAGAACTGCATTCCTAACATCTAACATGGATGTCTGATGGGCAATTGGCAGTCCTGATAAATGCACATAGATAATAGGCAAAAGGGACAATTTCAAGCTCACCAGACTCTCACCAGGCAGTCTTCACATGCTGGGATGAGTGCATAAAATCCAGTCCTTTTCAGGTGTTTTGTAAGGATGATTTTCCTCCACTCAGATTGTTTTCTGTCTCACGGGAAGACTCAATATTATTTGTATGCAAATTTCCCCCCAAATAATGCATTTTTTCAATCAAAATCCAAACAATGATTTTGGCGGTGCTTGGTAAACCAGTTCTCAAACTTACACGGAGGAATAATGGGCAAAGAGAAGGGAGGAGAATTTAGAAGTAGAACAGGGTTGATATTAATATCTACCTGATATTGAAATCTCTTCTAAGCATATATCCGTTAAGACACTGTGGTATTGGCACAGGTATAGACAATAAAGTAATGAACAGAATAGACAGTCCAGAACCCCATCTCTCATTTCTTTCTCACCCCCACCCCCACACAGAGAAACTGGTTATATGGCAAATATAGCATTTAAACTCATCAGAAAAAAATAAAATCAGTGGAAAAAATTACTAAATGAATAAGATTATTGATTATCAAATCGGAAAACCATACCTAAAACATCCTTAGCTCACATCATATTCTAAACTCTAGGTGGCTCAAAGATCTAAATATAAAAAGCAAAGTTTCACAGCTTTTAGAAGGAACTAAAATAGAATATTTTACATCTTTGGGATATGTAAGGATTTCTTAATTAAGACAGAGAAAGTAGAAACCTTAAGTATAACAATTGATAAATCTGGCTACACTAAAATGAAAACCTCTTTATGTTAAATACAATATAAGCAAAGTGTAACAACAAACCAGAGTCTAGCAGAATACATTCGCAATATAGAGAATTAGCTTCCAAAAGACATAAGGAACTCCCACAAATCCATTCCAAAAATTACAAACAACTGTTAAAAACTTTCAACAAAAATAAATTTAGCTGAGTTTATTTGAGCAATGAACAGCACGAATCAGGCAGCACTTAGAACCAGAAGTTCAGAGAGCTCTGCTCTGAGTGGGCACTGAATATTTATAGACAGAAAATGGAAGTAAAGTACAGAAGTAGCGTGATTGGTTACAGCCAGGCAGTTTGCCTTATTTAGACGTGGTCTGATCAGTTGGCTGCTTGTGATTGGCTGAGACCTGGCTATCTGTTACAAAAAATATACTCTTAATTTAGATTTTGGTTTGTTTACATGCCAAGTTACATTGCAGCTCATCACATAGGAACTCTAAGTATGGAGACAGCCTCAGGCCAATGGCACCCTGTTTATTTAGTTTAACAATTTAACACAACCAAAGAGAGAAAAAGGAAAATGATGTGAACAGGCAATTTGCAGAAGAAGAAACCCCGAAGGCTGATAATTATGAACTGATATCTTCTTTATTAATTAGGGCAATTAAATTTGAAAAATAAGATGCCATTTTACATCCATCAATATGGAAGAACCATTTAGAGGCTGCCCATAGCATTGTGGTGTAGTTATATACTGGATTACTATAGAACAGTTAACAACCAATGAACTTAAATTGGACCACATCAAAATTAAAAACTTTTGCTCTGAGAAAGCCCATGTAAAGAGGATGAAAAGAAAAGCTAAAGACTGGGAAATAATATTTGCAAACTGCATGTCTGAAAAAGTGCTGGTATCTAAATATATAAAGAACTCCCAAGATTCAACAGTAAAAACAAAACAAACACAGTCCAATTAGGAATGGGCAAACGTGAACAGGCATTTCACAGAACAGGATATACAGATGGCAAATAAGCACAGGAAAAGATGTTCAGGATCTCTAGCCATCAGGGGAAGGCAAATTAAGACAATGAGAAATCACTACACATCTATCAGAATGGCTAAAATAAAAAAGTAGTAACAGCAAATGCTGACAAGAATACAGATCCCTTACACATTGCTGGCTGGGAATGTAGAATATTTTCCAGCCACTTTGGAAAACAGTTTGGCATTTTAAAAATAAAACTAAACATACAGTTAACATATGACCCAGCAATTATAATCCTGGACACTTATGCCAGAGAAATGAAAACTTATCCTCATACCTATACACAAATGTTCATAACAGCTTTATTTGCAATAGCCCCCAGACTGGAATCAGCCCAGATGTCCTTCAGCAGGTGTATGATTGAACAAACAGTGATATGGAGATTCCATGGAATACTACTCAGCAATAAAAAAAGCTGTACTTTTGATGCATGCAAAAACTTGGATGAATCTCTGGGAATTACACTGAGTGAGAAAAGCCAATCCCTAAATTACATAATATATAATTCCATTTATATAACATTTTTGAAATGACAAAATTTTTAGAAATGGAGGAGCCAAAGTTTAGAGATGGGGAGGGGTGTGATGGGAGGGGACGTGGGTATGGTTATGACAGGGCAACATGAGGGATTCTTGGAGTGATGGAGCTGGTCAGTATGTTGACATGTACCCACACATGTGACAAAATTGTATACGAGTAAATATACATATACACAAATGTGTACAAGTAAAAATAGGAAAATCCGAATAGGATTAGACTAGATCAATGTCAATATCCTGGTTATATGATACTATAGGTTTGCAAAATGGTACCACTGGGTATTGTATACGTGGGGACTCTATTATTTCTTACAACTACATGTGAATCTACAATTATCTTAATAAAAATTCCAATAAAAAAATGAACTAGGGTACAATATAACAATATAGATAAATCCCAATTATGCTGTCTACTCTTCTGATGCTTGAAAAATTTATTTTAAAAATGTCTTAAAAACATTGTAAAATTTTTATTATGAAACTTTTCAAACATACAGGAAAGTAGAGAACATGATATAATGAATACCCATATAACTCCCACCTAGCATTTGTTAGAATTTTACCACGTTACTCAATCATTTTAAATTAAATAGAAACATCATAACATTTCACTTCTACATAGGTGAACCTGCATCTTGAAAATATGAGATCATTTTCCTACATAACCACAATACCATATCACACCTAACAAAATGAACACAAATTCCTTAATATCTAATACATTGGTTCATATTAAAATTTCTCCAATTGTCTCACATATGTATTTTATAACTGATTTTTTTAAACCAGGATCCAAACAAGGATCATGGATTGCATTTTTTTTTTTGTTTCTTACAACATCTTAAATCTAGTATCCATTCTCATACCTTGGTTACAATATCCTTACCAACCCAAGGACAGTCTCTTATGGCTGTATTTTTGGCATCCCTGCTTCAAAAGATTGTCTTGAAAAGGCTTCCTTCATAGAACTCTTATCAACACAACCTCATCTTTGTAGAGTGCCACCATAGCTCGAGCTGCTATAATAAAAATAACAGAGACTGGGTGGCTTAAACATCAGACATTTATTTCTCACAGTTCTGGAGGCTGGGAAGTCCAAGGTCAAGGTGCCAGCAAATTCAGTGTGTCTGGTTAGGGTCTTCTTCCTGGCTTGTAGACAGCCACCTTTCTTGCTTGTGTCCTCACATGACCTTTCCATGGTGAGTGTTCTTGGAGAGAGAGAGTTATCCTGTCTCTTCCTCTTCTTACAATCCCATGATGAGGGTACCCCTGTCATGACCTCATGTAAAACTAATTGCCTCCTAAAGTTCATACCTCCAAATACCATGATATTGAAGGAGAGGGCTTCAATATATGAATTTGGGGGTAACACATACATTCAGTCCATACAGAGCCTATTTATAAGTATCCTATCTCATTGGACTCTCTTAGCAACACTGGACACCCCAATTTTCTTAATTATAAACTTGAGATAATATTAGCTCTCAATCAAGGTAAGTACTAATGAGATAATGTCTTATTCTCCTCACCTTGTGGATAGATGAAACTCAGTTTCAGAAAGGTCAAGTGACTCTCCCAAGGTCACCACTAGTGGCAGAACCAGCCCTGCTGGCCCAGTCATCTTTCTACTGTCTCAGTACCAAGGACCACACAAAGAGAGGAGGCATGCAGGTTCCCAGAGCTGGGCTAACCACTACTCTGTATTTGAAATCATGGCAAATGTTCTTCCCTCGATGCCACAGGCAGAAACAGCATTTACTCAACATGGCCAGAGGGCTGGGGGGCTGGCCTCCATCCCCATCTCTGCCCTGACGCACTGTTTGACAGGTGCGGCTGGTGTCCAGCCCATCTCTTTTTTTTTTTTATTTTTTTTAATTTTTTTTAAATTTTTTATTTTTTTATAATTTATTTTTTTAATTTCAGAATATCATGGGGGTACAACACTTTGGCCATACACATTGCCCCTGTTCTGCCCGTGTCAGAGCCACAATCGTGGTCGTCTCCCAAACTGTGCTCCCCACATCCATTCAGTGAGAGTTTTTCCCATCCCTTCCACCCCCCTCCCGCCCGCCCATCCTCAGATGAATGTTACTGCCCTGTGTGATGTAAGTGTTCATCAGTTAGTACCAGTTTGATGGTGAGTACCAGTGGTGCTTGTTTTTCCAATCCTGTGACACTTCGCTTCGAAGAATGGGTTCTAGCTCCGACCAGGATAATACCAGATGTGTTAATTCACTATTGTTCCTTATTGCTGAGTAATACTCCATGGTATACATATACCACATTTTATTGATCCACTCGTGTATTGATGGGCACCTGGGTTGTTTCCACAACTTTGCAATTGTGAATTGTGCTGCTATGAACATTCGAGAGCAGATGTCTTTATTATAAAATGTCTTTTTTTCTTTTGGATAAATACCCAGTAGTGGGATTGCTGGGTCAAATGGTAATTCTACTTTTAATTCTTTGAGGTATCTCCATATTCTTTTCCATAGAGGTTGTACTAATTTGCAGTCCCACCAGCAGTGTATGAGTGTTCCTACCTGTCCACATCCCCGCCAACATTTGTTATTTGGGGATTTTTTGATATGAGCCAATCTCACTGGAGTTAAGTGATATCTCATTGTGGTTTTGATTTGCATTTCCCTGATGATTAGAGAAGTTGAGCACTTTTTTATATGTTTGCTGGCCATCATTCTGTCTTCTTTGGAAAAGTTTTTGTTCATGTCCTTTGCCCATTTTTTAATAGGGTTGTTTGATTTTTTCTTGTTGATTTTCCTAAGTTCTGTATAGATTCTGGTTATCAGCCCTTTATCAGAGGTGTAGCATGCAAATATTTTCTCCCATTCTGTAGGTTGTCTGTTCACTCTAGTGATAGTTTCCTTGGCTGTGCAGAAGCTTTTCAATTGGATCAGGTCCCATGTATTTATTTTTGTTGCTGCTGTGATTGCTTTGGGGGTCTTCTTCATAAATTCTTTGCCTAGGCCAATGTCCATAAGAGTTTTTCCAACGTTTTCTTCGAGAATTCTTATGGTTTCATGTCTTAAGTTTAGATCTGTTATCCATTGTGAATTGATTTTTGTGAGAGGTGAGAGGTGTGGGTCCACTTTCAGTCTTCTACATATGGCCATCCAATTTTCCCAGCACCATTTGTTGAATAGGGAATCTTTTCCCCAGTGTACGTTTTTCTGGAATTTGTCAAAGATCAGGTGACTGTATGAGGTTGGTTTTATATTTGGGTTCTCAGTCCTGTTCCATTGGTCTACGTGTCTGTTCTTGTGCCAATACCATGCAGTTTTGGTTACTATAGCCTTGTAGTATAGTTTGAAGTCTGGTAGACAGATGCCTCCCAATTTGTTCTTTTTGCTTAAGATTGCTTTGGCTAGACGGGGTCTTCTCTGGTTCCACACGAAGCGTAGAATTATTTTTTCTAGATCGGCAAAAAATGATGTTGGTATTTTGATAGGGATTGCATTGATTCTGTAAATTAATTTAGGTAGCAAAGCCATTTTTACTATGTTGACTCTGCCTATCCAAGAGCATGGTAAGGCTTTCCATCTATTTACATCCTCTGCAATTTCCTTTCTCAGTGTTTCATAATTCTCTCTATATAGGTCTTTGACCTCCTTAGTTAGATATATTCCTAAATATTTAATTTTCTTTGTTGCTATTGCAAAAGGTATAGCATCTTTAATTTGTTTCTCGGCTTGATTGTTATTAGCATATATGAAGGCTATGGATTTGTGTGTATTAATTTTGTATCCTGAGACTTTGCTGAATTCTTTATCAATTCCAGTAATCTCTTGGTTGAATCCTTGGGGTTTTCTATGTATAATATCATATCGTCTGCGAATAGTGAAAGTTTGACCTCTTCTGCCCCTATCTGGACGCCCCTGATTCCTCTGTCTTGTCTAATTGCTGTGGCCAGGACTTCCAGCACTATGTTGAAAAGAAGTGGAGATAGTGGACACCCTTGTCTGGTGCCAGTTTTAAGGGGGAATGCCTTCAATTTTTCCCCATTCAGTATGATATTGGCTGTGGGTTTATCGTATATGGCTTTAATAGTTTCTAGGAATGAGCCATCTATGCCTATATTGTTAAGAGTTCTTATCATAAAAGGGTGTTGGATTTTGTCAAAAGCCTTTTCTGCATCTGTTGAAAGGATCATATAATCTTTGTTCTTGGTTTTATTTATATGGTGAATTACATTTATAGATTTGCGTATGTTGAACCATCCCTGCATCTCGGGAATGAAGCCCACCTGATCATGATGGATTATTTTTTGATGTACATTTGAATTCGGTTTGCAAGGATTTTATGAGAATTTTTGCATCTGTATTCATAAGGGATATTGGTCTGTAGTTTTCTTTTTTTGTTGTGTCCTTTCCTGGCTTTGGTATCAAGGTGATATTGGCTTCGTAGAATGAGTTTGGGAGGATTCCATCCTTCTGGATATTTTCAAATAATTTCTGGAGTATAGGCACCAGTTCTTCTTTGTAAACTTGGTAGAATTCAGGTGTGAACCCATCTGGTCCGGGACTTTTTTTTTGTGGGTAGATTTTTAATTACTGCTTCAATTTCGGTGCTTGATATTGGTCTGTTTAGAAATTCAGTTTTTCCTGGTTGAGCCTTGGGAGGTTGTGTGTTTGTAAGAATTTGTCCATTTCCTCCACGTTTTCGTGTTTGTGGGCATAGAGATTTTTGTAGTATTCAAAGATGATGTTTTGTATTTCCATGGTATCAGTTGTGACTTCTCCTCTCTCATTTCTAATTGAGCTTATTAGAGTCCTTTCCTTTCTGCTTCTGGTCAACCTGGCAAGTGGCCTGTCTATTTTGTTTACTTTTCAAAGAACCAGCTTTTCGTTTCATTGATCTTCTGTATTGTTTTTTTGTCTCGATTTCATTTAATTCTGCTCTAATTTTGGTTATTTCTTTTCTTCTGCTGGTTTTAGGATTGCTTTGCTCTTCCTTTTCCATTTCCTTAGATGATTCATTAGTTTACTGATTTGTGACTTTTCTGTCTTTTGGATGTGGGAATTTAGGGTGATAAGTTTTCCTCTCAGGACTGCTTTTGCTGTATCCCACAGATTTTGATAACTTGTGTCCCCATTATCGTTTAGTTCGAAGAATCTTTTGATTTCATTTTGAATCTCCTCTTTGACCCAAAAATCATTCATCAATAGATTGTTTAGTTTCCAAGTTTTTGGAGGAAGATGTGAGTTTCTGTTGGAATGATATCTAATTTTATTCCGCTGTGGTCTGAAAAGATACATGGTATGATTTCTATTTTTTTGAATTTGTTTAGATCTGTTTTGTGGCCTAGGATGTGGTCAATTTTAGAGAAAGTTCCATGAGCTGATGAGAAGAATGTATATCAGTGTTATTTGGGTGGAGTGTTCTGTAGATATCTGTTAGGCCCAAATGTTCTAGAGTCCTGTTTAGGTCTTTTATTTCTCTATTTACTTTTTGTTTGGAGGATCTGTCCAGTTCTGTCAGTGGGTGTTGAAGTCCCCTGCAATTATGGCATTCCTGCTTATTATGTTGTCTAGATCTAGCAGCATTTGCTTTATGTACCTGGTGCTCCTGTGTTGGGTGCATAAATGTTTAGGATTGTTAAATCCTCTTGTGAAATTTTTCCCTTCACCACTATATAGTGTCCATTTTTGTCCTTCTTACTTTTATTGCTTTAAAGTTGATGTCATCTGAAATGAGGATGGCTACTCCAGATTTCTTTTGGTTTCCATTAGCCTGAAAATTGTATTCCATCCTTTCACCTTGAGTCTGAATGCGTCTTTGTGTGTAAGGTGTGTTCCTGAAGACAACAGATACTTGGTTTGTATTTTTTAATCCATTCAGCCAGCCTATGTCTCTTCAATGGGCAGTTCAAGCCATTTACATTTATTGAGAGAATTGATATTTGGGGTAAATTTCTGATTATTCTGTTGGGTGGTATCTTTTGTTTTACCTCTTGCGTCATTGTGGAATCTGGTTTTCTGGGGTTTTAGCCTTTGCATAATTTTACATAGGTGGGTGTCTGTTGCACTGGTTAGTGTATAATGCAGGTCTAAGCATTTCTTGCAAGGCCGGTCTGGATTTCGCAAATTCTATCAGTGATTGCTTATCTGGAAAGGTCTTTATTTCTCCCTCATATAAGAAGCTTAGTTTGGCAGGATACAGAATTCTGGGTTGACCTTTGTTTTGTTTTAGGAGATTGATGATGTCTCCCCATTCCCTTCTGGCTTGTAAGGTTTCAGCTGAGAAATCTGCAGTTAATCTGATGGGTTTCCCTTTGTAGGTTACCTCCTTTTTTTGTCTTACAGCTCTGAGGAGTGCCTCTTTTGTGTTTACTTTGGTCAGTCTAATACTTATGTGGCGTGGTGAATGCCTTTTCACGTTGACTATCCCAGGAGTCCTGTGTGCTTCTTGTACTTGGATGTCGAGATTTCTGGCTAAGCCATGGAAATTTTCCTCTATTATTCCTTCAAATAAATTTTCCAGCCCATGCAAATTTTCTTCCTCTCCCTCAGGGATACCTATTATCCTTATGTTTGGCCTCTTTACATAATCCCACATTTCTTGTATGCTTTTTTCCTGTCTCTTGTTTTTGTGTTCTTTCTCTTCAGCTGATTTATTTAGCGCATAGGAGCTGTCTTCTAGCTCTGAAATTCTTTCCTCTGCATGGTTCAGCCTATTCTTAAGGCTTTCCACTGTGTTTTGTAGATCCTTGAATGCTTCTTTCATTTCTAGGATTTCTATTTGATTTTTCCGTAATATTTCTGTTTCTTTGGAGAATTTTTCATTCATTTCTTGCATTTTTCTTGTGGTTTCTTTGTGCTGGGATTCAATTTTCTCTTGAATTTCATTGAGCTTTCTTATAATCCATAAACGAAATTCCTCTTCTGTCATTCTACCCATTTCATTTGGGTTGGTATCCATTGCTGAGGAACTGATAATTTCTTTTGGGGGTGATTTTTCACTCTGATTTTTCATGTTCCCTGAGTTCTTTTGCTGGTTTTTTCTCATCTGGCCTCTTGGTCGAGAGCTGGGGGTGTTAGAGCTAGTTTATGGTCCTGTCACCAGGCCCACAATTATTTTTCCTTGGCAAAGCCAGGGAGAGAAGTAGTGGCCTGTATTGCCTTAGGTGTATTTTAGCAAGTTTGTTGGATCTTGAGTTAACTCTGACCTGTGGTCTTGGTCTTCTCCTCTTCCCAGTGGAGTGTGGTGAGAATGACCTCCCAGCTTGGGCTCTGAGCTAATGGATTGTACTTGAGAATATGAGTCCTCTGCTCCCTATTAGCTAGGTATTCTGTTATGTCCGTGGCAGACTCTGATTCCCCAGTTGGGGTATGCGAAAGCCCTGTGCTTTGGGAGGGGTCTTGTAGCTCCTAGGGGTTACTTTGACCCTGCTCTTCCTGAGGTTCTGGTAGAAACACAATTTCCTTTGGCTGCAGTGTGAGAGCTGAGTTGGGAAAATTCTACACAGCTCAGAGGTTGCTCATCTAGCCACGTGTGGCTGCCCTTCTGATGTTTGTCTCCACGTGAAACTGGTTGATAGGGGGATCTCCAATTGTGCACCCCTTTTCCACCACTAGACCTCAAGGCGAGGCAGGTGGCCGTCTCTATCCCCAGCAGTCTCCACCGGGGGATGTTCCCACGGGAGGGGGAGTAGTGCAGCTGGAAGCACTCTTGGGTGGCGCAAAATTCCCTATTGAAGTGGGCAGGATTATGGGGAGCTGCTCTGGTTCAGCCTGTGGCTCTTGAGGTATTTGGTTGTCATGGGAACCAGCAGTTATACCAAATGAGTCACTATGGCCAGCAACCTTCAAAATGAGCGATCTCTGGGGTACAGGAGGGCTGGGACCTGAGGGGCGGGCACTAGGACCGACACGGAGCGGAGTTGTCGGAGGCCAGAGCCGGGGTAGCAGAACCAGATGGACGAGCCGCAAACTGTTTCCAATACTCAAAGGTCCCACCTCTACAGTTCCGGGATCTCGTCCCACCTGGAACCCACGGATGCCACTGTCCCTGGCCACCACAGGCAAAGCCTGTCTCGCCCCAGCGGATGAGCCCTGGGCCGGGGCGGGGCGGAGCTAGAGACGCGGCTCATGGCTCTGCCTGGGCGGCTGTAAAGATGGTGGCCGCCGCCAGCCTGGCGCACAGCCGGGCTCCGATCACGCCGGGAGCGCAGTTTTTCTCCGCCGGTAGTTGTTAGCAACCTCTAAGGGCGCGTCCCGCTCTCCGATAAACTCCTGGGCCCAGTCCCGCTGACTTCTAGTGGCGCAGTGCCGGCCTGCGGGTTCCCGCGCACTGTCCCGGGAAGCTGTGTCTCGGTCCCCGCCCAGTTCCTCCCCAGCCCTCGGCAGTCTCTGTATATTGCAGCTGCGAGTTGTGTCTGGCTCTGGCTACTTCCTCCTCCTCTCCACAGGGCTCGCCGGCCCGAGCAACCGCTCTGTCCCAACTCTGGGCTTGTCCCTGACTGCGTGTATGGGGAGGCGCGTAACCGCTTGGGGGGCAGGTCGCACTGCGGGGACCTGGCGAGCGCGTCCTTCCCGCGCTCTGGGCTCTATTGTGCTCCGTGCGCCCTCCGATCTTTGTGAAAATTTTGTACCTGTTTTCTTGGGCTGGGCGTTCGGCGTTGTTTCTCTGTCATTCGCAATGCTGTTTTCGGGGTGAGCGGTCCGTGCTCGCAGGCAGCTGCTGGCGTTCTTCACCTCCTTTCCTGGGAGCGGTACGGTGGGAGGACCCTATCACACCGCCATTTTTTCCTCTACCCCAGCCCATCTCTTATCAGCTCTCTTCATTTCCCTGGAAGTTGGCCTAACTTCCAACTGCCAGTGCCTGTGTCTCTTTGCTTGAAGTCTCTCTTTGGTCACCAGAGTCCACTCTGTCCATAGGCAGAGGCTAGAAGAGGAGGCCAGGAGGGCTGGAAATTAACAACCTCCCCCCACCCCCACCAAAGAGTAGCTGCCAACCTATGACAGTTGAAAGATGGGAGATCAATACCCAGCTTTCTGTCTCTCTGGTGGGAGACTCCAAGGTGTGTATTCTGCACTGGATCCAAAGTGTGTGCCAGTGAGGCTAAGCCCCAGTTACCCATGTAAAAACTTACCTGATAACACACCCTTTATATTAGTTTTATTTCCCCACGTCTTACTTCTCTTCTTCCTACTCATGTGTCCTTGGATCACTTCCTAATAAATTACTTGCACTTGAATCCTCATTTCAGGGTTTGTTTCTGGAAGAACCCAAATAAAGACACTTCCCTAAATCTTTGGCTGGAATGGCCAGGGAATGTGGCTTTTGTTTTCTGTGCACACAATTCATGTTGACTTACCAGGAAAATGGTTTGGGATGGAAAAAAGATTGAGAACCTAGGGTGAAAGGTCTTCTCTCACACATGAAAGCTGAATGACCTGGGCAACAGAGAGTTATCTGTGGCCAGATCTCGCTTGGAAGGAGAATGAAGTCCCTAAGGGTAGGACACCCGTAAAAGGTATTTCGCCATATCCATTAAAAGAAGCCTATAAATTCTGGGACTACTATTCTGTTTCAGGAACTTTGAAGTACAATATTCCTTTTTTTTTTCCTGGGAGAAAAAAAAGCCTACATAAAATTCTGCTTTTAATTAACAACACGTAGTTAAACTAATACTGGTTCATTAGGTAGAGTTAGAACTTGTACGGAGGACAACTTTCAAAGGAAGAAAGTACCAATCTGATCTATGTTGACTATAAAACATCATTTCTCAAGGAGCTTAGCAGAGGCAAGACAGGGCCGATTTATTTAGATCGTTAACCTCGGGAAATAAAACTACAGAGCTGGGTGCAGGTGCGCTTTGCTCACTCTGAGGTGTGTTGCTTCCCAGTGGAAAAGAGAAAATGATGGAAAACGCAGGATATTAGAGGCTGTATTGCTGCCCAAAGAGCTCTGGGTGGCATGGGTCCTTTCTGGCCTTATCTTCCTCTTACTGGAGCTAGTTGGGGTTGAATGTGAACACCTCTCTTCCGTGCTCTAATGAGCCTCTCCTTGGTTTGGGCCAGTTTATTGGCCAATCTGTGGGAAAGGCCACATTAAGGATTTCTGGCTTATATTAACAGGGCAGCAATTTAATACTCACAAATCCCAGGCAGATCTGGACAAAGATGAAATAAAGAGTAAGTGAGAAGTGCAAACAGACAAGGGGTTATCCTGCCTTTCTCAGGAAATGTAGGTTTGGGGGCAGCAGAGCAGGTTTAGCCACGATGGCCACAGCTCAGGATTGTGATGTTACTGGTTTTCATGTGCCAAGAATGTTAAAGCTTGACATTTTTATAATTATTTTTTTATTTTGGAATACTTTTATGCTTGCAGAAAAGTTGCAAAGATAGTATAGGTAGTTCTCTTACTCAGTTTCCTTTATTGTTAACATCCTACATCAGCACAGTACATATGTTTGTCAAAACTAAGAAAGCAACACTGGTACATTACTATGAACTAAACTGCAGAGTTTATGCAGGTTTTTACCAGTTTTTCCCTTAGTGCCCTTTTTCTCTTCCAAGATCCTATCCAGGATACCACATTACGCTTCGTTGTTATGTTTCCTTAGACTCCTGTGGTCTGTGACAGTTTCTCAGTCTTTCCTTGTTTTTCTTTACCTTGATAGTTTTAAAGAGTACTGGCCAGGTGTTTTGTTGACTGTTCAGCAATTTCGGCTTTTTGTGATTAATTAGACTGGTGTCACAGGCTTGGTGAAGGATACTATGAAGTGAAGTGCCCTTCTTTTAGCATCACATTGGGGGATGTGTGCTATCAACGTTGCTTATCATTGGTTGATGTTAATGTTAACCTAGTCACCAAAATCTGATTTTTAAATATCTGTTTTCCATTTTCAGGGCAGGGGCACGCCTGGTGGAATGTTTTTCTAGGGCCAGGAGGGTCTTAGGGTTGCCATTCTGTAAGAGGATGGGGACAACAGATCTGGGGCGGGGGGAAAATTTGTTGACAAGAACTAAAGACTATCCTGCCCCTGGCCAATAGTACGTTCCCACCGTAAGCAGTTAGACAACTGGACAAGATATATAAAATAACCATGTTGTGATACTGAACAAAGCCAATGCAGGACTTTGAATGTTTATAGCTACTTTGTAATACTCAAAAACTGGAAAAACCCAAAAGTCTTTCATCATGGGGATGGATAAATGAACTAGTGTGTATTTATACAAGGAAGCGCTCCTCAGCCACAACAAAGAATAAACTGGTACGTGCAACAACATGGATGAATCTCAAAAACATCACTCAGAAGGAGAGAAGTCCAGACATAAAAAAAGCACATCCTGTATGATTCCATTCATAATAAATTCTAGAACAGGAAAACTATCGTGACAGAAAGAACTGACTACACAGGGGAATGGGGGCACACGTCTGGGTTTGGTGTTTTGATTGGGATGGTGGTTATATGGGTATATACATTTGTTGAAACTCATCAAGCTGTATCTTTAAAATGGATACATTTTATTGTATATAAATTATACCTCCAGGATGCTGATGTAAAAAGTAAAAAGAAAAAATAAGGACAGAGTCAGGAAAGTAGTTTTAAGCCTAAGGTTTAAAGACAGAAGAGGGCATGGCAATGGAACAGGAAGCAAGGTTGGTACCTGGGAGTGTCCAAGGCAGGGAGGAAGGATGTAGAGAGGTCAGAGGGGAAGTTCAGATCAGGAATGTGAACAGCTCCAGGAGTGCCAAGTGCCTCTTGTAGGTGGTACCTGAGGACGGGGCAGTGGCTTCAAGACATGACCTCCCCAGAACCCCTTCCCAATCCTAGCCAGGTCACCCTTGGACCTCTCTCAACAACACTCAATATTAAATTCTTCTGTATCCCTGACGATGATGACTTTCATTTTCTCGATGAGGTGGTTAAATGCTTTTTGTTAAAAAAACCAATTTGAATATATAAACTTCTAGAGATGCAAATGAGAAAACCAAATGTCTTCTTACATTTAATTAGGTCATATACCAATTTCAATCATATATATAAAATAATAGATTGTTTTAGAACATGGCTTTTTTTCATGCTCCCATTTCATGAAACAATTGCTTTTTCCCCCCTAGTGTTTATGTACATTTTATTTTGACATTAGTCTTACAGTTTTCAGTCAAAATACTCTTTTCTGAAGTTGCTTAGGTGAGCCCTTTATTCTCCCACTCCCTTCAGTGAGGTTTTCTCAAACATTTATAAGACAGCCGAGATACTTTCATCATTGAAGTCTGCATTCCACCCTGGGATCCCTCCAATTTTTTGTTGATTTTAAAAATTTAATTTCTGAACACTGAAGTTCACTTTGTGGGTTTTTTTTTATGAAACAATTTCATTTGGACTTTGCATTGGACTGAATGTCCAATTCCTATGTTCAAGTCCTAACCCCTAAGGTGATGGTGTTAGGAGGTGGGGCCTTTGGGAGGTGATTAGGTCGTGAAAGTGGATCCTTCATGGAAGGGATTAGTGCCCTTCTAAGAGGGACCCCAGAGGCTCTCTTGCCCTCTTTCTGCCAAATTGGCCATCTGGCACCTGGAAGAGGGCCCTCACCAGAACCTGTCCATGCTGGCACCCTGATCTTGGACTTCCCGTCTCCATAACTGTGAAATATAAATTTCTGGTGTTTGAGCCACGCAGTCTATGGTCATTTGTTACAGCATCCTGAGCTGATGAAGATAGCCTCTTTGTATGTGCTTTGCATTTGCATCTTCCTTATTTTCCTGTAACCCTGAAGAGGTGTTCTGTTAGTGAGTACTGCCTTGTGCTCATCCTTGTGGGGACCCAGTTGTCTCAAGACAAACTGCCCCTGGACACAGCTGACATGTGGGGGTGGCTCAAGTGGTTAGTTGGCCAGTTGGCTGTGGTGCAGATTCAGCATGGGGGAGCTGGAGGTATCTGCTCCTTTGGAATGTAGGAAGCACATCCTAAAAGGATCCTTTAAGGAAGGCCTCTCCGGCCAGTAAATTTGGACAGATAGATCACCTTCAGTTTTGGCCACCGAGGGGAAGTTCACTCACATGATCTGTGAAGCCCAAAGCTCTCGGCAGCTGCCCCTAAATTAGCTTCTGAATCTCTGCTAAAAAAGCAAAGGCTGCGGCAAGAGCCCAGGGCTCTGGTGGCCTGTCGTCTTACAAATAACCAACTAAACTTGACTTTTTGTAAGCCGCACTCAGAAGAGACTGTGGAGGGGATCTTGTGCCCTCGGGTCATACCCTCTCTGAATAAAGTATTTGAAGACAGACAGCAGCTAACTATGGGTTGAATAAAATAAAAAACTCAATATTGATGTAATCTTTGTTTAAAATGCCTGGTTTTGAGCAATGACACCAGTTAACCACATAAGTAATTCCAAAGAGTAGTAAGTATGGAATAACAAGACCAAAAACATAATGTAACCATAACTGTAAAGCAAATCTACATTATGCATATACATACCCACTTATGTGTGTGTTTGGAATTCTATCACAGTGGCTAAAACCCCTGATAGTAACAGCTATTATGTTCATTCATGGCTTCCTTGATTTATAATTGAATGTTATGCCCTAAGCAATTTTGTTATGGGCTGGAGTTATAGTGGTTGATATGACAGTCTTATACTTTTTGATATGGCTTACTTGTGAATGGCTTTCAAGATCCCAGGACATATTAGAGTATTTCATGCTATTATAACTTTGCACCTGTTGCCCCTTCTGGGAGGGATCATTTGCCTCTGATGCTTCCTCATCTATCTGCCTGGAAACCTCCTACCTATGCTTCAAAACCCCCCTTGAAGCATTACCCTTTTTGTGTGGTTTTCCTAATATCCCTTCCAGTTGCTCCTTCCCAGCCCCTGATGGAATTAACTCCTCTTTGTCCTAAGCTATGCTCTGCCTTGTAAGTGTTTCTATTGCTTATAAAGCTGAATTGCAATTGTTTGGTTTGTGTCTTTCTCCCAATAAACTAGAAGCCTCTTTGGGAAGAAACTGGGTAATTTTTTTCCACTTCTGTGTCACAAAGCCTGGCACACAGTAGGCACTCAGAAAATGTTGGAGTATGGCATTCTAAGCAAAGTCAACCTCTACTCACTTACCCTTGAAGGCTGTTAGTAAGAGCTGAAGGGTCGCCCTAGGTGACTAGAACTCTACCTGTTATTCAACTTCCTGTATCCACCCTAGAGTCTTTAGAGGTCTCTTAAGCCAATTGTCCTTTGCTACCCTTAATAAAGGTATTGATCAAATCAATCACCTCTCCACTCTATTTATCTACTGCATGTGTATTTCTTGAGAATGTGCTGCTTTGCCAACTCTTTATGGTTGCAGAGTTATCTCATTTTCTTCTCCCCAGAAATCCAGTGGGCTAAATAGGGATTATCATCCCCATCTGAGGCTCAGGGAAGTTGAGCCACTTGCCAAGGTTGTACACTGAGCAAGTAGAAAGTGGGAATGGAAAGTTGCACCTTCCGATTTTAAATCTAAACCTAATGTACTTTTCAGAACATTAGGGTTCCCTTGTCTATAAGCCCAGCACTGTGTTACGTATTTTAAACATCCTTATTTCCTGGCTGGACTTCTGCTTCTTTATCAATTATAGCTCTAACCCTGCTTCATCCCTCATGACCTCTGGATAAGATTCACTAAGATGCCAGTCGTAGAGTTATCCTCACTCCCTGACACATTCAATCTCTGCTTCCTGGAAACCTCCCCAAGTCATAGAGCGCAAGCTCCAATCCTGCAAGAAGTTCCTACTCCCTGCCTCACGCTTCTCCATGGTTGCCATCTTTCTCATGGCACTGGGTCGACACACTCAACTTTCGTTTGAAAAGAGTGTGTTCCTAGTGGTCTTTGACTACGGGACATCCACACATGGAAAAAGATGTGGTAGGATGTGAACAAGAAACACCAGATGAGTGGTTCAGACTTAAGAGATGCCACTGGAGGCCTTGGGAGTCTTTTAATTTCAGTTTCCTTCATTTCTCTTTCTCTCCCTTTCTGAAAGGAAGCTGACAACCCTCCTACTTCTCCTTCTTTCTGTTGGTCATGGGGCCATGGTGTAGAGTAGTTGTTTTCAACCTTGTTTCACACTGGAATAACTTGGGTAGCTTTTAAAAGCACAGATACATACCTCGGTCACAACTCCAGAGCTCCTGACTTAGTTGGTGTGAGCTGTGGCCTGGGCATCAGACTTTTTTAAAGCTCCCAGGAAAGCTTTAAAATGTTATCGTGTGTCTGTATCTCTGTGTGGTCTGTGAATGTAGAACAGAGTAATAGGATGTGAATGTATGCCTGGCGGTGAATGATACGTGATTGTGTGTTCATGACATCGCATGTGTGATAGAATAGGAATGTGTTCATGTGTGTTGTGTAAAATGAGGTTCTGGGCATGTATATGCCATGGTGGGTAATGCCTCTGTGTATGAGTATAAGCAATTTCTGTGCAGCCCAGTGGGAGACCAGGACATCAAACAGCTGTGGGGGACAGTTGCACCTGCAGTTTATTATGGAGAAGTCAGCCAAAGGGTGACTGTGCCATGCTCATTAACAGCTGCGGAAGAATTGCTAATTGGGGACCCAAGGAGGGATAGGAGCCCAGGTAAGTGAGGCAGCACCCTGAGTAGCTGGAGAGAGCCACTGAAAACCCATTGTGGCTGTCACATACCAATTTGGGGAGGCTGCCCTTGTTATGTCTCTCCAGGTTTAGTGACTTGGCAGGAAGGCACTGAGACAAGGTGGACTACAGGATTGCTCTGTCTTTTAAAACTCATCTCCCCAGGTCATTTTGCTTAGAGCAGTGGTTCTCAGACTTTAGCATGCGTCAGAATCACCTAGAGAGCTTGTGAAAACACAGCCTGCTGGTCCACACCCCCAGAGTGTCAGATTCTCTACATCTGGGGAAAGGCCTAAGGATTTGCATTTCTAACAAGTACCCAGGTGATGCTACTACCAGCTGGTCCAGGGACCGCACTTTGAGAAACATTGGTTTAGAGAAGTGGTTCTCAGGCTTCTCAGGTGACTGTACATTGGACTCACTTCAGAAGCTTAAACAACAAACAAACAAACAACCTGTTCCTAGTCCCCATTTTGGACTACAGAATTTCAGAATTTGTGGGAGGTGTGGTCTAAGCAACGGGATTTTTCAAAACTCCCCTGGTGATACTAATATTCCACTAAGGCTGAAAACCAACCTGGCATGTAAGCTTCGTGAAGGCAGACATTTTTGTCTGTTTCTGTTTTGTTCACAAATCTATCTTCAGATGCCAAAAACAGTTCCTAACACCCAGTCAATGCTCAATAAACATTTGTTGAATGAATGAGTGAACGTTCCTTACCAATTACCAGCCCTCCAAGACTACAACTTAATTGTTAATTCAACATTTATCTGAGTGCCTCCTATAGGTAAGAAAGTATGTTACAATATAATTTAACTCAGCTCCACATTGAAGTTCTTGAATTGCTGGCCTTTTTTTTGGGGGTAGGGGACCATACAAAGGTTGAACAGCATGGGTCTTTTACAGCCCTGAAGTTCAGAGCCCTCATGTCCACATACATGGCCAAGATTGTGAACTTTTTGTCTCTTAGCTGTTAGAAAAAAAATAAAAATAAAAGCCATCAATGATAACAGAATATGCCACCATCATTTCCTCAGCTGTGTCACGCCAAGACCCTAGCCCCAGTGACAAGGACATACTACTTTCAGGTCAGATGTAGTCCTGAGAAGTTGGGTCTGATTTGTGTCATTACTGATATCCTCATTGTCAGGGCCCATGCTGCCTGTTTGAATGCCTTCTTAGAGTTCAGAGCTCTTTTATCATTTCCTATTTTGTTTATTCCTTACCAAATTCATTCATAATGAAATATTGATGGTGCTGATTATTTGAAAAAGGAACAAATCTGTGTGTGTGAATTTTTTTTCCTCTTGCTACACAAAGGACCTTTTTTTACTTTTCCTTTTTTTAAATAAAAACATCTCCTTACTGTATTCATTCAGCATATATTTTTATTGAGTGCCTGTAATGTGGCAGGTGTTTGTGAACTAGGGTTAGCATGTGAGCTAGACCTCACGGAATCACAGCCTGGGTCAGCGCTGTTCGGTAAGAGTGCAATGAGGGAAATGTTTTGTATCTGCCCTGTCCAGGATGGTGGCCACTCACCACACATGGCTATTGAGCACTTGAAATCTGGCCAGTGTGACCGATAAATGGATTTTTAAGTTTTGCTTTATTTGAATTAATTTACATTTGAATTGACATAGCCACATGCTATTTATAGTGGCTACCATATTTGACAATGTAAGACTAGTGAGCATCACATATCATTAAAATATATAATAACACTATCTCATATGTGCTTTGAAGGAAACACAAAATGCTTTGAGAGACTATATCAGGGGAATGTGGCCTCATCAGAGAGAACGGGAAGGCTTCCCTGAGGAAGTAACATTTAAGGTCTTTCACATTCTGCCTAGAACTTCTCCTTAGTGGGAACCTCAAAAATGTCAATATGGGGCATTAGACACTGTTAAATTATTATATTTTTTAAATTGCCCTTTCTTCTTTCTCTAGGAATTCTACCTCCTTGACTCTTCTTTAGCCTCAAACATCCCCATGCAAATAAACCCAGAAGAGGATCCCTGGTTCCTCCCGCTCAAACATTTCCTCACCATATCACGTAAATAAAAATGAAAACTTGCACCATGTATTTATTGACTGGTTCTCATATTATAGCTGCAATTTGTGTCCTGCCTTTTCACCTACCTATAGTGTGAATATTTTCCCACATCAGTAAAGATTCTTCTTAATCATAATTTCAATGGCTACCATAATTTTCCATCCTGTGGCTGTGCATCATAATATTTTTCATCGATTTCCCATTTTTGGCTACTTTCTTTTATTGCTATTATAAAGAATGCTGTGATGAACATCTTTGTGCAGAAATCTGTGTTTGCATTTCTGATATTTTCTCAGGGTAGATTCTCACAGGGGAAGAGGATGATTACTGAGTCAAAGGTCATGAGGTTTTTGATTTTAAAGGTTTATGAGACCTATTGCAAAATTGCTTTCTAGAGAGTTTGTACCAATTCACAATCCCTTCAGCAATGTATGAGAATTCCAGTACATTCTGCTGTTCTTTTTTTCTTTTTTTTTAAAATCATACCAAACATGTCTGTGTGTTTCTACAGAGCATTGATAACCGTTATTTGTGGTGGCTGCATGAAGCTTGATTGCAGTGATGTGCTGTAATCATCCTCTCTCAAAAGAGGTTGCTAATTGATGCTGTTCATGCTGGGCTCTCCCTGGTCCTGCCAAATGGAGCGCCTCCAGCAAGTCACAGCTGTCTGGAATCCATCTGGCCCTTCAGGGCTGTTCTGTCGACTTTCTACATCCATGGGCAGCATTTCTAGGTACGTGCTTTTCTTTAATGATAATCCAAGAAGCAGGGGTTTCTTGCAGCAAAATCCAGGCCCACATTGGCAATTTTGGTCTTTGGCCAGAACAAAAGATATCTCGACTAGGGCATTCTTTTTCTGTCTGATGCTTGTTGAAATGACAGAGCACTGAAATGGAAGTCAGAAGATTTGGGATGAGACCTGATTTTTTTTTCCTGCCATTCTGTGTACATCGTATACAAATAAGGACTTTTTCGGTTGCGATGGACAGAAACCTAACTACACAAACAACAACAAAAAGAGAGGATTTATTGTTTCACATAAATGAAGATACCAGAGGATGTTAGTTTCAGGTATGGCTGGATCCAGGGTTTCTAATAATGTTGCAACCTTGGTCTTGCTTTCAAATATCTTCATTCTGCCTATATCTATATTGGTTCAACTCTTAGAAGACTGTGCTCTTATGGGGGCTCATAAAACATGCTCTGCTAATACCCTAGTACAAGGGTTGACAAACCATGGCCCATGGGCCAGATTTGGCTCATTGTCTATTTTTCTAAAAGTTTTATTGGAGCACAACCATGGTCATTCATATATGTATCGTCTATGGCTGCTTTTGTTCTAGAGCAACAGAGTTGAGTAGTTGTGACAGAGACTGAATGTAGCCTGCAAAGCCTATAACATAATAGTATTACTATCTGGCCCTTTACAGAAACATTTTGCTGATCCCTGCTCTAGGAGAAATGTACTTATCCCCAGTCTCAAAAATTTCTCCAGGTTCACTTACCACGCCTAATCAATTATTAGTTCCCAGCCATCCCCACATTTTTTGTTTCATCCCATAATTTTCGCCTAACCTCCTAGATCCAGGGTTCTGTACTTGGGCCCTTCTGTCTAGCTAAGATTGTAGTTCTGAAATATTTTCTTTACTTCCATCTACTTCAAGAGATGGTAAGCACGGTCCTGTTCCTACTCCTGGTCACATTCCCCAGCTCTTGCCAGTCAGGAAGGAAGATCATAAAGATTGTTTATTGCCCAAGGGGTCTGCAGTTGTCCCCCCACTCCAAACCCTGTGTCATGTGGCAGCTTCTGCCACACCTGAGGCAGCTCCAGCTCTGTAGGGAACGTGTCTATGGGAGTCTAAATGCTTTCTATTCAGGATGCTATTGAGTTCCTAAAAAAGGGACTGTGGTGTCAGTCTTTGAACCTGATACATGGCTTGGGAATTTCCTTAGATCAGTGATTTTCAAACCCAGTTTATGAATCAGGGAAGAGTAGATTCCTTTTATTATTATTTCAAGTGAAGTTCCACAGAAACAATCAGTAAAATACGGGTTTGAAGTGTGTGTGTGTGTGAGTAGTTGGAATCTCAACTGCCTTCCAATATCATTCCCTTTTCCTCAAAGTTCCCCCAACCTTATCCCTGACCTTAACCCTAACATTAATCCTAATGTAATCTAACGTAACCTTAACATTAACCTTGACCCTAACCCTAAACTCTAAACCCTAAAGATACCATTTCTGCCTCATTTTCAGACCATTTATAGAGCCCTCATATTGAGGAGAAATGTCCATTAGTATTTGGGGCCATGTCAAAATAGGATTTTATCCCCTTGAATCCCAACTGTTGCTTGTAGTTCTACCTGGCTTAATTCATGATCCTCTGACATCTGGGCACAAATCGTTAAATGGAACTGTAGAGAGAATTGAGAGAGGAGAAAAGTGAGCTGAAGAACGAATAATCATTTAGGTCCGTCATTATTCGTGCAATGTGCCACATCGCTCTGCTATGAATCCTTCAATGGCTGCTTCATCCTCACGGGATAAAGATCAGCTATCTCATTGGCACATGCAGCCCAACATTTTCTCTTATTTCCCTACTCTGGAATGCCATATTTCAGTGCCACCTAATTATATGAAAGTTCTTCAAATGCACCATACTCTGCTGTACCTCTGTGCTTTGCCCAGACTGTTCCCTCTTCCTAGAATACCTTCACTCTTTTTATCTGCCTGGGTAAATCCTGCCTGTCCGTAAAGACCTTGCTCAGCGATCATCTTCCATCCGACTTCCTCTGATCTCCCACCATGCTCCTTCTCTTGCCTAGGCTAACATCAATCACAGGGCTCATTCCTTCATTCGGCAAATATTTACTGGGCTCTGCTGTGTGGCAAGTGCTGTGCTAGATGGTGAGGAAGAATCAGTAATATACTGTCTCAGTCCTGAGTAGTTGAAGAAACAGATAAATTACCCAACTGCGCTGTGATAGGGAGACTCAACGGGCTATTGGCTTGTGGAGGAAAAAAGCTCCTCCAGCCTAGGGGCTGAGTGTTCTGGGAGGGCCAAGAGTGTGATGGAACAGTGCGAACATAGAACGAGCTTGAAACCTGGAAGGGATGAAAGCAGTTTGGGAAGGTTTAGTCTGTGGAGAGGGTAAGGCAGGAGCCAGGTTGTAAAGGATTTTGCTAGCTGTGTTAAGGCATTTGGATTCTGTCTTTAGACGGCAATGTAAGGAAACCATTGAAAGTTTTAAGCAGGGGATTCACCAAATCCGATCTGTATTTTGGGTATATTTTTAAATTTTCTTTTTGTCTCCTACATAGTAATAATATCAGCTAATGTTGCTGAAGAATACCACCAGAAAGACACTCTGTCAAACTTTTTATATAGACTAACTTAGTTAAGTCTTGCTACTATCTTATAAGGTTGCTACTACTATATAAACTTACTATTTCATGATGCAGAGATTCAGAGAGATTAAATTACTTGCTAAAAGTCATGCTTTTAACCATTAGGATAATTCTACATTTCATAATTATCAAAAAATTAAGATATTCATAGTCACTACTTGAGAGAACTCAGAGCACCTTGCTTATATGATCTTGTTCATCTACTTGATATTCTTATAACTCTTGAAAAGGCTTCATTTCTGTTTCATGAATGATGACACCAAGGAAGCGATTTTGCCAGGTCCTCCCAGGCACGATCTCAGGCCACCTAGAAACTAGGATCTTGAGGATTGTTCCTGTATTTTGTTAGTCTTCATGGTGTTGGCTCCAGAGCACAGAAGCATCTGGATGTGGGGTTATCATGAGCTTATGGATGTATTATTCTCCTCACACAGAGAATCAAAAGAGTAAGGTTCCCGTCTTCCTCTTGGGGGAGGGGAGGGCTGGGTGATGAGTGGAGAAGAGGGATCCCAGAGGCCGTGTCCATTGGCATGGTTGGCATCACTCCTCTGATCAGGAAAAAGACATCTGCTCTGGTTGGAGGAACAGAGCACCTTAGGTTCGGACACGTGACTCCTGGCCACCTGTGAGTTGTAGTTGCTGCTTTCTGGAGATCTTCTTCTTTCCTCTTTTAATTCCTTCTTCTGTTCTCCTTCCTCCTTCCTTTTTGTTTCTTCTTCCTCTGTCCTGTTCACCCAGCTCAACATCATTACCATCAACAAACGTATCGCATCACGGTGACTGCTCATCGTAGTCTTATCGTTGCATTGTTGTCTTTGACTTTGTCACTGTCATCATCACCATCGTGGTTATCATCATCACACTACTGCCACCGTCACCACCATGTCAACATCAACACATCATTGTCTCATCTTGGTCTTGTCTTTGCCTCCTTGTCTTTGTTGTCATTGCCATCATTGTTGGCATCATCGTCAACACCATCATCATCACTCGCACTCACTGAGTGCTTTCTCTGTGCCAGGCACTGTGCTCGGCACTTTACGTGTGTTATTGCACATCATCTACAAAATTAACTGTTGTGCGTCATTGTCCCCGTTTTACAGATGACAGACCCACATCTCAGGCGAAGTAGTTTGCTCAAGGTCACAACACAATCACCAATATTAACATTGTCTCTTCTATAAAATTAAGATTCATCCCGTAGGCACCAGAGGTTTCAGTTTATTTTTAGGAATGAAGGAAATTGTAAGATTGAGCTCTTATGCTCTGTTAACTGAGGGCTGCTAGGAATTCAGTGAAAGAGATTTAGGGTTATTATTCTCTAGTGACAGTTGTTCCCTGATTCAAAAGAGCTGCTCTTCTTTTGACTAATTGTTAAATTTATGTTTATGATTATTATTTCTAAAGGGAAATTTAGAGTAGAATTGTTTTAGATAATAAATCAGAGCCATGATTCAAACAAGGATTTGCCTGATTCCAAAGCCTACATCTGCACCACAAGGCTGACTTCCCTTGGTGATTATGCCAAAATAAGCCCTATGATTTCCAAGCCCATGGTTGTCTAGCTCACCTTGTTTGGCTCACTGGAGGATTAAAATACTTTATGGTGACAATTACCTTTGAGAAAGCCTGCTTTAATTGGTGACATCATCTTCCACCTCCAGCCCACATCAGTGAAAATATGTTTCCCTCTGTCTTCCTTAGCGACTGCCCAGCCCTTTTTAGGAGATAGTGTAATATGGTGGAAAGACAGATGGGTCTTCAAATCCAGGCTCTAACGGTTACTGGCTCATCCTTCCTTCCCTTTTCCCTGCAGTACCCTGCTAAGTGGCCAGTTGAAATCTTTAATCTACAGGACAGGGAGAGATGAAGCTGATAGATTTGAAATAGCTCAGTCTATGACTCTAGCAGAGGCTTCTTCAGCAAGTCAGCTAGCTTAGCTAGGAATCATTTTCCCCATTCCTGACATTCCTAGAGGTCAGCTATTCACTCATCCTACTCTTTGAACACCCCCCCCCACCTCCCACAAATAAAGATCCACTCACACAACAGCATGAATGAGTTAAGCAGAATTTACTAAAAATGTAGAGGAGACATGGGGGTGGGTTTATATCACATTGCCCATAGCAAGCAACTTAAAAAATCCCCATGCCTTTTATTGTTACATGTCCCCTGTGTCTTCCTCCCCTGACACCCAGTGCAGTGCCCTGGATCCTCTCTTCTCTGTTATCAGAGCAATTCTTCTCCACCCCAGACGTGCAAATTCCACTCATAATAGTGCTCGGCAAAATAAAGGAATCCAAGGCTGATTGTAATCACCTTTATTCAAGGCTCTTCGGTGTTCTTCTGTTATGACTTGTACGTGACTTTTGGGGGCTCATGTTCTACTCCAGTTAATCAAAGTGTCTCCTAAACAAATGCAGTACTCTCTCCATGAGAAGTTATCATGCCAGTGGGGAAGTGGGCATAATCTTGCTCCACCTCATTACATATAAAATGAAGGTGTTGGTGGATTCCAGACAGCTTCATCGTTTAAGTCTGTTTATACTCAGGAAATTACAGGGCTTTGGGTTCTATTTGAGAAGAGAAATCCCATGCTGGTTTCAATATTTGTTTAAAGTTAAGTCTTAGAATCAGACCTTCCCAGGCTTGCATGTAAATTCATTAGAAATGGAACTTAATATCCCTTATTTCTGTGTAACGTCCCTGCCTATTCTTATGCCATGTAAACACACACAATCACACTTTGGAATTTAGCCCCATTTATGACCTTAGTTTTACTTTTTTCTCCCTGATCCATTTTATGCCTTCTCATTAATTAATTAATTAATTAACTAATTAATTAATTAATTACATGCATATTTATAGGGTGCCATCTATGTGTGATGTACTGTGTTAGGTACTGGAAATATGGAAAAGAAAGGTAGACATAATCCCTTCCTTTATAGTCATCTGTGTGTGTGTATACATTAATCACACAATCACACCAATAAAATAAGGACAAAATTGTGGTATGTGCAATGGAGGAAAAGCCTGTACTAGGAAACCTATCCAGTTGGAGATGTCAGTTAGGTGTTTCCTAACTCTCTTGCCTCTGTCCCTTGTTTTAAACCCTGACCTTTCTCTCTAGACTTAAATGTTCTGTTACCTAGAAGGTCACAGTAGTCTCATTATGTGTTCCAGAGGGGGATAGAAAGACACATAAATAGATGGATGCAAATAATGAAAGTGGCAAGTTCAGGAGGCTGATACTAAAGAAAGTACCCACCTGACCTGGAGGTAATCAAGGAAAGCTTCCCAGAGGAAGGGATACCTGGGCTAAGTTTTGAAGGACAAATCAGGAGCTAGACAGGTACCACCGGGGTGTGGAGGAAGGGTGGTCCAGGCAGAGAACACCATGTGAGCAAATGTTCAGGGAAGAGAAGCTGCGGTGTAAGGGTGTGTGTGTGTATGTGTGTGTGTTTGTGTGCAAGTGCAGGAGGTTTCACATACTGTGAGCAATGAAGCTGAGAAGGCAGCATCAGCCTCTGGTCAGAGCTGAGTTACCACAAAGAACACAACAATGATAGAATTCTATAAAGAAAGTGGGACTGACAGCCTGTGTCATCCCAGACACTCATCTGCTTCATCCCAGACACTTCTTTAAACACACACACACGCACGACTGTAAAGGCAGGGATTGTGTCTACTTTTCTTTCCCATATTTCTAGTCCTGTATTTCCAGACACCTCTTTAAGCTCTTATTTGTTGAGACCCATTTTCTCATGGCTCTTTCTCCAAACATTTCCCACTGCTTAGCCAGGTAGTATGTCCCTTCTGTGACGGTAACAAGGATGTGCATCCTGGGAGAGACTTCCCTGACTGGTCAAAATTACTCCAGGGGGTGACACAATGGCGGAAGTGTAAATCACACAAGAAATATTGAACTTTGGGAGCCAGCGAACAATAATATGCCACTTTATTCCACTCCTGCCGGAGGTTTATATATGTTACTGTCACTTTCATACTGTTCTCCACCACTGGTAATTTTCTCTCAATCTGATTTTTATTTCCCAAGGGTCTACCAAGGTTAAAAGTGCTGGAAAACCAATGACTATTCTTTTGCCAAGGGATAGTAAATTAAATTAACCATTGCTGGTGGCCAGCTCTGGTCAGAACTATTTATATGTAAATAGGTAAAAACCCCTCAAGGCACTGCTGCAATTATTAGTTGTTCATTCCAGATGTTGACCATAATACCAGAGGTCATGAACAAAACTCTGGGAACAGGGGGAGGAATTAGCTTCCTTTCAGCCGGATCTTTTTGTGCACAGGCTAGCTTTCTGCAGCTCAAGCCTCAGCTAGTCCACGGTGACACCTTTCCTGCCAGCTTAATGAGTTAAAAGGGTGAAGACATTTTTAGCCCCAGACTAACAGGTGAAAATAGTAATGGAAGGGTTAAAGTCTTTTGCATAGGGTAGGCATTGGCTGGCATCTTGTCCTGGTTTACAGGTTCTGTCCAATCAGTGTATGCATAATTTGCATACTGCTTCCTGAATGGCCAGCATCAATGATGTCAACAACAGACTCCGCCTTCTAGATGCTCTCAGGATTCCAGGTGTTTCTAATGGCTTTTCCAGAGGGAGAATCTCCTTCCAGGAACATTTATAGGAACAAGGAGCCCTCCCACTGAGTGTTGCGATGTTTGTGGAAAATATAATGGTTCACTATTCCAATGTAGCGTCTTTGGCTGGATTTTCAATGTCAGAGGATCACGGAGGATTGCTTCAAAGTAGCAGGTTCCAGGACTTGAGTCCATTCTCCCCAGTTCTGTTCATTTTCCCCCTCCTATGCTGAAGAATCTCAACCTGGCATTCCTCTTTAAGCAACTCCCACCCATGTTTTCCTTTACTCCATACAAAAAAATGGTTTCTGGGCTGCCTTCGTAATTTATAGCCTGTTTATATGCTGTTGAGCCCTGAATGGCTGTTAAGCCAAGCCTCTCAAAACAGGGAACTTGAAGGAAAAGGGGCTTATTTATGGAAATGGAAAGAAAAGTTAGAAACTGTCCCAGTATCTCAGCCCTCCATTCTTCCATCTTGCCCCAGGGTAGAAGGCTCTCATAGGTTTTGCCAGGTCTACTCCTGGGATGGATGTTGCTCTATTAATGGTTCCTCTAGCAACATATGGCTTAGCTGAATGGTTTACCAATGTCTGTGATCTATCCTGAAGTGTCTTGAACTTGTTGAGGGAAGTAGGATGGGGAGGACTGGCTGAAGCACACTCAGCTTATCTACCGTACTAGATAGTCTTGAACTAGACCCCTGGGGATTTTAGGACCACATTATCTTGGCCCCTATAAAATTGTTTTCCCTTAGGCGTATATCTTGGCTTTCACCAAGGACTGAAATACTGCCTCTGGGAATCCAATATTGTTCTCATTTTTGAGAACTTTGTCCATCCCATCTCTCTGTGGTCCCATTTGAAGCCCTGCATGAAAAAGTTTTAGAATTAAATCCAAGTTCCCATGCACAGTCCAGCCAAAGGAGTACATGGAGGCTGAGATCAAGCCAGCATTTGCCTGCCAAGCTGTTTTCCTTGGCTGTGACCCCTGGAAGAAGCGAAGTCTTCTTCCTTGTGTTCAGGCACAGTCAGCTTGCCTGCACCCACCCACGAGGCTGCTCCTACCTAGAGAGGGATAAATTTATTGTTAAATCGCATAGAGACACTGTGTGCTCAACAAGAGGAACCTGCCCATGGGAGGGGTGTGTGTGTGGCTGAGGGATGGGTGGGAGTAGTTACTAGTTCTCTTGAAGGTGCTTTATAGATTAGTAGCAATACTTACTCAGGGCCAGGAAATGTCTACTTTTTTCTGCAGAATCTATATAATGGATTCAGTTTCCCTTTATTTCTTGACTGTCGGGGGCTCAGAGTCAAAAAGCCTTGAGTGGAATAAATGTGTAGGGTCTTAAGAAGTAAATCTCTGCATTATATCTTACCCAATCTTGCCCTAATAGTTACCCTGGTTTGGGTTTTAATTTTACATTTCGGTTTTACCAAATTAGTATCATATATGCACGTTTACAATACATTTTTAAAAATTATGCTGTGTGGAAAGTCAACAACCCACAGAATGAATGGAACAGATTCTCTCCAGGCCAGGGTGTTGCATAGCACATGAGAAATGCCTTCCCTATTCTTTTTCTAGTTTCCCACAACATCAGCAATGTGTCCTTCCAGTGTGGCTGGACACTTGCAAAGACATGAAGCAGTTCTCATTACGCCTGGTGGCTTGGCCATTCACTGGTAAACAGGGTAGAAGATAGTGAATCTCATAACAAATAAAAGGGATAAGGATTTGTTAAGCTCATATAAAACCGATTTTGTTAGGGGAAAATATTTTCCCACAGGCATCATGAATTATTTCAGAAAGAGAATTATGGCTGGGGAGGAAGCCCTGTTTTGTTGTTGTCTGACTGGAGAGAGAATCTCTCCTTTGGCTAACCACCTCTTTTCTTCACCAGAACAGCAAGAAAGGAACTTAAGAGAACATTCCCCAAAGCAAAATTTCTGCCAAAATTGCTTTTTAAACATTGAGTCAATATCATTTAATTGTATATCCCTCTGTACAAATCACACAAACCAGCCGGATACATATGCACATAACTTTATTCATATAGGCAGTTTAAGAGTGTTTATCTCCATAGTGAAGAAATTGGTATAAACGAACTGTGGCGATATCTTCCTTTAAATGGTGAATGCATGCTAAGCTGCAGGGTTCATAAATTAGTTTTTTGGAGGGTTCAATCATAATCAAATATGCTTAATATTCACACATTGTAATTTGAACATTAAAGATCTTGAACAAAGATCACGATCTTGGAAGGTATTAAATTAAAAAAAAAAACTCCCCAGAATTGCATTTATTAGCTCCTGATTTCTGATTTATGTTTCATTAGCCTGTGGTGATAAGTATGGAACCATACAAAAGAAAAGCACGAATCCCCATTTTGGAACATTAAATCTAGATTTTTGATGATAACCTATTTTTGTGCTGCTATTAGGGGAACGCCACCTTGTACCCACATCCAGTTATTAATCTGTGAAATGTTTTCTCTCTGGTGCACTTAACCGTCACTGACTAAGTGGGTTATTAAATGGGAGTGAGAAATGAATCAATCAAATATATTCAAATGCTCAGTCTCCAGCATTGTTCTTTGACTTCATTATTTAGGCATTAAATTCCATGCAACACCGGATGTAATTGTCAATACAGAGGGGTTTGATTTGTGGGACATGAGTTCTCTTTGGCAATTACGGTTTTAGGTTTACAAGCACACCAGAAATCCTTGCAACATGATAACACCATTAGCATGGCCTCTGTAATCACATCTTTCAATGGGATCACAGCTGTATTGCGGAGCTGACGTTTTCATTACAGAATAGAGCTGGCCTTTGCAGTAATACATGGAACCACTCGCACACCTGGTCGCTGGTTACACAAAGTGCTTTGGTGTAGAAGGTTTATCCTCAGCACCATAAGGCAACTCTTCTACTCTATTTACTCAGCTCAGTCAGAAAGAAATGTGTGATCACTGTGCACAATGTTAAGAGCCAGACTGCCTGTGTTTGAATTCTGACTTCACTACTTCCCGGCTGTGTGACATTGGGCAAGTTAGTTAACCTCTCTATGCCTCAGTTTTCTCATCTGAAAATGGGGATGATGATGATAATAATAATATTAATAGCATTGTCTTAGTTTGGGTTTCTTCAGAAGCAGACACTGAGACAAGTATTTGGGTGCACATAATTTATTCGGAGGGTTCAAAGACCATGAATAGGGGAGTAGGGAAGTGAGACAGGGAAGAGAGGGCAGGCAAAAGGGTGTGTTATTAAGCCGGTTGCCACAGAGGAAACACAGAATGGAATCACTGTGGGTAACTCTGGTTGACATGGCATAACACACACCTCAGAGCCATCCCTCCGCAGGGATGAGTGAGCTGGGGTATTGGTCATCTGTGGAAGGATGTCCCCAGGGCAGGGGCAGCACAGCATGCTGTACTGGAGAGTAAAGCAAGATTCAGCAGCCCAGGAAAACCCTGGCAAAGACACACAGGTGCTAGAGGCTGGGACTCAGGCCTGTGTGTCCTGCAGTGACAAGGGTGAGGGCACACGTGATATCTGCTCTCAGTACCTGGGGTCATTTTGAGGCCTCAGTGAGTGGAACTTTATAAGGCACTCAAAACAGAATCTGGCTTTAGTAAGTCAGTGTAAGTGTTTCCTGCCAACTACCTGGTGGGGTTGGTGTGGGGATTGAACAAGATCGTGTAAGCAAAGCCCAGATCAGCACAGTGCCTGTCCCAGATGAAATTCCCAGCAAATGTTTGTTAAACCAAATACCTACCCTTTATCAATCTCCCATGATTATTGCCATTATTTTGTTTTCTTATTTAATCCTCTCTGCTAGCCCTTGCAGCCCAGTGTTAGCATCCCTGTTTCGTGCTTGGTTGAGGTCACAGGCGTTAAGCTAGGGGTCAGAGCATAGCCTTGGGGTCACAGCACTCGAGGCACCATGGTTGGAACCTGGCCTCTTCTGCGTCCCAGCTGTGAGACCTCCAGCCGAGTTGCTGAACTCCCCTAATCCTTAGTTTCCTCATCCATGCTATGGGGAGAGTAGAAGTACTTTCTCCAAGGAATGCTGTAAGAGTCGAGTAAGACGATGCTTGTGAAGACCTGCACATTGCCTAATAAGTAGTAGCAGGAGTAGTCATTGTATTATGGACAGGAGTAGTAATAGTAAGTGGCAGATCCACGATTTGAACCCAGCTGTGTCTGACCATGCCATACCCCATTGCTTCTGATGGGATTACCTGAAGGCGATACTTTTGAAGGTGTGCGGGACAGCTTTTAAAAGGGCTCCCAAGGGTCCCCACCTCCTAGTACTCACGCCCTTGTGCAGTCCCTCCCCTTGAATGGGAGCTGGACCCAGTGTCTTGCTTGTGATCAACAGAACAGAGCAAAAGGGATGGGATGTCACTCCCAAGATTAGGTTTCAAAAAGACCGTGACTTCCATCTTGCTGGCACTCTTCTTCACTTGCGTGCTCTGATGGAAGCGGGTTGCTATGTTGTGAGCTGTTCAGTGGAGAAGCCCACATGCTAATGAACCAAGGGCAGCCCCTGGCCAACAGCTAGAGAAGATCTGAGGCTCTCAGTCTGATAACCACGGAGAAACTGAATCCTGCCAATGACCATGTGAGTGATCTGGGAAGTGGGTCCTTCCCAGGTGAGCCTGAGGTGGATGCACAGTGAATACCTTGATGAGAGCCTTTGTGAGAGACTGTCAAAGGACCCAGCTGAGCTGTGCCTCACACACAGAAACTGTGAGATAATAAACATGGCTGTTGTTAGGCACTAACTTTTGGGGCAATTTGTTATGCAACCATAGATTATTAATACAGAACTTACTAAGGTTTTTTTCAGTCACCCCAGCATAAAACAGGAACTACAATACTTAGCTCCATGTCCTAAAAGGCAAATCCCCTTTTTGTTCTAAGAGTACCTTAAGAAAGGAAGGTCAAAACATTGTCCATTGGCTCAAAAATGATGCTTCAGACTGGCAGTTTTCAAACATTTTTGATACATGGAACCTTTTGTTTGAATCGGATGTTGCAAAGGGAGGTCCAACTATGGAACTTAGAAATAACAAGATGTTGCACCATCATCTTTAGGAGAATGGAGCCCTGGCGCCCACTTGGTCTCTAAAGGTTGAAAGCCACTGCCCAGGCCTTATTCCTCAAAGATGGGACGTAGGTAGTGAGATACACTAAACACACTTTAATCACCCCCATCTCCCAAGTAGGTACATACGCTGGATGGGCAGGAAGAACAGATGCTGTGTGCAGGGGAATCATGAGAGCCAGGAGGCCCTGCTTTTAGATGTGAAGCCTTCCAGTGAATCTAGTCTATGTTCCTGTGCAGCTGCCCGGCCGAAGACTGACCCTGGGGGCTCTGCTATCTCTGTCTTATGTTAGAAACCTTCGAATGCGCTCATAAAGAGAGTAAGAACTGAAATATAAGACTGCCTTTGGAAGGGTTGAATGGTAGTGGGAAGGGAATACAATGTGGCTAGAAGTGAGGGCTTGTTTCTCATTTTGAATGTGAGAAACTTCATCTGCTACAGATTACCCTGGGGTGAGGAGCAGAACATAACGACATTCCAGGTAAGGATGCATTAAACAGATGGATGTAGCATGTGTTTTCCAAGCATGCCTGATGATTGGAGCTACCTGGGGGAAATGTTCAAGAACATATTCCCAGGTTCCGTTTGAGATAGGCTGAATCAGAATCCCTAGGGTAGAGGCCTGAGATAGTATAGATGGATCAAATGTAGAGGGTGATTGCAAGTGGGGACATAGGCGTTTGGTACAGCCATACTCATTTCTAGTTCCAAACATCCATCCATTTATCCATCTATCTGTTCACTTAGTTGTCCACTCATTCATTCATCTGGGCATCTATTTAATCATTCAGTCCAGTGTCTAGTATGTGTTGGGCATTATGATGGCTGCCAGGAATGCAAAGACAGATGGCACATGGTCCCTAATAGGTCAGGAAATGGATTGGTCAGGAAATAGACAAGGAAGAGCCCTTTACAATGTGGCATGACCAGATGGATCTATGACAGAGGACAGGTAAAAGGAGAGGCACCTAATATGTACTGTTTGCCCCTAAACCTGCCTAATTTAACTTCTAGTCACCAATTCTTTCTACTTGGTTATTTAAAGTGAATGTAATATAATTTAAATATGTCCTTGCGTGTTCCCTCTAAGGGACAGCCCTGTTCATCCAACTGTTCTAAGGATTTCAAGGCGACACACCATCCCTGTATTTCTGGAATTCCAATTAGCAAGCCAGGAAGAATTGACTAGATTTTTATACACCCTTTCCCCAGCTAGGACTTTTGCCATGATCTCAGTTTTCCTGCCCGCTATGTTCCTTCCTTGGTGACAAAAGTACCACCAACCCCAGGAAATGAGCCCCTTGAAGAAAATGATTAGCCTTGGCCTCAAAAGGTTTGCAAACAATACAACTAGATTGTACCAGGAACAGGATGGGTTTCTTTCTTTTCCCTTTTAAAAAATTATTGAATCCCACTGTCTTCTGAAGATGAATATTTCTGCTGGGCAGATTTGCTTTGTAAATTACAGACTCGAGTGGCTTTCTTTTTTTTGCTGCTTCAGTGAACCGGGAATTAGACATATTTGCAATCAAATAAAATGTGAGTGCTCTTGACGGGTTGGAATTCTGACAACTCTGAGGCTCAGATATATGGAATGCGGTTGTGTTGATCTGATGGTTCAGCGCATGTTTCTGGGGCTATCCCAGGAGGGCAAGGTGCTATGCTAATGGTGGGATGATGTAGCAGTGAACAAGAGAGATGGGTCCTTGCCCTCAAGGGCTAAGAGTTGAGAGGTGAGAGAGATTTTATGTAAATAACAAGAATAGAATGTGTAAGTGCTAAGATAAAACATGCAGTCAACAACTTTAGTGAGTGTCTATTCACTCAATTATGCCAGGCCAGTTTCTAGGTGCAAGGAATATAGCAGTGACCAAAATAGACAAAAATCGCTATCTTCATGTAATTTTCATTTCTCGGTGTATGTGTGTGTGTGTGCGTATGTGTGGGAGATATGTGCCATATTTTTCTTATTTATTCCGACTGTCAGATGATGAGTAGTGTAGAGAAGATTAAATTGAGGCAGAGGGATAAGGACTGTGTGTGTGTTTTGTGTGTGTGCCCACACAAGTGTGTTTTGTGCAAAAACCTACACATATGCACAACTGGTAGAGAATATGATTTTAGATTAGGTGGCTGTATTTGTTTTCTGTTGTGCTATAATAAATTACCACAAGTTTAGTGGCTTAAGATAACACAAATATATTACATTACAGTTCTGGAAGTCGAAAGTTTGAAATGGCTCAGCAGCCTTGTGTTTCTTCTGGAGGTTGTAGGGGAGAATCCATTTTCTTGTCTTTTCGAGCTTCCAAAGGTCCCCTTCATTCCTTGGCTCCTGGTCTCATCCTCCACTTCAAAGCCAGCATCTTCCAAACTCTCTCTCTGACTCTAACCCTTCTGTCTCCCTCTTACAAAGACCTTTGTGATTCCATTGAACCCACCTGGATAATCCGGGATGCTCTCCCCATCTCCAGATCCTTAACTTAATCACACCTGCAAAGTTCCATTTGCCATGTAAGGTGACATAGTCACAGATTCTGGGGATTAGGATGTGGACGCCTTTGGGGAGCCATTATCGAGCCTTCTACAGTGGCCAAGGAAAACCTCATTGAGGAGCTATCTGATCAAGGTCCTGAAAGAGGTGAGGGAGGGAACCATGCACATAGCTGGGGGAAGCGTGCTCTAAGAAGAGGGAATAGCGCGTGAGTTTGGGGAAAGACTGGAAAGTGAGGAACAGCATGGAGGCCAGTGTGGCTGGAGCAGAGGAGGTGATGGGGGGAAGGATGGGAGTAAGGTCAAAGGCACGGCGGGGCTTAGTTGTGTGGAGCCTCACAGGCCAGTGCAGGAACCTGCTGTGCAATGGGGATCCACGGGACCCACTGAGTACAGGGTTCGAGAGCTGTGTGCAGGAGGAGCATCTAGCTCACATTTAGAGGGTAGTGGGCATAGAAAGTCTTCCCAGAGGAAGCGAAGTATAAACTGAGGTTACAGATAGTGTTTGTTGAGTGCTTTGTGTCACCTCCTACACTAAACACTTCCTAGACAGATCTCACGTAGCATTTGTGGAAGAGCACGTGTAAAGGTGTGTGTTGGGGGTGAATTTAGGGTAATAGAGAAGTGGAGATTAGCCCTGGCAATTGGGGCTGAGTGAGAGAGACTGGTCTGGAGGTGGTTAAGCAGATGTCAACCTGTCTGAGCCTCGTGAACGTGACAGCATGTTGGGATTTTGCTGTAAGTGGGATGGAAAGGCCCTTGGAGGTTCAGAGCAGGGAACTGCTGTGGTCTGATCTACATTTAGAAGAGTTGCTCTGGAAGTTGGGTGGAGGGTAATTGGAAAGAAAGGTAGGTGGGAGCTGTAGCAGTCCTACAGGTGTCCTGGAGTGATGCCAGTGCAGGCAGAGAGGAGCCAATGGATTCAGGAAGTAGATGCTACGTGTACGGGAAAGGTGGACCACTGCAGGAGAAAGGAGTTTCAATTTGGGGGAGGCAGAGAGCAATGGAAAGTAGCATTAGCAGATCCACGCTGAATTAGCAGACAGGATTGAAACATCAAGACAAAGGCAGAGAAAGCAGAGAAGACGACAGAGGTGACAGTGGGTTGGAGGAAGATGAAGAGGAGGTCCGCCAGTGTTGGAAGTGTTCGTCAATGCTCTCAGCATTCGATGTTTTTGGCAACAAATCTGGCATTTGCCAGAGTGGAGAACTCCACCCAGCTGCTTACACCACATCGTGGTCTCCATCTTCAAGGAGTGAATATGGTAAGGGAGGGGGGACATCTCCTGTCATTTTAAAGCCTTTGGAGAATAGAGAGTAATGAAGTCTTGCCTGGAAGATGCTCATGGACTCAGCCCAGAGCGGGGCTGGGGAAGCTCCTGGGCAGACGTGGAGGATAAAGCAAGCAGATATCCCCTGAGCTGAGTGCTCAAGTTTTAAGATGAAGAACAGACTTACAACATGATAGGAACATCAAAACGGTAAACCTGATTAGCAATTTGGGCTTTCCCAAGCACTTTCTGTTTGTCATCAGAGGCATTTTTCTTTTATTACAAAACTCTTTTTTGAAGTACCATATACATACAGAAAAGTACATTTCCGTAAGTGAAGAGCTCAGTGAATTTTCACAAACACACCAATGTAACAACCATCCAGCTCAGGAAATAAAACATTTTCTACCAAAGCCCTTTAAAATTTTAAAACCAGATACCAGAATTAATCATTTCTTTGTGGTCTCCCTTGTCAGTGCCCCAAATCAGGCAGCAGATCCTGCTCTAGTCAGCCAACCTCAATGTTGTATGTGGAGAAAGTTGGCTCCTGTGTTCTTGAGTTCAGCCCCAGGCCTCTCCCCAAATCCTGCATCTTCCTCCCGTGTTCTGTTCACCTGCAGCTCACCTGGTGTGCCTGGTATTATCAAATGAGATAGCAGGGTGTGAGTTTTTTGGGTTCTTTCATTGACCAAGGATATGTTTATTCTCAGTCTTCTCCTTAATTAACTTTATCCAAATTGTATAGATGTGTATGTGTTATCTTTTCCTTGTTCAAGGTAGCTAGAAGCATTGCAAAGAACCTGGAGTTTCCAGTATAAGCCTTGGATTTTTAGGTCTGAGAAGATAGTCTGGCTGAAGGGTAGACTGAATGAAGAACAGGGCTTTAATTTATTTATTTTTTTGAAGAAGTCAAAGATTTTGTGGTATGCCAAGGACTAGGGAGTGCTTTTGTAGTTTCTTCTTTTCCATTGAGATTTGAATCTCCTTGTAAGGTAGCAAGAAGGGGGCACTCTAGCATGCTGGTTGCTATGGTCTGAATGTTTGTGTCCTCCCTGAAATTCAGATGCTGAGATCTAATCCCCAGTGCAATAGTATTAAAAGGTGGGGCCTTTAAGAAGTGATTAGGTCATGAGGGTGGAGCCCATGTGAATGGCATTAGTGGTTAGTGCCCTTATAAAAGAGGCCGGGAGGGGCTTGTTTGTCCTTCTACCGTGCAAGGACACAGCAGGGAGGTGCCATCCATGAAACAGAGAGTGAGCTTTCACCAGGCACCGAATCTGCTGGCACCTTGATCTTGGACTTCCCAGCTTCCAGAACTGTGAGAAATACGTTTCTGCTATTTATAAGCCATGCAGTTTATGTTATTTTTGTTATAGTAGCATGAATGGCCTAAGACAGTGGTGAAGTACAGGGGCCCTGGAATGAGTCAGACCTGGGTTCAAATCCTGTCCCTGACTCTTGCCAAATGTGTGAACTTGGCAAGTTACTTAACTTCTTGGAGCCTTAGTTTCTTTCATCTGTAAAATGGAGATCATAAGAGGGATCATCTCAAAGGGCAGTTATGAAGATTAAATGAGATATTACATGTAAGGCATTTGGAACAGTATTTTTATTACCACTACAATGATTATCATTAAAGGAATAATAATTGCCATTAGAACAATATTAAAATTATTTTGTTATCGCTGTCACTACTATGGCCATTTGGCAGGTAATGAAACTGAGACCCAGATTAAGGGACTTGTCTGAGGTCACAGGGCAGCATCCCCTTTCTCCTAAGCCTTTTCACTCAGCACACACCTGGCGTTAAGCATACCCAGGCCCCTTTCCTGGCTCATGTGGTCACTGATGGCAACTCTGATGAAGCAATGGGGGCAGCTGCTGGCCTGAGAAGGGGGACTGGGCAGCCCTTTGGCCGGGCATCATTCATCAGATGACCTCCAAAGCAAGCTTGTCCGGCCGAGCATCCGGCCTCCAGAAGAATAGCATTAAGGAGTTAATGAGGCTTGGTGGAGGCGATGGGCCATCTGCTCTTAATTACCCAAGTGCATGGGCAGGAGGGCAGGCTGGTGTGGTCGAGTTGGCTGTCTGCTCTCGGCCGCCTGCCTTCCTGTCCCTGCCCTTCACCTTCTCCCCTGTTTCTCCTGCCTCTGAGGTTCATGCCTGGAGCCCCAAGTGAGCAGAGGCTGAGATGGGGAGCAGGAGATGTGAGGTGTCTAAGCCCCAATTCTCCAGAGGCAGAGCCTGAGACAGAGGGTCTTGGGCAAGTGATTTGTCTGGGAGTGTTCTCAGGAGAAAGGGGGAGGAACAGCTGAACAAGGATGGGGACAAGCTCCACACTGGCCCCTCAGGGAGCACTGGGGCTCCAGTGCGTCACAGAGCTGCTCCCAACCTTGATGCAAGGGGTGGGGGTGGTGCAGCAATTCCCTGGAGGGAGGCGTGTGCAGGCGTGAGTTGCTCTCAGCCACCACTGGAAGCGGCTGGGAAGGCTTGCACCCACCAGGAAAGAGATCAGATGGGGCAACAAGAGGAGGGTGGGGAGGCAGCAAGACTGACAAGAGGAACAAGAATCCTCTCTGGAAAGAACCCAGGCCAGTTCCCTGCTGTTTTTTCTGGCAGGAAGCTGGGTTGTGTCCCATCAAGCCCTGGCCCACACGAAGTGCTTCCTGCTCCTCCTCGGAGGCAGATGCAGTAGCTGATCAGGAGAATGGACTTTGCACTCTGACGTGGGTTTGGATCTTGGCTCCTCCACCTACTAGCTGGCTGACCTTGGGAAGGATCCCTGACCTACCCGTAAAATGGGAATTATACTACTCTTTACCTTTCAGAGCTGTCTGGGAAGATTTTATGAGCTGGAGCATGTAGAGTACTCGGGACACAGCCTGGTACTTACTAAATGCTTAATTAACGGTGGTGGGAGAAGGAATGTGGCCCTTCTCCCTCCCTCTTCCCTTCTCCTCCTCCCTCCTCCTCCCTCCTCTTCCATCGTCATCCTCCCTTCCTATCCTTCTTTTTCTCTGTCCTCCTCTCTTACTTCCTGTTGTTGTTACTGTTGACGGTAGTGTTGTTGCTATGCCCTGGCAAGCTGATGGGCTTGGTTTGCTGTGAACCCCAAACACATTCTCAGGCTGATGCTGTGCTACTTCTGAGACGATCGTATAAAATTCCATGATCATGTATGTGATGTATGTGTGGGGAATCTTCCCAACAGGTGTACCTGGCTTTCCCCTGGGACTCAGCAGCAGGCATCAGGGTAGAGTAGAGAATGTGAATTCAGGCAGCACGGAATTCATGTGCAAGCTCTGCCTCTTACAAGCTGTGTGGCCTTACGCAAGTTACTCACCCTCTCTGAGACTCAGATTCCTTATCCATAAAATACCCAAGTTGTAGCAATGGTGGGAATGTTAAAGGAGATGATGCCATGGGCCTAGGCCATGTGTGCTGTGGGACACGTCATAGTCTGGACATGTCTGGTGTTCTGGAACATAATAGGTGCTTGAAAATTAGTTTCTTACATTAAATGCTGGTGGATTTAGATTTGAATTGAATTCGGTGCCTTCTGTCTTGGACTGTGGAACATTTTGTTTGTCTCTGGTCCCAGTTAGCCACAGCTTTGGGGTCATGGAGTCAGGGTCTTTGCTATGAACAAAGCAGGCTCTGGCAGCTCCAGGCTGCTGTGTGCTCAGGCATCAGAAAGACTTGGGTCCAAAGCCTCGCTCTTCCACTTTGTGAGCTGTTTGCTTGATCTTTCTGATCCTGTGTCTTCATCTGTAAAATGACCATTAATATGTTCCTGTCTGCATCACTGTGCAAATGAAATTAGATAATACAGTTTAGTCCAGGCTCTATGCCATAGTGAAAGGAGAACTAACAACAAACCATGTCATTAATGAGACAGAGGGAGAGCTGCATCCTTGTGGCTGTCTGCTGAAAACACCCAGACCTTCTGGGTGATTCTAAAGAATTAATTCAACAGGCATTGCTGCCCCAGCCATCCCTGTTCCGTGGCTCCAGGCTGGATTCATTTGCACCCTTAGGTCCTGGCTCACAGTCCTGCTGCCTGGTGCATGCTGTGAATATGAGTCTAACTATGAAGGAGTGAGTGTCGTATGTCCCTGTGATCATGGCAGAGTTTGATGCCTGGGATCCCTGTAGTCTGACAGAGATGGCATTTGGAGATGAACGTCGGATTTGTAAGTAGAGTGCCGGGGACCTCGGCCAGTATTGCAGCCTTGATTGTAAATTCAATGCAGAGCTCCTAGCTCCTGTTCTGAAAAAAGGCATCCTCCCTTCTGTCTGGCAGGAGCTGAGGTTGTCAGTAGTGCTTTTAACCAAATATTTCCAACTTTCTGATTTCAAGTCCTCTGGTAGGACTCTATTTCCCCACCTACTTTAAGGTTAGATGTGGACGTGTGACCTGCTGTGGTTCCAGTCAACACCCATGGACCTGAAGCGTGAATGGGAAAGCCGCTTGTATTTTCTCTCATTGAGATTTTGGGTTTGCTTGTTGCTTCAGCGTAACTGATGGACCCTAACCGATACACCTGATGGACGAATGAATATAAGATCCTTAGGGGCAGGGAGTCTGCCTGATGTTATTCACTATCTTATTCCCAGGGCCTAGCACAGTACCTGACACATAGAAGCAGGTGATAGATACTTGTTAAGAAATGAAAGAAGGACCTTGGAACCACTGGACCTGAATTTGATCCTGACTTTGCAACTCGTCAGCTTATGTGAACTTTGGAAGTTCGCTTAACCTTTTAATGCTTGATTTTCTCATCCATGGAGTGGGAATACCATTCCCTGCAATGTAACTATAGGATTTATTCTGATAATGTGAGAGTTTCTGGCATATAGCGTGCACCCAGTACGTGACGGATAACAAAATCTTCCTCTATGAATAGAGAAGGAAGGGATGAGGGGAGGGACGGAACTCATGTAAGTACTTCTTTCTGCAAGGAGGATCGGTAGGAAGGAACTTGCAGGTGACATTGATGTGGGAAGGAGGCCCCAAAAGCAAGGAATTGGGGAAGGCAGAGAGGGATAAAGCAGGTAGGAGTCAGATATCTCTCTTCTGAGTCCAGGAGAACTAATTCAAATGGCACAAAACATCCCCAAATATTTGAGCAGAAGCCATAGCTAGTACGCTTTTAATTACCCTGCCAATAAAGATTCCTGGGCAGAACGGTCTTCGATGCACAGTAATGTTTTGCAATGTTTTTAGTAATTGGGTTAAGATAATTTATTAGAGTACTGACTGGATGTGTTTCAATAATTGCTAAGACTAGAATATTAGCCTTTTCTCCCTGAATGCAAATCACTCCCCAATGGGCCAAAGCATTGGAGAATATTGTTCTAAATATGCAAATCACTTTGAGACAAATTCCGAGTGCTGACCATAGCATCTATGTGAGCATTTATTTTAATTTGCACTTGGAAGCTCCCTGAACTTTGAGTCCCATGTTGGGGGCTTGTTTTGTTGGCAAGGTCGCAGGCTGTGGTGGATTGACCTACTACTGTTTTTATTAAAATTAAAGGAAAGCTGTGTGCAGATGGGAGGTAAGGGGGGGTCGGTGAGGGCCCTGCCAAGGTCACTAGCAGCATGAGAGACATAGTTAATGGCTAAAACAGATTTTCCCTCATGCCTATTTTTCTACTGAGCTTGTTGAGGGGAAAACAGTCTAACCCTATTTAAGAAAAATAATCAGCAGAAGTATTAACAGAGGAATTGAGAGGGTGAGAGAGTCTTGCCTTGGGGGAGGGGACATGTTTGCAATCAAGATTGAAAGATAATAAGCTTCTTAAGGTTAATTTGGTTTATCTGGCACTAACACAGCATCAGGAGAAATAACTCACTTAATAGAAGCTTTGCATTGTTGGGAAATAACAATAGTAGTGGCAGTTGCATGTATGGACTGATTACAGTGTCAGACAGGGTCCCAGGCATATCATGCATATCTAATTTCTTTAATCCTCACCACAACCCAATGAGGGGAGGTATTATTATCCCCATGAAGAAGTTGAGTCTTGGAGAAAGGAAGTATATTTGTTGGATAAGGTCTCCCTCCTTATAGGTGCTGGAGCCAGGGTTTGAACCAAGAACTTGGAATTCCAAGCTCCTGCACTGAACCACAAGGCTATATTGCCCCCAGCGTTTACTCAACAGTCACTGTGTTTTGGGCAGCAAGCCAGGTCCATTACACGCACTAGTCCATTGGACCATTGAGGTGCTCCTTAAGGTGTGCACCACTCCAATTTGGAAGAGGAGGAGCTAGGAGCAGGGTCTGTAGATCTCTGCTTAGTGGTGCGGTTGATGTTGGTGAGAAGGCCACAGTGATTGAGACTGGGATGGAAAGGCATCCTGGGTGTGAGGGGCAGAGAAGATTAAGCAAAAAAGTTGCAGGTCTGGAAAAATACCCACAGTCCTTAGCTTCCTCATTCATAAAGTGGGGATGATAATTACACAGGCATCAAAGGTGCTGAGTGCCTTGTTTGACACACCATGAATGCCTAAATATCCAATATTAATATCCCTTGCATGTGATAATAATAACTGCGATTTTCTGAGTGCATAAGAAATACAAAAGAGCACTAACTGGTCACCACCATTTGGAAAGTAGTTCAATCTACATATCCAAAGAACAAATAAGCCCTTATAAATGTATTCCCAACACAGGGGGAAAATATTAAGGCACGATGTTCAACTATGGACCTGCAAGATAGAAGGGGAGAGTCTCCCATCCCTGGGTTAATTGCAAAGTAACCAGAATCTGGTCTTTGTTCTTCCACTTTTAGATCTCTTGGGGCTGCCTGGGGGTAGGTATGTTCATGGAAGACAGTGAAAAAGACAAGAATGGAGTTTACTTGTATAGAATCACTATTCTCACTATCACACTGAATATTGACAATGACTTTTGCTATCCCAACTGGTCAAAATAGGTAAGGAGGAGAGTGTGATACCCATTGCACAGGTGAATACGGAGGCTTAAAGAGGAAGAGGTACTTCCTCACGACCACACAATGACGAACTGATAAAGCAGAGGCTCAAACTTAAGTCTTCTGACTTTGGATTCCTTAAACTTTTCCCATTCTTTCCAAGAATCCTGGTGGAGGGTAGTGGGTCCTAAATTGGTAGCTGGCCTTGTTGGAATCGTCACCATTCCATCACCGACCCTATTGTCACCATCAGCATGGGATTCATCACCAAGATAGCCACCACAACCATCACCGTCAAGGTAGTTTATAAAGTGTTTTTCTCCAAATAAGCTTTCACGTTAGTTGAGAATCTGTTCACTAATCCCATCAGTATCCCCAAGTAAAGAAGGATAGCCTATATAGTAAGAGGCAGTTAGAGCTTTCCCCAAAGTTTCCTAATGGATAATAAATTATGAAGAGTACATTCTTTGCTATGTAATTAATGGAAATTTACCATTTTTAAGCTTCCTCTGGGAAATTTTCCATGTCAAATGAATTTGTCGATGGGACCCGAGAGGGAGGATATCACAACTGTTCCAGTGTGTACTTCATTAGGCGGCTGCTGGAGGTTAAATTTTCAGTCACGTCTTCTGATGGCTTTGATCTCTGATGACAGTGTTAACTCTATTCACTCCTTGGTATCACTCTGGTATTTTAAAATAGTCTTTTAAGATAGCCTTGCTAATTATTTTGCTGGAAGTTTAATTAAATCTTGTCACAGAGGAATATGCTATCTTGGGGAATGGCTGCTAAACATAAGTCAAATTGCTAAGAAAAAGGGAGGCAGAGTAGAGAGCTATGCATACAAAGAATGGTGCAGAAGATGGTAAATCCTGCATTTTTTACTATGTAAATCTAAAGTTCAAATCCTTTTGTTTGAACCATGTTCAGACAGAGGGGATTCTAAGTCTGCTTTAATTTTCCATTTAGAACCAGATGTATTGAAAGCAATTAGTGTTTTTATTTAGTTCTACTCTGGGACCATGAAGATAGAGGAGGTCATCCTCTCCATGGGGCTCACACGTGTGTGTGTGTGTGTGTGTGTGTGTGTGTGTGTAGGGGGCAGAGGATACACAGAGAGGCATGGTATATTAAATACAGAAAGTTAGAAGTCTAAGAATATTCATTAAGATGTTGTTTGTTAATTCTGGAAACAACCTTTTGAAAGAATGAAGTAGACTCAAATGCATGATATGGAATGATCTCCAACATATGTTTAAAATAAAAAAACAAAGTGCCAACCAGTACAGAAAAGGGCTAGAGAACTTTTTCTTAAAAGGCCAGATAGTAACTATGTTAGGCTTTGTGGTCTGTATGGTCTCTTTCTTTGTCGTGTGAAAGCAATCCTAGACAATAAATGCATAAAGAAATGGGCATGGCTGTGTTCCAATAAAATCTCACTTATATATATTGAAATTTGAATTTCCAAATATTCTTGTTTTATTCCCCTCCAATCATTTTAAAATGTAAAAATCATTCTTGGCTTGCTGGCCATACCAAAAAAACAGGAGGCTGAGTTGAAAGCAGGGTCTTGAAGGGATATTGTTACACTCATGTCCATGGCAGCATTAGTCACAATAGCTAAAATGTGTGAGTGTCCACTGATAGATGAATAAATAAGCAAAACGTGCTATTTGCATACAATGGATATTATTCAGCCTTAAAACAAGGGAATTCTGACATATGGTACAACATGGATGAAACTTGACATCATGCTAAGTGAAACAAGCCAATCACAAAAAGACATACTCTGTGATTTCACTTATAAGAAGTACTTAAAGTAGTCAAATTCATAGACAAAAAAGTAGAATGATAGTTGCCAGGGGATGGGGAAAGGGGGAAATGAGGAGTTGCTTAATGGATACAGAGTTTCAGTCTTACAAGATGAAAAGAATTTTGGAGATGGATGGCATTGGTTGTACAACATTATGAGTGTATTTAAGGCCTCTGAACTGTATACTTAAAAATGGTTAAGATGGTAAATTTTATGTTATGTATTTTAACACAATTTTAAAAATTGAAAAAAATACACTAAAAAGCAACAAAAAAAAGGCAGGCTGGATTTAGATGGCAGGCCATAGTTTACAGACCCCTGGTGTAGGACATGGGCCATTTATGTACACACACACACACAAGTATGACAAATATGATAGGGATAAATTTTTGAAATACCTTTAGTGATTCATTATTCACTTAGAAACCGGTTTCTTTCTTCTCAGCACCCCTTGTGTTATAAAAGCTAAGCCATGAGGCTTATTGTCCTAAGAGAGGACTCCAAGGAAAGGAACAAAGAGATCACCATTCAACCTTGAGTCTCAAAGATGATTTATTTTTTTCCTCCGGGAAATGGCACGATAATTATATTTAAAGCCAAATTTCATTAAGAGACAAAGGTGTTTGTGCATTTGTTTACTCTTTTTCTAAATTCCAAATGCCTTTTCACCCACCAAGGTGCCAGCCTGGCTAACTTCGACCGTAGGGTTGCGTGACAGATCCTTGTGTCCAGCTCCCAGAGGTGGTGGATGAAGTGCCGAGTGGCAGAGGAAGCCTCTCTGGTCCCAGAGGAGAGGTAGAGGGGGCCGGAAGGAGGAAGACAAACACAGAAGTATGTGTGTCCTGCCTGCCCCCTCCATGAGATGCCGGAAGTGATGTTTGAAACTGGAGGATAAGTTTGGGGCTTTCAGTGCGCAATGGGGCACTTTCCTCATTTTCTGCAGTGCAGAGTGAATATTTTCACTTGCCCATCCTTTGGAAGCCCCACTTATAGTTTTGTAGAGGAATGTGGTGGATGGATTCCCTGTGGCCTGTGTCCCTGTAGACATCGTGGAGATACTGAGAGAACCAGTGGACCGGGGTCAGAGCAAGGAGGACTCAAAGGACAGGGACTTTGTAACAAGAAGCGAGTGGCCAGACCACAGAATTCAATGAGGCATCCTAGTATGATATCCCAAACATCAAAAGAGACACTGGGGACAGACCAGTCTGGCTGTACTGGTCAGACACCAGAAAAGTCCCAAGAGAGGTCTGGTAGACCTGAGGCTTCCTTCTCCTCTAAGGACACATATACTTTCCCCTGCACTCACGTGACCTCTTACGGAAGAGAGAAACAGTTGTGGAATAGAGTTTGAATCTTTGATATGATCAAATATATACATTTTTTGAGACAGGGTCTCACTCTAAAGTGAGAGTTCAGTGGCATCATCACAGCTCACTGCAACCTCCAACTCCTGGCCTCGAGCAGTCCTCCCACCTCAACCGTCCAAAGTGCTACGATTACAGGCATGAGCCACCGCCACCAGCCTTGATTGAGTATTTATCCTGAAGAGTCTGAACTAATTCAAGACTGTTTTAAACTTCCTGAGATGAGGATATCAAAAACTGGCATGTTTAGTGTTTTTCACACCACCCAGCAGAACGGGGCTCAGTGCAAGATGAAATAAGGGGAACAAAAGTTTGCTGAATTTTTTTTCTTTTCTTTTTTTTTTTTTTTTTACACACAAGTTGTAGTGGGTGAAGTTTGATCCTGCTGCAAATAATGCTGATATAAGCATACCACATCTCTGGAAGTATAAACGAGAAACGATCATGTTTGTAATGGGGGTGGTCCTGGGGGTCAGAATGTGAGAGAGAGACTTACTGCTTACTGCTCCCCTTGTATTCTATTTGGAGGTGATGGCTGTAGTCCCAGCAAGAGGTGGTGGTGCCCTCTTCCAGCATGATTTGAAGCCTGGACTTCATTCTGTATGGGATAGGGAGTCAGAGAAGTTTCTAAGCAGAGCAATGCCCTGGTTAGATTTGTATATTAAATACGTTGCCTTGGCTCTAGTCTAGAAATGAGGGAGGCATGGGTGAGACTGGAGGCAGAAGCCTTTTAGGAGGCTGTTAGCGTGATCCAGGAGAGAGGAGGAGAGAGTTGGCGACAGTGGCATCGATGAGAGAGATTTGGGATATAATTAGGAATAAGCTCAGACCCACGTGGATAAGACAAAGAAGAGTCAAAGAGACAGGAAGCATCTCAGAAACTGTACACGGAGAAACTAACAGAACGAGAAGCGCAAAAGTAACGCTTACGCAGCGCTCGTGTCTTCTAGTGCCTTGAGCAGTGGCCCCCTCCCGCTGAAAGGAGTTTCAGTCTCTGCTGCACCTCTTGACACTGCTAAAAGGGATGTCTAGAATGTACAACCAAATTAGCCAATCAGCCTCTCCTTTCCCTCTCCCTCCCTCCCCCTACCACTTGCCCCTGCATTCTGCTCTCCTCCCATCTCCATCACTTTCCCAGCCCCTTCAGCATGCCAGGTAGTGACGCCAGTTCCTCACTGATTTCTTCCAAATCTCCCCCCACCCAGCTTTTCTTTTCCAAAACCTAGTCTTTTTTCATGTCTTCTCCTCTGCCATGTCCCTCTGCCCCCAGCCTTTCCCATCTTGGCTTAACCTCTCCGAGAAACTCCCTGCTTTTTCCAGGAAAAGTCATTCTAGCCTTTCTGTCTCCTTTCCCTATTTCAGCTCTGCCCTGCTCTGCGATAAGGTGAATAGGCTGAGTCTTATTCCCTGGGTTTGCATCCTGGCTCCTCCACTAATTATTAATAATTAAGTGACCCAGGCAAGAATGGTAAGTCTCTAAACCTCCTTTTCCTCGGGTGTGAAGGGGCGATAACAGTATCACTTTTACTGGGTGGTTGTGAGGCTTAAATGAGATAATACTTATAAACTCGGTGCAGTGCTTGGCCTGTTATCAACCCCGATGAAAGGTTGGCATAATAATAATTATCAGTACCATGCCAATGAACACGAGAAATGCTCAGGTTCAATCAGCAGCTGCTTGAGCAAAAAGAAACAAAAAGCAAAACCCCCAAAACAGAATCAAACAAAAAACAACCCCCAAACAGAACAAAACAAAAACCTTCTTAGAATATTGAGAAAGACTTGGAGTACTCAAATATGTATGCGTATTTTTTTCATTTTTAAAATATCATAATGACTCTTTCCCTGTATTAGGTGTTGATGGCTACATGACAAATGACCCCAACACTTAGCAGTTTTAAAAAACACAGTGTCTGTGGGTGGGGAATCTTGGAATAGCCTCACTCGATCTCATGCTCAAGGGTCTCTCTCAAGCTTGAATCAAGGTGTCAGCCGGAGCCTTAGTCCATAGAGCAAGCATGCGAGAAGAGCCAGAGAGAGAAAATAACAGCAGGATGGAAATCACAATCTTTTGTAACATGCTGCTATAGACTGAATGTTTGTTTCCCCAAAATTCATATGTTGAAATCCTAATGCCCAAGATGATAGTATTAGGAGGTGCAGCCTTTTGGGGGTGACTAGGTCACGAGGTCAGAGCCCTCATGAATGAGATCAGTGCCCTTATAAAAGGACCCCCAGTGAGTTCCCCAGCCCCTTCAGCCTTGTGAGGATGCAGTGAGAAGACAGCTGTCCGTGAACCAGGAAGTGGGCCTTCATTAGACACTGAATCTGCCAGCACTGCCTTGTTTTTGGACTCCCCAGCCTCCAGAACTGAGGGAAGTATTTCTGTTGTCTATAAGCCACCCAGTCTATGGTATTCTGTTCTGGCAGCCTGCATGGACTAGGACCTAATAACAAAATTGACATCTCATCACTTTTGTCATATTCTACCTGTTAGAAGCAAGTCACTTGGTCTGACCCACACATAAGGGGGGAGGGGATTTCACAAGGTCAAGACTACCAGGAGGCAGGGGTCCTTGGAGGGCCATGTCCGAACCTGCTCACCACACTCCCCCAGTCCTTTTCCTGTGTCCCAATCCTTAATCCCAACTGTCTCCTAGGAATACATCCTACTGCACCCTGGGTCCCACTGCACCTGATCTCATGCCACCTGATCACTAATTGGATATTACCGTCAGATTCCAGGAGCTTCTCCATCACGATTCTCTCAGGTACCTAAAGAGAAGCTGTCTCCTCTGTCAGTTTAAATCAAACCCGCTTGCTGCAGAGAAATGCAGCTGCAGCCTGCAGCTCTCAGGCTGTCGGTGATCACCTTGTGTTCTGACTTCCTTTTCTGAAAAAACTGGGGGAATTGCTGTTGAGGCAGCCAGTTGAGAGGCCATTGCTTGTTTCTTTAACAAACGGTGAAATCTCCCTCTTCCGCAAAGATCATGGATGGATGAATGTGATTAGAGACATTGACCATAACTAATGTATATTAATTACCTATTATCATTATTGGTAATGACCATTGTGTCATGAGATTGCTGGTCAAGGAGTACTTGGGCTTGTCTTTTCTGAAATTAGACCATTTATTTCCCATTGGGGCTGCTGCTTTGGGGCATTTCCAATGAATCCATGCGGGAAAAGGGGTTCTAAGTTGATATTTAGAACTGAAGCTAAAGTAGAGGCTGTCCCGAGATGCCCCTCAGTCTTCCAGTCAGGTAGCAACAGAGCTTAGGTATGGTTTCAGAGAGTCAACTGAAAAGAGAGAAACCAAAGCAGGAGAACTACAAGCATTCTAATAAGGAAAAAAAAAAACCCTACTACTCCTCTATTTGTGCTTCTAATACTATTAGAAATACATTCAGCTACAAGTTACAGAAAACTTCAAACAGCATTGAAATAGGATTTTTTTTTCACACTCCAGAAAATCTGAAGGCATGTGGCTGCTTGGAGGTGGTTCAATGATTCTAATAATGACAGGCCAAAACCTTTTGTTAGTTTGTGATATTTTCCTCATGGCCACAAAATGGCTGCTGTGTTCCTTACATCACATCTGCATTTAAGTCAGGAGGAAGGAAGCAGGGATAGCACCAGCTGCACTTTTCCTTTTATCAGGAGAATAAAAGAGCAAAAACATTTCTCACAACCACTCTCCTGCCCCATATATTCACTTAAAATCTTATGAGCTAGAGTCACACCTGGCTGCAAGAGGCTGTGAGAAAGTATTTGACTTTTCCCGGCTTCTGTAGTGGAAAATGGCAGGAGGAAAAGGGGGATTGCCAAGGCTGCTGGGTAGCCAAACAGCAGTGCCTGCCACAGATGTTATTACTAATCGTGATATAGTTGAGTCCTGAAAGTAATAATAGCCAGTGTCTCTAGGGTGACACTAGTAAGTCAGGATTAGAGTCCATGCCTGTCTATTGCCCAGAGCCTGATCTCTGAATCATGACACAATGTTGCTCTCTTCAGCAAGTCTTTACTGAGTGGCGCTGGCGTGTCAGGCCCTGTGTTGGAGGCTGGTGGCATGAGGATTCCTGTGCCTGCAGTGACATCATAGCACTTGGGGTGGGGCAGGGAGGCTGTGCTGCAAGGACGGGGATCATCACCATCGAGTGCTTGGTAGATGCGTGTCACGTCATCCTTTGCCAACTTGATGAATGGTCACTTCTTTTTTCTAATTTTTTTTTTTAGATTTTAGACTTTTCAGATTTTACATTTTTACTTTTAAAAAAGCTTTCTTGGGGTATAATTTACATGTCATAAAATTCGCCCATGTTAAGTGCACAATTCAGTGAATTTTAGTAAATTTACGGAGTTGTGCAACCATCGCCACAACCTAACTTTAGAACATTTTCATCACCCTAAAAAGATCTCTTGTGATTATTCCCATCCCCAGTCCCCCAAACCACTAATCGATTTTCCATCTTATAGATTTAGTTTTTCTGATATTTTCTATGAAATTATACAATATGTGGTCTTGGGCATTGGGCGTCTTTCGCTTAGTATGTTTTTGAGGTTCATCCTTTTTGTGGCGCATTTCAGTGTTCTGTTCCTTTTTGCTGTGGAATTGTATTCCTTTGGATGGATATTGGTTTTTTTTTTAATCTATTTTGTTTATCTGTTTACTAGTTGGACGTTTGTGTTGTTTCCAGTTTTTGGTTATTGTGAATAATGCTGTTATGAACATCCATCTAAAAGTTTTTTGCAGCATATGTTTTCATTTCTGTGATATTTCTGGGTCCTTTCTACATAAGGCAAATTTACGCTTAACATTTTAAGAAACTGCTAAACTGTTTCCCAAAGCAGCTATACCATGTTACATTTTACATACAGCAGCCTATGGGGGTTCCCATTTCCAATTGTGTCTTATGACTGAGGGTAGTTTGGAGAGTAAGTAGTTAAAAGCCCAGGCGGGCACGTCATGCAGCAAAGTGCAGTCTGCTTTGTCACTTTTGACCTGTGCAGCTTTCGATGAACTATTTCAGCCTCAGTTTTTTGCTTTGTAAAATGGCAATAATGCCTATTTTGTATGGTGGTTGGGAGGAATAAAGCAGATTACTGGCCAATGTCCCTCATATAGCAATTTCCATATTAGTTCTTATCATTATGAGTAAATCTTGGGTGTGTTCTTTTTTTTTTTGGTTTTGAAAAAAAATTGTTTTACCTGTGATAAAGTAAAAAAAAAATTAATATTTGGGTTCGATAATTTAGAATAACTTGCCTCATTTGGGGGATGATCTGGTGGAAGCTTCCAGTCTCAACATAAAAGGTGATGGGCTGGTTGGAATCTTTCTGGAAAGAAAGTGGATGGCTTTATGTGTGCCTCTTGCCTCGATTTCTCCAGTTCTCTAGCCACATTCTTAGGCTTTTCTTCTGCTTTTCTGAACATAGGGTCAGAGGATCCCTGGGTGCTCTGTTCGGTTCCCCCGAAGCTGGTTTTCTCAGTTCAGTTTTCTGCCCTTTCCCAGGTGGTAACACAGGGAACCATCTGCCTTTGATGGTCCTTTTGCATCTTTGACCCAGGCACGACCCTCCCAATCACTTAGGAATTGCCATTGTACCTGAGTGCTGAAGCCATTTCTGTGCTATATGATAGTTAGAAAGTGATTGTACTGTAGTTCCTGAAACATAAAATGTGCTCCACAACTGACGAGAAAGAGAGCCTCATGCAGCCCAAGTCATTTGTAATAACTGAACGTGGCATGCCACGTGAGCCCACTGAAGCACACGGCTTTCAATTAAAGCAAACAAACAAAAAAGCCAAGAGAAAAGTCCCAGGAAAATGCAATTTGCAAGTTGTTCAACATTTGTTTTGAATTTCTACGTTATTCCAAATGCATCTTGTCATGAAGGCACAATTTCCTCTTTCTGTCTCCCCACCCCCCCCTTCTTCCTTTCTTTCTTCCCTCTCTTTTTCTGTATTTGCCATGGTGGTGGGGTAAAAGGAACTGTCTTGATGTCCTCAGGGATGTCCGACTCACTCTTGCTGAGCTGAAAGTCCCAGCTGACCTCCAGCATGAAGACTGTGTCACCCCAAAGCCAGGTAGGGTTACTGACTCTCTCCCTTTTTAGAAGGTTTCTGCAACTTGTTTATGAGACACTCAAAGAATCCCATCTTTGGTGCAAACTTAAGAGAGCCAGGGCTGAGTTTAAGTTCCTGAGATGGCCCTGCTGGAGAGAGACAGAGCTGGGAACTGACGTGGTAACCCACTGCACAGTCTTTATGCTGCTCTGTCCATAAGTCTGTATGGCAAGTGTGTTTGCTCATTCCATAGCATGGAACCAGTTGTCCTCATCAGAGTTCCCAAGTTAAATAACTCCTCTATGTGGTGTTATATATTGACATCTGAATCAGGTGAATGCTATGGAAGTTAAGGGAAGATTGTGTACCCAGAATGTGAAAAGCAGATAAGCACCAATATTCAGATTGTGTCCCAATTTTTCTTCTTCATGAGATTCATCTGGGGCCAGGCATGGTGGCTAATGCCTGTAATCCTGGCACTCTGGGAGGCTGAGGTGGGAGGATCACTTTAGTTCAGGAGTTTGAGACCAGTCTGAGCAAGAGCAAGACCTCCATCTCTACAAAAAATAGAAAAATTAGCCAGGCATGGTGGCATACATCTGTAGTCCCAGCTATTTGGGAGGCTGAGGCAGGAGGATTGCTTGAGCCCAGGAGTTTGAGGTTGCAGTGAGCTATGACAATGCCACTGTACTCTAGCCAGGGTGACAGAGTGAGACTCTGTCTAAAAAAAAAAAAAATTCATCTGGAAGATTAATACTGTCCAGATTCCTAGGCGGCTTTTCAAAATATTCTGATTTAGTGAGACTAGACTGAGGCTTAGGAATCTGTATTTAACATATGCATCAGGCAGTTCTTATATTCAGTCAAGGCTAGGGAACACTCACATAGGGCTGTGAGCTCATATCTTAGGATCACCTGAGGAGATTCTTAAAAGCATATCTGTGGGCCCATGACCAGAGCTTCCTTCTCAGTGGGTCTTTCTGTAGACTGAAAGTTTGTCTCCCCCAAAATTCAAATGCTGAAACCTAATCCCCAGTGTTATGGTATTAGGACCGGGGGCCTTTGGGAGGTGATTAGGTCAGGAGGATGAGGAAGGAGCCCTCATGAATGGGACTAATGCCATTATAAATGAGACCTCAGAGAGCTCCCTTGCACCCTTGGCCATATAGGATATATATGGCCAAGCAAAAAGTCGGCCATCTGTAGGCCAGGAACAGGGCCCTCAACAGACACTGAATCTGCCAGCCTCCAGGACTGTAAGCAATAAAATTCTGTTGTTTATGAGCCTCCAAGTCTATGGTAACTTTTTATAGCAGCCTGAATGGACTAAAATAGTCTTTGTTCTGGAATCAGCATTTTTAATAAGCTGGCTGATGACTCCAGTGTAAGGGGGTGGGTGGTTGAACATCCCTTTGGGAGATGCTTTGCTTGGAGTTTCACAGCTGACTATGGTCCACAGACTGGTGGCACCAGCATCACTGGGGCTTGTTGGAAAGGCAGGCTGGACCTCCTGAATCAGAATCTGTATTTTAACACATTAACTGCCATGTGAGTTGTATTTAACTCATGCTAGTTTTGAGCCCGGGCCTTGTGAAGCATATGAAGACTCAATTCTCCAAAACTAATTCAATAAGCATGTCACGAGTCACATACAACTCAATTGGCGTGCAGTGTAAAAATTGATTCTAGTGCTGCATGAGTTGCATATAATACACACAGAAAACAACAAAAAATAAATTTTTCATTAAATTAGAAAGGATCATTTTGCTTTTGAAGTTTTTATTCTATTTTTGTAATAAAATGCCATAGCCCCAGGGAAAAAAATTTTTTTCTAGTGTGGCAATCAATGTCTTAACTGTAGATCCAGATTATTTATATGCACATTAAATTTGGAAAGTACTATCTTAAAGCAGTGGTGCTCAGAGTGTAGTCCCCAGGCATGCATCTTTGGCCTCACCTGGGAATTTGTTAAATATGCAGATTTTCAGGCCACACCCAGACCCACTGAATTAGGAACCCTGGGGCAGGGCCACCATCTATCTGGGTTTTAACAAGCCTTCCAGGTAATGTTGATTTACGCTAAGGTTTGAGGAACGCTGACTCAGATTTTTTTTTTTTTTAATTAAAACAAGGCTGATTTCTCTTCAGCTGTGTTAGTTTGTCTGTATCACTGACATTTATACCTGTGAACACACACTGTCCTGACCTTTGAGTTATTATATCAAAGAAGCTCATTCACTTCCATATCACCTCTGAAAGTGTTGGGACTCCATGAATAGGAGATAAAGCATTGAATATTGACTGGCTGTTGCTTAGCAAATTTCTAGCTTGATCAGTTTGTCTTTTCCATCAAGGACAGTATCAGAACAGCCATTTTCTCCTCTCCTAGAGTATTCTGTTTCCCAAGAGTAGAAATGGAAAATGACTGTCATCACAAAGCGTTCTCATAGTAGGCCCCTAGTCTGGTTGGGTGCGATGTGCTTTGTAAATGACTCTAACCCATCCCTGCTCCTTGGAAGGATCCTCAAGAGATGATGCCACCCCAAAGAGGCAGTGATGCTGGTAGGAGGTTGGAGACCAATAGGGCATAACCTTGTGCAATTGGACTCACTTCTCTGGGCTTGTGTTCCAAGGGCCGATCTCACTTACCAGGACGATAATGCTATCACTTCTCCCACCTTACAGATTTATTGTAAATTTCAAAAGGAAATCTAAAGGCGTAAGTGCTTTGAAAAGTTAAAAATGCTCCCAAATACACAGAATCATTCGTGTAATGAATGGAATGTGGGGTAAGGTGGGATTAGTGCCCCTATAAGAAGAGGAAGAGACATGAAATCTGACTCTCCACCCTGTGAGGACACAGTGAGAAGGTGGCTGCCTGCAAGCCAGAGAAAGAGTCCTCATCAAGCACAAAATTAGCTGGTACCTTGATCTTGGGCTTCCCAGCCTCCAGAACTACGGGAAATAAAGCCTGTTGTTTAAGCCACCCCGTCTATGGTATTTTGTTAAACATCTTGTGCTAAGACGGTACCACTAACAATAGAGCAGAGGGGAAAGAATGTGGGCACAGGTCTTCAGCCCTTCGTGATCTGTCAGCCTTGTTACCAGAGGGCGGGGGTGTAGGTGGGATTGTTCTAGATGATTCTTGATAGCACAGCACAGTCTATCTCTCCCAACTTTACAGAAGAGAAGAGTCCACTGTTGGGAGGTGACACGACTTATGCAAGGTCACAAAGCATGTTTGTGACAAAGCCAAGACATAAATACCTTTTTAATATCCAGCTCCATGTTCCTACCACTCCTCTCTCAGGTGCTCAGAGTGTTTTCTGGAAACTTCAGCTGCATTTTGGACCTCCGACACAGACTTGCACAATATTTCCCCAAATGACACTGAGGTTGACGTCTGCTAATCAGTCTTCTGGAAACATTTACAGTGAGATGAGAAAAGGAATTGAACAAGGCTAGGTGGTCTCCATAGGGCCTGAAAACATAACATGCAGAGTGGGAAATTAAAAGAGTCTCTGGGGAGAGAAAAAAGGGAGAGAAGAACCCCCCTTCTCTTATCTTCCTGCCACATGTGAACTCTGTCATTGGAGCTTCCATTTTTGATAAGCTCAGCGTGTCTTATCGCAGCCTTTGACACATGCATTGATCATTCCTTAAACTGTGCCCAGGGAGGCATTTTCCTTCCCGTCTCTGGACGGCCCTTCCTTTGCCTTTCCCCCCCCCCCACCTTTATTTGTTGACATTGATGCTACATGCAGAGAAGGCCGCTTTCAAAAATACGTCTTTTTAATAACTTGTCTTCCAGGAGAGGGGTGTACATCTATGCTTGGGTGAGTTGCTAAGAAAAATCCCACTCTGGATGTCTGACTTCTCCTCCTATCTCGGGGAGCTTTTGACAGAGAAAAATGGGCCTTGCATTTGGTACTCACTTCCAGTACAGTCATTGATTCTGGATTGCAGATTCCAGTGGTGGAAAGGCACTGTTAAGGCAGCCCAGTTGTGACTCAGGCATTCCACAGAAGTCTTTAAAGCAATACTGATGAGCCATACATAAGCCTTATATTGTGGTATTTTTTTTTCCAATCAAGAAATTAAATATCCCAGTCAAACATATCTAGCGGGTGCCTTATCACCAGGCAGGGTGGTGACTTAAAAAAAAAAATTGATTACTCCCCAGCTTGTGTGACAGATTCCGAAAGCAGCACATTACCATTCTGCAACAGGAAAGCATACGTAGGATTCAATTTTATGCCCTTTAGGGATGGGAGTGTTTAGTATTTAGTTTAATTGATCAGGTGGGATGGAAAGGCTTTGGGAGCTAATTACTTTCCACATTGGAAACACCTTATTGCTTGGATGACCTTTTTTGAAAATCAGGGACAACTAATGGTCCTCCTCAGGTTTTTGCTGAAAGAATACTGTGGCCAAAAACAGCAGGAACAGGAAAAATGGCTTTTCATGGAAGCACAAATGATACCATTTGCCTTTTGCCATTTCTGTCTTTTAATGTGGTTGCTGCTTTAATATCCACAGATCATTTTATGTTTACCAAGTCGCTTTATGTTTCCTAATTAGAGATTTTAAGCATCTCTGAGATCTTGGTAGCGCTGGTACTGATGCCTCCGTTTTACAGATGAACAAGGAACTAGTCTAAAATTACACAGCTGGCAATTGGCTACATTGTGAATTCAACTCAGGTATTTCAAATTGTTTTGTTAAATTCCAGCATTTTTTAAGGGGTGGATATCAATTTACCTTTTTGCACACAACCTTTGTTTATTAAAAAAAAAAGTCATCAGAATGGGCCCTTTTAGTTAAACAGATGTAAAGAAAATGACCAGTGTTCCTGGAGAAAACCAAGTACAGTTGTGGATGGCTGGGCAGGTTGCTCACTGCACAATGGTGGTAACATTAAAGCCCAGCCCTCGCTTTGTTTGCTGTCCCAGTGTGGGGCATGTCCACCCAGAGGAGGGGGCCACTTTAATTTCTACGAAGGCACTAACACTTGTCAAGTAGAGTGGTGCACCTGCCAGGAGGAGGCGCTGTTTTCTCATTTGCACAAAAGTGCCATATGAGCGCTTAGTAACCTCAGTCAATATTAACTTAAATGCAGACGCTATGGCCTGAAATGCTCAGAGTTCTATTGAGTGATGAAATTTGAGATTATATTTAGCAGGACCTTGCCTTTGTGGAGTTAGGGGAAAGTGGTTCTTCTTTAAGAAAGGAATTTAGGCTGAATGATACTTATAACTTATTTGCTTGTGAGAAACCTGTGTTCCTTTTCCTAGAAGTTTGTCTATAGGTGATCAGGGGAGTAGAATCTTTCTGAGAGGGAAATAAGGTCAGACATGATCTCACCTTGGGTGGGAGAAAGGACTTTGAATGTGAGTTAGACTAGCCCTGGTGTAGCCCTTCCAGGGTAGTGAATAACCCAAACTTTTAGAATTATGCTATAAATATTTCGAATGCCTTGTCTGGACCTTGCAGAGTGGAGCCCATTGTGTGGTTGGAATGGGAGTTTTTCTTCTGAAGAAGGTGTCTGACCCTGTGGTCAGCCATCCTGGGATGGGAAATAAGGCAGCTTAGGGCTAAGAGAGGGAAGGACTTCTTTTTTGCATCTGGGACTGCAGAGAGTAAGGATCTAAATTTTTAGGGTTTCCATTGGAGAGGTAGTAACTCTATTGGCAGCAATAAGTTCCTGTCTGTGAAAAATTTAAACCCCCTGACTCTTTGGTAATAGTTTGTTAAACTTTATGGTCTGTTAAACTTTCTGACCTGCTTGGAGAAGGGATTAATAGAAGAGCTTCTCTTCAAGCTTGGGGCATAGAGTTGGCACAGCGATGGCTTACTAAATATGATCAAACGTCACTCTCAAAATCTGTTCCCAAAGTCCTTTGACCCTTTACAAAGGGAATGTCTGAGGGAGCCTCTTGCCAAAACGTTCTTCTTAACGTTGACATGATAGGGAGGTGTCATGTTATGCTGTTGAAGATAAGATAGTTTGTTTTCAAACACTAGTTCTGTAACTTGCGGGAAAGCTATTAGCTTTCTCAATTTCCTCCTCTGAAACAACCATGTTAAGCCCCACCTCAGAGATCTTTGAGAAAGGGACCTAGTGCCAGGCACATAGAGGTGCTAAGAAAATGATAGCTCCCTCCTTGTCAGAAAAAGTTGTTCTTTTAACATAAGAAAGATTTCCCAGTGTCCCTTTAGTCACACCAAAAAGGCATAATGCTGACTCCATCTAGACCAGGGGTTGGCAAACCTTTTCTGTAAAGGGTCAGAGTGAATATTTTCTGGTTTGTGGGCCGTATACAGTCTCTGCTCTGCCATGGTAGCATGAAAACAACCCTAGACAATGCACAGACAAATGGGTGTGGCTGTGCTCCAACAAGACCATATTTATGAAAATAGGTGGTGGGCTGGCTTCGGCCTTCAAAGTGTAATTTGCAGATCTCTGATCCGAACAGTGTTCACCAAAACAAACAAAAACTCTGTGCAAGTTCATAAGCTTGATCCACCCTCGCGATCTCCTCTCCATGAATCATTTTTGCTTTTTGTCCCTTTTCTCTGTGGGCGATGCACATAGTCACTCCTCAATAAATGAGGATGCTGGGGAGACTCCTAATTTTCAAATAAAATGACCAGGAGAGAAGAGAGTGTAAATGGCTGAGTCCCAACACATGGCAAAGTGGACGCAGACTGGCCCAGCACACTCTCCCCACCCTCCTCCTCCAGTGTCCATGTCTTTATTTAACTCACTGACCCATTTTGCCCTCTTGAAAATCAACTGGATTTGAAATGACACCTTTAGCATATTTTTAAATCTTTTGCCCTACTTTTCCACATTCATCCATGGATGGCAGAAAGTTTTCAAATTAGGTGTCACTGCTCAAAGTCAAAAATTAATTAATTAGTCAGTGGCCAGACATGTGCAGTGCCCAGAATGCTTATCAGTCCGCCTCAAAAGCTTTGCTAATTAGAATGAAGTCAGAGTGGAACCAGGCAGATCAAAGAGCCCAATCTCTCTCCCTTAGAACTTCTATCAGATTGGTCCTAGAATTCTAATCAAGCCAACCATTTTAATAAATTCTATGGGCTGGGTCTTCTTTTGTCCAGGGTACAGTATGCAATTAGGGATTCATCACAAGTATTTTCAGTTTGAAAGTACCTCTACGTGGGGCACATCCTTCAATAAAAAAAAGACTTCAATGTGGCCTTCAAAACACAGGCGGTGTTTGTGGTAGGTACTTTATGCAGCTTGCTCAACTTTCCCAAGTGCGATGAAAAACTTCGCTCTTGAAACTTTACCCACCCAAACACCTTCATTTGAACAAGCATAGGGCTGAGCATATAGCCCCATACTTTTTGTAGGTTAATACAATTTTGTTTCATCAATCTGTGATAGCACTTTTTAAAAACAACTTTATGGAGCTATGATTTACATACCACAAGATTCACCCATTTTAAGTGTACAATTTAATGATTTTTAAGGAAATTCACTGAGTTATGCAACTATCACTACAATCTAGTTTCAGAGCATTTTCATCACTTCAATAAGATCCTTCTTGCCCATTTACAGTTAATCCATAATCCCATCCCTAATCCCCTGGCAGCAACTATCTACTTTCTCTCTCTCTCTCTCTCTATTTGACTTTTTGGGGCAGTTTACAGAAATGGGGTCATATAATATGTGGTCTTTTGTGTCTGGCTTCTTTCATTTAGCCTAATGTGTTTAAGGTTCAGGCATGTAGTAGCATGTGTCAGGATATCATTGCTTTTCATTGGTGGATAATAACATTATATGGATCTACCACATTTTATTTATTCATTATGAACATGTGGGTTGTTTCCAGTTTGGGCTATCATGAATAAAGCTGCTATGAACATTTACATGTGGACACATGTCATCTTTCTAGGAGTTGGAATTGCTGGATCATATGGTAAATTTGACATTTTGAAGAAACTGCCTGCTATAGTTTGGATGTTGTCCCCTAAACCTCATGTTGAAATTTGATCCCAAATGTTGGACATGGGACCTAAGGGGGGTGTTTGTGTCATGGGAGAAAATTCCTCATGAATGGCTTGGTGCCGTCCTCACAAGTAGTGGGTTCTTGCTCTATTGGTTCCCACAAGAGCTGGTTGTTAAAAAGAGCCTGGCACCTCCCCTCTCTTGCTTCCTCTCTCACCGTGTGATCTCTTTATAGGCCAGCCCCTCTTCACCTTTCCCCATGAGTGGAAGCAGCCTGAGGCCCTCACCAGAAGTAGATGTTGGTGCCATGCTTCCTGTACAGCCTGCAGAACTGTGGCCCAAAAAAACCTCTTTTCTTACATTACCCAGCCTCAGGTATTCATTTATAGCAACACTAAGTGGACTAAGACACTACGAAACTTTTTTCCAAAGCAGTTGAGCGTTTTTACATTTCCACCAGCTAAGTATAGGGGCCCCATTGCTTGACATCCTCACCAATACAATTGTGGTTGTTATTGTATGTCTTTTGGGTCATAGTCATGGTAGTGAATGTGAAGAGGTATGTTTTTGTAGTTTTAATTTGCATTTCCTTGATGGATTGATAGCTACTAGATTGAGTAGAATGATTTATACCAAAATCGCCCATTGTGTATTTGGAAGCACACTAAGGTCATTAGATAACTCACAAATAAGGGGGTTCTCTGGTCCAGTAAGTTTGGGAAATACTGCAAATCATTTCTACCTCTAGTCATAGTTTACTGTATTGAGAGCTCTGACAAGTCCTGCAATATAGAAACTTGTCTGAGTTTATTTAACTCAGCATTTCCTAGATTTACTTGAAAGTAGAAATTTTATTACCAGGATGTCAATACATTTTGGGAAGTGCTAACGTGTCTACCCGTTCCTCAGCCTGTGTCTTGCTGGAGAGAGTGGACAAAGGCTGGCCAGCATCTCCTATGCAGTGATCTGTGTTCCACAGGCAGTTCCTTGGGGAGGGGAGGGGACCTTTGTCTTCCTGGAGGTCTATTTCATTTCCCCACATCACTCCCATAACTTCCTCTACCAGGGTTGGATTTATGCAAAATGTAGAGTTTCAGGAAGGGAGTGGAAAGATCAGGCTTGTGTAATGGAATAGAAGGTTTTCTCTGGGCCTTGGCATTGTTTTGGTGAAAGATTGAGATAAACTGGATGATGCTTGTGGGGATCACTGGGATCTTGGAGGAGGGTGAATGGTGGGTCCCAAAAGATAGATCCACTCAGAACCTGTGGGTGTTAATTTATTTGGAAAAAGTGTCTTTGCACATGTAAACAAGAATCAATTTTTCTTATGGATGCATAATAACTGTACATATGTATGGGGTATGTAGTGATGTTTCAATACATACAATGTATAGTGGTCATACCAGGGTAATTAGCATATGGATCATCCCAAACATTTATCATTTCTTTATGTTGGGAACATTCAACATCCTCTCTTCTAGCTATTTGAACATGTAGCTGTGAACTATAGTCATCCTACAATTCTATAGAACACTAGAACTTATTCCTCCTATCTAGCTATAGTTTTGTATCCTTTAAAAAATTCCTCCCTCCCTCCCCTTTCCATCCTCTAGTAATTTCTGTTCAACTAAGGGTCTTGAGAAGAGATCATTCTACATCGTCCAGGTAAGCCCTAAATCCAATAACACAGAGACTGAAGCTGTTCTGCTGCTACAAGCCAAGGAATACCTGAAACCACGAGGAACTGGAAGAGGCAAGAAAGGATTCTTTCTTGGAAACTTTCTAGGAATTGTGGTCCTGCCAACACCTTGATTTTAGATTTCTGGCCTCCAGAACTGTGAGAGAATAAATTTCTGTTGTTTTAGGCCTCCAAGTCTGTGGCCATTTGTTATGACAGCCCTAGGAAGCTAGTAATAGATCTGAAGATACACAAGGAGCATTAAGAGGAGAAGATATTTATTGGGATGGGAGAGTTCCTGTTCTGCCTTCCAGCACGCATTTAGTACTGAACCAGAATGGAGATGTAGACAACATGGCAGATAACATTGGACAGGGCTGAGAGCTCACAGGTCAAAATTCAACTGGATTATCCTGGATAAAAAAAGTGAGGAAGATGCATATAGGGAAAGGGAAGAGGCTGGAGGAGAAAGAAGAAGGGAGGAGAGAGGGAAGAAGACATGGAGGAAAATCAGTCAATGCATATCCTTAGGACCCCCAAGTAAGTCTAGTGGGGACTGGAGGTGCTTAGTCATATGGACTGAGGAGCAGAGGGCCCTAGAGATGATATCCAGTGATGAAGGTAGCACATCTCAGGACAAGCCCAGGACATACACAGCCTGGGGCTTCCTTCGGTGAACTCTGTATCCTTTCAAAGCCTGGATGATGGTTTCCTTCTGCAGAGGAGGAGGAGATGGAGGAGGAAGAGGCAGCAGCGGCATTGTGGGTGGTGGATAGGGTGGGATGAAGGGTGGTCATATTGTCTCAGTAGTGAAGGTATCATGTTCTGTTCTTAGAGATTTCTGTCACAGCCCTAAAGGCTCCAAAACTGCAGCCTTTGGATAGTTGATTATGACAGTATCTAACATTTATTTATCATAGCTCCAGCCACAGGAGCTTCATGCATAGTACCTCATTTTTTAAGTATTACCATAATCCTATAGGCAGATATTATTAGTTTCCCGTCTTTCTTTTAAAAGAGGAAAGTGAGGCTCAAAGAGGTTAAGAGACTTTCCCAACATCCCATAGTTAACAAGTGAGGGAAACAGGATTTAAATCCCAGTTAGTCTGACCCCAGTGTCAAATTATTCAACCACTTTAGGCCATGAACCAAGAAGAAAGCTGAGTTCACTCAAGCTCCAGAATTTCATATTCCAGACCAGAAGAAAGTTTATGACAATAGGGAATTTTTACAGTTGTCTTGTTGAGTAATCTTGGTGCTGGGATGTATATATGGACGTAGATGCTGGCTGCAAGGTGATGTTTCTTGGTATTATTATGATTGAGAGGCAGTGGGTAGGGTAGAAACTGCAGACAGTCCTGAAATCCGGTCTGATGATGACTGAGTGGCCTTGGGAAAGTCATTGAAGCTCTCAGCCTCAGTTTATTTGTAAAGGGGAAATAATTATATGACATTTAACGTGCATAGGTGTTGTAAGTTAACCATATATATAAAAAACTATATACATAACTAATGTAAATTATATGTAACTATATAAACTGTGTATAAAAATCTACACATAATTATATATAGCAAAAGGCTGAATACCATGCATCATACTTGGTGCATAGTAGACACTGAATAGATGACAGATCTTAGTGTTTCACTATTATTGCCATTTTTATTATAACTTCGGCAGGCTTATGGGATGAGTATTTGTCCCCCAAAAGTTTCTTTAACTGAAATTACCAACACAAACAAATGCCCCACATTATTTAGAGGAGAAATGAAATCTTTTTGAGGCTTGCTAGTTTAAACATTAGTATTGGGTTTTTAATCTGGCTGAACAAATGGAAAATAGTCTAAACATCTGCAGCCACACGGATACAATCAACAACCCTGCATGCCTCAAAATAGGTGAATTTTATTGACATCCTAGGCATGACTTGGTGCAAAAATTACCCCTTATGGTGGCTTCCCTATCTTAGGTTGGAGACCACCCTGGCTTTGGGAGGCATGGCCCTTAGCCACCAGCTCCCATTTTGGGGCTGGAGAGACAGTGATGGGAGGGGACATGGGTGCAGGTCAGACACACAGGCAGGTACAGCAGGAATCAAGTTGTAAATAACTCAGTAAATGTTAGCGAATGGGATGGGTGGCATTTGAAATAATAAGCGAGCCCTCTCTGAGCAGTCACTCCTTCTAACCTTTCAGAAAATTACACTGACCTGCATCTTAGCAAAGGGCATTTATCAAAAGGAGAGCTGGCTGTTGTTGCAGAATCCATGGTGAGAAGGGATTTTCAGAGGGAGGCTTGACAGGCGGAAGGACTTGGAGGCCCTGGAGTGAGCCCACATGGTCGAATTGCTTCCTGTTCAGAACTTATATTTTGGGAAAGGCCTAGAGTGGAGGGAATGAACTCAGACATCTACTCAGCTCCTGCCAGTTGTAGTGGTGTGGGAATATAGACCCCGTGCTGCACAACCTTCTCTTTATTCCTCACCACCTTCCTCCTCCCACCCCCCAAGCAAGGCTAGAGTCCTGGAACATACATGTCACCATTTAAAGCCTTTGGAGATGAAGGTTCTCGTCTGTGTTTCTAACATTATGCTAGCCAACCATGTGGGGCTCAAATTAAACAGACCCTTTGCTGTCTGTGGGAACCAGTTTGTGACCTTTGACCTAGTGAACCCCTCTGATGCAAACCCCAGCTGGAAAGTACTTTATGGGCATGCCAGAGTCATGTTTTTCAAAATTCCAGGTGGGACCCATTAAGGGATCATGTCATTCATTTTGTGGGGCGTAGTTGCCTTTTTTTTATTTTAAAGAAATAAAATAGAAATGTCAGAATTTATTACCTGTTATGTGCCAAGCCCAGATGTTTAAAGCACATCAGATAGAGCTGCAGTGGTAGAAGCCTGTAGGAGGATCATCTCATCTAAACTTCCTCCTCCTCTTCAAGTGGCCTCTGAGGGTCCTCAGAGCACGATGCGAAAAACACAGATCTAGAGGATCTTAAGGGCTGTTTGCATTGAGCCATACTGTGATGGAACTCATTGATGTTACTGTGGTTCTTTAGCAAAGAGCAGTGTAGCCTCGCAATGGGCATGAAAAACCACCTTGTTAGGCCAGATGTATGGGAAGAGGCAAGGGGGTATAGTCTTTCAGCCCCATGCGAGCAGAATTTAAAGGCTGAGCCCATCCAGGTGAGCAGACCCTGAGAAATGGCTCATGGCATCCAAAGATGCAGGGGGCCAGTTTTATAAATTCAGCATGCCGTTTTGTTTATGAGAAATATGAGATGCCCCTGAGATAGGGGCTTACCTGTTCATGTTGTCAATTAGGGCATATTTCCTGTGGTCAGGAACAAAAGGCTGTTTGGTGAAACTAGCACAAAAGGAATTGGGTTCCTTCAACTGGTCTTGCTCTCTGGTGCTGGGGGCTGTGAGTGTGGATATAGGCGGGAAGGTCAAGTTTCCTAGTTGCTTGGACATTTTTGTCTGGTTAGAGCCCCTTCTTCCCTGAACAGTGGTGGGGCCATAGCCTTTTAGGATGTAATTCCTTCCCACCCTTCCCATTTTATGAGGGAGAAATTGAAAGCTCAGAGAGGTTAAGTGTCTGGAAACAGACTTAAATGATGTCAGAAGTAATTTCTCTTCATCTCTCATCTTTGGCTTTTGGCTGCACATTAGCATAAAGCTTTCTGTGGCTCTCAGGATGCAGACAAGCTGCCTCCTGGGGTTGAAAATGTGGGTGCCAACAGATCTCATTTTTCTTTTCATTATACAGCTTCAACTACCTGGAGAGGTTGTTCTGAACTTCTTCCTCCTGCTTCCAAAATTCCTAAAGAAGGGAATTCATTGGCCCAACTCATTTCAGGGGCTCACCGCTGGCCAGTAAGCTAAAGCTGGCCTGGCAGTGTTGCGATGCAAGGCCATCACAGCTCCAGTGGGAACAACATGGGAGCAGTCGGGGAAAGGCACGATTCTGCGAATAAGGAAGGGGGTTTGGGGGAGAGTGCTGGGCAGAAAGTAAAAAGCAGGTATTTGCTTTAAGAGCCTATTCCCGTTCATGGTGCCTTACTTTCCCAAAACGTCACTGTGGGACCATGTTCATTCATTTGTTAACTGTTTTATTTACTCATTCTTTCAACTGTTACTTAATGACCATCTGGAAGGTACCTGACATGTTATAACATATTTCTTGATTCCAAACCATTGAGTCAAATTAGAATAAGGACAGAGAATAAGGAAGGATGAAATGGCACTGAACAGAGAGAATGGTACATCTTTGCTCTAAATGCCCAATACGATGTGTTGCATCTGTCTGTCTCCCTTCACCAGGCTGGATATTCCATCAGGGGCAGAAATTTCATCTTATCGATTCTCATGAAATCCACAGTGTAGGTGGTGGAGGGGTTAAGAACACTGGCTCTGAAGCCAGACCTCCTGGATTCAAATCTTGGCTTCAGCACTTTCTTTTCTAGATATCTGACCTTGGGGAAGTTACTTAACTTCTCTACGCATAAGTTTCCTTATCTGTGAAATGGGAAAATTGATCTGTTCCTACCTTATAGGGTGTGCAAGTATTAAATGAGTTAATATTTGTAAAATACTTAAAATAGTGCCATGCTACTTAGTCAATGCTCAGTAAATATTGAGTTCTGATGACCTGTTATTCTTTGAAGGAAGAATATGATAATACTGATCTGGGGAAATGGTTGGCTTTGGGGCTGCTGCAAAGCACCTCTTTTCCCTTCCCGGTGCAACAGGACACAGTCTGAGCAGCATTCGGAACCAAGGATCCAAGCTCTTAGCATCACACAAAATGTATTTTTCTTAGCTGCCCCTTCACCTGGAGGGTAAAAGGCAATGAAGCAATCAAACTCCAAATAAAAGTTGCAATAGAATTTTCTTTTCCTCTTAAAGGAATCTTTCAGCTGTAGCATTCTGTGCAGTTTCTGCATAGGGGGTATTGACGTTGTGCCATATTTCATTATATTCAGTGCTCCACTTTGTGAACAAAGAGAAGGCCCTGCTAATGCCTGAGGGACATGCTCTCTGTTATCCAAATGGAGAGTATCCAGGTGGAAATGCCACCTGTGGGTAGAGCTGGGTTATAGCCAAGAGGGATACTGTAGCAGGGCTGATCTTAAAGAGACCTTAGTCTCTGCACTAGGCAGTTGGAACCTAGGACTCCTATTAGGAAATAACCTGCCACCAAATGTAGACCCAAGGATGGTGTTTTTCAAACTTTAAATGTGTCTATGAATCACCTGGGGATCTTGTTAAAATGCAGGTTCTACTCCAGTAGGTCTGGGATAGAATCTGGGATGCTGCTTTTCTAACAGGTGCCCAGGTGATGGTGAGGCTGCTAGTCCATGGACCATACTTTTAGTAGCAAGGATGTACCATATCCCTGTTTTCCTGGCTTATTTACAACCTGTTTACTTATTCTGACATCACTCTCTCAGATTAAGCATACTGTAGAACTTGATTATTTATTTATTCATATACTAAACCAATATTTATTGAGAATCAGCTCTGTTCCTGAATTGTTATAAACACATGAATTTATTCCAAACCAGTATTTCTCAGCCTTGGTTCTATTGACATTTTGGGCTGGATAATTCTTTGTTACAGGGGGCTGTCCTGTGCATTATAGGATATTTAGTAGCATCTCTGGCCTCTATGGACTAGGTGTCAGTAGCACCAGTAGCACCTTCTTCCCAAGTTGTGACAACCAAAAATGTCTCTAAACATTGCCTGGTGTTCCCTGGGGGACAAAATCAGCCCAGGTGAAGAACCACTGTGTCAACTCAAGGTTGGTTAGCTGTGACAACTGAAACTACCGCCGTGTAAGTTATGCTTGTCCAGATGCAGTGTTGCATGCACAAAGTGCTTTCATGTGTATGAAAGGGGCTAAAGTTCATGGTAGCACTGAGACTTGAATCCCAGTCTTCTGGGGCCAAGCCCTGAGCTCCACCCATCACACCACACTGCCTTCTCTGCCTTTTTCTGCCTATTTTTGGTTTCCTTTAGTGTCTTTCTCTTCCAAGAGTATAATGATTACATAATAGTAATTAGAACATTTCTTCATGCATTTAAAGAGGCGGAACACTGCAGTGATTAAGAACTCTTTGGAGCTAGCCTGGTCCCACCACTAACTACATAGTTGTTTTAACTTTGTCTTTGCTTACTCATATATGAAATGGGGTAACAGTATGTGCCTAGGTGGTGTTTGCTGTTGCTAGGAGATAGAAGAGTGCCTAATGCTAATGTTTGCACATAGACTAATTTGCTACTTCCTTTGTATCACACTCTTTGGTTTTTCTCACTATTTAAGAGTTCGTGGTGGACAAATCCTACCAATCCCTTCTTTTCCCTTCTAGGATTCTGATGGATCCTCTCCTGCAGAAAGCACATGGTTTCATTTTATTGATAACTGCACTCCACCCCCAAACACTTTCAAAGCAGGGTCTCATGTTAAACTTTGACTAAGAACATGGCTAGGCCTGAAGTGAGTAAAGCCTCTGTGATATTGTGGTATAATAATAAATATGTATTTGATCATCTTCCCTGCTTCCCAACACAGAGGTCCTAAAGCCCTTGTAATTTTCTGAGTGATTGTGGTGAGAGGAACATCTTTGGTTACTCATAATAAACCTCTCTCAACCATACCTGAGTTTATGTTGATGAAGTGAATCTTGGTGGGGCCCTAGCTAGCTTCAGGATGGGGGTGCTGTTGCCAGAGGAGCCAACCACGTCATTCCAGGGTTGGCACCCTCTGGGGAGGGGAGCAGGGCTGGAGATTAAGTTGATTACAAATGGTCAATGATTTAATCTATCATGCCTAAATAAAGGAACCTCTATACAAATCCCTACACTGAATGGACTCAGAGAGCTTCTGAGTTGGTGAGAGCATCTGTGTGCCTGGAGGGCAGCACATCCCAACTCCATGGGGACGGAAGCTCCTGTGCTCGGGAGCCTTGTGGACCTTGCCTTCTGCACATCTTCATCTGACTATTCATTTATATCCTTTATAGTAAACCAGTAGTAGTAGAGAAACTGTTTATTCTGAGTTCTGGGAGCCATTCTAGAAAATTAGCAAACTTGAAGAGAAGGTTGTGGGCAGAAGAATTGTGGGTAGAAACGTATCTTAGCTTCCTGCTCCTTCTCTTTCAAATTGAAGACTATTGACTTATAGGTTAGGTCTGACCTGAATACCCATCCAAGTGCAGGGATGAGGCCCACAGGCCTGTGGGGCACTGGGGGTAGAGGGAGAGGGACGTCTAGGAGGTGTTCAAAGAGAAAGCAGTAAACTGCGGGCCCTGCCTCTGCGATGCCCTACCCCTGCCCTTTCGTAATCCGTGGTCCAGGAAGCGTTGCTCTCTGACCAATTGTGTTAGCTCCTTCCTCTTTTCTTGGGGAGGACTAGGGGGTGGAGAGAGAGTCGGCAACTTCCTTCTCACAAGATGGGAATGGCATCCTCTCCTTTGTGGGCTAAGGAGGTGGGAGAAGGGGCTGCCTGTAACACTCCCCTTGGTTTTCAGGAATGAGGAAATTGACCTCATTTTTCTTTTTTACCCAAGTCAATTTTCATCCCTTTGGCATCTTGTTACCACTCACTCAGTCAATCGTTTAATTGCTTCAACCAGGTGGCTGGTGGGGACCACAACTGCTCCTGTTTGGTCATCCTCTGCTTCCAGCAGTTATCTGTCCCTGTCTCCCCCATGGAGCTGTAGCATATGCCAGAGTCGGGCTTGTGGGGGACCTAGGACAGGCTCAAGGAGAAGTTTTGATTCAGTATATCATCGAGGATGATACGCTGGTGTAAAATGCTCATTTAGAATACATATACATACAAAAGGAGTTTTCATTCTTTGTTTTTAATACCGTCCCATTTTTGTTACACATTTCTCTGCATCTTCTTGCTATTTTCACTTAATAGTATCCAGGTGACACTAGAATTTTAAGGGTATTCTAAGTGTGACAGGAAGCTAATGGAAAATTTTGAACGTGGGGGTGTGTTTTGTTCTCTAGAAGATTATTCCAGATGAGGTAAGTCCAACAGCATCTGTGACGAAACATCCCTAGATCCCTGCCCACACCACCAGTTTTCAGTCTCTTGTACTCACACCCTAGGTTTTCCAGATCCCAGTGCCCCCTCCTTTCCCGAATATTCTTACACCCAGCCTTCTGCCACCCAGCTGCCCTCTCCCCAAAGCTCCGTTACTCACTGTTCTCTTTTGTACTCACTGGTAATTCCTATATCTGAAGAACTGATTTCCTTTCAACTCGACTTCTTTGAAGTTCTATTCCTTTGAATTATTTTCACTTCTTTTATTCTTGAGGAAAATTCCTAATGGTTGTTTTCATGAGCATCAGTGACAGGGAGTTTGCTGCCAGCAAATACGTCCTGCCAGTGTCATCTTCGTGAACAAGTAAATATCAGAGTTTTAAAGAATCTTAGAGGTCATATAAGATAATTGCCCAACCAGGGCAAGAATCCATTTTTTAGCACTGTTTAATGGTCATCAGATTAACACTTTCAGGGACCAGAGACACCACCTTGAGGCCAGTTTATTTCAGGATTGGACAGCCTTGACCGTTAGACTTTTTTCTTATATTTTGCTCTCTCCTGAAGTGTCACCATTCTCAGTTTATAACTTACACTTGCAAGATCAGAGTCTTCCCGTTGTACCTTCTTAGTGTCTCATTGTAATTTCCCCAACCCACAATGACTGTTTTCTCATAAAGCATACCCCCTGCTCAGTTTTTAATTTTTTTTTTTACAGCTTTGTTGAGGTATCATTGAAACACAACAAACTGTGCATATTTAAAGTGTAGAATTTTGTGTGTCTTCACTTATTTATACATCTTTGAAACCATCACCACAATCAAAATAGTGAATATATCCATCACCTCCAAAAGTTTCCTCATGCCCTTTTATAATATCTTCTCCTTACCCCTTCCTCTCCCGTTCCCAGGAAGCCCTGATCTGCTTTCTGTCACTAGTTTGCATTTTCTAGAATTATAAATAGATGGAATCATTATAATTTTTACTCTTTTTTTGGTCTGGTTACTTTCAGGGATTCATCCTTGTTGTGTGTATCAATAGTTCATTGCTTATTGCTGAGTGGTGTTCCACTGTATGGATGCACCATAATTTGTTTATCCCTCCACTAGTTTCACTGCAAACATCTAAATTGTTTCTACTTTTTAGCTATTACAAATAAGGCTTCTGTGAACATTTGTGTACGAAGCCTATATGAACATACACTTTTTGGATAAATAAATACCTAGGACTGGAGTGGCTGGATTGTATGGTAGGTATATGTTTAACTTCTTAAGAAGCTGTCAAATTGTTTTCCATCTGGTTGTACCGCTTTACATTTCCACCAGCAGTGTTTGAGAGTTTCAGTTACTCCTTATCCTCACCAATCCTTGATATGGTCAGTCTTTTTATTTTTAACCCCTGATCATTTTTGATCCTGTGCTCTTAGAATACGTGGGCTATATCTTCATTTTCCCCAAACAGAGATCTATGATAGTCTGACCACCATTTTTGATTCTTTGAAACTGCCTGGTTATATTAAATTATCTATTCAACAAAATTATTGTGACCTAATATGTGCCAAGCCTTGTGTTAATTAGGATTCTTGGATGAAGGTAACTAGGTTGTTTTCTAGTAAGCAGTTCCAGGACTTAAGATGTGGATTGTAATGGATTGCCCATTCAGTGAAGTGGAAGTCGGTGTATGGAACAACATGTGTTCCAATCCCACAGGTGGTTCACTATTGCTTGGATATGGGGTTCAGACAGCAAGAAACAAGATGAGACTCCATTGTGAAGTCTCAGTGATGCTGGCCATGAAAGAATTTTGAGGAATAGCATGACATGATCGGATCTGTGCTTTATAAAGCTCACTTTGACAGTGTGAATGAAAAGGATCCTCTTTCTCTTGAGACATAGTTCCTGCCACATCATTCTCTCCCTCCCTCCCCACCACCCCTGTTGATTTATCTTCTCCTTTAGATTCCCTTGGGTGACTTTGGAGCCTTTCTCTCTGTTTCAAACCTCACACATTTTTAGCTTTAAAAATTAAAGTGGTGGTAGCTGTGCTTGGACCCCAACTGCTATGTTCTGCAGGTAGGAACTGTGGTTTCCAAGGTGTCAATGTAGAAAGAGAAGGTATGTTCCTTGTAGGAACGGTCTTTGGCTTGGGCTGCCATGTCACCTGCCAGAGCCCTGAAGGGATACACTTTCCTGGGGTGTCAGTTTGGCAAGATGCTGAGAAAGACCACCTGGATAGTAGAGGTGAAGTGGGAGGCCAGAGCTTGGCCTTTCCTCCACATGTGTGCACAGTGCTGGCATTTAGCGGGCACATACTGGTGTGGTGGCACTGTTGTTGAACTATTAAAGGACTTCCATGTTGGTAAATAACAGCTTCTCTGTGAAACCCAGCTATTGGGACCTCCTGTCCCTCACAAAAGAATTCCAAGGACCCTGCTCTAATGCGACAGCCGGCATCCTTCCTAACTGGTCAGTACCTATGCCATAATGGTTGTTATGGTTATTAAATATCATAAATTTATATCATCAGAAAAACACAAATTAGCAGCCCAATGATTATTCCAGTCTGATCCAGTATATATATGTATTTTATTTATGTAAATGTATATGTATATAAATGTATCAGGCTTTGCTGAAAGTTGGACTTATGTGTTTAGAAACAAAAACACATTAGAATCTTCCTCTAAATCAGCAGAAATGTTTCACCAATAAACCAGTGGTGTCTGAAGGGAAACCGTATCATGGAGGATCACCAAAGCAAATCAAAATGAGCACTTCAGCTATGGTTTCTACTTTATAGAAACTTAAGAGATTCAGTGTCAACTTCTAAGTCAGCATCTGAATTTTCAGAGCAGGGACTATTTTCTTCTATCCTGACTAGCAGTTGGTTTGGAGCAACAGCTGAAGTAATTTTTTTTTTTCGGGTTAACTTCAATATAATTTTCATCACACTTGATTTTTAGACACTGAAATTGCCCATAATTGTGTCTGTCCTATCTCTATGGTAATATAGACAATTATAATGGATTATCTCTTTGTTTTCCTGGTCATTTGTTGATGCCTTTTTTGTTGTAAGGATGTGAAAACATAAGGCAATTTCACCAATTACTGGTAATGTTATTCAGATATTTAATTTATTTTATGCATGCATAATGAGCCATAAATACATTTTAGCTAATGGAGATGACAAGGGTGTAATATAATTTGAGCCCAAACAAATTCAAAATAACATTAAGAAGGAAATACAAAAGCATGGGAAGGAAAGAAATAAGCAACTCAATCTGTCTTTAGTTTCTCTTACGCCAAACCTAATGTGGCCCAGGTTTTTTGGGTTAAAATAAAATGATGAAAGGGCTTAAAGTGCATGGTACATAGTAGGTGCTTAATAAATAGTTGTTTTCTTTCTTTCTCTCTAAAAACATAGTTGACTATGATGGTATACTTGGTGTTTGCTAGAGACTGAATGTTTGCATTTCCCCAAAGCTTGTGTTTTGAAGCCTAACCCCAATGTGATGGTATTAGGAGGTGGGACCGTCGGGAGGTAATTACGTCATGAGGATGGAGCCCTCGTGAATGGAATTAGTGAACTTATAAGATGAGACGTGAGTGAAGTGATCTCTCTTTCAGCCATGTGAGGATACAGTGAGAAGGTAGCTGTCTCCATACCAGGAACAGAGCCTTCACCAGCCCCCGGATCTGCCGGTGCCTTGATGTTAGACTTCCCAGCCTCCAGAACTGTGAGAAATAAATGTTTGTCATTTATACCTCCCAGTCTATAGTAATTTCTTATAGCAGCCCATGCTAAGACAGTATTATTTCATCGGAGCCTGTTCAAACTCTTATCTCTGCCCTCCAGCCCAATGGCCAAACCTCAGGTCACAGAAAGAAAGTACCATATAACCACAGGAGTCTTGCAATTAGAACCTGAGTCAAGTGGAAAAAATGTACAAAAATGGAACTTCCCCCCTTACCATCCCCAGAATGTGCCCTGAAAACAAACAAAACCTGCTGTGACCCCATTTTATCTCAGCTACACATTCTGTCTGAGTGCCTGGCCTGCTACAAACTTCATTCATGGGGCTACTTTCACACTTTGATTTCTTAAGTTTGCTAAAGCCTGGTAAATCCAGGCAAATTTCTTCTTGTCAGAAAAGACTCCTAGCAGCTGCCCAAATGAAAACCCTTCCTCTTTGAATACCGATTATGCCAGGGAGAAACTCATTTAGCTGCTAATCTGTCTTTAACACCTGCTAATCTCCATTTTTGTTAAAGAGACTGTGTAACCTGTTCCCGGCTGTCTTCCAGCTAGGGTGGCACTGGGGAACAGGAGGGCAACCCATCCTGAAATCTGGATGCAACTCCTATTTTTGTAATTCCAGGAAGGCCCACATTAGATTATTTTAAATTGTTGTTGCCTTGCCCAGAGGAAAAGTGTGTGAATGAATTATGAGCAGGTGGCTTCATCTGCAGGAACTTGTCACCACTTCGCTGCTGAACTGTGTTCTTCCTGGCTCAGCAAAACCGTCTGGGGTCCCAGTAGCACCAGCAGCTAAGTCTGGAGGTCTTTCATTGCCTTTATAATAAGAGAAGAGAGTCACATTTATATCCAGGAGTGAAGAAATATATGGGCATTTGGGGCTTTGATGAGGAAGTCTGGGGTAGCTTGGCAGTTACAGGGGAGGATATAGAAAGTTTTTAAATGTCAAAGGAGCATTTTTCTTGCTTATGCTCTAAAATAAACACCGCGGTGGCTGTCTGTGGACTTACCCTCTGCAGCTGCTTTCTTTTGCTGTTTACTTTTTCTGGCAGGAGGGCCTTGATGTCTGTCTCTGTCATTGGAAATAGATTCATGTGTTTTAAGCCTGTCGAACAATTGCATGCCTGAGGAGCATTAAGTGAGAATCCAGAGCTGCAGAGTGGCATCCTCGATCATGCATAACCCCAAAATAAGTAAATGTCTATTTGCCCCTTGACAGTTTTATTCAAGAAAAGCGTTTTACATTCTGGCTACACTTTCCAATATCCATGTCATTTGGTGTGGTAACTAGTTCTTTGTTTGTTGTTTCCCAAAAGAGGGGAGAAGGGTGGCTGAGGGTGTTGAGGGGCTTAGGAAAGTATATATCCATTTATATTAATAATTTTTGGTGCTGCCTATGCCATTGGAACTGGTGCTAAACCTTGTGACCCTTAGGGATAGACCTAAAATGAGAAGGTCCCAAGTAAGGCTATTTAATAGATTGAAACTGGAAGAAATATCTACCTCTTCACCTCTAGACTTATGCCTCACAGAATTATTGAAAAAAGTTCAGAGCTATGTAACAAGAAATTATCTGAGACAGAATTCGAACCCAGGTCTGCCTGGCTTCAAAGCTGGTGCTATTAACTTCAATGATGTAGTTGTGACTGTATGGTTACCACATCATAGACAGGATGGTTCTGACTGTTGGATAACAGCATGACATTGAAGTCTGGCCTATTACATGCTGTGATAGCCCACTTGCTGCTTTGTTTTGTTGGGTAGCAATCATTTCAAAGCTTTGAGTTGCAAATGTGCATATTTACATATTATGTACTGAATTTTTAAATTTTTTTAATATTGTGCTCTTATGGAGTGAAAAATCTAAACATTGAAAAAATTGCATTAATCTGAAATAGGTCCCGTACTGGATCTTTGAGACTTCTTTTACTCATCGAGATATAATTAACAGACAATAAAATGCACAGATCTAAAGTGTTCATGACTTTTGGCAATTGCATACACCAGTGTAACCACCGCTCAAAACAACATAGGTCTCCATCATCCCAGAAACCCTTTGGTTCCTTTCCAGGGAATTCCTTCCCCACCTCCCACTACTTGATTTCTATCAATTGAGGTTAGTTTTGTTTGTGTATGGATTCCATTTATATAGTCCTTTTTATGCTTTGGACTTTTTTCTGGCTTCTCTTGTTTGCCATATTGCTTTTCAGATTCATGCATGTTGTGTGTATTTACGGATCATTCTTTTTATTGGCCGAGTGGTATTCCACTGTAAGGATTCAACATTCTCCTGTTGACGGGCATTTACGTTACTTCCACTTTCTGGCAATTACCTACATGACTGCTATGAACATTCTTATACCAGACTTTGGGTAAATGTGTTCTCATTTCTTTTGGGTAAATACCAGGAGAAGAATAGATGGATTACAAGGTACACATATGTCAAACTTCTATAAGAAGTGCCACATAGTCCTAAAAGTTGTAGTAATGTTGTACTCTCACACCAGCAATGTATGAGAGTTCCAGTTGTTCCACATCCTTGCCCACATTTGGTTGTCTTTTTTTTTTTTTTTTTTTCATTTTAACCATTCTACTGGGCATCAAGTGCTGTTTGATTACAGTTTTTGTGTTCGCTTGATGACTAGTGACATTTAGTCCTTTTCAAACACTTGTTGACAATTCGTTTATCTGCTTTTGCAGAGCATCTGTTCAAGGATTTTGTTAATTTTGAAAAATTTGGTTGTTTTAAAAAATATTGATTTATAGTTTTTTTGTGTATTCTGAATACAACTCCATGATCACATAGAGATATTGTAAATATATTTGTCTATTCATTTTCTTAAATGGTATCTTTTGAAGAGCAGAAAATTTTGATGAAGTACAAAATTTTCAAAATTTTTCTTTTATGATTTGTACTTTTTGAGTCTTTTTCAAAAAATTTTTGTGTATCCAAGGTCATGAAAATGTTCTCTAATTTTTTTTCCCAGAAATGTTATGGTTCTGAGTTTTATTTCTAAGTATGTGATTTATCTTGAATTAATTTTTATGTATATGGAGAAAAGGTGTAATTGTTTATTTTTTCCCTATAAAGAATTCAGTTGTTTTATCAACATTTGTTAAGAATACATTCTTTACTGAATAGCGTTGACTTGGCATCTTTATGGGAAATCCACTGACCATATGAATGTGGATTTATTTTTGCATATTCTATCCTGTTTCATTTATCTAGTTTTCTACCCTATGATCCTACTATTCAACTATCTTGGTTACTGTAGCTTTAGACTAAGACTTGAAATCAGGTAATGTTAGTTCTCCAGCCTTGTTCATCTTTTTCAAAATTGTTTTGTTTATTCTAGACCTGTAGATTTGCCATATACATTTTATAATTATCTTGTGTATTTCTAATAAGTAGCCTGATAGAATTTTGATAGGAATCATGCTAGAGTTATATGCCAATTATGGATAATGAATATCTTAATATTGAGTCTTCTGTAACAGTATATGAACATTGATCACTTTTCATTTGTTCAGGTCTTTAAATTTTCTTAGCAATGTTCTGTGGTTTTTAGTAGTAAAGTTTTGCACATGTTTCATTAGATTTATTCCTAGGTATTTGATATTTTGATGTTATTGAAAATTATATTTTTGTTATTTTGAAACAAACTCAAACTTTCCAAAATGTTTTAAGAACAGGACAAAGAAACTACTTCTTGAGGCATTTGAGAGTCAGTTCCCAATATGATACCCTATCATCTCCTAATACTTGAACATATTTTTCCTAAGAACAAGGACATTCCCCTAAATAGCCATGATATCACCATCAAAATTATGAAAAAAACATATATACACTATTAACATATAATCTTCAGACTCCATTCAAGTTTTGTCAGTTGTCCCCAAAATGCTCTTTATAAGAAAAGCATCTGGTTCAGAATCATTCGTTATATTTGTACTAGTCTGAAACAGTTCCTCAGTCTTTCTCTGACTTTCAAAAACTGGACAAATTTTAAGATTATTTTGTAGAATTTGAATTTGTCTGATTTTTTCCCTTTTGATTAGATTCAGTCTATTCCTCTTTGACAGAAATATCACAGAAGCAAGACAGTGTTCTTATTGTGTCCAATCAAGTGGCACATGGTCTTGATTTGTTCCATTTCTGATAGTGCTTACATTGATCCATTCATTAAGATGGTGTCTGCTAGGCTTTGCACTGTAAATTTACTCTTTATCCCCTCATCAGAAGCATTTTGTGTAGTGATAGTTTAAAACTGTCTTGTTCTTCAGCAAACTTTGAATTTATTCATTATCAGTATAGGCCCATGTGTTCATATTTTATTTAGTAGGCTTTAATCCATTAATATCATTCTTTAGTTTGATGCTGAAATTATCCCAGATTTGGCTGATAAGAACATGTTCAAGCTGGCTCCATGTCTTTTTAACATACTCCCTTGTTCTCTGACAATTTCCTTAACACAGAATGTTCCAGGCTAAATTTGTACTTTCTCTGGCCCTGGAATCACCCTTTATCCAAGAAGTCCTGGATCCTTTTATTTCAGAAGGGTATTTGGAAATGAAGGTCTGAGCCTTAGGTGTGTTCATTATCATTATCTATGTCTATATCTCTGTCTGTGTCTTTATATCTTACATGGATATCTATTTATACTTATTGAAAACTATGGGTTTACAGCAATATCTTCCATTCCAACACTACAGAGTTTATTCTAATTTTCACCTTTTCCATGTTTGCAAAACTCTTTACTGACATTAAGAAAACTAGCTCCCATCACCCTCAAGATATTTATTTGTTTGATTAATCCCACTACAGGTACCAATCTCCAGTCATTGGTGCCATTCCTGCCCACTGGGCAATTCAAGCTCCAACTCTTATGGTGGGATTCCCTCCCACGAGGATACCCTATTCAACCTGCATGGGCTTTGGTCCCCTGCACCTGGTCACCCTCCCCTGTGTGGGCAACTCCCCACTGTACTCAGGCTCTGACACGTGGTGATGGACCACCTTCTCTTGTGGATGTCCTCTACACTGTGCTAATCCTTCAACACCATGTATAGGCCCATGATAAATTTACCCAACTTCTCTGCAGGGATGCCTAACTTGTTTAGCCCCACCTGATGGCTTTTGGACCGAATTGTTTAGGAATGAAAGGGAAGGGAAAGGGTAAAAGCTGGTATGTTTTAAAATTCTAGTTGTTTGTTGCTTGTACAACTAATTCTTGTATGTCAACCTTGTGTCCTGTGACTTTGTTAAACTTACCAATTAGTTTTAGTAGTTTAGTACATTATTTTGGACATTCTACATACATAATAATGTAGTTTGCAAATTATTAGAAGTTTGCCTCTTTTCCAATCTTTATACCTTTTATTTCTTTTTCTTTTTTTAATGTATTGGTTATGATTTTCAGGATAATGCTGAATACCAGTGGTGAGAGCAAACATCATTGCCTTGTTTTCAATCTTGGGGAAAAGGATTTACTGTTTTAACATTAAGTATGATGAGAGATTTGGTGATAGCTGCAGGTTTTTCATAGATGAACTTTATCAGTTGAGAAAGTTATTTCTTTTTACTTTAAACTCAGCTTGCTGAGTTATTTTTGATTAAATCATAAAAAGGTGGAGCTGTCCAAGATAGGCAGCTAGAGGCATTGCTGGTCAGACCATCCTGGCAGGAAGGTGGGATATCAGATAAAGGAGAGAGGAGAAAAGTCGCAGCTCAGGGGTGGATCGAGGAGAGAGATGACAGAGACAGTGGGGGAATCGTGAAGCTGAGAATGAAGAAGATAAAGGAGAGAATGTATCGGTGAGGCTTGGAGCCCAGTGAAAGGGTAGGGGAGATTCCCCTCCCCCTCTCATTGCCTTCGGTGAACAGTGGACCACTAAGGTTATTGAAGGCTTTTCCACCCTCCCCAAGCCCAGGCACGGTGGCAAATAAGGAATAGTGGGGTGAGCTAGTGAGTCACAGGAGTCTGGGCAGTCTGTTAGGGACTCCCCCTGGGAGAGTGCCATGAGAGGCTGGAGTGCTGGCTTCCTTCCACCCAGACACTTCCTCCCCTGCACCTCCCCTATCCACTGCAACTGAGAAAGCAGTTTGAGCATGGGCTGACCGGACGCTGTGGTCCCTGCTCCACCCATTACAGCTGCAAGAGTAGTTTGAGACGAGAATTTCGTGAGTGGTTGCTTCTCTCTGGTGGGAGCACACTCTAGGCTAAGATCTCCATGGAGAGTGGGGCCCACACCTCCTCCCTTGAGGACATGTGGTAGAACGGGTGTGTACAATTTGGGAACTCCCTGCACACTGGCATTTTGTGGGATCACACGCCAGCAGCTCAGACTCGCAAGCCAGTCCCAGTGCTCCCTGGACACAAGAGGAGTGCAGGGGGATGCAAGGGAGAAGTACGGGAGCTGGACTCGGGAGGCAAGGAAGCCCATGTGGACATCCGATGGGAGAATGTGGTGGGGTGCTGAGGAACGGGGATCTGGGAGCATACCCATCACCCCCACTAGAGAACCACCATATTGGATAAAGGTGTGTCATTCAGAGAAGAATAGCCTAGCCCCTGATTCCATGGCAACCAAACACCTTGCACTCAGACACACTGGCTGACCAGGTGCTGAAGCCCTTCCCTTCACTTATTACAACAGGGAGAGCAGTTTGAGGTGAGAAGTTTGCAAGCAGCTGCTTCTCTCTGGCAGGCATGTGCTCTAGGTTGAGGTCCTCACAGATAGTTGGGTCCACACCTCTTCCTTTGAGGACTTGTAGTGGAACAGGGGTGAACAATCTGGGAACTCTCTGCCCACCAGCATTTCACAGAGACACACGGTAGTGGGTCAGACACGTAGACTGGGGGTGGGGGTTTGAGAGCTGGACTCGGGTGGTGAGGGAGAACATGTGGGTTGAACTGATGGGAGTGTGCTGTGGGGATCCAAGGAACAGTGACTTGGGAGAGTGCCCACCCCTCACTGTAGAAAAACTGCACTACTGGATAAAGGCAGAAAGATCCCAGCCTGAGGCCTTAGCACATAAGTGTTTAGGTTCCTCCCCCATGAACAGCCCTCCTGGTTTGGAGAGCTTGTTCTGACCCTACTACCAGTGGCTCCCCCTAGTGGCCAGGAAAAGCAACTTCTGAGGCCTGATGAGGCTTTGCAAAGCCTTTCAGGCACCTGCAACGAAGCCATGAACTGCCTTTGCTCCCCTACCCCACCTCAGTGGTGGTGGAGACCAACAAACCCACTGGGAACTACAGGGTCTCTCTTAAAGCTTGGGGCACTCAAGTACTCCACCTGGGGGACCAGAACCTACCATGGGCACAAAAGAAGTTCTCAGAAGCTGGTTCTTTCACATAAACATCAACCAAAGACAGGGAGAACAACTCTATAGCTCATCATAGCATCTTCTGACTCAAGCAAACAGGGCTTGGCTAATTCGTACTGACAAGTACCACCCACAATATTAGAGGTTAAGACCCAACACAATTCACACTTCTGGGAAGAGGTGGAGACAGCAGGACAGAGGCAACCCAAGAGGATCATCAAATCTACTTGAACACCCCATAGGCAACTCGGGACCAGCACTCTTCTCCCTGGCATGGGCAGGGATTGATCTTCAGGGACCCGGGGACAGGCCTGCAAGCCAGGCCCAGTATGCTCAGGACTTGATCAAGAGGCCAGATGAGAAGGAATCAGCAAAAGAACTCTGGAAGTATGAAAAATCAGAGCAAAATCATGCCCCCAAAAGGACACAACAATCCTTTACCAATGTATACCAACCAAAATGAAAATATTGACATGAAAAATAAAGAATTCCAAATTTGGATTATAAGGAAGCTCAATAAAATATGAGAGAAAATGGAAAACCAACACAAAGAAACCACCAAAACAATGCAGGAAGTGAAAGAAAAATACACTAAAGAAATCAAATTATTTTAAAAAATCGAATAGAACTTCTGGAAATGAAAAATTCATTCAAGGAAATACAAAACACAGTGGAATGTTTTAAAAATAGACTAGACCAGGCAGAAGAACGAATCTCAGAGCTTGAAGACAACGAATTAAACAAGTCAGTCAAAGATAAAGAACAGAGAAGTAAGAGGAATGAACAAAGCCTACAAGATATATGAGATTATGTAAAGAGGCCAAACATGAGAATCATAGGCATCACTGAGAGGGAAGAAGACAACGTTACAAGGGTTAGAAAACCTATTTGAGGGAATAATTGAGGAAAACTTCCCTGGTCTTGCTAGAAATTTAGATATCCAGGTATGAGAAGCTCAACAAACACCTGGGAGATTCATTGCAAAGAGGCGATCACCATGACACATAGTCATCAGACTGGCCAAAGTTAACATGAAGGAGGAATTCCTGCAAGCCCTAAGGCAAAAACATCAGGTAACTTACAAAGGAAAACCCATCAGGCTAACTGCAGACTTCTCAACTGAGACCTTACAAGCCAGAAGGGATTGCGGCTCCATCTTCAGTTTTATTAAACAGAATAATGGCTAGCCTGGAATTTCGTATCCTTCAAAACTAAATTTATTACATGAGGGAGAAATAAAGACTTTTTCAGACAAGTAAACACTGAGGGAATTTGTCAAGACAAGACCTTCCCTGCAGTAAGTACTCAGAACTGCATTATATATTGACCAGCACAATAGACACCTACCAGTATAAAATCACCTGAAAGGTAAAGCTCAGAGACCATGTAAAATAATGGCTTAAGAGGTTTAAAAAAAAAAGGCAGTAAGTTTTTACACAACAGATGAACAGAAATGCGTCCTGCTTATTAATTCTTTCAGAAAAACATGAACGGCTTGAATTCCCCACTCAAGAGACATAGTCCGGCAGAATGTAAATACATGAAAAAATAATAAATTAAAATACAAACCAGGTATCTACCATCTCCAAGAAACACATCTAACCCACAAGGACTCATTCAGACTCAAGGTGAAGGGATGGAAAAATACTTCAAATGGAAATCAAAAGAAAGCTGGTGTAGCCATTCTCATATTAGATGACATAGACCTCAAGTCAACAATAGTAAAGAAAGACAAAGATGGTCATTATATAATGGTAAACGGACCAATTCAACAGGAAGACATAACAATCCTAAATGTTTATGCAGCTAACACAGGTATGCTCAGATTCATAAAGCAAACCTTACTAGATCTAAACAAATGATAAATAGCCAGGGACTTCAACATCCCCATGACAGAACTGGACAGATCCTCAAAGCAGAAAATAAACAAACACTGGGCTTAAATTGGACTCTAGGGAAAATGGGCCTAACAGACATACACAGAATATTCTACCCCCAAACTACTGAATATACATTGTCCTCATAAGAACATGGAACATTCTCTAAGACTGTTCACATCCTAGGCCATAAAACATGTCTCAGCAAATTAAAAGAAATAGAAATTATACCATGTATCTTCTCGGACAACAGTGGAATAAAATTAGAAATCAACTCCAGCAGAAACACTCAATTATACACAAAGCCATGTAAATTAAACAACCTACTGCTGAACAATTATTGGGTGAAAGAGGAAATCAAATGGAAATCAAATATTCCTTGAACTAAATGACAAAAGTGACACAAGTTATCAAAATATATGGGATTCAGCAAAAGCATTCCTAAGGGGAAAATTCACAGCCTTAAATGCCTACATCAAAAAGACAGAAAGATTACAAATCAACAATTTAATGATGTACCTCACGAAACTAGAAAAGGAAGAACAAACCAAACCCAAACCTAGCAGAATAAAAGAAATAACTAAGATCAGAGAAGAATTAAATGAAATTGAAAACAAAAAAAATACAGAAGATTAATGAAACAAAAACTTGGTTCTTTGAAAAGATAAACAAAATTGAGAGTCTTCTCACTAGATTTACCAGAAATAGAAAAGGACGCAAATAAGCTCAATCAGAAATGAAAAAAGAGATATTACAACTGATACCACAGAAATACAAAATATCATCCATGAATACTATAAAAATCTCTGTGCACATAAACTCAAAAACGTTGAGGTAATGGACAAATTCCTGGAAACACACAACCTCCCAAGGCTCAATCAGGAAGAAATAGAACTCCTGAATAGACCAATAATGAGCAACAAAATTGAAGCAGCAATAAAAAATCTTCCAACAAAAAAAAGTCCCAGACCAGATGGTTTCACAGTTGAATTTTATCAGACCTACAAAGAAGAATTGGTACCCATACTTTAGAAATTATTTCATAACATCAAGAAGGAAGGAATGCTCCCAAACTTACTCTATGAAGCTACTATCACCTTAATACCAAAGCCAGGAAAGGACACAACAAAAAAAGAAAACCATAGACTAATATCCCTTATGAATATAGATGCAAAAGTTCTCAATAAAATTCTAGCAAATTGAATTCAGCAGCACATAAAAAAAAAATCCCCCATGACCAAGTGGGCTTCATCCCAGGGATGTAAGGATGGTTGAACATATGTAAATCCATAAATGTGATTCACCACATAAACAGAAGCAAAAACAAAGATCATATCATCATCTCAATAGATGAGGAAAAAGCATTTGACAAAATTCAGTGCCTTTTTATGATAAAAACTCTTAATGAAATAGGCATAGATGCAACATATCTCAAAATTATAAAAGCCATACATGACAAACCCACAGACAACATCATACTGAATGGGGAAAAGTTGAAAGCATTCCCACTTAGAACTGGAACAAGACAAGGATACCCACTGTCACCACTTCTATTCAACATAGTGCTGGAAGTCCTAGCCAGAGCAATCAAGCAAGAGAAGGAAATTAAGGGTATCCAAATGGGGAAAGAGGAAGTCAAACTATCACTGTTAGCTGATATATGATCTTGGAAAACCCCAAAGAGTCCATCAAGAGACTTCCTGGAATTGATAAATAAATTCAGCAAAGTATCAGGTTACAAAATCAATGTACACACATCAGTAACATTCCTACACACCAAGAACAGTCAAGCTGAGAATCAAATCAAAGACTCAATACCTTTCACAATACCTACAAAGAAAATAAAATATCTAGGAATATATTTAACCAAGGAGGTGAAAATCTGTACAGAGAACTACGAATCACTGAGGAAGGAAATTGCTGATGATGTAACCAAATGGAAAAATAGATCATGCTCATGGATTGGCAGAATCAGCATTGTTAAAATGTCCATACTTCCCAAAGGGATTTACAGATTCAATGCAATCCCCATCAAAATATCAACGTCATTTTTCACAGATCTAGAAAAAATAATTCTATGCTTCGTTTGGAACCAGAAAAGAGCCTGAATAGCCAAAGCAACCTAAGCAAAAGGAACAAATCTGGAGACATCACTTTAACGGACTTTAAGCTATACTACAAGGCTATAGTAAACCAAAACAGCATGGTACTGGGACAAAAATAGACACATAGACCAATGGAACAGAACAGAGAACCCAGATATGAAACCATCCACATATTGCCATCTGATCTTTGACAAAGCAGACAATATACACTGGGGAAAAGAATACCTATTTGATAAATGGTGCTGGGAAAATTGGATAGCCAATTTAGAGGATTGAAACAGGATCCATATCTCTCACCACTCACTAAAATAATTCAAGATGGATAACAGACTTAAATCTAAGACATGAAACCATAAGAATCCTAGAAGAAAATGTTGGAAAAACTCTTCTAGATATTGAAGAAGCAACAAGTTTATGAAGAAGACACCAATGGCAATCACAGCAACAACAAAAATAAATGGGACTTGATTAAATTAAAAAGCTTCTGCACATCCAAGGAAACAATCAACAGAGCAAATAGACCCACAGAATGGGAGAAAATATTCACATGCAACACCTCTGATAAAGGGCTAATAACCAGAATCTACAAAGAACTCAAGCAAATCAGCAAGAAAAAAATCAAATAACCCCATTAAAAAGTGGGCAAAAGACATGAACAGAAGTTTTTCAAAAGAAGATAGACTAATGGCTAATAAACACATGAAAAAATGATCAAGGTCACTAATCATCAGGGAAATGCAAATCAAAACCACAATGAGATATCATCTAACCCCAGTGAGAATGGCTTCAAAAAGTCCCAAAACAATAGATGCTGGTATGGATGTGGAGAGAAAGGAACATTTAACACTGTTGGTGAGACTGCAAACTACTACAACTGCTGTGGAAAATAGTATGGAGATTCCTCAAAGAACTAAAAGTGAACCTACGATTTGATCCACCAATCTCACTGTTGGCTATTTACCCAAAGGAAAAATAGTCGTTTTATCAAAAAGACACTTGTACTCGAATGTTTATTGCAGCACAATTCACAATTGCAAAGATGTGGAATCAACCAAAGTGCCCATCAATTCATGAGTGGATTAATAAAATGTGGTATATGTATACCATGGAGTACTACTCAGCCATAAAAAATGAATTAATACCTTTCATAACAATCTGGACGGAACTTGAGGCCACTCTCCTAAGTGAAGAATTGCAAGAATGTGTTCTTGGCTTCTTTGTCAAAAATCAATTGACCATAAATGCATGGATTTATTTCTAGGCCTCTATTCTTCTCCATTGGTCTATGTGTCTGTTTTTATGACAGTGCCATGCTGTTTTGATTACTGTAGCTTTGCAGGATGTTTTGAAATTAGGTGGTGTGATCCCTCCAGTTTTGTTTTTTTCTGCTCAAGATCACTTTGGCTATTCTTATGTCAGGCTACTGGAGGGGGTACTGATTCAATCTGATCTCTATTTGAGCTCAGTCCGGGCTTTGTTGCAGCTTTTACCTGACTCAGTTTGCCCCTGGCTTCAAATGATTTGATTTGGGATTAGGACTTCCCTTCAGCAAGCCCAGATCTGAGTCCTGGTGAGACTACACCAATCTCTCTGTGCTTCACAAACAAGTTGTCAGCTTTCAGAACTAACTGTAGGAGGTCTACTTTTGCTCTATCACCAAACTGCCAGCTTGTTGGGTTCTGGAGAGCTCCCTTTGCTTTTTAGTCCTACTCCCTGCTTTCAGAGCCTAGGAAACTTTTCAGTCCTGCTTTCCTGCCTCTGGGTCTCATGAGGGTGGCAGCTATAGCCACGATGTAGTACTAGAATGCTTTAGAGGGAGATTTTATCATATCTATTCTCAGCTCTTTGATATAGCTTAAGTGACTTGTTTTGATTCTTTGGGTGACAGCAACCATCTTTCATGACTTTCTATGTCTAAAATGGGAGGGAACTCACTGATTTTCTTCTGAATACCAAAGTTTACAGATGAATTTGAGATACAATATAAAAAGTGTTGATAATGCTGCCTCAATTGATGTGATGCATTGCCTACAATAATGGCTCTGATTCTGCATCCTTCCTCAGATCCACAACCTTTGAAATATGACTTTGTAGCTCCTTTTATAAATAGATGAACTGTGTTTCTCTAGCCCTTAAATCTGGGTTCACCTTGTGTATGAGTTTGCTAAAGATGCCATAACAAAATACCACAGATTGGGTGGCTTAAACAATAGAAATTTATTTTCTCACTGTTCTGGAGGCTGGAAGTCCAAGATCAAGGTGTTGGCAGGTTTGGTTTTTCTTGAGTCCTCTCTCCTTGGTTTGCAGATGGCTACCTTCTTGATTTTTCCTCATGTGGCCTTTTTTTTTCTGTGTGTGTGTGTGCTGGTATCTTTTCTTCTTATAAGGACACCAGTTCTATTAGATTAGGGCCCCATCCTTATGGACTTGTTTGACCTTAGTTACCTCTTTAAAGACACTTTCTCCAAATATAGTCACGTTGGGGTTAGGGCTTCAGCATATGAATGGGAAGGGGGTACAATTCAGTCCATAGCAACTTGTAAATTACTTGGACCATTAGAATATGGTGGAAGTGACAGCGTTTCAGTTTTGAAGCTAGACCTCAACAGGCCTTGCACCTTCTACTTTCTTTTTTGGAATCTGCCCAGCTGCCATGACGTAGAGATTCACAGGGCTCAGTGACTCTCTTTACTCCAGCCAACAGCCAACCAATCACAAGGCATGTAAGGCTGTCCTTGACCAGTCAGTACCAGATGACCTTGCCAACTGACTGCAGACACAAAGTGAGATCACCCACGCTTCGCCCAGATCAACAGAACCTCCCTCTCCTCATTCATAGACTCATCAGCAATAATAAAAGCTTATTGTTTTAAACCACCAAATAATATAGGGGACTTCATTTCTCAGGAATAGATAGCTGATACAACTGATAACAACTACTTAAGTTTCCTTTCTGCAAAAGAAGATTGTGGTCATACTCGGCAACAGGAGGAGGTGGCGAATTTTATGTGGTCCTGGCAAAGTCTCTCTGAGGCATCCAGTCATCTGCATGTGATAGGAAAAAAACAGAATTTTTTTTCCCCCACTGCTTACATTATAGCTCTACTTGTGGAGAGACTGTTTTTATTTGGAAAAATACAGTAGAAGCCTTCTTATCTGATATAATTAGAACTGGTAGTTGGCTGGTTAATCTAGCAGAAGAATTAGAATTTCCTGTTAGCCATGAGCTTTCAGCTTTCTGTAGAGAGCATTCAGTGTGTTTTGTGGAGGATATGGAGAGTGTTGGTTATTTTGATAAAGTGGATTTAGCAAATGTTGTTTAGGAGCATTGCTTGTAGCATTGCTGTAGCTTGTGGCCCTCTTATTTATGGAACAAGAGACCTAACTGGATATCCTAAGAGGAGGAGGAATCATTATTATGCATAAATTTCTGAGTTCCAAATCAAAGATGTGGAAATAATGCCCCTCATTCATTCATTAATGCAGAAATCTTCATTGTATTTTTCCAAACAAACAAGTATCTATTCAGCCCCATCTTGGGAACTCAAGGAAATTAGGAACTTTGTCATGTTTCTCTTCCATATATCACAAGTACATAGGTGCCTGGCAGAGATTAGGTACCATCTACTGGTTGAATTTAGAAGTAGAGGGAATTAATATCATTTGTCTAAAGCATGATAAAAATTAACAATTTAAGATCTGGCAGCATAGTCTCTTTTAGGAAGAGAACTGTTGTTTAGGAAAACAGCTTAATATAGACCACTTGGGTTTGGAAGGTGGTGAGATATGATAAGGAATAGTCAGGAAGGAGACAGTGAAACAAAGAGATTGTGAAAACTGGTCTGCAGAAGAGATTAGTAGTAATTTGAGAGTTTGCATGGAGCAAAGGAAGGGCTAGGAGCAGGAAGAAGAGAGCAAATAGGGCTGAGCTATGTGTCCCATGAGAAATTCTGCTGGCAGGCAGAGAGACTGATTGAATTTAAAGACAGTGAGGTACCGCTAGATTTTTGGCTGTGCTGTGCTATAAAACTCTCTTCATCATGCCAGACTTTCAGTAAAATTCTGCTACTCATGTAGCCTGGGTTAAGGGATGGAGATCAGTGCAAAAATGGGCAGAGAGTGAGTTTATCTACAAACTAAATGGTCTCACCTGAATTGGGGGACTTTGAGCAAAAAATGAGTTGGTTATTGTGACAACCCTTTCCTGACATTTCAAGGATCTCCACAGAGATGGGGATCAATGCTGAGCTTTTCCATGGCATATGGTATTATGGCTTTGCTAATTTCATTTGAATTTCAAAGGATTAAGTGATTTGGGGAAGCTGATATTGGGATGGTGTGGATATCATTTTAGATATTAAGGAGGAAGACCTTTTAGGGGACCAGTAAGTGGATGGGCACAAGATGCAACAAATAAGCAAATCTTCTGGGGAAGGGTGCTCCAAGGGAAATTTTTATCTTCACACCTTACTTCTCACTCTTATGACCAGGTAAGTCATAGGGAGACAGCCTGCAGTTTTTTCTGCTTTAACTTATAATCAAAATCCCTTTTGTGACTTTCAGTATATCTTTGAAAGAACTGAGTGTATTTGTTTCTTCTATGTTTGGAGAAATAGTGATTGCAGCATCCTTAATTGATAAAGCTTGTGCAAACATTGTTCTCTTTTATCTGTGTCATACTGAGATTTGGATAATAGTAATTTTGAAAGAATTATTTCTCAAAATGTTTTTTTGACAACGTTACATAATTATAATATTTTTGTATTAGAAAATTTCCCCCTTCCTCACTTGAATTTTACCCAACTTTCTCTCAATGTGCACACTGAAGCCTCGCTGTAATTCAGTGACTTAATTACCCTGGAGGTGAAAAGTAAGCCTGCTTTGGGCACCTGTCAAAGAGGTTTGGTGACTGAAGGACCTGGTATTATCCTGGGCATAATACCAGAAAAAGAGCCCTGGGTTAAAACTTATATCTTGTTTCCCATAGTCCTTCCCTTGTTATTTGTTTCTTGAAGTTGGTGACTACCTATATCCAGGTGTTTTCTGATTAAGGGGGCTAGGAAACCCTGATATATGGCAGACCACTACTCCCACATCTCCAATTCTTGGGACTGTAAATTTAAGATGGGGGGTTGGGTACCTGGGAGAGAATTCTAAGCTCCTGGTCATTGGAAGGCATAGGGCACTCAAATTCCAGAGTTTAACACACTGGGGTTCAAATTCTGATCTCCCCACTTATTAATTTCCTCCCACTTATTAGTTGTTATCTAACCCCTTCAAGCTTTAACTCTCACATCTTTAAAATGATAATAAACATACTTTTATCAAGGAGATGTTTTTCTTTTAAAAATACTGTTGCCTGTGTCCTAGAGATTCTGATTTAATTGGTTTGGTATGCAGCCTGGATGTTGGAATTTTTAAAAATCTCCCCCAAGTGATTCTAATGTGCAATGGACAAGGTGGGGAGAAGGAGAAAAAGAAGAGGGGAAGGGAGAGGGGAGAGAGCATGCTGCCACCTATTGATTGCATGTCTTTTAGAGCAAGTTACTTAACCTCTTTGCTATGCTTTGGATGTGTCCACCAAAAGTTCATGTGTTGGAAACTTAATTGCCATTGTGACAGTATTAAGAGGCGGGGCCTTTAAGAGGTAATTAGGCCAGGAGGGCTCCACCCTCATGAATAGATTAACGATGCTATCACCAGCATGGGTTAATTATTTGGGGAGTGGGCTCCTGAATAAAGGATAAGTTCAGCCACCATTTTCTGTCTTGAGTGCTCCCTTCCAGCTTCCACCTTATGCCTTATGCCCTTGTGCCATGGGATAACTCTTGCCAGATGCTGGCTCCATACTTTTGGACTTCCCAGCCTCCAGAACCATGAGCCAAGTGCACTTCTGTTCTTTATAAATTATCCAGTCTGTGGTATTTTGTTATAGCAGCAGAAAATGGACTAAGACACTTCGTTTTTTTTTTCAGTTCCTTCATCTGTAAAATGGGGGTAATAGAACCTATCTAATAGGATTTTTATAAGCATTAAGTTAAAATATTTACAACACTTAGAGGAGTGTCCAATATACAGATAGGACTAATTTTTTTTTATTGATACACAATATTTTACATATTTATGGATTACATGTAAGTATTTTTTACATGCATAGAATATGTAATGATCAATTTCATATTGAAATTTCATATTTTGGGTGTCTATCACCTTGAATATTTATCATTTCTATGTGTTGGGAACATTGCAAATCCTCTCTTCTGGCTACTTTGGAATATGCAATATATTGTTGCTAACTATAGTCACCTTAGTCTAGTATTGAACATTAGAACTTATTTCTTCAATATAACTGTTAAGTTCGTACCCATTCACCAACCTTTCTTCATTTTCCCCTCCCACCCTCACGCTTTCCAGCCTCTGGTATCTATTATTCTGTTCTCTATCTCCATAAGATCAAATTTTTTAGTTCCCACATATGAGTGAGAACAATGTGGTATTTGTTTTTCCAGACAGGACTAGTTAAGTGTTTATTATTAATGATTAAATTATCATAAATGGATCATATATCCTTTTACTAGCTTGGCATATCAAATGGGATTGCATTTGTTTTATTTTTAAAGCATTTTATTGAAGTAAACCATACACTCATAAAAATGTACAAATCATAAGTGTACTCTTTAAATGTTCAGTGGTGGACCCACCCAGATCAATACGTAAAACATCTAGAAGCCTAGAAGATGTCCATGTTCTTTCTTCATCATTACCTCCCTCAAAGATCACCATTATATTGACTTTTATAATCATTATTACTTTTTCTTTTTTTTAGTTTTTAAAAAAATTTATTTCAGAATATTATGGGGGTACAAACATTTTGGTTATGTAAATTGCTTTTGTACTATTTGGGTCAAAGTTATAAGTATGCCCATCACCCAGATAGGGTGCATTGTACCCGATACGTGTGAATTTACCTGTCTCCTCCTCCCCCCTCCCACCTGCTTGATTTCCAATGAATGTCATTTCCACATGTGCACATAAGTGTTGATCAATTAGTTCCAATTTAATGGTGAGTACATGTGTTGTTTGTTTTTCCATTCTTGTGATACTTCACTTAGAAGAATGGGCTCCAGTTCCATTCAGGTTAATACAAGAGGTATTAGTTCACCATGTTTTTATGGCTGAGTAGTACTCCATGGTATACGTATACCACATTTTATTAATCCACAGCAGCACAATTCACAATTGCAAGGATGTGGAAACAACCTATTTTTGATAAATGGAATCATACTGTGTGTGCCCTATTGGCTCTGACTTCTTCAACATTTTATCTATGAAATTCATCTGTAATTTTGTGTCTAACAGAAGTTTTCTCATTCTAATTGCTGTATAATGTTCCATCATTTGACCCTACCACAATGTTTGTTTATATATCATACTGCTGGATAATTGGGTGAGTTCCAACTTGAGTCTGTAGTGAAAAATGCTTCTATAAATATTTTTATACAGATCTTTATTATATTTCTTGACATAAAGTCTACTTTGATATTAGTATAGCTACTAATATAGCTACGTTGCCTTTGGTATATTCTTGCATATCTTTTACCATCCTTTTACTTTCAACTTTTCTATATTTTTATATTAAATGTCTGTATCTTATAAGCAAGTTATATAGCTTGTTTTTATCCAGGTTGAACATCTCTTCCAGTTGGGTTATTTAGTCCATTAACATTTAATGTTGATTACTGAAACACTTACGTTAAAATGTATCATCATACTTTTGTTTGTACTTTTTTTCTTTTGGGTTAATCAATAATTTTTTATTATTCCATTTGGCCTATTTTAGCTTATTGTTTCACCCTACCAAGCCTGTGACTGGAGTTGCTTCAAAAGCCAAGGCAGGGGAGGCCCCACAAGAGAGTGCCCCGAATTTTCCCGAGATGGGGCTGGTTGGGGTTCCAAAGAAAGAAGCACTAAACATCAGAGTGATCAGTCCAAAGCATTTATTAAAGGAACTTACTTACAGAGTGATGTAGCAATTCTTTCGAGGGACAGCTGGAGAAAGTGGGTGTTCTACCTAGGTACATCTGCAGTGAGGGGACAGGGTATGATGGAGTTTTTATGAGAGTTTAAAGGAATTTGGCTCAGGGCTGGGGCCAAGTTTCTTTCAGTGTCTTGGGCAACAGTTTAGATAATTTTATTAGTTCCTGGGAATGTTCAAGGCTCCAGTTTGGATTCAAGCCTGCTGGGAAAAACCTACACCTGGCTGGGTCATAGGGCAGTCAAGGCATTCTGTGATTTTTGATCAGGACACGGGGAGAAAGTGGGGTTCTGGGGGACCTTCTACTTGTTAGTATACATTCTCTTATTTTCCTTTTAGTGGTTTCAGTAGAAATTATAATATGCATCATTGACTTATTGAGGTCTTCTTTATGTAACCAATTTTTTTCTATTTCCCAGACAAAGCTAGAATCTTAACAGCAATTTACTTCTATTTAGTATCTCCTATTTCTTATGTCATTGTTGTTACATATTTTAATTCTAAAAATACAGTAAACACTACAAGAGAAATTACCAATGTTTTCGTAGTCAATATTCATTTAGATTTACTCACATATTTATCCTTTCCAGGGCTTATCCTTTCTCATGTTGTCTTGTTTTCTTCTAGGATTGCTGTTTTTGTTTTTGTGCTCAAAGAACCCCCTTTAATATTTCCTCTAGTGCCAGTCTGCTGTAATTAAATCTTTTAGTTTTTCTTTATCTAAAATATATGTATTCTACTTTCATTTTCATATTGTGTTTAAAACTTGAGGTTGGCAGTTATTTTCTGTCAGCATTTTAAAGATATCATTTCATTACTTTTTTAGTTCTATCATTTCAATTGTGAAATCTGCTGCGATCCTTATTGATATTCCTTGGAAAATAACGGGACTTCACTCTCCTCTGGCTGCTTTTTGCAGCCTTTTCTTTGTCTTTGGTTTTCAACAATGTGCCTAGATATTTTATTTTGTATTCATTTCCTCTCAGCGTCTGTAAAGCTTCTTAATTCTGTGGCTTGATCGTCTATCAGTTTTGGAAATTTTCTAGTCCTTATCTCTTTAAATATTCCTTTTCTCTCTTTCTGAGCGTCTCATTACACATTTGTCAAGCTTTGCTGCCGCGTCTCATGGGTCCCCCTCTTACCTGTTTTTCATTCTCTTCCACCCCCACCACAACACATCCCCCTTGTGTGTGTGCTACTGACTTACCTTATATTTCATTCATTGTCCTTGCTCAGTTTTATCTTCTGTTGAAATCATTACTGAATTATAAATTTGAGTTACCATATTTTTCAATTTAGAATTGCCATTTATTTTTTTCATAGGAATCTAATCCTATCCTAAATTCTCCATCATTTTCTCTGTTCTGGGGAACAATAATAGTTATTTTAAAGTCCACGTGTGATAACTCAATATCTGGATTTCAATCTCTGGGCTAGTTTCTATTGTCTGTATTTCCTTTTGGTTCTGTTTCCCAGGATGGATAATTTTCCATTCTCGTAGGATGCTGAATATCTTGTATGAAAGATGGCAGAGGCTCTGTACAATATTATCTTCCTCTGTGGGAGATTTACTTTATTTTCTGGCAGGCCGAAAGAGTATGAGCAGATTACCTTGTTTTAGTGGAGTCTAGGTTTCAGATTTTGTGAATACTGGCTCTATTTCCAGCTTGTCCATAGTCCTAAAGTATAATCCCTCATCCAAGGGCAATGCCCATTGGCAGTTTCAATTCAACTCAAAGCCTGTTCCCCTTCCGCCAACCAGTGTCTATTCCCTTTGGCATCCTTGGACCTCTAAAGTCTGTTTCTGCCTTCTAGCTTCTTAGCATATGCTTTCTTCTTGGGATCTCAGCATTTTGTTTCACGTATATACATCTTTGAAGCTTTCAGATACCTTGAGGGAAAATTGTATGGAGAATTTGGGGCTCACATCTCATAAATTCTTTTTTTCTCCAAGATCTTGGACCTCCAAGTTCTGTATGCTTTGGTATTTGAAATTCAATTTTTTTTTCCTCTCCAGCTTGCTAAGACAGCTGCAAGCGGGTTTCTGCTTTCTATTTGGCCTCTATGCCATGCACTATGACTTGGCAGATGCCTCAGAGGGAAACATATTGGCTAATGTAGAGCTTACCTCAATATTGTTCTTGTCTCTTCATGGTCTTGCCTCATCAACTTCTTGCTGCTTTGGTTGCCCTTCAATGGCTTCAAGCAGCCTTTAAAAATTTTTTAACCCAGATTTTATAGTTATTATTGGCAGAAGATATAGTGTGATATAAGCCACAGTCATGACCAAAAGTAGAAGTTGGGTCACATTCTAAATTAAATCTCTCTGAAACCTCATGTTATGAGAATGTCTTTTTGCTATCCTGAGTCCTTTCTCCTATAGTAATTCTAATAACAGGGATGCTTACGTTCTTCAAGGAGGTGGATCTGCTTCCCATTACTGTGGGGAAAAAAAATAAAAATAGAAATAAAAATCCCCCTCAGTTAGCTGAAGAATAATGTTGGTTCTGGCTTTGTTGTTTTCATTTTCACACAGTCACTGTTGAAACACAGGTTCTCTGGCTGTGCTAGTATAATCCTTCAACTCTGGCATAAAATCAGCAGTGACCTGGGATTACACTGCTGCCAAACCCAGTGACCCAGTTTCTCTTCCCACTTTAGTAACCTATTATTCCAATAGTTGACCTCTCTGGGTGCAGGTCCTAGGCTCCCAAAGCTCTTCCATATGCAGATCTCATAGTTTATACACACACACACACACACACACATATACACACACACACTATTCCACCTCACTCACCTTCTCTCTTGCAACTGTTTTTCCAAGGCATACCACAGTAGCAGGGTGGGCATACAAGCAGCCCTCCTTACCGGCCTCTTTGTCCTGGCCTTAAGAACAGAGAAACTGTGCTCGTTCAGGCCCAAGGCCAACCTGTTGACCTATCCTGCAATGAATGACATCTTTCTAGAGAAACACTCCAACTTTTTACATACCTATGTAAATTTGTGTCTTTTCCCCCTTTTATTTTAAGCAAACAGCTAAGCTGTTTGACAATTTGCTTTCCCCACCTCCCCCAACACTCTATCTTGGGCATCTTTTTTATGTTGGAATACATAGATCTACCTCATTCTAGTGTAACATTTGCACAAGATTAAGTAATTGGCCTTAGCTTTCATTCTATCCCTACCCACTTGGAAAGGCAAGTGTGTTTCTCTCCTATCTCTAGAAATTTTCTGACCGTGAGGAACACTTGTCTCTACCACTCAACCCTAGTTGGGAATTTGAAGTTCCAGAGTTAAGAATAAATTAATTTAAGAGATAATGCCATATAATGAAAGAAAGTACTGGACTCAAAGTCAAGGTTTTCCAGGTTTATGTGATTATAGTTAATATACCCAAAGGGTGACCTTGGATTTGAATTATTGAAGACCTGGTTTCAAAACCCGTACAATGAGGATGGTGTGCTAACCTCACTGCACATCTGTGAGCAACAAATGTATGATGGGTCTGGAACATAAGAGTTGGTAGTAGAATCTGAGAATATTGAAAATATCCACATTGGGCTGGGCTTTGTCTGCAGAGCTGTTCATTTGGTAGGCATAAATGTGATTATTATGAAAGAGCTGAATTCATGGGGCCAGAAGACCTCTGTCTTAGCTATGAAAATAAGTATCTGGGTGATGTTGGGCACTCTGAGCTTTAATTTCCTCATCTGTAAAGTTTCAACAACAATACCTGCCTCAAAGGGCTGTCATAAAGATCAAAACGAAATAAAATCTAAGAAAGTGGTTTGCAAACTCTAAATTACAGTGCAGATGTAAGATTTCATCTATGATTTCCTACCATATTCATGCCACAGAGAGAATAGGACCAAACTTGATGAAAGGTCTTATATTTCTTTTTGGCACTGTGGTATAATTTCACAGGAGATCTTACCAGAACTTAAAGAAATATAATAAAACTCCTGATGTTTATAATTGTGCATTATATCAGAATCATCGTTCCAAGAGATTTTTTTCATGTTTGGGGTAAGTCTTGTGATTCATATTCTCTCACTTTGGAAAACATTGACAATTGTAGCTGTTGCCTGCTCTGAAATGAGATTGGGAATTTAGGCAGATTCTGATAAAGCTGCATTAGTAATAACAGCAACAGTATTTGGGTTCTTATTGTGTGTCAGGTATTGTTCTAAGAACTTTACGTGGACTCCTTTGATCCTTGCAACTCTTTCAAAGGTACTATTATCCTTGTTTTAAGGATGAGGAAACTGAGGCATCAAGAGGTTGAGTTGCCCGCATTCTCACTGGTAGATGGTGGTAGAGCTGGTATTTAAAGAGACATAGATTGATTCAGAATCTATGCTTGTAGAAACAGGATAGCCTGGGCTTGATTAAACAAATATAAACAAGGATATATTATAAGAGCATAGAATAGCTCATTGAAATTAAGAGTAAGAGGAATTCCTTCTTCCTGAGAAGAGGAATTAGGAACTAGAAACCTATTAAATCAGTCGGTCAACCTGTCTGATTCCCAGTATGTCTGTCTCTCCCCCCCGCTTTTTCTACCTGCCTCTCTCCCTCCCCCCTGCCCTTATTTCCCTTATTTCTACTTCTTTCGGTGAGTTTGCATCCTTCTCTCTCTTATTTTGCAAACCAGCTTTCTCAAATTCTATATCTATGTTATAGAATATGGCTGGCTCACAACAGTAGGTTGTGTTGTTACCATTTCAGCCACTCTTAGAGATCTACTTGTAGCTACAGTCCAAATTTAAAATATCTGAGAGAGAGACTGAACTGGTCTAGTTTGGTGTCTACCCATTGTCAGTCACCCTGGAGGATGGGGATGGAAGTGGAGCATCACAGTGTAAATATCATCCTGGAGACCTAACCACACATGGAGGTGGGGACCAGTGCAAGAGAAGGAAGCAATGGTGCATGGGCAGACATGACACCCCACACACAAGCTATCTTTTCCATAGGCTTTTAGTGGCAAATTTTAAAAAAACTAATTGACTTATTGTGCATGAATTTTAATGGATGTATAGATTTGTATAATCATGACCGCAATTAGGATACAGAGCAGCGCCCCTCCCCAAAATAAACTCCCTCATGCTATCCCTTTGTAATCACACCCCCCTCTGCAATCCCCAGCAACCACTGATTTGTTCTTCATCATCATAATTACAATGAAGCCTTTCTTGAGTGATTCCTGGATCCTGTTGTCTGGGTAGAGGTTCTTGTCCAAGACGAAGCTGAAATTTTTCTCATAATTTTAGTCTTTGTGTATATCAATACACTCTTACATGTGCTATCCAAATATAAATTCATGAAATACAGTTGTGATTTAACTGTCCCCACCCCTAATGTGTTTGAAGTATAGGGAAGGCAGTGCTACTGGTTATCTGAGTGTTTAGAAATTCATTCATTCATTCAGTCAATATTTGTTATTTGTGTACTATGTGCTTAATAACGTGCAAGGGGAAAAAAAATCAGTGTAACAGGCAAAATCCCTGTCTTGGACACTTACATTATAGAGGAATCACAGCCTAGTTTGGAAATAATACATAACAAACACCAAGTTATTTATGTCACACAGAAGCTAAAATTTCCATGTTGCTGGACTGTCACCTGTGGGTCTCTTCCTGGGTCATCTTCCTCAGGGCTTCAGTTCTTGGTGTCATGTTCATTCCTTTCAAAACTCAAGGTGGGTATTCAAGGCTTCACATCGCTCCCTGGTTTGTGATAAAGAAAAATTGCCCCAAACCTGGTTTGAGACAAAAGTATTTTCGTGATGTAATTCACAACCTCCTACCAGGAAGGAAATTAAGATTTGTGATAAAATGCTTAAGCAGTTTTACATTAAACTTTAATGAGATTAAGACCTCTTCTGGGAAACTACTGACCCACCTACTTAGCTCGCTGTCAGTCAAGGCTCTAATGATCTCCTTAACCAGACATTCTTTTTGCATGTGTCCATTCTAGCAACGATGATCTCACTTTCCTCTTTCCTATCACGTGTCTCTTCCAAGGTCAGCAGTCTCTTGCCTTGCCCTCAGTTTGAAATAAAATGTTGATTCATGCTCGTAATTAAATGATTCGATAGGATACTTTAAACTTTATTTTTTAAAAATCTCATTCTCAGAGGCTTTTATCAAAAAGAAAAGAGATGCCACCTCTCTCTCTGTTCTGTATCCAGTTTCTCTGTACATCTCTGCGGCATTTTCCTTAGCTGCCCAGAGAGACTCTTCTACTTTCTGTTAGGGTCTCCCTTCCTGTCAGTCCTCCTACTCCTCCCTGCCTCTATGATATTTGCTTGAGTATTCTAACTATTTATATACTCATATCTATGCTTGTATTATCCCATTATTAAGCTTTAGGGCCATGAAAGATAAAAGTTAGTATGTTTTGTGCTTTTTTTGTCTTTTTGAAACAGGAAGTGCTCATGAAATGGTTGAATTAAATTAAATTTTTGAATTGATATCTGCATCTCTAAGCTAATACCTAAGGAAGGGGAATAAGGTGAGCCCGGAGCACTCCCTGGTTGCTTTTTAGTGAAAAGAGTGGATCCATTCTTCTCGATCTCGACCATAGGGTTAGGGTTAGGGTTAGGGTGTGGAATCCCCTTGGTGGCTCTTAAGAAATTCCAAAATTCAGGCCCCGCCCCCAGCAATTCTAATTTAACTCACCTCAGGTGGGTCACAGGCACTAGTATTTCTAAAAGCCCCCTGGTTAGTCTAACATGCAGGCAGGTTTGAGGACCACTAGTCTAGAACAATAATTTCCAAAGTGTTTTTTTTTTTCTCTCTCAATATGCTTGAGTGAGAAAACACGCTTACAAACACTAAAGGTGACGGGCCACAGGAAGGATTTTCATCCACCAGTGGGGGTGGGAAGTAGCTAAGAAACAGGTGGGTAGTTTTAAAAAATGCTGCGGGGATCCAATATACCCTCTTAAGAAGGCACTCGTTTACTCCTTGGCTGTTTCTGGAACATTTATTTATTCGTTTATTCCATGAGTACTGACTGATCTCCTCTCTTTACCAGAGGCACCGTGGTAGGTTGGTTAGGAGCACAGATTCTGAAGTCAGGGACTGGGTTTGAATCCTGTCTCTGCCCCTTAGTAGCAGAGTCATCCTGTTATTGCAGTTCACTATGCCTCAGTTTCCTCACTTGTAAAATGTGACAGTAACAAAATCCATCTCATAGGATTGTTGTGAGAATTCAACGACAATTCATAGAAGGTCCTTAGGCTATGATGGGCTTATCATAATCATGTAATACATGTAAACTGTTACTTCCCTTTCTCTTTTTGCTTTTCCCTCTTCTTCCTCCTCAGCCTCTTCCTCCTCCTCATTATGATTATTTTCCCGGGCATCATGCTCAGTGCTATGATGTAGCATTGAATCAAACTGACTCAGCTCTTGCCCTCATGGGATTCACTGGGGAAGCAGGTGTTAAACTAATAACCGCAGACGGCGTTATTGCATATCAACATTCAATGACCTTTGTACCAAACGATGGCATGAAAAACGTAGATCTCCAAGTGCCACCTTATGCAACCAGTTGTTATCCTTGAGGTGGTTATAGCCAAACTGTCCTGCGTGAGATAGTTGGTTTCCATAGAACTTCAAAGTTTGCAGCATTTCTTTGCCTCTTACCCAAGAAGAGCAAAAGAGGAGGTTAGTTCAGACATTCAACCTTTTCCAGGCTTAGGCTGGGCTGCCTTGCTCAGATCCCTGGCTGAGTTCCCGTCTATAAATCCAAGCTGGAGGCCACGTTGCTGTGTCTACTTTCTATCATTAACCCAGCACGACATACTATACCACTAAACCACTGCACTTTCTCCCTAGCAAAGTACCTTGGAACGCCAGGGCGTGATATGTTGGCATATAAATTAAAGTTGTTTTTCCTTTGTCATAAGGCGAAGGGTGGGAACATTTGGAATGCTGTGAAACCGAAATCCGGCGGGTTTCATTCTTCATAGGCATGGCACAGTGTTAAATTTTTCAGAGCACTGTGCCTCTGTGCAGTCAACTTGGGTTTTTCTATCTGAATTTATTAAGAGCATAGAATCACAGGAGGTGATTAACATAAATTTCAACCTCTATTTATACCTGTTGTTGCCTCATAAGTTGTATGGAAACTTGTTTTTCTTTAAAGCCCACTGGAATTGCTTGGTTTTGAATGCTGACTCTGCAACTCACTTGGATGTCCCTGTCTGTGAGCCTCAGTTTTCTTATCTGTAAAATGAGTATAATGATAGTACCTATTTCAGAGGACTGTTTGCAGGACTAAATGAATTAATAAATATAAGTGCTTCGAATAGTTGTTGGCATGTTATAGGCGCTCAACTGTTAGCTATTTACTGTCATTTTATTACAAATATGACTTCAGCTAGCTCTTTATAATTACTTTCAGGGACAGGGAAGGGGAACTAATATTTATTGAGTTAAGCACCATGAGTCCCTTACAAATTTTTCCCTTTCCACTTCCATTTTTAAGATAAGGAACGTGAATCTTAGAAGGGCACAGCAATTATATCAAAGTCAGAACCACCTAAAGTAAGGAGCAAAGTGAGAACTGGAGCTCACATATGTGCCTTATGAACTTCACAAGTCCATAGTTTTACCTCTTTGTGGTGGTCGTCATTAAAACACACTTCCAGGTGTTCTCAGTGCAGTTGTCCCCCAGGCCTCTGGGTCCCCCGTGGGAGAGGTCATAGTCCACCCATCTGGTGGTTGAAACCTTGAAACAAGTTGCGCACACTTCAAGCACACTGTGTGTGCTCACATTTTTCCAGTATTACTCAGTCATGTCTAATACTCATGTCACATTCCAGTGTTTATTATGCTCATGCTCCTTATATGTCTCACTAAATTAAGCTCAGATAGGGTAGTTGTGGCACAATTATTGGAAATTTCCTTAATGCCAAAATTTCTTTCTAAAATAAAATACATCTTCTAGTGGTATATCATAGAGTAGCCTATCCTATCAACTGACATATCTGTCAGTTCAATATCCAGTTGATTTCCAAGTATTGTTGGTTTTTCCTCCTAAATGCTTCTTTTTTTAAATGCCTCTTGAATCTATATTCCTTCTTCTCCTTTACAACTTATTCTTCACATTGACCATTGATGCCAGAATGATCTTTCAAAAATGCTAAACTACTGTCATGCCACCTGCCTAGAATCCTCAATGGCCCCCTATTGCCCTTAGGCTAGAACTGAATCCTGACCATGGCCCTACATGCATGTTCTAGCATTACACTGTGTTCCAGGAAAGGGGTGCGGCATACGCAAAGGCCCCTGACAAACCTTCCAGAACCTTCATTCACCTCTCCTTCTCTACTGTCCTCGCTCCAACCACTTCAGGTTTCATTGTTGCTTCTGGCTCAGAGCCTTGGCATGTGCCATTTTCTTTGCCTGGAACACATTTCCATTCTCTACCTCGCTTGTTAACTGGTTCTCATCTGTTAGTATTCAGCTCAAATGCTACTTCCTCAAGAAAACTTTCTCTGATCATCCATATTAGGGTGAGTTCCCCAATAATCACATGCAAAGTGCCCCACAGTAGTTCTTTAAAGTATTTGTCATGATTGTAATTGAATATTTAATTGTATAATGCTTTGTTTGATCTCCCCCACCAGCATGGAAACCCTATAAAGACAGACACTATGTCTGTCTTATTCTTCACTGGGTATATTTCCAGCCTCTTGCACAGAGTAGGTCTTGGATAAATATTTGCTGAATGAATTAATAAAAACTCCAGGGGCAGACTGGATTTTTTTTCTCCCCTAAAATAGGCTGTGATCTGACTGATAAGCTTTATTCTCTTAAAGCAGGATTCCAAAAGTATCTGCTTTTTAAACATGCTTACACCCATTACCACATATATTTTGGGAAAATCCCATTAAAGCATGACATGCAGCTTGGTCACTAAGTGTGGCCAGCATTACCCAGGTCTGAAAACCAGACTTGTGTGCGGTGGCTGTTCCAGCGGAATCCCTGCTTCAGGCCAGTTTCTCCAATACGATTATCTTGCTTTAATATGTACATGATCTGCCTCTAACAAATTGCTTTAATAATGGCCATCTCCAGCAGAACAAACCCGTAAAGGAGGCATTTTTCCTTGGCTAGAGTAATGGAATAGACCAATGCCGTGTTTGGAAGAGGTAGAAACCAGGTGACATTAGCTATTCTTTCTTTCTAGAGTTTGCCTTTGTTGAATCCTTTCTTCCTTTTAGGTGATAAAACTCATTTTTCTTGCATCCTGTTTCTTGAACCACCTGGCAGTAGTCTTGGCCTCCAAAATACATAGGCACAATGAGCTCATTCATCCCCTCTTCCAACTCTCCCCCTCACCATTGTTGCAGTCATACTTCAGCACTCTGATGGCCAAGAACAGATTCATCGCTGACCACAAGTAGGGGCACTAACGTCCATATGGTTCACTCCATTGGGACGGCTGAAAAATGCCGTTAACTTTGGGGGTTGTTCTGGGTGGATGCTCGTGGAATCAACTCATGATTCCTTTTCATTTCTGGGCAAATTTCAGAAGAGAGGCTTTAAGTAGACCTGGTGGGATGAAAACAAAGATAGATCTGGAAAGCTGAATGACAGCATCCCCCGAAACTCGGAAATAAGTAAAGGGAGACAGAAGGAAAAAAAAATAGCAGCCAATATTTAAAAAAAAAAAATCTATATAGAAAAGCCAGTACCTGCTTCTAGAGCTAAAATCCCTGACATTTAAAGGGCTATGCTGCCATGATGTACTGAAATACCTATTCCTTCAAGGAGACCACCAGGAGCAGATAATGCCAGCCTTGTTCAGCCTGGGTTAAATCTAGCCAGGTTGCTCATCTTGGCCACCTAGGTTTTGAAAATGGACTGTGAACATCCTTCTTAGAGGGAGGCAGGGATGTCTGATATTGACCATTCTCAGGGAGAATAGGAAGTAACAAAAACAACCTCATAATATTTAAGGAGTACTTAGATACCAGGAACCAAGTGTATTTTGTGTCATTATCCCATGCAGTCCTCAAAACAATCCCATGAGGTAGGTTTTATTATTAACTTCATTTTACAGAAAAGGAGTCTGAGGCTCAGAGTGGTCCAGGACCTTTTCCATGGGCACATTAAAGTGAGCAGTAATGGCATATTTTTGATCCATGTTTGAGGAATTCCAAATCTAAGCTGTTAAGCACTGTTGTATACCTTTACTTAGGAAAGAATTATAAAGGTGCCAAGTAGTATTATACGTCAACTCCATTTAGTCAGGGGAGGACCATGCTCTGACCTCTATAATCCCCTCTCTCTAAACAAATCTATAGCTGGGAGATGAAAGAATCTCCTTCCTTGGAGTGATTTACTGTTCCCTAACAGCTAAAAGAATTGAGCCAGAGGGATGGCTTTTAGTACCCAAAACTGAAAACCTCTGCAGTTCCTAGTGAATGTTAAATCATAAGCTGAGGGTAGCTTCCTCTCTCTGGAATTCAAGGTTGGAGCTCATGAACTGTAGGAAGTAAACAGCCTCTTTTGTGGAACTGGTTATTTAAAAGATTTTTTTTCTTGCTTAACACTGTTGGATATTATGCAAAACTCCCTCTAAAAGAGCTTCCCGATAAACATAAGCTGGCTCTTTCCATATAAAGGGATTAGTTTAAAAAAATACCATGAAGATGAGTCTGCATGACCCAGACCCTCTGATAGCAAAGTCACCATTAGCAAAAACAGCTGGGAGAAAAGGAAGCCTGGGCTGTTATATATTAAATTAGCCACCAGAGCATCTGCACATGAAGTTCAAGCCAAGTGCATTGCCAGCCAAACACAGAGCTAAATAACTCAAATATGTATGCTTCTAATGAAAATAAGTTTTTTTTTTTTTACTTGAGCTTACTTTACAGAATAGAAAAGTAAAACATAATGTTTTTAAAAAGTGCTATACCTTGATCACTAGACAATTCATTTAAAATAAGGCCTTTCAGAGTTGCAAAGGAAAAATACTGGTCTCTTATGGGTAGCAATGCCTCATACATGGTAACATCAGTACATGTGACAGATAACCCACCCTCAAGTGGCTAATACATAAAGAGAGTTTATTGAATCACATACTAGAATAGTCAAGGGCTAGACTGAGCTTCCAGCATAATGTGATTCTGTGTTGAAGTGATGTAATCAGACCCAGTCTCTCTCCATCTCTCTTCTCTGCTTTACTCTGTGTTGACTCTAAGTCTGGCAGGAAAGAGAAATGTGTGATCTTGTGGTAGGCTTTTCAAAGTCCTGCGATTGCAACTCAATGGCTCTAATTATTCCATGTGTCTGTCCCTGAACCAGTTATGATAGCCAGTTAGATATGGCAGCCCTGGAGCCGGCGCTCTCCAAAAGCTATGGACTAAAAGTGGCAGAAGTATATTCCTGGGAAAAAAAATTGGGCTACTATTTCCAGAAGAGAGGGAATGAATACTAGGTGGTAAAAATCAACAAAACATAACAAAAACAAAAAAGTCCAATAGAATAGGCTAAGAGAGGGCTATGCTTACACGTAATGTGAGTTTTGGATCTGAAGAGACCCTCCAGAAATTTAGGCCTCCACGCAGGAGTGTTTAGTGTATGTAGATAAGGAATCATAAAGGATTCACATGCAAAAGTCTATTAGAACTAATACCTGAGTTTAACAAGGTTTCAGGGCATAAGAACAACATACAAAAACCAGTTTATTTCCATACACTGGCAATGCACAACCCAAAAGGAAATTTAGAAAACAATTTTATGTACAAAACCATCAAAATGGGCTAAAATTTAACAAAGAAAGCACAAAACTTATATGCTGAAAACTACAAAACATCTTTGGAATGAAGGAGACCTATATAAATGGGAATATATCTCATGTTCAAGCATTGGGGGACTTAATATTATTAACATGACAATATCCCCAGCTGATCTACAGGTTCAGAGTAATCCCTATCAAAATCCCAGCTGACTTTTTTGCATAATTTGACAAGCTGCTCCTAAAATTCATATGGAAATGCAAGGGACCCAGAATAGCCAAAAATTGTTCTTGAGAAAAAAGACTTGGAAGACTCAAGCTTCCTCATTTTAGAATTTGCTACAAAGCTGCAGGAATCAAGACAGTGTGGTATTGACATAAGGACAGACATATATAGATCAATGAAAGAAAACTGAGAGTCCAGAAATTAATCCTTACATTTTCTACAAGGGCACCAAGACATTGCAGTGAGGAAAAGAATAGTCTCTTCGAGAAATGGTGCTAGGATAGCTGGATATCCGCGTACAAAAGAAGGAAGTTGGACCCCTACCTAACATCATGTGTAAAAATCAACTCAAAATAGATCATAGACCTAAAGCTAAATTTTGAGTTAAATCACAAAATTCTTAGAAGAAATTGTAGGAGTAACTCTTTAGGACCTTGGATTAGGCAACAGTTTTCTTAGATATGACAGCAAAAGCATGAGCAACAAGAGAAAAACTAGATAAATTTGACTTCGTTAAAATTAAAAACTTGTGTTTTTCAAAGGACACCATCAAGAAAGTTAAAAGACAACTCACAGAGTAGAAGAATGTATTTGCAAATAATGCATCTGATAAGGGATTTGTACCTAGAATTTATAAAGAACTGCAACTCAACAAAAAAGGACAAATAACCCAATTAAAAATGGGCAAATAATGTGAATAGACATTTCTCCAAAGAAGATATACATATGGCCAATAAGCATATGAAAAGATGCTCAATATTATTAGTCATTGGGAAAATGCAAATCAAAATCACAACAAGATACCATTTCACACCTGCTAGGATGGCGATAATAAAAACACAACAGCAAGTGTTGGGAAGTATGTGGGAACCCTCATACATTGCTGGTGGAAATGTAAACTGGTGCAGCCACTGTAAAATAGCACTTTGGTAGCTTCTTAAAAGTTAATCATAGAGTTACCATATAACCCAGAAATTTCACTCCTGACTGTATACCCACAAAGATTGAAAATATATGTCCACACAAAAACTTGTACATGAATTTCACAGCGCATTACTCATGACAGCAAAAAAAGTGGAAATAAATGTCCATCCGTTGATGAATGAATAACAAAATGTGGTATATCCACATATTGGAATATTAAAAAAATGAAGTACTGATTTGCGCTACAACATAGTTGTATCTTGAGAGCATTATGCTGAATGAAAGAAGCCATATGCAAAAGGACACACGTTGTACGATTCCATTTATATGAAATACTCAGAATAGGAAAATCTGTAGAGACAGAAAATAGATTAGTAGTTGCTAGGGCCCGGGGTTAGGGAGTGTGAATTGACTGCTAATGAAAACAGGGTTTCTTTAGGGGGTGATGAAAATATTCTGAAATTAGATCTTGAAGATGATTGCACAATTCTGTAAGTATAGTAAAAAACCATTGAATTGTATACTTTAAAAGCATAAATCATATGGTATGTGAATTATACTTCAATAAGCTGTTATAGGAAAAAGGCATGTTTAGAGGAGAATCCAAGGCTGATTAGTTACAACGAGTTTTGCAGACAGAGCTTGGAGTCAAATCCTGTCTCCATTTCTTTTTTCTTTTTCTTTACTTCTTTTTTTTTTGAGACAGTCTTGCTCTGTCACGGGGGCTAGAGTGCAGTGGCATCATCATAGCTCACTGCAGTCTCAAACTCCTGGGCTCAAGCGATCCTCCTGCCTCAGCCTCCTGAGTAGCTGGGACTACAGGCCCAGCTAATTTTTCTATTTTTTGGTAGAGATGGGGTCTTGCTCTTGCTTAGGCTCAATTACATCATCTGCAAAATGGGAGGAGGGGGGGTAAATAATATTGACATTGATAGAGCATTAGTGAGGATTAAATGAGACAGTGTATATATAGCTCCGGGAACATAACAAGTGACTCTAATAATCGAGCAAAGCCAGGAGGATTCCTAACCTAAACAAAGGAAGGCTTGCCAATTTTAGAAATGAGATTTGGGGAGAAGCTGAGTGTTTTTGGTGATTCATGGCTCTTGGCCTTGAGTACGTCACAGGGGCGAGGGCCAAGGGAGCTGCTGCAGACTCCTGCTGATCCCTGGCTCCCATTTCTCTGAGCTTGTCGCAGCCAAAGCCATAATAGGCTCAACAGGAAGGAAGGACAAATTACCCCAAGCACTGTGGTGACACGGGGCTGAGGTCAAGAATCGAATCCATAGCTGCAGGTCTATCTTCCTGCTTTTTCGTCCCAGTGGGCTTTCTGACCTCACAGCGAAGACTACTTCCTTGTACTGCTCACGCGGGAGAAGTCAGAGACTTGACGTCCCCTGGTCCCTACGCTCCACTCAGAGCAGACACAGCTCAGACCTGAAATTCTGCATTCCGCAGAAATGAGGACATTCAGGCAAGAGCAAGGTCAAGAAAAGTAGAGGAGAAGAAAGACTGGGCAGAGTCTGGATGATTCCGCCCCAAGCCTGTATCTTTGACCCAAATTTGACTGGACATTTACTATAGCTTCTTATTGATTCTAAAATTTACCACTGATTTAATGACAACTTTTGGGGCAGGGTATGGAGTGGAAGGAGAAATACTATTAAATTATAGACAAGAAATACTAATTTGTCTTAAAATTGATTTTTTTTTTTTTTTATCTTTCAAAGTCACATCAATTTTAAGTGGAGCCTCTTCATGTTCTGAATCCTAAGGCTCTTCCGAATGACCCTGGACTGTAGACGATCCTGCGGTCATGTTGGTGTGCTGCTCTTTATCACGACTCGTGCTCCTTGACCTCTTTCGTGTTCTTAGGATGGATAATATAATTTTGAATCAAACGGAAGAATATCGGTTTCTCATCTACAGTTTCTACTCAGTAAAACTTGCGATCCTTTTAATTGAATTAGATGCTGAAGAAGTTAAAGGGCTTCTCTGAAAAGTCATCAGAAGCTGTGTGATGAATAGATGTACAGCCCCTGACTAGTCCTTCATGGCCCATGAATCAATTAACACCAGTATCTCCTAGCTGTGAAAAATTCCATGATTTATTAGGCCCAGATATTTGGTGACATTAGAACACGCTCGGCAATGCCAAGGTAAAGCTTATTTGTCTTAATAGCAAGTTTCTGTGCCTTTTTACTGGTCTTTTGACTTTTCTTACTACTCAGGGTATAAACATTCTTCTCACTTTTAGTAGAATCTTCCTTTGTGCATCTAGTGGGAAATACTGTCTTGAATAATAGAAGCCAAAGAGGTCAAATATTCTTTCTTCCCTACCTCCTGGCACCTGGAGTATAGGTAAATGATACAGGCCTGGTCAAGCAGAACTCATGCCTAGGACTTTGAATCTTGAGGGTATGAAAACATCAAGAGTCCAGTGGCATCGGTGGTGTTGAGAGTCCAGCAGGCACTGCACTAAACTTCCAGTGGTGGCTTTGTCAGCGATCGCACCCTCAATAGAATGATCCTGCGGCACGATCTTGGCTGGGCTTTGGGCTGCTAAACATCTCTGGGTTTTGCTTATTTTCTGAGTCTGGTTGCCTGCTTTATCCTCAATACCCATGAGCTTCCCGTGGTCTTTGTCTGCTTAAGTAGACCAGAGTTGATTTCTGTTTGCTTTAAGCGTACATGGGATTTGTCTTAATCAGGTAAGTAAGACACACAGACATGGACATGACTGTCATGAGGGAAAAAGCTTTTTCTGACAGTTCTCTAGAAACAGGAGGCACAGGATGCTATGCAGGGCCACACGGAGAAGCACCTGGGTCAGGCAGGAGGCAAAGGGAGCGAGGGGAAAATGTGGGCAAGAGCCTTTATTGTGGTTTTTACTGGAAGGAATGGGTGAGGCAGGGTAAGCAGGCTTAGGATTAGGTAGTTTGAATAATTTATCTGGGGTAGAGGAGCTGTCCCTAGTTGTCTAGTACCCGGCCCTTGGGTAATTAGGGCAGGTAGACAGTGGCCCAGAGTGTGACAGCCCCATAAAGGAGGTAGTTGTGGGTATGGGCTTTGGATTGGTTGGTTTGCACATGGAAAGCACACTCTCAGGTGAGTCATTGGCTAGCCCTGGGAAGGGCAGTCCCTGCAGGGTCAGCATGGCCCCAAGATGTCAAAGCATCAAATACAGAAACTAGAAAACATGGTTATCACCCTAACATGTACAACCCTGACTGTACAACTTCAGTTTGAGAGAGTTCTGATTTCAGAATGTTCAATGTGAAACATGAAGAAAAGCATGAGTCTTACACCCAAGAGGATGTGCAGAGTGCCCCGGGCACTGTCCTAAGCACTTTGCACACATCTTCCTATCAAATCCTTGCAGCAATCTTATGAGGTAGTCATTATTTTGATTCCAAATTTATTCATGAGGAAATTGAGTCTCAGAGGGTCATAAAAGACTCTGGCAAAGTCAGGGATATAAAAGGAAAGCCAGGACTTGTATTCCTTGGGGTCTGGGCGACCCCAGAGCCACGCTTCTAACTGCCATGCCCACGGCTTCTGCACTGTGCCTCTGTGGGGAGGCAGGGTTGGGTGGGCTGTGGAACAGAGGCAGGACTAAGTGGGAAGTCTAGACACTGGGGTAGAGTAGAAATTGGGGGAACTGACTCAACTGTCAGGGAACACAGCACCTTGTTTTATTTTCCAGGAAAATTTCTAACAAATCAAAAGTAAAGAGAATACTACAACGAAGCCCAGTATCCATCATCATCATCATGCAGTCAGTCTTGTTTCCTCTTTACTGTCACTCACTGTTAGGGTGGCCAACCATCCCAGTTTGTCCAGGACTTTCTCAGTTTTAGCACTGGTGTCCAAAGTCCTAGCAATTCCTTCAGTTCCAGGCAAACCAGGATGGTTGGCCACCCTATGGCCTCCCTTCTCTTGCATCATCTTGAAGCAATTCCCAAATGGTATATCATTTTATTCATTATTATTACGGAATATATCTCTGCAATATAAGGACTTTGAAAATATATGTATATATAACTATGGTACCAGCATCACACCTAAAAACAATGCCTTAATATCATAAAATATCCAGTTTCTGTCCAAATTTCCTCAACTATCATGAGTCCCTGTGTTTTATATGTGTGCAGTACCATTAATTGTATTGAATTGGAGTCTAAGGTCCACATACTGCATTAGGCTGATATATCTCTTGAGTCTCTTTTAATTTGAAATTCCTTTTCCCACTTTTTTTTTCCTCTTTTGTCTATTTAAAAACATTTGTCTGGTAGAGTTTCCCATATTGTGGATCTTGCTGATTCATACCTACAGCATCATGTAACATGTGCTTCTATCCTCTGTATGTCCTATAAATTGGTAGTTAGGTCCAGGTTCAGTTTGTGGGGGAGTAAGAAATGAAATTTCATTCTCGCTGCGTTGTGTCAAGATGCATATCAAGTCTGGTTAACGCTCTTTGAGATTTACCAATGGGTGTAAGTGGTATCAGCCTGATTTGCCATTATAAAATTCTTCTTTAGCTTTTTACCCAATTATTTTAGCCACTATTGATGATCATTGCCTGGACCCCTTATTTTTTTAGGGGTACAAAGTGGCAGTAGTCTACCATGTCTTTACTGGTAGCTGAGATTTTTCTAAAAGAAGAACTCTCCACCATCAACTCTTTGATTACCCCAAAATAGAGTTTATATAGGAAAATCATATTAAACTTTTGATGTTTTCCCTTTATTATCAGTTTTCAGAAAAATAAGGTGACCTAATACCTCCAGTGGTGACCATTGAGGTTTTCTTATTTTTTTAAAGTATTATTTTAAACTCATTTTTTTGGTTTAAATTTATTGCATGTATTCTTTTTTGAAGCTAATATTAAATCACCTTTGGCCAGTAGAAATATCTTCTTGGGACCCCTCTTGAATTCTTTTGACCTCAGCCCGCTGGTCTTTGATAACTCTCTTGCCTTCTGGTACAATAAGGTGTTCTGGGCTCACCTTTTGTATTTCCTGCCCCAGACTAGGAACTTATCACTGATTCAAGGATCCCTAGTTGTGGGAAATAGTATTTAGAAACCACAGTCTGGGCTATGTCATTGCTTCTAGGCCTTTTATGCAGACAAAGTTAGGGAATGCATATATTTTTTAAAGAGAAAATGCATCAGGCATTCCTGTTGATATCACCAACTCACATTTAAGGTCAGAGGGTTTATACTGAAGTTTTCTGATTCTGTGCTTGGGTATTGCTTCGTTATGACAAAATCCTTGGCCCCAGTAACACCAACATAATTATTCACTTGCTTTATCCTATCACATTCTAAAAACAGTTCCAGAATAACAACATCAATACTACAACTAACAATATGATAACTGAAAATAACTTGCAATTTCTTTACACTTATTTTTAACCTTAGGTTGTATCCCAGTAGGGATATATGGGCAAATTACTGTGTTTTAAAGTCATGGAACATAATTTCTCACTGTTGAGCCACCAACTCGATACAGTTTAGTTCATTTACTTCATTTTGCTTTAGGTTTGAAGGGATTACTTTAAAAAATTTTTTGTATAATTTTTTTATTTCAAAATATTAAAGGGGTGCAAATGTTTTTGTTACATGTTCATAGCTTACATTTAAGTCTTTTATTCATCTTGAAGTAATTTTTGTATAATGCTTAAGTTGGGGCTTTTAGTGTGCCCATCACCAGAATAATGTTCTTTGTGTCCAGTGGATAAGTTTTTAATCCCTCACCCCTCTCCAACCCTCTCCAATTCTTGGTTTCCAATGTCCTTTATAGCTCTTTGTGCCCATGTGTGCCCATCATTTAGCTCCCAATTATTAGTGAGTATAGGTGGTGTTTGTTTTTCCATTCCTGAGATACTTCAGTCAGGATAGTGGTCTCCAGCTCCACCCAAGTTGCTACAAAAGACATTATTTCATTCCCTTTTAAGGCTGAGTAGTACTCCATGGTGTATATATACACACTGCATTTTCTTTATCCACTCATGAATTAATGGGCACTTAGGTTGATTCCATATCTTCACAATTGTGAATTGTGCTGCAATAAACATTCAGGTCAGGTGTCTTTTTTATAAAATGACTTCTTTTCCTTTGGGTAGATACCCAGTAGTGGGATTTCTGGGTCGAATGGTAGGTCTATGTTTATTTCTTTGAGGAATCTCCATACTGTTTTACAAAGAGGCTGCATTAGTTTGCAGTCCCACCAACGGTGTATAAGTGTTCCTTTCTCTTTGCATCCACACCAGCATCTATTGTTTGTTGACTTTTTATTAATGGCCATTCTGACAGGGGTAAGGTGGTATCTCGTGGCTTTAATTTGCATTTCCCTGATGATTAGTGATGTTGAGCATTTTTTCATATGTTTGTTGGCCATTTGTCTATCTTCTTTTGAAAAACTTCTGTTCGTATCTTTTGCCAACTTTTTAATGGGATTGTTTGGTTTTTTCCTTGCTGATTTGTTGAGTTCTTTACAGATTCTAGATATTAGCCCTTTATCTGATGTATAGTTTGAGAATACTTTCTCCCATTCTATAAGTTGTCTATTTACTCTGTTGATTATTTCCTTTGCTCTGTAGAAGCTTTTTAATTTAAATCCCTTTTATTTATTTTTGTTATTGCTGTATTTGCCTTTGGGGTCTTAGTCATAAATTCTTTGACTAGGCTGATGTCTACAAGAGTTTTTTCTATATTTTCTTCTAGAATTTTTATGGGTTCATAGCTTACATTTAAGTCTTTCATGAATCTTGAATTTTTGTATATGGTGAGAGACAGGGATCCTGTTTCATTCTTCTGTATGTGACTATCCAATTTTCCCAGCACCATTTATTAAATAAGGCTTCCTTTCCCCAGTGTATGTTGTTGTCTACTTTGTCAAAGATAAGTTGGTTGTAGGTAAATGGTTTTATTTCTGGGTTCTCTATTCTGTTCCATTGGTCTGCATCTCTATTTTTATACCAGTATATAATTTTATTTTATAATTTTGTATAATATTTACATGCTTAAAAAGTAAAATTTTTGGAAGAGATTGGATTCAGAGAAGTCTAGTTTCTACCCCCTCCATTTCACATATTTCTTACTACTTCCATTAGATGACTTTTTTTTTTAGTTTTTGTTTATTCTATCATTGTTTACATATACAGATACATATGTATATAAAAATAAATGAATATCATCTTTTCATATCTGCTCCCTTTCTTAGGTAAAACGTAGCATGCTGTAACTATTATTCTGCACCTTGTTTTTTTACTTAGTATGTATCCTGGAGATCACATCTTAGCAATATATAGAGATATAGGCAATTCTCTTCATTCATAGTAGTTATGTTCTGTAAAGTCCCCATGAACACTGGATTAGTAAATCCTGAATCATTGCTTCTAGGGGAAATACATAGTTAGGTTCCTGTGAGCCTCAGGTTACAACACTTTTACCAAGCAATCAGAAAACCTTGTTTTATGTGTATTCTGTTTAAAGACTCCTTAGTTAATACATATCATTAATTCATTGATGTTGAATGCAGGCACTATAACTTATGCCTGAACAAAGCTTATCTAATACTTTTGTTTCTCCACGTGGCATATCGCAGCCTTCTTGTGCTTAGGAATACTGGATAGCCTTTTAGTACTATGCTTGGGGGCCATTTTAAATAGTTAAATCACCATCAAAAGCACAAAATGCAAAAAATGTGGCACTACATAGACTATGTAAAGGACACTTACATTTACAGGGTGAGAGATGAAACAAGAAAGCAGAGTATCTCCTTCTTTGACCTCAGCTGGGAACATGCACAAATTTTTGCCAATCTGTGCACATGCATGTCTGCGAATACTGTGAATGTGCCATCAATATTGACTCTGGGGTTGCAAATTAATTTTACCTAGTAGGTAAATCTGCAACTATAGAATTCTTGAATAATGAGGACTGATTATATTCCTCATTTATTTTTTATAGTGATGTAGTACTCCATTGTGTGGATATACCATTGTTTATTTAACTGGTCTATTGATGGACATTTGGGTGTTTTCCAATCTTTCGCCATTACAGGTAGTGCCACAATGAGTAGCCTTGTGCATTTGTGCATTCATATTTTTGACAACTTCTCCTTGGAATAGAGTTCTTGAGCTGGGATTGCTGAGTCAAAGGATAAATGCATACATAGTTTTTTTGGTAAGCATTGATAATTTGCTGTTCATAAGGATTGTACCATTTTTGCATTCCCACCAGAATAGACGAAAGAGTCTGTTTCCCCACAGCCTCCTCAACAGAATACATTGTCCATCTTTTGGGTATTAACAACCCAATAGGTGATAAATGGTTATCTCATTGTCTTAGTTGTCATCCCTCTTGTGCCCTGGGATACTTGCATTTCTTTTTTGTAAGTTTTTGATTCACCTATCTTGTGAAAGGCAGCTTCTTTTGGCAGGGAAGATGAAAAGGAATGTATGAATAAAATACTCTGAGAGTAGGCTTTCCCAATAAGTAGGCAAAGGCATGAAGAATACAAGCAGTGGGCAGGATCCCTGTGGCCACACAGGTGGTAGTCTCCAGGCAGAAAACATAGTCATCCCCATATGGCAAGCTTCCTATCACAGGGGGGAGGAACGGTATGAATGAAGTCATCGGGCTCCCAACCAGTGGTCTCGAGCTGACAGTGTATTTGTAGAGGGGGAAAGTGTGGCAATGGAGGCTAGACAGGGAAACCTCAGACCGCAGAAAAAGGGAACATGTAGAAGCCTTGCCGTATGGAATTGGTTCAATACAGTGGAGAAAGGAACTTAACTGAATCATCGTAGAGTTAAGAGCACTGGCTCAGGAATCTCAGGACCCTTTTCTTCCACTTAGTAGTTATATGATCTGCCTGAGTTTCATCATCTTCCTGGTCCTCACTTTCCTCATTGTATAAACAACAGATGTGACTTCCTAGAGTTTCTGTGAGGATTAAATGATATTTTTGCACAAAGGATTTTGCATAATGTCAGGTACACACTAAGGGAGCAATAAGTAATAACTGTTCCTATGATAAAGAAGGAAATTTCCTACCTTCATCAGGACATGTCTAAGAGTAGAGGAAGGGCAAGGACTGTAGGTGGGAAGCATGGATGGATCCTGCCATGCAAAGCAAGGGTTACAAGACGAGGTGGGAAGTGCCTGTCATGACATGGACCATGCCTCAAGAAAGAGAAGATAGCCTCTGATGCTCTGCACAGAAGAACTTTAAGTGGCTTCCTTAAGGGGCATATTTAAAAATTTTCTTTCATATCTCTGTTAAATTTGAGGTCTTTGCGACCAGGTTCAGGTATGCTCCTGTCAGTAAGTATACCCTGATTTAACTCTGGATCAGCCCTCCCTCAGCTCGACCCATGATTTTGGGTGGTGATGATGTTTCTCTTCCAACTTCCCTAACTCTACATGGGAAGAGATGTGAACTGGGTCTAAGCTAGTTTATACTTAGAACTATGCTTTTGCCTCAGTGGTTAGTTCAGGGAGGGGTATGTGACCCAAACAGAGCCAATGAGGAGCAATGAACTTTTTGGTAGGCCTTTTGGTAAAGAGATTCTTATTCTTTTTGTAAGGAATTTGAAACCAAGAGGATGTATGTTCTGAAGACACTGAAGTTGTCTTTTGACTATGATAGAAGTAATTGACAAATTAAAAAAAAATGAAGGCAACATGAGGTGAGTCAAGTTGCAATTTAAAGAGAGAGGAATTAGATCTTGTTAACATCATTTTAGCCCCTGATCAAGCCATGCCTGCAGCTGACCAGTCCCTGAACTTTTCAGCTATGCAAGTGGATAAATTCCCCTTGTGCTATAGTGGGTATGGAAAGAGGTTTGTGTTACACTAAATGAATAGTAACTGACAGAGTGGCTAAGGGGTATGGACCTACCCAGTTTGCTTATTTTTGAAAATGCAAAGCGCCTCCTCTATGCCAGGCCACTGCTTATCTCCCTAGAAATTCAAAGCATCTTCCTGGCTCCAGGGAAATAGATCCTTAACTAAAAGGCTGGGAAGCAAGCACAGGATTTGTGTACTAAATTTTTATCCAATCAATTTCACTTTGAGAGGCAGCAGGTGTAGCATTTCATTACAGACACTCCAAACTCCGAGATCCTGTTCCTGTCCTCTGATCTGGCTCCTGCCTGCTGGTAGTTGCATGGCTTGTTGAGAGACCATTATTAAGATAGAATTTGTATAGATTATTTTCAAGCCAACAAAAGAATTTCCTTGTTATTTATTCACAGGGTCTAGTGTGCAATATAAATTTAGCCAATTTGAAGAGCCTGGCTCAGTGATCTTGTTAGAGAGAGCCAAAGGCTATTGTCTGCTGCTCACACAGAGATAGAACTCCTGCTGGAAATCTCATTTCTAATTGCAGGAGGGTCATTTTAGAATTCAGGGAGACCTGTGCTTCCCAAGCTTATAGAGCATAAGGCAGCAATGTGTTCTGAATCCCTAGAGAGCTTCTAACTTCTGGGATGCAATGAAACCGAATGTGCACTTGGTCCACCTCCTGCAGAGAACACTCTGGAATCTTTTGCTTAATGCATATGGCAGAAACAAAACTGGGAACTGGCCTGGTACAGAAAGTCCCAGGAGATGGCCTAGAAGTGGCCTAAAATTATATACTAAAAATATGCATGGGCCCTTTCAGCCCAGGATTTTGGCTCATGCTACTGCCCCCAAAAGTGCCCCATGGGAATGTCTGGTTGTGCACATGACAATTTCAGAATGGCAGAACTGTTTTATAAATTATCCCAGAAGTCCAAAAGTTACTAACCTATTTAAAAAATTTCTCTAAGCTTATAATAATGGGTCACTTTTATATTCTTATCATATGTTTATTGAAAAAATACTTAGCAAATATTAAAAGGTATAAAGCAGAAATAATCATACCACTGAGAGACACAGTCGCTATTTATTTTGAGGTTATGTCCCTCAGGATTGCTTGGCACATAGTCCTATATTGGTGTTAGTTATAATTGTTCCTGCTTACAAAAACCAGTGAAAACCTTTTATGTTGATTCATATATGGCTTTATTCTTAACACTGAATGCACTTTTGTGCCATTAAAAAACTTCCATTGCCTTATTTTCAGTGGCAATGTAGTAATTCTCCATTATGTGAATATATAATAAATTATTTTCCTAAACTCCCTATTGTTGAGTATTTAGGCTGTCTCTCCTCCCCCCATCTCCTCTCTCTCTCTCTTTCTCTCTCTCATGTGTTATTATAAAGTGTACTGTGCTAAACATTCTTATAGAAAAAAATCATCACACATGTCCATTATGGCTACCGAGGATAAATGCCTTCAAGTTACATGTCTGGGTCAGAGGGCATGCACATTTGTAAGACGTCTAATACATATTGCCAAAATGCCTTCCAGGAACATTTTAATATATTGTACTGCCACGAACAGTGAATGAATAACAGTTCCTGTTTTGATACACTCTTACCAAACCTATATATGTTTTTCATTTGCCATTTCTAAGTTCTCCTTGCATATCTTGTTTTCAGATTCTATCATTTCTAGGTGCTCAACAATTCATGCCGTTTCTATCCTAGGTGGAGAAGACTATGTTAATGTAATTGCTCTGATAGAAAGACAACAGTTTTTGAAATCACAAGGCCTAGGTCATATCTTTTAAGGTAGGCAGTGTTTTGGTTGTCTTTTGCATCATTAAAAAAAACACAACACTTAGTGGCTTAAAACAATAACAGTGGTATTCTGTCTTATAGTTCTGTGGGTTGACTGAGCTCAGTCGGGGGGTTCTCCTGCTTTACATGGTGTTGACTGAGACTAAAAATAATCTGAGGGCTTGATGTGGCTGGAAAAAGCAGGGTGGCTCACTTGTACAGCTGGCAGTGGGTGCTGGCTGCTAGCCTGGTGCTCAGCTGGGGCTGTAGACTGGAGCATCTCAGGTGTCTTCTACGTGGCCTCTCCATGTAACTTGGGTTTCTGACAACATGGTGTCTGCACTCCGTGAAGCAGTGAATAAGAACTGCCACTTACCGTAAGGCTTGAGTTTGGAAGCCCAGAATGTTACTTCTGCCACATTCTCTTGGTCAAAGTGAGTCCCAAAGCCAGCCAAAATTCAAGGGTTGCGGAAATACGCTGCACCTCTTCATGTCAGGAGTGACGTGTGCACACGAGGTGGGGGGGGATTATTGGGGTCATCTTTGGACACGAGTTAACAAAGGCAGCATGAAGAGATGTAAGAAAAGAGATGGGGGAGATGGACACTTCTTGGCTGTGTTACTTTGGGCATTTTACTTAACTCCTCTGAGTCTTAGTTTCCAAAGCTGAGAAGGAAGGATAATATCTGTCTGCAGTCATGAGAGTGAAAGAATGTAAATATGTATATTCATACACACATCCATCCACCCGTCCATCTGTCCAAAGGCTATGTGCAGCGGGCACAGTGGTGGCAGTATCAGTTGTTGTTACAATTACCGATGTTGCCGCTTTGTAGCTATGTGGTCCAGGAAAGCCATTTAGCCTCTGTTGCCTCATCTGTAAAATAGGAAGAAATAATATCTCACAAACTTATTGAGAAGATTAAATGACATAACATATGCAAACGTCCTTCGTCCCCTCTTGGCCTAATTCTAAATATCTTCTTTCTTGGGGTATGGAAACTTATAGTAGATGTAGGATGTCCTACTAAATATTATTTTATCAGGATTCTTGGCTTATAGTAGCAGGCCTTCTTTCTCCTTGATTAAAAACTATGATTTCTTCAATCAGGATACTTAGATGGTCCATGCTGTTTGAGTTTTTGTGTTCATTTGAGAAATAAACTTACACACAGACATCATGGTATAGCTGGGTGAGAGACATTAAAATCTTGCCATCCGGTATCGGTGTTCAATCTGGAGGAGGGACTGTTACTTTCCAGTCTTCAGTAAAAGTCTATCTACTATAGGCAGATACCAAACGCTGTTTCCTTTGTGTTGGGGGGAGGGGACATGGCAGACTGAAATGACAAAAAAATGTCCTGTGTCTCAGATTTGAGGTGTTGTTGGGGCAGATGTGAAGAACAGTCCATCTGAGCAGAGAAAAAGAGTTGCCCAGGGAAAGTATAAGCTTCGAGAATGATGGGAATCTGAGGAAGAAAAGATGCAAGGTTGGAATTCACGTTATTCAGTTCTTTAGTAGGGGGCAGAGTGGCCCTAGATAACTTCCGATACTCCAGAAACTGAGGCCATTGTGAATTAGCAACCCAGGGAAAGACTTTATCGGGGAAGCAGATTCCCTGTATTTTTCTTTGTGTCACCCACATGCAAAGTCTTTCCCTGAAAGAAACCATCAGCAGACTTCCAGTTAAACATTACAGATTGAACACATTCATTTATCCCCGTTCCTCCCCGGAGACTCCTGCTTAAACGGCACTGAAGGGGTTAACTGGTATGCATGGAATGAGAGACTAGGATGAGAGAGGGAAACCAGAGCAAGAGAGGAGGTGACAACGGATAAGATACGTCAACTGGGTTTTGAGCAGTGGTATATGGATCGGTTAATGGTGCCTGGAGTAACAGAGTGAAGAAAACTGAAATCTAAGGACCTGTCAAGGGGAGATATAAACCAAAATCAAGGTGATTTGGGTCACAGAACCTCAGAAAGTTTCGGGAATTGGAGGTAACAGGTACCTCAGATAGCATGAGCAAAGGGTGTGTTCGTGACAAGAGAGTTTGTTGATAGACTCCCAGACACCCAACCCCTCACCCTGGGAAGACAGGCAGGAAATAGGAGGTGAAGGTTTTAAAAAAATTGAACCAGGATGGCTCTTTATTCAGAAATATCAAACACAGCAAATAGTAGCCAGGTGAGGAAATGACAAGAGAAGGATTAAATGAAAGTCACTATGCTGAATGGCATGAGCCAGCCCTCTTTCTCTGGGCTCCTGGAATGCTGGAAGCCAGGACTATCCACCCAGATAGAAGAAATTTAGAAGACTCTTTCTGAAAGAAACAGAAAGGCTCAAGAAGAAAATAACTACAGATAGTGGTATTTGGGGTTATCCCAGCAGAATGCCTTGGTCCAAAAGGGTGAAATTCTTGAATTGATGAACATCATCCACAGAGTCTCTGGTAAGTTGAGGTGGGTATGTGTGTGTGTGTGTGTGTGACTCAGACTCACATATTAATGCATAGTAAAGGATAATCTGACACTTGAGGAAAGCCTTCAACATGGGAAAACAAAACAATCTACAACATACAAACAGTAAGATGGAACTTGTGAAAAACAGACAATGCAGGAAGCAGAAGAAAACTTCAAATAAATGATAACTAAGAGAAGCTATCCATGCAACAAGAGGAGGATGCTATATAAAATAAACTGTAGGAGAGCAAGAAACAACTCTTGGAAGTTAAAATCTGAAAGATAAGACAAACATTCAACAGCATAGTTGAAAGAGAAAGTTAAGGGAATTCACAAGAAGATAGAAACAAAATTCAAAGAGATTTTTTAAAAAAATGGAGAAGATATAAGAAGGATAGAAGAACAATTCAGAACTCATATGTATAACTACCAGAAATTGCAACACAGGAAATGGAAAATGGGATAAGATTATCAAACAATGAATGCTATAAAATTGCTCAGAAGTGAAAGATATGAAGATTCAGTCTATAGGGACTCACTGAGTACCCGGTAAAATAAATTTAAAAGTTCATAATAAGGTACATCGTTCTTAAATCACAGAATGCTGGAGATGCACAGAAAATCATAAAAGCTTCAAGGGAATCATAATAGGTCACCTAAAAAGGACTAAGAATAAGAATTGATATTGAACTTCTTAACAGAAATACTAGAAGCTAGAAGACAATAAACCCACGCTCTCAAAATTATAACCTTGAGTCCTATATGCTCTCAAACTATTAATCAAGAGTGAGGATATGATGAAAACAATTTTCTGACATGCAAGGACTCAAAATTGTACCTGAAAAAGCTTTGGGAGGGTGTGCCTCCCCAACAACAACAACAACAAAAATCAAGAGAAATATGGAACCAGCAGGATGGGAAGGTGATGAAGGCTGACAGTCATGTATAGAATGCAATGCATCCATGTGGGAGAAGATGTCACAGGTGTCCTGAAGAGGTGCCTCTTATAAGAAGGACTGATAACTTACTGATGAGTTTTATTACATTAAAATTTTTCTGGTGTTCTTATGGAGATTTCTGGGAAGAATTCATGTTAGATGCATAGAAAATAAGTTAAGGGGCAAAAAAGGCAGTGACTTCAGGAAAAACGAAATCTGTATGAAGAAGAAACTTAATCACTGTACTCTATTTGGCTTAACAGCCACAGTAATGCACGTGCTGATTATTGATTTAACCCCAAAATGCAATATCAGTAAATTGACAGGATGCAAGTATGTATGTGGGAAGGGAGAGAGGTGGGGAGAGAGAGAGATTGAATAAATCTTCCAATATCAGTAACAAGAGGTTAAAACTGATAAATTAAGAAACAACCACATAAGCATGTTATTTAGAAATATGGAGGGAAACTACCAGAAGGAGTGAGTAAAAGTTAAAAGTTATTTTCTTTGAGGAGCAGTAATTAATAGTGGGGAGGGGTGGGGGAGGGGGCTGCTGTTTCATTTAAGCCTCACGATACTCTGAATTATGAACTATAAACACACAATACTTTGAAAGCAATGAGCATTAATTTTTTAAAAAGATGACCTCTCAGAACAGGGTCTGGTCACCAGAATTTGAAGAAAGAATTTTGGTGAGACATCACCTTTCCACTTTTGTATTCAATAATCATTGAACACTAATTTTGCACCAGACACTCCATTATATATGACATCTCATTTAATCTTCCTATCAACCCTTTGAAGTAAGCACTTTAATCCTCATTTTATAGAAGCTGAGACTCAGGGAAGTTAAGTAACCCTGGGAGTAAATCTCATAAGGATTTAAGCACACATTTGCCTGACCTCAAAGTTTTATCTCATCAGCTCAGGATGCCTTTCTGTAGTTGGTGTCTATTTATGCTCTAAACTCGCCATAGAATAACAGAATTTGAGATCTAGAAAAAGGTCTACAAATCATCCCATTCAAAACTTTTCATTTTGACAGGGGGGTAAATTGAGGTTATATCACTTGACTAATGATACATGGTTATTAGATGACCTTGCTTCGGTTCCACATCTTTTAATCTCCATGACACTGTCAACGTTGTGGGAGAAAAGCCAGTAAGTTAAGACTCCTCCAGGAAACAGAAATCACAGCTATTTGTTCACCCATCCCCAAGAATAACCACACCTGGCTATTTCAAGGAGAGAGAAACGTGAAATTCCAACAATGGAAAATTTCTAGGACCTGACAGTCTGGGTGTGCCAGCCATGGTCTTGCTTTCTCTGAACTGTATTTAGTGTCCCACATAACTTCCTAGAGAAGTCCTTGTAATTGTCGTGAAGCGACATGTGGTGATAGCTCCCTGGGGAGTAGGATCTCAAGGGAAAGTCACCTGCTCTTCCTAAAAGGGTCTCCAGGCATGGGTCAGAACATGAACTGTACGCTGTGGTCTCAATGTTTGTGTCCCCCCCAAATTCATATGTTGAAACCTAATTCATTCCCAATGCAGTAGTAGTAAGAGGTAGGGCCCTTAGGAGGTGATTAGTAGTATTAAGAGACTCTGCCCTCATGAATGGGGTTCATGCCTTTATTAAAAAGACCAGAGGGAGGTTTTCTCCCCTCTCACCACATGAGGACACAGCTAGAAGGTGCTATCTTTGAAGCACAGAGTGAGCCCTCACCAGACACCAAATCGCTGGCACCTTGATATCAGACTTCCCAGACTCTAGAACTGTGAGTGACATGTTTTTATTGTTTATAAATTACCCAGTCTATGGTATTTTGTTATAGGAGCATGAGTGGACTAAGACACCACATTACAGTGTTTTGGTGCAGGAGAGGCTCAAAGTGAAGCAACTAAAAAAAAAAAAATCTAACATTTTTGAACACCTACTATGTGCCAGGAGTTGTGCAAAGGACTGGGTATTCATTTTATGTTTGGAACAACTCTTTAAGATGAGTACTGCTATTACTCCCATTTGACAGATGAGAAAAGTGAGGATCAGAGAGGTTAAACAAACCTTTAAGAAAGATCAGGGCCTGGATTATCTGCTCCTGTTCTTAATTGTTAGGCTATGCAGCCTGTTTCTTTTTCCACCCATCACTCAAGGTACCTCTAAAACAAATATTTGGAAGCAAATATTGAAGCCAAATGAACTAGACAACTGCACTCCCCTCTACTTATGCTGTGTCTTTTGCCTGGAACATCCTCATTCCCTGAACCACCCGACTTGCAACACACTACCTTGCTCTCTTGCATGATTATTTCCCATTAATCCTATGAGATTAGCTTTAGACACCAGCTTGTCTGGAAGTCTTCCTCATATCCATTAGCTTGGAATAGAGGCTCATCCTTGTATCCATCACCTCTTGTCACTTACCATCACGTTTTGCCATCAATGGTTTGTTCCCACTAAATGAACATTGCTGCAAGGGCTGGAACAAGTCTTAAGCATCTTTACGGTCTATGGTAGGCTGAATAATGTCTCCCTTCCCCAAACATGCCCATGTCCCAATCACTGCAACCTGTGACTGTTACCTCACGTGGCAGAAGTGGCTTTGTGGATGTGCTTCAGTCAAGGATTTGAGATGAGATTACCCAGGATTATCCCGATGAGGCTGATATAATCACCAGGGTCACTATAAGAGGAAGGCAGGGGTTCAGAGTCAGAAAAATGAGATGCAATGATGAAAGCAAAAGTTGGAGTGATGCACTTTGCAGATGGAGGAAGGTTCCATGAGTCAAAGAACGCAGGTGGCCTCTAGACGCTGGAAAAGGCAAGGATATGGATTCTCCCCTAAAACCTGCAGAAGCGTAGCCCTGCTGACAACTTGATTTTCAGACTTCTGACTTTCGTAGTAAATTGTTCAGCAATAGGAAACTAATACACAGACCTAGTGCTTAGATAGTGCCAGGCGCATAGTAGGAACTTAATAAGTATTTCTTCAATGAATGAATGAATGAACAATCCATGAGCAATGCAATGTTTGTGTCTCCATCTTACATACATCCTTTTATAAGTCAAGGTTTATGAGTGAGCATCAAACAAATGGTTGAAAGAACATTGCTCTGAAAGTCTGTAGCAGAGACTTTACTGTTATGGCCAACAAGCACTGGTTTTGAGCAGCTTAACTATGAGCAAATCCGATAGATTCATTCTGTGACTTGGGAAAACTTGTTTGATTTCTTGGGGTCTCTATTTTCCTAATTGTAAGGAGGCAAAAGTTAGTCTAGTCTTCCTCCTGACAGTAAAGTTCATAAAGACGGATGATGTTATTCAACCAGAGTACTCCTTGGGAGACAAGGTACTATATAAATACCAGGTAGCATTATTGTTGCATTAATAATAAATATTTAAGAAATAAAATCCATGTCTTCAAAAACAAATAAAGCAAGACACACAGAGTCGCCTGTCACTTAGGGAAGGCTGTGCTCTCTTCCTGAACTAAAACACTTAGTGTTTTTAATAGCTTTGCTTTTTAATATTCTGAAACTGAAGAAATGGAACACACAGCTTTAGGATTAAATATTAAAATATTAAATATTAAATTGGACAGCAGAAATTCATCACATTCTTGAACCTGCCTGGTTTACTCAGGGTCTCCTAGGCACTCTAAGAAATCCAAGCACTGTTCATATTCACTGAGGTCATTTCTTCCTTTTTATAATGCCAGACACATAGGCACCATATACATCTTTTTATTGATCAGTCTCAAAGAATTGAATGAAATAGACCAAATACTAGCATCTGTACTTGAAACGGCCTATCCAGCATGATGAATCTAGAGGTTACGTTTAATAGACATGGCCAATTATTCCAAATGAGAGAGTGGGGCATGCTTTGTCTCCCTGGTCCATGCCTATTTCTTCTTGACTTCTCATAATAGCAGCTTCATGCAACCTGAGTTGCAACCCTTGGGCCTGATCTTTGTGTAAATTTTGACGCAATGATGGCCTAACAATCAGCTGGGTGTCATCATCATCCAAGCTCCAGTACTCAAGTAATACCAGAGAAGCTGCTGACTTGATTGATGAAATGTGGGGTTTCTCTACCCAAGGAAACAACTTTGAAGTTTATCTTCACTCTATCTGCCTCCCCTGTCTGACTGTCAGACTCCTGCTCAGAGATTCAAAGTCTTCTGCCATCCTAAACCCATTTTTGGGGAATGAGCTGATGCTAGTCACTTATAATTCATTCTTTAGCTCAGTCACATAGGGGCAAGACAGAAAGACCTAAGTCCATTGTTTAGCTGTGTGACCATGAGCAATTTATTTCACCTTTTGAAACTATTTTCTCATTTATTAATGAGGATGGGAGGAATAAATGTGATGATGTTTACACTGGTGGTATGTTACCATTCACAAGCTTTGAGGCATAAATTATTTCCTTTAGTGATCAGACTAACATAACCCTAAACCCTGATGCTGGCCTGGCAATAACTCTTCTGGGCATGTGTGTATGTCACTAGGAGGGGGAAGAAGGAGAAGTTGTTTCTTCCTAACATGATACTCAATCACAATTGCTCTTTGCTATCCTAGGCCTGTATTCTCAGTTACAGGTCATCAAACTACACTTATATGCACAGTCAATAATTAAAAATATGACTATAATGCTCAGGTGGGTGGGTCCCCTGAAATTTCCAGGCTCAATCACAACATGTACAGAATCAGCTCCTGTAACTGTTGAGATCTTGGCATCGAACCGGGATAGCTCCTCAAGTTTCCTCTTTACTTCATGGTGAATTATGGGAGGCCTTCAGTATCTTTCCATGTTCACTAGTCATTAGGGCCATATTTGTCATCAGAGATAGTCTATTATCATTGAAACTCAAAACGATAAGGGGTCAGTTCTTCCTATGGAAATTTGCTTATATCCCACTCCAGCAACCACTAAGTTTCACATTCCAAGGAGTCATAGGATAAGGTGGTCTTTGTGCAATCATAACTGTGTCCCAATAACATATCTAAAGCAGGGCACAGTGTCAGATGCATGGCTTTCTTTTTTCCTTGGAACACACTGATAATTACCGTCTTCATTTATCCAGAATTTCTTCATCCTTCCAACCTCTGACCAATGCCTCCTCCTTTGTGACGCTTTTCCTAGCTACTGTAGATCACAGCTGTCTATTTTTCCTCTAATTTCTTTAATTAGCTAACTCACCCATTTAGATCTGCCTGAACACATATCTTTATATCTCTCATAGTGTCTCATAGTGGTGGAGCTATACAAGTAACAATAAAAGCAGCAACACTAAATAAATACAGTAACTTTTATATGTTAGGCTTTGTGCCAGACCCTTTTCGGACAGTATTCATTAAGATATTGGTTGAGCAAATAGCCAAGCATCTGGTACTGTTCTAGGTGCTGAATATGTTGCACTAGGACATGCTTGGTTCCTGCATCCTTGGAGCGTATGGTCTTGATTAGCCATGGAAAACCATGGCTGAGGCTGACTTATATACGGCCCATGAGCTAAGAATGTTTATTTTATTTTATTTTACATTTTTAAAGGATTGTAAAAGAGAATAAGCAACAGAGACCTCATGTGGCCTGCAAAGCCTAGACTATCTGTTATCTGGTCCTTTACAGAAAAAGTCTACTGACCTCTGATGACCTTACTTTATTTTTCCAACTATCCTACAAGACAGATTTTTTAAAAATCCATTTTACTTATGAGGAAACTGAGGTTTGTAGAGGCGAATTGTCTTGTCCAAGATGATTCAACTAACATTTTCTGAATTGGAGGTTCAGACTAGAATATGTTTGGTTGGCGCGGGGCCAATGCTTTTGTGGTCATTCTAGGCTTGGATGGAAGAGACTACTGTTCTAGTCTTACTTCTGCCCCGCTTCAGCCATAAAGACCACCTATTCTGCCACCACATTCATTGTGAAATACTATTAATCTACTATATGGGAACAAGGAGGCAGTGCCCTTAAAAAGCCAACTTCTGATGAGATCAAGAAAAAAGACTTTCAGGATCAGGTAGAAAGAGTGGAAGTCTGAAAATTATAAACCCCATTTTCCAGTCCTCTTTTGGGCTCAGAATTCCCACATATACAATGTAGAAGTTGGATGAGTTGACTTCTAAAGTACCTCCTAACTTGAAAATTCTTTCCAGGGTGCCAAGGATGTATTTCCTTTACTCTAGTCAGACTATACACATTTCTCTTTATCTTTATAGTGACCATATCATAACTGTTGACCAACTGAATAATAATTTAATATTTAATTTAAATGTTTTATACTGGGAGAGTGTAAAGTCCTACCCATACCTCTAAAATGTCTTGTTTATTCTGTTTCAAAGGCTGTTGGCATTCTTTCTTATTGTTGGAGCTAGCACCTTATAATAAGAAGGGCAAAGAGTCTAAGACAACCGGGCAGAATGGATGCTCCTAGTAGTGACCAATGAGCTACCCACTCTCGCCAGGATCTCCAAAACTGACCTCAACTCAGCCTGCAGTCTTCACTCTGACCGCCGGCCAAATTGACATTGGCTGGTAGAAAGTGTGCTTTGTGAATTTACAATGGAGGATGTGCTCACTGAGGCATCTGACTTATATAGATGTGGCCTAAATAACTTAACCAGAAATGTGTACCTATCTACACTTTATAGCCCTTTCCCCAAACCTGGTCCTCATTATCATGCCCATGTCCTGCTCATCTGGATCAGGTGGTTCAAGACATGTTTTGGGAAGGGAGAGGTTTGGTATTTAGTGGGAATAGAGGATTTGTATTCCCAGATATTTCTGAGGACAGTGGCTCTCTGTCTGGGTTGTGTGTCAGAACCATTTAAGGAGCTTTAAAATAAGCCATAGCCTGGATCTCACACCCAGAGATTCTAATTAAATTGAGGTGGGTGAGGCAAATATTTAAAAGCTCCCCTGGGTATTCCAATATGCTTATGTTTTTGAAAACTACCATTTCACGTAGATGAAATGGCATAGTAGGTAGGATATCTAATTCCGGATTACCCAGTTTAAGATAGAATCAAACTTCTGTGCATTTATGTAAAATAATATACATGTAATGTTTTAAATATTTGATCTTTTAATGTATACACATTAAGGTTTTGATGATTCTTCCAAAGAAGAACTACAGTGTAAAACATGCTTTATTATTTTTGTTAGCTCATTTTGAAATACCAGGCAAAATTGAGAGTAAGTGAACATAAATGATCACCTTTCAGTATTGTTTCTAATTATTTATGGAGCTAACCCAGTTTCAGTCATGTTCAAGGCTTTTTTAAACCATGCTTCTGGGTAAACATTTCATTATTGTTTTAAGATATGGATTTTTGTTATTTATTCTATCATTTTTGTCTTCTGAGTTGAAATTTCATTTTCTTTTTTTAGAAAATTAAATCCCATCAGCACAATGTTGGTTAACTACACAGCCTACAGGGGGGAAAAAAAGCCCTTGCTTTTGCCACAAATAACATTTTGTAATGGCAGAAAAGGCAACTTTGGCAGGCTCCATTATGTGTCCTGTAGAACTTGTTGCCAGGTTTGAATAAAGGGATGTTGAAGACTTGGGCAGAGCAAGATTATGATATCATGGGCAAATAGATTCTGATTTGGGGAGATGGATACCGAAACTACCTGTGACGACATTGTTGAATTATCTCCAATTGTATTACCCTCATAATTGGAAGCAAACAAAAGAAAGAAAAGGCCAGCACATCTAATTGTGTAATTCTATTACTCTGAAGGGGTGGGTCAAGGATTCAGTCAATAATGAAAAACAGCTCCAGCACCAACCCTCGGTCTTGTGCATGCAGGCCTGCACACAAGTTTGCATTCAAATGCCCCCACAAAGGGTAAACTGGTTCTGCAGAGGCAGTGATATAATTAAGGGAATGGGCTTATTTTTAGAAAAGAGTCCCCAAAATGGCTTGCAATTGGTACGATTTGCAAATGCATGGCTGTAAGCTGATTGTAGAATCCTGGTCTCCTGTGGTAAGTAGGGCTTGGAATAAATCGATATGTACATAATTTTATTCTGCAGATGACATTGTTCTTAATTCAATTCAACAAACATTTATTAGGCATTTACTATGTCCCTGGTGCTGAGTTAGATAGTAGGGATACAGGGACAAAAGCATAGACCTTGACTTCAATTTGCTCACAGCCTGACAAGGAAGAAATCTGTAAATGATGAATTCCAATGCAATGCATTAAGAGGAGCCCTGGTGTAAGGTGCGTGGAGAGGTCACAGAGAAGTTTGGTTGTCTCTGTGGTGGTGAAAAGGTATGGTTGGTCAAGGATGATTTGGTTTATGGTCCAGAGACACATGCAAAGGAGGGGAAATAAAAGTGAAGTTGTTATAAAGAGGGAATCTCCTTAAAACAAATGTAAGAGACATCACGAGAACTGTAAAATCATTGGGAACTGTCACTCTGTATCTCTGACTACATCATCTCCTTTCTCTTCAGTCCAGTGTCTCTGTTCCCTCATCTACTGAAGGTCTACAGAACCTCCCAGTTCAGCCCCTAGTTGTATCTCCGTCCCTCAATTCCATACATCCAGGAGAAAGAGAGAGAAGGTGATTGGCTCAAGTAGGGCCAGGTGCCACTCTGGTCCAATTATCTGAGGTCAGGGTACAGGGCCGTAAGACAGGGACTATGGGCTTTTGGCAAGGTAGATTTTTTTAAAAGCCACTGTAAGGAAGAAGAAATTGGGGGAGCAGTCATTAATTGGGGTCCCAGTGTCACTCGATTTTGGGCGCTAGACCATTTCCTAAACCCTAAAGTATCTGAGTAAGAAGTGGTTTATCCCATCTGCATGTATCTGGGCACACTTAGAAGTCATCAACTGTTTAATAGTCTGAGAGACTCCATTCCAGTAAGACCAGGAATGATGAAACTCTTTTTGCCATTTGGTGATAACAGTGCTTGGCAATGGCTCCCCTTGCAAAAGAAAAATGAAGTAGATCTCGAGTAGTCTAAGAAAGATTAGAATCTCTCTTTTTTTTCATAGCACAACATATCATAATTGCACTGGGCTGTAGTTGATTCAGTTAGCTGTTAACTGAGCATCTATTATACTCCAAACACTTTGAGGACTACAGGGTGAGCAACATGGAGACTGTTGTATTCTCTAAGAAGCTGTTATGAAGACTCCACTTGAACAGAGTACAGTATTTAGAAGATGAGCTTTGACAAATGATTTGAGCAATGGAAAATGATACATGAAGTAGGGAAGAGCAGATATCAATGAAGTTGGGGGCTCTTTAGGAAATTAAGGAGAGAGAAATACAGTCTCCACACAGTATGGGAGAGTGGACTTTGGTTAAAAAAAAAATCAGATTTTAGGTTGTTGGCTTTGGTGTGTAATGTAAACTCTTATTTACCCCAGGGAATCTTCAGTAAATTTTACACTATTCACTAATACATTTATGAGAATAAATTCTTTTTGGGGTCCTTTAAGAGGACAGGATAGGGCAGTTCATATCTAAACTACCCAAATATGGAAAAATGCATGGACCCATTCTCAAGTTGTTTATAATATGTAGGTGAATGTTATCACCTTAGGACAGTGACTTTGTATTTTTTAGTTATCTGTCAGTTTGTCAATCTTATCTGTTAACCAAACTAGCAAAACTTTACCCCATGTGAGTATGGGACCATCCATAGGGCACACAAACATTGACTGAATTTCTGTTTTGAACTATTTTAGTGTTGGAAGCATAAAGCGGAATGACACAGAGCCCCTGCCCCCTAGGGACTCACAGTCTATTGGTGAAAATAGACACATAAACATGTAAAAATATAAGACATAAAATGAGTCAATATGATAGTATAATTGAACTTCGGTAAAGAAAGAATCTTTAACAAACATTGACACATTCCAAGGGCAGCAGAAATTCTGAACCAAGAGCATTGAACTCAGAAAGCCCCTTGATGTGTGATGATTGTTGGACATTTCTGACAGCATCACTATTAGCTGTATTGATAACACTTGGGAAAGGTCAAGTTTTGCAAAGACTTTCTGCCCACCAAGAATAGCAAGGAATCGATTGATTCTGAGCACAGAAACAATGTCAGGAGCCAGATGGAAGTGCAGTTGCTATTACTGGGAAGCTCTCCTTCCCTCAAATAAATGCCCTGGGACGTCCACTTACAACTTCCTGTAGTTAGACTGTTGGACTCTTTGAATACACCTTCAGCTTTTCAATGGCTAGATCTTTTGTACCTTTAGTCTTAGCTCAAATGCTAATCATTAAGGAAGTCTTCATTGACCACTTATTTAAGGTAACAACCTTCCCCCTTCACTGTGTTAACACCACACTAATAATTTCCTTCTTGGCATGTTGCATAAATCTGAAGTCATTTTGAATATTTTTAGGTTGCCTATTTCCTTTCTGGCCCCCTCCTCATCTTCTAGAATAAAAGCTTCATGAATGCAAGCACTATGATTGTCTTATACACAGGTTAGAGGCTACCTAAACTAGATCCATGTGCCTCTTTGTGTGAATTAGAGAAAATTGCCCTCTCCAAACAGGTGAAGAAAAAGTCACACCTCTTTGGTAGACACAGTTGCACCAGTTCACAGCTTGGTGAGTGGATTTCAACCCCTCCCTTTCCTCCTGCATGCAGTACAAGAACTTCAAAAACAAACGTGGACTTGCTTGTCCACTGCTGTTTGGTATCACCCCTGGCACTTAGTAGGTATTCAGTTACAAGTGAATGAAGCACCCCAAACCCTGCCAAACACTGTATGGTATACAGCAATATCCTTATAGGAGAGCACAAAGAAACCCTTGGAAAGCCTTTTGAGACCAACCTTGAATCCCTTACAGACCAGCTAGGGCTAGTCGGAGGCTCACAGCTGGACCCCAGGGCACTTCAATAGCCCAGTAACCAATTGAGGATGACTTCTCTGACCTTTTGATATTTCATAAATGCACCAACCTCAGGAGCTCTCATTTAAGTACTACTGTCAGCCTTGTTCTTGCCCACTGACTTTACAGCCTCCTGTAGGTGGCCGGTTTGGTGCAATTGAAGCGTTCCAACTGAGTATCCTTGCTAGAGGTCCTGTAAGTCCTGACAAAGACTGTCTCCTGCCTTTTAAGAATAGTGGAATCAAATAAAATCTTGCCAGCGACTTTGGCCCACGCGTGGAGCGACGCCAACGGATCTGCCTGGAATGAAGATGTGAAGGAACTTTGCAAAGTAAAGAAAAACCCACGTTGCTTCCCTAAATCAAAGCTTCAAATAAGAACAGGGCTTTAGCAATTCATTCCCTGCAGAATTAACCTTTGTTTCTGGCAGGCTGCTTCTAAGAATATGCGTCTGTGCCTAAAAGGAAATGGAGGAGAACTTACAAAATGGGTTTTGTGTTTACCACGCAGGAGGGAAAGCTGAAATGAAAGTGAGGTTGCAAAGGATGCTTGTTTCTAACTAATCCAGCCTCTAGATAGAAGTACTAAGATGCAAAAGCAATTATCATATACATGAGTCTGATACATGCATGATACACAAATATCACTTCTTCATCTGGTGTTTCTATAACTTACTTCTGGCAAGGGTAACAATGTTCTGGGGGCTGAAAAGGGATTCACCAATCCTATAATCCAGATTCTGCTCTTCTTTAGGAGTCAATTTGGGACCTCCTCCTGGAAGTCTTCCTAGATTTGATAAGTCCCCTTCTTCTGTGTCTCCATAAAACCCTATGAATTTCTTTATCATTGAATTTGTCACCTTGAATTATAGTTACCTATTCATGTGTCAAAGACAGGGATATTTTATTTGACTTTAAAGGAAAACCTTTAAAGTCAAATACTTAGCACATTGTCTGGCATAAAATGACATCTTGGTAAGTTCTTAATGAAATAGTCAATGGACCATTCTATTAACAGCTGCTTATTGAACTCATACTATTTATTGCCAGTTTGCCACACACTAAGACTGTACACAAGAAACACGACGCATAGTAATAACAGTGGCTATTCTAATTTCAGTCCAAGTTCTAGACCATCCATAAGTCTTTGCCTGATTAATCCAGTCCATGGGGAGCTCCAGCTTCATTGATTTCTGTTTCTCCATGAAGGTACCACCCTACAATGTGACATGTAATGGTTTTCCAATCCTTCAAGGCACTGTACTTTGACATCACCCCACCCCACCTCTGTTATATCACATGTTCCTTAAGATCAGAGAAGGCAACTCCTGTAGAGTGCAGAGGATTTGGAGACTGGTTCAAATCCTGGTTCTTCCCCTTGCCTGTTTTGTGGCTTTGGGGGAAAATCAGTTTATCTCCCTGAGCCTCAGCCTGATTTATGAAATGAAGGTCATAATGTTGCCATGAGGTGTTCATGAGAAAATTATTCGTAAAGCAATTAGCAGAGTGCCTGATTCATAATAGGAACTCTAAAGCGATGAAATGCATTCTCATATAATCCTTCCCAAACCCTAGGAGCGAGGCAGTGCCTGCAGCTTCTGAGCTTCTCCAAACCTCCTTTTCCTCATCTGCGTAATAAAGTAGAAGTTCCTATCTCATCAGGTTTTGAGAGGAATGAATGCACTCATCCATGTAGAAGGCTAATGGGAATGTCTTGTTTACATTCCAAAAAAATGGAAGTAATATCAGTATCCCCATTGCCAGATAGGTAAACTGAGGCATACGAGCTTTCGCCAGTCACAAATCTAGCAAGCAGCAAAACTGGGATCCACACCTGACTTGTCTAGACCACATCTCCAAAGCTGTGTCACCTTTGACAGGCCCCATGACATTCGCTCTGCTCAGGGCACAAACTGCCACTCACACAGGCCAGGTTGTCCCATGGTGACGGAGAAGACAAATTGAGAGACCTTGGCTGGGCACAATCCCAGCCAGAGCCCTTCACTGACAGGAACAGAAGTCTTTACTGGGATTAGCTGTGCCTCTAAGTCCCTGAAAGCCGGGGTGTGTCAAGTTGGGGGAGAGTAAGGCAATCAGTCATGCCAAATTATTGTGATTAGGCACCCTGCACGGGCCTGCAGCACGCCCAGCGCATATTAGCCCCAGCAAAATGTCGGTTTGCTCCCTAATGGGACTCGTCTTCCATTCCTATCAGCAGCCTGTTAACAATTCCTTAACAGCAGTGATTGGAATGAAATGCCGGGGCAAGAGAGACGACTGGTGTTTTAACATGTATTTTAATAAATAAACTAATGTTATCTGGCTCCCACCACTGAAGTGTCTAAACAGTGTTCAGGAGACCTATCAATCAGCTTTCCATAGCGTGAGATCAGCAGACACCCCCCCAGGCTCTCGGTTGCTATAGCAACTCCAAACCAGGAGTGGTAGCTGTAAACTTAAAAAAAATATGACTTTTTCCCAGCCAGCCATGCTTCTCTATCAATAGTGAAACCTTTTCCTGAATTCTAAGTGAGTGTGGACTTTTTTTCCCCTCTCTCTCTAGTCATAAGTCTGACTTGGAATCTATAGCAACCAAAATTAGACTATAAATCATCTTAATGGTGCTTTTCAGAGAATTCTTTACTGGATCAATTCAGATCATACAAGGTGGCAAGCTTCTGAGCTCAGTCACTAATAATGGTCATGTCAGAGATGTATGGTAAGGGAGGGAGGGATTGGGGCAGATGCTGTTGGGGTTAATCTCTTCAATGATTGGCCGCCAAAATTCAGCTGTGTGTTCCTCCCCCAGCTCTGTCTCCCTTTCAGCTGCTTTCTGGCATCATCTCCCCAGGAGCTGCCTGGGACTCCTCAGAAATGACAGAGCCCCACATTTTCTGGGATGCTCCAGCATATCACATACTTGTGGGGTCACAAGACAGTATAACTTAGTAATTAGGAATTCAGCTACCTTACCCCAGCTCTAGGTTTCAATTGAACACTTAGTAGCTGTTTGACTTTGGAAAATGATGCAACTTCTTTAAGCCTGAGTTTCTTCATCAGAAAAATTGGGAGAATAATAGTACTTATCTTCTATGCTATTTGTCAGAATGAAAGAAATAATATTTGCAGAGTACCTAAGGTGCTCGTCATATAGTAAATGCCCCAAGAATGATTGCTATTATTTAAAATATACAGGATATAAAATATCTTTGTTGAATCTAAGTGGTGTTCGTTGTAGGAACCTTTCAACTACTCTGCATATTTGGAAAATTTTATAATACAAATTGGATGAAAAGAAATATAGAGTCAAAATGGCAATAGAAACTTTCTCTTTTTTTGGTTGACACATAATAATTTTATATATTTATGGCCTGCAACATGATGTTTTGACATATACACATTGAGGAATGGCTAAATCAAGCTAATTAACATATGCATTACCTTACATACTTATCATTTTTTGGTGTAATGAGAATACTTAAAATCTACTTTCTTATCTATTTTCAAGTATACACTACATTGTTATTAACTATAGTCTCCTTATTGTACAATAGATCGCCTGAATTTATTCATCCTGTTTAACTGAAATTTTGTGTCCTTTAATCAACATCTCCCCAATCCCACACCCATCCCCCCAGCCCCTAGTAGCCACTATTCTATCCTCTGCTTCTGTGCTTTTATGAGCTCAACTTTTTTAGATTCCGCATATAAGTGAGATCATGTGATATTTGCTTTCTGTGTCTGGATTATTTCACTTAACATATAATGTCTTCCAGGTTCATCCAAATTGTCATAAATGACAGGATTCTCTTATTTTTAAAGGCTGAATTATTAAATATTATTTATTGTGTATATGTACCACATTTTCTTTACTCATCCATTGATGGAAATTTAAGTTGATTCCATATTTTGGCTATTGTGAATAATGCTTCAATGAACATGGGAGTATAGACATCTCTTCAATGTACTGATTTCATTTCCATTGGATATATACCCAGTAGTGGGATTGCTGAAGGCTTACCATGTGCCAGGCACTATGTTATTAACAGATGCTAAGATCATAGAGGGGTCCAAGACAGTTCTCTGTCCCCATGGAGTGAATATTCTAGTGGGATAGACAGAGAAGTAAATCTAAGGACCTAATACACTGTGAGAGAATTATTCCTCCAAGTAGCAAGCAAAGATACTATAGGAGTACTGACGGGGGGCAACTAACTCATACTGGGGTCGGATCTGTCTAACCCAAGCCTCAAAGGATGAGGGCTGAGGTGGGTTAGCGAGGCAGAGTGTTGCGGGGGAGGCAGGCTAATGCTGGTGGCAGATGGAACAGTGTGCTTAGGTAGATGCCCATGACATGTTTGAGGACTTGAAAGAATGCCTATTTCTCCAGACCCTGCCCAAATCTGACCCGTCTTTCAAGGTTCAATTTTATTCCATTCTATTCCATAAATATTTGCTCTCTGTCTGCTTTCTTCCAGGGTCTGTGCTCGGCAGAGGGAATTCAGAGTTGAATGAAAGGGAGGTCATATTTGACCCATAGGCCATCATTTGCTGACCCCCAACTTTGGAGCATATGGCATACCACTGAAGTGTCCCTCCATGAGGCAAGAGGGGCAGCCTTTTGTACCCCTGTATCCATCAGCCACTGGCTATGGGCTGCTTCTGGGAAGGTTGGAGGATGGAGCATAATCATCTTTCATGCAAGGCAGTTTCTATCAGCTGTGGGCAATTTCTATATTAGAGGGGCACCTGCAAGCCCTCAGCCACCAACATTCCTGCAGCTGGATCACAGGTGTAGCAGTCCAGTAAAGGGGTCTGGGTGTGGCGGGAACAGCATTTATTCCTGCCTACAGTGTTCCAGGCATGGAGTACATTGATAAGTAGGACAGGCAAGTCCCTTGACCTCCTGGCCATGCCCACTCATTTATGTCTTATCTATGGCTGCTTTAACGCTACAGTGGCTGAGTTGAGCAGTTGTGACAGAGATCGTATGGCCACAAAGTGTCAAATATTTACAGAAAAAGTCTGCCAGCCCCTGTTCTGGAGCCCCACCTCTGGAGATCAGGCTAAGGCTAGACTCTACCCTGGGCCATGTTCTTGCTCTGGTCTTCCCCTTCCCTAATTCTGTCCCCTTCCTCCCTCAGAGGCTTTCTTGAATAGCTCTCTCTCAGTAAATCACACACCCCTACAACCCTGTCTCAGCCTCTGCTTTGAGAGAACCCACCTAAGATGTAGGCACATAACAAACATTCATTGAATGAATGAATACTTTGCTAAGTTGCATAAAGAAGATGACAGGAGGATGGAAACTTGAGGGAGCATGCTGGAAAAGGCTGGAGAAGGGTCAAAGGGCAGAGGGGAAGGAGGCCAGGGTGGTTTTTCACCCTCCAGATCAAACCTTAGTTCATACGCATACCTGGTCCTGGGACAGAAATTGACTCATGCATGCAGCTGAGGAAGCTATTTTGTGCTATGCGGGATAGAAGAAACAAGTGAATGAAGGAACGTTTTCCAAGTCTGCATTGTATCCTCAGGAACTTGCTTCCTCTGTGCCCATTCCTGATGTTTGGCAGTGAAGGTGGGAGGACAGATTTTATTTTACATCCCTAGGAAGGATCACTGATAAACAGAGCTCCATGCATAGTAGGGAGAGGACTCTCAGCAGCCTTGATCTCCTGTGCCTGGAAGATTTCGCATCCTAGCTCCTACCTCCCAGGGAGGAGGAGAGGCTAATATGATTACTCAGAGTATAAATGCAAACCCTTGATTGAGCCACACTTACTGGGGGCCAGGGCCACTGTGTTTAAGAGACATGCACCAAGCTGAGCTCACTCTCTCCTGTTCCATCCGTGCATCTGGGTGGGTGAGGTGAGCTAGACCAGCCACACCCTGTCACTCCCTACTGGCCCTCCTGCCCCCACGTACCCTGGGCAGTCTTTCTCCTGAGTTGCATAAACCATGTCCCTGGTGTCCAGCGTTCCTCTTCACTGTATCTACTCAAGATTCTGATTTGGGTTAAGAAGAAGGTGAATTTCAAGTCTCTGCTGCATCAGACTAGCTTTTTCTGAAGAGTCCAACATTAGAATATTAGGCATTGGCCCAGCTAATAACAAAAGAAGTGTTTGCTTCCATTTGGCTGAAGTTCTTTGCTTATATCTCCTTCAGGAATTCCACCAAGCAGAAGATCAAAAGGTAGGACAGAACTGGGGATGTAATTGGACCCCTACTACCAGAATATCATCAGAATGCATCCTAAATCCTAATAATCTATTTTGTTCAGTAAAATGCAGTGTGGGAAGAAAATGCTTAGGGAGCGATATCTTGCTGATAATGTCACTCGGGAACCTCCCTTTATGAGAGGCTTTTTAGCTCTTGTTTTCTGTGTTCCTATGACTTTGTAAGGTGATTAACCATTCTCTCCAGAGGGTAGTGGTGATTTCCCATTGGGGCTGTGGGTACCTTGCAAAATGGGTTTAAATTAGTAGTGCTTCCTCATCAGAATGCCTGTGTGCAGCCGGCCACGAGGGCTTTGCTTCCACTTTTGGGTCTGCCAGCAAACAGTTCCTTTGAGGCGAACTCATTTCCTCCATTGAAAGTATTTAAAAACAAGCTGTCGAGGAGACCACCCACGCCCTACCCCGGCCTGCTGCAATGCTGATTTTTCTTGGTGTTGACCTTGTAAGGACTTGATTTTAGTAGTCTCCCTCCCTCTGAAGGGGAAGACTAGAGAGTTCAGGGGTCCTTTGACTCTGAATGGGTGCAAGACATTTTCCAGATATATGGAAAAGTCCAACAGTTTCTTCTTTTGCTAATGATGGTGATGGTGGTCTTAATAAATGATAATAGCCACTGAACAGATGAAAGAGCAAGTGTTCACAGTACCGGTTGGAGGCAGTGGGCCATCCACACTCACTTTCTGTCTGTGGCCCTACTTATGCGGATGGGAAGACTTTGTTCTGGGGACCCAGCCACTGAGTTCTGTCTTGACCCTCTATGTAACTCTCAACCATGTGCAAGAAATAAGAATACAGATTTTTTGAGAACAGTTACGTGCTAGACCCTGTGCTAGACCCTGTGCTAAGAACTTTACATGTTATTTTGTTCTCACTATAGAGAAGTACTGTACCCATATTACAGATGAGAAAACAGAGTCCTGGGGTGGGGATTGACTTGCTTAAGCCCACATAGCTGGTAAGGGGAAGAGGTGGGATTTGAGTCTGATTTCTGACCATCTACACAAATTATTATTATTTTTACTACACCATGCTAGTTCAGTGGTTCTCAATTATGGGTTACTCAAATGTAGTGGGTAGAGGCCAGAGATGCTGTGACCTTTCCTACAATGCACAAGACAGCCCCCTGCAACAGACAATTATCCAGTCCCACATGTCAACAGTGCTGAGGTTGAGAAACTCCATGCTAGGTGAGACATTCACAGGTAATGCTTTTGGACCATCTCTTTAGTGTTGAGTTAAGTAAAGATGACTTGGGAGGGGGCGTACTAAGGACAGCAAGTGGGCCCACCTGCCGTGAGTAGGAAAGGCACTTCTACTCAGCGTGGGCACACCTGCTTATTATCCTCGACTCCCCCCTAATCCACATTACAGGATGAAATCTGGGAAAGTCTGTGCTGTGGTCTGAACGTTTGTGTCTCCCTAAAATTCTTATGTTGAAACTTAATCTCCTATGTGATGGTATAGGGAGGGGGCTTTGGGGAGGTAATTAGGTCATGAGGGTAGAGCCCTCATGAAAGGGACTAGTGTCCTTACAAAGGAGACCCCAGGAGAGATCCCTTGCCCCTTCCACCAGATGGGAAGATGGCCATCTATGAACTGGGAAGCAGACCCTCAACAGACACGCAGTCTGCTGGTGCCTTGATCTTGGACTTCCTAGTCTCCAGTACTGTGAGAAATAAATTTCTGTTGTTTATAAGCCACCCAGTCTATGGTATTTTGTTATAACAGCCTGAATGGACTCATACAGACTGTTCTCCATGAGATAGGTCACATAGACATGTTTTAATGCTTCTATATCAAGAACAGGGATATCGATCTCTGTATCTATAACCAAAACAAGGAGGGTGTAGGAAGGCCAGTCACTTCCCCAAAGCCTACCCATTGTGTTTGAGGAACCCAGATCCAAACCCCAACCTCTGATACCCAATTTGGGGCATCACTGCAACTTTCACACTTACCTGGGCATTCTGAGACCTCGTTCCAAAACATACAGCACAGCCTCTACTTCTCTTGATGCCCCCAGCCCCGAGCATGGCTACTGCCCCAGTGCCCCCAGCTCTCTGTCCATATCCCCCGGGAGGCAGGTATGATTGCCACCTCCGTCTTACAGAGGGAGACACTGAGGCGCAGGAAGGATGAGGACTGTCCATGTTCACACACTGGGAACTGAAATCCAGGACTGTTTGACTCCGCTGCTGCTGAACATCCATGGTTACTCAGCCTGTGCACTATGGACATTCTGTGGTGGCTAATTCTCTGTCATGGGGCCGTCCTCTGCATTGTAGGATGGTTAGCAGCATCCCTGGCCTCCTCCCCCTAGATGCTGGTAGCACAACCTCCCAGGCTGTGATGATCAGAAATGTCTCCAGATGCTGCCTAATGTCCTCTGGGGGACAGAATTGCCCCTCTTTGAGAACCGCCAGTCCAGACCGTGAGGCCTACAGCACCGTCCTGGCTCTGCCTGGTCTCTGGTGACTGGGTTATTCGTGGTTCTGGGATTTAGTGTCCACCGCTTCTGCCCACGTTTGCTCTTCTACATCCTGCTCTCTGGGCAGAGCCACCCGCACACAATCATCCTTCCTCGGGTGTGTTAGTGTTGAGAAACTTCCCAGCGTTTGCTCTGGCCTCTCACCGTGAACGTCTTCAAATAGCTTTTCTCGAAGCTCTCGTCCCAGTTGCTCAGTTTCGTGGCTTCACTCTCCTGGGCCCGCTTGTGTTTCCACCTCCACATACCCCCAGTTACTGTAGCTCTCTCCCTCCCGTGCCTCTGGAGTCTAGCATGATGCTGAATTACTGACCTAGCCACAGCCTAACCTCCCATGCTTAAAGCGTTGAAGTCAAATCATGTCCCTGCTCATTTAAAACCCCGCAGTTGGCTTCCGTTGCACTTTGAATAAAATCCAAACTCCTTCCCGCAGCCTGCAAGGTCCTGCCTACCTGCCCCACCTCCTACCCATCCCCCCTTGCTCACTGCATCATGTCCCGAGAACCTTGTTCGTGTTCATTGGACATGCCCAGCCTACTCTTACCCCCATGCCTTTGCACTGGCAGGATTCTCCCCACAGCCCACTTGCCCAGATCCCCCCTTCTGGCTCCTGCATGTCCGTCAGCTTAAATGTCATCACTGCAGAGAGGTCTTACCCAATCCCCAATATAAAGTAGCCCCTTGGCTGGTCTCTTATGGCACCACCCATTGACCTCTGCCTGCTTGTTTGCTTGTTTATTGTCTGCCCACCCACCCCACTCACACCTGAAATTTAACCTTCCCAGCAGCAGAGATCTCACCTGGCTTGCTCACCTTTGCATCTCCGGAACCTAGACCAGCACTGGCTCAGAGTCAGAGTTCAAAAAAATATGTGCTGAATGAGCCTGTCGCGTCAGTTTAGCATGCAGATTTCATTAAGCAGAGGTGCCCTAGGAATTCAACTGCTATTATGCATAAATAAAGCACACAAGTACATATTTGGCTCTCCCTGTCCGGTTTCTTTCCAACTTGTGAGAAGCAGCATGAATAATATATTCTGATTTTTTTTTTGATTGAACTGTCAGCATGATTTATTTCATAGCATCTTCTTCTCTCTCCCCTTTGTAAATAATGTTTCATCTGCGGAGCTTTTTGCCAACATTTGTCTTGCTAATTTGTCTAGGGGGTGGGGGGATGGTGGCATTTTTTTTTTAACCCCTTATAATGGGTTTGGAGGAGAGTTTTTTTCTGCATGACGTTGGGACTCTTAAAAAAAAAACCAAGGTTACATGGCGCATTGACTCCTTGCTGTTTTACAAACCGGCTCAGACTCATTTCACAACTTGAGAATAATTCAAATTGGAAATCACCTCCTTTAGAACCATTAAATTAATGGTATTCCCATTATACTCCCTGCCCAACCATGTGAACGACGGAGCCTGAGCCACAGCTGCTAGAATTGTGCGTCAGCGTAAATAATGCGCTAACGAGACAGCAATGTCATTCCTCCCGTGGAATTCCCCAGGCATTTCTCCTTCAAGAGGCCAGGGTGGGTTCAGGGCAAATCCGTCTGGATGGAGCAGGGTGACCGGGATGAATGTGAACCCCGAGCGTTGAAGATGGTGCTTGCAGCATGCAGTGTGTCTTCTTGAGTCATTGTAATCTTTTTGGACTCTCATAGATAACCACCAAGGGAACAGAGGCATCAGTAATTGCCGACGGGCTTGTTAGACTCTCTGGCAATCATATGTGCAGTATGTATACATACATGTGTGTGTGTATATACATATATACACACACACACGTATATATATGTGTGTATATATATATGGAGCACCTCTTCCCACCTGCCCTCCCCCTGCTTCTTTCTCAGGTCCCACATCTCATCAAACACAATGGTCAACTTTAGTTTCTAAAATATTGTTGTCCTTTCCCCAGCATGATCCCCTTATGCCATTCCTGCCTCGAAACCAGTAGTCTGATTCCTGGCACTACATTAGAGTTGACCAATGAGCTTTAAAAATATACTAGTGCCCATACTGCCTCTCCAGAGTGTCTCCGATTTAATGGGTCTGGGGTGAGGTCCTGGCTTTGGATTTTTACAAATGCTCCCTGGTGAGTCTACTATGTAGCCAGGGTCTGGAACCATTGCTGGCTTCGTGCAGCAAACAGAGGGGTCTATGATAAAGCCCATCTGACTGTGGTATCCCCCTAGCTTTGAACTTGAGACTGCTTCCAGGAGCCTTCAGAGGGGAGAGCAAGGCCCCCTGTAGTGATCTGACCCTACCCTGCCTCTGGAGTCTTATTCCTTCTCTTCTCCCCTCATGCACATCTTATACTCCAGCAGGATTTGGCTACTTGTCTTTCTTGAGAACAGTATGACCATTCACACCTCTGTGCCTTTGCACATGCTGTTTTTGCATCTAGAATGCCCTTTCTCCCTGAATCTGCATGTAGGTGTTCATTAATTTTTCAGTATTTAAAAGAAAATTTCCTCTAAGAAGTCCCTCTTGAGTTACTGTCTCTTCTTTGTGCTCTTATATTTTGTTGTATATCAGCCACGGGCTGTTGTAATTGGCTCACGTTTGTATCCGTCCTCCCTGTTGGACTCTGAGGGCCTCGAAGTCAAAGGCCACATCTTGTTCACCACCATCACCCAGCACTAAACACTGCTGGGCACACGGTAAATGCTCAATGAGTGCGTATGATTATGTTCCAAATGACAGTCCCGGGGAAGTACTCATTCCTCTGCCATCAAGTAGGATTCCCTTTAGAGGTTCCCAAATACATATCCATAAAAATGTTTGGAAGAAGACAATCCCAAGGAGTGAAATTAAATTAGAGCATTGTTGTGAAATGAAGAGAAAAAAAGAAAAAAAAAGGCAGGCAGCTCTGGATTGAAATCCTGACTCCACTACTACTTACTAACTGTGTGACCTTGGACAAGTTACTTAACATATCTGAGCCTGTGTTTCCTCATCTGTGAAATAGTGCTAATCCTACCTAATCTACAGGACTGTGATAAAGATTAGAAGATAGAATGTTAGTAAAGTATCTCCTGAGAAATTGTGTCATAGAATAGGCAAGCATTTAATAGATGATAAATTAAGTTCTCTTAGCCCCACTCTGTTGAACATTTTTAAACTTTTGGGAAAAATTAATTATTAAGAAACCATCCCCAAATAGCAATCCTAATCACAGGCAACATTAATTGAGCATCTTACTCTGTTCTTGGCATTTTGCCCAGGACTTTATGTGCATGATGCTGTTGAACTCCCAGGACAACCCCATGAGATTGGCACTACTTTTATCCCCATTTTATGACTGAAAAAACTGAGGTTTTGAAAAATCCATGAAGGCAAAAAAGGGAAAAATAACCATCTAAACCAGGAGGGAAGTTCTATTTCCAGAGCCCATTCACACTGACGATCACAGCAGTGTCATTCTATCAGCTACCTTCCTTCTGTTGGGGCTCTGTTGGATTTTTATTTAGCTAACAAAAAATAATAATAGAATGGCCACCTGACCGGTTGTCAATATGAAATGAATTGATTGTTCATTGTCTTATATCTTCCCTCCTCATGCCAAATCTTGAGAACAAGTCTGAAACATTTGACATGTGCTGGCAAACAGGACGGCGCATTGACAATATTTCTCATTAGTAATTAGGGCATGGTAATGTGCTCTGTTGGTAATTAGTGCATTAATGTAGCATGGATTGTATCGCTTACAGTGATCGAAAGGTATGGCAAGCTCAGAACATTACGAACGTTTGAAGTTGCAAGCTTCTGGGAAGTGGTGTAATGTGGACACTGGAAGGGCTGGAGAGGAACTGGGGGCCCTGGATTCCTGGCTGGGCTGTGCCACTTATGTGCTGTGTGACCTTAGAAAAGTCACTTTACCTCTCTGGACTTCAGTTTCTTCAGAGGTAAAACGAAGAGATCAGATTCTGATGTGCGAGGGAAGAGAAGGAAGAAAAGAGGAGATGCCAATAGTGAAGCCCTTGGCTAAAAGGAGGGATGAAGCTGATTCCTCCTTGCTTCCACCACTGGCAACACAAGGAACCCTCAGTGAGTGATGTGTTTAATCAGGGTAGTCTAGGCTATGCTGTTAAGAGCAGGCCAACCCAGACATTTTACCGATTTAGTATGACAAAGGTTTATGCATCACTCAGGCAAATTCTGAAGCTGGTTAAGCCACTCTCCGTAAGCTGCTTTGATCATGTGTCTTCCAGGTTGCTGCCACATTGGAAGGGACTGCTGGAGGGTCTTGCACTGGCTCATAAATGCTTCAGCCAGGAAACGACACCCAAGACTTCTGCTCACGTTTTACTGGACGGTACTGGTCACATGGCCCTGCCCAACATCAAGGAGCTGGGAAAGGAGGCAAAGTTTGTGGCTATGCCTCTACCAGGTAAGGAGAGAAATGAGTTCTTACTAAGAGCTTCCTACATGCTGAGGCCTTTATACATCTATTATTCCCTTTACTCTTCACTGTCTCTTCTATCGTTCCCATTTTTCACGTAAAGACATTAAGTCTCAGAGAGCAGGAATTTATACTACTAGCAATTTGCTGAACTGGAGTTCCAGCCCAAGTCGTTGATTTCCAAGCCCTTTGAACCACAATGTTTAAATGTAGTTATAGGGATCTCCTAGCCTCTGTGATCCTGGAACCCCTCTTCTCTGAAACTCTGTGCTTAATTAAATTTGTTGATTGAGTGCTTTTTTTGGCTTAGCCATTTTAGTTCTTAGTTACTTCCTGTCCATTAGTTTGATTGCTACTTAGGGAACAAGAATGGGTTTTGTCATTGGCTATTTTAAGTGGTAATTTGCGAAGGTCAATCTACTGAAAAAAGCCCATATGTATCACCGGGTCCACCGGGGATTATTTTGAAGTTACTCACTGTTTTGGATGATGCAGGGCACTGCTTGAAACCATTAACAAAGATAATTAAGTGCTGGCTATGACAGATCAGTATTCCAGTCTTCCCTTATTCATCACAGTGTTGTGCTTGAAAGCATGGACTGTGAAACCCAGTGGTGCCCTGGACTAGCCCTGCAACCTTGGAGATGTTGCCTAGCCTCCTTTGTACCTCAGTTTACTCATCTGTTACGATTGGGATAATGTTAGAACCTGCTGCAAAGGGGTGTTGGGAGAACTGGATGGGTTCATGCACATGAAAGGACCAGAAGGGTACCTGGCACATAGTAGGTGCTCAATGAAATGTTAGCTATTTTGTAAATGTTTATTGAGTGCCTACTATGTACCAACATTGCTAGCAGTGTTGGGGATATAAGTGTGAACAAGATAAATGTGATCCCTGCCTTCCTAGCTTTCAGACTGGGTTACAGAGAAGTAAACAGGCAATTCCAATACACCATGGTATGTGCTAAGATGGGGAAAGTACAGGGTGCTGTGGGGTATATGAGGGGCACCTAAGCCAGACTTGTGGAGGTACAGAAAGGACTCCCTCACAGAGGCAGTATCCAAGCTATTTGTGATTAACTGAGATGCTACTTTGGGCCAGAGAAGGAAGGAAGAGCTTATTCATTTCCCACACCATCAGAGTGGTCTTTTAAAAACATAATTTGAGCCTGCTTATAGTCTTTTAATGGCTTTCCATTGCACTTGCAATAAATGTGAACATCCTTAATGTGGTCCTTGAGGATCCTGCATCAGGCTTCTACCTTCTTCTCTGGTCTTTTCTCTCACTACCTTCTCTGTGCTCTGGGAAATTCTGACTATTTTTGTTTCTCAAATAAGCCATGTTTCTTCCCTCCCTGGCTTCTTGGCTAAATTAATCTGTGCCCATCTTTCATATTTCAAAGCACTTGTCCTTCCCCAGTGGCCTCCAGACCAGCAAAGAAGTCCCTGTTATAACCCCTGTTATAACTTCTTTGTCAGAGCACATAACAGTTTATACACTTCTGTGTTTGATTCTAACCATCCTTGTCTGCCTCCCCTAGTGGGGTGTGAGCTCTAGACAGGCATGGATCTTATATATTGTGATCCCTTTAAACTCTAGCACTCAGCTCTAGGCTGTACTTAGCGGGCACTCCATAGTATTTGCAGAAAGAAGGAAGGTTCCTCGGAGGTGAATATGATTTAAAACTGGAACCCAACAAACTCAAAGGCCCATCAATGCTCATCGTGGATTCTGTAGTCAACATCAGCATCTGCCTTTGTGCTGTGTATTTGTGGCTGAGACAGCCAAGCACACAGCTGTCCACTCTGGCCTTGCCAGGGGGTCAAAGGACTCAAGAAAGCCAAGTGCTGGAGCTTCAGCAAAGGAATCTGAATGGATTTACAGAGCAGGATGGATGATAGAAAGGCATCCTAGGTCATTTAATACCCAATTTTAGACGCATAGACCCTTGTCATGTGCACTAAATTAGGAGGAGTAGTCATCACTCAGGAACACCTGCAATGGGAAATTGAAAGGTTAAAAGTTTGTTATCTTTGTGTTGAGAGAGTATCTGCTTATGGAATTCTAGAATAATCCAAATGGCCAGGTGAGTCCTTGTAGAAAGAGCGAGAACAGTGAAATCGTACGGTTGGGTTTTATTCACACTTATCAAGTAGGACCTGGGAAAGTTCCTTAGCTTTCTCCATGCACCTCTGTTTCCACATCTGAAATACACAGATAATGACATTTACTCACAAGGCTGTTGCAAGGATTAGAAATCATGTATGTAGAGTGGATAGCGCAGGGACAGGCACATAATAGGTGCTCAATAAATGGTTATTGTTGTCCATCTCTTTCACATCATTAATTGGCCTGGCTTTGGGAACTTGCCAATATACAAATTGTATAGTGAAAATTAGTATTGCAAATAAAACAGTTGATGAAAATTGTGACATGCCTATTCACATAGCATGCCCTGTGCTAGGACTTGGGATCATGGTAGTGAATGAAGAACAAGGACTCTGGCCTCATGGAGCTTAGAGTTGGTCATGTTTTACTTATTTATGTAAGGATGTTTTCCAATTTAAAAAGCATATGGGGAAGTTTTAAAAAGTAGAAAGAAGAGGTATCAGTGACTCACTTCCTCAAAACAGCCGCAGTAAACCTTTTGGTGTATTTTCTTCAGTTCCTTATTCTATGCTAATTATTTTTTCTTAAATCTATAACAGAAGTATATTCCTATTTCTGTGTTGTTGGTAATGCTTTGTGTAAGTCATTTTTAAAGACTGTATAATGTTCCATGTAATGAATAACTTTACTGAACCAATTACTTATTCTTACACATTTCTGCGTAAAGATATTTCCCCCTGTACTTTCAAATGTCTCCTTAGCATGAAGTCTCAGAACTAAAACATCTGGATAAAAAGGCTATATAGAGATTTTTAAGACTCTTGAAACACCCCACTTAACTGTTTTTGGTAGTGTATAAGCGCAGCCCACTTATGTTTTAGAAAATATTTCTTATAATGTCCCTTTAAAAGGAGAGAGAAGATTGAAAATTCTGCAAAGAAGATACTAAGTTAAAGCCAAATTAATCATCCTTGCTTAGCTTGGAATGCTAAATATTAATGTTCCTCTTTAGCATGTATGGCATATTATATACAATTCATCTGAATATAAATAGTCCAGATTGTGACATTACATTATTCATGATGAATCAACTGTCCACGCTCTGTATGGTGCATCACTCAGATATGCAGCACAGTTGCTAATTAATCAGCAGGTAGAAAACAGATTATGTTCCTCAGGAAGGGAGACTGAAAGGGTATAATGTTTACTGAGCATTTATTATGTGCTTGGGGTTTTATATAAATCATCTCACTTAATGAACAGCCCTTGAGATTGGTAATTGATGTGCTGTAGACTGTCCTTCCACAGGCTGTGAGAGCCTCTCCTTCCTCCATCCCATGTCTTCACCTGGTTAACTTCTAGTTAACAACGCTCAAGTAGAGTGTCTGAGAGCTTTATTGCAGCATTGCTGGAAGAATATTATTTTTTCTTGCATATTAGGAAGGTGAGTTAGTAACAATCAACAAGTTAAGGACTTGAGAGGAGAGAAACAGGTCATATGACAGTGGCCAAGGCAGAGATTCTGGTGGTCGGTTTCAACAACCTATTTTGTTCTTTATTTTTTTCCTCACCTGTGGCAACTCAAACATTTTTGAGTGTGGCCGACTTAGCACCAAAGACCCCTTAACAGCATTTGAGAAAAGGGGCATAGGAATTCTGCATGATCCACTTACTCTTCCAAAAACATTGAATGAGAATCTCCAGTGAACTTTAGGAATGCAATGATCATAGTTTATGAGTACCAGCATCTCTTATTCTTAATTAATCATTGGGTAGCTTGTAGGTAATTAGCCCTCAGTCATATGTGAACACATGGAAGTCTGTGGCATTGTGTGCCCTTCAACAAAAGCATTCTTGTATTTTTTTTTTATTACATACAAAGTCATTGTATTTTTTGATTAGTTTGTAGCCAGCCAGGACACTCCTCAAGCTGAGTTAGAGAGCTTGGATGTGTGTGGCAGCTTGTATGGGATGGGAGCATTGCAATGAACTGGCTCTCATTTGCTTTTGGTGAGAACATGTCTGCAGCTCATGAACCCTAACATGGAGCATGCACTTTTCCCCTTATCCTGACAACCCACCTACCTTCCTTCAGTTATAAGGCATAGGAAGAGGGGAAATAAAGGATGAGTGTCCCCAAAACCACTGGGGAATCCCATCTGTGCATCTCAAATAAGGAGGGACCAAGCAGATGTCAGAAATAGGTGAGCCTAAATAATTCTCATCTCAGGACTTGGCCAAGAACAACAGGATCAGGTGCTCCTATGCGAGGCTCCCACTGCAAACAACCTCTAGAATGTTTTAAGAAGTCAGAGCATTTAACCGATCCAGGAAGAAGCCTCTCTGTTTCGTTGTGTGGTGGCAGCGGACCATAGAGAGGAATTGCCAAAATGGCAGCCAACTTGGGAGGCTCTGATTCCCTGCATCCTCCAGGAAAGGGCGCTGCTCAGCTTGGGAAGTCTTCCAATCTACTAGTGGGCTGCAGCATCACTGACCCATAGATGCAAAGTATCTTGCTAAATAAAAGCTGTGATGTTTTTATGACTGTTACTGTATGTAATTTTTGTCAGATCTCTTGCCTTCTATTTTCTCATCTGTAAGATGAAATAATAGTGTCTGGTGTCTGTCCTACAGAGATGAAGAGAGTTTGGAGAGAGGAAGATGGAGGGAGGGGGAGAAGTCGAAGGTCTTTGAAAACTACATAATGCTGTAAGGGGATGTTGTTACAATTTAACTGATCATTTATTTCAGTGAGAAACATTTGCAATGTCTAATGGCAAAATGAGAATGTGTGTGCTATAACCCCAAACTCAGAATTTCTGCCCCATGAATTTCTGTTAGAGAAACCAGTCATTAATCAGTTGCAGCCCAATACCGACCAAAAGACCAGTTAGTCATTTATCTTGTGTCTCCAAGTCTAAATCAATATTTTATGAGATTCTCGTGAAACTAAGTATGTGAATCTAACTTTCAGCCTCATAGCATAGCCTTAACATAGTTTCTATTTAAGGTTGTACACTGCCTTTAGGGAATATCCCTGAAGGTTTGTTCATTTGAACAATGCTTTCTTATCACTCTGTTAAAAAAAATCCGTTTTCTGTTCACTGTTAACTAACATTTCTTGAATAAGGATATGGTAGATGCCAAACAAGTTGTCTAGGAAAAAAAATGTTCACCCCTGCAGGTGTATTTGTATGCTATCTTTTACCTGAAAGCATGTGCTGTGGAATACAAGATGTTTGCCCCTTTGCTGTGGCTTCCAGGAGACAACAAATTCAACCCTGAGCTATGGCAATCAATTGATCTTGGGTAGCTAGTGACAGCAGTATGCTCTTTTCCAGATTGATCCCTGATTTTCTTTTTTCTTTGCATTTTGTTATGCTTCAAAACGCAAGGTGTGTTTGGGGAATAAGAAACTAACAAGCCTATGGGAGTTGCTGGAGGTGATACTTTTAATAGGTTGGGGATATATCAGTTATTTATTTATTTATATAAAATGTCAATAAGACCCTTAAACTTAATGACTATACTCAACAGTGTCTAGTACAGTGATTTCCCCCTCTCTAGAATTAGAAATTCTGGAACAAAAAAGAACCTTAAAGATCATCTTGTCCAACTCTTCATTTTATTACATGTTAAAATGCACAGGTTTCAAAATCAGATACACCAGGGTTTGAATGCTGGCTTTGCCATATAATAGGTGTGTAATCTTAGGAAATTTTCCAAAACTGCCTGAACCTTAGTTTTCTCATCTGTAAAGCAGTGATAATGACTCCTAAACCACAAAATGGTTTACAATAATAACAATAATTTATGAAAGCACTTAGCGTAGTAGCTGGCACACAGAAGTTGCACAAGACATGGTTGTTACTATGTTTAAAGGTGAGGAAATAGATGAGGCAATAAAGGGATTAAAAAGATACTTAATTAGTGTTGAAGGAATTATTGGATTACAAAATATAAATACCCCAGTGTGAGGGTCACACGCAACTACCTATTATAAAACCATAACACATTCACATGTGTTGGGTTTTCAGATTATTTAATAGGACGAGATGCAGGGAAGGGTCTGGAGCTTTCGAAAGGTGCACATACCATGAGGATATGGATTCTTTAACTGGGAGCACAAGGTTGGAAAAGGGCCTAAATGGGGAGGTGGAAGGATGCTGGTGACACATTTCATCTACCATAATCACTTGATTCAAAGATATATTTTCCTAACACTTTATTATGATAATTTCGACACACAGAAAGGTTGAATTTTACAGTAAACACCCATATACCAACCACCTAGTTTCTATAATTATGTTTTATTGTACTCGTTTTATCATATACATCCATTTGTCAATCCTTTTATCCATCCAGCCCTCCATCCCTCCCTTCATCCATCTTATACTCATCCATCTTATATATGTGTATAAATATATACACATATATGTGTGTGTATGTGTATATATATATGTATTTTTTTTTTGAGATAAGGTCTCACTCTGTCACCCAAGCTAGAGTGCAGTGGCACAATTATAGCTCACTGCAGCCTTGAACTCCTGCGGACTCAAGCAATTCTCCTGCCTCAGCCTCCTGAGTAGCTGGGACTACAGGTGTGCCACACCACGCCCAGCTAATTTTTGTTTTTTTTTGTAGAGATGGGGTCTCACTATGTTGCTCAGGCTGGTCTCAAACTCCTGGCCTCAAGTGATCCTCCTGCCTTGGCCTCCCAAAGTGCTAAGATTGTAGGCATGAACCACCATGCTCAGCCCATCTTTACTTTTTGATGTATTTCAAAGTGAGTTGTAGACATCAGCATGCATATCATTAATTAGGGTTCAATATTTGTTTATAAGTCTTTTCTTTCCTTATAAAATTCACGTACAATGAAATGGACAATTCTTAGGTATAGCATTGACGTGAGTTTTGACTAATGAATACATCTGAGTAAACTGAGCACCTGTCAAGTTATAGAACATTACTGTCATGCCAGAAAGTTTCCTGGAAATCCTTTCCTGTCAATCCCTGATCCCTTATCCTCCAGAATCAACACTGTTCTAACGTTTTTCCATTATAGATTAGTTGTTCTAGTTTCATATATAAATAAAACTATATAATAAACACTCTTTTGTGTTTGACTTCTTTCACTTAGCTTAGTGTCTGTGAGGTTCATCCATATTGTTGTGTGTATCTGTAGTTTGTTTCTTTTGCGAATTGAGTAGTGCTCCATTGAATAAAGATAACTGCAGCTTGTTCATTGTTTCTCTTGTTGAAGAACAACTGTGTCAGCTTTTGGCTATTATGAATAGAGTTGCTACTGACATCATGGTACAAGTCTTCTCTGGACATATGCTTTCATTTCTCCTGGTTAATTACCTAGGATTGGAACTGCTGGGTCATAAGATGGTTGTGGATTTTATAAGAGACTGTCAGAACTTTTTTCAAAGTGGTTGGCCCATTTTATTCTCCCACCAACAATGTATGAGAGTTGTGGTTGCTTGACATTCTTGCCAATGTTTGGTATTGTCCGTCTTTTTAATTTTAGTCATTCTGTTAGGTGTATGGTGGCATCTCGTTGTTCAAAGATATACTTTTAATTTTGCACATTTAACATTTTTGGGCATGCATCTTACAATTTACGTTAACATTTAAGTTGGTTTTCTGCTTTTTATTCTCTGCACCCCCCCAAAAAAGGTCCTGTTAGGTCAATAGTATTTTTTAACAATCAAGAGCATTTAGAATTGAGGAACTATCATACCTGAGATCTTGCTGCTATGAGTTCCAACCCAGGGAACCATTTCTGTGGTGTTCACTGCTGTATGCCAAGGGCCTAGGACAGTGCCTGGCACAGAATATGTGATGAATGAATGGATCAATGAACGGTCAGTCCTCACATGAGGCCACTTTGGATCACCTGTATTTTTTATTAAACCTGAAAAATGCTGAGAGAGATGCACTGGTCTCTGTTATGCTCCTCGGAACCCCTGTTCCCTAATCATTCTGTGCAATCCAGACATCCAAAGGAACACATATAATGAATCCCAAGACATGTCAGTTGGAAGGTCAAAATACCTTGATTTGATGGGAAATCAAGAAAACTTCATGTAGACATTGAAAAGCCATGTCTAAGTCTTTGGGAGCCAGTTGGTACTTGGAAATGCTCAAAAGAGTAGGAAACTAATCACTTGGTTTTGATCCATTAGCTCAGCTGTAATGTAGCAGAGCTAATGCAGTCATAGGCAGTAGAAAGCTTCTTTGGCAGAAAAAAAAATAGAGAGGGCTCCTTTCACTTTTGCAATGAAAATTAAATGTGGAAATAATTTCCTGCTCCTTTTTGGAATATTACTATGCTATTAACTAGGCTAAGATCATTAAAAAGTAATGACATGAAGTTGCATGCATCATTATTTTAAAAGAGATTGAGTGAATCTCTCTTAAAATATATTGTCAATCTTTCCTGCTTCTTGCCTCATCCCTAACTTAATAGGCATTGGTGAGGACCACCGTGAACATATATTTCAATATTAAAGTTATAGCTTTGGCCTTGAGGAGGGAAATCTGCATCATTAGGGAATGGACTGACGGCCCTCATAACACATCATCCTGGTTTTTTTAAATCAAATTTTCATTAGTACAAAATTAAGAGTGACTCTCAAAAACCGGGTTGCTTAGAAAATGAGTAGAAAGTTCCCCGCATGTTTAAAAGAAGTAACTATGCTTTCCTCATTGCTATTTGCAGGGGGGAAAAAAGTCAATGGCAAATTATATGGATCTTGTTACGATCACTACGACCTATTCATTTTCCATCGATATTATGATACCTGGGGTCCCGGGGAAATGTAAATTAAGATGGACAGTCTGTCCCGTAGAAACTTAGGAAGTTTGATTGGCCCCCACTTAGCATGTTCCACATCCAGAATGTCCAGACGGGAGGATGGGATTCTAAAGAAAAGGCTTTTGTAAAGATGGTATGAGTTCTCAAATTGCCATAACTGCCTACTTCTCTTCCTTGTCCCTCTTCCTTCCAGCACACTCCAGTAACTACCCCTGTGACAAAAGTGACAGTTTGGCGGTAGCAGGAGCATAATCAGGAGCGATTGCTATATTATCCTTTGTCTGGAGAGGCGTCCTCTATGCCCAGCCTAAATATATGGACCAGATGGAGGGAAACAAGGTGATTCTTCCCTCCTGTCTTCTGGGGTTGGAAGGAGACCTGCAATTGGCTTCCAGGCCTTCAGGTATGCTTATTTAACACAGTTATTCTAACTCCATTAGCTCTGAAGGAAAGAAACAAAGAGAAAATATTATGTAAAGAAAATGCTGTCTGATGGTGAGTAGATGCAGAAGCAAAATCTGAAAACTTTATTCTCCTTTTAAATTCACTATCAAATCTATAATATTAGACCTCCGTGTAAATTGTAACATTATAACCTAACATGCTTTGGTTACTCAAAGGTTTATTTCCCCCATGAGAAAGGCAAATATTTTCACTGAGCAGAATTTGAAAAATTCAACAAAGTATAAAAAAAGAAAATTGAAAGTCTCCAAAATGCCATCTATCACCAACCGTTGTTAGCATTTTTGCATATTTATTTCCAGGTTCTCTCCTGCCCCCAACCCCCACTTTTAGATAATTTACATAATTATGATCATATACTATGTATGGTTTCATGCCCTGCTGTGTTTTTCCTTAACATGCTTGCATAAGAATGTTTCCATGTTATAAAAATTCTTCATGAAATATAGTCTTTTGAACTTTATACTCTAATTAGACAGTTTTGCCTGATTTTATTTGCACATGCTATTAAACATCACATCATTTGTTTAGGGTTTCAATTATACTCTTTTGGGAAGTTCTTAGCACTCACTGCAAAAACCATACTAGCGACCTTTATCATTCATTAGAGAGCTTGCCCCTTAATATGTCCCAAAAGATAACCATAGTAAACTCTCTTATAGACCCTTCTCCAGTAGAATTTTTTATCCAGACAAAACAGGATTCCCAAGTCAGGGAACACTTTTGGACTAGAGAAGAGGTAGCTTCTCTGGACCCATAGACCCAGGGAACCCTGAGGCAGAAAGCTGGAGCCCAGGGCTCGGCCTTTGTGTCGTCTGGCACAGCAGGGATGAAATATTTTAGGAGGAGCAATGCACTATGGTCAGCAGCCCTTTGGGCAATTGGTAAGAAAGTCAACCTAAGTCTTTGAAACTGCTGCTTCAATGTCAAGGTGAAAAGTTGCCTGCTTTGGAGTCAAAAAGATGTGAGTTCTGATTGTACACTTAGGAGCTGTGTGTCTTACCCTCTCTGAGGCTGTCATTTTTCATCAATAAAATTGGGAAAATAACTATAACTACTTTATGTGATTGTTGGAAGAGATAACATATGCAAAATTCCTAATATGCCATCAATAAGTGATACTTGCTGTTTATAATTAGGATTATTATTCTTATCTTTCTCAAGTTCACTCAATGATGGGTTTGGTGGTCTCCTATATAGTGGTTAAATTTATAAGTTTTGAAATCAGGCTTCAGTTCAAATCCAGTTGTAGCATGTACCAGCACATGCCCTTGAGGACTTATTTTGTAGCCTCTCTGAAGCTCAGTTTATACTTCTATCAAAAGTGCATGTAATGAAAAGTATCTTGCTGTGAGGTTGTGAGGAGGGAATGAGATTATGTTCTGTAAGTAAAAGAAGGAGTAGGATTTCATTTAATATAATATGTTGAAGTAGCAGGGGTGGTCTCATGTGCATGCCAGGGATACACCTGCAAACAAGGAAAGTACATCTGCCCCCGGGAAGTTTATCATATTTGCAGGGGTATAAGTCGTGTGTGTTTACATATCTGCATATTGATTAAAATGTTCAGTTCTGATGAGCTGTGTACTTCTTGAAATATGTGCTTGGTCTTCCATCACAGAATATGAGCACATCACGTGTATCTTATTCACAGGCAATTAGGACATCCTAGTGGGGGCTTTGATGGGGGCAGGACAGTGCATTGTGGATGTGGACTTGGATGGAGGAATTATGTTATTAGGATTAGGAAGAATTTCTAGAGCAAGTGATATCAACACTTAAGATACCTCGTATCCTTTTCCCATAGAGCTGTACGCAACCGTAAATGGTCATGGGCTCTCCATTGCTAATATGGATTTTCCTGGGGACTGAACAAATTTTAATTTGGTTTTCAAGATACTCTTTCTCAGAATCATGCATCCTCTCTCGATAAGTGTCGCTCTCTCAAGAACAAGATCAGGAAAGAGAGGAGACTTGTCTAACACCGGGCCTTAGCTGAGGAGGAAAGGCTGAATAATAAGATGGAGTAAATATTCCAAATGAAACATTCATGGGCACAGGAAATAGGATCTGTGTTTAATAAAATGATCGTGCTAGGTTTCAGGCCCCCCTGTGCCTCTCTGCAAATTATGCCCCCATCACCTCTCCCGTGTGAGCATTAAAATATATAATTGATGCTCATTGTTAATAATACATTTCTAATTTCCAGTTGCAAAAATATAGCTTTTCCCTCTCTTAGAGGATCACCTATATTTTGTCATTAACATTTTGTCATAAGAGGCAAGAATGATTTAAATGGACAATAAATCGACAGGCAAGCTGCTGCTTTGGGCTTGGGCCAAACTCTTTGGGGAAGGGCTTCATTTATCACCTGGGACTTAGTGTGGTTCTTCTGCTGATTTATGTGGAAAGGAATGAGAGACAGAGAGTCCTGTGGAAGGGCCTTGGGGCCCTGGAGGATTAGTAATAATAAATAGAGTACCTGGAGAACCAGCTGTCAGAGTCAGAGCAACTCCAGCTGCAAGAGGGATGAAATTTCTGATTGTTGGTCTGGTTCCTGAGAACATCTGGCTCAACTGTTCTGTATATGTAGCCGCCTGTTGTACATCTCCATTTGGGTATGCCACTAATACAGAGAACGCAACACAAGCCCCACCAAACTCTTTCTCCTCAAGTGTGTTTTCCTTCCATTGCATCCTGTCTCACCTACCAGGTTTCTCAAGGCAGAAACCTGGGGGTCAACCCTTGACACCTCCTACTTCTTGCCCCCTCCATGCAAATAATCACAATTCTTTTCAAAGTAATTCCTCTTCTATTAACTCGCTAGGTCCCCACAAAAGCCTTCAGACGCAGGTGAAGCAGGATTTTGATCTCCTTTTTTGAATTTAAGAAACTGAGAAACTCACCCATAAACACACTGGTAATCAATGACTGTCAGGGTTTAGGAGCCAGGTGTGTTTAATCAACGGTTCAGTGTTTTTCCCAGTGTACCATCTTGGATGAGAAGCTTGTTTTCTTTCGTGCCCAACAAGGCTCTCTGGATCCTCACGGTTGCTCAGCCTCCCCCACTGTGCAGAGTTCTACTCTCTCTCAGGGAGAAAAACATGAAGACAGTTTTCTTTTACCTTGTTTCCATCAAAGCTTGTCTATCCTATGTCCCATTCTCTAAGGATCTGTTTTGAATTGGCTAATGTGGAATTTAATGAAGATAAGTTGACAGTGATTCAATGCATGGATTACCTTCCTTAGGTACCATTTTTATAATGACACCGAAGTGACTCCAGGTATTGAGGTTTTACTCCTGCTTAGGGAGAAAGATGATCTTGAGAGTGTGGCCAGTGTAGCTCTGGGCTAGAGAATTAGATTAAGACTTATCTCACCACATCAGGAATGTTAGAATCTTTGGCTTTGCCCTTATGAGGGAAAGCACAAAAAAATTGACATTTCAGGAGTGATTGTGTCTGTTCATGAGAACTCAATCAACTTGACCCAATGGAGAGACCTCAGGACCTTCCATTGTGGACAACTTTTTTGTGCAATACATATCCTTGCACGTAATTTCATTTGGGCTGCACACAAATCTGTTTTGTGGAACTTTTTAAAAAATGGGCTCAGAATCTGATTCAGAACAGTTAAATAACTTGCTCAAGATCACACAGCAAGTTCATGGCAAGATATAGACCAGAATTCAGTTCTTTGGATTCCTAAATATACAGTGTTGGGGAAAAAAAGTCACAGCTTTGGGGCACCAAAGTAAGAGGTTCCAAAGGCAAATGGTAAGTTTGGGCCTCTTGGTGTAGACTCAGACACACCTTGTTCTAAATGTGGTTGCACAGCACTTGAGCCATGAGATCTTGGGACAAGCTAATCCCACAGACCTTCTATTTTTATCTATAAAATTGGGATAATGACACCCATAATCCTCCTTATTTTTAACCTCACAAGTGTTTAAGGACCACCAATTAGTGAAGCTATGAAAATATCTTGTGAACTGTGAAATGTCATGCAGATGTCTGGGTGTAAAAATGTAGCTGGAGAAATTTTATTTCTTCAAATGGAGAAGCACATGTTCGTAGGCATTTTATAGCAATGAGAAGAGGATGAGGTAACGAAGGCCAGGGTTGTTTTTGTTTGTTTGTTTGTTTAGGATTTTGAAATTGTGCCTGTTAAAGTTCTTTGGCTACAAGCAACAGAAACCAGGTCTAAGCAAACGTGGCAGCTTATAGGAAAATGTGGGGGCATCTCAGATTCAGTGATTATTTGAGAATTAAATGGACGTGGGCTAAGGTACGTTCAGAGGAAGCGGTGGTGGCGGGTTGTCAACGATCGGTAGGCCAGCGACGCCCTTTCCTCAGGGTTTTAGGCTTCCTGGCCGTCCATGTTTCCACTTCTCTTCTCTGTATGCCCCAAGTACCGTCTTTTGTTTTTGTCTCCAGCCTGGGTCAGGAATGACTTTCCCATCTAGGAATATGCATGCAATGCATCGTTTAATAACTCCTTTCAACCTTAACTTCCCTGTGTAGATGAATGTCCAAAGCCAGGAATTTTTCTGCAGAGAATGTGTACTTTGGAAATATGTTGGAACTTTTCCAGTGGGTCTGAGCTCCCTATTCCTTGAAAAGACTAACGGGCCCTCAGACTACCCGAGCCTCTTTCATGGGAATGCCTGGCTTTTTCTCTGTTGGATGGCCCCCTCTCCTAAATAGACAGGTCTGGCCCTCTAGTTCTGAGATTCTATCCCTTAAATTGGCTTATATGGCCTCTGGAGTCCTTCTTCCCAAAATGATTTGGTTAGCCCTCAGAGGGTTTGCATTCTGACTGCTTGATTGGATTGATTTAGTAATCAGAATGTCTAAGACCTCCCATCCTTTGATGGAGCATCCCAATCAAAATAATTTCTGAGAACACACTTGTTTAGCTCCCAAAGTCTGTCTGGGTCCCAAAGTTGGAACCTCCAGTCTCCTGAATGGAGTGGTCTGGCCCTCAACTTGTGTGATCCAAACTTCCTGGGGTCCATGTGCTCTATAGAGAAGCATATATGTCTGAGGCAAAATCACCCTAAATTTTGTGAAAGGGCTTTGTTTTTTGAAGACAATGACTTATTTTAGATGAGGTGTCCTGTAGAGGAAGATGTAGGATGGAAAACTCTTTTTTTTTTTTTTTTTTAAGACAAAGCTTATTTATGTGGATTTCTTTTCTTCTGTGAAACCTCCATGAGGCAGCTTCTATTTGGGGCTGTGCTGTAAGCAGCTCTCGTGGTTCTGTTGCGTGGGCCTCCTCAACGGCCACGTCTTTGCTGATGTCTGCTCTTTAACGATTTATGCTGAAATTAACATGTTTTGGCTCAATTGCTGCTATTTCAAATTGTACTTCTTTGGAAGAAATAAGCCCTTGGATGTATGTTGTGCTAGTGGAGCCAAAGATCTGGTTCCATCTATGCTGATGAGATGGGAAATGCAAGCTGGTATGCTGGGAGATGGTGTTATACCTGAATACACTTTTCAGGGGGGCCTTTTGGGGATAAGCTAATGAAAGGATTTATAATTAAAGCTCTCAGAGAAGCAGGCTATATTTTTATCCACTGTCTTTAAGATGACCAGATCCACCCAAGCCCTTATCTCTTGCTGTTTACCAAAGTGAGCCCAAAACACAAGCAGATTATAGGCCAAGGTCTCCCATTTGTGCCCCCTCCCCCCCAAAAAAAAAACTTTAGACTCTCCAGAAACTCACTGGAGGTGTTCCTGAGGTAGAGAATGTGTATGTTATGGGCACCAGTGGTTTAGGTCCTAGGTCTCCACTCCTGTTTTTATCCAAAGATATTATTTTTATGTGTTCAATATGGAGTGCCATATCTCTTGTTTTGGAAGACTCTTATGTCAAGTTTTATGCCACAGAAATTGACTGGCTTATTTAGGTGAGAAAGAAATTTCATAAAGAGAAATATGAGGACAAAGGCAAGTAAAGGGGAAGCTGGACAACCAGGCTTCAGGAAGGTAGGACCTGGGACAGCTCCCGGATCCAGGCTGCAGAAAGTAATGGGGATGACTTTTCAGGGCACCAGGGTTGGGCTCCAGTGGTTTAGGGTCTTCGTGTTAGGAATCGTTTTAGGTATTTGTCTTCAAATTCCCAGGCCCAAGTGTCTGATTGGCTTAGATTAGAACTATGACTAGGTTGGGTAAGTAGGCTCATTCTTAAAATTGTACATTTTTAAGTTAAGGTAATATACTAACATCTGTAATAAGACTATAGTGAAAGCTGCTACAAAACAAAACAGGACCTTGAGATGCATGGGAAATGATCAAATTGTGGCACCTTTTTTTTGGGTGTGTGCTCATTTTCTAGCAACAAACAACTAAATTTCTGTCTCCCTTCTTAATCTCAGTGCCCCACTCACTCATTAGATTTTAGCTAGACCTCATTATGGCTTGGATCGGGCAACTACTCTGTACCCAGCGGCGAGTAGAAATAACTTGACAGACATTCCCGCTAAGATACTGTGGGAGGAGTGGTTTCTTAAGAAAATTTGGGATGATGTGGCCAAAGGATATGACCGTGGATGCTGAGTGGGGACAAACAGCCACACAGACAACAACAATGATGTCATGCACAAAAGAAGTTTCTGCTAAGAAGCTTAAAGACCACTGGTTGGAGTGCCAGATATTTTAGGCAAACCAGTGGTCTAAGCCAGTGGTTCTTGAAGTGTGGCTCCTGGACCAGCAGCATTGGCATCACCTTGTTAGAAGTGCACATTCTTGGGCCCCACCCAGGCCTTTTGGATCAGAAACTCTGAGAGTGTTTTAATAAGCCCCCCCATGTAATCCTGTTGCACAATGAAGTTAGAGAACCACTGGTCTAGCCACTCACTCAGAATGCTATGCAAATATGCAGAAACTCCTTTGTTCTTCCACTTCCAATACTATATTAGGGTTTTCTTAGTTCTCTGCCCCCCACCCCCTGTTCTACACTCTCAGCTCCACAGAAATAGTTGAAAATCCATGGAATGCAGTGCTCTCCCTAACCTCATATGCATTAGGATCAGCTCTCCTGAAGACTTCTCTATGATGCTTGTCTCATTTGCCCCAGAAACATCCTGTTATCTGGGATGGAGGGAATAATGTCATATTCCAGGTTCTAAAGAATTCCATTTTTATCAGAAAAGAGAAATTTAGACATAGGCTTGGGAATTCAGAGAGGTTTGGGAGTTGCTTTGACAGGAATAGTTTGCAAAGTACTACCAGATCACTAGGCTGAATGAATCTCTTAGATAATGCTAAGTGTCCTCTTAAACCTGAACTTCGAAGAACTTTTAACAAGCTAGAGAGAATTGAGAATCTCCAAGGAGAAAATGTAGTATGCAATGTTACAAAAATGTATCCTACCAGGGAACCTACTCTAGGTATAACATGGACTTAGACAATATCTCTGGGTACGAGCTGTGACCCTTCCTAGATGCTTTACCCTGAGGAAGGTGCTGGGAAGTTTTCTGATGAGCATGTGTTCTGAAATATTTAATGGTGTCCATGAAATTTGACATAAGGGTAGAAATTAAGTCATCCATCATAAATATTTAGTTCTTACCTTCCAAATTAATGAAATTAATGAATGAGTTCACTGGCCTGAGAGTTGAGAAATGTGGGCTCAAGTTCTGGGTTGTGCCTCAGTTTCACCAATTTGAGGGATTTAGAGATGGGGATGTTAGAAAAAATCTCAAGGGCTCTGTGCAGTTCCAACCCTCTATGTGTGTTAAAATTCCAAGAGAGGCTATCATATTTTATGGCATTTCAATTGCAGCAATTTATCTTTAACATTCAACTTTCCTTTTTATGACCATTGCTATTTGACATTTGGAGTGCTTTAGAACATTCCAATACAGTCTTAGCACCTTTTTACCTCAAAAGCAAATTTCACTGGACATCTTTAATTGCCTGTTTCTATTCAGAGCAAAACAAAGTAAAATTTAGAATGAAAACTCTCTGACCTGAAGCCTATAAAGAGACTGAATTACCTGATCCTTTTTTTTTTCCATGATAAATTTCAGTAGCTCATATCATGCTTCATGGTTGCCAAATGAGAATTTGTCTGAAGAGTTATTTGACCAAAGACCAGGCTTGAGTTGAGTCCGTATTTGAAAGGACCTGATCTATAGGGACTGGCCATGCAGGTGCGTCAGCAACCATTGACTATTCAGGCACCTCCTCAGAGCTGAACTGCCTCATGGAATCATCCCTGCTTAGGAATTGTATTGGTATAATCTGGTCCCTACTTAGCATTGGCTGTGCAGAGATGAGGGTGTAATAGCATGAGCATAAGAGTCAGGTAGAACCAGATTTAAATCCTGCCTCTGCTATTTCTAAGTTGAGGTATCTTGATGATGTTAGTTTAACTTTGCAAGCTTTGGTGACAGGAAAATGAGTTTTCTGGAATTCTGGAGTTCTAGGGCCAGATTGTTTTTCAGGGACATTTAAAGTTCTGACTTAATAGCTGACTCTGCTTTTACCTCCATTACCTCTGATAAGGACATGGCCTTGTCGATACTAAGTTTGAGTTTGAGAGCTGGGAGAGCTTCTTGGGGTTTTTTCCCCCCAAAGTTTCCTTGTATGGAAGCATATAGCTTGTCAGTGGAAGTTGTTTTGGAAATTTTTTTTTTTTTGAGACAGAGTCTCACTTTGTGCCCCTGGGTGGAGTGCAGTGGCGTCATCATCGCTCACTGCAAGCTCCAACTCCTGGGCTTAAGCGGTCTCCTGCCTCAGCCTCCCGAGTAGCTGGGACTACAGGAGTGCGCCATGACGCCTGGCTAATTTTTCTATTTTTAGTAGAGACAGGGTCTCACTTTTGCTTAGGCTGGTCTCGAACTCCTGAGCTCAAGCAATCCTCCCGCCTCGGCCTTCCAAAGTGTTAGGATTACAGGCGCGAGCCACCACACCCGGCCCATTTTGGAAATTCTGATGCACACCTTGAGTGTAAATGTGTACCTTTCAGAGACCCTGTGGACCAAGGGAAGCTAATGTGGGGCATGTTGCAATGGCCTTTGTTCTATGTGGCCGCTTTGAGTTCAATAGGTTTCTGTATCCTTAGCTAAATCAACTGGTTATGTCAGGGAAGAGAGGGAGAAAGAGGGGAAAAGCATAGAGATTTGGGGGGCGAGAGAGAGAGAGAGAGAGACTGAGATTCTCACAAGCACATAACCCACCCCAAATGCTCAACTTACAGTGAGAATCGGATACACACTGTAACCCACATAGAACGAGGGCCCTATGTGGCCCTGTCTTGTATAATGTCTCATTTTCATCAGAAAATGTTGAAGACAAATCAACCCTTTATTCAAATTCTTTAGAAAATGACACAGAAGAGAATCAATGCCAACGTCCTACATATTTCTTAGAAAGTCTCTATTTCTCTGTCTCAGTCGCTTACACGCTTAGGAATGGTTCCTTACAAACTCTCTTTCCTATTTCTCTGCACTGCCCCCAAACGCTTCTTCATGTGTAACCTAGTAAGCACTTTCACTTTCCCACTTCCCTTCCTGTTTTAGCATTTTAAAAATTATTTCATAAAGGTCAAATAAGCCTCTCTTCTTCAGTTTTCATCTCTGTTTTAGCACTATTTGGATTCTGCCTGTATTAGTGAGGGTTCTCCAGAGAAACAGGAACAATAAGGGTGTGTGTGTGTATGTGTTTATTTTAAGGAATAAACTCATGTGATTTTGGAGGCTGGTGGGTCCCCAGATCTGTAGCCAGCAGGCTGGAGACCCAGGAGAGCCTGTGGCAGGCTTGAGACCCAAGAAAAGCCAATGTTTCAGTTTGAGTCTGAAGGCCAAAAAAGACCAATGTCCCAGCTCAAAACAGTCAGGCAGGAGGAATTCCCTTTTACTCACAGGAAGGTCAGGTTTTTTTTGTTGTTGTTGTTGCTGTATTCAGGCCTTCAATGGATTGGATGAGGCCCGTGCACATTGGGGAGGGCCATCTGCTTTACCTAGTTCACCAATTCACATCTGAAAACACCCTCACAGACACACCCAAAATAATCTTTGACCAAATGTCTGGGCACACCATGGCCCCGTCAAGTTAACATATCAAATTAACACTGCCTAATAAAGAAGATCCCATGAGCTGGAACCAAGGTCTTTCCCCTTTAACAATCAGGGAGTGGGGAGGGTGCTGACTGCAAACACATTTAATATTTAATATCTCCTCTTCCCATTCCAGGCGCAATGACCTTGCAAGGTCACTGTGAGAATTAGAGATGATATATGTAGAACAGCTAGTGCATAGCATGGGATGGGAGCTCCAAAGAAGGAAGCCGTATTGCTCAATTATTCTTGGTTTCTCGCAGATTTACTGTATGCTCCTATGCTGGGTGTGAGACAATACACAAAACAAAAGCAAAAGAAAAGCGAGCTCTGCTCTCCAAGACACGCCCCCTCCAGGTGGTTGTACGGATGAATGAGTGTTAATGCAGCTTCATGCATTCAATTGACAAATAATGGTTTCTTCTACAGTGTAGTAGGACAGCAGTAGACTCTGCCGACACACACAGAAATAAGACAAAGCCTTTTCCCTGGAGGAACTCACTTTCTCAGAGTAAAGATAGTCTGGAAAACAGATTTTAAAAAATGTAAAAAGTGCTAATTAGAGGGAGATACAAAGAGTTCCTAGAGCACAGGGGATGGAGTGACAAAATCCAACCTATGACAAAAGATGGAGGCTCTGATCTGGGTTTTCGAAGATGAGTGTGTGTTCTCCATACAAAGCTAAGAGAAGGAAAATAACAGTTATTTTGTCTATTGTGTGTCAGGCACTTCTACATGTTTCAAATTTTCATGCATAAAACTTCATTTAATTTATTTCTAATGAGAGTTCCTAGGAAATAGGTATTAATATAATACCTTTGTTTTAAAGATAAAGGCACTGAGGCACAGAGAGGTTAAGTGACTTGCCCAAGACGACACAGCAGGGAGGAGGGAAGCCTAGATTTGAACCAAGTTTTTTTTGATGCAGAAGTCCTATTGCCCTCTGATTCCTCTGGAGGGGAAGGACTGCAAAGGCATAGAGATATGGAAAAGCCTGGGCACACTTTGAACATGACCAAGGGTCACATTGCAGGAAAGTTGCTCTCTTTGGGGATGTGGCTATTGATGACAGGGATGGAGAAAAGAATCAGGAAGAAGATGCACAGTGGGGGGACAGGGATGCAGGTGGTGAGAGGTGTGGATCTGTCTCTTCGTAATAAGGTGTGGAGGGGGGTCCAGCTTATAATAATGTGTCATTAAAAGCATAGGGCTCAGATGGGCCTTATTTTGAACCCCAGCCCTGTCAGTTATCAAGTATAACTTGGGCAAGTGCCTCAAGCTCTCTGAGCCTCACTTTCCTCAACTGTAAAACTTAGATAATTATAGTATTCAGCTCAAAGGATTGTTGAGAGTAAAAATGAGGCAATGCATGTAAATTGCTTAGCAACGTGCCTGACATATACTAATTGTTCAATAAATATAATTGTTATCATTACCGTTATTCATTTTGTTGGCAGGGTATAGACCCATTTTTCTTATATGCCTGATTTAGGGAACTTTAAGGACAGTCATCATGAATTCTTGATAGGTTCTGTGTGTGTGCACACGTGAGCATCTGTGCAATCAAATGCTTTAGATACAGCTGTGCCTTTCAAGGGTTCCTAGTAATTTACGCCAGGCTGCTGGTCTCATGGGCTATTTGTGTTTGTTCCGCTATCACGTAATGCTTGCTTCTGTTACATGACCATTTCTGCAACTCATTTGCAAGACTGATTAAAGCGAGTTCTGCATGCCTCTATGTCTGTAAGGCAGGTGGAGGTGAGTGCTGTGATTTTGTTTGAATCTTTGGCTGAAGTTGCTTAGAGGATCTCAGTGGTAATGCAGTATCAATTCCCTGAAGCATTTAATTACATTGTATTTGCCATGTGCCCAGGACTGTGCCCACTGCTTTACTCCCAACAGCATCCAGAGCAGCATTATCACAGGCTTGTTGGTCCCATGGATCGGGGGGCAAATCTCGACATGATCATTTGCTATGTGCTCTTGGGTGGTTTCTTTAAATTCTCTGAACCCAGTTCCCCCACCTGTAAAGCGGGATGATAGTCTCTAGACCTTTGGAGAAGTTGTGAGGATTCAAATAAAATAATGTGATTAAAGGATCTGGCACCTAATCGATTTTCAATAAATGGAAGTACCTAAAGTTACTTTGCACATCCATCCACTAGACTTTAAATTCCAAAGAAAGGAATCATGTCTTGATAATATTTGCATCCCCCGTGTCTATCACATAGTAGGTGCATATGTATGTGTTTGTGGAATGAATAATCAACTAAATAAGGCAGGTATTATTTTACAGACAAGAAAACAGAAAGTCAAAGAGCATAAATAAATTATCCAAAGTTAGACAGCAACCAAGTGGAAAAGAAGGGATTTGAGCTTGAGTTCTAGTGGATTCCAGAGACCTCGTTCTTTTCTCTGCAATTTGAGTCTTGGATGTACTGGATTTTGGTGAAAATTAGAGTTTAATGTCTTAATCTCCTTCAACTCTGTTTTCTTAAAGGGACATTAATAAACAGTAACATTTTCTGAATGTATATCATGTACCAGGGACCATGCTAAATATTTTACAAATATTATCCTATTTAACTTGCAAAATCACTTTTTGAAGTAAGTATTGATGTTCCTACTGGTCATTTGGGGAAACTGAGGTCTTCAGAGGTCAGATAAATTGCCCACTGTCAAAAAGCAAGCAAGCAACCATACCAGGATTCTAAGCCCAGCCTACTAGATGCCAAGCTGATTTTAAAATATCCATTCCCTATATTCCTTGTTTACTTTAGCCAGAAATCTGGGTTCAACACTGGCAAAATCTGTGAGATGAAGGATTTCCAGCAGAGCTGTTACAAGAGCTCAGGTACACAAACCCTAGAAAGACAGATACTGAATCAGAATCAATGTACATGTGAGGATCTCTTTGAGATGTGGCGGTTTCTCCAACTCTAATCCCACTAAGAGTTGGCTGAACTCCATTTACATGCTGGGTGATGGATATGTCCTAAGGCAGAATCATTTGTTTGAACCATCAGGTGTGCAAATCAGATTCTAGTACCCAAACAAACAAAAGTACGTTGTACATCTATTTCTACAGAAAAGTCAAAGAGTAAAAATCTTGATTAACAACTCATGCATACCTCAGCAACCCTTCACCATTGTTGTTATCTGAAAATTCCTAAGGGGAAATTGAGGGTTTACCCTGATAGGAAGAAGTCCTTGTGGAGCGCTGCCTGAGCACCTGAGATGCTTGGAGAGAACTGTAATTTGAGGTATCCAAACTGATTTGCACTGAGAATTCGGAAGGATGCTTACCTGACATCGATTTACTCTTTTTCCTTATTAAAAAAAACAACTCCAATTTTGTTCATGGTAGAAGTGTACCCAACTAAAACTCTTAATTTCCCAGGTTTCCTGAAAGCTAGGAATTGTCATATGACACAGATGTGGCCAAGGAGATAAAAACTTTGCTGGGAGAGGTTTCTGAGAGTTTCTGCTTCTTGGTAAAAAGGGACAGATGTACCTGGCACACTCCCTAAACACATTACTCTTAATATTATCACATGTGCATACACACATATGCACATGTGTGTTTCCTGCTTTATGTTATTGAGATTGTGGACATGTTACCTGGGAGTAACACAGACCATGAGGACAAAGCCATGAGAATGGCAGAGATGCTGGCCTGAGACCATTTGACTCTGAACCAAGCTCAGCAGCCTTCTGGTATGTGAAGGGGGGTGTTATTTGTTAACTGGACATTCTATTACTTGCAGCTGAGAGCATTCCCCCCAAATTAGGTGGGTTTCCTGAGGCATGTCTTATAAGACATGCTGCTTACAGGAACATGTTGCCTAATTTGCAATGTAGATCACTAACGTGACCCCTATAGTGGGGCAGGGGACAAGATAGCCTGGTTCTCACCTCCTGAGCTGGTCTATGAGTTTTATTTTCTTGGGTCCTCTAATGAACCTTAATTTAAGGAGAGAGCCAAGCTCCCTTCCTCCCTACATTGTACATGAGGGAGTTATGAGGTCAGTGGGGCCTAAATTAGGCCCATGAAAGGGAACTCTGACAGTGTCCCATATTTATTACCCTTTTAAGAGATGTGAAATTCCCAAGAGGAAGGCAATTGGCTTTCTTTCTTTTTTTTTTTTTTGTGAGCTATGGGGATGATGGATCCAGAAACCAAGCAGTATGATGGGATGCAGGTATCATCTCTGAAATGGATTTATTAACACAATACAAGAAGACAGCTTGGTTTTTAAGGCAGTCACCCTGTACTCAACAATCCTTTCTTAGTGTTGGGAGCAGAAGTTCTAGAGCTACCAAAGTAAATGAGAACCAATATGGTAATGTTGAATACCACTTACCTGGCTGTGTGACCTTGAGTAAGTTGTTCCTTATCTCTGACCCCCAGTTTCCTTATATGTCAGGAAACAATATCCATACATGAGCTGTGTGGTTCAGGGAAGGTTTAGAGATAATGTCTACATAGTGCCTAGCACAATATCTGACACAATTGGGACACAGGAACTGGAAATGATAACAATAAACGCAATTATAATGCTTATTATTATTGCTCTTGCTATTTATTTAATATATATATTTTAAAAACTATCAAAAGAGCTGTTTCAAATGGAACAGAAATGTTTCTCCACAGAGAAACAGAGTATCCCACAGTTACTGGGAGAGAGAACACCCTAGTGAGGTGAGAAAGACTTGATCTACAGAAGTTTGGGGCTGTGTGTGTTGTTTATAAGATTGGCAGCCCTAAAAAGAAGTTACAAGACGGGCTATCAGGGGAGAAACCGATCACAAAGCTGAGTATAAGCAAGAATTATGCTTTCCTTCTGTGCTACAGGAACGCTGCACCCTCTGGGGGCTGGTTTTCATTTGTAATCTTACTAACTCAGCCAAGCTGCAGACAGCAAACCTGGTATTGATTGGAAGCCCTGCAGGGGAGCTCAGGCACCAGGAGACGCCGGGACCACAGTTTCATCTATTAGTTACCACTTTCCGGAGAGTGTGCATGTGTGCACGTGTGTGCATGATCATGCTAGGATAATTCTCGATCTTTGCAGAATCTGATGGAAAGGCTTCCACAGGGCAAGGTGGCTCTATTTTTTCAGAGTCCGGTGACTGACAGAGGGTCAAGGGATGTTTCTTACCTTCCCTCACTTCCTTTCCAATAAGAGACTGCTCCAGGCCATTGTTGTAGTGCATAGATATGAAGACCAAGGGCATAAAATGGATATAATAATTAATAATAACAATACTTGCCTAGTGAAGTTGTCTTGAGGATTAATAAAGTAAACTGACCTGAAGAAAGGGAGAATTGCAGACCCTTCCCTCCCACCCTCTCCTTGGATGCACCATGAGCTCTAGAAATCTCCTAAAAATCTTAACAACTCTTAGGGCCACAGATCCTTTCCTTTGTGGATGTCAGGGCGTGTTCAAGGCGATGGTGGCAGGTGTGGTGCAGAAATAAGTGTTACTGAACATTTAAATATATGCCAGGTGTTCAGCAAGAGACTCTGTATCCTTTATCTCAGGTAGGTCTTCCAACAGAACTTCTGTTTATGAAGTAAGGGGAAAAGGAGAGGGCCACCTGAGTTTCTCTCTTTTCCCTCCTTAAACCTCATTGGAAAGGTAGGAGAAAGAAAGGAAGGAAAGAAGGAAGGGAGGGAGGGAAGGAGAGGGCAGGGGAGGGGAGGAAGGGGGAGATGTGCCATCAAAGAGTAGAGACAGTTCTGTTCCAGACATCTCGAGGCACGTGGTCTGTGAAAGACGAGAATGAGCAGGACCTTGAAACCGTGCATGGAGCTGCGGGGTCTCCAGGGCCCGTCCCTCCCCTGACACAGTCAGGCAACTACCTCCCTTTCCCCCCTCCCCCCCACTATGTGGAAGTGGGGTTTCTCTGTGAAATAAACAAATAAGAGTCAGGACTCGAGGGGTCAACAGAGACAGCAGACAGTGGGGAGAGCAACGAGTAAACACTCGAGCCTTTCAGCTTCCCTCCCTTCTCACCCAAATGCTCCGAGGATTTTTATCTGGAGAAACTGACAGATCTCTGAGAAAAGACGTCAAGATGCTGAAATAGGGCGATTCCCAGGTGAGCCAGCTGCCTCACTGCCTCACCACCCTACAGGGAATTCCAGCAGTCAACAGCCCTGTCCCCATGCTCAGGGAACTCACAAATGGCTTCTTCAATCCGACCGCCACACAGTGCCTGAAATTTCCAAGGCAAAAGAGAGAGACCAAAATAAGCAATCTGAAAAAAATTAAAAAAAAAAAGGTAGAGGATCTAAGAATGGAGAAAATGGAAGAAATCTGCAGTATTTAAATCTGTGGAATATGAAAAGAATCAGCTAAAGGGGTTGAGAGCAGCTGCCCCAGGGACCAGGGTTCAGGGGTGATGAGGGTTGAAACCACTGATTTTCATTAAAAGACTTTCAGCACTCTTTGATTTTTAATAAAACATTGTGTGCATATTACCTTGGAAAATATAAGACTTAATTTTAAAACAGTATTCTTACAGAAAGGAATGCCTCCCATTGAACAGATGCATAAAGTGAGTCTCAGAAAGGTTAGGTGACTTGCCCAGTATCACATAGCAAGTAAATCAAAGAGCTGGATTTGAACCCACAACTGTCTGTCTTAAAACCTCAAGATGTTCCTTTTCCTGAAGAGCGGTTCCTTGCCTGCTATGTAAAATCAGTTAAAGAAAACCAGCTCCTGACAGATGATTATTCCCATCACAAGCCCCCTGCGAGGTCAGTTAGAGTGCACCGACTCTTCGGGTCCCTCATTATGGGGATAAAACTGGAGGCCCTGGGGTGTGTCTAGCCGTTCACTGCATGATTCTAGGCATGTTCTCCGTTGTGACCAAGGCTGTTTATGCTGAAATTCACAATGGCAGCCCCTAAGGACTCTTGGAGGACAATAAGGAAAGAAAAAAATGCAGCCTTAAAATACAATATTGATGTATGACTGCATTGGGAACTGGGAGTTTTGAGGAATTCTTTTAGTTGATTTTTTAAAAAAAATCTCCTTCCCTTTAAGCAAATAAATAGATAGATAAATAAAATTGCCTCAATGCTGAAAATCCAAGCCTACAATGTCTCTGTCAGGGTTGTTGTTTCAAGTGTTAGCAGGATTTTCTTTGCTTGGGCGGCTCCAAGAAATGCCAACCTTTAGTCTTCTGTGCCACCCCATTAAAAGGCAGCAGTGCAGAGCAGCTAGAAGTTTAATCTAGATGTTTCTGAAGACAGCCTGGTAGATTAGGAACGGGATCAAGCATGAGGTAGAAAGAAGTTGAGGAAGACAGACTGTGTCCTACTTCTTTGGGTCTAGCAACTCAAACACCATTGGGGCTGAGATCTGGGAATCCAAAGATGGGGGGCTTTTGTTGTCTCCTTTTGGTGACGAAGCACCTTTAGGCAGGCCAATGTGGATCACTAGTTCTGTTTATTGAAGCCCATTTCCTCTTGAAAGCTTCCTCTGCCCATCTTCCTCACCACAGGGTAGGTTAGGTGTCTGAGTCTGGGTTCCTGTAGAAGCTTCATCTACATCCCCTGTGTTAGCACTTACCACACTTAAATGGAATAATTGGTTTATTTTCCCACCTTCTCTACTTGATTGTTAGTGCTACAAAGTTAAAAACCGAACCTGCGTTGTATTGCACAGTATCTCATCACTTGGAGGAGCACCTGGCACACCGCAGCCTTAATAAATATTTCCTGATGGGCCAAGAGAGTGGAATGTCATAATTCAACTGTACATTCCCCCAGGAAGATGTTTCTTTATTTTTCTGAGTGTTATGGTCTGCTTTGTCATTCCTCCTTAGAATAGCTAAAATGTGACATTTGTGATTACCACAATTTTTTTTTTTGTTAAAAAAGTCCTAGACAGCATATGGATTGTGCATAAAGTGGGGAGACTACACATATAGGTTAGAACAACTGAGACAGCCTCAACCTGGAGAGCAATTATCAATCCCTCAGCCACTGCCACTGAGTCCTGTTCCTCAGAGAATGGGGGGTGTGTGTGTGTCACCACGTCAGCCTTTCAGCTTTCCAAATCTTGGAATCCGCCAGGAAATTTCACTGTTCCCCTTGAGCTGATTTCTTGTTACAATAGGATATATCCGCACCTCTGTGTTGGTGTGTCTGGAGTCCCATTTTACCTTACGGGAAGCCACCAGTTGCAGGCTTCAGCCAGTTCTAGGGGAACTTAATTCCTCATCTTGCTTCTCTTCTCCTATTTTCCCTGACTTGGAAGTCACTTCTTACATCAATTGGATTCCTCATGGACTATTCTATGGTTTCCAGGCATGTTGGATAAACTGTATCCATAGCTATTTAATAGTAAATTGTTCAGTTGTAAGACTCACAGTAAGGTTTAGTCGGGCAAAAGATTGATAAGCTTAGTCTTTAATTGCCGAGACGCCAAAGAAATTAAATAGTACCCTAACTGGTTTGTGAATAGAATGGCTGATTTTCCAGATCGCTGTGAGCCTCTTGCAGCATCTCATTGCCGAAGTGAAACTAGGACGTGAGAACTGCGAGGGATTGGAAAGGACGTGAGGTCTAACCACCTCGTTTTATACTTGGGAGGTTGGAAGGCTCACAGCAGGGGAAGTGAATCACCCCAAGTCAGGAAAATCTCTTTCAGCAATTGAAAAAATAATTTGGTAATGGAAAAATATTTTAAAATATTACTTATTCGCTTCTGTCTTATACCACAAACATCATGTACCCAGACAACCATTGTACCATTTTCCCCAGGGAAAACAAGAAAAAAAAGTTTACCTCACAGAAGAGGAGGATAAAATATAGGTGAAATCACCCCGCAAGATAGGAAGAAGTAGAAATCTCTTTTTTTTCCCTGGCTCAGAATGGATTGAGCTAAGGACAAGGGGATGTTGGGAGACATGTGGATCCTTACTATTTCTTTTCAAACTCAATCCTGGACATAGGTTGGGATTTGGGGAATAAACACTTTCCAAGCTGCCTCTACACCAATATTGAGACTTTCGTATCAAAGTGATAGTGACGTAACAAGATTGAAGGGAAGAGAGAGAGAGATTGCATTGTCATTCCCAAATGACACTAAAGTCCTGTGTTGTAGAATGGACCAAGGCATCTTCCCATGCCTCACGATGGAAGAAGAGAAGGGTTAGCTGAGAGTCTGGAGTCTATCTGGGGAGTTTATCAGGGTGTGGGCAAGCTACCCTGCTACTGAAGGCTACGGTACGTGGCTCCTAGAGCAGGGGGGACACTGGAATCAGGTATATCCAGCCTTGGCAACAGCCAACACAGGGTCAAGTCAGAATCTGGGTCCCGACACAGTGAGAAAACAGCCCACGCGTTCAACAACCCCGGGCTTTTCCATCCGATCCTGATAAGGTGACCAGTGACCAGTTGGGCACAATGCATTGCACAGAGAACAGGAAAGCCAGAAGCACATAAGAATGCCAGCCCCTCTCCTTCCCCTCTTCCCAGTAAACAGAATCTCTCAGGAATGATCAGGAGGAGAGGAGGGAAATTGGAAAGACCACATTATCCAAAAGCGCATGAGTTTCCTATAGAAATTGTTTATATTATTGAATAGGACAAAGCTTACTGGATTTAAACTAAGTTTAGCACCCCCATCTACCCATCCACCTACCCAAGGGGACAAGAGGATTCCTGAAGCACTTGAGACTAGTATAGAAGATAAAGAAGGGGCACTTTTCTTTGCACGTCAGTGTGGTGTGATAATCCTTGCACTACAAGCACTCAGTTAAAAATTTCAGGAGTGATTGCTGAGCTTCCTATCTGGCTTAATTCGGTCTGATGCTAACGGCAGCTGCTTACTCAAAGGCATAGCTTATTAGTGAGTCCTACTGATGGGCCAGGGAGCTCCCATTGGTATCCAGAAAATGAATAAAGAAAAGGGGTCATTGATTCGGTATTTTTTGTGAATGACCCACTCTATCCCTGCCATGAATAATGGGGCATGATGAACAATTCAAGGAGGTCTTCTCTTCCTAGCACCTGGAAGCTTATATTAAAGGACAACTCCATGTTCTCCCCCCACAATAATTTCACCTCCATTCTTCACAAGCCAGGACAGTTAGAGCCATAGCATTTTCCTTTAGTTAGAGAGGAATTTAAAGGTGATCTAATTCAATCCCCTCAACTCAGGTTGAAGGTGGGGAAGGGCCAGGCTTTGTGAGGCAAGATGTGGTGTGTGTGTGTGGCCACACAAAAAGTTAGTGGCAGAAGCAAGGCCAGAACGCATACATCTCAACTTCTGTTTCTCTCTTCTAGTCTGTATTACACTTCTCAGCTTCCCTGTATATAAAAGATAACACCCCAAAAGTAAAAACCATCTGCTCTACGTGATTGAAATGTTTGCCAGTGGCATCCAGGAGGCTGCACCCTGGTGGTTTCTGGGAACTCTGGAAGCTCCCTGGCCTCTCAGACTCAGCCCGTACGCTGTTACCTTGAGCTTTGGCACATCCAAAACTTGATAGCCCTGGAAAAAGATGCAGCACAGTCACCCTAGACTAGCAACATTCCAAGAAAACACTGACATGTGGATGGCAGGATTCACAGTGTTCTCTGTCTTCTCTAGCAGAATCCGCAGGATGCCAAAAAGACAAATGCATTTTTCTCCTCCAAATTATTCCTCCTACAAATGCTAAGTATCTCCATCTGGGAGGCATTTAACATTTCAAGCAGCTATTGCTGATCTGTAGGAGGACTCACCAAGTATCAACTGTCTCCCCAAAATAACTCCCCTTACTGCTGCGGGAGCTGCCAAGATCCAGCCCAGGCAGGAGAAAAATAGCGTGTTTGGGGAGGCCCCAAAGGTGGAAGAGAACAAGGACAATCAGCCCTGACCCATGTCTACCCGCTGTCCTCTCTGCAGAGGTGTTTTTCCAAAGAGACGATGTGCAAATGTCATTGCATTGCTTACCTGGAAGGATGTAGTTCCAGAAAGCATTTCATCCATGATGTGCCCCCAGATGATGGTCTCATGTTTCTTCTGACACTTTAAGTTCATCCAGATGAACTTGCAGCAGATCACACATATTTCCTGCTGGCCAAGATAGAAAATGTCCCATAAAAGATGACAGTGATGGGAATATTGAGCTCGGAATATGATCTAACAGCTTGTCTTTACCACTTATCTTTCTGCTCAGATTTGTCAAATCCAACCATGGGGGAATGAACATGGAGTTAACATCTCCAAGCCATGAACCCTGCATGTATCCATTTACTCCCAGTCTAATAACTTATTGTCTACAGTTTGGTAGTTGCTGGGAGGGGGCCCGGGAGAGAGGGGACACATAATCTCTGTCATCATAGAGTATATCAATTAATGGGGAAGGGTATATAAAATATGTCCACAAATAGCACTGAGTCTGGGTAGAATGGTATGGGAAATCCCGTTAAAGGACTATAGAATTTGGAAGAGGGAGAAGTTGCTAGCTGAGAGGCCAGGGGAGATTTCATGGAGTAGATGGCATTGGTTCTAGACCTTTAAGGAGGGAGGTTAGAATTTGGGCATATGGAAATTAGTTGATGAAAGGGCCTCCCACGTGCATGGAGAAGCTTGAGCAAAGGCAATTTACGGTTGTAAAGGAGACTAGAGGTGAATTTCATGTATTCATTCTTACCCCTGTTCATTCATTGAAAGTAACATAAATGTGCCAAGCACAGAGTGTGTTCAGAGGCACAGAGCTAGGAACCGGGCATACCGAGATGCTGTTTTATCCCTGCTGATAAAACACGACTTCAATAAGCCTTTGTCTGGTGCATGAATCAGAGAGGGCAAGAGGAAAGGTGAATATTGGGTGACAAGAACGATAACTGAAGGACCATCAGAGACTGTGGAAGAAGAGAGGATGGGAACCTCACTCCTGTGGGAAGAGAAAGCAGAGCGAAACGCCCAGATGGAAGGAAGGTGTTTGAAGAAGGCTTGGCATCTGCACAACCCTGAGACCCGAGGGCAGTGTGCCAGGTGGGGGCGTGGCAAGAGAGTGGACCTCGATTAAAGTATTTAAACATATTTGGTTAGCACAGGAGGTCCCTCAAGCCACTCCTGTATTTATGCTGCTGCAATGGAAATAGCAGGGGAGTTGATTCATACCACTGCCGGGAGTCCTGCTGGTGGTTGTGATGGGTGGGAAGGTATAACTCTGAAAATGTGCAAAACTACTGTTTGCCACTTGTTTGTCAGTGTTCACATTCCATTTTGTGCTGTTGGTTTTCTTTTCTCAATGTGTTGGTCTCGGTCATCAATGACTTCATCAAGGGCAGGGACTAAGTCCTCGAAACAGCTAGCCTAGGGCTGAGCTACATAGTAGATGCTCAGTGTGTATTTGGTGAGTGATTGGTGGTGTTGTGTGTGTGTATAAGAGAGGGAGAGAGAGAGACAGGTGTGTGATTCTGTGGAGGCTGAGATATGACCTTGTTCTTGTATTGGAGAGATTAAAATATTTCTCCAGATTTTATCATCACTGCTGATTCCCTCTTTATGTGCTCGAGTCTTTGTTCTCTTCTGTATGGATAATAGTTTATTGGTTAGGAAGATACTTTTTTGCAAGAAGACATTTGTATATAATACATATGTTTATATGTAGTCAGCATTGATGACTGGCCACCCAAACACCTGAAGGTAAAAAAAAAAATAGAAATGTATTTATTTCTAGTGTTTTAGAAATTTAGATGTTTGACAAAGCCCTGTGTGTCATTTAAAGGAGAAATAGTATTATTTTATAGTAAATGTTTAAAAGTATTGTTGAATATTAGAAAGGAAATTTATACAATAGAAAATCTAATATCACTGTTAATATGTTAATGAGTATCTTTTTGTTCTTTTATCTATCCATATATCTATGTATACTTTTAAAAATGAGGGTTGTGTGGTTATATACTAATCTATATGATACATTTAAAAATAATTAAACCACATGTAGGAATTAAATTCTTTTACATAAACATAATTTTAATAACTGCATAGTGTACTCTGAGAATTAAGCCTTGAGGGGAAAACAGACGTTAATCCAATAATTCCATAAAAAATATGAAATTTCTGCTATGACAAGTGATGCAAACAAGTTGCTCCAGTTAAAAGCACACCTGGTAGGAGATTTGTCCTGGGGGTCAGGAAAAACTTCCACAAGGAGGTGATGACTAGTTTCAAATCTAAACAATAATTACAGGATATGGTCTGCCAGAGATGGGGCAACTATGGGATAGGTAGGACCTTCCAATAAAGACAACAATATGTGCAAAATACCTACAACTGTTAGCAGGTGGCTGTTGGGGGATTCCCATTTTCTAACAAATTTTCACTGCTATTTGTATGTATTTATGTGGCCTCTGGACATTTTATTGGACTCTTTGATACTTCTAATTATTTGTCAGTTGACCTTACTGGGTTTTCTACTAAAGAAACGACTCATATCTTTTGCAATTGATCCTAAGAGTAGTTATGAGTTCAGCCATTCCCTGTGCCAGGCATCATGCCAAGGGCTCTAGCTGTGTCTGCTTATGTAATCTTCACTGCCCTTTATGGGATGGGTATCACCGTTCCTAGTACAGAAGAAATCGACTTATTGATTTACCAAAATGATGCTCAACTGCTGGTGACTGAGGCAGCCGAGATCCAAACCCAGGTCTAATGCCAATGCCTGTGCTTCCAAACTGGTGTTTTAATTTAAACTTTTGTTTTTCTACTTGTTTTCTTCAATATCTAAAACTGTTGAAAAGCAGGGACCCTTGTTTTGTCCAGGACTTTAACGGGAGTGTTTGTGTTTTGTGGTTTGGTAGAGTGTTGGCTGTTGACATGTGAGAGCTATTCTTTACAATGTTAGCCAAGTATTCCTCTATTCCAAGATTTCTGCATTTTAGAAAATAATTCAGAGATGGATATTGAATTTTGTCAAAACCCTGGTGATATTTGATGATATTTCTTCTCTGACCCATCGATATGATAAATTATGTTAATAGATTTCTGAATATTAAATGATTCCTAATATTAAATCACCCTTGGTTTCCTGGCATAAAATGCACTTGGTCATGGTGAATTATCCTTCTGAAGCATAGCTGAATGAGGTTTGCTGGTGTTTTGTTTAGAATGTTTGTGTCTATATCAGTAAGAAAGATTGAATTGGAACTTTCTGCTTCTTTGGCTATTGTCATTAGGTCTTAGCAGTAGAGTCCTGCCAACCTCACTAAAGAAATTAGGACACTTTTTTCTTTTCTATGGCATGGGAGTTAGTTATTTTTCCAAATTTTGAAATAATTGACATCTAGAATAATTTAAGCCTAGTACCTTTTGCAGAGATGATTTTTATATGACTTATTCAGTTTCTCCTGAAGTTATTGATATATTCAATTTCCCATTGAGTCAATTTTTATAATTCATATTTTTGTAGAAAACCATCAATATCATTAATATTTTAAAATTCACTTAGCATATGATTATACACTGCATTACCTTATAATGATTAATTTGTGGCCTTTAATCTTATTTCTGTTTCATATTGAGAGGCTGTATAAAGCTTCGGTTAGGAGTTTCGGTTGTGGAGCATGATGGCAATATTTTAATTTTCCTCTCTTGCTTGACACTTGAGTGGTCTTGGGCCTATTTGTTCCCCTCTGTCTTCCTTGATTTCTTCATTGTAAAATGAGGATGATAATAGTACCTTCCTTGTAGTATTTGTTAATAACATACTTAATCACTGCCAGGCACATACTAGGTGCTCAGTAAATATTAGCTATTTGTCTAATTTCTAATTTTTAATATTTGTGTCTATAAATAAAATAGCATGCAGATTTATATATTAACTGTAGAGGTTACTCATTTGCTTTTCTAAGTTATGGAGTTTTTATTTTTCATTATTTAATTATTATTATCGCCCTTTATTTCTTCCTTATGCTTTTCTTAGTTTTCACTTGCTGCCTTTGAAAAAACTCATTGATGTGTTTTCCTCAGTTAATTTCCTTTCATTCTTTCTTGTTTACTAATAAAATTTAAGGCTGAAATCTTAGATCATCACATTTTTGTATATTAATTTTCTCAGGTCATTAATTTCTAAATAATCCATAACTGATATTTTAATTTTCTCTTTGATTAACATGTTATTTAGAAGAGAGATTTTTCAATTTGTTAATACTTGGGTTTCTTCTAGCTTTTTTTTTAGTTTAGGTATTTTTGCTTGTTTATTAAATTTTAAAGAGTATATTCTATTATTTATGCCCAGAAAATATTATTTTATGTATATTTTCTATATGCTCTTCTAAATTAGTATTTTCTATATATGCCCAGAAAATGTGACCTGAACCAACGTTTATTGGATTTTGTTGTTTTGAGCATGTGACCTAATATGATATAAACTTTGGAAATTGTGTTAATTGAACTCTTAAAGGAAGTTCCATAATCTTCTTGATGTTAATTAAATTATGCAGATTCCTTATATCCTTATTTATTTTTGTCTACTTACTCTGTCAAAAACTCTGAGTGTTAAAATCCCTTACCACCAATGTGTTTATATGTCATTTGTCTCTTGTATTGCTAGTAATGTTAGCTCTAGGTATTTAATGATTTTAGCAAGTAAACATTTATGACTGCTGATCTGCCTTGTGAACTGCATATTTATCAGTATAAAATAATCCTGTTGTTCTATTTTAAGATATTTTACTTGAATTCTACAGTGCCTGACATTCAACTGCAGCCCCTGGCTTAACTTTAGTTTGCACTGGACTGGCACCTGTTTGCCTGTTCTTCTGCATTTAACGCAAATATGCAATTTTGTTTTAGTCCTAGCCAATGCAAATAGCATAAGATGGGATTTTAATTTTTGACCCAATCTTAGAGTCTCTGACTTTTAATTGAAGAGCTTAAAAGATTTACATTTATTGCCATAACACATTTGTTTGGGTTTACTTCTACCATTTTGTTTTCCACCTTCCTCAGTTTTATTATTTAACACCCCTGTCTCCCCATGTTTTACTAGAGGTAGCATAATATCAAAGTAGTTAAAAGTAACCTGGATCTACCTCCAGCTCTCTCCCTAAATAGCTGTGGGCTTTGTGCCTGACATGCCTGATAACCAGGAATACATTTTAAGGAATATTAATTGGGCAGGGGGAGGAGAGGGAGAGAGAAATGATTGATTGGTAGAACTTTGGATCAGAATTAGAATATGTAGGTCTTAGGAAATCAGAGCTATGAAAACCCCCAAATTAGACTGTTCCTCCATAAAGTCATGAGTGCGCAATCACTAGAGATGTGCTAGAAAAAACTGGACAACATCAGACTGCCCTGGAGCTGATTCCTATTTTGAGCAGAGGCTGCAACTCACTGATAGTCTGAATCTTTCAGAACTCTGAGGGTCTGTAATTACTTGAGAAGTAGTGGCGTTGATGAGATCCCAGTCTCTTCTAAATTTGAAGTGTTTTCAACTTCTTAGATGGGAATTCTGACTTTGATTTTGCAGAAGTTTCAAGTGAAAGTCCCATGCCCAGGCATCCCATCTGGATGTGTGGTTTGTGTGCACGGTATGTATCTGTACAAGTCTTCCTAGACAGGGTTCTTAACCCTGGCTGAATGGTAGAATCATCTGGGTGCTTTAAAAAATGACCGCTGTCTAGTTCCCACATTCAGGATGTTTGATTTAACCTTTCTTTCTGGGGTTGGAGCCAGAAAGAAAGGTTTTGTTTATTTATTTTTTTAATAAGCTCCCCAGGTGATTTTAATCTGCAACCGGGGTTAAGAATGACTGACAGATGGTGTTGCCATTAATTTTCAGTTGAGCAAACATGGCAAGCAATTGTGTTTTGCCTCTGGTGTATCCACTTTTTCATCTTCTGGTCACAGCTTTATATTTTGTTTGGGAATCCACCACTTCCACTTTCTATCCACACGGTTTTGGAGGGGTCGACGCCGTCATTCTAGGTGGAAGAAGACACTCAGGCTTCGATCAACACCTGCATTCCCCAGGCCAATCGGAAAGCGTCAGGACTGTTCAGGAGGCTTCCGCATTTCACCTAGACTTTAACATGGTGGAGGGCTGGAGAATCTGGGAGCCACACAGGATCCTAAGGATGAAATTTGTACAGCGAAAGTTAGGGTTGAAAGATGGAGAGAAAGTGAATCCTGGTGACATCATTTGAGCCATGAATTTAGTCTCATTTATGGTCATCATTAACTCCATCTTCCAGGTGAGGAAACTGAGGCTCGATGAGTTAAGTTACCTGCTCACTATTCTACAGCCCATCAGGAGAAGAGATGGGATTTATTACATGAAGGTCATATTTCAAAAGTTGGGGAAAGATCTCTCTGTTTTAAACTGAGTAACTATGAATTTTAAAGCTGGCAAGTCTGAATTTGAGCCTGTCGAGGAGATTTTCTGCACTTTGGACGATGCCTGTGTTCTATGTGACCAATACTTTACCTTCGTTTCTCAGTATAATTCAAGGTTTTTGTTTGTTGCTCACTTTCAACACCACCACCACCAACAAAAAATCCTAACTATTTTAGAATTTAGAACTATTTAGAAACTATTATAGAAATGCTAATTCCATGTCCCTAAAATTGCCTTCTCCTGGAGTTCATCTTTGGATATGCTCTTGCTGGTTTCCAAAATGCAAGTGCATAGTGGAGAGTAGTGAAGGATGACAATGCTATGCACAGATGAGGAAGAGAGAGTGAGCACCAGGAAACAATCAAATGTGGACTGCAGTCTTTTAGCACTGTGTGCTTTGGGCTCTTTTAGAGGAGCTTCCCTGAGCCATCCCAAGACAGTCTCAAAATAACCCTGCCGGGTATTGATAGGATGGGGAAACTAGGGCATAATAACATGTATTGAACCCTCACTGTATAAGTTAAGCGGTGGGGACAGAATTTGATTTCCCAACACAGGTGCTTTCTGTTACACTCTATAGCTGCAAAATACTTCTCACTCCATCACGGTTCTGCTTTGCTGATAAGCAGAGTCATTATGAATTTTAAGACTATAAGAGTTATCTTGAAGGTTATCAACTTGATTTTCTGTTCTTTGGGTGATGTTTATCAGCCTAATCAGAAATGGCAGACAGAGTTTTTTTTCTAGGACTAGGAGCTATGTATGAGTCAAGCCCAGGTATTTCTTTAAACAGAAAAAGGTCATTAAAAATCAGGTTTTGAGAGTTCCCAAGCTTCCAGAGACTCATGGTGTCTAATTCCAACAAAGAATCGGATACAAAGGGATATATCCATATTGTGTCCCGACAAGCCCTTTGGTAGGCTTATCTGGTATTCCATGGTAATAACATCAAACTATGACAATTCTAAGCATGGCCTCTTTTCAGAGCAGTTGTTATTAAAAGTCAAAGAGACAAGTCGAAGCGGTAACATGCCGTACTTTACAAACCAAGTTACTTAATCTGAGTAGTTATGGGGAACTCTACTCAACTAGTCAGTCAGCGGGACGGTGGGATACCATGGTTAACCAAGGATGAGGGCAAATTGGACACAGACCCAGGAGGCTAAGTCTCAATTCCCAGGATGAGACTGGTCACCTTTTTATGTCTAATTGCAGCCATCAGTTTAATCCTTAAAGAATTATGTTCAATTGGTTTCCGTCTGTCTGCATTTGTAAATGTCATTCTGCCCAGCATGTGTTGTAAAGATTAGCTGTGCTTCATCGTTTTGTTAGCATGAATCAATAATGTGGGATTCTTGGCTCACTGAATTTTTAAAGTCATCCGTGAATCAATGTAGGCTATTTGTGCAACACCCCTTATAACATGCTAATTTGATATCATTGGATAAAATGCCTAGTTTTAGAAGACAGTTATTGAAAATTTTTAAGATTAGCTTAAAGGTTAGCTGAAGCTATAGAAGAGAGAGGTTGTGTTATTTTGCTAATACTCTCACATGCATGGATTTCATTCCTAGGGGAGGGTAAAATTAAATGATCAAAATTAATAGTAGGTTCTAAGAAGTGTGGTCCAAGAAAATGCAAAATAAAAGCCGCTATATGGAACCTTCATGATGGAATCTTCAGAATATCTTGTCAATGATTTAAAAATGCCTCACTCTTGAAAGATGTAGCAATGATGCTAGAAATTACATCCTATGTGGAAAACAAGGGAAGCACAATGCATTTCCTGGCAATTGCCTATAAAGGAGGTTCATCATTCCCCAAAGCAAGCACTACTTATGTAGTAATTCCACAGGTTTGTTTATTATTTATTTTCCATTGCAGAAAATTCAGTCCAGTTACTTGATGGCCTGAGCTCTAATATAGCCAAACTCTTCATAAGCCTGTGGAAATGGGTATTGATATAATGTTGTTATTAATCAGTCAAAAGTGAACTAAATAAATGCAGCTTCATTGGTTATAAAAAATAATTTTTAAAATGAACCATTTTTGCCTATTAAAGAAGTAAATACTGAAAAATTATTACAGCTGTTGAGGATTGGATGATTTACTGCTAGAAGGTTATAAATTATTACAGTCATCTGACAAGCTACTTGATAAAACTATCTGGTGGCTTAAAAAGACCTTACTTTCTTAACTTAGTGAATTCCAGTTTTAGGGAACATTCCAGATTGTGGACAAATATTTGTGCTTAAATATGTTTGTTGCTGTGTTAACTCAAATTGTAAAAAAACGTAAAAACATCTAATAAAATGAGTGATTAAAATAGTTATTATCTCCCTATGATAA